>OX411282.1:16107860-17597577 GCA_948146005.1 Nomada fucata | reverse complement strand
GATTAGAAAATGTTATGTATTGCACAGAGTACAGAATATTGTGGAAATCAGAACCATCAGAAAGAACATTTATTCGAGAAAAAATAAGATGAAAATATAGAACCAAAGACTGCTTTCAAAAAAATCAAATTTGAACATTCGTTAGCTACGCGCGCACTTGATTAGCCATAATCTCTTGGTCACCCAAACTTATTGCTAGTATCTATCACTAGTTTAAACAGTATCAGTGTTCAGTACCGTTTAAAAATAATGCATTAATTTGTAATAGTATATTAATCGCATAAACGTGGAAATTGCAGAAAATCTCATCTTTGTCCCACTCCAATTGTTACGTTGTGAAATATACATATTTCGTACATACATATATGTAGATGCGTGACCCGATAATAGTGTGTTCAAGTATACACATGACCCTCGAATCTTCAAATTCGATGTTCTCGCAAACAGAGCCTCGTACACAAACTTCATTTTATATTTTCAACTTATTTTTGCATAACAAATTATATTCTTATTGGTAGTTCCACAATTTCAGAAATTCTCCGTATATCATAACTTATACGAAACATGAAAATTAGTTCAAAGTTTACCTGTGTGCAACAAAAAGCTACGCCATTTCGTGATAGAATTAGTAAGCCACATTCGTATCAAGTATATAACACAGACGAGATATGTAAAGGGGGCAACTTGCATGATTTATCTATTAGACGTTCAGTTTAAAAATATATAATTACAGTTTATGCCTACTTTATGCTTTAATAAACAGTATGATAAAAAAAGAAAAGGTTTGTAGTATAGAAGTACTTATTTAAAATGGATTATTTCGGAGAATTAAATTTTGATTGAATGGTATTAGACAAACTGATGATAAAAATTGATCTACAACAAATTCATAGGGTATGTTGAATGCTCAACTTCTGTCTAGTGCTGTGAAAGTAGGAGATTTGAAAAGTGCATGTCACGAATGGCTGTGGAAATGCAAAGTTGAATTTTATTGAGGCTTTGCAATATTTTTGTCACTACATTCTCTGACTCGTGTAGAGTTTTGTTGCTTTTCGCATAAATCTACCTTTTCTATTATCCCTAAGGGAATAATAACAATAACATTGTTATACCGCTAGGCTGATGACTAATGATGCTAATTAGACAGCCAAAAATGTATTCTCCAGGATTTCTATTTGTTCTTTATATTTCTTCATTTCTTCAAATATTGAAGTAAGCAAAAAAGGCGATGTAAATTAAACTAGCACAAAGGTCTTCGAGTGCACTCTCAATATTAAAGATCAACGTTAGAATAGAGATAGAAATAATTTCTGAATGTCTCCGAGGCTCGTTACGATTCATTATGAATTTCGAGTTCCTGTTCGTAAAAGCGCAAGATTGATAACATGAACTATCAATTGTAAATATAACGAGTAACCCAAAACAGGTGTTTCATTATGGAAGACCTTGTATTTTCACTAGATTTTAAGAGGCCTCAGATAACCACGTTTTATTATTGCAATCTGGCTCATAGATAATCTTTTTCATGAATTGAGAGAGAACAACCGAATTTTCATGTGAGAATGTAAGAATTGCGTTATTCTATACATATTACATATGTACATATATGTATCATGTATCATTATGTTTAAAATGAGATTATCTATACCCACGTATATCTTTATATGTACTTCCTCATGTAATACTGGCTAGGTATAGTCGATAAAAGAATTTTTCGTGTACAAACCAGATAATATCAATGTTTAAAGATTACTAATTATTTATAAAAATGCTACTACATGTGTAGAAATATGCAAGCACTACTTGATAGCATAACAAAGAGAAGAGCTGCACACAGACATTTTTTAACCACGAATTTTTGCACTGTAAAAAACATAATTACGATTAAATAACAGACAGTATTACCACACCTTCAGTGACTCACAGGTTCATTTACATATTTTACAATTTTAGGAGTAGTGGCTTAATTTATGTACTGTGTTAATCAATGCAGTATTATTATGAGTGAATTGTTTCCAAATTTTTTACCACAAAATTTACAAATTTCTTATTCATAGACCTAATAATTTTATCTCGGCTAAAACAAGAAAGTGTCGTAATATACAATATGAATTTTAGTGAGACGATGTCCCATGATTATGATTTTTTAAACTAAATTGATACCTCTTCCGAAATCATCATCATTTAACTGATTTCTGTTTTCTACTTTTACAAAATAATCCGCGTCTTGAATTAATATTTTTCTAGATATTGTTCTTTAAAGTATTGCAACCATCTAAATAAATGATACATAGTTATCCAAAATTATATAACGTATGTCAGGATAATCTGCGCAGTAAGATCAAAATGTCAATTCGAACCTGTTCGTTTTTATAAATTTTTTATCGTATATGGGTATAATGTGCCATTTGCAGTTTGTTCAATTATTCATAATAAATATCTGCCATGGCTATTTGTTTGAAATATATATAAGAGTAGAGAAATAAAGAGGAATTAGAACGTTAATAGGACGTTACATATACAATGTTACATGCAAAACCCATATGACTAAAATTTGTTTGACAGAATATTGTATAAATAGAGCTAAATAGCTAATGAAACTAACAATAATTTACATTTTAAATTAATTTATAAATTATTGCATACGTTCTTCGCAATATAAGCACATACTTTACGAAAATGTTTCACAATTAAATATTTATAATATAATACATTATAACATTATTGCCCAACTAATTAAAGATAAAAGGTGCTATTCAAAGTAACACTATGATAAAAGATAAATTATTGCAAGCATAATTTTTTCTATTTCGTACATAATACAAGAATGTTGTAATTCCATTACCTTTACCATTAAGAGTTTCCGATAATATACTATATACAACCGTTACTAATCAAATTTCAATTACCTTAGAGTATATGTTTCTCTTTGTCCTATTTGCATAATATTAAGAATTATTAGTTTCCAGCAGGTAATATACATTATTATAGAATACATATTTAAACTCTACCATTGTCTTCCTTAGATCGAGTGTCGTAAGTTTACGGTACTGTTATTATTTTTTTCATACTTGTTCTACAACAACCATTATGAAACGCGGAATAATATGATATTGAGCTGGAAATATCAATACTGTTAGAGGGTACAATTAAGACCGAACCTGTGTTGTTACTTATTGAACTGTGTTACCTGGCCCAACAGTATCACATTTGAAGTCAAGGAAGTCAGTTCGAGAATAAGATGTAACTCAGAAATATTTGTTCAAGAATGCTCGGCCATGAGTGAGTAAAGATTACATAATCCGTAAAACTATAATAAATCATTTTATATGTGTTATTTGGAAGGATTAAAATATTACGATAGTATTTCTATGTTTTTTAGTAGAAGAAGGAAACACGTAATCTGTAATATCATATTGAACGAATGACATAATTCGATGAATGGTAAAAATAAAGTACAGTTGTAAAATATTCAAGGTAATTGTTCAAAATTAAACTTTTACTTGTATAAATGTTATAAATGTTTCCATATGAAGAAAAGTTTAATAGCTCGTGTGATATTATTAATTCCAGAACTACAGTTTGAAAAATTTCGGCCCCGAAATGGATGTTTGCAAATTATTAAGCATAAACTATATATTGTACAAGAAGAATTATTTTAACGTTGATCGCATGTTTAAAGTAATGCGTGAATGATATTCATTGTTTAAAGATTAAAAAGCATAAATGTTATATTGCGTTAAAAAAATGAAGTTGGTTTACAGCAAAAAGCGAAAGAAAAAGAAATATTTTAAACAATAAGGGCAGAGCCGATTTCATTTGCGCTACGAACAAAACGATCACGATTATTTTGAGCAACATTTAGATTACAATATGAACAACTATTAGCAGAATTTCTTCTCGAATATCAAGGAAATAGTAATTCGTGTTAATCATAGGTATTGAGATCATGAAAAATGTTAAATATCGTTTATGTATGAACAACAATTTTGTATAGGAAATTACTAATATGTATAACATTTTGTTAAATACACTTAACGCACTTAACAAAATAAATTTGATATAACATAAATAATATTTGTATATTTGAATGATCTAATACAAAATTAAATGATTTACATGTATTCGTATTTCCATACTATAAGAGGAAACTGCGACTAATGAATTTTTTATCAAATGTATTTCTCAAGATAATCAAATTGTGCTTTTCGAGTATTGAATCGGAAAGTGGAACTCAAGACAGCATCATATTTTTAACATTGGAATCAACCACTACCAATGATTAAGTATATAATGTCGACGAATTCACGTTATTATTGGTCTTACAACTTTCAATGGTATCTGTTGTAAATAAAATTATTTCTTTGTATTATTCATAATAAGCTTCTGACTGCTTCAGATAAGGTGAAATCTGTAGCTACATTCTAATTTTTGTTCGTGAAGCATTCATTTTTAAATATTAATAATAGATAAATATATATGCGATGTATATGGCGTAGGTAATTAGATTCTATATTTCGTCAAACAACAATTATTAAAACATATATAATCCTGGTATAGAAATAAGAAGTTACTAGTAATTACGTTATAAAAATTCAAGTCGTCATCTTCGGAAATCCTTTTCATCGTTCTTACGACGATGAATGCTCTATTAAGGATTTTCTGATGAATAGATGACTGTTAGAAATATTATAAGCTACACGTTTGTACTCGTACAAGACGTTGATATACAGTTCCTTGCTAAAGCTTTATTTCTTTAATTCTTTAATTTTTATTAAGTCAGGTTAAGTAGGTATTTAGCGCGTGTATCTATTATTATAAAAAAGATAAACGATTATAATTATAATTTTTATTTGATAGTTAGATGAATGATAATAAGTTTTGTATAAAAATTCAGGATACTAGAACAGAGCGTATTATCATTTGTCTTCGTTTAAAAAGTACATCGGTAAAAAGGTATTTAATTTTCATTCAATAAATTGTAAATGAGTTCTCAAATAATTCGGCAAGGTCCTCTCTTGATTGTTCTCGTGGTGCTAGTTTTGTAATACGATGCTGAAAGAAATGTAAGAGTAGGTTATCAACATTGTAATACCGATAATAACATGTGAACAATATGCAAGTTTTCATATATTGTATGATCATACAAAAATAAAACTTAAAATGTAAAAACATATTACAATTGTGAATACGTGATATATGTCAATTGAACATATGACGAATTTAGTTAATTGTAATAATTCACGTATAGTGACAAATAAATCACTATTAAAAATTTATTTTTTTTCTGTTTTATATTTTCCAAACTTATAGATCCCAAATAAAAGTTAAATCGAACTAATAAAAACGACCTAGCCAAAAAAACTACTAGAACATAAGTCTTAATTTGTAAAAAATGGCTTATCCTTGATTTAATTTTGATGAATTGATGAATTTTGTTGCAAATTTTTTAGCTTATATGACAAATGATTCGTTCAACGACTAATTCTTATAATAATGAAAAATAAAAAAAACAATAGTGGACATTACCTGTGGCAGCGTGCCTTCAACTAAAGAGGGAATTTCCTCTTTCTTAAAACCTAATTCATTCAAACCATTTTCAATTTTCATCATACTCATATACTCCTTTACAGTGTCGGCAAGTATTTTACCAGCATCGCTTTTCTTTGCTCTGCGTATATCAGTGCCAAGTAATTCGGCAGCTTCTAAATGCCGCTCGGCACATGCGTTTCCAGTAAAAGAAAATACAGCAGGCGCTGATATGACAACTGAAAGGCCATGTGGAACTATGGGATGATCTTTGCTATAGCCCTATTATAGACCAGAAATTTATTTAGGCATCGCAAATTGAGGTAAGATAGTACAAAATTTCAAAGCTTAACTTTACAAATTGGACCAATGAAAATTTTGTATTATTTTATCAAATTGTGCATGAAGAATGTTCCGTAATAAAGAATTCTCTTTGTGCCCATTTAATTTGCCTCTATATGTATACGCGAAATGCAAATAGAAATAGTAATACATAGAAAAATAATATATCCAATTCATAGTGAAAGGAATAGTTTACTGTTTAATTATCCCAGATACCCTTCTTTCTTGCAATCAGTTTCCTTTCCCACTTTCTAAGAAAAATCTACCATATTTATAAAAATAGTAGACACACCTTGGGTTGAAAACTGTGCGCATTTCCACTAATAGGATAAGACAGTGCATGACAAAGGTGGACACCAGCGTTACCAAACCCAACACCTGCCATAGTACTTGCAAGGTGCATATTGCTTCTGGCTTCAAGGTCATCTTGGTTATATACTGCCCTTTTAAAATATCTGTAAGTGAAAGACTAGATCATTAATAATCCTATACCTATCTATAACTAGGAGTGTCATTCTCCAGCTTCGTACTAACATTTATTTATTACATACACAGGCTGGCCCATAAGTTATGGTACAAATGTGCTCGGGGAGATTCTCTATGGCTCAAAATAAGACAAAAGTTTTAGGCTTTGTTTTTGAGAACAAAAATGCATTTAAAAATCAATCTGACACGTGTGTACATAACTGGTGATTGGATTTACAGATTTAACAAGTCACTACTTAGGTCCACGTGTAATCAACAAATTTTCCAATACAAATTCGTAATCTTGATGGTCGTTTCATTTTGACTCATAGAGCCTCCCTTACCACCATACTGTAGGAACCGAATAAAAAGGAAAGGCGCGGCCCCTTCCCGATACTCCCTTATATCGTTTGTTCCTTTTTAACGTTGTTCTTTGATGGAGGCGCCCTATCCCACAACACATGTCATGACTTACGGACCATGCTGTATACGCATTGAAACATTAATGATAGCTCAATGTAAAGAGTTCATTTCTCATTAATATCATTCAACTCATTAACACTAGATTTTAAGGAACCCCTCTATTCGACGACTCGCCAAATTTCAAAAACAAAAGATTAATAAAGGTCCACTAATATTGTATAATTAAAATGGATTAATGTTTTTAAACAAAGCGAGCGTTTTTACTGATACTCGTCAATATGAGGGGTGTCCGACAAAAGAAGTATACAATGTTCGTAAATCTAGTGTTCAGAAAAAGTAAAAGATGAAAGTATAATGTTATGTTACCTTCTACGTATTATAATGTTGCATTATAAATGCTAAAAATAATGTTGCTTTGATTCAATAGTTTATAATAATTATTTACTTGCGCATTGTTTGAAGAGCATATTTTGCCCACACATCACTGATAGGATTGCTGCCCTGGTAAGCAGGTCTAAGAATCGGATTGGAAGGACATGGTGTTCTTTCTGTATATGGCACCGCAGTAAAGGATTCAAGAGCGTGGCATAGTACGTCAAAACCTGAATAAGCACAAACTCTTTCTGGCATGGTCAATGTATGGGACGGATCAATGAGACCCAAGGTAGGTCTTAATGCCCTGTTGGAATAAAAATTAGTAAAATAAATAATTGTCATGGATAAAACAAGTTATATTTAATGTTCAATGATATATGATATGTGTGGCAATTCACCTATTTAGACGACTTGAAACAACTCATAAATAATTCACTCCACAAAAAGTGTGTGTATCCAAAGTTGCAAGATTTTAAGAGGAAATATGCTGCAACGATGTCTTTCCATACTTAGGCACTGAACATCACATAATAATTTTCATCAATAGAAATCCCCACTTTTTTATGGAAATATAAAGAACATGCAAATAAACAAGAAGTAATGCATAGTGGGTCTCACAGGAAATACTTATTAAGAAATGCCTTTATCCTTTTTCTCTGCTTTGTTCGAATTTTATTTCTACAATCTTCACACATTTATTGTAACTCCTGTTTCTTACTTATGCTTTTGGTGTTTCCCAAAAAGTTCTGTAGGCGACAGTGTCATATCAGTGAAATTTCATTTATCCAACCTCGTTGGAGAATGAAACAATTCGAATAACTGAATCGTTGGTATAAGGGAAGTCTACTGGCTTTTTCCTCTATTTATTTAATTGGATTCAATGATATATTTACACATTTGGAAATAATGTGGCGGGAGTAATGATCCAACAATACTACGAGAATTAAATACAAGTTAGTTGATAGCGGTTCCATTTAAGGCATTCAATAAAATTTTTGTTCGAATAAATGGAATTCGTTGTATATAAAGTATTTCGTATCAGATTCGGAGGAACGTGCATTACACGCATTTTCGCATTGCATATGGATGTTTTAACAAGTTACAGTTAGTAGTTGTTCGCATCTTCCTGATTCATTATTTTTAGAAAAATGCATTGGATAGAAGAATACTGATTGGTGATAATATTTATTTTTTTATTATAATAAAGTTTTCGGAGAGATTTCTTTTCCTTTTTTTTGGGTTCCATTTTTTCATGTTTTTAAGTTTGCTGTAGTTTTATCTTTCTTTCCCCCGCAATTTCCTCGCCCAAATTTTCATTGACAATTCATTGATACATATTCACTGTAGACCCCTATGCTTTAATACTTTTCTACACAGTGTACCATGTTTTCAAGGCCCATAAAAAAATATAGGATGTCCTATTTACAGAAGCTAAAGGTGACCTTCAATCTTGGTAGTTTATATTTATTGTTGGAACTTGATGAAAATATCTCATAAGAAATTTTGAATTTTCACTTACACATATATACTAGCATATAAACCTTACTGTACAAAATCATGAAATGATGACTAATTTGAAATATTATTCTAACTTATTCATGACGTTCGTTTAGATAAAATAATAAATGATACCTTACCTATTAGCGATTCCAGTTTTAGCTTTAAGTGGTTGATAATCAAAGATGGAAACACCGGTTGTTTCAGAACCAGTACCAGAAGTAGTAGGTACTGCGATTAGCGGTTTCAATGGCACTACAACTGGCTTTCCTTTTCCAATAGGTGCATTTACATAATCTAGGAAGTCAGCTTCTGGATCACAACTGTAAAGATTTGCAGCCTTGCAAGTATCCATCACCGAACCTCCACCTATCTACGAAAACATTAATTTTATATTATGTTTCTTACCAAAGGAATGGTACATAAACAATTATATAACAGTAATTGATAATATAACATCTAAAAACAAAGTAAGTAAATTCAATTACTTTTCACAGTGCAGAATTGCTGTATGCTAATTAAACAATGTAAAATTAATTTTATTAATATATAATTTGGAAGTTCGAGGTACAAACGGCTGTATAAGTAAAATAACAAATGATTCTATTCCTTACAGCTATAAAGGCATCAAATTTCCCATGCTTTGCAAATTCAATGGAATCTTTGAGACTTTGTTCCGTGGGTTCTACTCGTACTTTATCATAAACTGTTGTCCGAATGCCATATTTAATTAGACTGTCCATGGCGGTTTTGACAGGCGCTAGATTTACTAAGTTTGGATCAGTCATTACGCACACATTTTTAGAACCAAAATTTTGCATGTCCATACCCAACTCCCTGGTAACACCAACACCGTACCGTACTGTAGAACAAGCCATCTGCAATTACGTCCGTTTAGAAAAAAATTGCTAAACATATAAGTAAATAAACTTCTATCTATCATATAAATGTATTTATGTATAAAAACCTGATTACAAAAAACAGATAACTATCAAAAACATTTATTCTGCAGTAAGTGAACTATATAGATCTGTATGGCTCAAAATAATTTGATCTGAAAGTAGCGCCACTACAAAGTTTAAAATTCTTTTTCTTCAAATTCTGGAAATACATGCCTCGAAGGCGTATTCTTTTGTCGACGTAGCATTAACCACTGTGCTGCGGGCTTTCCTTAATTCGTGCATAGTGGTCCCTCCTGGATTACCATGGGCTGGACATTTACATCTATAAATAATTTATATTAATGAACAGAAGGGATTGAGCCATCGTTAATTAAATACTAATAGTTTTTTTTCATAGTACCATATTGTAGCATTAAGATTCTATAATATTCAATCTTAATTAATTAAAGGATGCTACTATACATTATGAATGTCATACTAATATTAAGTTACTATCAATAAGGGCATTTTTATAAAAAAATCTGGAACATAGATCAATTATGCAATTACGTATATAGTTAATCTCATAAGTATTTGTACCCTCACTGTCAAATGAAATTGGTTGATGCATTTGAGATCTTCCAACAATCTTTTTATTATAAATGAACATATACATAATGCTTATTTAAAGCAAATTTTAACGAAATTGAGTAAATAAGCAGAAAAATAAATGAATTTTAAGCTACCTTTGAACACTTTATTTCAATAAATTTCTTGTATGGACAGTGAGGATACGAATCGGAATACTTATGGAACTGGCTGTATATAAATGCGATATTAGTACATATATACTCACGATCGAGAAGAAATAATTTGTAACAGATCTAAGGCACGCCTCTTGGGAGTCATTTTTTGTTAATATATAGTACAGTTATAACATAAAATAGAGATTATAACAAAAATATCGATTGCACAATTCCCTTGGTCCCTTCCACTCCACTTCCTCTTGGACTCTTGATTGGACTCTTGAACGTCCAGCGTGGTTCTCTTGTACTAGTCATTCCCACATGTTTACAATAAGATAATGCCACATACATATATATTATATAGCCAGTGCCGTATCAGTTTTTATGGTCACGCTTGCATTGGTAACAAATTTTTTCACAAAGGTAGCATCATACATGCACTTACATACTATATATGGTACAGCTTGTTTGTAATTATGATTAGCATTATTATACGAGAATACAAACATGCATAGTTACGTAGTGCGGTGAGGAAACTTACACTTTAAAACATACGCGGCACGGTATATTAATTAAATATATTAAAAGTTTATTGCTATGTACCTATATTATAATTATTAAGAATTGATTTTCAGGAACAACGTTTGATGGGGGAACTTCCGCTTCCGGTAGTGGTATCCCATGGAACATGAGAGTAGTGTATAATACGCGTAATGATAAGTGTATTTGCGTATTGTTTAACATTACTCTGTTAAAAATATAGTTAGAATATGCCCAAGATATTTGTATATATGTACACATACATTAAAAGAACAAGCAGAATATTTTTTATTGCTTTATGCATATATGCATAAAAGGAAGTTTGCGAATGCTCATTACATATACAGCTCGCCAGAGCAGTAAATTAACAATAATCAATTGAATAACAACTGATTGAGATATATATAATGTATGTACGTCATCAAGTTGTATTATCTAACATTGATTACATTCAGGTCCAAAGATGTAGCCATCGTATTACCTCCCGATTAACGATAATATGCATTTTATAGAACAAGTATAAAGTATTTTCACATTAATACACAAGCCAAGATATTTGAATATCCGAAAAGATGCAATGATTATTTTTGTCGGAAAAGTACGTATTCATATATATATATATATAATAATGGAGTATCATACTGCAAATGCCCACACAAGTGCTACAAACACATTCACATATACATACGCCCTCAATATATGCATACATACATATTATTAGTGTATACTATTGGTCAAAATTGTATGTAGTAGGTTTATACATATACCACTTACGAAAACTTCATTATACAACCTGTACACTGCTTGGTGATGCCTGATTAATAATCTCTAAAAATTTGTAAATTTCGATATTTTAAATTAGAAACTATAATAAATACAAATTATATTTGTGTTTCCTACTTATGAAATGTAACATGCCCTCCTTTTTCCTTATCTCCTTATTTTGATAAAAAATTCAAATTTTTTAGTTGCATTGCTAACAATTTTTGTTAATAATACACGTAAAAAAGACGACCGTGCTAAAAAACATAACAATCTTGTCAATGTAGCATATGGCTAATATAGAGGGTGGATCTATTTAACCATTCAGAGACTTCGCGCAGAGGTCCGAAACCATAAAAACACGAACTACATTCATAGCACTGTTACTTACACACTATCCATTATGAATAGAAAGATTTTAGGTAGTTCTTGAGTTATAGAATATAATTGCTATTAAAGATTCTCTTATTATAATTATTTTAACAACAATATTTGAGAAAATGTTGTTTGGTCGAAAATGTTTCTGATATTTTCTGTGGTGTGCAGTCATCTCTCAGATAGCAGTAAATACAATTTGTTACAGTCGATATAACGACTCTTACAATACTGATTTCATCATTGAGATTCATAATGGTAATAAAAAGCTTAATTGAAATTATACAGTTAATATGGAAATAGTTCGGCAATGGGATGTAGAATCTACACATCCAAATGCGCGTTTATGATGTTATTTAATTGAACGAACATGTTAGCGAAGGATTTAAAATAAAAAATATATACAAAAGTATTTAAAAAAATTAATTGAATAAAAAATTTTGGAAAAGAAGAAAAAAGTTTATGATTAGATTTACATTACCCTACAGTTTCATGAAACTGTCAGAACTAATTAAAAGTTTTAGAAAATGTTCGTCCCCACTGTGCGGCGTTCTAACTTCACATATATTGTTGTAATTTTTGGAGTTGCAAATAGTTGGAAGAAATTTTTATCCAGACATCTTAAGTAGGTTTTACTTTGGCAAATTTTTTTGTCTGACACTTTCATTTTTTGTTAAGTTATATCACAAAATGTGGTGGCATGCGTCGAAATTTACAAGAACTTTAAAATAATACAACTACAAGGGTAGCATATATAAGCAGCTAAATTTTACTACAATTCATTCTACATAGTTCAAAATTAGTACCATAAAAGTTTCAAAGCGGGACCTCTTGGAACTTTTTAGTTCTACTCTATTAAAGTCAGGTGAACGGCCTAACAAAAATGCATTTGAAAAACATCTAATAATTATTGTAAAAGGCATTATTTTAAAGATTTATATATTGCTATGTGAATATTCACTTATGCTAATATACTCCATGATGCATAGAAATTTAAAGAATGTTACTAATTCCTGGCATATAATTTTCTTTACAACGAAATTAAATGTAAAATTTCGTCGTGATCAGGTTTGGAGATTTTAGGGATCGATTTCCATACTTACATGATTGCAAAATTAATTCTTATGTTCATTATTAGTGCAAGTAAATATTCCTTAACAAGAATAACTAAAGATACATCTGTCTCGCGATATGAATTTTTTCCATCCAGATTGGGCATTTCGCCCACACTGCAGCGTGGCGTCACAAATCTTAACATAATCTATGTCAATAATTTATATTTTTCATAGCTATCTTTAATTCTAATAGGAATGAAAATGTATGGTATGGATGCATAGAATCAGGGTCAGTACCGTGCACAGACGTAGCCCTCAAGGGATTAATAACTATAGTTATAATTGTGATTATAAAACAATTATAGTTGTGGGAGAAGTTATAGGTCTCTTATATTTAAAGACAAGAAAAAATAACAGAGAGAACATTTGTACTGTGTTTTACTATACTGTAGTGTAACTTTTATATAAGCAAGTGCAATTACGCGCGTGCGCGTGTGTGTGAGTATAAGAGGTCAAATTAAGTTCACGACAAAATTAATATATGTATTGCTATCCAAGATAGAATCCCAAATCAACTGATTTGCATAGCTGCAGCAAACTTGTTTTTGGAATGTAGAAAATAATTTGAGAGAGCATAATTTATATCAATAAAATACTTTGATTTTAAAACGTTACTATACTATTCATCATTTTTTGCAAAATGAGTGGTTTCTTTAGAAGAAAAAAGGGCAAGAAGGAACATCAGGGAAAGGTAAAGTTTGTCCTGTTAAAAACTTTGCAGAACATTCTTTTACGATTTATTTTTTAGGTTTAATTATAATACAGCTATACGGTTTGTTCTACAGTGAGTTGCAAGACTCACAGATTTCTGACGGAATCTCAGTCTGAAGATTGTAATTATTTGAACCTGAAAAGTTAGTATATTTGTATATTTAAATTATAGTATGATAGCTCATTCTTTATTTCGTAAAAATAATTGACATTAGATTATCCATCCTGTAGTACATGAGCACATTCCAAGGAACAAAGGGGCGTTTGCTCTAGGGCGCCGAATATGTAGCTACGCCACAGTCGGTAGACCTTATGCGCGTTATGACGCGCAGTGGGGAAAAACGGCAATTTAGGCGTGCAAAAGTCTTTCTTTATGAAGTACTTTTGATCTCCGCCCGTTTCTGCGCTAATTTTTATATACACGTTAAGAATGGGATGTATACTATACGCGCTATAAAATTTGGCTGCAGCCAACTGCAGCTGCAAAAGTTATTGCATTTTTAATGGAATAGTTCGATGTCGAGGGTGTGCGACGCAGGGTAGACTCCCGATCAACGGGACCCGCTTTTTTTGTTGACAATTAACTAGAAGAAAACGATTGACATATTCCATCCTTGTTTACTTTTTGTCGCGTTTGTTATTGTTTAAATAGTTTGTGGATATTAAATTATTTAAATATTTTTTATGGATATTAGTTATTTTCCGCTCATTCTTCACTCGCTAAGCAATTAAGGTAATTAAAGAGTTAATCACCCCTTCCGAACAAATAAAGTATTAAAATAACCCAAACAATAAAACACTCAGTAATATATAGTTCATGGCAACGTTTGTTGATGATATAATTATGGGTTTTCCCCGCAAAAGGGGAACAACTCTTGCGTTTTATTAACTTCTAACGTTTATTTATTTTATTGCATAGTGTACTATACACATCCGATCCCTCCATTTCTATGATACTTTGTAAAAAGAAAAGTTTATGCTCCCGGAAAATTTCAATCTTTGAAAATGAAGTGAAAGCTCTTCTCGAAGTAGAGGATTAATAACTTTGGACTGACAAATTTTTATACATTTTTTGTAATTTAATATTTTTTGTTATTATTTAATATTAATTTTTTTATATATATTGTCATTGTTTTTATTGTAAATTTTATTTCTGTAAATTATACATGCTCATAAATGCAAAAGGGGGACCCGATCATCTACCGTCTACCGTAGGCCGCATCAGTGCGAACGTTCTCGGCATTGAACTATTCTATAAAAAATACAATAACTTTTGCAGCTGCAGCCAAATTTCATAGAGCATATAGTATACATCCCATTCTTAACGTGTATATAAAAATTGGCGCGAAGTCGAGTGGAGCTCAAAAGTATTTCATAAAAGAACGCGTTGAAAAATAGTTTGTTGAAACTTTCTTGAAAAAAACTATTAAAAAATTTTTATAAAATTTTTTTTTTCATTTTTACACATTCCTAATCTTTGTTGATACAGTTCCTGCAAACAGAAATACCATTAAGGTCCTGAGCATTTGAATACAGGTGAAAATAGTATTCTTCATTTTTAAGCTATCTTCAATTTTTAACGTTTGTATTCCTTGCCACGGTTAACAACAATGGATTTAAGAAATGAAAATATTATTTTTAGGTGCTACGGACATCTAGCTTGATATTGCATATAAATTTGTAGACCTACTCCGTGTTTTGTTTTTGGACTTTTGCACGCCTAAATTGCCGTTTTTCCCCACAGTGTAACGTACGGAACGGTGACAATTTGTCTTGTAAAAGAGTACCTTTCTGAAGGAAGATTTTACTGCGATAATCATATTTTCGATAAAATGGGGTATGCGAGTAAAAAAAAAACAAATATTTACTGTTATTTACTATAATCAAAGTTTTATTGAAATGTTATACATTATTTACAACATGTAGCATAGTAAATAGTACATGATAACGTATGTACTAGTTGTACCTACTACCGAACATTAGTTTACTTAGTACTATGTGTAGTATTTAAGTAGTAAGTATGTACTTGATTTTTTTGTGGCATAAACGAATGTTACGAATGTCATTACCAGTGGTGTAATTAAAAGTTTTTAAAGAATTACGGGTCTTCTAGTTCAGGATCTGCCAGTCGGTGGCCCGCGGGCAACTCGTGGCCCCTTCCCCGGCTTATCTTCCACCTTCGGGGAACTGGTCGCGCGTCATGACAGGACATACAAACGACGCTCTACACACCTTTGTGTATTGTGTTAGATGCCATGTCAACGTAACATTATTTTCGCGTTTAATTGGTAGTGGGGACTCGGTGGCCGTTAGAGGAGAAAAGCTTGGCAGTCCCTGTCCTAGTTTATATATTACTATGACCGGGCAGGCTGTTTTAACATAAAACGTAACATTATATTCGTTGCCTTTTTAAAACCCTGTTTTCATTTTTATTTTCACTCTTCATTCTTTCTTCATTTCAGTTTGCTTTGGAATACTTCATTTATTTGGCCAAAATTGCAATTCTTCTATTATTATAATTAAACGATAAAAGTATTACAATTATGCAATATTAATTGGAATGTACAAACAGAATAAAATTACTGGTGTATCATTATAATATAGCAAAGATTGATTTTACGAGTTGAACAAAACGTTCGCTCACCATGCAAGTAAAAGTTTTATATAAAATATATGTACTCTATTCAAGAATTGTTAAGTATCATTTACATCTTACAAGTAGAAGTATAAAAAAACATTAAGCACTCTGAAAAACGTGCTTTTTAGAGTTTAGTTTGGTAATATTTAATCACGTTTAAAATACTATTTATTTGCCCACATACTTATTACCATTTACGATTACTTGACATTATTATGAAAGCCTGTACGTATCTCTTGCGTCTTATACCATAAGCAAAAACAAACAAAAAATAAATCGTAAAAGCCTTCGAATTAAAAATACACCGACTAAAGTATTCTTGATGCGAATGGCACGCTTTCCGGAGTGCAATTAAATCTGCTATCTGTTTCGTGTAAAATATTCGTTAGCTTCTTACGAAGCTTTCGGTCCCTTTAGTATTTGGCCAAGTCGAATTACGTCGGCTACTAAATAGTTGATTACTTAATTTTAATTCATGTTTAATTTTAAACGCTTTCTGGCACGATCTTATCGTAGTGGAATGTACTACTGGAATAAAAGCTTCCCCTCTTCGGCACATGCGGTGTAGCAATTTCTTCTTGTAGAGGTTTGTAAACCAAACCACAATTCTTGTTATCAATCAAGCCTTGGCGAAGCATCATCGGTGGCCTGATGACGGGTCCATGGCCACGTCGTTTCGCCAAGTGTATTGCAATATGGACTGTCAGTAGAAGGACCATCAACGTTATGACGACCACAATTATCACGGGCAAAAAGGCACTCGTGTACCAGGGATGATATTCGACGTTTTCTGAGGCAACAAAGTCTTCATATTCTTGATCCTGAGTTGT
The DNA here is from genome assembly GCA_948146005.1 of Nomada fucata. Lineage (NCBI taxonomy): Eukaryota > Metazoa > Arthropoda > Insecta > Hymenoptera > Apidae > Nomada > Nomada fucata. The sequence continues at coordinate 17,580,348 of OX411282.1, read as the reverse complement.
CCAAGCTTTCTCTACTTCTTCACTTGGTCTTACTCCATGATCAATTTGCAGTTTAAGAAGTTCCTCCTGTTGCAAAAGAGTATTTCATTATTTTTAGAATATCCAAGGGGCTACATGAATGAAGTTTTCACATTCTTTGAAATATCGTTTTACAGTATAGTATTTTTACAAGTAATAATAACCTTTATTTCGATGTTTATCTATAAAAACAATAGAACGTGTAAGCAGAAACGCGTAATGAGCGTTTTATTTTTGTTCTATGTATATTATGGTTTTTTAGAAATATTATTAACTTCGTTCAATCGATTTTAATATTTTATTCGACTTCCTTAAGGTAATGTGATAAGACTACAAACTCTACATGATACAAGATGAAAAGAAGTCAGCGAATAATATAATATAATTCATAAACAATTTGATACCATTGTATTGTATTACAATATATAACAATGACTGTAATTATTGCAATATAAAAATGTCATATTCAAACTTTTATTTATGTATATAGATTTTACGTTGCGTAACGATCGTAAAATTAAAATAATTTACTATTTTTTAAAGTAGTTGTACATTTTATACGTACTTCATCAGTTTCAATATTGTCCCTTAACAAGGGATCGGAATCATCCGCTGAGTCAAGACCTCCAAGTATAACCTTTATCTTCTTCACCTTATGGGGAACGGGCCTTTCTGGTGGCCCATCACTGACACCATCGCAAACTGTTTTTGCCAAATCAGTCCACTGGCTGATACCATCAGAATCTTGGTAATTGTCATAACCACCGTAATTGCTGATATATCTGCAGATAGTAAAAAATGTTATAAAAATACGAGCGTTAATTTATTATTATAATATCTTTGTTATGTTCAGCTATTTATACTATATACATATATGCTCAAAATATTCCAACTATTTTTGCCCTCAGAAAAATATTTCAATATCGCTGCTTTTAAGAAAGCAATATAAGTACTATATTCTTTTGTAAATTTCGAAAACGATTTGCAATTAAAAGCAGCTTATGATTCATTATATTTAAATGAAAAAATATACACATATAAATAATTGCAGATATTTTAAGAACAATATATGTTGAAAAATAGAACGAACAGCACTGCAAATTTGCACTCTTTGTCTCCTTGTTGCAGTGCATAAATTCAGTACATTGTGCTTTACAAATGTTTCTATTAAAGTAATTTAACATAATTGTTTCAAAGTATTTATGATTGCAGTTATTACATCTAACGAGGGCAATGATTTCTTCGACTACGTGCTGTTTTCTGCGTATACGGAAAGTAAATAGGAAAGAAAAGCAGTCATGCTGGAAAAATGTCTAAGTACCTCGCCGTTTCAACTGGAGTTACACCATGATCAGTAAGCCATTGTACCGCATCGTTAAATTCAACATCACAATTAAGAGGATTATTCGTTAAATCTAGACTAACAATTTTTGGCATTGCTTTCAATTCTTCCACCGTGATTCTGCGAAGCAGGTTTTGCCGCACTGACAGGGATCTAAAAATAATAACGCCAAAATTATAATAGTAATTTATGAGTGATTAATGCGGATGACCCCATACATTTTTAAGATTATGTTGACTTCGCTCTAATAGTTTACTTTAGCTATAATTACAAAAATTATTTATTTAAATTTAATATATTCGTTAACAATCAAAGTTTAACGTTTTTGAAACTTGAAACTGTAAGAGAATTTACTTGTGCGGTGGAAATATTATATACATATTACGTACCGTAAACTAGTCAATGGGACTCGAGCTTCGCTCCAAACCCTTTCCAATGCGCATCCACTTACGTCGAGTCTTGTCAAACCAGGAGTCATCAAGAAGGGTGTTACTTGCAATGTTACCAATGGATTTCCCGCAAGACTGATTTTGGTTAAACTGGTAGCACCGCGGAACATATTAGTTTCTAAAGAATCAATTATATTGTCTGAAAGATCAAGAACTCGCAGAGATGAGAGCCGACTCAGAAGCCCATTTGGTAAACTAGATATACGATTTCTGGAGAGATTCAATCGCGTTATTGCTGGCATGGCGTTGAAAGTTCCTTCTTCGAGAAGATACAAACCACAATTTGAGCACTCAAATCGGTAAACACTGAAATACATTTAGTTATAGATTCATTTTGTAAATTCATCGTGCATGTTCAATCGAAAAGGATGCAACATATAATATAACAGAGAATGAACAGAGGTACGTTACCTGTACGTATCATATTCAAGACCAACTGTTTTAAAAACTGGTAATGTTTCTAATTCAGGGTTATCGTTCATTAACAAAACTTGTAGCCTTGAATTAGTTCTTAGATGATGCTCTGTCAAAGATGTTAGTTTATTGCCACTAATATCAAGATAGGTAAGTTGGTCCAGATTTGAAAAAGCGTGTTGATGAATTCTCTTAAGGCCGTTTGACCCGAGCAGCAGTTGATCCAGTAAGGGCGAACCAGAAAGATCGTCCTTAGTTAAGATTTTTATTTTATTATTGGACGCGTCCAACAATCTTAGTTTCGATGCCTGTATCGTGCTCAGAGTTGCTAAATTGTTTCCTGGAAACACATTGTACATTTTATAATTAGGACGTATATAACCATCAATATTTATGAATCCATCAGTTATTTATGAATTTTGATTAATATATATTAATCAATAAATTATTAACAAATGATATTAAGCACGAAATTTAATTCTGGTAAAATAGGGATGCAAAGGAAATGTCTGTTTTCCTTGTAATCTGTAAAGCTATACGCTTGGCAACTTTTATTTTAAAATACTGCTGAATAAGTTGCAATTCTTTTTATATAAAATTTTCTTTTAGGAAATCATTTATGTTCTTTTATTGCTATAACAGAATCTTACCTGCAACACGAAGTGTTTGAATTCCGTTACCATGAAACAGGTCGGCTGGTATGTCATTTAGTAAATTGTCCGAAATATCCACATCTACAAGTGATTCCAATGTGTTAAACGTTGCGCTGTCAATCTCTTTCAGTTTGTTGCCCTTCAAATTAATGTAAGTGAGACTCTGCATCTTCGCGAATGCATTTCGTTTCAGTTTCGTTAAACCGTTGAAGGAGAAGGCGAATTCCGTGACCGATGGGGCGTCGAACACACCGTGTTTAGCTAGTTTCAGATCTTGCGTATGTTTTAATGGGTTTCCAGAAATGGCTAACAGTGACAACTGCTTGCTATTTTGGAAAGTTGCCGGATGAATATCTTGAAGATCGTTCCGTGTTAAATTTATGGAGAACAAGTACGGTATGCCATCGAATGCAGTTTGATTCAATTCGACTATTCTAGTGTCAGTGATCATGATGGACTCCAATTGTTGAAGACCTCGAGATTGGAATGCATGGGGGCCAAGGCGAATCTGTCCAGCATTTTCTATGCGTAAATGTACAATACCAGTGTTGAAAGATTGTTCGTCCACAAGTTTGTTACATCTAAACACAAAAAGAAAAAGAATAATTTTTTTCATAAGTTTTTATCTGAGACTTTTCTAGCAAATTTTAACCAGCAATGAAATTTCATTGTTCCTACAATATGTTCAATTCTTTGTACTTTGCGATAAATTAACAAATACTAATCATACATTTATCGAAACCTATGGAATCGTCAACGTAGCAGTTATCTTTAGTTGGCGCAAAGGAAATAATTAAATTCTATAATGTTATCATCATAGCCCAGAAACCTACGTTGCAGTTGTTACAGCTGCATACTCTCCAGCGCATCTGCAATAATCGGGACACTGTGTCATCAATTGTTCATCATCTTCGGGGTCTTCCTCGTTTTCGTCATCCTCGTCGTCGTCGTCGTATTCGTCTTCGGTTTCATCTTCTTCGTCCTCGCTTACATCGTCTTCGTAAGGTGCATTTTCGTCTTCCAGTAACTTCTTTATAGCACTATCTTCCGTACTATTATTAATGCTGATTATCGTTGTTGGCCTTGCAGTTGATGTTAAGTTCAACGGTCTGATCCTATTTGCTTCAGCTTTGAGCGTTTGAGCTACTTCCTCCTGAATCTGTAATAATTTCAATCAAAATATAGTCACAAATTATGATTCAACTAGCGCAATGTCTCTACATTACAGGCAACTAATGCTTATTACAGTTTCCATGTTTCATTATCAGTACAATAATATTAGCAATCAGTGCAATGCACCGTTATTAGGTGCAAGGAAGTGACGAAGGTTTCACGAACCGCGTTAATAAATATATTACAGAATTTTTGTCGGAAACTTGTAAATCACCTTAGCGTCAGAAGCTTCTTCATTCAAAGTATGAATTTCTTGCAGTAGCATATCCTTGGGATTCAAGAATGGTTTCAACAGTAAAAGATCGTCCTCCTTTTTCCACTTCGGTGTCTCTCCTTTGCCGTCAGGAACAGAAGCTTTTTCTTTCACTTGTTCGCTTCCTGATGATGCCGTCGCGTAGGGCACACCGTCCGATTCGGAGTTCTCGTGCAGCGAATTTTGTGACGCTTCCGTTGGAGTGTATACATCGTACTTGTGCGATGCAGTTGTATTTAGCGTCTGTATAGAATCTACTTTACTATCCACCGACGACACCGCTGCACATAACAGGACCGTCAGCAGCAAAGCTGCTGGGACCTTCATTTTACGTCCTGCAAGAACAATGCTTTACGGTCAATATATGTATTGTGCTGTTAATTCAAACGAAATAGTGCAGTCTGAACTGTAAACAACGACTGATGCAACGCAAGGATTGTAGATCTTTTATTCGTAGGACATAGTTTCGATATACATAAAAACTGTTCTATGACACAGTTTCGATATGCCATGATTTAATAAACATATACTTCTAGTTTACAAAAATTCAGGTACTATCATTTATAGGGGATTTCAATAAATAGGAAGACCCATACCTCGGTCTCTTTCGCGCTTAGGAAAACAAATTTGGCAGCCGCTTTATTATTCACAATTTTGGACACTTTTTTTCAACGAGTTAATGAGGCTTTAACGGTTCATCAATTGCACGTGCGCACTTATTAGCGACGAAGATAAGGCGAGTGCCCTATTGGGAATTAAATTCCATTGCATACGTTCGAGTTGGTTTAGGAACGACAAAACTTCTGATTACAAGGCCCGCCGATGGTCACTGAAATTCTTTTCTTAACGTTGCTTTAATTTGTAATGTAGGACGTGACACTGACAAGTTAGAGCAGCCTAAGAGAATGCGTTGGAATACTTCTATAATTTAATTGCACTTATAACCTTTATGTTTGTCCTTTTAAAATACAAATTTTTCCACGTAACTTGGAAATGGTAAAGGTAGTAAGTTGGTTCATTTCTTTACTTATGCGTTCACAAGTAACAAGTTTATGTACTAACAAAGAGTTAATTCTTGTATTTAAGCAACAAAAACAAGTACATGTTTAGACTTCTGTGAACAATTGTGTCATTAGACCTTAAAGAGATTGGTCTAAAAATAGCATTAATTGCACCACTATTTTTGAAGTAATGAATTGTTTGCCAAAATCTCGATAGTTTCCAGATAAGGCTGACGACGTAGTTTATACACGACATTGTTGACCAAACAGTTTTTGTTCGTGAATATGAAATACATATGTATGTATATTGTTCCAAATGTTCTACTTTAGTGGACTTTCATTGTAGTCAACAGAATTGGAAGTATATATATACATATTTGGCAGAAGCTCTTTTCAGCGTGTAACGCTTCAGATCTAGGGACAACCGGTTGAACAACCGAATTATGACCGGTTTTAGAAGCGGAAGTCCAGCGCCTTCACTAAAAAGGAAGATGCTTTCCAGTAACTAATTTCAGAGAGGCCACTATCCTCTTTTCTTTCGAACTTGTAATACTTCGATCCTGAATCGTCTCACGTTTCGTCGTATCGATTTAAACTATCATTTTGTAAACTTCTATGGAAATTTTGATTGGCACACTGTGCTACAAAGAAAGCTGGCAAGATTAAAATATATTTGGTGTTATAAATAGGATGGAAACAATATTTATTTGCGTAGCGTAGGAAAATTTTTGCAGTACCAATTCAAATGATTATCAAACTTCGAGGCGACATCCGAATGAGTCACGAGGGCACTTAAATGGCAAGAGTGACGAGGAAATCGAGTCACATGGGTTTGACAACGTTAATAGAAGTGCGCATGTGTGGGAAGTACACAATTCTTTGTACAAATCTGTTTTTCTCGTTCAAGTTGTACGCAACTGTTCGTGTATTTTATTGCTTACGCAGGGTATACAGTCGAACAACGATAACACGAATCTCAAGGGAAGAGACAAAAATTATAGCTGGGTAGCATCAATCGCCATTCCTAATACAAATAACCATGATCTTTATAAGTTGATTAATTGTATCTTTCTGTTTCCTCGGATAATATGAGATCAGAATGCTTATACTATTATACTTTAATATGCAAATGTGAATTACGTCTGTTTGGAACTACTCTGTGCACTGCAAGAAAAATTCTCTACATATACGTAGGTAGTTATTAGCTGTTTTTATCGAATCTTTAGATAATAAATAGTCGACTCCAATCGATATAGTTTTCACTGCCTATTACTTTGTGTTCTGTATAGATTTCGTATGTTAATCGCCATCTGGCCACATTAATAAATTAGTGATAGGCGCTATTGTTGCGGGTTTTAAATAATAACATATCTCAAATATGTTCAGCCTACCATGTACGACAATTACTTGTAACAAAAATATCACGAAAATGCAATGAATGTATTTACTGTTATTCTGGATAATACGTCTAATTCGCCTTAAAAATAAGATTTCGTGCTATTTATATTTATAGACGTCTCTTGAAATTATAGCTCACGCAGAATGTGAAATTGATTTTATAAGAAACATTATCTCTCACGTTCTTTGTTATCTTGTTAAATCGTTGAAGCTAACCTAAGCATTTAATTGCTTTGATCAAATCTGACTCTTTTATTTCCATGAAGAAGGCAGTACTAAAGTTGAATAATAGCTATAGTACATATAATAGCTAATCTCCTGCAGTACACAGAATTATTAAATACTATTAGTTACTTCAATTAGAAATAGTTAAGCAAGATTTTTTAACAAATACGCAACGTACATATGGAAGTGGCATATTCTAGAAAGAACAATAAATTTAATTACCGATATCGTCATACTATCACCTCGAGATGTGATTTTCGATGATAATAATATTAAATGATATTTATAAAACTTGTGCTTCAGCAGTGTGGGTGCATTCTTCTATGACGTTAAACGTATAATTATTATCCCGAGATGCTTCATCACGACTGCACATCTGCTAGTATCGATGTATCATAAATTTATTCATAGCAGGTCTAAATCATTTCATTATGATAATGGAAACTTTTTCAACGACGCAATTACAACGAACGTAAATTTTATAACTATATTTATTATGTATTAGTGCATTTTATTTGATCATGAGTAAGAACGAAAAAGGTTCTTTATTAAATAACAAAAAAGGAGTATCGTAGTGCTAAATATAAAATTATTACAATAACAATCTACAGTATTAACCTTCTGAGTTATCCAAAGGGGGAGGACATTTTCGACGTAGTTGTGCTGTCTGCACTTTGAAAAGTGCATTCCGAGAAAATTTCAAGCCAAAGAAAATCTACTTTTCCGCTTACGGACAGGAAAGAACGTTAGGAATGCAAGCGTAAATAGCAAACAGCAGGAGCCATTGTAGATGGAAGATTGAAGAAGCTTGCCTTCGAAAGATATCAGGTATATAAAATGTGTGAATGCCGCTTTAAAAGGTGGGCTTAGATCACAGGGTGCACGAGTACCAGCTGGATTTTCTTTGTTCGACTCTCGAAAAATCTCGGCGGTTGCGACCAGGTAGTTACCTGTCCCGGGCATAATGCAGGTGGTCCCCTTTGCTTTCCCATTCCCATTTAGCCGAATGACGGTCAGAGCCACTCTGTTTAGAAGAGAATCTATAAATCCGAAGATTGGTATTTTCGAATAACATCTTCCGTCCGGCCATACGATCCGTTATGAATCCAGGAGAACCGACTGGAATATAGGCAAATAGACTCGGAAATGTTAGAACGTTGTTTTGCGTGTACGCTGACTTTGTACTTGTCCTGGAAATTTCCGATAAGCCTCGTCTATAATTTCTATTATAGACAACGTAAGCTGTGGTGTTCAATTATTTTATAAGTTCCGAAATGCAGTTGATAGTTTCTGTATTCTTTCGGAGTTACTATGAATTGTTTCCCATTTTGCCAATAAAATTTTCGTCACCAAAATTATGTAGTATCAAGATATAATAGAAGCGAACTCTTCCAATGCATTTTGCTCTAAAAAAGTTAAAATCCAGGTAGACTAACACAAGACACTTGTACCATTTCTAACGAAGGTTGTCCCGTTGAAATAGCGCCCAAAAATAGTTTTCCTTCCCCGAAGGTAATTTTTACATACACTAGAGTTCTGTTAACTAATCAAAGCAGAAACAGTTCATCAAAGCTCTTAGTCGTCTAATCTTCACACCGATCGTGTAATCGATCACTCGATACAAAGTACGTTTGGCAAAAACTAATAAGTTTCACGGCATCGCGAACTGTTTGGACAACCCATTGCAAATAATTTTTCGAGGGGAGTGTACTATTCCAACAAAACATTTCCCACTATAGGCAACTGTAGCAAAAACTCATATAAATATAAATATAATGTAGCAAACACTCATATAAAACAAGATAGTTCAAACTAATAGCGATACAACTTACGATTGTCGAACCATCCATATCGAAAAGTTTATGATTTTGCTGATAGTACATATATAACGAAGAATATGAACAGCTGTTTCATTTAAAAAAGTAGCAAACCTACATACCTCATAACTTAAAAACCGGATACAATTTTACACGCTTGATAGATCTTCTTTTTTATATTTTCGCGTTAGTAGAAAAAACGTATGTATTGTGTTCTTCAAAGGGGCAACAATTTAATTTCACAAAAGAGAGATAAATTATTGCGCGGCATCGCATCTTATCGAGCAAGGCAACGGTTCAACTAGCAATAAACATTCCGTCGACATGCGTTGGACAGTTATTATAAGGCACCGTCCTTCGAGGATATGTATGGTGGAATTCGCCTGGTCGGAATATCGATCATATCGATTCGATTGAATCCCTGCGCGACCGATTCAATGTGCGATCGATAAGTAGGCAACTTTTTGTGAAATCGACCGGCTCGAATGACACTTTCTACAAAGAAATACCACTGGATAGCGTTAATATAACACTATCGCAACATAATGGCCGCAACCTGGTGTCGATAACAGTAAAGGTAACGATTTCCTAATTCGGTGATTGCTGCTCCGAGACGCACGTATCAATCAAACATCGTTATATTAATTAATCGTTTCGCACGTCAGAATTATTTTGAATCGTACTTATCTATACATATTTTCAAGAATACCGATCGATTGCCTTTTTACATTTTGCATTGGAAACAGAAGTAATAAAATGATGCAGGTTCGGTATATTTTGTATTCTCTGGAGCCGTGCAATCATTTTATCCCTTTCGAACCAACGGAAAATTGCGGATAAGTTTGGAACGTGAAATTAAGCCTTTTCGTTTGCCAGCAAAACACTACTTCAAATCCTAGTTCCAATTGTAACACATATTTATGCCGACGACGTACCTTGTGCGGCTTTAGCTTTCCCGTTTCGTTTTGTTAGTCACATTCTTCTCCTTCCAAGACTATTCTTTTCTTTCTTTTTTATTAATGCATACGTAAGTGTACAATTTCCCACGCGAGCATTTGGTACATATTGTGTGTTATTAGACAACCGATCAATTTGTGTTTTATTTATCCTGTGCCATTGGGACGAGTAACTTTCCTGTGAAAATTACCGTGAACACATGTGTTTACCGGTCAGAAACAGGTAGGTACAAGATCAATTGCATGTTTTCTTCTCTTGAGTCGGCTTCGAATTTCCGTAAAATATATTGCTTTTATTGATTGGTTGAGGTGTTTTTTTCCATTTTTCGCCTATATCGTGTCGTGTATGTTGAAATTTTTTTCAGTGACAGTTGTTATTTTCAGGTCGTGCCTAATTTGTTTGTTTCGGACATACCATGGTGCATTTACCGCCGTTCTTAGTACATATAATGTGTTGCAGTGCCTCTAGTTTCGAAATGTGAGATTTGGCTGCCATTTCACATAATTGGATCCCGTAAGTCCAAATGGGTTTAAAGGTTACTTTGTACAGTAGAAGTTTATTTTCCGATGTTTGTTTTGATCTGCATGTGACAAGCCATAATATCTGTTGCCGTCGAAGTTTAATTTGTTTGACTTTCGTTTTTATCCGATGATTCCAGTTTAATTTGCAGTCCAGATACAGGCCGAGGTATTGAACTTGCGTGACTTGGTCTAGATGTGTTCTTGTAGATAGCTTACTGCTTCGGTAGGGTTTGTACTGGTGGCTATATAAGCAGTGTTGTTTGCAAAGGTATATGTTTCGATTTTACTCATGGTTGTCATGTTGGCAGTAAATAAGGTATACAGTATTGGTTCCAGAACACTTCCCTGTGGAACTCCTGCTTTCATGAATCTGATATCAGAGCAAGCATTGTTGACTGATATATAAAAAGGCCTATTAGATAAGTAGCTCTGAAGAGTTTTGTGTACGTATTTTGGAAATTTGTTTTGGATCATTTCTAATAATCCTTCGTGCCATACTTTGTGGAAAGCCCTCTCTATGCAAAGAAACAGGGCTGTACAGTATTGTTTAGTTTCAATTGCTTCCAATATGCTATTTACTATTCTATGTGTTTGGTGAAGTGTCGTCGTCGAATGCTTGTTTCTAAAATCGAATTGGTATTCTGGTATGAATTCTTTTCCTGAAATGGTCTCCTTCATTTTGCTAAACAATATTGTTAAAACATTTTGTAGAGTAAGGGTAATAACGAGATAGGTCTGTACGACATTATTTCATTTTGGGTTTTCAACTATGTAGGAAGTATTTTAGTCTTAGCGATCCGTTATAAACTATGGTTAAGAAACGTATTGCTTTGGGAGGCAGCTCTTTTAGTATTCGGCCGTTAATTAGATCGAATCCAGGTGAATTGTTGGTTTAGACATTTTTAATCATTTTGCTACTTCTTTTTGAGTGATGCGTGGTATTGGAGTTAATGAACTAGCGGTAGATGTGTCAGCAATTGGAGGTACTGTAGACAATAAATCGTCTACAGTTTTAGACGAGGTTTTAAAGGGGAGAATCACAGGTGCTACTTTGTAAACTTTATTTGTGACTTGCCACGGGGAGTAGTTGCGTATCCTCAGGTATCCTCAGTTGCGGAAAGTTTGTTTAAGAATGAGTTGAAGTTTTCATTTCTAAAAGCCGCGATTTTGCGTGAACCTATTTGGGATTGGTAGTACAGTTCTTTTTTATAATTCTCAATCCTAAATATTTGCCAACTTTTTTTTCATTAACTCTAAAATGTGCTTGGGTACTCTTACATTTTTAACTGGATTTTTCTTGTATTTGTCCACGCGGCTTCGTGACAAGCTTCATTCGTAGCTTCTTCCAGTTGAAGGGGTGTCTTTAGCGGTATGTTATAATTCAGTTTTAGGTTGATGTGTTCCCTGAAGTTGTTCCAGTTAGTGGTTTTATTGGTGAGATCTGAGTTAAGATCTGTAGTGTATATATGCTAATTTGTGAAACACTTACTCCTTTAGCAATCCCGAAGTCGATAATATCAGGAGTCGTAGGTCAGTTATTATCTAAGGAGTTGAATAGTGTGTGCCATGTATTTGAATTGACTTTATGATTAGGTGGTACATATATCGGAGAATTTTGAATTTGTCTCTTGTTTGTAGTAACAGTGATTGCAGTCGCTTGTATATTCACCCCTTTTCATTGCCATGCCATGCTTTGCCATGGGGATGATTACTTTGAAATGGGCTGTAGTGTGCTATTTTAATGCGGTTTTTATCAGTTAAGTGAGTTTCGCTTATTAGCAATATATCTATTTGGTATTCCGAAAGGAATACATTTACTTGGTCTACTTTACTTTCAGTTGGCGTACAAACCATTTGCATTCCATGCCACAATTCTTACAGCCATTTTTAGTTTTTGTTTAATTAGTAGCTGGAGAAATGTATTTATTTGTTCGTTTTGTTCCCGAATAGTTTTTAATCTTTTTTCCATGTTTGTGGTGAGCGTATTCAATTGTTTGTTAATGTAGTCGTGGAAAGTTGATTGGCTGTTGTCTGTATTCGGAGTACTATTTAACGTTTTTAATGCATTTGCATATAATTGCTTTAGATCGGTTGTGGGATCGAGCGGTGAGCTTTTGTAGTTTGTGAAACTTTTTTCTGCGGTTGTGACTGTTTTTTCTCTCGTTTGCGGATAGAACTTGTTAAGCTAATCTTTTCTTACCTTACACCCTTTGTAACTTGCCGGGTGTTCGCCACCGCAATTTGCGCATAGTACTTTTGCTACCTTGCCTACTATTGGATAATCTTTAATTAAATATGACTGAACACATTTGACACAAGCTGGTTTCCTTTGGCAATAATTGTGTGCGTGGCCGTCTGCTTGGCATCTAGTGTATTGCGGGACAATGTCTCATTTTGGTCTTGGAGTTTCGATATTAATCTGTAATCCATGCAGTTTTTTTATTCGAAATATTTCATGGTGATTGAATCTTGGTTCTAGTTCGACAGAAAATAGAGATGGCGGTGCCTTGGTTGCTCTATGTGTTATGTTGGTTATGGCTTTGACTGAGTGTCCAAAAACATTTATTTCTGCGACACTCTTATCCTTGTCTGCGGCTGGGTGTAGTCATTTTACTACAATTTTACGGTCTCTTTCTGATTTTAATTGGTAAGTGTAAAAAGCTGCATCTTTCTCTGTTAATTCTTGAGTGACTTTTCTGTATTCATAAGGTGTGTTTAGCAGAATTTTTATTTGGCTCTCTTTGATTTATTTGATTGAGTACGAATCGATGTTAACTATTGAATTAAGGAGTTCTATTAGTGGTTCAATGATCTTTGCTTCCATATAGATTGGAGGCGGCTTAATTGTTTGCGATTGGATTTAAGGCATAGGCTCGCTGGTGTCAACATTATCCGCATTATCAGCAAGTGAGATGTATTACGTAGTGGAAAGTCGACCAGCCACTTATTAGTATTTTTAAACGTACTTGGAGTTAAGTGTGTTTCTGCTATTTTCCTTGTCTTAGCGGTTTACTTTCGATTGGGCTCCTTCCACATTTTTAAACGCACGTTTGAATAGGTGATACAATCATCTGTAGTAGTTTCTTGCATAATAACCAGTAGATAGCAGAAGTAATATGTGTTAGTTCTTTTATTAATTTAACACGGTAGTCCCGCCAATTGCTTGGCGGGAGCTGAAACCTTTGGCAGCAGATGTATTGTACCGATACGGTATACTATTTGTAAGTATCCGTCCGATCACTATACTGGCTCGAACGAGACCCGTCTTCCAGCAAATAGAAATTTTCTATCAAGAATTTACGCAATATATCACAGTTAATATCTGAAAGTAACATTAGGATGTGTAACGAGTAGTACATATGTACTTGCACGTTTTATTTCTTAGCGTATTCAGTTTACATGATCGTTGAAATTAGAACATTAATATTGTACCAAATGAGAATTGTTTAAGGTAAATTTTTAAATAATACTGTCGCAGTAGCTCTAACAAATTTTGAAAAAGTAGTGACGAATTTTTAGTTTAAAAATTATAACTTTTGATTCGTCTGATAATGGAATTTTTATAATGAATTAACTTTCAAGTTCACTCTGACAAAATCGTTCGTGTGTATAAGTGTTATTCAATCAAGGCTACTTAATTTTCTGTTTCACTTCATAACGGTACAACGTACATACATTGACTTTCATTTAACTCTTTTGCTAGAACTTCGTTACCTCCAGTTTATCACAGAATATACAGAGGTTTTTATCGTTCTGCTTTATCTATACCTTTATCTTATATGTACTGATAACATATTTGTTTTGTCTGAGACTACGCCATTGCTTTTTACGCCTTTGTATGTATTGTTTGAGGTCGTAATTTGTGCATATAAATATGCACTGCACTGCCCAGCATGGTTTCCAGAATTTGTTAAACTCGATGCTGTGGCCATGTTTTGACCAATTTATTGGCACAGCGAAAAATCGAAGGTTACTGATCTGTTACATTAAGGACGCAGGCAATTTTAATCAGTTGAAACCAAAATTGTTCGTTAAAATTTTAGCAATCTAGTTGCTATGATGCTAAGTAAACAATAGTAAACTCTTAGTTATTAAAATATAAATGTTTGCATTACGTGAAAAATAATTGAAAGGAACAATTATCTGTTATAGTGACTTAAATGTGTAATAATCATTGATCAATATCGATCACTTTGTTGGCATTCTAGAATCTAAGATTTCTTGACAAGATGAAAAGCTGCACCAAGAGTTACATATATACGTGTGTATATGGATGTATATTAATTTATTATTATTATTATTATTATTATTACTATTATACAGGCAATTGCAACTGTAATATTGAGAAAATAGATTTTTCATTTGTATATCTTATACATGTATCTATAAATTGTACATTGAAATTCAGCGAAAATTGTATGTAAATGTTTTTTGGCTACGTAATACTGAAAATCACTTTTGTAAACAGAAGACAGACAGAAGCATAATTCGTTGTGCAGTTACAGATGTTTATCGCGCAAATAAAGCGACAACCGGCATCCAATGTGTAAGCAAAACTATGTAAAAATAGAGATTTATACGTAATTACTTGCGTCATGCTGTAATTCGTGGATATTTGTAGGTGTAATAATTTTAAAATGAATAAATTGCGCGAATTTCAATAGACTCTTTAAAATTGGCAAACAGGGAAAAATTATTCGGTGCAAAACATGACCACATTCTCGAATAACAGCCTTTTAAGAACACGCAATTATAAGAGATAAATCGACTAAATAATGAAATTGGTTTCTATACTTAAGGAGAATTTTAGATATATCTTTGGGCTTAGCAACTCTTTTTTGCATTCGGTTTTGCGAATAAATTCATTATTTATAATGAATGGGAAATGAAGACAAAGATCAACAATTTCAAAGAAAATACACGACAGTCTGATTTATCTCTGATGTATCTCTATTCCGCGGCGAAACAAGGAATCTTCAACAAAGAGTATAATAGTATACGTGTTTGCGTATTTGTTTACTTAAAACTGTAATATTAGTTCGCAAAACTGGTTAACAATAGCTTTCGTTATAAATTACTTTGTTCTATGTAAATTTGTAATGCAACAGTATGAGAAAATTACAATTGGGGATGTTTGCGAACAAATTATATTATTATATCTCATATTAAATTAACTTTGCATTTATATATCGCAATTCAAACGTTTTGGTGGTTCTTCTATTATAAATTCGTAAAGTGCAATATGTACACAGTTTTAAATCTTACGACATATACGATGACTTTTGTTATTATTCATCGATGATTGATGAGGCATGAACTTTGAAATGTACCTCGAACAGAAACTCCATTTTTCACGATTAAAGAGTATCGTGTTTGTAGCTGCAAAAAAGCAAAGAGGGGAAAAAAAGATGATCGAGGCATCTGGCGAACCGGCTCTTCCGCTCAGTATTTATTCATTCAGGGACCGGGAACGATGGTTTCCGATCTCGACTAAAAGTATCTGAACGGGAATAAAATCATGGAGTATAGGGTAGACCAATTTAAACTGATGTTGCCTCGAATGTATGTATAAGATAGGCAAATTTTGAAAATCGTTCTTTGTTTAGGATTAATACAACTAGTACTAATAAATTTGCAACATTGTACCATAATGAATATTTGTAATCTCTTACTACTGATCTCACACAGCGGGAGTAAATTACGTATTTATTGGCATCAACGACTTCCTGTTTCATAGAGACATGTCAAGAAGAGGAGACCGAACGTAGCCTAATCAGGATGGCATTCAACGTCGAAGAAAGAAACGTCATATTTGCCACTTTTACGGTTTCAAGTATTAAATATAAATATATTAGTATTTCTACTATTTTACATTATCTGTCCACTTTTTGTATTTGTAAACGCGAGAAGTTCCACGGCTCACATCATTGCTAGTATCTCATACTCTATTTTATCTATAATTCATTGAGCTATGCACTTTCATAAATTAAAATGAACCAATTTTTTTATAAATATTTAAAAACAAAATTTGTTGTCGAAATGATCATTGATATAAAGGAACATGTATTTTCCAATTATTTTTTTCATAAGTAATTATTTTCTTCTCGATTGTATCATGGTTAAAGTTCTTTTGGTTAAGGTCAAATAGTTCTGGTGCCAGTGGAAGTAATCAATTGTTACATTTTTCAAAAAGGATTTATAGAACGAGTTTATTATTATTTTTATTTCAAAATTGATGCCAACAAATTTGTTGTTCTATATGATAGAAAATATTTCAGAATTAAAAAAGCCGAAAATAATAAAAGCATAGAAAAATCTTTATTATTTTTCTTTTACGATGTTAATTTATATTGGCAACTATAATATATTTAAGTATTCGCACAATATCTGTATTCTATCAACAATAATTCTCAAAAATATTATTATTATATACTTATTATTTATTATATAACTTCCAATGTCGACTTTTTCGAAATCAACGCTTTCATCAAGCATAGCGCGATAAGTGCAGTATTAATACATAGATCGCATGTACTAAAAAATATGTCCAATGTACTTGGTTGGTGCTATCGTTTCTCAATATTGTAAACAGTATACTAGACACAGGAAAGTATTAAAGAAATGTTCTCGATACATTTGTGCGCTTCATAAATTGCGCAATCTGAACGGTGGCGGGGAATTTGTACTTACTGCAATATTGCACGATTATTTCCGTCGTTTATGGGTGTCTGGCCGGTGTATTCTGTATACTGACCGATTTGAATATACCGTCTGGCCACGGATCCGACGATAGATTACAAGAATTTACACTTTTGTGAGAAATGAGGAGAATCATGTTCGCAGTGTAAACGTGAAATTCACAAATTACACAATTACAAAAAGAGTTCAGAATTCGATTGGGCAACGATTTAAAAAGTGGCAGCGTTAGTCGAACCGATACGCATTACAATTAATGATTTAATAATGCTAGCACCTTGACCGTCATTCCGCACAATCCATCCGCTTTCACAATCGTTAGCACCGATGATGCTTTATCTGTGTTTCAGCGTTTCCCTTGGACAAAAATAGATTATCCAAATGGGATACTGACCTTGCTATTGCACAATCGAACGAACCGACATAAGGATGCGAAATATGCATTACAGTAGCAAGCAGGCCGCCTTTGACACTATGTTGGATGCAAGGAGATAATCATTGAGAAAAAGCATCAATCTATGAGGAAGACTGAAAACGTGAAAGGCCAATCTATCTCGTTTTGCTTCATCTTATACCATGAAGAGAGAAATCTTCAACATTTTCTAAGGAACTTTCCTGTGTTCTTGCAAAAAGGAACGAAGAACATTTGTTATACTTCGTGTAATAAGTTGGAACTATAATTAACAAACACGAGATACGCTGAGCAAGACGTAACACAATACAGAAGCTAAGCTGTTATTCTAGATTGTACATATGTTGAATTTTTGTAACAATTTTAAATGGGATTTTGTAATAGTGTTTAAAATTATATTATACTATACTATACAATCATTCGTGTCCGATGCACCTGGGAATATATTTGAACAAGACCATGTATAATTTAAAATATTTCGATCAATTTGAACAAAGTTCGAGTTAACCCCCCTATGCAATTATTCTACGAATTTTACCAAATCATCAATAAACTTCAATACTTGTGCCTCAAACTTTTGTTATTTCAATTTTCGTACACGAGCAACGTTTCGAATCTTCGCTGGTTCTTGACATCTTAGTCAAGCGTTAGAGCACCTCTTCTTGTAAGCACTGTATGCGAGTATGTATACATATACGGGGTCTCTGTTTTCTTCGTTGGGCAATCGTAGAAGACTGTCAGTCATACATACATATATTGTACACATGGTGCACATTAGGCTGTGAACTCACTATACGACGATAGAGCATATTGCTTACGTAAAAATATTGTTGGCTTACATTAATATTAATGTTTGTATACTACGTCCGCGTATCGTCAGAGGCACAGTGACACTTGAATGATATACATATACACGCAAAGAGACAAATGCTGAGAATACAACAATATTCGAACAATGTTTAATCTTTATAAGAAGTTTTTATTTCATATGTCTACCGATGAAACTAAATCCCCATCATGTAAACATTTGACTTTCTATTTGTAATGTAACAGCGTGCTTAATCAGCAACCATATAAAGTATTGAAAGAGACGGGTGAAGTATGAACCGTGTATTGCAAAGATGTCCAAGGAATTGGCAAGAATATATGTATTTCTTGGTCACAATCAATCGCAGTATGAATATTTTGTCATTCGAGTAAAGTATCAGTTAATTTTGTATTGCTTCTACACTGTGAAAATATATTAAGCGGCGAAACATATTGGCATTAAAATGATCTATGAAATGTATGTTATCTTGTAGTAGTACAAAATATTTTTAACTCTCACATTTTTTGGAATATATTGGCTTGAAACTGTAACAAATATTAGTAATATGTAGTTACGTTATCAGACCCAAAGATTATTTCGTGATTATTAACGTTACGAGCATGTTCTTTCAATATTATTTTTATCTCAACTAAAATTACGTACATATCCCGTTGCTGAAACTAAATTATAATTATGCAAGTACAAGTTGGAGCAACGTGAACACCTATATTATACGCATACCTAACGGATTTTTATGCCAATACATTTCAAAAATGTGCAATTTACGATCCGAAAGAAGCAATCGAAATGATTCAGATTCACGTTGCGAACACGTTACCTTGTCTTTTAGGTTTCTTATCGGTTTCATTGTTCCGCAGTTAGTTGGCGCCAACGAGGACACAAAAATACAAGCTAATCTGTGACTGAGATACGCGTGGAAAGGTACATATGCAACAGCAATCACACATCTGTTCCAAGCTATATTGTGATCGACACTTTTACCGGTGTAAAATTCACGCTAAATAATTAATGTCACTGCTGTCATGTTTCTAGCAAATTAATTAACACAATAAATTAATTGTGTAAACCATTGTCACCGCATTGTTTACACGTTGATCTCGTTAACATATACGTTTCTTTATACATATGTATGTATGTAATTCACGGTTACTTAAAGTTTATCAACTTAATTAAAATGCTGTATCCAAATACAGCTATATTTAAAAATATGACTATAGCATCTATCGTACATGACGGAATATTCATTTAGATACGACCAACGTTTTAATATCCAGTAATTATACTTTGGCTACGAAGCGAGAAAGACTAAATTGAATGAATGGAACGATACTAACTTTTTATCAACGGTCAGTTGACAAATATTTGTAACGCAAGTTGCACAAAGAAAACGGTTGATTAAAATAAAGTGCACGTGCTCCAATGTCAAAAGTAATACCAGTTAGTTAGAAATAGCAAGAGTAGCGTATTGCTTATAATAATCTTGGATTGTGGTTATAAATTATTGTCTTTATATTATATATTTTATCGGTCTTGAAATATGAAATAAATAGGAAAAACTTCTTTCAATCGATATAAAAGTGCCACTCATTTGCGGAATTGCGAAAAATTCGTGCAATATATTTGTTAAGTATTAACTAAAGAAACTGACTGCAATGTCCGTCGGTTGTATTTAAAAAAATTAAAACGTGGTGATTTTTCGCAGAATTTGTTGCACAAGCCTTAAAAATTTAACGTTATGCTTGACAATATAATATTGAAACTGTACTCTGAGTATTATAACCAAACGATTAAACTTGCGATTTACATTTCGAAATAAGTGCAGGTTTTAAAATTGAAAACTTTAAAAAGAGACTATACGGGTATTAATAAGGAAGAATACGATAGTGCGGCTTCTGCCACTGGGTTCTTCAAACATGGCAGCAACAAACACTCGAAATCATGTGACCTTAATCGTAAAACACGTACAGCTAAGATGATGGTATGTAGGGAAAGAACAAGTATCTAAGAAGCAAGTCGAGGCTAATGGAAATACGCCCACGAGTATTCGTATCCTCAAAGGCTGGACGACTCAACGGAATGTCGTCCTTAGTTGGAGTGCCATTGGAGGAAATTCCTTTTAGTCGAGCAGCGCACTCGATATACCACTGGAGGAACGGTTATCGCGGAGCACACTTAAACGGCAGGATAAAAAACGTGAAAGATCGCTTACCTGTTCTGGTTTCCGCTGTTAGTATCCACGAGGAACGGTATAGAGTAAACGTGCACGCACGTATGCAGTAATGCAACGCAGATGCGACGAAAGGAGCGTCAAAAGCTGACGGTAGGAATCGTTTTCGTGCTTACGACGAACGAATTTCTGAACTACGTAGCCTGTTGCACTCGAGACAGGCGGCAATTGGAGTGGGAGGTAGTGAGGCCCCAGGGTCGACGCAACGATTGGTCCGCTGGTCCCTGATGTTAAAGTTGTTCAGGTAAAAGTTCAGGTAACAGGTGACCGTCGGCCTGCCATCTGGCGAGGCTAAAACTGAAACCATTTCAAGTGATACGTGTGTGCATGCATCCGTACGTATCTCGGTTCTTTGGTGAATGACTTGAAAATAATCACATAGGTAGCTGTTATTGTAGAAAATTGTTCATACGATTGCATCAGTTTTGTTGGTTACTCTTCTCATGTAAATGTTATTTTTTAAACAAAGCATTTTTAAACATCGCTTAATATTATTGATAATTGTTCGCTTCTTTAAAATATTTTCATTTTTATGAAAACTATGCCTCGTTCCTTCCTTTGGTTATGCCACAAATCTGTTTATTCGTCCAATACGTAACTTATGCAAGACGTGATTTTGATCTGCATTGATATAACGAGCATACGAACTTGTGAACCAGATTATACATGACTTAAAAAACTGCGTGAATTTTTATACGGAAAAAGTTATTCAATGGTATAAATAATACGATTAAATGACCGTTTCATCATAATATTCTTATTTAATTGCTGTTATTATGCAATGGTATATGTTTGCAAAGTATGTGATCTTTTATAAATTTCTAAGTAACATACTTAATATCGACATATGTCTCACATTTAAGTTAAAGAAGCGTATTAATAATTAATATATATCCTGATCTAAAGTATATATTTCTTAGTACATGTGTCACTGACGAGATATAGGAATAGACAAATCACCTTATGGAGTTTCGTGGCCCAACATGACTGCCATACCGGCTCAGAAATCCAACACTGATATCAGCGCCCTCTGCTCATAAACAGTGTTCAATTGTAGAACTATTATTTACTGAAGTCGTGGAGACAGGACTCATGCGACTGTGTGAATGTATGTGAAATTTTTAGGGGGAATCAGGAAAGCTATTTCTCGGTCAACGTTTCGGTAGAAAAATTGAGCTACGGTGCCTGGTCGCGAGATGCACTTCTGTTTGGCTCGAGTTGAGTCGAAATCACATTGGGGCGATGAATTGCGTGTGTCGCGTATAGCGCACTTTTTTAAATTATTTATTTTCTAGTCCAAAAATCAGTTGTTTTAAACATCTTGAATATGCTACATTTCAAATAAGGTGTTCCAGATACCCCGCTTAACATTAACACACCTTTACATATAATTGCCACAAAATATTTAGTAATATAAGAAAAATAAAGTAATAATAATTTTCAGGAAAAAAAGCAATTAATTGTAGTACATGTTTTGTAATGTATTTTATTTTTATTCTAAATCGTAATATTTTAATACAATGCAATGTACTTTTATCAGAATTAAATAGATTTTTTTATAAAAGTGAATTTGTAACTCTTTGCGCATAAAATAAAAATTGGAGGATCTTTCTTCAGTTTCTTATTTTCCTTTTATTCTCAGTTGTAAATAATCACGATAGTTGACTTCCATCTAGGTGAACACCAAACCTGCGAATAAGTAGCTATGATTATTATTAACATAAAAGGAAAGAAATTATAAATATAACAATTATATATTATAATTATTAACTACACACTTTCTATCACTAGTTCATCGAGCGATTAAAAACTGAGCGACCGAATTCAACGACCCAACCGACAATGCGCGACTAAACTCGACTACAATGTTGTCAATATCGCGGAGATCTTCGAACATCATGGATGTCGAATGCATTCTTATGTTTATGAAGATACAGTAAAATCTTGAGTAGTGCACTTCGCTCGGAACCGAATGCAAACAATAATCGGTTGCAGACACGTTTATCGCAGGAATTGCCTTATATTAGTAAATGAGATACTTCGTTTCTTTTTCTTTTAATTAAAGTTTAACATGGCATCGACACCAGGGTCATTAGCACTTCGTTATTGTTATTAGTTGAATATAAATAAGAAATTGCGTCTTTCATTAACAATAAAATTGCTCCAAGGAAAAAGATAATTAAAGAATTTGTCTGGTAACTATACAATTAACAATTGTAGTATACAATTATCGTCACTATCTTTTTCATTGTGGCAACTTTATTGTTTGAGTGTTAAAAAAATATACATCTCTTAGCCCAATTTTTTTTGCCATTTATGAGAAAATAATGTAGAGTATAAGTTTAAAAATTTTTCATTTATTGATAGTACAATTGAAACAAGAAAACTTGTTATCATGTATTTCTTTAATTAAAAGATTTTTAATTGACATTAAATGTCTTATATCCTCTGTTGCCTTTCATTACAGCAAAGGACAAAAGTATTCTGTAAAATTATTTAATTTCCGCATCGTTTTCTATAATCTGTGCGTAACGTTGCGAGTGACGCGGAAATGGTAATGGATCCCCGGGACCCAGAAATCGTGGCCGAAAAAATACATTGGATGAGTTGTCTATTCCTATATCTCGTCAGTGCATGTTACATATATTTCATCGTGCTACCATCTAGCAAAGGATTGAATAACTAGAATCATTATTTTTATTTTACATTAAAGTAATGAAAGAAAAATTTATGCACAGATGAAGGAGCCAGCATAGATCTATTTATCACGCAATGCATTTCTTCGCACGTTCTGTGGGTTAGGTTATCCCTTTTTTTGTTGCCATGTCACACGCGATATTATCGACTCATTCTGCCGTGTTGAACCAGACAACTGCGCCACTACGGTGGTAAGAATAGCACTTAAATCCATTCGCCTTTCGATACGCGGCGTGCTGTGGTCAATGAGCCTGACACTTTGCAAGTATGTACAATTTTGATTATACTTTTATCATGGGCACAATTTTTTTTCTCTTGAGAATACAGTTTGCATTGACCGCGGTGTAGGACGCCTCGTGAAATTACATCGACGACGGCTGACATGATATATATTCTCCTCATCACCTGTTGAGCGTTGCATAGGTCAGGATTCGCACAATGTTAAGCAGGTTAATTCCTGAACGAATGGGTAAGTTTATCTACCTTTTCCTAACATCAGTCATGCAACTCGTTTTTCTTAAAACATAATTTATCTCCCAGAAAACGTACTGTTAAAAGCAATATTTTTTTTATAAGTAATAAAACACTTTATTCCTTTCGGATAATGAATAAACGTATCGAACACGGTTATTAAACGACTTATTAGCTTATTTGTTTATTATTCTACATTCTACATTAAGACGATGCAACGTTTGCCGCACGCTTCCCTCGACACCCACGCTGCAGTCAGCTGTGCCAATGCGTTGGTTCACGACCACGGCCGGGAGCGGTTGAGAGATACGCGCTCGAGCGCTGTGAGTGGCCACTATTTTTCGTTAATAACGCAAAAGCAAAGCTTCAAACAACATTGCTGTCAATGCGAAAGTAGTTTAGAATCACCTCAGCTACCCCCTATTTCCCGGAGTTCCCATAGTTACGAAACACCCTGTATGCATTGTTGAACGCATGTGTGGTATTGCCTATCCTTTGCACCAGCAGTTACTTCAGTTTCAACAGCGTAAGTGCCAAGACATAGTCAATTAAATAATTTATTGAAAATTGTCGTGTCGATAAAACGAAATAATCTTAGGCTCAAAGAGATACTTTTAAGTGTTCAAACTTTCGGAAAGTTATCTGAGGTAAGTTCATCATTTTATGATATTTATGTTTATATTATATTTATATTAGGCGAGATAATGGAAAAATTGTACAAGAGGGTCGAGCAAATAAACTGAATGCGTCACAGATAAAGACAAAATTAGATTTTCCCGTAGTTACTCGACGTCTGCAACAAATTTTAAGAACTAGTGGAACCCTGCGTTACACAAGCCTTCTCTAACTCAATTCCATAAAGATGAGGGATTAAAAGTCGTCCAGGAGCACATGACATGGCCAGCAAATTGGAAGATAGTGATTATTCCCGATGAAAAAAAAATTTAAGTAAGGCGGCCCAGATTGCTTCCAGTACTATTTGCGCGATTTGCGCGACGAAAAATAAATAAAAACCAGTAGAGTCCATAGGGGAGGCGGTGCAATGGCATGGGCTGGTATCGGGTACAATGGTAAAACGCCAGTAATGGAGTTTTCCGCAAATGGAAATGGTGAAACATATTAATAATTGCTAGAGTCGTATCAGATGAGTACGATGATGCAATTGTTGGACTAAATTTAATATTGTAGCACGGCAATGCTGCAATTTATCGCCCGCCTTGCCCTGGCCATCAAGAAGTCCTGACTTATACCACATAGAAAATCTTTGGGGAACATTAGCACGCAATGCACAGGCCAATGACAAGCAATATTGTAATGTCACTGACTTAAAAAATGGTATCACAGAGGCGCGCTCCCAAATCGCACCAGACACCCTACATAAATTAATTGCATCGATGCCAAGAAGAATATTTGACGTGATTAAAAACGAAGGAAGACTTATTAAATAATGTGCGCGGTGTGCGTGCCATGGCGTGCGTGTGCCATGGCGTGCGCCATGTCGTTGAATAAGAGCACACACATTGAAGAAACCGTTGCCTACAAAAATAACCTTCAACGCGATAGAAATTCATACATTCCAATGGGTAAAATCTATTACACTCCAAATAAATCCACTCAATTTCAAAACCCATACGCAATCGTTACGAAACGAGAATACATCCCGACTCAGGATCAAGCCATAATCCTACAGTCAGTTGACAGTATCACAATGAAAGAATACGCTCGGGCGATTGGGAACTTAATAGGACCTAAAGCCATCAAATTCGTATCAAGAATATCCAACAGTAGAATATCTATGTACCTGTAAACATGAACAATATAAATGTAGTATAGTCGATAATCGAGAAGTCGAATGCACGTGGACCGAAGTTGGTTACCAGAGACAAAGGGCTTTGTCGATGGTCTTTTGTTTTACGAGCGACGACGAAGGCCGGCCCGCGAAAAACGCGCCAGTTACGTAGGAACGTTGACCAGAGGTACGTGTTAGGAATGTTAAGTAAAACATGGTGTTAAGTTATGCGAATCTAACGTGTTGAAGCTTATGCCATTATGTTTACCTGCGTTTGTGTAAGATTGAATTAAATAAATATATCTATAGCACACTAACGTGTTGTTATCGCGCTAAAGGCTACTACAGCAGAAATCAGACCGATGGTTTTGCCGGCCCAACGGATTATATTATCCAACGTCGCACCAACAATTTCCAATACCCATATCCAGAACACCTTCGAAAGGAACAATATCAGATTACTCTCGAAAATCACCCCGCTAAAAGCAGGAATCACTGATCTAGACCTGTCTCACATTCTAAGTTTTAGGAGGCAGGTTTATGTTGACCCGGAAGAAGCCACTCGTATACCGAACTCCTTTACAATTACAATAGATAACAACACATTCAGAATATTTTCCACAACAGAGGAACAGACATGTTTTAACTGTCAACAATAAGGACACATGGCAAACCAATGCTCAAACACGGTCAATCCAAACAAACCCAATTTATACACCCGTACGCACAAAAATCCAAATCCCCGCCCCCCCCCCCCAAACCTGCACACTGAAACAGACATTACCAAAGAAATACAACCGTCAACATAAAATATTCTCGAAATAGCTGAACCTAGGAATGAAAAAACAGAAGATCCAAAAGGAAATTGGACAGGGAATAAGACATCACTATCTACAAAGTCCGAAGAAAGCATAACAAATCCGGTAAAGTTAAGTGACCACCAAGTCACCAAGGCCCAACTCGGCAAATAACGGAAAAAAGTCCTAAGAATTCCAAGCTAATCTTCAAAAGACTTAAACGTCCTCTGTCGTATGTCTTCTCGTTGGATAGAATTGACGAGATGCTTGAACTTGCAAAAGATTATATCGACAATAACAACAAAAAATCAAGTATTGGATTACCTCCAACTGAAAATTTTTTTGGAAATTGCTATAGGCACCCAATGCGAAAGAAATCTCCAAACAGTACACCAGCAATATGCCAGTCTTAGCCGAATTATTAACAAGAATCCACCCTATACTTAAAGAGCGGCCAATAAAAATTAGAAACACAAATTGCACAAGAAAATGGTTCAAGATCCACCTGAACAATCAGCACTCAACTGGACATCGAAGGTGGATAGCGACCTATTCATCTAGTTAAGCAGCAACTAATTATTATCAAGTAACTTACTAATCAACATCTAGCCACATTATGAAAACAATCATTTAGTGGAACATAAACGCATATTACGATCACTACAAACAACTTCAAATTATTGTTAAACAGCACAATCCAGACATACTATGTCTTCAGGAAACAAATTTCAAAAAGAACCATAATCCATCACTGTCAAATTACAGTGTCCTTGTCAAAAACAGAGAAAACAGTAACTTCGCCAGTGGAGGAGTAGCTATTGCAATCTCAAATAAATATTCAGACGTAGAAATTCCACTACCATTCGAATACCACTACCACTACCACTAACCATTCATTTTCCCAACAAAATCAATGTTTGCAATGTATTATTTATCAAATAGCCTACCTTTCCAACTTCAAGAGATAAAAGATTTAATAGAACAAATCCATCCACCTGCAATTTTAACCGGGGATTTCAACAGTCACAACCCTCTGTGGGGGTCATCCAGGATTGACTCCCGTGGAAAGATAATCGAGAGATTATTAGAAGACCCAAATTTAATTTTGTTAAATACAGGTACTGAATGGCTCATTTAGTACAATTGACTTAAGTATTTGCGATTCCAAACTGGCTCACCGCATAGAATGGAATGTGATAGACGACTTACACGACCCCGATCATTTCCCATAAAATGTAACCTACGAAGATAATACCATATATGTATTACCAACTTTCGCCAACTTCTAAGTGGAATTTGGACAAAATTGACTGGGAAATATACCAAAATCAGATTAACAAAGACCTTATTCCAATGAGCATTCATACAATTAACCCTATGAAAATTAACGATATTGTCAGTCACTTTAAGAAAGAATAGTCATCACGCTTTCAGCAGAGCGAAGAAGAATCCTTCTGCCGAAAATCTAGTTGAGTACAAGTAAACAC
This sequence comes from Nomada fucata, assembly GCA_948146005.1. Classification (NCBI taxonomy): domain Eukaryota; kingdom Metazoa; phylum Arthropoda; class Insecta; order Hymenoptera; family Apidae; genus Nomada; species Nomada fucata. The sequence goes on along the minus strand of OX411282.1, from coordinate 17,552,722 downwards.
CGTGAGATATTGCGTAGGATAATCAAAGAAAGTAAGAAACAATCTTGGAATGTGTATGTTTCCTTCATAACAAACCAAATTCCCGTGAAACAATTCATATTTTGGAATTCAATACCTCCAAACGGATGAAAACCAAGCAGTGACTAACGCAAAGGAAATCGCCGACACCGTCGTCAAGAAATTGAAATCAAACCTCAGTAATAAAAATGACCCCGCAGTCTTTCTTTCAAACGTCATTGAACGTGAAAACGAAGTAAAAGGGAAGCTTTACCCCAGGGATGAAAAGGCAATAGATCCAGAAATAAACTCTGATATATCTATGAACGAATTAACCAATTGCCTTCAATTAAGGACAGGCTCATCGCCTGGCCCGGATAATATTCGTAACAGATTACTAAAAAACCTCCCCATGATCGGAAAGGCTATCTACCCCAAATATTCAACTGCATATGGACCCACGAAGTTTTTCCGGATAACTGGCGGAAAGCCATAGTTGTCCCAATTCTCAAAAAAATCTCTTTCAAAAACCAATATAAACCAGAGACTTATCGCCCAATAGCCCTAACAAATAATATGTGTAAATTATTTGAAAAAAATTATTGATAGAAGACCGACGTTTGTTCCTGGAAAGTAATAACCTTCTGTGTCCAACCCAATGAGGAGTTCGTGAATATCGCTCTACAACGGACGTACATACTTACTAATGCGCATACAAATATGTGCGACGCTTTCCAAAAAAGGGAGTCTCTTATTGTAGTGTTGGATTCCGGGGTAAGCGAAATCGTGTGCAACAATTACTTTTGCAAAGAGGTTTTTATATAAGAATACCGTGACGAGTTTGCGCGACAGAGTGATGGTATGCATCGTGTCCAAAACTATTCTAACTGCAAGTGGTATTCCGCTACTATATATATTATGAGTTTTAGGGGGGAAGGATGACCTTAGCCCTTGTTGTGTCGCCTTAGCCAACGCGGAGTCTGGCCCTTGGCAGTAGTCGCATCGCTGACTACTACCTTGGTGCATAATATTGACTCTGACTAGGCCAGGATCCGCGGACCTTACATATTATCGGTGACTCAAGGGTTGGTCATCCAACAGCAGTATGCTCGGATATTGAGAAAATGTACGACATGGTCTGGAAACCGAAAATCATAAACGCTCTCATAGAATTAAATATTAATAGTTCCATGCTATCCTTTATCATTAAATTCCTATCGAGCAGATCTATCCAAGTGAGGGTTAATAACACGGTATCTGATCCGATGGAAATCGAAAACGATGTAGCCCAAGGCTCGGTGCTCAGTGTAACGCTATTTTTGCTTGGAATCAACGACATAACATACGGCATAAGATCACCCGTAAACGCTTATTTATTTGCTGCTGATCCCACCTTAACATGCAGTGGGGAAAATATACACACCCCAAAAGAAATCCTATAAACATCGATCGATAAACTGCAAGAATGGTCCAATAGATCAGGTCTCAATTTTTCGTCTCATAACACCCAATGCATCTTGTTTTTGAGGAACAATGTAATCAAAGGGCATATAAGGAAAGGGCATAGGAAATCTACGGACCGTTTTGGAGGCCCTTCGAACACATGGGCTGATACTTATTGTTGGACTCGAGAAGTGTTCTTTCTTTAGAAAAAAATATTGAATACTTGGGTCGTGAAATAACTTGCATTGATAGTTATCAACATCGTTAGGAACGATACGTACAATGATAAGTGATTAGATATAAATGATATACAGGGTGTTACACCTAATTTGAGCACATCTAATAGTTCGCGTATTTTGGATGATAGAGAAAGGTATTAGATTTCAGTGCAATACACTGCTGTGAATTATGCTAGGACTCATTTTTTCAATAAAATATTGTCATCCTGAAGCATTCTTTCGCAATATAAGTCACGAGTAGGAAAGGACTTTATCTAGTTTCAACATGGTATCTTTAGAATTCTTATCAGATAACAGTTTATACTTGTACTTGCACGGCGAAATAGTCGTTTTCTTTCATCGGAAAGAAATAAAATTGAAAAGATTGTAACAATTTTAACAGTATCCATATGTATGTAGCATGGATGTTAACATTAATTATGTTAACGCTAACCAAGATGCCCGTAGTTCTACGTACCATGATTTCGATAACAGAGAATGTACTACAGTATATAAGTTCTCTTCGAGCGTCAAATACTTGAATTATATATTTTTCCTTCGGGATAGATTACTTACACACACGTGTCCTCGGACAGTGGTCACAGGTACGGTATATCAATTTACAACAGAACTACAACACCGCTTGTGCTTTTTTTTTACGAGTGGATAAGTGACAGTGTTTACTCACGAATCATGGTTTCGAGCACGAGCATTGCTAAAGATAATACATATTCTCTATGGTTAACAATATACATACATACATGATTCTAAAGTTTAACGCGACACGACAAGTTTCACCAACGGTTCCGCTTAACCGTCAGATCACATCGACTCAACTGTCCTCGTGGATTCCATTCAAACTATACTTGTCTCCGGATGTCGAATCGAGATGTCGAATCGCCAACTTCTTCATTCGTTATGAGCAGTGCATACGGTCTTGATGTCTTCTTATTTAAACCTTTTATTCCCAAATAATTCAACAATTTTGCGTGAAATATTGTTTTGTTTTTATATTTGGACATGTTACACGACATAGGGAAGGGGGCTTCCCTAACGCCCTAACGCCCTGACGTTTTTGTTTCATGTTCGAAAACTAATTTACGTTATAGCCCGACGAAATGTGTACAGTCACTCTAAAACTTTAATTAATGAAACCATATTAAAGGGGTTTGATAAAAGTCTATGCACAATAATTATAAATAGAGATTCAGAAAGATGCATTTTTGAATTTGTTCAAAATAGCATTCACAATTTGTATTGGGCTGGAATGCGTACAAAACTTATTCGTTGTCAATATTTAATTTCATAATTTAACTCTTTGGTGCGACACTTTCAAAATGGAAGGTACATCCGTTGCGGATAGGTTCAATTTTCAAACATCAGAGTACATACAGTTCTTATTAATATCGAAGTGCTATATGTATAGACATGTGCCTGATTTGCTTGTTTAATTTACGGAGGAGGGAAGTTCAGCAAATTCATTATTAAAAAAAAGTTTGAAACTTTGCACAGATATAGTTCAGATTATGCTAACAGCGGAACAATTTTTGTTTCCTGCTAAAAAACGGTCCTAGGGGTGAAACCCCCTCCAAACAAATCTTGCCTTTTCATATTATCGTGAATAATTAAGCAACTGTTTAATATACAGAAAAAAAGTTAATTTGAAGGTGGATGGCTCTTTATGGTCCACAATACGAATGTGAATTTAAAAGAAATATATTTCTTGACGAATTTGCATCTCGAAGGTTGCATCTCGATCAAGAAAGACGATTGCTTAATGCTTGGATGATTCTTTCGCGAACACGCCGAATCGCTGACAAAATGACTGACGCAACCGACACGAAGTATGTGCGCGTGTGTCATTTGCAGGTCATAGACATAAGCTACTACACCTTGAAGTTAAGAATATACACATGTAGTGTCATTTAACCCTTTCGCTGTGGGGCATACCGGAGCGCCTCCACTGAACGGGACGCACGCCGAAGGTATACACATTGCACGTGGCTAGTCTTCGGCGTTCAGGTTCACGTCTGTAACTGATTTTAAATTTTTAAGAGATTGACAGCTATATCCGTCTATTTATGAATTTTTGCAATAGTTTGAAAAAGATTTCTTATCGTATGAATATTCCACTGTTGAATAGAAAAAATAGAGAAAGCTCGTCTTGCTAATATATGATTACTCCGATACGTCAATGGAATCGAAAGATACTTTGCAGACACGGCAGAATTCTTTACCGACCATGTACGGCGCGACGCTCGTACACAGAGGTCGTCGCGTGGTTGCCATATGTATCCGGCAGTCTTAACGAAAGGGTAAAAATCCATCGATGGTCTTCAAAAAATCTTGAAGACAACGGCAATCAGAAATTTTGTGTACATCATCATATTTGCCTCCTTGAACACTAGAACATTTCTCTTCCACATTTTCTTCTATCGCCAATCCTAATAGAGCTATTTCAATTTCCCGTTTCTAGTGAATTACCCGGTATATATATATATGTACTGAGATGGAACCATTCGTTATCGACATGTGCAAAGCTATCAGCGGCAGCACTTTAATGAAGTCCAATGGCCGTCTGCCTAGATTGATTATTACCAATCAAAGAATCGCGGTTATAAGGACCGAATCGTGCGAGGGAAGATTATTAGAACATTAGAAGTAGAATATAGTTGAGGAATTAATTAAGATCGTTTATGTCATACAGGTATCGCTGTATAAAAGCGGTCTGCGTTGTCGGACAACTAGACAGTGAACTTCATGCAGACCCAGCTATCATCAGCGTGAAGATATCAAAGTATACCGCGGAGTATTTGCGTGGACAGCTGCGCGAGCGAGGGTTGCAGTCATCGGGACACAAAGGTGAACTGATCGAATGATTGTGCGAGTATGACTCGCGTCAACGGAACAATCGGGAGACTATCCAAAATGGGTGTTTTACAAACACCCAAGAAGTACGGTCCGAAGGAGGAGTGATTTCACGGCGCCGCGAATACAGAATACGCAGAGGAAATGCAGAATATTCGGAAATCTCAGAATGGAGCGTGGGAATGCAAGCAAGAAGCAGTGGGAGCAGGGTGTCGAGATTATTTGAGGCATTCCTAAATGATACCGATGAGTCCGATGGTTGGGAGAGGCGAGGAAGGGGTAGAATATGATATGTTCGGGCCTAGTAAGAGGGGTTGGAGAGTAAGGGCGCTGGACTGGGACTAGTCAAGAACGAGATTCGAGGACATGTTTAAACGTTCTGAAAAAAATATATTCAAGATGAGCTGAAAATGATGCGGATTGTAAGACCTTAACTTGTGTATTGTATTATTGAAATTATTATCGAAATCGCATGATGCATGAAAAAGTCAATAAACGATACATTTAACACATTTGAACATTATTTTTTCCCAACAGATTGATAAATGAAGCTCGCCCGATGTGTTCTTGCACAACATTTTGCGATTAGGTACGCTTGAGTTGTGGAAACCAGACTTATCGATTAAAATATTGTAAGGTCGTGGCATATCATGTTGAACAAGTTCTTTACTTAAGTTCGTTACAGTTCTTAATGATTTTACGAACGTATTCAATTTTTGTATTATAAGAATGTATAAAAATATTATATTCTGGTGAAGTATTAGCGACATTAGTTGGGGAAACGTCGCATCGATCACACGAGAACATGAATGATCGTAAAATGATTCAGTCAGGTATACAAATATAGTAACTGGGACAAGTATTTTATAACTGTATAGCGTCTATACTGTTACGCTATCGCGTTAGCCAGGCTTAATATCTAGTAATATCGAATCAATGATCGACATCATAATTGTAACTATCGAAACATAAGTTTTTACAAAAGTATGAGCTGTCTTTGAATATTCCTCGCTTCTCCACAAGCAGAGCGGTTCAGCGTTTCATGGGCAACTGACCTGCACAAAGTCCCCATATCACACCAATAGCTGCGCAACAATACTAATATCTGGACGATATCTACCGCTGCGTCGTTGAAATGCTAACGCGAAACTGTTATTGGTATAATGTCTCTTTCGTAATTCACGTTGCATAAGATGCTTCTTATTCCTCTCGAGTGCAAATTTCTTGTCGGGCAGCAAGAGGTAGCAAGTAAATATTATACATTGCATATAAATGAAAGAATCATGTTGATGTGAGTTTTTTGCCAGAAGCATAAATCATTATTTGATCTTATATTAGAAGTCAATAGGAATATGTATTACGTTTCATTTGTATTCGCATGCACACAGTTTATCATACGTACAATACTCTCCAAGTAACTACATAATTTAACAATAATTATTAGTACAGCAGTTCGAGCAAATGTTTTGATAATACTTGGTTCGTGTTATTTAGTATACATATATTGCCTGAGGTGCAGGGGTAATCAATTTCAATGTTGCATTTTTTTTGAACGATATAGCAATTTCTTTATTGGCTTCTTTATAATGTGTGTGAAAATGGCCAGGACTGATAATATTACGACAGTAGTTAATCATAGTCGTAAACTGTTTTAAAACGACATACGTTTACTTTTAGATAATATAATTAATTTTGAAACATTTATGATTGTTTTACTTTCTAAGTACTAATGAGTACTGTCTCATGAAGTTTCTTTGATATCTACATCTCTCTAATTTTTTTAGTAACAATAAAATACAGTATGTTTCTTTTTTTTTAATTTAATTACAATTTTTGGGCCTTTTACATTGTTGCATTTCCAAAGGATACATTTGCAATAAAATTCGTATAATTCGTGTGTTAGTTATTAACATTCATCCAATTATGATAACGAAGTTGCATTTTATCATTGGTAATGATGTACGGGTAACCCCCGTATAACACGATACGATTGAAACGCGGTTTCGGTCTGACACGGATCGAAAATTGAGGATATTCCCTGTATAACACGGCGCTCCGGCAACAGATTTTTGAGGAAAAGATATAAATGTTCCGCCCCAAAAAAGTCCCCTCGTTTAATGGAGCTTAACAGTGATGAAGAAAACATGTAATACGTTTGGTACCTAATTACCGTGTTATACCTGGGACACCTGTAGTTTATTAAGAAAGAAATGGTTTCTGGTTGTTCCTGTTTTTCGATACTTATGGAAAAACATTTCACTATTTAGAGTTCCATTTGTGGGAATCCTGGGTACCGAAAACTCTAAAACCCCTTGATTGCCTTTATTATTCCTGAAACGTTTCGCCTTGATACTCATTCCCGTTCTCATTCCATTTGGATCATCCTCACGCTCGCTCGCCGTCTCTCGCACACATTCTTCCACGCCCTCTGTGTCCATCCTCGCCAATCATACACTCGTTTCCAAATATTCCATCTATCATGTTTCCTGATTCGCGCTTTTCAAACACACACACACACACATACACACCCAATTACACGCATCACCTTCGCGGCTAGCGCGTAATTTAATCCCACAATCGGCCATTCCTGCTATCCGTTGTCCTCGACTGCGCGCTACATTTAAATTCAATTGTTATTTTACGTTAGTCCTACATATCTATCTTATATCTTACGTATTACATTTGAACCCTTTAATAATTAGCTAATTAGCTAATTAGCCGTCGGCGTCGGCACTAGACTTTTCTCGAGTGCGTGTTGTTACACGATTTTTATAATCCTTTGCGGTAGAAATGTATTTCAGTCGATCCGCGCCCCGTATCCCGCTGTATATCTTTTGCCTTTGCTTTTCTCCCTCTACGTCTCGCACGGCATATCGACCATTTCCTAACACCTCGACGATCTCGTACGGACCACGGTGTTTCGGTAGCAGTTTCCTGCTTTCGCCAGTTGCCGTTGATTCGGCCCTTACTAACGCTAAGTCGCCTACTTCGAACGCCTACTTTCGCGCGCTATAACGTTCTTTGTCGAATTGCCTACGCTGGACTTCCCTATTCCGTTCAAGTAATGTCGAGACTTCCGTATGCGCTTCCTGCGCGGTTAAAGTTTCATTCAACTCACGAATTTCACGCGTTACTGGATTGTCATGCATCCCTATAACTTTATGGTTAAAAACGATATCGTATGGTGTTCGTTTCGTTATTTTGCGCTGGGAGCTGTTAATTCCAGTTTTCTCCATTAACCGATTCCGTTGTTGTCGACAAACAGCTAAGAATAACGCTGTTGACTCGCTCCACTTGCCCGTTCGCTCGCGGCGCGCCTGTCGCTATCTTGATGCGTTGGATATCCGCATCCTTACAAAATATTTCGAAATCACGCGCAGTAAATTCCGTTCCTCGGTCCGTGATCATGCGACTAGGTTTACCGTATTGATTTTAAATATTTCTGATAAGTTCGTTTTAAGGTTTCCAATAAAACTGATTCCCGTGTCTGTCAGTATGGCGCTAGGTGTGCCATAGATTGCGGTGAAATGTCTAGCAAAAGCATCTGCGATGGTAGTACCCGAATATTTGGTATTGCTACTGCCATGCAGTGCTTAGTTAAATTATCTTGCATGGTGAGAATGTATTTATTTCCGCTGGGCGTGATGGGTAGAGGTCCTACTGTATCCAAAGCGATTTTATCAAATGGCCCCATAGGTGTATCGGTAATTAACATAGACTGTCGAGTTCTCGCTCGGGCTAATTTCTGTTCCTGGCAACTTTGGCATTTCCGGATGTAATCTTGAATTTCGGTGCGCATTTGCGGCCAATGGAATCTCGACTGACTGCGTTTGTAAGCCTTCGTTATTCCTTTGTGACCTCCGATTAAGCTGTCATGTTTCAGCTTCACGAATTATTTCCTGTCTATTTTCTGTAGATGGTGTAGCGATGATGCAATTGCATATAGTAATTCGTCGTGCCGTTCCAGAAAAAACTTCTTCTAATATTTTGAGAAATTCGTTAAAGGGTAATTTATGGAAATCCCGATTCCAGATATTCGGAATGATTTGATATGGAGTTGATTTAAGGTGTCTTTAAGAATTTCTAAACCTCTAAGTATGTCTGATTTTTTAACGTTATCGTAGAAATTGTCAGAGACCACTATGCTGAAAGATTTAAATGGCCCGTTATCCGAAGTTATTATATGTCCCTTTTTCGGATTCTTTGCAAGAATATCCAGTTTACTTATTATCTCGGTGTCAAATAACATTTTTCCAACGTCAGTTTGAAAATTACAGTCGGCAGATATAACATGTACGCAATGCCCTACTTCTGCAGCGAGAGGGGTTGATGAGACAGTAATTTTATGCGGTTGTGACGATAACGCTTCTTCGAGAACATCCTCATCAGTTGAATTTTCCAAGTCAGAGGCGATGAATGGATAGGGGTCGAACGTATGGTCGAAAACTTTGAAGTCGGTGTCCCTGCATTCTCGTGGAAGAAGTGGTAAACAGATTGATGTAGGATTACGCGACGGAGCGTCTGCGTTTTTGTTTATCTTTCCAGCTTTATGAACAATCTAGTACTCATACTCCAAAAGTCTGAGCTTCCACTTCATAAGTCTGGAAGTCGGGTCTTTAACGGAATGCAACCAAACTAGTGGTCTATGATCTGTAACTAAGGTGAATTTTGTTCCATAGATATAAGGCCTGAAGTATCTTACAACGTAAACAATTGCCAAACATTCTTCAAACATCCTCTCGGGTTTATTCAGACTGCGGGATGCATAGGCTATTGGTAAATCGCTTCCTATCTCTCCCCGACTAAGCACGGCTCCAATGGCACATATTTTACAACAGACGGTTGCGTCTGTTGTAACGATGAATAGATTACTGAAATCTGGGTATTGTGGAATCGGTTGTCGACACAATTCGCTGCGTAATTGTTTGAAGCTTTCGTTCTGTTCTTCTGTCAACTTGAATTCGATGCCTTCTCCTCACAAGTTAATCAGAGGCTTCGCTTTTGAGGTGAAATCAGGTACAAATCTTCGGTAATATCCTACAAGTCCTAAGAATTGATGAATATTCTTCTGCGTTGCGGATGTTGGAAAATCTTCCTTTCGTAGAAATGCGCATTTATTGGTCTGAAGGGTTAATCCATGATCTTTAAGGCGGTTTAATAATTTTGTAACTTTAATGTTGTGTTCTTGAAGCGATGAAGCGTATACTACTATATCGTCTAGATAAACAAAAAGATCTGTCCCTTGAAGTCCGGTGAGTGTTTGATCCAGGAGGCGTTGAAATGCGGGTGAGGCTCTATCTCTACGTCGATTGCTTCTTCACTGGTATTTGTTGCCATAACGTGACACTTTCCATCGTTTTTTGTTACGACTGCTTCCCCTATGTATAGTTGCTCGTGGGTTTTTATACGCGGTAAGTGCCCTTCCCTCATTTTTACGTTTGCTATTTTTACGGCGATTTGCTGCGAACTTCTAGGTTTAATGCAATATTTTGTAACTGTCTGCGGTTCTTTTGTTTTAGGTAGATCTCGATAATTTGAAAAACGTAAAGGTCTGATTGGTTCATTTTTTAATGTTAACGTTCCATGGTAGTAAGAAATCTCGGCTTCTTCCTGTTTTAAAAATGGGCTTCCGATAAGTCCATTAGCGTCTAATGCAAGATTTTTTACCACATAGAAAAATGCAGGAAATCCGTGAATGTGAAGAATTGTAGTTCCAAGGGTGTAAATAGGTGTCGTAGTGAGTCCAGTTAGTTCAATTTCTTCCCTAGAAATTATTTCTGGGTTTCTTCCGAGAAAGTCGATGACCACCAGGTTAACGGCTGCTCCACCATCAATTAAGAATTCTCCCGTTCCTAATTCCAATTCCGGAACCTTGATCCTGATTCTTGGTGCAGGTGCTTCCTTGACGAGTCTTCTCCCTTCTCGTCGCTGAACCGGATTGTCCTTCGGCGATCTTCCTCGTTTCCGCCCATCGTGTCGCCTGTACGCTGAGCGCTGCTGCGGCTTAAAGACTTGCTTGATTCCACGGACGAATCTCGCGAGTGCCGATGATAACGCGAATTACGCGGATGTTTCCGACATGACCTTTCGTCATGTCCGTTCATACCACAATGCCAGCAATACAAACTTGGCTTGCGGTTTCTATCAGAATTTTTTCAAATTGAAATTTGTTGACCCCGATCATCGATATTCGATGAATTGCGGTGATTAGAATTGGTTTGGTTCAAGGTCCAAGCCGTCGCGCGTCCTTGCCTCTCTTGTTTCTCTTCAAATTCAGATGTTCTCGTTGGTCGTTCCCTAAACCGATCGTTTCTATTCGGAGATAGTGGGTACGATACTTCGTGGGTTCGATTCATTGCTAGGCGACTGTCGTCGATTTCTTAATTTCCTATCAATTTGTAGCACGGCGTCGTAAGTTTGTTCAAGTGTCCCTAGGTCCTGAATCTGAGTCGACACTTTCCAAGAAATTCGATCCGGTAAACCATCGATGAAGTTTTCTTTAACGTCTTGTTCTATTTCTTTGACGAAATGTTCAGCGCGATCCAGATATCTTTCCCGGATAGCTCCGCGCGTACAATAAACAAGATGACTTGTTATATCGACGTATTGTCGAATACTTTCCCCGTCGCGAATACGTAACTTCGCGATTTCAACTTGAAAATGCAACAAATTTTTCCCCGGCGCGAATCTCTTCTTCAAATGCTTAATTAACACCCTAACAGAGTCGAATTTATGCTCTATCGTGCACCTGCGTTCTGGACCGATAAGTTTGGTTAAAACAATTGCAAGATACTCCGTCAAAGGTCGGAATGGACGATGCAATGTTCTGTATACACGCCCGTTTCGTTAAGAGTGTCATTGAATTGGCAATCGAAACGGTCAGGTTCAGCATCTCATTAGCAGAGACGTTCGCTTGAGGGTTTGCCATTTTTTTTTTATTCCTTTAAATATTACTAAAGTTCAAGTTAACTAGAGAAAACTAGCATATTGTAAATGTTCACCTACGAGTAATAGAACGTATTTCAGAACCGAAATTTACGATAATTCCAAGTTAGTATGATCACACCGCTGTCACCAGTTTTGTTACGAGCCAGGGCTGTGGGCAATTACCTAGACCGGCGATGTCGATATTACCCAAGAAACTTGTTAGTTTGTATCGTGACTTTAAATTAATATTCGATACAACTCGAGCGGTTAAGTTGTATTCGTGGGAACGTTACTACTAACATAAGGAATTACGGAGTAAATGTAGGTTTGACGAATCTACTCGGTTTAATGGTGAACAATTCATATATATTCAAATCAGTCGTTTTGGTACAAATGTGATTGTCGCGGTATTTAAATAGTGTGTAAATTATTACCTAAGTACTTGCAAGGTGTATTGCGCACTGGCGATGCGGGGTCGGAGAATGATCACAATAGTATTCGGAAAGAACTTGAACCGAACTTGCGGATTCCAACGGGTTAACTTGTATTCTGATCGGTGCCCTAAGCCCGAACTCACTGAACGTAATTGACTCGTAACTGTGTAGTTATTAACCGAAGATGATCAGAATGGAAGGGCTTATATAGTCCCAAAATGTACAGGGGGCGTATTTGGGGTTTCCATATACGGTAAGATCACGGAGAGCTCGTCGTGTCGCGCGTGCACTTAATCGGGCTCGATGCAGCTAATCAATATCAAAGGCCCTTATTTTCCGTGCACGGTAATGAAAGAAATCTTTGGGCCCTTCGTGGAAACGCGACTTCCCTTCTTACGCAACCTTGAGCGGCACGTGCGAGAGCAGCGTATAAAGAATATTATTCATACGTAACAAGAAAGACACTTACTGTTATATTGTATATGTAATTATGCAACTACATGCATAGCAATTGTAAGTACACCTGTTTACTGTTACCTTGTAATAGTTTTCGACCACGCACTAGTGCATGCGTAATTTAAATTTTATCGCCGAGCCAAGGAAGTCGAAAATGAGTAAAACAGCTCCATTTTATAAGAGCATTTGATTTACTGTAACTCATAATGAATTACAGCGTTATTCAATTTCAGTTTTTCCCGTGAAAACAAATTTTCATTATTATGAAGTCCCGCATCTTCCAGTCTTTTCTGCAAGATATTTATTTTAGAGATTATATCTCTAACTCAAGTTCTCATTAGTCCAAAACTACTATGTTTACAGTTTCGCCGTTTAATTAATAGAGTGTAAAACAAATTACTCTCGAAAAGGATTGTTCCAATTTAGACTATGTAAGTTACATAGTGAAAAGAGAAATAAACATTTTATTCCAGTTTGAATTTATTATAAAATAATGATTTACAGCACTCAACTCGCGAATTGATTGTTGAGTAGAAGGGTGGATGGCTTGTGACTACTCGAAGGTGATGAGTGTCTGCCGCTGATGATGAGACGACTAATCCAAAATCATGGTAAATCTGTCGATGGTGGTGACACGACTGCCGAGTCTTAATTAGCCCTTACGAAGACTCGCCATAAACTGGAAATGGGCGTGTTGCTGGTCGTAACATGCGGATTGGCTATTTCATATGGTTTCTCGATGTAGAGAGAGGGGAATATAGTGACGGAAGGGAAAAATCTAGTAGAAACGGAAATTAACCGGCCCTGTCTACCGGTCACTCTCGGGTAGCGATCCTAATGATAGAAAAGGACGTGTACAAGTTTATAGGTATATGGTTCACAGCTGCAGATTGTAGTAGCTGTACACGAAACGTAAATTAATGTATTTTAAGGAACCCGATGGTTTTATGATTCTAATATTGCACCGCAGCAAACGATTTACGTGAATTTCCGTTGGTCCCGGCGAATCGTACGATCAACGGTAGCGGACAACGTTCGTCAAGAACGCATCCTCCGCGAAACCGTGTAACGGAATAAGCGTAGAATAAGACCAACAATCCTCCTGAGCAATTTCTTCTGTTAAGTACTCAATATATTTTATAGTATCTACAGAATAAGAAACAGTTGAATTAAAGGGTAGGTGTTACTTGAAAATTTTGTGTTATTGATACGCATCAATTAATTAAAGAAGAGTGAAAGCATTCGATGAACAGTAATAAACACAGAGGTCCTTGTTGCTAATATTAGAGTAGACGATTAAAACTTCTTTTTGATCCAAATTTGGTATGCGACAATGTGCTACACTGTAGCTTATACGGCTTTTAGTGACGCACAGTGGGGCGACATAAACAGTAATATTGGACAATGGGACAAAATATGGTATTGGGCATGAAGTAACAGTAAGGAGACGTACATATCTGGCTAATGTCGAGAAGAAAAAAGTATACATATTGTATTGCGTTACGTTCTTCGCATATTGCGTTGTTAGTATAAAGTCTTAATATTTAGGTAATAATTTTGATAATCCATTTGAAAGTACTCATAGGTTGGTTACAGTATTACATATTTCTAGTCACATGAAATTATAATCTATTTCACACAGAATTTACTTCAGCCTAAATTTTAAATATAGTCTTTATAACCTAAAAATATTTACATAAATAATTAATCCTTCAGTGGCTTTATTTATTTTACTATCGAGCTTAGAAAAAGGAATAATAGGTGCAACAGAATGTGCGGAAACTAGTTTTAACACATTATTTGAAATACTGGAATTCATTGACGAACAAAAAAATCCTGTAATTCTCATCGGCTGTGAAAAACATAATTACAAAACTAAAAATATTATCCGTTTTTATTTAGTAACACGTATGTACTTTGTGGTCAATCAGGCGAACAAAAATGATAATATTGAAAGAGAAAAGACAAAATACAAAAGAAAAAGTTCAAAATTAGTTAAAGTAACTGTGCCAAATGTTACAAATATGAATTCGAAAACTGAAGAGAGAAATGCAGTTGAAACTGCAACACAAATGAAAACGAATAGAAGAAGGCTAAGTTTCATATAATATTTTATTATAATTATTAACATAATATGTTCAGGGTATTATATGTACAATAGCCGATGTCTGTGAATATTTTCAGTGATTAAAGTTTATTTTGTCTACAATTTTGTTTCTTTTATAACTATTTCTGTTGTATAAGTATATATTATATATTACAATATCCTTTAATATTGTTACTTTTTTCCCTACGGCAATATGTATGTATTCATTATTTTGATTTTGAATTTATAGTAGTATTTATATGTATATAGATATGTAAATTATTTTCTAGCACAATGTTCTTCTCTCTGCAATATACATATTTATAACATCTTTCTTCCAATTTTGCATATTTACCTTTTCGTCTCATCGTCCGTCATTTGCAATTTCAAAATGGCGACTGGTGGTCCAAGTCAATTCCACTTGGCAAACATGGCCACAAGTGGAACATTTTTCGTGACCACTTTCCAACTATGCAGAGTCGTCTCCTTACTCGTACTTAATGGTATTGAGACTGTTAATCACCTAAACTCTAAACAGTTTTAAACACTTAATATTGTATAGTTTGTGGCAACTTTTGTTGGTAACACAATTATGGGGTTTCCGTACAAAAAACTCGTGTTTTAGTGACTTGTGCGCCGAAGCTTGCTCGCTAGCGCAGTTAGTGCAATAATAAAAAGTATATTAAATATCTGACGAAAAAGGGGCTAACAGCGAAAAGTACTTAAATAACTATAATCTACATAGGTTCTAGAAAAGGATGGTTAAGAGTTTTTGCTGGGCCATCTTATGCGATTTGCGTAATTAAATAATGTTTGTGTGACATTTATTCTGAAGTGAAATGAAGCTCCGTTTTCAATTTAGAGATTTCTCGTTTTGTCAATTTTGGAATTACAGCAACTGCAAAACATCCTTACAAATTGTTATTCGGTAACACGATTCTTTTGCTATTGTCTCTGATGCGGACGCCTTGATATACGCCGCAATTCTGCACAAGTTGCGATGATTTTTCATACGTTAATTGTACTTTCTGCTTCTATGCTACTATGGTTGTTGTATTTGTAGCAATTTGTACTAATAAAAAGTATTTAAAACATATTATAGTCCTGTTTGACGGACAAAAGTTATCGTCGATATTTCCCCAAAAAGTGCACGCAACTGAATTCTGATTAGTAGAAGCTATGCAGACTTAAATGCAGTTTAACTTTAATATACCGCAATCTTCGTGAACATTCAAGAAAGCCGTGATATTGAGTTTCGTCCGGCTAACATTTGCAATCGAAACACTTTGCAGCGAAGAAAATTATGTATTCGATAAATTTTTGTTCACAACGGACGATATGATTGATAATAAAAGAAATTCAAACATGTATTAAGATAAGGAAAATTCATCATAAACTGGAAAATGAACAAACGTATCGGCAATTCCAGTAGTTAAACAGTTTCTTGTAATAATGAAATTCCGGAAAGAACGACGAAACATGACAATCGGCCAATCAATAATAGTAAAATTCGTTCTATCATCGTTGATAAACGATAGCGCGGAAACACAATTTCCAAGGATATAAAGTTGTCAGCACGGCGAGATAAAGACAAGAAATTGTTCAGCGTCGACGACGTGGCAGACCGCAATGTCATTGCCAGAGGATTCGCAACGGTTAGCTGTTGAAACTCGTCGTGTCCGGGAAGTTGGTCCATTAACTCTTAACATTCTCGCGTTAACGCCGTTTATTACGTGGGAGTAACGTAATACCTTCGCGTGGACTGCTTTATCGGACAGAGTCGTCGATTCGACGGTGGCCATTGAAATTGTCAGTAAGCAAACGGCAAAATGCAACAGAATATGTAAAGATTGTTATTGGAAACAATTACTACGATACTGTGGCGCGTAGAGCGCTCAGTTGACAATTTTTCTTCAACGCGTATCAACTTATGATAAGAACCGGTATGTGCAGCATCCTTGTTGCTTCTGAAATATTGTATTCTTGTTTGCTGAAATTGTAGAATCACGTATAGAGATAATCATGAATGTGCAAGCTTTTATTTATTTTTGCTTGTTTGTTTGGAGTAAACGGCGAGATGAACATTTATATTCAAAGAAAAATTGCTTTAACGTTAAATTAAGTCTAAGGTGGAAACTGTTTTGGGAGATTTGGGTGAAAATGTGCAAAAAATTTGGATCTCTAAAATGACACGTATATGTATACGTATGTGCCTAGTCTCATTCAACCACAGATTATCTAACTGCCGGCAGAGTAAGATGGGTATTCGGCATAAACTTCGGAGGTAACCAAACAGACAGATACAAAGGGGGTCCGATCAGAAAAGATTTTCACAGAGAAATCACAGAGAAAAAGGAATCTGTATTTTACCTAAAAAAACAGAAAGAAAATTTATACTCTACTTAAAAACGTCAAACTAATCAGGAGTCAAACAATTTCGCACGGTCATATTTCCGAGGAAGTAAACAAGAAATACACTCTATCGCACGGGACTAAAGATTCAGAAGCTTCAGAAGCTTCAGAAGCTTCAGAGCAAAATAGACATACCAGTGCACTTCTTGAACTTGTAATCAAACTTCTAACAAAATATTAACAGGTGCCTCCAAAAATTGTGGCATGGAATGTGAACGGCTTACCGGGCAAATGAGAAGAAGTCAAAGTATTTCTTTCTGTACATCGAATGGATGTACTCTTAGTAAACGAAACTCGTCTAACCGAAAACCATTAAATAGAAATACCAAACTGTACATTACACGGGACAGCCATAGCAACACCAAACGATATACCGCATCGATACCACTCAGAATGGAAGGAAACACGCATACAAGCGACTGCAATTACAATCTGGACAATCGAAGGACAAATTCAAATCTGCCCGATATATGTATCACCTAGAGGATCAACATGGACGGACAAATCGCATACCACGAACAACCACCGAATCTTATTAATCGAACCACCAACAAATTTCGAGAATACACCGATCAAACGTTAAATTTCGACGTTTCAATCGAAATGTCTTTCTACCTCGAAAAAGCAGCAACCTATTTCACTGACACAATTGGAGCGACAGCAAGGTCAATTACGACATATAAAGGGAAATTCATTGAAAACGTAACTGGACCTAGGTACAGCCTTGGTATTTTTAGAAGGAAAAGCGCAGCAAGAATAACTTATAAAATGATGACAAGTAGAAGCGAAACAACATTCGAATCGAAACATTCGACGCTAGTCATTAATGTAGGAACCGAAGAAAAAGGAAGGACAGGCATCGGAAATCGAAACAGAGGATCATTTACTTGTAAGCGCCGATCAGTCCAACTACTCCGCGGTCACTTCCCGTTCTTCACTGATCTTATGTTCCTCTCACAAGAGAAGTTCGGCAACTGGAAAATTCAGAAAAATTTGAGACTATGCACAAATGTTAGTTACATTTTGTACGATTCTCAGCTCGAGAATTGACTGTTAATCAAAAGCACGATGACCGTTGCACTCTACGGCAAACTAATGCCGTGAGGGCTAGTTATATTAGATGGTGTAAGGTGATGAGAATTGGTTTCATTTGATAAATAGTCGTATATTTACATGTTAATGTGCAAAATGATAATAGACTACGACTACTCAAGGTTGATGGTAAGAGTGCCTCGCAAGGTGGTGTAAAGACCTTGGAGGTGTTGCACAGATTTTGAAGGTGTCGATGATACTTTAAGTGATGTAGCGAGCCTTAAGGTGATGATATCGTAAGGTGATGTTGCTGTAACTATGGATGATGTGATCGGACTTGACGATCTAGTCGTACTACCGAGTTTTACTTAGGTTCGCTTTAACGAAGACTCGCAAAACCTGGGGATGGGCGTGTTGCTGTTGGTAATATGCTGATTGGTTAGTTCAGAGGGTTTGTCCATGTAAAAAGGTGACGAAAAGGATATTCTAAAATCTGGTAGAAGTGGAAGTTAACGCTCCTAATTACCGGTCACTCTCGGGTAGTGACTGACCTGAGGGTGCCGTGCGCGGAGTCACCATGTGCAGCTAAAGGTTCGCAGATTGTAAAGCCATAAAACATTGTGAGTTTCAATGAAACCTACTAATCCTAAAAAAGGCAATGCACGAATTTATAGATATACAGCTTGCAGCTGTGGAATATAGTAATTATACCCGACACGTTAATAATTATATTTTAAGGAACTCGATGGCTTTATGAGTCTACTGTTTGGGCCCGAACACATTTATTAATTGTTAGTTACATTTGCTGGAGGTGCTCCGTCCCACATTCATTATGGCAAATAACAAAGAAGCTTTAAAATACCCTATACATACCACTGTCGATATCCTCTAATGGAACGTGGTTAAGAATCGATCAGGAGAAGAGTTGAGAATTTGTTAAATTTTAAACGACGTAGGAATCGGCCAAAGACTTAAGAACGGTAAAGCGCCAGGTATTAACATAATAAACGGAAGGGCACAATAAGAAAGTAAAAGGGTTATAAACTTTCATGGAAAATTGTACACCTACTTGCACAAGGTAGCCCACAAGGATTGGGCCAATCGGTATCGGCGCGGAGAAGCACCGGATGTTGCCTTCGGAGGTTACGATGCTGCCTTCCCCTTCGTCGAAATCGTCTTGTCGGAGATTTCAACCATGAAAACCGATTTTCATCGTTGGCAATCGTACGATATCGAGAGTGAATTTCTTCAATGAACGTAAGGCAACAGTTAGCTTAGAAGGTCTAGTAGAATGGGCGGGCTTCAGACCCACAGACTTTTTTTTATAGGAACACATAAAATCAATAATTCATTCGTCACTTAGGAATATCGTACAATTCGGGATTCTGAAGAAATAGATGAGTTTTGCAATGGAAGAAGGACACATCGAACATATACTATAACAGTCTCTTTATTTACATTCAATAAAGAAAGTCACCTACGACATCGAATGTTCGTCAATGATAGAGGATTGATTACAGAATCTCCTGGCGAGTAGTATAAGCCTTTAAAGTCGTTGACACTTTTTTTCAACACCCAAAACGAATTATCTGATTAGATTTAGAATTCAATTGTGAATATCAATTTTTCTTTTTTGCCTTATTATTATCTCCTCAATTTCTCCACCCCTATACGCCTCTCTTTCACCTTTACATAACTAAACCTTTTCCTCTGTATTCTACCGATTTTTTCCCTTGCTTTCGTTGACACTTTCCCTCTCGTCCATCGATGTCGCATACACTCGGAATTTCAATCTCCTATGAATATTAATCGTTTGTCGAATTGCAAATTAATGTTCTGCGTTGCACAATACTTAAATCGTTTATTTCTTTGTGACAGTGAAACGCGTGTGTCTCTTTCGTAACAAAGTGAGCAATAATACGAATATGCGTTCAGCAATTACCAAAACTATACAAAGCAATGCGTAAACAGGAAAGAACAATATGTATAAGAAACACACCAAGAGTAGATTGTGCGAGTAATGTTAGTGGAGTTTACTAATTTTCTTGTACTTATTTATGACATACGAACTTCTGTTTTACGAATGAATGCATTTGTTTTCGGTTTCTATAATCGTATAAGATGTACATTTCATGTATTTTGTATTCATACTTTGTTTACATTAAATATATTTAGTTTCCTCGACGGGGAATGGGGTCGATTATATGGTGACAGTTTAATTACAAAAGTTTGTCTTCTATTTGATAGAAAATACAAATATAACTATGAAGTTCTTGAAAGTGATTAAAAATTTCCTACAATTATCGACCAGTCTGAAGGTTGAGGATCGTTGATCGCCTATACCTATACAAACCAAAACGATGACAAATTTTTTTGTGCTTCGATGCATATTCTTCATCAAGTACTATTGCTACGAATAGATGAAGCACTTAACATACACTTAATTGTAAAATAAACTTCTCAACCCCAATCATTATTTCCGCAAATTTAGTATCGAAGTATCACGGTCTGAATATGGAAAATGGAAATTTCAGAATGAGACTGCATGACAACAAGTGAAAGCTAGTGAAACAACTTTCTGCTGAATCTGATAGTGCTACAAAAAAGATGTTAATAAAAGAAAGGTCACGACTTCTACAAAATAATCATACATCATACGATAAGTTTGTGGTGCAAAGGACTGTCAGATTCTAATAATCACGGCCTATTTTCACAAAAAACACACGAGTTTGCTAGACTTCCGTTAAAAAGAAAGTGCTATTACTATTTTTAGGTGTTATCAATTGTGCTACATTACATTTACCTATGCAAGCATTAAATGTGCGGTCCCAGTTAATGTAACGCTTTCAATCTTCCGATTGTAGCAATGTGATGAATATGTCACGACAAGTGAATAAAACGAAAGTCGAAGTCCTTGAAATCTTTTCACTATTTTCGTACTTAAAATTTAAATAATCTTCCTCTTGAGTTCCCTCCAATCTATACGGCACACGATAATGTTAATTCTCTCACCTCTTTAATCTTCTTTAACAAATAATTTTCATCAACTTTTATCATTCAAATGGAAAACGATAGGTGTTCTTAACTTCGAAAATCTATCACTTGTCGACTAGAGGAGTGTTTTTGTAATTACGTGTATAAACTATATTCTGCGTTCTCATACCTCAAATAGATGAAATATTTGACTATACATTTTGGTAGGCTTCATTTTAATTTAATATAATAAATTATGTCTTCTTCGTCCATTGTAAAGGGTCATCAAAAACAGGCGCCTACATGCTTCTTCTTAATGAAACACAACCTACTTGGAATCTGCAAGTTGTATTGTTTTTAAAATGATGATCTATTACAATTATACGTGGAACAGTATATCATTCGAATGCGGACCACGACTTTGCGGTTGCAGACATCAATTCCATTATCGAAATTTTCGACGGCTTTTCAAGATGTGCTGCAGTTATTTCACGTATTGCTTCATGCTCTTTTATGTCGTTACAAATGTTTGCTCAATGTAGAACTCCCTTTAACTATTGAAACAATGCATTGAAACATTTCTTTCAGCTGCATTTGAAGGTATTTACAAGCCACAATTATAATATGAAATTGATAGAGCGTATAAATATGCGCCTGGCAATATTACAATATTTATTAAACTGACCATTGCAAGTGGCACGGGCATACAAACTAAATAATTATCAAAGTCGATGACAATATAATTAAGACACTATTACCATTCTTTACTTTCAACTACTTATTATTAATTTGATATCCACTTGTTGTATCTTGAACACCTTCTAAGAGTGCTCGACACAAAGTCCGTAGCACAGAATTGGTTTGTTCGTATTGGAATCGTGCACGGTATGTGCAATAAAACGTTACGCAATGCATATCTGGAACAGCTGCTAAGGATAACTGGTGCAATTTCGCGGATAGATTAGATTTACCTTTGATTTGCCTTCCCCTGTTCTGCAGCTCTTCCAAGTAAGCACGAGCGACCCAGGAGTAGCGCGTTCATTGAGCTCGTTTCCTCCCCGTGACCGTGTCCGGAGTCAACAAAAATGAGCTACTCCGTCGTTAAAATTTAATCAACGCGTTAACATCTGATGCGATTCAAGCCGGGTTGAATTTAATTCAGTAGCTGCGTAATTACATCATTTGACAAGGAATCTCCCGTGTTGAAACGATACACGTGTTTCTAATTGGACTGTACAATTTCTGCTGGTGGAATGCTACGCCGCATAAAACGCATTCGCAATGATAACGGCACCAGCGTAATAATGATCCGTGCGTACGTGTTTTTATATTTGTAATATCAATTTTGAAACGAAGCAACGAGATTCTAGGCACGTTTTATAATTTTATGAATTTTCTTTTCGTATATCGTTTATACTCCATGCAAGCACACCTGGAGCGAGTATTAAATAATTTTGCGTTTCACGCGAAACAAGAAAACCAATAATATTAAACCACGATTATCTATGATTAATTACTATACTTCGGAGTTTTCAAAACAAACAATCACGAATACGTATACTACTTCATTGCGTGAATGCTTATATTTTGATAAGTCGTTTACGGCTTATTGTTTGATAATGGTTTGCGACTGTGGTAGTTTACTACCAAGCTGTTTCGATAAGGATATCAATGGTAATTAATGTTACGAAAATACTCCAAAAGCTGTGAGGTCTTTTGAAAATTTGTCTCACGAGGTGGGTATTAAGTTCAATCAAAATAGCATTTTACTATTATATTTTTGGCCCTAAAAAATGAACTGCGTCAATTTTATTATTGCTACTAAAAGTTTTACAGATTATTTAGAGTAGACATTTGAAATGTCTTCATACGACATTGGCAGTCTTGCTATTCGGCATCACTTTTTAATATTTTCATGATGCAAGGCTTGCGGTTGTATTCTAACATCCGTCAAATCTCAATCGCGTTTCAAATCTTGAACATTTACGTTTTGATGTATTTTGTTCATCACTATAGAGAAGTACGTGCTTATTATTATACCTTTTCCGGTAGAAAAACCCCAACGGACTTTAAAATAGACATGCTGTAAGTATACATATCATTTTCACCTAATTACGACTTGACGAAAGATTCCGAAGATAACAGTATTATTTATGCGCCTGCAAAGATATATAAATATTTCCTCAAAATAACTAGTTGGGCCTGGCTTGAATTTGAAATGTACAATATTATACCTACCCATCAATACCAAAATGCGTGGCATGGTCTTGACTAATTGTAAGACAAGAAACGACTCCTACGAAAGAAAGAGCGGTTAAACTTGTTACGTAGGAAGTATTATTTTGTTTCTTCCTTCTACTATGCCCTTATTTGGAAATCGAGGGTGCATGCAGTCGAGTGCTGCCCCTTCCGCGACGTCGCGACGACTTGACCCTTTTGGGGGGATCCTTCCGGACTCCCTTGGAATATTCCCTGCCCCAATCAGCTTCGGGTATAAAAAGGGCGCGAATTCTGCTCTCGTCGGCTCAGTATTAATCTAGCTTCGAGTACGTTCCGTATCGACTATTTTCATATTTTAGCTCAGCGAGATCGGGTTCCGAGTCCCCTTCGAGCAATTCTTACACGTTGATTTTTTAAAACGATATACATATTTTACGGTATATCGTCAGAGCTTTTTTGTTGGGCAGTATACATTTCCAATCCGTACAGATTGAGGAATGTGGATTTTGTAGTTTACAATCCGACTGTAGTATAACCAAAGAGTAGAAAATATACGCTTAACACATCCGTACGTATTACTCTCATTGAATCTCCTCTACCAATCATTAGCGGTAACTTCCCACCAAACAGATACACCTCAACCGCTCGAGGTGTATAGCTATAAGTTACGAGTTCATTTTTACTAACAATCCTATAGCTCCCGGTGACGAAATACGCACTGGTTGTTCGTAATTAACATATTCCAAAATAACCGATCCTCGGCTCCGCAGCTATACCCCTTTGCCCTCGGCTCGTAACAAACTAGACGCATTACATCTGACCGAACTTTTATTTACTAACCCTTAAACTTTTGTGTCAAACAATTGCGAAACATTCCTACGTTCACGATGCTATTATCTATATTATCAGGAAACGATGAATATTTCTGTAAGCATTCGA
Source organism: Nomada fucata (assembly GCA_948146005.1). Classification (NCBI taxonomy): domain Eukaryota; kingdom Metazoa; phylum Arthropoda; class Insecta; order Hymenoptera; family Apidae; genus Nomada; species Nomada fucata. The sequence continues at coordinate 17,528,717 of OX411282.1, read as the reverse complement.
GTAATCTTGCTCGGTTCAATTCGTTGCAATCGATTATAACTTATTACGAACAATTTCCCGCAAGTTTCTCCGATTGCTTGATAACACGGTTATCAGAAACGGATTCGAGGCAATATGAAGCATTCTTCGAAACAGACAACGCGACTTTTTACGCACCGCAGATAGATAGATTTATAAAAGCCACTGTTCACGCCGAGGGAAAAATTATCCTACATTCGATAACATCGAATGACTGCCGTATTGTGGATATCATTATTCCCTACCTCGCGCGTGGATTGCGAATTGCTCGCGGTGAAGAAATATTCAAGTGAAAGTGAAAGAAATCAGTGAACAGCGGATTGTTGAAATGCATAAAATGTTTCGCGGTTCCTTCGGGCCTCTAAATGCCTGCATTGTTTGAAAAAATTCGTAAAATATACATTACATTGAATTCCATGATAAATACCTAAATGAACTACCTTTCTCTCAAGATTTTTAATCGAATCGTTTCACTATGTTTCTACGATGCAACGCGGAACTGTACGAGTCGCTCAATTAATCTCAATTAAGTGGTGTAAATCCAAAATGACGAAAAATGAAGTATTAAGGACACTTGTTTTATTAGCCCCTTTGACTTGCGTATATTTCCTTTTATGTTACTAAAAATTGAGAACAAATTTTACACCATAGGTGGCGCGACTATACAAAGGATTACACGAAAGTCCAATTTTCATGATATGTACAAAGAAGGGGCACTTAATTCACTTGTTAGCTAAGGGGCTCGTATGCAGATACATTAACTCGCACCGACTTGTAGTACGGCGATGCATATTAGTTCAATTTTGATTCATGAAACAAATCGCAAGGACTCTGAATTTCTTTCGCTAGGACGCAACTGCTTGTTACGAAAAAAAGATGTACCAATACCTTTTGCAACGTATCATTCCCATCCGAAGCGCGACTACGGGTTCAAGCGGAAGGAGAAATGGTACAATCCAGAAAGAAGATTTCGCCAGTAAAAGATAGGTTCGTGGAATCAACAACGATTGCCGGAGAGTGTGTCTTTTGGTTCGTATCTTGGAAGGAGGAGCGGGGCGAGAGGGCGGGAGGAGAGAGTGAAAGAGAACGAGGGGGGGGGGGGGGTTAGAGTACAGTAATGCTACGTTCCGACGATGTCTTGAAGGTTGACCGGAAATTCGGAAGAGGTGGCCGGTTCTGGAGAATTAGCACTGACCTAGGGAAGGCCTCGAGGTCGTTGATGGCACACATTCCAAGTGCACCTATATTAAGTTAACTGCTTCATAGGTGCCGATTGGACAGTGCGTTTGCCATTGCCAACATATAGGTATACGCAGGGCTTGGGCAATGCCAATTGCATGCATCCGCAAATTTGCCACCAACTGGCACGCTTATGTTATAGAGTTACTGCAGCTCTACCTAAGTGGTTCCTCTCTCTAAGACACTGTATTAAAGGTGTGCTCACAGCGACCCCTTTTGCAAATATTGCTCTGCTAACGGAGCGTCGTTTGATTGTAGTCGTTGTTTTGTAGTCGTAGGCACTGTGGGTTCTTGTATATACTTTGTAAAAGCACGATCCTAAAAGATATATATTCTGTTTATTTATACAAATTTTGTTCGGTAGTTCCCTCGTGCTCCACGAAATATTTGCGGACAGTTATGGTTGAAAGGTGCAAACATGTAAAATTAAGGGAAAGCTGTATTTGGCTCGCGTTATATAAAAGTTAAAAATGAATTGGTACGTGCGAAATTTGTATGAAGTACAATAAACGTTTAACTCTTCATAAGCCCACGAAGCTTTAAAGTCACACAAGATGACTATACGTATATTTTGCGACCCGTATTTCATTGGTTTTGAACAATCTGCCACAGTATTTTGCAGTCAAACCATTTTTTTCCAAAGCCACTATTGTTTCTTTTTTGTAACATAATATTTATTATCAATGTGAAAAGAGATTGGGATATTGAAGGCTAAGGAACGAGTATCTTAATTATTATTATTATTCTTAATACAATAGGTGCTGTAAGAAATTAATATGTACGTTTTAATTGGTATGTATCTAGTGAGCCGCAAACCATAACAAATGTCTGTTTCCTGGAATTAAGGAGAAAATATTTTTATTTTCAATTGATATTATGTTTTTATCTAACTATATGCCATTTGATTGCCAACGAATGCACATCTATAAAATGCTGTTAATGACATGTCCATAAAATATTGCACTTCTCGTTTAAGCAAAACTAGAAAAGTTATTTTCTACGAGGCTGGTGTTGCCAGAGGAAAACTTAGGAAACCAACGGCGAATAGTATGTTCGTTACGACTTCCTTCTCTAAAAGCTATATTCATATTTATATTACGTGTGGCTGGGGTCGTAGAATGGTCGAGTTTAAACTCTTAAAGGAAAATGATTGGAATTTCTTGGATGTTCATTGTATAATTCGAAAGAAAATGCCAAAGGACATGCAACCTCATTTCCAATAAAACACAACGAATCGATGTTTAACTTTTCATACACTATTTCATAGGCTAACCATAGCCTCTTGAAAATACACGCGGATATTTTACACGTAACAACCTAATAGTTTGCGTGCACTCGTAATTGTCAATATGTTTCTTTTATTCGAAGTACAATAGCGCGTTGATTTCTACTAAAGCTATTAGGAAATCGTGGTCTATATTAGAATCTTTTGTAATATCCTGTTTCAAGTTATAAAAAAGATATTGGATGAAATAATTGAGCCAATCTCTTCTATATACACGTATGATATAACTTTTAAAATGATATCGAACTTTTTAAATTTAGGAATGTGATGTTATTATAGAACATTTTCTCAGAAACGCGGTAAAGGAAGCGAATGTAGGCAGTGTTTAGCTATTAAAAGTTTCTGAAGATTTATTTTTCATTTTGTATAATACATTATATCTTACGCTGGTTATTTTAATTAATTTAATCAATTAATTATTCCCATTTATTGACGATCATATAAAAGTAACCTTGTGATATATATTGCATATCAAACCGCAATAAATAAAATAATACGGGAACACGTAGCTTATTTTCTATGCGTATATACCATGCATATATTGTGGATATATTTTGCATATTTCGATATATTATACCTCCATAGACATCCGCATTCTGTAATATAATAGTTATCTGATAAATTATGTCGATATTTTATTTTCCGCTTTTACTGATATCGTGGTGTACATATTTGTACATATTATATGTACAGTCAAACAAACGTGTACCCTCCCTGTCAATAACAGCAATTGGTTGAATTCGAAAGATACGTTTGAGGTTTGTCGATCCATTTTTTACCATAAATGAAGACATACATATATAAAGCCTATCTAGAACGAAATTAAGAAAAAAATTGTGTACAGGCACCCCTGTTCAACAGGGTCGTGAAGTTGATACAAGATGCCGTGTATCAGAAACACAGAACTAATGGAAAAGACAGGGTTAGCCTCCAAAAATTAACAAAAGTATACTATTTTTTGTATCACACTCAGTAATACATGTATTAAAAATGTTAGTAATTAATTAAACATACCTACGTGTTGTTTTTTCTTCTCTTTTATTACTGCTAAACACGATTAAAGAGAAGATCTTTCTTTTATAAAAAGAATATCCTCATCTTCCGATCTTCGTTCTGCAGCATCCAAAAATTTGTTACTTTTGTTTGGTGGCCTTTACTAAACAGATCCCGATAAGGTACACTTTGCAAAGTTCTCTCTTGGGTTTCGTCAATTCATTAACGGTGCTGGAACGAAACTGTGTTGCAGGAATGCTGTGTTATAAGAGGGTTTCACCAATTCTATAACCGTGTTGGATGAGCACAGTTGTATACGAGGGGTGTTTGTAATTAATTCAAAAGGATACACGAATTTCAAGCTACTTTTAAACACTTAACTCCAACAAACTCGTTGTACAGACAGCGAGGGTACTTATGTCACTGTACATATTTACACGCGTAATTTTCCTGTGCTTCTCTTTTCTGGAAATTCTGAATTTTCACTATTTGCCAATCGATGAGCAAGTAGGCGTTCTAGTATACATATTTGCTGTATTGGTCTCCTCTGAACAGAAGCTGCACTTGTTCGTGTCGCAACTAAAACGTGGGTTGCTATGCTAAAGGAAATGATATTGCATCCCGCTCGCACCTGTGCCATTGGTCGCTCCGCGTATCAAGGTTGCAACGCTAAACGGCACAAGTGTGTACTTACTTACCTTCGTTCATCCGAGGCGCATGTGTATTTTGAAACGAAAAATCTTACAAAACGACGAAATGTACATTTCGGGCCACAGTTTCGTGTAAAGCAGACTGTGCATGGGAAGATGTTTAACGTTTAACGCGAACTTAATCGTTTGCACGCATTCACACAAGGCGCATACGACGTCCACAGCAGTTTCCTAAAGCAGATATGCTCGGTACGTTTCTCACCTCTATTTGACTTGCAGTACTTTATTTCGCGTAACCGATATAACAGTCTATCGACGGGGCGATTTTAAGGCAGCTGTAAAAATTGCTAGACAATAATAAAATACTGCAATTGACAACCGTACTATTTGCAGTAGATATGAAACTATGTTGCATTAAGATTCTGGGCTAAAAATTATAATAGACATAGATTTCGGATTTTGAATGATGAAAAGAAAATTTAGATGGCACAAAAAAATATTAATGTAAAATAGAGTAGAGTTGGCTTTTCAACTTCCTGCTATCAGCAAGCAGCGAGCAGTTTTGATTTTGCTATCAGCAACAAATAATTTACTTACCTGCATTATTCCTTTGATCAAGAATATTTTAAAAAAATGTTTACGCCCATTTATCTACCTTTCTTAGATATTTTATGTGCGCATGCCTGGCAACATTCTTGCGTTGAAATCATTTGAAGTGTCGAAGTGAACTGGTTGCCTATCAGGAGGAAACAGCAATTAAATGACGCGCCAAATAAAACGCGGGGCCCGAAGACGGTTTGCTATGACTTCTGACCGCACTACGGTGTTTGACACGCAATATTGGCCTAAACGACGATTCGTAACGGCCGCATGCTCACCGGCAGTGAGGCAATAGACGTGTTAGTCGTTTAGTCTGACTCGATTCACTACGCGTCTCTCGACTCTCCTCCGCTCCTTAGAATCTCTTTCTGGGTCAGAAAATATACGACAAGTGACGGTCGATATCACTAACAATAAGTTATGAAGCAGCAGCCATCTCGGGGAATTCTCTTCGCCACGTCCGTGGTCGAGATGGCGGGGCGCGAATAAGTGATAATCGATAAAATTGGATAGTCCGAGTTCGAATGCTCTGCTCTTTTGCGAAATAAGGCTACCGAGTCTAGTTTAGAAGATTAATGCCAATGCTATCCTCGGCCGTGGAGTTGTTTCAGCAGAACGATTGGTTGCGATTCGCGCGTTGCAAATTGTGTTTTATGCACGCACAGTTTATCTTTAGTACAGTCCCAGGTGGCTCCTGTGGTACCTGTGCGCGGAAGATAGAGATCCTTCTGCGGGAGCTACTGTGCTACTATAGCTCATGAGCTATATCAATTCGTTAACTTTGCCTTGGACCTTTTATAACAGCTTCAGCTGCTAGCTGCTATTAACGAAAGTGGACGTGCCTGTTGATGGATTAATAATGCCTAAGGTAGCTATAAATTAACTGAACGATAAGATCAATCATTCCTGCCATGCGAGAACAATTTGGATGCAATATATGCAGACCATAAGCAATTATGGTCTGAAAGTCAAATAAGATATACGTCTGTTTTCCGAAGTTAACTTAACTTCGTTAACGTAAGTTAACTTAACGAAGTTAACCGAACCTAACAGGTTTTGTAAAGTTAGTAAACCATACACATGTTTAGATCTCAAGGAATTAAAAGTGGCGTATTTACAAAATTCTAAACTTTCTTTAAAAATGGAATGAAATTGATAGTAATAGCGTTAACATTTAAGACAAATGCAAAACCTGGATTACAACAGTAATCAGATTACGTAATACATAATAAATGACGTTTTACTGATTCCAGCATTGTAAACAAAATTGCAATCGTAAAAGGAATAAGCAACAATTATGTAATAGTTGTGTATCAGAAGGCATCAAATTCTCGTCGGAAGAATAAATTACTATAATTTCACAGGCAAGTAAATGCACTTGATACAATTTGCTGTTAATGTCCATTTCTTTGGAAGTTTTAACGAATATCATGGATACGGAGCAAAAGTATTAGTAAAATCAATAATTGTACATTTGGAATTACGGAAAAACTTAATTCTTGAAATGTAACTGCAATTCCACTGATATAGTTTTGCGCAATCCAATCTAGCGAACCGTGTTATTTGCTATACGAATGATTAAATCTGTTCTAGGTAATCGATTGGTAACCTCTATGTATACTAAAGGATACTATTGTACGTTGAATTGTAAAATGAATAAATAAACGATTAACAGTACTTTCCACTTAATCGCCGTGCTAAGCTTAGTCTGTACATTTAAAATTCGATACACGGTTCTCATACTTCTAATTTATTTATCGATTTAGCAGAAAATAAGAGTTGCTGTTACGAACTGGTTTAATATTCATGGAAGGAAAAATCCACGAATAGTACCCTGAAGCGAGGATGCATATGTATAATTCAAATTATAACAGCGCCGATAACCCAGAGACAAATATAATACGGGACATTATACAACCGTTACAGAACAAATATCGATGCTACAATTCGTATTGCTTTCTTTTGCATAGGTTTCAAGATTTTTACGATTACAGATTTCAATCGTTTGAGTCTCGACAGGAAATTTGAATTGGAGAGAATAAAATGATTCATTTCTCTCTTGCTCCATAAGAACGAAAAGATAATGCACTAATAATCGTAATCCAATACGAAAGTGAATAATTCTTTATGACAAAGAAGTCAAACCTGAAAAATAAAGCTTCGACAATATATGTACGAAGTTTTTTTTACTAAACCGACTAGCAGCATAAAATAGTAGCATACTAAAACAGAGATAATAAACCATGAAATACCGAACGCTGCCAAATACAATCGCGAACAGAAGTGTAGCCACTAATTACTAATCAATACGACCTCGATGTATTTTCAAGGACTCTGGTCTGGAAAACGGGTTTTCCTATGCAAAAACTATATTCTCGATATCACTGCAATTTCTAGTCCAACCTGCACACAGAACCGATAATCGCAAGCGTGCCTGATAAAGTAAGAACAGTCCGACGATCTTGAAAATTCCGGCGTAAAGAAATGTAAAGAGTTTGATACGCGCGCGTAATATTTAATGGCAATTTAGCATTTCGACATACACGTACAGAGGACAAAGGAGGGAGACGGAGATGGAGACGGGTGTTCCTCGGAACGATTTCACCGGTTCCTCGAGACGGATCGCGCACACCTATCGCTACCAAGCGTGCATCGCGAATGGTGGTGGGGCTGCGAGAGCCGAGCGGAGAGTTGGTAGGCCTGCCCGCTGACTACGTTCTCTCGCTTACGGGCTGTCAGAGTCCACAGTCCTAACTCGGCCTGAGGCAACGATAGATCGTATCGCACGTTCGTTCGATATCTTGCCGCGAATTCATCTCGCGCGCGTTTGCCTCGCTCGGTCCCGAATGACTTCCTCGCTTTAAACTACGATCGATCGAACGACCTTCGCGTACCGCTGAAAATTCACCGACGCCAATCTTTTCTCGTGACCCGAGCCGATAACGCTCTGAAACGGTTCTCTTCTTCTTCTTTTGCTTCTTCTGTCAAGTGCTGGGTGAACCGAAGGATTCAAGGATACCTTGCCGTTTGTAGGATACTATATCGAAAGACAGGAAGCTAGGAGGTAAGGACACGTGGTTTTACAAGCCTTCTGGGGAAGCTGGGGATCGTTAGCGAGTAAACCTTAATCGGTCGACGATCTGCACGAGAAATCGAGTGTATGTCGAAAATTGTGTTCCTAATTAGATCGAGATTTCGTTCAGTCCATTTGGGATTAAGAGTGTTCTGGTTAAAACAGCTTTCTATTTGTAACGGGAACGAATCTTTTTTTTCTCTTTACCGTAAAATCTATCACTGGCGGCGTAATGATACGTGCAACTTTGTACGAACTTTTCCTTGCAAATATAGGAATTTAGCTTTGAGACTAGAGAACCGTCGAGCCGATTTTCAAGATTTCTTGCGTTTCTGGAATTTACGATGATTTTCAATAAAGCGGAACAAACGTTTTCATTTGCATCATCTGTCCAACGAACACCTAAGTATACCAGACCCTGTCGATAGTGCCAGCATTAGTGTGCGAATATTCGGGTGGCATTAACGGGCAATGTTACTGCACTTTAAAGTAAATATTTTCAATGAAACGATGCAGATAGATACGTGTAATTTTGATAAAAACTTCGGACTCGTTTTATCGCGAAAGCGGTTAGGTCACTGAAGGAATTTTTATCGCAGCGTAATCTGTAGTTGAGATTCCTTGCCGCGCAACGTCCACTAATTTTACCAATCTTCGTATAGATCCGAGTCTACTTTCCCAAATATAATACATACATATGTAACGTGCTCGTTGATTTTATGCGTAACTGCACTTTCGATGTAATACAAATGGACACCGATTTCTACCCGAGTCTGTAATCTAGATTATATTCGATCTTTATCTTGCATCTCATGACTGTAAAACTGTTCTTCCGGTATTAATGGCTGAACCGTGTTTTTCTAAATTTAGAACGAATCACTAGAAACCGGGTAACGCAACCTCCAGACAGTCAGGGTCGAGCAATGGGGTGCAAGCCGGTATCGTTTTGATTTCTGATATATTACAGATAGACTATTGTACAGTTTGATAGTTCTTCGCGTGCAAAATCAACAGATTGCAAATTAAATTCTTCTTCCTGCGGACATGCGTGTGCAGTGCCTAAGGGGGTTATTTGATATGTGCATAGAAAATTAAACGTTACCCAAAAATGTCCGTTTGTTTACCTTCGATTATTGTACAAGATGGAACAGTTCAGATTTAGGTTTCAATGCTGCACAGGTAGATACGTATTTTACGTTGCCCGAGAGTTCGTTAAGTTAGAGCTTCCAGATCATTTGCAAGGAACCTAACCATAGGCAGTCCCCTTGTTTCTCTTGCGTAAAAGTCTGTCAATCACTTATGAAAATTCTCTGTCGAAAATCTGTTTGGGAAGCACGAAATTGTTACAAATCGTTTGAGTTTAGAATCGTAAAGGCACTTCCAATTTACTTGGGCTTTTCACAAACTTCAACGTTGCGAAACTACGCGAAACGTTTAGGTAATACAAATTAAGATGAAAGCCTAACAATTTTGTTGCCCTTGAATTGTGTAATTCAGTTGATCCAGACTTTTATATCCGGACGTATCGAGGAACGGAAACGATGTTGACAATAAATCCTTTATCACTCATTTTACGCAATTAAATGTATGGATAGAGACACATCTATGCCTGCCATTAAAAGCAGACTGACTTCGTCAATGTTGTTTAAGAACGCCTCGTAATAAGTAATCTTAAGTTAAAAACCAGCAGGACCACCAAATAAATTATGCAGTGGGTTACGCTCGTCTAAGCCAGCTTTTTGGTATCGCTTGTGGTTTAAGAAATTACATATGTTTATCCAAGCAGCTTACGAACTGCGTCAATTCACTGACGGGCAACCGAATAATTAATCATTTTCGTTCTGCTCTTCCAGTATGCACGTTTCTGTGATTTCATTTTAATACATACATAACAAATTGATAAATGCCAAAGGTAAAGGCAAAAATGTTTACATTCGTATATTCATCTCATCAAAAGTGTGCTTCCCCTAAATTTCGGTTCAATAGTTTAAATTATAAATGATTGCGAGCGGTGCGGGTTGTCTTATCATCAACTGTAATCAATTTCATTGCTTGCGTAATCCGTCTGGCGTGAGTCATTAGCATTGAATATTTCTCACGATTTGCAATGGTAACAGAGAAAACTGTTACGATGATGTTAGATCGACACACCTCGGTTACCTCTACAACTATATACTCCATTCATTCACTACTCCTCCCTGTTTAAAGACGGCGACTATTCGCGTTGACACTTGCACGCGGTACAGCAAACGTGTACGCCCAACAATCTATAGATATGTATGTACGTATTTCCTTTGATTTGGACGTTATCACGTTTAACGTAAGAATCGTGGCAGTGGAACCATAAATCGTCTTCATTCTATGGTGTGAGTGGAAATTACTTGGACCTTACCGTAGGATTATTTTTGACGGGTTGACACGTGTACGCGTGATTGGATTGCTACGTATGTCACGATTAGTCACGCTATCGAGGCATACTTCCCGTCTCCGACTTGGGAAACAAGTATATACTTAATTCGAAAAAAAGTCAAATTATTATGGTCAACTTAATATTAAGGTGCGCTACATCGACCTATTTCCACGAGTATTCAATACGATGGTTTTCCTCGAATTATGCGGGTCTTCATTCGATTACAGAGTTTACAATCTACCGATGATAGTAACGGGAACATTGTAGCTGAGATCGTTTTTCTTATTCAAGAAGATTCGAATTTACACGAAAACTGTATGCATAATTGTCATTGCTTGAAGGCAAAACGTGGATATTATTAGACCGCTCTAATGTCATCCAACTTGTGGCGGTTTTGTTCCATAGTGAGTTATTTCGGTTCGAAATAGCCCCACTGAGAACAGAAATGTACCCGTTCAAGGTCAAAGACTTTAGCACTCGTAATGTTCTTAAGTGAAAACACGACGACGCTTGGATTTGTCCTAGACAGGCCCAGGATTATGCTTGCTGCTTTTGATTAACGTGTCGTTGCGCAATTCCTATCCAGACCGCGACCAGGACTTAAGTCCGGGCAGGTACTTACGTACAACTAATTCTAAACAACCGAGTATGAGTGTAGAAATCATTTTGTTCACCGTACAGCCCCCCGGCAAATATATGCCATTCAGTCCGAAGATTATGTGCAGCGATAAATTGCAGCTTGTTATTTAAATTTCTATTGCGAATTTGTAAGATAAATTTTTTTATTTACAGAGTATACACATATTATTCTTCACTTTTTGCTAATAAAGTATTCGGTTGCGCTCCTTTATGAATTTCGTCTTTCGCATTTCTAAAGAAACATTTATTACAGAAAAATACTTTTATCGATTAATGAAATTTATACGCAATATTTTCCGCGGAGTTTTCGTATTTCATAAAATTAATGCGTATGTTGAATTATTCCGCGATAAATAATGTATTGCCATAGTTAATACTGTCACGTGTTGATGAATATATACGTTTCAGTAAAATATGTAAAATTTGGTCGACAAGAAACGTTACGAAATTGGATATTTATTTATACTCCTTATTTTCATACATTTCCAATTTGTTGTTGTGAAACGTGACAGAAGTTGTCAATTGTTGTTAAGCTTTCGCAGCATTTATAAAGTTCGAAAAATATCTGTCTTCTCGCTATACTTTTGTACCACAAGTTTTTTGCGTTACTTTATTCTGGAGTTTATCTTCCAGCGATACTATGTCGTTAAGTATCAGTATGTAAGCAGTTGCATGTCATTTTAAGTTTTTCGTACAAATATGTGCAAAGAAGCAAGGTCCGTGGGTTGTTTGATACTCCAAAACTTGCAGATTCGTTAAATATCGAGTCGAGTGAATTGCTCGCCTATTTTTAAGTATCGACCAGCAATTACTTAATTAAGATGAAACTGATTGAAAGTAATTGCTGATATTAAGCGACGATTGATAGAAATTTGTACAAGTGACGCGTGAATTGGATCGTAATAGATGTTAAATATTATAACAGTTATACAGTATACATATACATATATGTATAGCTAACTAAATCTTAAGCCCGTGTTACTTTAAGTAGTAGTGCGTGCATAACTGCGATGTCATTATCTTATCTTATTGATGCTGATTCACAAATGAATTTTTATGAATTCGCTGCATTTATACACACATAAGTCTGGATCCTACTAGTCATTAAATTTGCAAAACTTCAGTAAGTAACTGTTTCACACTTGTTACCCTCAATATAACAATACTGTTTTGCAGTACATTTTTTGCAACCCCTCTTGTAAATTCAACGAATTATTTTATGGCGATCAACATGAGTTTCTTACAATCTATAATATATTCTTACACGATGAAAAAATTTTACAATTAATATTGTATACTAACCACATTGTTTCTTTAGATACATACATATCTGGCGAACACATGCAGGCTATTATAATTGCAGTGAACTAAAACAATAATAATAATTTCATTCACTTTCGTCATTTTATATGAAAACTTTTAGAATAATGCAAACATATGCATACGTGGTTCTCATTAATAATTATTTTCACTCTGAATGAAAATATTCTGCAAGCGAGTAAATAATGTACATCCGTAGCTTTCTTGAATTTCTTATCTTACAAGTAGGTCAGAGATCTAAGGAATACATTACTTTTCTTAACGTTGCAAATGCTAGGTTAATACCATAAGCTCTGATTAGATGCTGTTAACAGATTGTATGTAACGGCGATAATAATAATATGCCAATATGCCAATTGGCGGGGATGCAATGCACGCTTTCAAATTTTCAATAGATGTTTGTTCGAATAAATGTAAACACGATTAATAATCCGACTAAAATATTACGAGTGTATAGGGGATAAAATGATGAAATGGAAGGGGAGCATTAAACAGGCCATAGCTAAAATGAATTTATTGTGGGTATTATTAAATGGATATTCGCCCGACTTTTTTGCCGGGTTGGTTTGCTGCATTCGAACGGTTCGAGGGAAAATGTTTTTCAAACACGCACTCAATTGTCGGTCACGGTACGAAGCGCAGTTGATGCAACACACCATATCTGTCTATATCGTCATTATAACTAGTTTCTAGGTGTTTACGACCACGCGATGTCATCGAACCCACCATTAACATTTCTGTTTTTTCTTTCTAATGTTATGCATTATTAAGGCTATGGGTTCTCCCATTATTTTTTCCACGTTTATTTCTTGACATTGCAATGTGCAATTCTAACTGAAGGATTTTCATTACCGTGATAACATTCCGACCGAAGGTACTATGTATATTACTAAAATAGTAAAACGTATGTATGTATGGTCATCGTTGGACTGTGGTGTTCGGAATAAATTGAGGACTTATATTGTATTTTTGTTATATTTTGCATTATGGATACGTCAATTACTTCTTTGTAATGCGTGTTAATAAAGCACGATTAAATAATATTGTGATTAGATTGTTGAACTATTATACTGGCCAATTATGCGATTATTATATAAAAAATCGTTTATAAATATAATGGCTTATTCCGATTTTTGTGGTATTTGCGTGGATTTTTATGCAACGGTAAAAATCATCGGTAAAATGAATGATTCATTTTATTTACATGATATATCGAATAATGTTATTGTCACATGTATTTGTGGGTATAAAAGTGGGTATAAATTATTGGAACACAAATTTGAAAAGGTAAGACGTTGGTACCAATGCAATATAAGAAAGCCGTTACTGCAAACGATGAATCGAAGAGCTTCCAAGGATACAGTGTACATCATTGCGGAATATCGTGCGCAATTATCACGATTCGAGCGCGTTAGTAGTTTTCTCGAAGCGCCTGCAGAATTTTCGTGCCTTTTATCGAAAGCTTATCGATGCGCGATAACGTTACGAGCGATAAACTTTAAGTAAGACAACTTTTACCGTATCTTTTCGCGTCACACCGAATAGATTTGAAATATCACGCACGTCGCGTAGAAATGTACATCACCGATCAAAGTTTCTGAATCACTTCCGTAATTTCATAATTGAGTGGTCAGAGCAGAGAGAACATAAGTAAGTAAGTCGTGTTTGCAAAATCGGTTATGGTCTGGATCGTCTCGTTCACATTTCAATAAATGTATCAAATGGCTGCGAAAACAGCAGAAATTACACGCATGTACAGGTAAAAAATATATATTATCGTCATTAATTAACAAAAAAACGCTTTCCCTCTATTTTCGAATGATTATTCAAGAATGACTTGTGTTCCCTTTTGTCTCATCGATTCGATTATTGTATCATTTGGTGGTATCAGTAAATCTGAATTCAACATTATAGAGACCAATAGTTATTTGTCCAGTTAATATACTTTTTAGCCAGAGAGAGTTTATCAATTTTTAACTGAAATTGTAAAATTGTTGTACTTCTCGAAATGCTTATTGTTAGTAACCTTAAGCTTATTGTATAATTACCTCGCAAATTATGAATTTTAGAGAAAAAGTAATTACACTTTTCATAATCAGTAAAACAGTTCAATTCATATACTATGTATGTATATGTATAAATCGGAAACGTGTAACAGAATGTAATTCTCAAAACACGATGACAATAACTATGTTTGGTGTTTCATATATTAACTCTAATATACATATAGCTATCTTACGCGCCGGTAAATTCTTTCTTCATTGCTTAATCGTAAGTCGTGAAAATACCAAATCTCTCTCATCTACGTAGCTTGCTTGCTAAATAACCAGCTTCGTGTATGCATGTACCTCTTTATTATATGAAAACACGTAATAAATTAGTAAATTCTACGTATGTAGATCGTTGACGTAATATTTCTTCATAGAAATCTGCATTCCGTTTGGTAGCAACACTTAATCGATTTTCAAGTTATCCTTATAAAGAAAACGAATAAGAACGTTCAGCGTCACAAACACGTGCCGAGGTGCACTTCTTGCTCACTCACATGATGATGAATCTTGAATATGTATGAATACTATTATGCCCAGATTTTTCAAGAACTTCTGGCAAAGAAATATAATAAAATTCACTTGCTATTTACCTAAAAGTATTTTATTTATGTCGATTTTTGATTCCCGAATTTCTCATTTATACGCCACACGCATTGCAGCATCAGTCAATATTTAGGAGGATACATTTCTTATTGGTGTGATTGAATGGTTATCTCGTCTAATTTGCACGCAATTAACAATATTTATCGCCTTAACGTAATAGCGTACTGTCGCAGTAAGCGTGTCACATCGATGAACCAATAATACTAACTGGAATCGAAATATAAAAACGTTTCAGTATTTATTACGTAACTGAAGTTTATGAAAATTATCTCGAGAATTATCGTCCTTTCATAAATAAGACTATGCCAGATTAAATCGAATGACTAGTACGTATATTTCCTATGCCGATCACGTAGTTATTTCTTTTGAGACACATACGTATAGCAGTAATAATATTGCAACAAACATTCGGAAAGTTCAACTTAAACAACAGCATGATGATATTTCTTATAATGATTTTCGTTTCATACTGCCGTTTGACTGGTTAATGACGTTATAAGTATTTCCAAAAAGACTTGGAAGATTCCAATAATTTGCAATAATTTTGCTAACTATCTTTATTATTCAGGCCAGAAAAGGTATATCTAATAAATGGAAAATTGATCTATCCCACCCAATTGAGTTCACATATACATACCGTATATTCTCCGCTTTATTTTGCTTCATTGACACACTATATAAACGAAATTCAGTAAACAGCAGCTATAATCAAGCGTTTATTGCTGCCATATCGATACGTGACTAAATGACCGCAGTTTTTAAAAATGATCGTCACTCCGCGTGGGGCGTGAACGACCCATGCTATGATATATGCGCTATAGATACATGTTATTCAGATGTCGTTACATGATTTTACATTTCTACACTTTTAGACAAATTTCCGTTTAGTCGACAAAATTCCAAATGGCCTGAACGGAAAGTTATGCGCGGGGCGTATGCGACCCACGTGGCACGGAACGTGTTAATTTGTAAATCATTTTTAGCACAATATTGCTGCTGTTTAATAATTATCCATGCAATACTGTAATACCCCTGAATGTCTCTTTCAAGCCTAATGCTCGAATGTTTGAACGTTTTCAATTAATACGCAACCAATATAAAAATACTTCAGGTATCATTTTCTTCGTTGAAATTCCCTTTCGGTATTAATTACGATACTTCGATTAAACATTCCCACAAAACCACAAGTCTGCTTATCCGCTATGCCACTCCGTATTAGACAACGTTGAACAAACACCTCAAAGTGCACAGAATTATAGAAGCAATTAGTGGAGTTGGCTAGGCGGTGAAACTTGCTTAATTAATGAATTTCTTTGATTTTAAAACACCTTCGTTATGCACGCGAGGTTTCGCGTGATTTACGTACCCTTGAGGACGAAAACATTGTCATAATAACTGGCTGGCTGGCTGGTGTACAAAGATCTTGGAAATAATAAAAAAAGAACAGCCCGAGATGCGGAACAAAAAAGGAAGAATAAAGTAATAACAAGTAAGACGTATATAAAGCGAGTATAGTGACAATAAAAGAATGACAGTAAAGGGGGGGGGGGTTAATACTTTTGTATGAAAATAATAGTATTGCAAGTAGATTGGAAAATACAGAAAATATATTATGATACAAAGGTATATGAAATAAAATGAAATAACATAAAATAAGAATTGAACAAGACCGGGCTTGTTAGCGTGATAGAAAAAGGAAATTAATATTTTATGCAGATAGAATACCAAGTGTAGTTTTCGCAATATAATATACTCTGCAGATACTTGTTTTCTCCCTGCTCGAAACTAAGGGGAGCAATTCTTTTAATTTTTTGCGGTTCCGAGACAGACTTAATTCGAAGAAGTACGAGTTTTCACATAACTACGAGTGGTTATGGCTTCACATAAGTATAAATACCGTCAAAATAATTTACATATGACATATGTACAGGATAAATGTAGTTTCTTCGCTGAATAGAAACTCAAGGATACGTACATACCTCAAGACAATTTATAACGAGGTCCATCATTAAGTTTAATGAGTCTAAAGGTTTTGTATTACCTCACAAGTGGTACACTATAGACGAACAAATGCATGGTATGAAACACCTGATAGATTGTGTAGTTAAAATATATAAATGTTACTTAAATGCATTAACAAGTCACATAAGGAAGGCTGTACACACACACACACACATAATTTTCTTGTAGAATAAACAAATGAAACTAATTTAGAAACATTTTACTAGTGCATTTTATTTTACAATTAATTTTATTGCATGCTTCTTGCAAACACTTCCACAAGCCCTTCAGAGACTTTAGACATTTATTGTTAGTTCGCACTTTGTACGTGGTAGGTGGCACTTCGGTTACGTATGTATTTTAGTTATTAAAGAATTTGCACGTAGAACTGAATTTTATAATTTCATGATAGTTTATTATTTATTATACATGTCATCATTTTATGCATGCTATTGTTAGAAACCATGGGAATTGTACGATACCGCTTGTTTTTTGTCCAGTTGAGTGTGAAAGTAAGGAAAGACATTACTGAGTACGGTATTAGCAATGCTGATGCCCCGAAGACGACAGAAATGACCTTTAACCCGCGCATATTTATTTTATCTTCTCCCGGTCGGACTTCCGTTCTTTTTTTTCTGTCTTGCTTGAACGGGTGTTCCGCGTTGTTCGAAATGTTTAGCGACGTTACGTGCTATTCATGTCACGTTCGCGGTATACGAAATCAATGGTGAACAACGAAAGCGATCGTCGATACAAACGTGCAGCGTCGTCAACGCTACGTTCTGACGCAATGTCACGTTACAGTGCGTTGCACAGCCATGGCAGACAGAGAATAACGGGTCGAAATACCCAGAACACCTTGAATTTATTAGCAAAAACCGGAAACGATCGCGCGGTGCTTCGTATCGACAAGATACTTCGATCGGAGGAAGAAAGTCCACTAGTTTTTATTCGTTCTTTAATTTATTGAAATTGAATAACTCTCTGCAACTGGAAGAATATTGCAAAGAGCATACCGACTTATAAAATGAAAGAATACTTGCTGGCAGTATGTCGAATGTGCATTGATTGTTGACGGCGAACGATAATTTACATTTGATATGGAAAAATAAATTTTTGAAATGACTCATCTGATTTGGAGCGTCAATGATGGTTTCGTTCATGCAAAACCGTTGTGAGTAATTTTATAATGTTGATATGTCGTATAATTTGCATAAAAAGTGACATGGAAGGTATACATTACCAGCCATATATGGAGACGACTAAAATTGTTGTGCCGCAGTGATCAAGCTTCGAGATAGTCACGGAAATGAAAGTACAATATAAATTGTAAATTTAAATTGTACAACTTTAATTTCCATTGTTAGTATTATTAAGGTGTAGTTAAAAAATATAAATCTAATAGAATTATAAAAAATACGTCTCAATTATAAAAATGTATAACTGGAAACAGGAGTGGTCCCCATATATGTGACCGGTAACGTATATTTAATAATTGGTTCGCTAAAAAAATGCACAGCCTCCAATTCGTTGCAAAAACGTAACAAGCGGATCGGTACCTTCAATATTTTGAAGAAATATTGTGTATAGCAATGCGCTTCAATTACGATCTCTATCTCCTAATTCTATTTTCAAATGACTTTTTGCCAAAGCATTTATATGCACCTAGCTATAGAAATATCTTATACAGGCTGATTCATTCATCTTGTCCGCCTTTATATCTGTTCCTTTTGTTCTTTTTGGCGACAGAAAAAAGTGTTCGCGGGAGAAGTTGTTTGGTTTCTTACAAAGAATGTGGCGATGTACAATCTTCACCTTCAAAGTTGTTTCGTTTTGTTACCCCTTTACAAATCAATTGACGTCTGATATATTTTTAACATATCTAATTGCAAGTAAACTTTAATCCGGAAGGGCATATTTTCGCGAGGAGGAGGAATTGTATGGAATTACGTGATTCTACGCGTCTTTACGTACTTCATTGTAAAATATGTTAAAAATGTATTTTTTTGTAGGCTCGCTTAAAAGGTTAATAGGCAAGATTAATTGTGTAATACATGTAATAGGCAAGGGTTAATGAGACGTAGATTAATGTGCATGTTTTAGAATTTATTAACACAGTTGAGAATTATTCAATTAACATACGACAATATGTACAAGTCACTGCAAATCATTTTTAACGAGTTTTAAATAAAATGGATGCCCGTTCGTACATTTACGTAAACCATGCATGATATACCATAATCATGTGTTAAACTTTTCCTTGGGGGGTAAATATTTTATTTGTGTAGTCTTTTTATTTGTGTTTGGTTGCAACAAACTTTACAAACGACACATGTTTATATTTGATCATAAAGGGTTAGAAAATGTGATTGCCAAGGGAACACTTATGGCCTATGAAATATTTCCTTTGAAATATTGTCAACTGTTGAATTTACATTACAAAAAGCGTGGAGCACCTATGCCACTCAAATAACGATTGTCAATTTCGTACATTTAGAATGCACTCAAGATCATAAATATATGCAGCGCTTGAAAGTTGCTTATCTATATTTTTTAAATAGCACATTTATTTTACGTTCCTTCAACTTGCTTACCTTCGGCCTTATTTTCTTCAATGTTTTCGGTACGTGCATTTACGATAAGTAATTGATCCAATGAAATTTTATTCTACCGAGACTCTCCACGTGCTAGAAGATATTTCTGCGGTGTAACCCTTCGAAAGATTGCACTAGATAAGATAAGATAGCATATGTACTCGTTACGATACCTTTGTAAGCGTTCTTTTCCATTTGGCGAAGCCTCGGTGTATAATAATACTGCCTCAGTTTGCACAGTATTTTACAGATTTATCGTCGAATTAGCGGGGCAACCTTACGTAATATTTTTTTCGCAAAAGAACTTGATAATTTGTCAGTACCACCATAAATCGTTGAAAAGTCCACCTGTTGATGGAACAAGGATTATTGTACTAACATCAGGGCCTCGTATTGCACATAAAAGAAAAAAAGAAGAAAATTCTATTAAATAAATCTGCGGTTCATATAGGGTGACAAAGTTTTAATATGTGCCGTTTAAACCTTTATTACAAAGTCATAATAAAAAAGAAACACAATTCCAAGGGAACAGTAACGAAATTGCGGCTGCAATACAATGGTGGTACAATATCAATAAGATTTAGCATAAGTTCCAAGGTAGAGTAATAAATTCACCGTAATCAAATTTAGTAATTCCATTTTCGGACGCAGTCAATTTTGTATTGTCAAAAGCGGTGAACATTTTGAGAAGGAATATTAGTTACTTATTACCGGAAGTGCTACGAGTATTATCCTAACTTTGGCGATTTCGTTTTTAGATATCACTTTTACTCGGACAGTGAACAAATGAAATATTATATAATGTTAATGTCCGCTACTGTTCCCTTTGTATTGGTTTTTGTTTTGTCATAACTTCTTAACGAAGCTTTACACGATTTATGTTTATATAGCATTGCTATTTATTTTAATCCACAATTTTTGTACATAAAAGAAGAGCAATCCGAAATGTCATTAGTAATCTGCCAGTCACTGACGTATGTAACCTCTATGTTCTCATTTTGAATGCCAGAAGTTTGCACCGACTAGATTAAATGGCAAAATCTTTTAACGTAGTGACCTGCCGATTGATAAACTGGAAAACGATGGAGGTGCTACAATAACATTTTGGAATTTAATTTCATTTAGGACGGACTGTCTATACGAGATCAACAGATCTCTTCCTGCACGGGTCACGGATGAAAGTCGAATGAAGCAAATGCAGAATAGTGGCTCGATTCGACTTCATTGCACGACCTTTTTTGCTACGATACGAGAATCGTTTGTAATGATGTGCCATATATTGGCTTCCTGGGTTAAACTGACCCTGTGGGCAATTTAGATTGAACAAAGGATTGTAGCAATCCCGTGCTCGGTCATATCCTTACCTGCTATTTAAGAGTAAATGTTTGAAGTTACATTAGACATTTCCCAATTTTATTTGGCAATATTGCAGATACTAAACACAGTTATAGAAGTATTACATGCAAATAGTAATAAGCTTAACGAACGCTATAATCAATTTATTTCCAATAGTATTCGTCGGAATAAAATATTCAGGCATGTATTTTGTAACTAACTAAAGTAGCAAAATTATTTTGGAATCTTATCATTTACTGGCATTATTGATCTAATGAATATTAATGAAGTGCTTACAATGAACAGTATCGGAAACGGAAATATTACATTAAGTTTCTGAAGTATTTATTTAGCGGAAAACGTTTATCAATATCTAAAACAGTATTCTAGACATTTGTACATGTGCAAGTGAACAGGGGGTCAAGGTTAACCGCTTGATGAATCGTAATCGCACGATGAGCTCAAAATTAAATCGCCAGCCGAAGGATATCAGCTTTGAGGACGTTGTCCTTTGCTGTAACTTCTAAAATAGTATGGAAATCGTGACCTCGATTGTACTAAAAAAAAGATCGTCGGATTTGTATCTTTTACTTTACTATTGCCACTGATGCTAGAGATCTGCCAAGGTTGTCGAAGTGAATACCTTTCTCGTTTCTTGCACATTCTTTCATTCATATCTTTGTTGTCCCGGTAGAGAGGCTTTTAGATATAATTTATTGTTTAATCACACTGTGTTTCATTTTCAATTTTTATCTGTCGAAACACAAATACTGTTATTATGAATGAAGCATACGTTAGGCTTCATGTCTTGCAAAAAGTATGTATTTTATACATTAAGGTAGTTTTTATTATGATTCTATATATGAATAAAGAAACTGGTTTATCCAGAAGGTGTTGTTGAATTATGTATTTCAACGATATACGCGATTTAGGAAATTGGATGGTCTTATTGAGGAAAGTACATATGGACAAATTGTATCCTATGTTCTTTTATATACATGTATGACTTAGCAGCAATATAAGAGCACTCTAACCATACCCATATTATCAATCGAAAGTTTAGCACAATTTATTCGATGATAAGAGACTATGGACTTTTTAGTGGAAAAAAGAACGAATTGATGTTTGAATCCCAAACGGTGAGCGACAGTTATTTAGTTTCCTGGCATAAAATCTGGATATTGGGAGTCATCAGAAAATTTTCAGTAGTGGCTTACATCGGCGAATTACACGAATATTGTTTAACTATTAGCATCATGCCAATATTGCAGATGTGCGATTCGATAAACTATGAAAATTCGCAATCGAATGTAAGATGTAATCAGATGATTCTAGAGTTACTTCAGACTTGAATGTATCTATACAATAACTGTTTCCTGAAATAAATTACATACATATTTTACTAACAGATTGAAAATTTGCACTTTCATCGTTTTGACATAATGGAAACAATATTATATCTATTCTACTTAGTCAAAGTAAACACCATTTGATTCAATAATCGTTATGTTTAGCAGTAAATGAAATCCATTTTACAAAATACCTTTAATCAAAGAATTTTAATCAAAGACGATGTTTGCGACGTGAATTACACTGTCTGCCGTGACGCGAATGACATTTGTGTCTTTGTTTCGTTGCAAAATGTATGTCAGCAGCAAGATATGGTTCGTAATTGCTTTCATTGGTTGCCAATAGGAATTATTTTAGGATCAATGGACACGTGACATCTTATGTTTCGAATAGATTTGAAGCCACTGGCGAAAGTGTAAAGCGTCGCGTCGTTGAATATGCACAATGTTGTGGCCGTAAACTGTAATGCTAATCGGTGTCGTTTCATAATTTCGTAAGTTTCATAGTTTCATAAAAAGCCAGTTTGCGTTTCGATAACAGGATTATCTTTTCTTAGCATTACAAAAGATTTGTTAATGTTAATCGATATTCGTGAAATTAATAAAGTGATTGAATTAGAAAATTAAAAGTACGAACACTTGTTCTTCTTATCTATATGTAACTATTCAGTGGTAAAATATAAGTTGCGTTTACAACTAAATAATCACTATGCAGGGTGTCTGTCTCGATTTTGACATCCTGATTTTCTCGTTATTGTTAATCATAGCGGAAAATGTTTCAGAGTAGACTATAGTGCTGACATGTCGGGCATCTGATGGTGTTATTAGTACTTTCGTGAATATGCAAATTTGTGTATCGGTAAAGAAGAAGACAACTCGAAGTTTATTTTTAAGGAATATGACAAGAATACTTCAATATGATTATGAAGCGCCATTTTTAAATTATATTGTCACATAAGTAAACAATTAATGGATGGAGTTTCTCAATTGTGTTAGACTAGGCTAATCAGATATTTTTGTGACCGTTCCATGATAAACGTAACTTTTTAATTTTCCATTTTTAGTTTATTCTATATTATAGTTTACCATTCTTTAACAGTTCTGTCGAATGTCTTGCCAATTTTATTATGATACACTCGAAATTCATCCAGAAAACGTTTTACTCTGTAAACTAACGACATTGCCTATAGGAATCTGCATAAATTATGTCCAGCAAGTATTTAAATATTGCAGCGCGTGTGGGTGTTCTCATTTCGTATTGAGTTTTGAACTTTTCTCTTGTAAACTAACTATTATGTAATAAGTATCAAACGAAACATATTAAAGGATCTGGGAAGTTAACCGATAAAAGTATAACAACGTAATCCAACGAATCAAATTTAAAGAACTGCTCGCAAGGGAACGCTCAAATGTCTATATTCCAATGCTCTTATGAATAAAGTACGCTAACTCAATATAGTATAGCTGTACGAAACCATGAATTTATGTTTTGACCGCGTTTGAGACAGCTAGACAGAACATATATTTAAATATGTGTCATTCAAGTATAAATCGAAGTCGTGTTATAGAAGTGTGCTCATAAAAAGGTTTTCTTTAATTACATAAAATGCATTTTTCAAAGACTTTGCATACACTTGAGTTTCTAGCAATATGAACTCAAATAGTCGGTCTGACGAAGGTTGTTAAGTTTAAAAATTGTCAGTAACGAGAAACCGAATTCTTTGCACGGCAAACACATGTCGCGGTGCTTTTCTTGTTTAATCACGATGATAAGTTCTGTGAACACGACAATAGCATTGCATCGACGGTTACGAATGATTGTAGGTACTGATTGTGAATCAAGTATCAGTGCATGGATATTCGTGTTCTGGAAATGTTACGAGCATTACACTGAACTTCCTATTCATATTTGAACAAGCCGGGAATTCAACAATAATGCGAATTAGTGTGGCAAGGTGTCATACGTATATTTTTCAATTGCACCAGAAGCTTGTAATCAGTGGTGCACGCGAGAATGTAAAAATGATATCTTAGTGAGTGGGACGAATGATTGGGTGATTATGGAATAGGTGTTACAGGTTGTGCGGCTGTGATTACATATTTCGTAGTACTCGCTGGTTGTCAATTTTCTGGTTAGATTGCCCGAATTGCCTTTATTAAGGTGTGCTTGGAGCAATTGCATAATGAAATACTAGTACCAACTTGCACTCATATTAATATTTCATATTACTTTTTCACATATTACGATTTTAAGTGGCATCTTAAATGCAAGAGTTATGAGGGACATGTTGAGCAGCGTGCAGTCGAGGTTTAATCGATTATCATGATTTTATGTGCATGTAATTAGTAATACTCTTTGGAATCGCGTCTATTATGCGTTTCCTCGCATTACGGCGGCTTCGAAGTTATCTAAAAGGTTAATTTCATAATATTATTATATTATATTTATTCATAACATTGACTTCATCGTAGAGTTTAATGATAAAAGAAGGGCATATGATACAATTTTTGGAAGCTTTCCCATTTCTATATACTGCTGACAACGGTGTGCAGTTTGCTTAATTTGTTCGTTTATTAACTGTTTTTTGTCGCGACAACCTTTGTTAATATCGCGTTTTTAAAAGGAAAATGTTTTTACATATTATTTTTATGTTACGCGACAAATATTCTTCACGCACGTGTGGTATCTGCATCCGCAGACAGTACTTTCTCTAATTTTCTTTAGCTCGATAACATTGTTCCATTATTTGTCCCAACGATTATAACGACACTACGGAACAAAAGCATCACTTGACAAGCATAAAAATTCCTTCACATCTAACCAACAGATCGCGCCAAAGTTTCTTTTCTCTAATGGCACACGGGTCGAGGTAATAATCGATGATTGCAGAACCGGTGTTTAAGCTACTCCGTACATTTAATTGCACACGGTACGCGTTACTGAAGCGTTGCAAGAAAAGAAACTCGTTCTCCTATTGAATAACGTGCAGGCGATTGATAAACGCGTCTGAATAATACTGACGTGTCTGCCGCCATCCGTGAGAAAAAGAAGCGGCACAGCTCTTTCCTCGTTTCAGGTTTTTGCCGGCGATTGCCGACGTCGGATGATTAATTGAAAGTGGCGATTCATAACCGGGAAGGTTCGTTAGGAAAGTGAATATGGCTCGTTGTTTGCGATTATTCCGAGTTGACTGACCTGTCCTGACGTATGGTTCGAGCCTGATTTCTGGTGCGTTACGGTTTGCTAATCGTTTCGCACGACCGGCTGCCATCGATACCGCGATACCTGTGTGGTTAAGACACTCTCCCTGTGTGGCCCGCGTCTCTCTTTTTCTCCTTTTCCCCTCCCTTTTTCCTCTGACTTATTCGAGTCCGCATTCCCTCGCGCTGCTTTCCTTTTTCCTCTGTTCCCCTTTTGCTCATTTTTTTTCTTCTTCTGTGCCTTCTTTACCTTGTCGTTGCGCTTCGCGGATACCGGGATCCTGGCGTGTCTTCGAGCTTCCGCGTAAGCTCCAGCTCGCGTGAACACCTTGGCATTCCTCTAAACTCTAAATAGACACTGCAGATGCGCTGAATCTTGCAGCCGAGGCATCCGCGCGACCCCTATCGCATTCTCTAATAAGATTAATCTATTGCGGGGAATAGTAGCCCTTCCATGTTATCTACGTGACGTTATGCTGCGCGGCAGCATTAATTGTAATGCGGCAGGGACGAATGTGTGGTATGTTAAGTTAAGTCAAAAAAGTGGAGTATAGCACGCAGGGGTCGTACACAGGTAGCGCGCAAAAGAGAGCTTATAACTGTTCGTCTCCGCTTTTGTTTGCATTGGCAAATAATGTCAGTGTTTGGTATAGTTTCCAGTAACGCGACAACTTTCAATCTTAGAAATGTTAACGAACGTCCCTATTGCCGCGGAAAATAAACTCATATTCCTATCTTCAATACTTCAAACTTGAATTTTTCTCCACATTTTTCCAGATTTTCACCTTACGTTTGTAACAATCCTATGGTACCGCTAATTTCTTTTACAGATCTCTGTAGTCTTATTTTCTCGCGGTTTTTCTTTCTGGAAACAATGGAAAGAGTATTGAAAATTTTCAAAGGGTACGGGCTATTAGTGAAATTTCTAAAGAGGATACCTTCAGTTTCGTATTGCAAAGTTTGGATTCGCGCAATTACCTGCAAATTAGGTGCGTAAATGTCTACAGTGTGATGTCACTAGCTTTCACTTGCACTATCCTATCACTTGTTTATCCTTGAAACAAATGCCAGGGGTTTCACTTTTCAATTGGCCACGCTTGTTGTTTGCTGAATTCAAGAACTGTTCGAAAAAGTTTTCTCGAACTTTTTACAAAAGTTCTTAAGAGATTTATATTACTACGATATAATATCTCAAACAAATATGATATAATATTTTATCATATCATTAGAATCTTATAGTCATCTATGACTGCAACCAAGTGCGATGAGATATAAATGAAATCAATGCTTAACGTACATGCGTGAATATGCTCTGTGACAGAAATATGCATGAAATATGCATGAAATATGCAATATGCAAAATAGTAGCAGCATATCGAAAAATGCTTTATATCTTAATTAATATTGCCGGATTGTAGCGAAAGAATGAGGAAAAATGTTCAATAATTGAAACGTTGAATATCAGTCAATTTCAATAGCAATCATTGCATATGAAAATGTCATGGAAATATTGAACTATATTAAAAATTTCACTTTATTCCCAAACGATTTAATACTAAAATAAATTATACTTCAACAACCGAATAACTTGTAGAACTGCCTTTGGATATATCGGTTATCCATAATAACTACAGCTTGCTGCAGGACATGCTGTCTCAAAGAGAAACACTAATTGCAGGCTAGGAATGCGGACGTCACAATTACAGATATCTTAAAAGAAAGAAATTGTCCTCCGAACGCAGTAGGATAGAAACATACCGTATATGGCGTTGAAACGATTGAACAGTTCTGAAGCGTTTTCGTTAAGAATAAAAAGTCTATAGGCATTAGTAGAAGGAGAATTCGTTCCTATCACGATGACGTTGCATGAATTTGCAAGGAAAATATTACATCGCTCAAGTTAAATCGTAATTATTCATCCGCCATATTTACTTCGTTCACCATCGTTTGGAGTAACAGGTGTTCCAGTTGTATACATACGTAGCTTTTCTTTGAATTTCACAAAATTTCATTGCTACAAGAAATTTATAAGCATGTTCGCAGGCCTGATTAAATGCTATTATTTTTCGCATAAATAGAAACGGCAAGATAACTAACGAGAGAATTCGTCCTATTTTTATTCATTGCAAAGCTAGAAGAATAAAGCAAACAAAACGGGATATATGCTCGATTGTTGCATAACGATTTTCATTATTCCATTAACATTATCCCACTTTATTTAACGCGTTATTACCGTTTGCACAGAGAACCCTTCAGCACTTTTCTTCTACGCTACCTATCTTCGGTTGTACTTTCACAAATCCCCGTGTTTGCCTGTTATTTATTTTCCATCGCGATCCAATATATCTATACCTTGATTCAAAGTCGAATTTAATTTCGATTCGATGTGCCCTGACTGTCCGTGATTTACGACTGTCGGTGTAAAAACAAAAATGCTATCAGACAGGAAAGAGAAACGGCACCGCGTCGCGACGGCTGTACCGTCGATGGTGGTCGATGATTCTTCTCCGATTTCATAAAAGTTGAAGTGCAAAGACTTGACGGGCACTTTCGTCTTCCTTGTATCGACTTCTCGACTGGAACGACTTCAGGCATCGCCCGGAGTCTGCTAGGAGCACGTGGTGAACTGGACCACGAGGCCGCGAAGGTACCGTTAGGTCTGCAGCCGGCAAAAAGTCGAGTCGTGACCAAAGCGGGCGTACACGCTCGACGCCGCGTTCTTTACAGCTTCCAATTTCCTGGTCAACCCTGCCCGACCAATTGTCAGGCCGTACGCTCGTATTGTGTCATCCCGGACGGATCGACCCGACGGCAATTCGTTAGTACTTCCTTCTTTTTTTTTTGCCTCTTCTTTGTTTTCTTACCAATTGTGGACGAAAGGCGATCGCATCGAGGTGAAACTAACGTTAACCTTAAGTCGTCTCTGAAGTTTATTACGGTAAATACATAATAGTGTTGGCTGCGCGCGTGGACCCGCGGACTTTCGAAGTGACGTCAATTAACATTTTTTTTTTTTCGTTCCTAGTGAAACGAATTCCGAGAAGCACCAGGTCTCGACATTCATGCTGACGTTGCGTATATTAAATTGTACCATTCCAACAGTTTCGAATTTTGTCCACATTTTGCTGCACTATTTTTGAGTTTCGCTTAGAAAGTATCTGTGTAAACGGTATCGGATTTTTCCGTAGACCGTGGGCGATGAACGAATGATTGCTGATAGGTTTAACTCGTATGTTATGTTGTTTTATTTTACGCGTGAGCACAATAATTTGGACTGGATAATATGAAACACAGTAGGGAATCGAGTAATACGAAACTGCGTTATCATCTAGTTGGCATGAATGTTCGTTCAGAAATTAATGATGTTGCTCTTTGAACTCACAAATGAGGGCTAATGTTGGCAACGTGCGTATAGGAAGACGAGAGTTGAGATGTACAAAAGACTGCGAGATCGGTAGCAAAGTTTAAACATAACTCATTCTGTTATTTTTAGTAGTTACAATGATCGCGTAATAACTTTTGTAGCACTTATACACTGAGAGTTAAACGTGTGGAATTTATTCAACAAGTTTTACAGACGCGTATTGTGCGATCCGATTAAACAATTCGTAATAACTGTGTAATATAATGCATAATTTTGAATCGAAAACTAATAATATTGTGTAAGACTGAAGTGCTTTACGATGAAAATTCGAATTTATTAATATGTATAAAAAGGAAAAAAAATGATTAAAAGCAAATCTTCCCTCAAGATTGAAAGACGTGTTTGAAAAATGTTGCTCTTTCCTTGTGCATATATCATTATGATATCATTAAGTATATTATTAGTATGCTGCACTCTTCGCGCGAGGGACCGTGAATAATCGCAGGCCGAATAATCGAAGTTCTACAGACGGAAAACAATTCGGTTGTGACGAGCAAAAGCTTCTTTTCATTTTCTTTCGATTTTTCAATAGGTCATTTCTGCAAACCTGTTTTCGGTGCAAATGTCCATGGGATTTAATTTCTTGCCCCCTGATTTTAGTCACACTTTGTTCATCATTTTTCTACGAACTGAATGTTTTTATGTGGGCAAAGTTACGTCACTGAAAGAGAATCCGTTTGCTATATAACGCGAAACAACTTTGGGGGGAACCCGCGTTGAAAGAGTATATGCAATCGAAAAATTGTCCGCCTCGTCATTGTGATACTTATTCATACATGCGATATTTGTGTAACAATTTTATTTTTAGATTCTCTTATTGTATTTGCAGATGCTTTCGAAATCAGGGTGCTGCTGAGTTTACGTCTGATCAAATAAATCGTGAGTATCCTCTACTAAAATACTTCTCTACTTGAGTGGACTTTTGCATGAAATTATTTGAAACACGAATGGCTACGATCTATAAATAAAATAGGACCTCGATTAACTGGTTTAATCGAGGGACAAACATGCCGAATAAATTCGGACCCACATTTATCCCGAATTGTCCCGAATATAGTCCCGACTTAAAACTACAGCTACCTTCTTTGTAATTCATTTTAACGTCGGAAGATGCAATTATAAATGTATGTGTTCAGCAAGTTCAACACCACTGACAAAAAGCTACGATATGTTAAATTAATTTTACATCAATATTTTTAGGCACGCATAATATTAGAGTGAATTTACCTACATGTCAAGATAAATAAATAAATAAATAAATTAGGAGAATAATCGTGATTTGTTTAATTGTGGTTCTACTATATTAAGTTTCAGGTACTCTTAGTTTTCACAGGCAATAAGTTCAGATTGTATTGTACTTACATAACAATTTCAAAATTATTGGCCATGACCTACCGCCACCCACACGGTCGAATAAAACACTCCGAGACTACTTTGCGCAGCATGCTGCTACTTAAGTTCTATTAACCATTGCGTCTGTTTGCAAATTAGGCGCAGAAGTTGTCAGATGCGTCTGATAGGCTCACGCGCGCCCCTTAAACTTTAAATCGCTGGAAATAGCCAATGAATAATACGTACATTTTTATAATGTACTTGGTCGCGTATTGTATTCTTGTGCAACTATATTTATACCTGAATCTACTTATGTAAGGATCGTTCTTTATTTTCAGTAAATATAAGTTTCAGTAAATATAAGTGCTTTGTGGAAGCCCACCCACCTCAGAGAATTATTACTTTATGAATTTGTTATCGGAGAAGTTAATATTTGTTGATACAGAGTGATAATAAAATGATCCACAGTTTCTTTTCCAATTTTATTATTCAATAGGAACGTATACCGAAGTAATACAATTATTGTAACGATCGCTATCAGTTTCCCAGTCTTTCCCCCTTTTCCCCTACATGAACATTTAAGATAAACGTTTCAGCCTCATAGACAAATTGACTTTTATTCCCGATGAAATAATTTTCTTATCAAAAACGCCAGTTTAATCGTTGCAACGCGATGCTGAGCTCCGTATGACAAAATCGTCAACAGGCATGATCACTTTTAATTTGCCTTGGATATTTTAAATTAGCCGACATATTCGTAGGAATTTCAGGTTAACAAAATAACGGAATATCAATTTCATGTTAAAGGAATAGACACAGAAATAACTTTTTTATGTTTTGGCTTATGCTTCGGAGCATGTATCAACTATTTTTACTATCATTTCAAATGGAAAATACATTTCATAAGTATGCAGAGATCCGAGAAGCACGAGAATACACAAAGTTCACGCACTGCCTGCAATCATATCTATGTACTTATATTTTAACGTGATTATGATCGAGACAAAGAGTTCATTGCTCGTCTATTCACGTGAAAACCTGAGTTAGATGACGACATTTCTTCGGTTCATCTGAAGACTGCGATGTGTGCATATGGAAATTGCCAGTGACGTCAAGAAATGCCGACAACGAGGATAATATGCAAAATAATGCAAATAACGAGCCGAAAGTAACTGACTCGTTGGTTCGTCTATGTATAGAATGGCTGCCACGACAGTTTAGCGGTTTAGCGCGACACTTGAAGACACCAAAAGATGTCACCATTAAACGATAGAAAATTAGTGCAGCATTGGAATTTACCTCTGCTTGATTTTGCTAGTCATATCGAAACTGTTTTGCAATGGTTATCTTTCATATAAATGACGCAAGGAATTGTTCAGTGTGTATAATATCAGACATACAGCAGCCAACCAAAAATGTGGGCCCGTCAGACATTTCAAACTACACAGAAATGTTATGACTGATTAATAGTTTTAAGTTGAAAAGTAAAGAATGTGTACAAGATGTCGGATCGGGAAATCGTTAATAAGCTATTCAATATATGTGAAACTCAGAATGTGGTTCCAAACCTTTTGTCGGCAATGTACGTGCGTCTACAAACTTACTTGTGCAGGATGAAATCATAATGATTATTTAAAATATTGACAGGCTAATTTATTTGATTTATCCATTAAATGAGTTACTTCGAAGTTATGCCATTATTCAGGCGAAGTAAGCTTTTATTATACCTTCTATTTCATTCAAATGTTCTTTTTGGTAGTCCTGTCAATAATTTCAAGGCCTCTCTTAATTGTGTTGAAAACACAGAAATTGTGCTAGTTCAGTGAGCAAAGATTCTTCTAGAATAGTTTTTGTTTAGTATCCGCAATCGATTGCATTATTCTTTCTAGGTATGAACCCATCTTAGAACCACTTCTATCATCTTAGAAGTTTGTTGTATGGAGAACAATAAACTTTTAAAATATTAAGTCATAATTTTGCATAAAAATTATATTTTCTATTTTGTGTTCGCTTCTTGTAAATATATTTTCTTTCGGATTTCGTTAACTTTCGGATAACGTGAATGCAATCTTTACACATTTTAAATAGGCATATTCGTTATTATAGTTTATGATGCACGATATACAACATTTGGAATGGGGAGCTATGGATTAATTTGTCCAAAGCAATTGCTCTAAAGAAAACATAATTTATAAATTATGTTATGTATTAAATAATTTTTAGAATAATATTAATCAGGTACTATAAATGATCCACTATTTCGGATGTTGTTTCCTACTTTAAATTTCAAATGTGTCATTTTTGTTCGAGCCATCTTATAATTTATTTTTATACTTGCACTTTGATAAATGTAATTGCTTTGGAATCAATTGTAGTTTATCTGTCATACACGTTTAATCAGAAAATTTCGAGATTACTGTACAAAATAAACTGACTCCTATCAATAGTGCTATATTGAAGGTGGTTACGTCGGTGATAAAATAGTAAGCCACTTCAAATGATGGTCGAGATAACTTCACTTACGACAAAAATGTATGATTGCTCAAATTGGAGTATCGATAAAACGTCGAAAATACCAAAGAAGTAACCTCGTAAGTGTTTCAACTCTGGGATCCTGAGTGATCTAATTGCTTGAAACTTTTGTTACCATCGGTAAATAATTTATTGCTCGGAACTGATTCATTATTATTCACACACTATTATGCGTTTCTGGGAACACTTACCCTATCGCGTGAAAAGGGGAATCTTGAATTCTTAAATAGAACGATACGCGATATTTCTCTTGTACAGATATGTTTCGACGTTGAGGGCAACAATATTTACTCGAAAGATTATTTCTATTTTGCGTGATTCAAGAGTTACTCCGGTCAGACTTTTCATCAAGTTGCGGAACAGTGGAGTACAGCAGTAAATAATATGACTCACGAGATAATATACATATATTCAACGAAAGCACACCGTAACACTGTACGTGACACACTAAACAGTGTACACTAGTGGCAAAATGTTTATAATCACTTTCATGGTCTTACAAACATCCATTTTTTTAATAACGCGCTGCAGATTCAAAGTTGCTTTTGCAGGGACTAACTGAGATTAACTACATTTTGATATATTTAAATTCGAAAAAGATACTCCTTTGTGTCTCAAAATAAGTATCGCATTTATCAAATGTCCTCGCATACTTTCAATAATTTGTTGACCAACCTTTATTAACAATAAAAACGGACGATCGAGGTTTCCCTATATCCTTAGCAAATCTTGTCCTTGTTGGCACCAGTCATTTAAAAGTGAAAACGAACTATTAATATGCGAAAGAAAATTGTGCATACGTGGCAATAATTAATATGGGAATAACTTTGAGTCGGTAATCTAAGAATTTATCCGAGGAGGAATATGTCTACGCAAGATTAATTACTATGTATCAGTTGTATTGTTCATTTCGAATCGATGAGGTTTATTTGTGCACGGAAGTATAAGGAAGTGGTCCTAAACTTTTGGCCCGCAATTCAGTAAATAAGCATCGTGAACTAAATATAAATTAATCGCAAATTCTTTTCTTTCTACTAGGTAAATCGGATTGAAAATGCAGAGGGCACTGGCGCTGTTCTTAGTCCTCTTGGGATATACAGGATGGACCAACGGGCTCTGCACCCTAGAAAACGGTACCACAGCTCGCTGTCACGAACTCGAAGATGTCAAATACATCGAGACCTACGACCTTGAGTCGTTGAAGACCTCCCTGAAAAAATCCACTCTTCATTCTGGTCTTTTCACGAATCTGACCAGCCTTCGACACTTGGACCTCTCTGGCGGTACCATCGAACGAATAGAGCCAGGAAGTTTCAGCACGTTAACCAATCTCAGGAGTTTGAACCTCGCTGAAAATCATATTCAAAATTTGGATTTAGACTCCGTGGGTGGCCTGAATCATTTGCACAGCTTGAACCTTCGCAAAAACAACCTCACTCATCTGCCACCTGTATTGGCCACTTTGAAAGTTCTTAAACATCTCGACGTAGAAGGGAATCCGTTACAGTGCAATTGCGCGATGCTCCGGGTAAAAGATCAAGTCACGAAGAGGAGTGTGAAAATATCGAAGAAAGTTGTTTGCGCCGGGCCAAAGAGCGTAAAGGGGTCGCCGTTATTGAAACTGGACACCACGACCGTCTGCAATTTCGAGGAGCAGGATCTTGAAATGCAGAACGACCAGGCGTACAAAGATTCCGAGGAGGAATACGGCTCCGGCGACTCGATCGACAAGAAGGGCGACAGCGAGGAATATGTCGAGACATCGAGTAGTTCTTCCGAAGCTTCGAAAGAACCAGAAGTCGAGACTCCGTTCCCATCGATTTCGGATGCAACCACCGCAGCTACGAGCCTGGAACCAAAGTCAACGGAATCAGAGATGCAGAAGTCAAACAGCGCTGCCGACGAGGCAATAGTCCCTACTGAAATGGCAGTGGCCGTTACAGCGGCGAGCGACAAGGACGATGAAATTTTCTTCGATTCGGACGAGAAGAAAGGACAAATGTCCGCGAAAGTCTACAAGGATGCTCTCTTTTATCCCGTGGAAGGTTCCGGGGATGGCGACGAGGGTTCTGGAGAAGGGTCCGGAGCAGGCACCATTTTTGGCAACTGGAAGAAAGTTGGCGAAGTGGAAAGACCAAGCGAGAAGGAGGAGGAGTCGACTTCTAACAATGGATGGTTCGATATGATCTTCAACGCGTTTTGGAGCTCGACAGAGGCGCCAACGGCAACGGACGATCCGGACCTGGAAGAGGAACAGTTCATCGATGCGTCCTCCGCTAGAGGGGTCGACGAAGAAGTTATCGTGCCAAAGAAGGTGGACCTCGACGAAATGTCACCGAAAACTACCGAAAAGGCTGTGGAAGCCAGCACAATAGTCCCTATCGATGGAGTTGAATTGGTGGACGACGACCTGCACGACATGACGGAATTAGAGAAAGTCAAAGTCGACGATGAGAGTGTGAACGACGAATTGACCGAAGTATCTCCAGCCAAGCAGTCGAAGAAAGGGATGGGCTCCTACGTAGTACTCGCTGCGCTATTGGCGATCCTGGCGACACTCATAGGATTCGCGGCGTACAAAGGCGACTTCTGCAGGAAAAAGAGAAAACGGGGAGATGTTGAGAATGGGACTGAATTGAAGGACATGCAGAAGAGTCTGTTGGATACAGGAAACTCGACTCAGCCGAAAGTAGCTTCGAATGGGAACGTGGAGAACGCTCCTCTGGTCGTAGACGCGACTGATCATGGCGAAACGAAGGCCTCTGACGACCGTCTGGTTATGGCTGACGTACCGAAACCTCCGAATGGCACCGCGGATCGTACAGAGGCAGTAAAACCGCCGCGATCGAGTGTACCGCAGACCGAGGAAAAGGCAAAGGACACGGCTGTCCAGGAAGCGAACTCTTTGAAAGAAGATTCGTTGTCAGCAGCAACGAGTTCCATCGATCCGGTGGTTAATAGCACTCCGATTTCCCGGTTGCCGGACGTCAACGGACCACCCTTAAGTCCCGGTGCTCAGAGAGTGAAGATCACTCTGCAAGAAAATCCTGACAGTGTGCCAAGGACGCCTATACTCATCACGAGAACAATGGCTGGCGAGAACCTAGTCAAGATGCCGTGAAGTAGATTCGGACCGAGTTGATCGGACGAGGAACTTGAAACCACCGTAGAATCATGGATGACGTGAACGAAAATCGAGAGACAAGAACCTAAGGGGAGTGAAAAAGAGATCGGTGTGATTGTGTGTACGACGGAAAAGGATTCATAATGCCGTTAGTGTTCCTAGGATCATGCTCGATGGTCTATGACCGCAATGGACTTTTACGACGAAGTGGGACGTACATGAATACTATTTTTTGAGTTTGTGTTTTGAGTGTTGAATGGATCGCTCACTGTTTTTTTTTCTTCATTTTGTTTCGTGAAGGTCGATCTTTGTAGCGTACAGTTTAAACAAACCACAATTTGTTTGGCCAATCCAATGAAAGAGATGAACGATTTTATAAATCGAGATTGTACATACTTGCAAAGTAGTATATGTACAAAACTTCTGTTGTTTGTTTAAGATTTGTGTTTGGAAAATATTTGATACATTTTATATACGAGTACGCAATATTAGCACACTAGTCAGTTCTCTTAAGGCTCTTCTTGTGTAAACTTTTGAATTCTTCAAACTCCAAGTATATTATTATCATTTCAAAGGAACGGTAATGTTGTTGCAATTATATGAATCGTTATATTTAACGCAGCGTAATCGTTTTTAACTTGTTGGAAATGTATTTTCTCAATCGATAATACTGTTTTTATTGAAATGCTCTTCGTTTGTACTATGTATATCGTGCTGATAGCAGAGGAATGTATATCGCTTCGTGATATAAAATGTCATTTTGAAAGGAAGGATTGCAACGTTCGCTAAGGAAACTTGAAACTTAAAATTAATTTTTATAATATCTATATCTTATATATTTATAATAATCATTCCAGATGTATCATATCATCCTTCTCAAAGAAGGTTATCATCGACTGGATGATATTAAAGATCAAGATGCAATAAATTAATACAAAATGAAATATCTGAATATATTTTCTACGTAGGAATGACACTGAAGATTTAAAATACATTTTAAGGTAGAATTAATCGTTGGAAGTTTGTAATTTTAAACGCCAAATATTTTGAATTCGTGTATCTATGAAGATATAAAGCTTTCTATAATTCTATAAAGAATTTCTGAAGTACAAAGTAACCTTTATTATCACTGCAATTAATAACTAAATAAACATTTTAAAATTGTAGGTAACTTTTTTTCTTCACGTCAATGTTGCAGATACCAATATTGAATATTCTTCAAATGTTTGCTATGTTGCAAAAACAAAACGCGATGGGAATTATTTAAAAAATTGAAATAAATGTGGTCAATATACTATCAGTCTGATATTGTCCTCAAAGATTCCCACCACTTTCGGTGCATTTATTTTTAAACATGTTTTGCATGTTTTGTGAGGCAAATGCGATACATATTAAAAATTATTTATCATTAAAATAGGAAAAATCGCCTTACAAAAGAAGAAGTTCTTCCAAAGAAGATACGTGTATGTATATGGCTTTGTATTATTGTAGCATATACATATAGAGTAATTGATCGTGAAAATACAAAGCGTTTCACTCTTTTACCAACGCGACGGTTTCATTTAACATGTAAAGAATAGAATTATGTCATTGATACTGTGATTAACATTAAAACGCTAGAAAGGGATAATCTTTGGACCTTCGTGATGTCATTGACACGTCATCGTTATTGCCGCCATTTACTTTGTTTCCTAGATAAGTTGACCGCTCGACATTTATAAAATGTACATTGTTATTAGAACTGTAATAGCGAGTATACCGTTAAAACAATCATATCAATATATTTTTCAAGCGATCATAGTTTTAACAATGGATGCGAAATAAAATAATGATATTTATCAAAGATACGCTGTTCTCAACAATATCCCTCGATCCTATTGGAACATAAATTTAATTCCTACAGGAATCCTATTACTTCATGAAAAGAGAAGAGGAAATATATTATTTTCATTTTCGATAGACCTGTAACGTAAAATGCAGACAGTAGAATGAAATTTAAAAAAAATAACTTTTCAATATTTTGTAATCTAATAACCGTGCAGAACCACTTCTGTCTGATCCATGTAAAGAGGCATAAAAAGTAAAAGGTGAGTATAAAGTAAGTTTCGTAACGTATTTATCTATACAATATTTCAAACTATTCGAAAATTAAAATATAGCATTGAAAATGTGAGAGAAAAGAGACAGAAAATAATTAAAATCAGACGATGGCATAATATATTATATTCATATTTGTTCAACTTTATCGATTTCTACTTTAAAGAGAGATTTACATTACATTTCATATTCCAAGGGTATATTCCAATTTTCCTTTCTTCACGTACTACGATAAATGTTACGAAATTATAGCATATAGTGCGAATTTGTCATTAATCGTATTCGAGTGAGCTCGAACGTACTGTAACTTTTTAGTTCCATACTTCTGTTTTTTCAAGTTTCGATAGCAAGAAATACGATACCAGATATAGGAAAAAGCGAAACGAACATTTTGATGAAACGTGAACAATTGCAGTCAGAATCAAGGAGGATTGGCAAAGTATGAACTTAAGCACAGACACTTAAGCACAGGGGATACTTCTTCAAGACAAAACAACTTTGCTGTTGACTCATGTGCGAATCAGAATTAAATAAAGTACCTAATTTAGTATAACAGTTTTTCTTAGTATCTCATCGCGTTCAGTTAAGAGTATAAAAGTATCGTCCGCAAGTTTATTGTCAGACTTTAAAACATTTTGGATGATCTTTTAAACCAATGTCTATTACCCCTTTTATTTTTCGAATTATTTTAAGTCACAAACTTAATAGTTAATAAATTAGCACGATTTTATGTTTAAAAAATCTAGTACAAGCGTTAATGTTATAAAGTGTAACAAAAAGTGACTGGTCATTAATATTTATATGAAAAACTAATATTAATGTTCATATAGATTACGTTGATAAGGAATATATATTCGTGTAGTCTAACAATATATTTGATTTTTACTCAATAATTTTAGAAACGGTAACGAAGAATAATTAACACTTGGGGTGCCGTGCAGATCATCGATGAACCTACCTGAATTTTCTTCTCACAATCAGTTAGACCGTTTTGATATTTCGCCGTAAGGAGATGCATTATATAAGATACATATTATAAAGTATCGGATATTATTCAAATCTTGAAAGCATATACACGGCGAAATAACGCAAAGCGTGCCAAGCGAATCTTTCCCAAACTATTGACGATACGAACAAATTTTATTCTGCAAAGTTGATGTATTTAAGGGCGTAAACTTTTCGAAATAATTTATTTCACATAGATCTGTACATTTTTTTCATATACACTGATATATATTTGAAAGTCAGACGAATTTAATGACTATAATTATTCAAGGTCAATCAGCGAATGAGCAAAACCGTAGATAAAGGAAACGCACATTTAGGCAGGGATGTTTGCAGTATGGACATTGAGAACTTGCAAACGTTTCGTATGACATACTTTTCCAGCTAGAGGATTTTTTTTCCAGCATGCGTAATACGTCTCAATGAAAAGAAACTCACGTGTCTATTATTTTCATTGTAGATACGTGAAAAGAAGAGTTATGTCATCAACTTTAATTAAATCATGTTACATTATATCGTATAAATGGGATTAGAAAGGTACATCTTCGCTTCCTTTATGTGTGCCCTTGATTATGCTTTGACTAACCTCGAATAATTATAGTCATTGACACTGTTTGAGCGTCGACTCGCACTTATGCATATTAAAAAGCTCTCTTTGAAAACAAATTTCCTGACCTTGAAATG
Organism: Nomada fucata; assembly: GCA_948146005.1. NCBI lineage: Eukaryota > Metazoa > Arthropoda > Insecta > Hymenoptera > Apidae > Nomada > Nomada fucata. The sequence continues at coordinate 17,489,158 of OX411282.1, read as the reverse complement.
CTCTTGACCTTTCCGCGTGCAAGAAAAATAAATTGTTTCGAAAACTTTGCTATCTGAAACCCATCAACTTCGTATAATACCACTTTTTCATACCATTAATACTTCGGAAGATATACACTAGTCACGTGTCTCATCCTGTATAGTAAATGCCGAAATAGACTTTCGAGTACTTGAATAAATCGAGTAATCGAAATTCGTGTCGGATAATGTTCAGTCGGTCGCTTCTTATATGATAAGACACGAAGTCTTGCGACGCGGCGCGCGACGGCTCGAATATTCGTGCTGCTTGATTTTTTCGAGTACATAGTTCGCACTTGTTTCGAACAGTTCGTCGATTTCGAGTAGCTCGGAAAATTCAAGCGCCCGACACGGTTGGTGCAATGGAACCGAGTTCAGCTTGGCTCGCGCACCTCTACTGACCACGATCACAGCGAAAAACTAAATTACTCGAAATATCAAAATGTAACACCATCTGAATTGAAATATTTTTCAGTTTAATTATCAAGATTCTCGTTCTGTCGTCGATTCTCTGTAACCGCTCTTGGGCTCCCTTTTTAGTTCTCTTATGACAATCGATCTGCTTGAACCAACTGGTCGAATATCCGAGTCTTCGTCATCGGTTGAGTGCCCGTCATAAACTGTATACCTTCGTGTCTTTTTCTTCGAGTTTGGCGTTTGTGGTCTGGCCCTTCCAGTTCCCGAATCTATAGAGTCGCTTACTGCGCTCAATCTTCTGATTCTACGCACCGTGTACGTTCTGTAGTTCCTTTCACTCGGCGGTACATCGGTGCCGTTGTTACCGACCGAGCTGTTTCTCTCGCGCCTGATTCTATCTTCCCGTCGCTCTTCCCTTCTGAGTAAATCGTCCTCGCTCTGAATTCTCTTCCTTGGCCTCCTCGTTCTTCTCTGTTTATTTCGTAAATTATCAGCAGAACCCATGATGCGTATAGAGGACGCCCCTCCAGAAATTTCATCCAAATTATCCAAAGATCGAGCCAGTCTTGGCATCTGTACTGCTTCCTCGTAACTGGGCGGTCCTATTAATTCCAGAGGGTGGATTCTTGGCTCGGGTGCACGCTCGATGGATACTTCTTGTACAACTTGTTGACTCCTGTTGAGGAGATTACAGTTAGTAATATTTTCTTTTTTGAAATGGATCAATTCTGCTTTATGTCTTGCGATCATATTTCAACCGGAGCAGCCTTATGAAAAATATGAAAAAATATTTTGGGACCCTGTTAAATATAAACTGAGTTCGGGATAATACTTGATGTCGCATATTTAATTCGAAAATTTAGTAATATAATAGTGTTAAAATTTGTATAAAAGTAGTTTGATTTATCATACTGATAACGAGTACAGGTTCAACTGATTCTATAATATAATTCCATTAATTTTGAATTTGAATATAATAGAAATTTTATACGAAGAAATGCGGTTTCTTGACTCCGTGTGCAAGTTCAAAAACGATTTATGGTATATGAATATTCTAAAATGTATACCGATGTTTCCGTTGAGAAAAACAGTTTTCTGAATTACTTTACATCGATAACATTGCAAACTGTATAATCTTTTGTGTCCACCCACAATGTTTTTAACAATAAATGATAAGAATATTGGATTGTAATTTGGCTTATTGCCCTGAAGAAACATACATTTTAATATTACATTGTCGAAATTCCACATTGTTTGCTTAATTTTTGTGCACCTATCTTAGAGTATATGAAACTGAAATTGATCATTTCACGGTTTTACCCTGCGAAAGAAAAGCGTTCTAGTCAACCTCTTAACTATGTTAGTTTTATAAAATTAATGAACAAATGAAAACCAGCGCCATGCTATGTTGTAAGTTGTAACTAATTTCATTGTACTATATTGAAATGCATACAAAATGCTAACGACATTTTTATTTAATTATTTAATCCAAAAGAACACGATCTGGTGTTTAAATATACCAAAATTGGTGTATATCGAACTTCACTATATAATGTAAGGTCAAGATGTAAGCTTGTAAATTGTTAGAATATCTTCCTTTCGCTATAACTCTACTGCTCACGTTATTTAATCAACTCCAATTGCATTTAAACAATTGAAAATTATTACGCGTACATTGATTCTATACAGATTGCAACATGTGTGTATTCTTTGAAAAAAGAAAACTACTGTGTACCTTCTTTGTCGAAGTAGTCTCAAGGTCTCCAGTTGCTGCCTCTGTTCCATAGCCCTCCTCTTGATTCTCATCATGTGTCTAATGGATACGAAGCTTCCAAATAAAACAATGATCGTAAGGAGAACGATCATCACAAATCCCCACGTTCTGTCTCGATTATAGTACAAAGGTTCGTTCCATACGTCGAAGCACGCAGTTGCCCAAGTGTACCCGGATGTGTTTGCTGGACTCTGACAAAGCAAGCTTTGCTCTAATGTTTTGGCAGGCGGTTCCGTTAAAAAGCTGAACATGTAAAATAATTCACGACAATCGCAACGCCATGGATTGTCGTCCAATTTAACGATATTTAACTCTGGATTGTTTCGAAATACTTCTGGTTCTATGGCCTCTGTCAATCTATTTCCTATGGAATGTTAAAATTGAAGTTAGATACGTGAGCCTCCAATTCTAAATTATTTACTGCTAACCGCTCGTCCCTAAACTATGTGGTCGATGGGGCGGGGGGGTTGTCTCAGTCTAAATATTACGTAGTCTTTTACATGGGATTTTTGCAGAAAAAATCGAGTGACTCTCTTGATATAGGTTTCGATTATAATCGTTTTACACGAGTGGATAGTCATACCGTATGTAAATTTAGATCATTTTCCATAAAAAAATTATATAATTTATCAATTATTAAGAGTAAATTTTATGTTTATACCGATGAATTGTGCCGATGAACAAAATAAAGAGGGCCACGTAACACTCTTGGCGGGAGGGGAGGGATGGCGAGCGTGAAGCCAGGGTAACCGGGAGGGGCGGGGGAGTTAAAAGAGGGGGGGCGGTTAAAATGTGGCAAAGAGCTACGCAGTTTGTGGACGACCCCTAATTAATTCGCACGACTTTGACTAATCAATTGTCATTCCTATCCTGAAGAACTTTCGCGACAGGATATTCGACCTTCCCGTTAATCTATGAAAGATGCAGGAAATAAGATAAATCACGATTAATTTTGATAAATCGATGAATGCGATAATGCTTTAGAAAATTGGTATCTGCAAGGTTCTCCGTTTGCTTGTTGGTTTGAAATGCGCTAACAACCAGGTGCTCCTCATTTAAAATTAAAAAAAATAAATAAATACATGAAAACTGTACCTGATAAATCGATTCTCAAAAGTTGCGGTAACTGAAGGAACGAGTCGTTGCACACTTCAATTATTCGATTTCTTCGTAAATCCAGATTTTTCAGTGTTGTGGATTTCATTCCAGACGGTAACTTTTGTATTCGATTGTCGCTCAAGTTGATGCCCCTTATTTTCGGCATGTTTACCAAGAAATTTGCATCCAAGCTACTGATCGCGTTCGACGATGCATCCAATGATGTCACAGCTGACATAAGGCTCGGCAATTCGTACAAGGTGTTGTAAGATAAATTGAGTAATTTCAGATCCACATTTTCGTGAAATGTCAACGGATGAATTGCGTCTAAACTGTTTGCCGCTAAATCTAGTACTTGAAGTTTCACTAAACCGTCGAATGTGCTCACGTTTAAATTTTCAATGCTATTGGCGTTTAAGTAGAGAAAAGCAAGTTCTCTGTTTTTGGTAAAAATTCGATCCGGTAGCATGCGAATGGTGTTGCGAGACAAACGTGCGTGGGTCAAGGACGGCAATCCATGCAGGCCAGGTCTGTCCAAATTGCATCTTGATACGTCAAGCTTCTTCAGCTTTGGATGTGTCAATGTTGAGTGCCTGAAAGATATATACCGGGAATCACTTTTACGTCAATTATGTTGAATTATACGAACGAGAAGATTTAATTAAAACATATATATATATATATATTTTTTTTTATATGTATGGAACTGTTACTATTATTACTATTTTATATTAACACTTGAGTGTCGCGTTGGCCATCAATGAGCAATGTAGAATTTTCTATTTAGGTTGTTTCAATCGCTTTACCGTGCAAAGTAGTATTCTATTTTCATATTTTTATAGCCTTGAATATATAATTTGAGCATATACATATTTGTCACACATTTGCTCGCTTGTGGTTCGAATATGTAGGTAACCTTTGAAAAATGTATTTACGTTCCCCGTGTAATAATAGCTGTAGAATCGAATATCAATAGAAAATTGATGGAACACGAGATGTGAATGAAAAATATGAATTTTACCGGGCCTAATAACAACGAATAATAATGTTGCCGAAAGCTATTAGGCACTATTGCAACTGCCTACTTTATTTATAACTTACTTCCCAATAAATTGATACAATGCTTCCTTATAATCGCTACATCTTATATTGCATTATGATAATAAGGGACAAAACAATATTTATTTGAAATGTAACTTTCTATAGTTTTCCCAATTTCGTTTATTAGGCTAAACTGACAATGAGTTGGCAAGAAATTTTCTCGTTTCTCGTTCAGTGTGTATATGTGATTCGCTACGTCAGTGAATCAATTTATTATTTAATCCACATCAAACATAATAGGAGCCAGCTAGAGTATTTAATGTGACAAGATCGGATATTGGAAACCTAATTCTGAAGTACTATAGTGCTTGAGAACCGCACAATTTAACAGACTAATCCTTACTGGATTGCGCATATAGTTGCGCTTGACTATTTAATTGACATTTAAATTAATCTGAATCGAATTCAGGCTACTGGTGGGAAGTGCAATTCTACCGAGCAACCAAACGCTAAATTTCGATAAATATTTCTTGCAATTAAGCAAGTACAGAATTTCTTTAATAGGCCAAAAGTATATAAATATAGAGGCCTATCAATTTTTCCCAAAGTCAGAAGAAATTTTATCAGTTTCGGAATGTGCAATAAAATTGTTTGATAGAAGGCATAAGATACAGGAAGAACATTGTACAAGAATGTTTTGCGTACAGGAAATTTGCCTTTAAACTTCATTCAAACAAGACGACAAGACTTTTTGGGCAAATGAATATTTAAACGCTTATTTCGTTGATCGTCGATGATTTCATTGGCACGCTCATGCTTTTCTACCTCCTTAACAGAAACTCTTTAGTTGGAAATATGCGACTCACTAAGATTGGTGTAAACATGCAGGAAACTAGATATCATCGACAGAGTTACAAGAAAACCAATTTCTATCATTATTTCCCCTGCACAAAATCCACTTTTTGCAATTGATCAGAGCCCTTTTTTCGTACACTAACCTAATACTAAACACAGACAGTTACATAAAATTTCCCTTTCTTGCCTCGTACTGTAGACCAACGTAGGATTGTTGCACAATCGAAGCTCTTCAAGCTCTGGAAATCCATGGAAAGTATCAGGGCTTAAGTAATTCAGGAGGCAGTCGGACATATCCAGCCAGCGTAATTTTGGGCTCCACGCTTTTTGGAGAAATTTCAACGGGTTTCCTATTAAACTAAGTGTATACAACGCCGGCAGGCCATCTAACGATGTATTAGTTAGTTCCCGTATTTCTGTCAAATGAAATCATATTAAAAAGAATTGCACGCCAACCGTTGTTAATTTAAGTATTTTTTACAAAGCGTATTCACGTATGTTCAAGTACCTACAAATTTATAGCATTTTGTTATCCTGTGCGATAGATCTGTTGATTAATGATTAAGGCAGGTACATGAATATGTTTAACGAATTGAACAGGCGCTTAAGACATGAATAGTGGATTGGTGTGTAGCGGTCGTGAACGCATACATATTGATCAGCATCGCATAGTACGAATTATAGAACGCGCACAGTAAATATATACGTGTACATATACGTGTTACGTGTTATAAAAATTTATAGTTACAACGAATAGTTAGCCGTTAATTAGAAAATGGTAAGCAAAAGAAAGCACAAAAGTATCAGTATAGAAAATAAAATATTGACGTACCGGAATGACTAACGTCCAGGGCCTCAAGACTAGCGCTAATTAAGCCCTCCAAATTGGACAATGGATTTCTGGACAGATATAGAACCTTCAACGACGATAATTGTCCTATGGAACTAATATCAACGATATCATGTATTTCGTTGCCGCTTAGATCTAATCTTCGCAGGCTTTTCAACGAACTTAAATCAACGGGCAGTGAACTTAATTTGTTCCGTGCTAAATTCAAGTATTGTAAATCTATCAGTCGATTAATGGCACTGGTAATATTCGTTAGCAAGTTGTTCGATAAATTTAATTGCTCCACCTGAAACACGATTAAGGAGTGAAGCTTCTCTACAAATTAACAATAATTTATAACATATATACGTTACAACGCGCGTGTGAATCATAATTTATTTGCGATCCATTTTATACAGGTGTTGGTAAATTGTCGTATATATTTTGCGAGCGATAAAGTATATTACAAGGATGTTGCAAGATGCACGATCCCGCGTGAAACATATTTATACGACTGTGGAATTTCAACGACACATTGACTCAGTCTTAAATTAATAACGAAATATTTGAAAGAAACGCGAAGGCATTGTTACACGTATAAGTATATTATGCTTAGACGTGTAGCACTTTTTCACGATACCCGTTACGTTATATTTCCTTTCTGTGCCGGTACATTTATCCAAGTGACTCACTCATAGTTGCGCTTTCAATGATCATCGCGATAAAATGTGTGGGAAATGGCTGTCAAACAACCGCTATTCTAGAACCTCTATACACGCATTGTAAAGAACGTTGACACTGCGAAGTTGATGAATTATTTGACGAACGGTATAAAGCAAGCATACTGACCACGTCGCTTATATTTTCAGGGAACTCCTCCAAGCCCTGTTTCGAACACATGACAGTTCTCGGTTGTTGGCTGAGGTGGCACAAGCATCTTGTAGGACAAGTACTTTGGCACAGCACGATCGAGAAAATTCCTAAGTACGTGGCCAACGAACAGAGCAAACCACGGGGCGTTACGATCCCGATCTTCATGGTCCCCACTATCGTTCACGATCGCGTGAAACTCGACGGAAATCACATTTTCATCGAGGAGGAAGCTCGCGCCCTGTGCGATGGAGTCATTGAAAATTTTCCCTCGACAATTTTTCATTAACCATTCTCGCTGGCCTTCGGTTCGTAAAGAATGAAAGAATATCGTGGGTCGATGAGTGGCCCAACAGTGCTCGGAACCGTCCTGAAAACTACTAAGCACTTATCTTTGATAAGTAACGCTGGATATGCCGCACGATATCTCCGTAAGATAACCCGAGCGTATGACGAGGTGTTGAGAGCCTTATTCCCAGTGATAGACGAGAAAAAATACACGAATAGGTGTGTCGTCCGATGCACCTGTGAATTGACCAAAATTTTACAGACGCGGTTGTTCACGAAATTCAATTTACCCGCTTGCGTGAAACTGCAAAATACTTGAGGGTTGGTAAATATGAAGCGACGAATGAAATCGTCGAAAGTGCTCGAAAAATGGTGTATTATTTTCTCCATGGATTAGTTATACCGTATTAACGGACAGAGCAGTCTACGGAGGTAAACATTAATAAGGTCGTTAATATTCAGGGGTCAGTTTGAGAAATATCGTTGAAAAGTGTTCAAATAAATGTATAAATATGGAAAATAATTTTTGAGAATGCAGTCTGTCGAAGTATACGAGGAAAGAGGAGTACAGTTTCTCAGAGAAAGCATCTCGAATTGAAATTTGAATGGGCAGTCCAGTGGAAAATACAAGACATGAGATAAGTTCCTCAAGTATCCGGAAAGCCGATATTGAGGCGGCCATCTCTGCGGTCTAAGTCTCTCCCGGCTGACCCATGCGGATATTTCCCCTCTTTCCCAACTACTGTCGCTCTATTGCAACCTTTTTTTAATCATTTCCTCGATCCGACAGGTCACTGCCTATGGTCCTCTCCAGAATAGCACAACGGCTATGGCGGATTCAGAATTGTGTCGATAACTCGCGGTCGCATATCAACGTCAGGCGTCAGCTGCATTCATCCAAATTCGTAACAGTCAATAACAAAAGGGCCAAATATGTTTCCTTCTTCCCTACTTGCACCCAAGTTGTGTACGTTTTTAATTTAGTTTCGCCGGGATTACATGCAATCTCGGTCAGCACGGGAACAGGAACAATCCCTTCGTCTAAGCAGTTAATTCGCACTCGTGTCTGCGGCACGTAGACATTTCGCTTGTTCGTCGCCCGTTGGAAGCAGCGATATAATTTCTCCATTATCGTAAGAAGACGGTCGCAACGGATATACAAAAAAAGAGCTCAACGACGTTGCAACCAAGTTGTGCTAGCATCCGCAAGATTATCTAGAAATCGCAGGCCAGATATTTGCGAGTACAGGGCGTCGTGCATGAATGAATTCGCGCGACAAAGATTCACCGACACCTGTACCGGACGGCTGATGATAGATAAAAGCTCCTCCTTTCGTTCTCGAACTTTTAAAAACAGTCTTAGCCGCGCAGGACGGCGTCTCTCTCTCTCTCTCTCTCTCTCTCTCTCTCTCTTTTTCACACGTCCGGTTGGTCCAATAGGGATGAGAGGTCACACCCTCGGAAGGGTGCGAGCGGTTTAGCCAGCGCCGGCGCTTAGCCGACGGCTTATCCAGTAGGGACAAGGACACGGCACTTCTACCTGTTGATATTAAACCAACCCCTTCAACGAAATTTTCCAAATCCTGCGTTTCACGCCAGACACTCGGTCACGCCCTCCGGGACAATGCGTGAACGAACTCGTTTTCTGATTTTTCGTTACTTCCGCTTACTTTTCCTTGGCCCCGGTCTCCAGGTCCCGATGTTCCGATTGTCACCCGTTCGACGTTGAGTTACTTAAGCTACGCTGCGTAACAGTTCGCGGGGTAATCGGAAGTTAAATATAGGGTCATCGAGCAGAGGGTACTTTGCATCTGGATGGTGATTATATGAAAGGTTTCTGTGTGGGTTCCATTACCGAGTCTCTATCGATTTCCCATTTCCGATTTCGAGACGCGAGCAGTGGACAATGGATTTAACTGTTCCGATTAAAAAGATTATCCCTGTTCAAAGAAATCAAGGGACCGGTGAATCGGGAAGATAATATTAAATGGTATGCAGCTGGTCTCTTGGAGACAATTGCAGCGACGACTATAAAACTTTTCCATTTTTTACGCGATTCCAACTTGTTATCGCGTCGAACTGTATCGTTTAAGACCTTATTCCGTGGCTGTTCATCAACGTGTTACCCAGGGGAAGATATAGTATATAAACTGCAGTGGGGTATCCTATGGCGAACAGTCATTCTCATTAAATTAAACCATGTGCGCAATGTATAAAATTAATCTCCTCTCTTTTGTTGCGGAGGTGGTCGAGTTATACAGATTCGACTGTATATGTGTCCATTAACGAACGAATGCTACAACGAGCAAGGTTCTACACCGAATTCCTTCGAGTAAATTCCAATTCGTCGAATTGAATATTTTCGATATTTTAACTTTTAACCTCTCGGCGAAAGAGGAATCGCGAAATGTAGGTGCTATTAAATGTGCTAATTAGTTAAATTAAAGAAATTAGTTCAGCGTGATGGAAGGTTGAAACACATTGCAAGTTTCTCAGAAACTTGTGCAAAAAGCAACAAACACCGCTCGTACTTCGCAGCGTCTTCCTTTCATCGTCAGCCCGAAATTCCAGTTACAAATTATAAATATTCTACGATCGATAACATTGTTTCACATTGTCGACAAAGTTCTGAATACCATTGCAGAGCACACTCCCTACACGGGGAGCAAAATTTCATCCCCTAAGCTCGCTATTGAGGCCAGCTATACTAAACAGTTGTCAGAGGAGATATAATGCCGGCACTATCTTGCCCGGTAGACTTTGCTCTGCGCGCCTACACATAAGTGTAGGTACGTGTATATACATGCTTCTATATATTTTTAACGCCTTCATTTCCGGCCACGTTGGGACACCGGAAATAGCAGGACGATACCTCGCGGTGTTTCAGGTATTGATCAGTTCGAGGATTGGGTACCACCCACCCTTGGCGGGTGGGGGTGCACCCTCTGCAGCCTGGAAGTTTCAACTCCTGCACCGACCCCCTCCCTTTTACCCTCACCACCGGCTACTCCCGTCGGTCCGTGACGCCCCCATCCGCCCCCGCCGGCAACCCCCGATTCAAGCCGTCGCCCCCACCACCCCCAACCCCCTTGCAGCCCGAGCACGAGCCATCGAAGACGAATCTTTAGATATCTCCGTCCTCTCTGTTCGGATCTTCGGGTTACGCTCCAGTAGGCTCCTCGGAAATAAAACGAACGGGGACGAGTCTACATCGGTGTCGTTTACACGGTTATTCCTCCTTCTGAGACGACATTTTAGGATTTACCGAGGCTACTTCGGTGAATCGTTTAATTGGGAATACGACGACGCGACGCAGAATTCGGTTGAAGACGGAAACGCGTTTTCGTGGATTTATCGTAGGTAGTTGTTTGTCTGGTAGAGTTACGAGCTTCTGGATTTATTTTAACGCGAGACGTACCTTTCCGGCGATATGAACGTATCACTGAAGGCCTTACTAATTTTTGCTCCGGAACAACCGACCCTGGCGATACTGCTTGTATTCAAGTTGCTGTTACGAGGAGTTTCAACGTGGATACCGAATTATCGTTAGAAAATTAATTTCCTCCCTTTAGGGGAGCCGTTCGCTTTGATAATTAAGGCAAGTTGAAAAGCGCTTTCGTTGTTCTTCGACAACGGAATCGGGTTCGGATGCTTGCACAGTGGTAGTACGCGCAAGCAATGAGATTCAACAGTGATTTTATTTTCCCTAAAGACAGCATCCCCTCCTAGGCAGTGTCCTTTAAGCTCGGTTATAAATAACGGCTTATCTTTTGTCAGCTTCAACGCCACCGCGAGTCTGTACAAAGCCAAACTCCACTCTTCGAAGCGAACCTTCCCACCACCTTTTATGCCTTGCAAGGGGTCGCGTGAAAGAAGACGTCCTTCGAAACGTGCACCCGTAATTGCTGTGGCATGTATCTGAATTAAATCCAGTGGTTTGTCGCGGTGTTTCCGCATCGACGGCCTTGCACAGATTGTATGTACGGATTTACACAGTATTCTGAACCTGGATTTCCCCAACACATTTACATCCGTGTATATATTATTTGTTTGTTTTCCGCGTACTAGAACCCAGCGATCTGCGGTTACGCCAGATTATGCATACTCGGTTTGTTTAGGATTATTTATGGATTTCGTGGAAAGATAGCCCATAAATATTGCAATTTTATCAAACTTGCATTAATGTAATGTACGGTGCTGTTGTCTTTGATGAGCTTGCATTATTTATACATTAAAATACATAGTTCACTGCCCGAATAGTCACTTATCTTGAGTCAAATTATTTATTACCCATTATGTGCAGCAATATAATTAAAATTGATACAATTGCAAAGGAGATGTTGAGAGTTCTGAGACTTTTAAAAAACTGTTTTACTTTTTTAAACGCTACATTGAAATCTTTAACGGAAACACGTCAATGAAAAGTTAAGGTGCGTTACTTTTTTCAAACGATTAATCATGCTGCAAAGGATTTATATGGAGTATAGCCATTTCTTACAATCTTCGCGCAGTAAATAAGTAAAATGTGCTAGTTTGGTCAGACGGAGCCCCTGTAGACCGGCAAATTTCTTGCGCAGCGGTAGTAATCCGGTCTCGGCAACGTATTCATGAATCATAAGTTAACTTGCATCGAAAGTGTTAAATTTTAAACGAAGCACCAATAAATGCTTTGCAAAATATACACGTTGATGTAACAACTTTGGACGCGCCGAATATTTTCGTCGCTTTTAGAGGGACGAAACAATGTCATTTAAGAAAGGAGTAGGTGTCTGGTGCACCGAGGTAACTATTAGCGTGTCGGTAGTAATTATTTTGTGGCTGAAGGATTGTCGAAGATGTCAAGGTCATTACACGTTGCAGTCTTTTAAACTTATTCAAACTGCAGGTATTTATAAGGTTTGAACCATCTATAGTAGGTACGCCGATGCGTATGGATACCTCTTCGAGCACCTCTTATGTTGCAAGAATTGTTTTCCCTTTTGCCCCATTATTTAACGACGAACGGCGTGTACCTGTGCTCATTGGTCAGAATCATATTGGGGAGAAAAGGGCACAAAGGAAAGTATAGCATGCCGTTTAGACAAATAGGAACCACCCTGGAAATTTCCGATCACCTTCCATTTATAAGAAACTAATTATTATCTACTACGCTTCGAGCCCCCTCCTCTCTCCGTGGTACTGTACTCTTACGTAATACTGTTTGCAAATAAATTTATATCCAGCATGTATTAAAACATAAAGGACAAAATTCGAGGTTGAATTGTTATTTGTAATTACTTTTTTGTAAAAATCATACGACGCTTTTCACGTATTTCAATTGCCGTGTGATCCGCCGCGTAGATGTGATTGCTGTGAAACTGGCTGGCTTAAGTACATAGATTTCTCGCTAATGTTTGAATGGATCCCGGCGATTTGTGGTTCAGTGCACCCTTAACAAGATCAGAGACACCGAGAGGCGCGGCCCCCGTTGGATGAGATGCAACGTATACTGAAATGTACGCGCGTGTTCGTGTCTCCGGTGGCACGCACACACCTATAGGGCATGTATACCTTTGGCTCGTGATACCGCGCACATCTGTCGGAGCTCCCAAACTTTGGAGAAAGAGGAAGTCTCGCCAAATCTCGGTACCTTCGACGCTTCCGTAGTATTGTCTAATCATCGATCAGATCTTCCTTCGTTGTCGTTTCTCCACGCTTTCTCTACACTCAAAGATTACATAAATCCGCATTCGAACAATGCGCAAAGTCTGTCACCCCGGAACACGGTCGTCTCCGCGCAGACGATGATTAAGGGTCGTAGATGCGGAAGAAGTAACGCGTTGAAGAGAGTGCGAATCGGGATTCAAAGGAAATCACAGTTTAATGTTGCCGTTTGTGGATTAAGTCGTTTCTGCCTGCAAAGCGATTTGAGACAAAATTTAATGCGGAAAGCGCGGCGGGGGGGGGGAGGGGTAGAGTATTGTTCGAATATCAAGATACAAAGAAATACATTTGGTTATGAATCTGTCCTATAGACATACAGTGACCCGCAGGTTCCTTCGCATATTTAAAATCTTAGGAACAATAGCTTCATTTTCGTACCATAACAATTTGAGACGCAAAACACTTGTTTTTCTGTACTTTTGTACATTTAAGTGAGACCCCTTACATGTATATCCTTTACAGAATAAATGCAATTGTATTATTCAAAGGGTACATACATTAGCCTCGCGTGAACAAGTTTATAGATATGTTCTTATTAAAACATTATTTACGTTTTTATAAACAAATTTTAGATATGTTTATTTATTAATATGTATGGCACTTTATCTATATTCTAGTGTTAGAAAAATACTGAAGTATCTTTTGAACCTAATTCGACATTATTATTTACGAATGCTATTTCAAACGTATGGCATTTCTAGAATTAGGTGCCTGTGGACTGATTAATCGATTCACTGGGATATTTTATGGGTGAAACAGTCAGATATCCCATCCATTATACCATAAGTTCCATAATCTTAGCTGAACATTTTCTAGTACTACAAAATTGCATATAGTGTGTATTCAATTTTTGACCCACTGGGTCTTCATAATGTAGCACTGGTGCGCGTCGATTTCTTAAACGTGGTAACGAAGGGGATACAATATCGATTAGAACTGCCAAGTATATTTAAGCATTTAAGCACTTCAAATATAAATAAATTTGTTGAAGGAAATATTAAATACTGACGTAAACATGTTTATACTAAATGTGTTTAACGAGGCGAAGAAATTGGAGCGCTTGCAGGTAACAAAAATATTACTAACGAAACGTTAAGTACTTTGTACGAATGAAATGTCCCCGTACCATTTCCCCGTGAAGGAACAGCGACGTTGGAACATTCCTCGTGGATGAGCATATTTCATAGCGCTATCTGAGAGCCGGTGTACATCCGAATATGCCTAAAGAGTCGAAAAGATTGCGTCGCCTGTGGTAGGCAACATGCCAATCTTGCTCGATGCTTTTTATTGCCGCGATAAGCGGCTGTCCTGTCTGCTCCTTACACCCCTGACAAGCAAATACGCGACGAAACGTTACAAATGTAATCTTTACTTCTGTACTGCTTCTTAATGGACGTTTTGGTCCTTCGCGTCACGTAATACACACTACCATCCGGGTTTCAATCTCTTCCATATTTGAGAGAGTGTATCTTCTTTATGGCGTAAAGGGAAAATCAGGCGAGTTTCCTAGAATGATTTAGGGAAACGACGGAAATTTAAAATTCGTTGGAATTTTTTACGTTTTTGTATATTTTTACACTTGTCAACTTACAGGCGTCTCCAGATTCTTAAAAATATTATATATATTATTTTAAAGCGGTGCGTTTTAACATAGCGTCTGAACGTACGAATGGACCTTTGTGTAAACTGGTATTGATAACATTTTGATTTCAATTTTGACCACTTAAAGGTACCATATTTTATATGTTCCATTTTGTTATTGTAGCTAGTAAAATATGTAGTTAAATCGAAAGTTATTTGAATTAATATGTCTCAGGATGGCCAATTAAGTGATATCGCACTAAAAAAATATGAATTTTTGATGAAAATATGAAAACATTTTGTTTATAACTGCAAGAATACCATGGCTTACACTTTCATTTTCTGGTTCATTTTTGTAATCCGCATTATTAATAAAATATAAAATATATGGAGATATGTAAGTAGATATTCCCTTTTTCATTTGTACGTAGTATATTTCATCTATTCCTTCGGATCTTTATTAAAATGTACATAATACAAGAAAAGTTGTATTCCTTGATGATACGCGGCAGTTTTTTAAACTATGTCAAAGCTAATGTGAAATCTTGGTGTAATTAAAAGAGCTCAAATGCAATAAACAAATTAGGAAAAGCGCTTTGCATGCTCAAATAGAATTATACGATAAAATGATATAGGTTGCTTTAAAAACGAAACTGGCTAATGCCGATGAAAATTCCATAGATCGTCCTTGAGGCTTCCCCATAATAAGTCAATCAGGACGTTTCGCGCTTACGTCTACAGCTTCGGGAAACTTAACTTGCAGGGAACCTCGACAGTTCTTTGAAACTTGGAAACTTTGATCCATCTTTGTCTATAAACCTCCACTTAGAAGCCTTTAATTTTTTCTTTGGATAAATCAAGCAGTGTTGCTTGTCGTTTAGCGAACATTGTATTAGACTACTCTATTTCGTATTGATATTGAAAAATATATGTAATTTGTTTATGCAAAGGCGCCGCGTTGTGTCGACTTTGAACACACCATTCCATGCCCCTAAATGCCCACAACCAGTTTAACTAAGACGCGATGGAGGCACGAGAAGCCGTTTATACCAGCACAGTAATCGCACGACACATAAGTACTCGATTTCCTTGTGCGCCCTAAAGAAGGTGAAATAATTTGGGGAGCTGTCACTTTCTTAGTTAAACGAGTTCCATACAAAATCGTATTAATCCCCGAAACCAGAATCATATAGTGTTTCATTCATAATTATTTTATTTTATGTTCGATTCCTTTGAACACGTTGAATTAGGTAATTTAACTGAAAATTCCTTCATAGTTGTTAACGTCACATAAATATGCGCTCACCTGTTTTATATAAAAACTTTAATACCATTCGATTTCTGTGACGCGCTTATTCTTCTCTAAAACTGCTCAATTATAATTGCAATTAGATACAAAATTGAACTCGGAGCCGTAGATGATCCTATCAGGCTTACCTTGGTTTGAATATAAAGGATTAGACGTATTTCGGAGGCGGCAGTTATTTTCAATTACCCTTCGACCCCCTTCAGTTGCACCCCCACCTAGTTGAACCGTAACCCGGCCCGCTCTGGGCCATATAATGTATGCGAGATAAAGGCCGAAGAGGCGCCGTCGTAGACTAAGATATTGCAGAGAAATGGTATAAGGTGTGGAAGGTGGCGGCCGGGGGAGTTGGTTGCAGGGTGGTTCGGTACGACGGTGCGGGGAAAGGGGTGCCCATAACTTATCGCAGATTTAAGGCTCTTAGACTTAAGGGACTCTAATAATAATATAGCGCCATTCTGCCACCGTTATATGGAATTCTGCAAAGTATATAGTATAGGCCAGAGTTGTGTATAACTTAAAAAGTATTGCAAGGACGTCTGTCGATTCGTAGACAGAATTCCTTGACCAGAACATATACTACGTAAACTCTGCAAACGGTATAAATGTTCCGGCCACAAGATAGAATAGCGCTCGATGCTAAGCATCGGGTTCATTACTTGTCCATGGGATCGAGATGCACAGATATCTTCACCTGTGCCGAACTTGCGCTATCTCAGAAAGGGCTAGAAGCTGTCGGATAATTCTGATAATAATTAATTAATATTTGAAGCCCGAGAAAGATGCGTAATCCGAATTTTTGTGTATCACTTTCGTCCGTCAAATTTTCTCTTGCAGCATCTAGTATATTGCCGTTCAAATTTTATGATCGCTTTCTTAGTTTGTAAAATATCCAATCCTTTGATAACGTGTCAATAACTCGAAATTAATACCGCAGGGACAAAGACCGATTTACTTAAAAAATCTTTCAAACATTCAACTTAACGTTACCAATTCCCTATAATATATGCATATTATAAGAAAAACTCGAAGCTTGCAAGCTACTTCTTGCCTCGAAGCGCCAAAAATATCAACGTTGAGTTTAACGCACTGCAATCCGTGTGCAGAGCACAGGGACAAAATAGAAAAACAATTTATACAAAGTTGCAATCAAATATACAGTTCCGTGCAGATGAATTGAAAGTGTCAATGGACAAGAATTTTGCGAAGGTGTGACACTTCTATCGCAAGGTACGTCGAAAGCTTCAGCGAAAGAGTTTCGCCCGGAAACCCCCGGTGACGGTGGTCGCAGGATCTGCGCCGAGCGAGTAGATAATGCAAAAGAATAGAACAACAGGCAGCGAATAGGGAGATTTAAGACGGCGTGGCGCCACGGTAAACAAAAGCCACGATAAATTTCATAAGTCGCCGAATTAATAAAAGATTACAGCGCGGTTACTGCGGGCAGCCGCAAGATAAGAAGACACTACGCGCGAGCACTCTCGACGGAACGGCCTCGAGACCGCAGCTAAATCATCGGATATCTTGCCCCCGCGATACATAAACCACCCTTCAAGCTTACACGTATACATCTCATGCTCCGTTCTTCGTATTCTATCTTCGCGAGAACAAGGATACCGTCTGATCTCGATGCCCGGAAAAAGCCTCTCCGATTGTGGATGTTGGACGCTGGATCGAATTGTCCCACCGGCGGCTGCCTACTGAATGACAACCCCCCTACCCCGCATACCTTAACCCTTTCGAACTGAATAACGTTTACAGCCAACGCAACTTAACCACGCAAATGGGGCAGCATTGCGAGGCAAGTGTCTATTAAGAAGATTAACGGTTTGATGCGAAGTAGGGTCGAAAATGTCGCCGATGCACGTCATTTTAAGTATTTATTGAAAAAAATAGTAGTGTCGCGTATTATTAATCTAGTATTGTCTTAAAATGTAATTACTTTAACACCTGCTACAAGGTAGACTGGAAGAAAGAAATAAGATTTTTTCTAAAAACAAAAAATGCCTCGGCTAGTTCGAAAAAAATTGCTGCGGGAAAAAACTTGAAGAGGATACTCGAGCGTTCGGGTTCTGGTGGGACACCTTGTGGTATTCAGCAATTTTAAACACAAGTGAACCACGTTTGCAACCACATTCGACTGACCAATTAAATCCACTCGCCCACTAATTCAGATATCGTTCCGGATTCTGATAATCACTTAAGTTGATGATGCAAAATACTTCTGCATAAATAACAATTAAGCGGGCAATCGAGTAACAGGTCTTAATGAAATAGAAATGCAGTTGCTTCAATTATTTCTAACTAAAAATCTGTATATTGTATATAAGATAATATAAATTCATAATTGCTGTGGAAAGTTAATACGTATACAGCACTGTAGCGTATCTCCATAGTGAACAAAAGTTAGTAGGAAAATTATATTTTTTAATTAGATTTAAGAAAATAGGGCAAGTAATTGGTGTCGGATTAAGTCTTTTCAGCGTGGACAGAGTTATGTTACAGGAACTCATCATTTGGATACCGGTTACTTGACGGTATACTCGCGATTGTAGCATCTATACGATTCAAAAAAGCTACCTGCATCTAACTTTTGCACAAACGATTCGCGAGGTATGGCATCGTGCATCATAGTGGATCTCCGAGGAGAACCGATTTAGGGCGGTGAATGTTCGAATCTTCAACCGTTGACAATTGATGCACAAGTTAATTCGCCTTCGAAGGGGGCCCTGTGCTTCCGTCAAGGTAACGCTAATGTTGGCACGCTGGGGAGCGTTACCTTTGAGCGTTCATATCTCGCGAACCGTTTGTGCAAAAATTAGATGCAGATAGCTTTTTGGCATGCACTCAATAATAACGTGCAACAAAAAATATGGGTTCCAATATAAATATTCAAAATTCCCCTACGTAGGCTGTTCCAAGGTCATTTTAATGTTAAATAAATGACGTCATAATGTGTACCCCACGAAATCATACAACTTTTACCCAAAACATTTTCTCGTGTCATTCGTATTTCTCGAGATATTTGTCTGTGTATAGATGTGCATTTCTGCAGAACCCTATTTGAAACTGAACGATATATAAAAATGCTTCGTACTGTTTAGTCATGAAATTGACGAGGCTTTAAGAAGCTAATTCTCGGTACACGTATGCGCGTGGTCTGGCAAGATTTCCGTATTTACTTATTATTATTCAATAAGATATGTCGCAGACCGATGGACAAATATCTGAGTCTGGTATTAATTGGCAAGCAGGACACTTTGATAGACAGTTCGGGGCGAGTGGAAGACCAAATGCTTCACTTTGATGTCGAGAGCGCGGTCCATTTCGTACTCGAAAGCCCAATTAATTAAGCGGCGATGAAGAAGGGTGAACTTACGTGTCCGAGAATTTCGAGACGCAAGTCGCGTGGCATACCCAACACGATCATCGCCGTCTTCGATTCATCCGGAACACTGGGATCGTGGCACGATCTTTCTAAGGGGGCATTATCATTTTCAAATTCAAGCGACCCGAAGAAAAAGACAAAACGAAAACCAGGCAAGTTGAAATGCCGCTCGAAAATACGATACATCTGTACTTTCCTGCTTCGGCAGCTGAAATCACGAAGCAGATAAAAAAATTCTTTCCCGCTTTATTTAACATGTACGCGTCGCGAAGTAAAGTTTCGCAGCTTATACATTGACGCGAGCCCGGAGCAAATCAGTCGCGGCCAATGTTTGAAAAGCATCTCAACGCGACAATTATTCCCTTAATCATTCGGAGCTTCTGTCGCTGCAACAACGATCGAATGTTTTCCGCTGATACGACTCTCGGTAAACGTTGAATTAAAGTGAGATTTAAGTCTGCGGTATTAAGAAGCGAAAACCGAAGAGGGGGGATAGGGTGGCAGAGGAGGAGGAGGAGGAGGAGGAGGAGGAAGAGGAAGAGGAAGACTAGGAAGAGAGGAGGCGAAGATACAGAGACGGCCACCAGAGGCGGTGATCTATGGTGGGATTACCGGTGGCGGTATTTCTTCATAACCGTTTCTCCGGGTTGCTTCTCTTTTCTCTTCTTCGTCGTTCTTACCAGCTTCTTAGTTGGCCCTGCGATCTACCGGCAGCGCCTCTCCTTCTTCGGCTGTGCCTATATCTCCCTACGATGCTACGTATACACCCCGTGCTCTATGCTCCGTTCAGCTCGCGGGGGGTTGTATCTTAATAACATTCATGAGCTCAGATATACCCGCCAGATTTATTGCTCTGACACCCGCGGATTCAACGAAGCCCTGAAACCAACCACCATCCCCCTCTTTCCTCGCCGCCAGCTACCGCTCATTCCTTCCCTTTTCCTCCGAGTCCGCGGCATCTTTTCCGTTGCACCTCGTTTCTTCGAACCCGATGCCCCTCTATCCCATTGTGCGAGTTTCGTATACGGTTAGCTCTTATCGGCAATTTACGCATTGCCTGGTTATATACGGTGACCCGCAGGTTCGTTGCGGGCTCTTTAAAACTCAGGGGCAATGCCTTTGTCTTTGCCGTTCGTCGGGAGACGAATTGGGAGATTCACACTTTTGCCGTGTTCGCGCGTATTTAATAGAAATTGCTTAAACGGATATTGTATGCTGAACGCCACTTGAGTCTTTCAAAGGGTAAATACAGGAGCCACGAGGGAACAAAGTTGTCTCGTACTGTATTCAAAGATGGGTATGCCGATGTTAAAGTTGGTGATGGAATAATAAAATAGAATAAGATAAAGGGTTTGATACTTTCGTACCAATTATTGTCCCGGTCCAGCTAACCGTTTCCCCCCGTCCTCTATTTTGTGACTCAGGAGCACGTAACTTCACGTAACTTCACGTAAATTCACGTAAATTCACGTAAATAGGGTGCAGCATGTGGTTACTTTATTTCAACCTAATTGGTTAACTATTTTTCCATCTCGTAGACATTTTTGTTTAACCCTTTACCCGATAATCCAACTGACAGTTGCGCTGCAGGTTACACTTAAAGATTGGAAATTGAAAGTGCAGCTCGTAGAATAGGATAAGGTCCAAGTATATTAAGCCCGTCGTGATAATGTTTGTCTCCGCGTATATCTCACTGCTTTGAACTGCAAAAAGATATATATATATATATATATATATATATATATATATATATATATATATAATTTTTCAACAAGAGTTTTAAATAGTCAACTCCGACACTCGCTGTAGTATAAAAAATCGTGAGGCGAAAGGTTTCACCGAAGCATTGCTTCTTGGTTACAGGGTGTACTATGTTTTGCCAGTTTAATATCAGCGAGTTCTGATTTACTGACGCTGCAGCGAACGAAATGTCTGTTGGAAACGGCGGTAAGGGTAATCAGTGCGCCCTATCGGTGTCTGTTTTCTGAAATCAACGATTAGGTTAATTGCGAAGCGAACGCCCTTTGCCGTTTCTGTTATCTTTATACAGAACGAAACCACTATGGCTCTGCTTTTATCCGTTTATCAATTGAGTGTCTCGTGGAACTACCCTACTCTTGCTACCCTTCACCCTTCGCACCTTGGCGGAAGCCGTCGGCGGGTCTTCGTGTCGATATTTACGACTCCCTGTATATTACACGCGAGGTTCCAAGCTACACCCGTAGTTGTGTATTCGACATTAAACCCATACTATTTTCGATTTACATCCGATTCGCGTAACCGCCCTATTCTGAGGCACCTTTATTTTGATTTAAGTATCGAGTGGCCAAAGGCAATTGCATAGATGAAGTGGCAAACGCAGTGGGTGGCAAGAAAATTGAAAATTGCTTTTCCAGTACAAAAAATGAAGCAAGAAAAAATGATAACCCAGAAAATTTCACCCCGTAGCATTTACAGGTATCGCTTAGCGTTTCCACTCCACAATTAATATAGGCGTACAATAAAATGAAACAAAACAAAATAATAGAATTGAAAATTTTCATTTCTAGCATTCGCATCGTGTACCAGTTTAATCGTTCAATTGTAAACACGTAAGCGGCCCCGAAATTCTGTGATTATTTTGTAAACATAGAAACGCTGCCAGCAGTATTGGATCGCAATTATCTGGACAAATTACACATTGGTCCTTACTCAATCGAACAGAGTATCTAACTGTTTATGCGTGCATGTTTCTTGCGTTAACATATACTTTTAAATTCTGCCTACCAAACGCACATTCAGTCGAAGGTTACCTGCGATACTGTAACAGTATCGTTCTTCGATCTGTTTTAATGAAAACTACATTTACTTTGTTAATAAAAGATCATTTATATTGGTAGGCAGGTATCAATTAAGTAACGATTAAAATTGAACTTTAATCCACGGTATCTAATTTCCAAAAGACGAACTTGGGTCGGTCGGTCGGTCGGTTGCAGATTACATCGTTTCTTGCGGGGGCGTCTGCGCGTTTCTATGTTCACCTACACGTGAGTTTGTACGCGTGAAGGTGGCCGTGTATGAGTAGTATAAGCTTCCCTCGTGCCGCGCAAGGCAATACAGATTTATGTAAGTATTTAGTACAGGCTCTTTGCTTTATCACGAGTCGCCCAGCCAAGACATCGTTGGCGTTGTGGCCAAACCCACTGGGCTGACCGCCCGAAAATTTTCAATTATTTTTTCCATCCTATCTTGTTCGATCCCCTGACGTTCGTTTCCCTTGGATCCCACGGGATCGAGCCACTTTTCACCATTGATTATCTCGTCCGTCTGTCTGCGATGAATCAAATCTCTGAACCGATATGTGTCAAGAAACAACGTACACTATTTATTCCTACATAGAATAGAAATAGAAGAATCTTTTAGTTGATGAAACTCATCTTTTATTTCTTACTGTTTTAACCTATAGAACGATCTAGTTTGGATTTGGAAATATTTTTCATTTTCTCGATATTATCGAATATTCGTCGCACACGAAGGAATCTGTCTTTGTTTCTTACCTCCCATATGCAATATAAGGATTGCAAATTTCTCGTCCCAATGTAGTATTATCGTATGCAAAATAAAAGTAAAATGAGTTGCAATTTACATTAACAATAATTCCAGTATTTGCAATACATATTGTATATCCGATCAAGTTTCAGTGTCGCGAGTGTTGTGAAATATGTAATCGGGCACCGAGTGTATAGTATACAATCGATAGAACAAAAAAGATGTTGGAAATACATATTCTGATCCCTCTGAGGCTTCTCCGTGATTATGTGGTTACCGTCTTCTAGGCAGGACATGTGTATCGGATCAAGGATACACGGTCTTATGTCAAGAGAGGAAAGATTCTGTTTGGCCAATCATGAAATGGCTAAAAGCCACTGGTGTCTTATCGACAACCCCTATGTCAAAATCCGGAATTCTATCAGGCTGGACCTTAACCTGCCCGGAATTCTGGCTGATCCTCATAAAAAAAGGAACTAATCAGCATTTTAGAAAATGGCAGAAATGAAAACCGATTATCTTCCATTCTTTTTACCCTGTCTGTACTCAAATTATTTATCAAATTCATAGCATGGCGCTAGGCTAAGTTCATTATAGCGTGTAGATTAATTATTATGTCATTTTTATAGAATTTTCGGATGGGCGTATTCGTGTTTGCTCTTTCGAAATGGCTCCGTACAATTTGTTGCCCAGTTCATTGACCTTCATTTTCGAAGAATTCAAGCAGCATGTGGAGTAATATATATATATATATAAGACAATGTTGATAATTTTATGGACGCGCGCCAAAATAGTAAAGTGAATTGTACGGAGGCGAGTATGTCAACACACGATCAGAGGACAATTTTCTTCGAAGTAATTATTTTGAACGATTTCATGATTCTTTTGAAGGGGGCTATAGTCAATACGAAGATCACTATAACAACCATAATAATGGACCATTCTGGTTACTTAAACAGAAAATATAGAAAATAATGGTACCATTGCTTAGAATTAGCCGCTAAAGTAAAGAAAAATGGTGATATATTTAGATTAAAATTATATTTTTAGTCTAGGCCAACGATTTTCGACCGTTGTGCCATGAAAAGTCCACGCGTGTACCGTGAGGGGTCCACAACTTTTGAATGCAAGTTAATGTGACGTGGCAACAGGGATTAGATATCTGGTATGCTATCATGTTTGTATTATTTTCATTTTGTCATCAAATCTGTGAATTGATGTATGGTAATGTGTGGTAGAGAAAATAGTTATTTTATAACCACTTTAGAGCAAACGTAGCGAAAATGTTACTTTCTTTGTAAATCAGACAAAAATGTTTAGGCAGATTGACGAAAAATTACAAAATATATGTTGGTATGATATCGAATTTTAGTAATAATTAGTTGATACGTGCTGTGGGATAAAAAAAGTTTGAAAATCACGAGCATACACCCAAGTAGACTTGTAAAGAGTAAACAAAACAGAAATTAGAATAGTGCTCTACTTCGAACAGGTAGATGACCGCGGAATGCAGAAAGGAGTGACTTTAAAGAGAATTAGGTTTTCATCGTTTCCAATTTCCTCCGCCCCTTCAAATGGCTTGCTTCACCTTAGACAGTTTTCACAGACACGTAAGTATCTACAGAGAGCAGAGGCATTCACATAATCCTAAGCTGCGTGCTCACTGCGCGACTATAGTCCTCCTCGAACCAAAGCGACCGTCTATCGGAGAAGGTGGCCAGGTTGCTACACCTGCGCGAACGAGTGGTCATGCTAGGCTAAAGTGAAACGAAACATATATGTATGTGAATAGAAGAGCTGAGATTTTCAGAGCGAGAGTAAGAAATATTGAGAAGGAGGATGTGGGCGAGAGAGAGAGAGGTGTAAGGAGTAAGATGTTGGTGTTCGGTCGATCTTAATACTGTCTTAAGCCCACCAGAGCGCAACATAAATTATGTATCGCCCTGGCGTAAGATGCCTCCAAGATCCCAGGAGCACCTGGTATTCCTACTTCGGCTCCTGGTTTCTCCAAGACTTCCTCCGCCTCCTTCTTTAGCCCTCCTTCTCGGTGGCAGTTTATACGTTCCAGCAGTACCTCCTTCGCGGGTCCCTAAATTTTCTCCAAGTCTATAAGGGTTAAGGAATTAACTGTGGTTGCCGGCTGGACTGTTGCGAGCCTACAGGGTCCTGATACGACTTCGGTGCAGGGTGCTTGCCTCCGGGAGCTTAATAGCCCGTGCGAGGGGTAAACGATATACTTGGAGAAGGGAAGGGGAGGCAGGGGAGATCTTCGCCGAAAGCCATTACAAGGATTTCTTTTATTTACGATCGCGAAAAGAGCTTCTTTGCTGGTCGAGCTAAGTGGTATGATCTTCTCTCCTCGTGACTCTACTTCTACGATAGATCTTGGTCAATGACCGACTAAGCGGCCACTTTTGGAAGCTTAATGGTCTACCCGATCGTGTAATATTCGACCATAGATCAATTAAGAGGCGATCTTGCCTTTCTCAGGAGCGCGTGCTTTATTGCGTGAAATGAGTAATGGAACTCTTGCTAGCATCTTATGATGAGTTTTTCTGCTTCCTGGATGCCGGCAAAGAAATTACTAAGTTTTCAATGTTTCAGGAGAAGGGTAGAATTTTCTGGGTATCTTGCATAATGTGGACGAGAGCTTGCGAAAGGATAGAAGGTTAAATATTCTTTGAGAAATTTTTGTTTGTGTGTGCTAAACTGCGGAGATGTGAAGCGTGCGAAGAGACACCAAAACGGAGAAGTTTCCAGTACAATAATTGAAGAACACAGACGCATTCTAAATGGCATCAAATAAGTGTATCCTGTATAGTACATTTTCCCAATACTTACAGTCAAGAACGTGCATAGTCTACTTGATGGAGCAATTAGTAATACACTGTTTCTTAATCAGTTTGCGGCTTACTATCAATACATCACGAAACAATTTATAATTGTCGCCAGTTTTTTTGTTTCATTACAGGGGAAACATCCATACTTCTTCGATATACGCTTATCCGATCCTTTTAGTGTTACGCAGATATTTCTAAAATGCGTTGCATTAAAATGGACAAATAGCGACATAAAGCGTCGCTGTTACGTCCATAGGATGAGATCGATCATTTAAAACGTCCCAGGTAAACTAAAATAACATGTCTCCTGACAAATTGTCCTGCAACAAAATCATTTTACTGGAACCAAAAATCAATTTTTCGGTGCACTTTGAAAGTTTGGCATAATTATTGAATGGTGGAAGGTTCAAAGAAACGTAGTCATTTATCATAACGAATTAATTATTTCAGAATCTACTCCTATTAACACTAAACCTACCGACACGTTTTGTGTACCTATTCCTACCGTGCTCGATCAAAATGATCGGTCCTTAAAAAATGTTGCGGTTGCTATAATTAAACGTAGATAGTAGTAAATTTGGCACTGAACGAACTAATAAATGATCAGCTTTGATTAAATGGCGACATAAAACGCAGCGTTTCAATCTATTTCTCATTTCGGATTCCCATTACCAGTCGTAGCTTGCGCCACTGGATCGTCGAGCGCCCTACGCTCGCACGATCATCTCAAGTGCTCAACTCGAAACACATATTTTTCACACCTTGCAACCATTCTAAACGGTCACGCAGCATTTTCAATCCCGCAATATAAAATTGTCTTTCTTTTCTACCGATCGTATACGTATAGAAGAGTAAACACCACATTTTCTCGACTGGTCAAAAAGACCGGCCGCGGCAGGTAGGACAGGCTACATATTTTTTTGAGAAACAAAAAATAAAGCGAGAAGTAAATACTAAAAAGTACATTGCATGCATATTTGGAGAAAAGTCATAAAGTTTGATAGCGATGCCATAACGTTTGAATATGTAAAAGTTGTACCAAAGTTTGAAAACGGTCAATTTGATCGGTGTCGGTAGGTTTACTGTAAAATAATAACAATCACAGATACTATACAAGTCAGGAATATTTGTTCCTCGAAAGTCTTAAGAAAATCTCTGCCAAAGCAGATTCGCTTTCTTTTCGCACGCATGGTCAAGGTATGAGACGTTTGTCGATAAATTAACGGGATTAATTATCCGACCCTCAGATTTAACGGAACGGAGGATACGGCCTACCATTCTCGCTGATCTTCCTTCTACGGCTCGTTACTTTCAATCGCGGCTCTTCAACCTTTCTCGCTCTCTCTCTCTCTCTCTCTCTCTCTCTCTCTCTCTCTCTCTCTCCCTCTGTCTTCCTCTTTCCCCGCTGCTCGTAATTTTTACCACAGCCACTGATGAGGTTGGAGTAGGATTAAAGAATAAGAAAGAGGGGGTTGGACTTCGTTTATATGACTTCATCTACTGCTTCCTTGGCCAAGGAAAAAGACGATGTCAAGGGATAACTTGTGCGTGTAAGAGGGAGAGAGAGAGAGAGAGAGAGAGAGAGAGAGAGAGAGAGGCACAGAGAAGAGCTGCGTCGTCGATGTTACGATCCCTTAAGGATTATAAGGCCAATCCTGCGGCTAATTTGCGAGCTCTCGAATTCTCCCTTTAGCATTCTGTGACTTCGTCTTAACCGCCCTCTCATCTGCCTTTTAACCGTTTCGTCCTTGTTTCCTTTGCCTTTCCGCTTTTATGCGCAACTTTAAAAGGAAACGAAAATAGATGCACCGAACGCTGCTGTCCCTTTCTTTACCGCCAACAAATTCCATTTTGTAGAAGGTAGTCTGTAGATTAATTTCTGCGGTCGTTGGAAAATTTTTGTAATAGGGAACGATTAACAAAACTGTGAAGTGTGCTGTCCAGTAGATAATATTCGATAAAAATAGTAATCTCCGATACCTCTGTACCAATGCTAGTCAGTTTGGCCTTAAATGAGGGTTTCGATTAAGAATGTTAAACATTTAAATTGTTTGGGTCCGTTACAAATTTCGTTTTTTCCTACGGCCTTCGAAGCCACACAATGTAGGAAGCTCGCGTCAAGATTATATGATTTTATAAACCTAGGAATAGCCGTCCGCCCTTTAAAAAAATTAGCGCAGGCAAGGAAGGATTAGCATTACTCTTTACTATTTAATGCTTTGATTGAAGACCTTCAAACGAATATCAATATATAAGGACAATAGAATTATCAAAAGAATATGTAGAAATTTCTGAAATACGAATGAGTTAGGGAATAGGACAATTAAGACTATAGGAACTAGACAAATATTAGGCGCGGGAAGGAGTTCTATGCTTTTTCTAGAGAAATTTAATAATTTATTCAAAATCATACTTGCAATAAACTCAACGATTACAACATTCTGTATTGTTATCAGAAATTTCCTTCCATCATTTAGACAGCATGCGGTTTCTACGATGCGGTGATAGAAATTTAGTGGGTGTGACGAGATAAAATCACAGATAAATTTTCGGACGCCGTGAATTATGTTGAAATGCGTGTGAACAAGATAATGCTGTAACGTTTTAGCCAGTGTCGGTCGTTTAAGGAAGTAGGTAATCATTTGAAGCCAAGTCTTGCGAGCACGTCGCGTGCGGAAGAGTTTCTCGGCTCATGTTGAAGATAATTCCTTCGTCGCTCAAGCAGCCCGATTTTGTGGCTTCCGCGACCAGGAAATAGCCCCTTTTCATGATTTAACCCCTTAAATCGATCAACAGATGTTGCACTGGATCCACAGTTACTTTTTCACCTAGGTTTAGTAGTTTATGCAGATTTGCAACGCACCCTTCGCATGTTGTTGGATGCCGAGTAACACTGTCTTAGTGTTTATATGTATAAAGAATCCATCGTCTCTCGTCTACTGCGATAATTTCGTGCCACAGATCCTGTTGTTCAGTTTCAGCTTTCCCGCCGGAACGTCGAAGCCGGAGAACTATGTCCTGCATGCGACGAATAAAGTATGGACAATCGCATTTTCCAATGTCGCGTACGTTTCACGTTAGCCCAGTCGTCTATCGCCAAACTGTTAAATCCGTATTCGAAATTATAATCGACAGGCAATACTTGCTGGAAATATGAAAAATCTATGCGATACATACACATGTAGAACTAATCGTGAGTCACTTAATTCAGCTTAACACGTTTATAATAATCGAGAGATATTATCGAGAAATATGTAACCTTCGAATATGTATAAAAGGTTTATAATGGTCAAAATATATTTGATTTCGAGAAACAAGAATGTTACCTAAAGAAGCCTAAAAAAAAATACTTGCCGGCAGATTAATAGGCCTTCCCCGTTCCACAAAACTATCGTACGATAACGTTTTCGCTAAATTCTCCCACGTTCGCGTAGAACACGTAACAGCATTAGGACACTTTTACCGGGCCCAGTGATCGCACTCAACGATCTAGTCATCGTGGACAACATTATCTACGACGAAACGTCCGGCAGCTGCATGGAAACAGAATAGTTAGGCATATCCTAACCGCGGCTGATAGGAGACACAGCGTGGCTCTCCGTTTTCTCTTTCTCTCGATCTCTCTGTCTTGTTCTCCGTTATTATTCAGGAACTTTGCTGACAGCTCTCCGGATAGGCAGATAAGAACGTCCTCTGAATGCCGAAGCGCGCACAATGCTCCTTTGGAACGACGTGTACCCACGTCTCCCGGTTACTTTCCTCGCGCACAACCGCTGCCCGGGCCATAGTTTAGCGAGTAACGCGCAAACCCATATTCCGAAATCCTGAATTTTCATTTGCGTTGACGTTACCGCCGCTTCTGCCGACATTTTCTTCATCTTACGGCTTGCCCATTGGTATACGTCATGTGAAATTGGACCGAGAAGGCTGGAGTAAATTCCAGTAAATTCTCGATATTCTAAATTGCCTTTTTAGAAATTGTTCTAGACTTTGACACGGCTAGAGTATCTCCCTGTAGCATCGATGTTATTTGTTTAACTTGCTTTCTGATTTTATTATTTCTATTTCGCTCATCTCTAATTATCCTCCTTCTCTATTGTATCAACGGGTATTTAACGTTCCGTCATTCTGCACGTACGTGGTTATTAGCGAAGGCAATACGATCAGTATGCTATTGTGGGACCAGATTTCATTGTACAATTTTGAATGAACTTATTGGAGGTCATTGAGATTGAATTCTACCGTTGCACAGTGGCCTGGAAACCCGTCTTACCTGGCCAAAATTCAATTTTCCAAGTTTATTAAATTGAGAAAATTTATTTTACCATAAATTTGAAACCCTTCGAAGTTTCAAAATCCAATTCTTAAGACAGAATTGTAAAATTCAAAGTAAAACTATACGTTTTGGTTACTCATTATAGAATATCGGAATACAGGTTCAACATATCAGATGGTTTTATACATATTAGCAGGTCTATTTCAAGTATTATATCTAGTCGTAAGCATTTTTTAATCCATTTTGAAATAGAGCAAAGTTTATAACAGTATAAACTTTGGGAAGGCTTATGCAAAAATGATTAAAAGTGATAGACGTCGGACTATTTTTTACATGAAAGCTTAAAAACTTGGTGACAAGGCCATATAAATTTCAGTCTCCTGCAGTTTATAATTCTGTGTGGATATTGATAAGTCAACGCCCGAGGTATTTTGGCGTCCACGACGCAACGCGTGTACCCGTTTTTTAATGTTGCGGCAGCGGAGCTATCGGTCGGGTCGAAGTCTTCGGTATGGAGTAATAAAAATAATTTGACAACATAATTTTTCAAACAGAAGTTAATCTGCATTCGGCTTCCTACGAATGTCTATATAAGAAATTAACAAAAATATTTTTTTCATGATAAATTCAAAGTTACCTCAAAGCTACTTTTGACATTGTCGTGTCATGCCTGACATCAAGACGAATTCAACGACCTACTATACTATTACCTCAAGTGTTGGAATAGCGCCGAAATAATTTTGGCCGCGAAAAACGGGTTCCAGACCACAGCGCGTTGGTTTGATTGCAAATTTAGCATGAAACGGTAAATGTGTAGGGCAGTGCAAAAGATTGTGTCTGTTGAACATATTCATGATATTATAGGTTGGAGGGTCACTTTTCCTTACCAAGCACGGGTGTGCCTGTTGTGTCCTCTTCTTCGCCTGCTAAGAATTATTTGCTATGTCCGACTGAGGCTTTAATTGCAGCATTATTCGTATTATTTATCGGGTGTCGTACCGTTAGCCAAAGTTTCTCATTCGAAATAAATGTGCGGAATATTTAATTTAATATTGTGTACAAGAGTGCGATTTGGGTTAAATTGTGGATGCCTCTTGGCGATTAAAAAACGCAAAAGAATGAGCAAGTCTCTGGCGATGCCGACCTTTCTCATTGCGATTTATTAGGTAGGGTGTAGTCTAAATTGTTCCCGTACTGGCTGACAAATTAAGATCAGATAAAGGGATAATCCTCGAGGTTGCTGACTTTTAGATTTTCATAAGGCATCGGACTGCCACCCTACCTACGCTTCCTACGTTTCTCCCTTTCCTTTGCATACGCTTCGACCTCAATTTTCTTATCCGAGTGAAAAGCCCAATGATATTTCTGCCTGTCTGTCTGCCGCTGTCTTTCTGAATCGTATTATGTTGATCTCTGAATGAGATTTTTTTGCAAAGGACAAATTATTTCTGTAATAAGTTATTATTATTATCAGCAATTATAATTTGCACAGTCAACGATTTAATGCCTAACGTAACATTGACAGGTTCTAGTCATAACGATTCCTTGGAAATAGGGCAATCAAATTGCGTGGAAAAATTCATGGCATTTAATTTATTAAAAATACCTGATGCACTTGGCCATGCAAACTGACAAAATTTTTAATCGAAAAACATACTATGGCTGTACACAATTCTCATCTTATACCAAGAGATTCGTGCAAGATTCTGAAGCATTAAATTACACACGCTAGAGCATAGAAGTTTCCCATTGTTCAATTACCTATTCGTATGTAGTGTAAAAAATGCAATTTCATACAAATGTATGAAATATTTGCAGCTTTCAAATACATAATGCACACAGACTGCCATTTCTGTAGGTGGCTGTAATTTAGAGATTCAACTGCTTTCGAAATATATATATATATATATATATATATATATATATATTCTTTATTCAACTTGTATTTGTGCAATATGGCACGCTACCATTCGGACTGCGACTACCTCTGACTCGTCGCTCGACCCCTGCGCTCGACCACTCATCGAACGACGTTCCTTTGTTCACGCACACGCACACACGCACACACACACGTACATTCTTACAATATTTCTGAATAAACTCCGGCATTTTTGCATAAATATTTAAATGGAAAACGAATACTTGGATTTTATTAATCTAAATTGATGCCGCTTTGGAATTCCCATTTAAACTTCCTCGTTGATGTTGAAATTTGATATATTGACGTCATACGAACAATATGATCTTGTTAGGTACCATGCAAACCATCTGAATTTCTTAACAGAGTTTTAAAAAGAAGGCTAGAGTGGGCTTGTATGGTAGTTTTAAAGACTTCCCGAGTTGTTGAAAAGTCTGTGCACGTTTCGTATGGTTCTGACCCGATTTGCTCTCGGGGAAGTAAGTCGCTAAACAACGGTGGTGTTCTTTAGAGTAAAACATTTTTGAGTCCCTCGAAATTTCGTAAATCAAAGTTGAGACTTCTTACCATTAATAGCAGTCTCTGTTGAAATGCTTTACGTACATTTTGTTTTGCTATTGCAATCCTTTAACTTAGTTCAGATACGAAAAGCAAATTCGAGTGCACTTGAACGATCATAGCTGAAATATACCAAACGTTTTGTAGCTCGCAAAGGACCACGTCTAGTCCACGTTTAGTCTTTGTTCGTCCGTGTAATTTTGAAATCTCTATTCTGTAAATCTTGTGCCATTTTTGAAAATAATTTCTCAAACTTTTTGCAGTTGGACCGTGCTATCGCAACCAACGTGTTTGTTGAAACCCTAACGCCAATTGTGGTTTCAGAATCACGACAAGAATCACAAGTTCCTGAGAACAAATTGTTTCAAGTCTCTTCAAGCGCGAAAATAAACTAGAGTATAGAAGGTTAAGTGAATATTTCATGCAATTCTAAAGCTCTAAAGTTACGAATGCGTTGATATTCGGTAACGGCAGGCAGACATAAGGCTTCGAACCAGCTGATTCGAAAATGTAATACAAATACACTAGTGAAATGGAAATAGAAAAAACTAGTGGCAGAGTATTGTGACCTGTCCATCTGCAACCAATCGATCATCAAATTTAACTCTTACAACTATAGATGTGTTTGAAGTAACAAAGTTCAATAAAAAGAAATGAATTAAAAAATGATGGCAAGATATCTTAATCCGTTCGATGATCGATGAACTTCAACTGATCCACCGAAATACAGATAAATTTGCAGTAAGAGAATAAAATTCCATCTACATTCCAATAAGTGCGTCAAATAGTTCTGATATACTTATATTTGATGCTCTACAGGATTCATCCGGCATTAGGAAAGCGGCCCCAATTTTCAGAAGATTGCCTCGAAATCCTCACCGACCTCTTAGCGATGTCTCGACTTTGTTCGACTCCAGAGGCGAATCTCAATAACGATAACGAATGGGATAACAGTTTCTACTTGTATACTCTCGGATAAGAAGAGGCTGTTGTGGCGAAGTCGAATTTCGATGTTTTGCGAACGAACGAGCATCGAACCACGTGGATCTTTGCAAGACATTTTAATTGGACAAATCCGCCTATCCTCATTAAATCCGACCCAACTTCGGTACGATCTCCCTGTCGACGACTTGTTCGGTGTATCTCGTAGATGATGAAAACACCACCCTTCGTCAGCTTCGTGCGGCATTGTCGATTTAAACGGAGCCGAAAGTTTAATATTCTCGATCGAGTTCGCATAAACTGTCAGAGGAACGACGATAGTGATCCGTTTCCGCTTTGGTCATCCATTCGGTGTACTGCCCGTCGTGCAAAACGGTGATCCGTTTCATTTTATACCTCTCTTCTCCTCCCTTCTCCGTGAAGATGGAGGACTTTTGCCAATTTTTTACACTATACATACAAATATGATCGCAACGTGCTTTTTATTTTTCACTTAAAACTTTTCAATAAAACGATCCTCGAAAGGTATAAAATTTTGGTTAGTAGACAGTTTTACAAGTGCTACTCGACGATTGTTCAGCAATAGTGATTTTAGAACGACGGATTTCATTTTATTGCAATTTCATGAAGGTGCGTCTTGAAACAAGTTTGTAAGATGTAAACAATTTTGCTGGGTAGAACAATATTGGAGAACGAGGAACTGTCTACTGAGTAAACTGTGTTCCGATGTTGCGATCGTTTTTCTGGAGAGTTTTCGAACATCAACAGAAAATTTTTAAGTAGTCCACGCTGCGAATAAGACAGACCGAATTTCTGCAATGGAATGCTAACTTTCATATACTTTTCGAGCATTTGTTGAGCGGAAACTTCCAAAGTAGAAGAAAGACACGTTGTGGACCTAACAAAATACTTGTATCTGTACTGTATGACTATCACCTTATTCAGTCACATCTTAAGTTACGAAATGCAAAAGTACGACGTCCCAGTTGTAGAAAAAATATTTTATCCCATAAATTTAATACATTTCGTCGTATAACAAAAAAATGTAATCCTTTATTTGGGTAATATGCATTGATAAATTATTATCATTAGGCATACAGCTTCCATCTCCTTTGGAGAAAGGCTGTGTGAAGTTTGAGTTGGGGTTGACTCGACAATAACACGTTAGCCTTATCTTAGGGTGCGATTTCAATTCGATGGACTGCCCGTTTCCAGACTTGGAAACACTATCACGAGTGCTTTATATATCGATCGATCACATATACTATACCTGCACTCAACGCGCATAGAAATTTCGCGTTCGATTGTAGGTGAAACGGTAGACGACATCTATAAACGATGAAATCTTCTTAACATCACACGCGCGACTTTTGTGTTTCCAGATAAATTATGTGAATATTTTTATTTCATTTTGCATGTACTTTGATAACCTGTACGAACGTTGGCTATAACTGAATAATACTTATGTTTCAATTACCTTTAATATAATAAATACTGCTCACACAGTTTAGGGGGACAATGATGGAGAATAAAAACTACTATTAAGGTTAATAACATCCAAAATTATTGTCAATTTTGGAATGTTCTTTATTCAGTTTATTTAGTGTTACAGTTGGACTAAATACTATTATTGAAATAGTGGTGGCAAGGGGATAAATATACATATATGCATTACATTCGTGGAAAAGAATGAGGACGCCAGAAATTATGATGTATAGGTTTTATTCGGTAGTATTCTCATATGTACACTCATTAAAGTCCATAGTAATTATATTAATCATTACGCGATAATTACAACAAAAATGCAACCGACGAATAAGGTTGCAAGTCAACGATATTAAAGAATAACAGATTGATTAACGGTACTTTTCTTCGTTCTCCCATTTCCATCGTCCGTTTCGCAGTACATACGCGGTACTGTCTTGTGGACGACCTGGTTGCTCCTACTTTACGTTACGCGAACGGGTGAGCTAGTCGGCGTGATATGGATGTGCTTGCGGCGATTCACCCTCGAAAAGGGCCATTTTTAAACGCTTGCACTTGGCCCGCCGATTCTTGAACCAAAACTGAACATTTTTTGGTTCCAGTCGTGGGAACTTTTGTCGATACGGCATTCGATTCAGCTCCTCCGTGTACTTCAGTATCAGCTGCGAACGAAAGAGATCGAAACTTTTAAGGCAATGAAATTGGTGGTAATATCAAACGTAGACGTATATTTCGTGAGACGATCATTATATGTATACAAAAGGAATGCCAGTTGCGTGCTATTATGTGCACTTGTAATATTGAAGTGCTGAAAAGTGAACTTGCTAGTGTGTAAATGCAGTTTTCATTTTCTATAGGGTGTACTATGTACTAGGACGAAGCTATAATTGCTATTTTAAAATGCAATTTCACTGCTTTTGACGCGGCTGTACGATTTTTCTTGAACAAATTGATTTCAAAACCATACAAGGTAAAGCTGTTGAATAAGGCTGCTCAGTGCTTTAGAGGATGGTTAATTCTCTTTTTCAGGAAATTACAAGATGAGCTTAAATTGTTCGTGAATAGGGCATGGCAGAAGCTGCTTAAATGTTATTTAGTGCATTCAAATGTCTTCATGTTACGATACTAAAATTACATTGAAGTTCCATCCCGTGCTTTTATCTGCTGGAACTGATTTATATAAAAAGATATATACACACACACACATTAGAAAAAGGTCCAATTACATTCTGAAATTGTATTGACAGATAAATATGCGCGTAATAATCAGAAATGTAGGGTACACTGTAATTATAAATTGCAATACGTTTTCTCTATATCTATTGGCCCTAGAAATGCCACTTGCTGTTTGTCCTGTTATGTATGACACCCTTTATATCATTCTTATTTCCATTTTCTTATTAGCAGTTAATTTATATTTTCTTTCCGATTCAAATGTCATACAGCGATAACACCCAAACGTACACATTAAAGAATAAAGTGCTATTCGAACTTCGTATAAAAGTAATTTTTATAAGCGTGTAATTTGCAATTTACAGGTGGCAATTGTAATCGAATTTTCTTTAAAGATATAATTAATCAACATTTGCTAGCAGCAATTGAGCAACCTTTGTGCAAATCAGGGAAAGAAATCCAAGTATAGGTATTTATATTGAGGATAACAACAGTACAGTTGTTGAAATACTACATTTCGTACTACAAAATATGTACAGGTTGTCCCACGTAACACTTTTCACGATTTTCCAAGTACTTGCGATAATGTGTCAAGAAGATATTTTAAACAAAAGTTGATCAGTTTCCGATTGGCTATACATTTTAATAAAAAAAAGCTCGGAAATTTTTTGTTTATTATTATTGTCAGGGACAGCTGCATTTTTAAAAACGGGACTTTGTATTTTTGACTTAACAGTATTATAGTCCGTATCAAGACGAATTCAACGGCCTAGTATACCACGATCCATATTATATCCATAATACTGGATACACAGAGTGACCTTATATGCAGTAGGCACTCTCAATGCCTGGTCGTACTTGCACTTCCATAGAAAATATCTCCTAAACTAATGCTTTTTCGACATTAATCTATTGAGATTAATGAGCTGCATCGATTGATGCATGAGAATTTAATTTAAAGAAAATCTAAATACATATATAATCTTATTGTCCTCTACGCTTTTATCTATAGAGTAATTAATTACACCAAATTATCCCCTCTGAAGCCCTTCAATTTCTCTCTGAACCATTTTTCCATAGAGTGGATAGATCGCGAGTAAGTAGCATTTATACGTTAAAATGGAATAGCCTGTAGTTTCAAGCATATAGATACAGTCGAACCTCGGTAACTCAATGGATAAGGGAAGACCTAAAATGTTCGATTTACGGAGGTTTTGACTTATCGGAGCTTTCGAGTAATAGAAGTTTAACGAACGAAAGATCGACTTGCACAGAATTTTTACATGAGTTAGTATTACATTGTTCTAACCAACCATTGCTAGCTCTAAAGGTGTTATAGCCTAGTGGCTTAGCGAAAGACTCTGCAACATTGGTCTTCCTATGTCAACAGTTTTATTTCTGCATTGTTTAAACGAACTCAATAAACACTCCGAAAGCGTAGAAAATTCAGCGCTTCTTTTCCTTTTGCATTCTAAATTAAGCACGGTATTTTCTAGAGTTTCAGAGGCAGGTGTGAGAAAATTTTCACTCGAGGTATGAACTTCGACTCGCAGAGGACGATCTCCTCTGAAATCATAGTTCCAGTGGCAAAGTGACGTACCGAAACGTAGCAAATAATTGGAGTTGGAAGAGATTTATATTTTGCGTTGCATAGGTTTTTCGAGCGGCCCAGAAAGGAACGAAGAAAATTGTAGTCTTGCAGAGATTTTCGAGTTATCGAGATTCGACTGTACCAAACATACCACTTTATCTGTGTCACTATGTGGTATTAAGGAGGATAAATGGCAAATTTGCGCGTCCATAATTATGTAGCACCGTACGACTTACCGCGTGACTGGGATGAGTATTGTGAGTGAACCAAGCCTCGAGTCTCGGTACTTCCGTTACAGGATCGATGAACGTCCGGTTCCTTTTCCTCCTCTCGTCCAGCATGCTGGTGGGACAACCGGCTGGTCCACGTGGCGGCAGATAAGGTGACATATACATTATTCCATGGCCGAACATTGGACTGGGAACTAAAGAAAATCCAGGCGGCAAAGGACCGGTCGATCTTGTTTCGTCGTCGTCGGAACCAGAGGACACCCTGGCGTCTTCCTGTTTCACGGAGGATGGCGTTGAAGGTGGAGGCTGTTGATCCTCTGGTCTAGTTGTCAACGATAACGGACCAACCGGTGGACTGCTAGGTGGACAGGGAGAAGGTGACGTTGACTGAAACATAGGTGAATGCGTAATGATAAATAATTTGGAAAATAGACGACGCTGAAAAATGTTGCCATTTGTTCGAATTGTGCGCTACTTATATAGCTTTTCATTTCGAACATAGATTTACTAAACTTTTAAGAATTCCGTATAGAACTTTGGACTCGAGAATTTTGTAGCAATTAATACTGTGAAGATAATTAACAGGCGGACCCATAAGAAGAGAAATGTATTAAGCCATCCCGTAAGTTCGTGCCGCGTTTTTGCTGTGGTATTTAGAAGAAAATTTGAAACATATCCGTAACTGCTATACAAATATGTAAACAGTCTCTCGTTCCCCAACTTCGTAAAGATGTTATACCGTAGCTTAGGGGTCTTTCAATAAAATATTTCCTTTTGTAATTTTGTGCAGTGGCGGTATTGTCAAATCTTTGCCCAACTAAAACACTGCTGCAGAAATTTCTGTGCGATAAAAGTATGACATTGAAGCAGAGTCCACTATATCAATGTTTATTTTTGTACAGAAACCTACTTATTTTTTCCCTTATTCATACAGTATTCGAATTATCGTAATGGGGGGAGGAAGAAATTGTTTTACATTTAGGACTGTGTCATATAAAAGGTCAAGTTTATGTTCGTTTCCCAAGATCAGCTACATCGGTACAATCTACTCGGAACTTACTTAATCGTGGCACATTTACAAACTACGTTAATGTTTCCATACATACCTGATTTCTGGAATCCTCTTCCTCGTCGGTACAATCTTCGCTGACAATACTGGCGCCCCTTGGACTGAGACCAGGAGGGCTGTAACCATTGACACCCCTGTTCTCAGCCCTCTTCTGAGCCGCTCTGGCATTCTTGAACCAGTAGACAACGTTATTTACGTCCAAGGGCTTCCTGCCTCGTCGAGACTCTAGGGCATTCAATTCCGAGACGTAGTGTTGAATCTGTTGACGCGACGGGTGTTGATTCTCACCGAACCATCGCTGAAGGCGCGGTAACTCCAGTTCGGGATCGAAACTCGTTCTCATCCTAGTTTTATGCGAGTACTGGAGAAGCGCAGGATGCGGAGGACCGATCGCACCGCCAGCCGATCCGACGGTACCGCCACTGTCCGGCTGAGGACTCTGCGTGTGATGATGATGATGATGATGATTCGCAGAGGGTACCATTGGGCTTATGCCTAGGCCCAACTGTTGCTGTTGCAACCACGACTCGAAATTTCGTTTAGTCTCCTCGGTTAAATCGTTTCCTCCTCTACATAGAGATAATAATGTCATCTGTAAACCGAACGATACGTTATGCTTATTTAATGAGGGAACTTAAACGCGAGAGTGTTCGTGTTATTCTTTTCAGATATTTCGTTTCGGAATGTTTTTCCTGCCACTTTAGCGCAGTCGAATGAATGCATTATATACGAAACGTGTGCGAAACAATTATGCCCCGCGAATAATTATTCAGCTTCTTTCTATTGAATCACGGTGGCAAGTTATGGCCGCGCTTCAGCGAACGAATATTATCACAACATTAAGAGAATTTTTCAACGATGAAAACGTTGTCTCCGTTCGCTTACGTAGTTTAAAATACTGATTAACTCGAGGAGGAAATTATTTGAAATAAATACAATTTAGTATTTATTTTAGCGCAGTGAAGTATGGATTGAAAGGGGAACGTGTAAGCGCGTTCAGCGAATGCATCATCTTTCCAATTTATGTAAAGTTAGAGCAATCGCAAGGAGAAAATGACGAAATACTTTAGACAAGAACACTTGGAGCACGTCAGTGCCGTATCTAAACCAGAACGAGATATATTTTGTCTAACCAATACCATCCATAATTTATCCGGCAACGTTTATCTTTAAACTTATTAATAGCGTTCAGAGGAAGAAAAATTACGATATTGACCCATGCGAAGATTGTTAACGATAGCTACGCCACCCAATGAAAGTCACGCGGCAATAAAATTGTAATCGAAATTCTTCCGCTAAGCGGCAAAGACGATATAGGGGAGCATCGTTGACGCTGCAAACCTTCAACGCTATGGCATTAAGCAGCCAGATTATGGAAAAGTTTAGACTCGTAGGAAGTAGTACGAGGCTTGACAAACGTGTGCGTTATCTGGACAATGATTTATAAGAACAAATATATACGCCCGCGAGGATCAAGGTGCTCGACGCCACCTTAATAACGCGGTAATCCGTCGCGTATCCATGGCACCTTGGTAGCGCCAGATACGGAGAAGAACAATTATTATCCGCGGCCTGTCACCCGCTAGGTTTCTCATCCGGCGAATTTTACAACACAGCACTTAATCACTCAGGTGAACAGTCGGGACGCGAAGCGCTTGACAGGGCACGAGATTTCAGAAATCGGTTCGTGTGCACACACGCGCGAATGTAAATATCGCCGAAAAAAAAAAAAATGAAAAAAAGAAGAATTGGCCAACCAGCTTATCTGACGACATCGCGCTGTAATTCGTGGTCTGATTTACGCCTATTTATTATTTCCAGATGACGCAGTGGCGTCAGCTGATCATCCAGAGGGCCGCAGTAAATCAATCGGCATCGCAAGAGCTGATCAAATATTCTCGAACGAATTCGTACGACGTTGTCAACGTTTGCCTGAACGCGGCGTTTTCCGTAATACGGAGGCTAACGGTTGGATACCAGTTGGAGACGAAGCAGGAAAACCACCAGGAAAATTAAACAAGGTTTTAACCGTGTTATTCCGAGATTACACGGCGCCTCTTATTTATACGCGTCATTACCTGTAACGATATGCTGCGTGAAAATTCTCCACTGTAATGTGTTTATTTGTCTGGCGGATTATTATTGCGGTAGCATGGGAAGGTGCTAGAAAATGTCAATTGACAGTTATTGTAAATAATGCAACGAGCAAGGCACGAACGTTGGCAAATTGGCTTTACGTTAAGCGATAGTTTCGAAGGATGAGAACTAGACGGAGGAGGCCCTGAAAATACCTGAAACCTGTCGAAACGGTTTACATAAATGGAAATGCGTGTACAGAGAAACTTTGTTTCTACGATCGGTGTAACGAATACTAATATTAATTCAAAAAGCAGTGACACGAATCAAAACCGAATAATCTTTTTACA
The DNA here is from genome assembly GCA_948146005.1 of Nomada fucata. Lineage (NCBI taxonomy): Eukaryota > Metazoa > Arthropoda > Insecta > Hymenoptera > Apidae > Nomada > Nomada fucata. Next base: position 17,447,954 of record OX411282.1, on the reverse strand, counting down.
AGCAAGGAAATTCAACAATTCATAGTTTATTTATAATATACGAGAAAAAGTTACGCAGGAAAGTAGCTTTTTACAGATATACAATGTTTCATTAAACGTATGCCACCATTGTAACCAACGTAATAAAACATTTATTAACCGTTCGGCAAATCCAGGTAACCCCCTCGCACTATAGGTGCTAGGTAGAAAGAACGATTGAACATGAAATTGAAATTAGTAGAACAGTGCCGCGTTACCGCGTGCCCCTGGCCGATTTCGTGATTTCCGACGCACAAGCTTCGCAGCAAAGATTTCGCTCCAGCAGCAGAGAACGCGGGGCAACGATGATAAACGCTGAGAAACTCAATTCTAGGCTTTTCGTCGAGACTTCGCGTATCGATCCGTTGGCATTGTTATTTAGTAGGAATGCAGAGTCTTGACCGAATGATCGGCAGATTAAGTCGCATGAACACGGGCCGGACGCGACGGTTCTCCATCACAGCCGTTCGCCATTAGCCGACGGGCCGAAACTCGAGCAGGAAACGTCTGTCAGGGAAAATTGGTAATCATAGACCACCGCGAGCGGCATTAAAGTTCGGGGATGGGCGAGTACAGCAGGAGTACAGCAGGATCTTCAAAGAGAGTGCACTTAGATAATGCCCGCCCGAAGGGGGTGGCACACCCCCTCGCCGTTCTCCTTCTTCCGATATCGAGGGGGCTTTTGATGAAGGCTGCGAATTTGGTTGAGTAAAGGGTAATCCTATCACACGCTATGAGATCTTCGTTGCCGTCGAAAGGGCACGTTCGCGTTGCCCTCGTATGGAGATCGCCTGATGCTACTTCAACCTTCGTGGAAACGAAGTCGAGTTGATCCATCTTTCGAGACGACTCCTGTTCGCCAGCAGAAATGAAATAAGTTTCGCTGCCGTTAGGTAGGCGCCGTTACGATATATACGTGTTCATATGTTGATCACTGTATTTTACACAATTAGGAAGAATTTGCTTGCTTTTAACTTTGTATATGCCCGAGGTGTTTTTCTGGAGCTAGTCTCCCCGACACTCTTCATGCTTAGCGTGCTACTGTTTTTGATTGCACTTCTGAAACGTTCTTACGACGAAACTACATTTTACGTGTATTTTTATAATACTCGTTTATGTTTGGGGATTTGTTCCCGGAAACTATTTTATCTGATACTTTGGATTATTAGAGAACAAAATTTCAATGAAAATGGTTGCGCTTTCACTGAATAATTCATTCGCTGAAGCAACTGTTAGAGAATCCTTTGGCTTAAACGCAGCAGACTTGCTTTTTTATTTCCATTTAATTTGCAAGCGTATAATGATTTCATTGTGCAATTTTGCGATATGAAAATATGTCTGCAAGGTAATAATTATTGTACAAATCAAGGGAAATATACATTTGATTACCTAAATACTATGTAACACCTCCGCTTGAGTACAGTGCGTGGAAAGACGGAAAAATTCTTTTTTCGATTTTAACCTTGCCTGTCTACGCTACGTCTATAATATAATATACAAAGAAACAGGTGCAGCAAGTTTCATAATACTTCGTTTCGATCCCTTGTATTATTGGCACCAGTGACATATTAATTTATACATTCGTACCCCATGCAAAAGTAATGTTCTCGCTGAAGATTATATTCAATGGTTCAGGTGCAACATATTTTTCCGGATAACTAATTCCATTAGGAATATTTTCAGAAAACGTTAGAACGTACGCAACTACCACCAAAAGTGTTTAATTAATGGACAATGCAAGAATTTTTTCATGCAAGAAGAGGGGCTGCAAATATATTCGTGGCGGCTCGAAACCAAGAAAACATTTATTCAAGACGAAGATCAACGAGTCGTGGCCAAGAATTTGCCAAAGATTACCATGGCTTCTTAAAGGAAGAACAAGGGCACCAGACGGAGGACTTCCTAATGGGATTAGGTGGCCCGACGACAAATACTCTCTGGTTAGATTTACATTTTATACATTTTTAAGCGGTCTTACACTGAGACGTCTTTTAGCTGCTCAACCGCGAATCATTCTTAAATTCCGCACTCTAAGACCGCACTGTAATTCGTCGATGCTTTATCCAATCTTCACTTTTACTCGAATCACGGATTCTTCTTAATAATATTAATTATGTCTTTGTGCGACTAGTTTAGAACATCGTCAAAGCTCCACTCGTCGTAAGCTTAATTCCTGATACAAGCATATGTAACAATTCAACGATACCGTAGTATTGCGGTGCAATCTTGATTAACCGGTCCAATCGGGAGGCAGGCTAGCTAAATAAATTGAGATCTGAGGGAGAACGGGGGGAAAGAAATGTTGCCCAAACGATGAAGGGCTTAACGTAAAGCTGTAGGCCTTCTAATATCACTGATTACAGAATTAGACTATGCGATTATAATGATATTATTTGTCAATTGAAAAATTCAAATGTTTCTATTATAAGAATATTTGTTTCGGCGGTTAACACTTTGGTAATATGAAGAAAATCATTAGTGAGTTGGAAAATTCAGAAACGTATTACTAATGTATTACTAGTACATTCGATTTATCGATGTTCTACTGTATTCTCAGTTTAGTTATTATACAATGTGATTCGCGAACCCTGAGTTACCAGCCGCAAGAAATATTTTTAGAGCATTAATTCGAGACGCTGTACGAGGACGCAACTTAACGTTTATAATTATTTAAATCCGATGGAGCCATTTTAAGTGAAGGAGTGTGAAGCGTGGCAATTGTTATCCAGAACAGAGAAGAGGTAATAAGTCTTACCTCGTCCAGGGGACATCCAGCCGAGACAAGGAGTGCATGACTATGCAACAATAGCAGTCGCAATAATTTATTTCTGACTTCGGCTGCTGGACTCGGCGGCGGTGGTCTGGACCTGTACACTTGTATTTTTAAAGTGGCGACCGATGTTAACTCTCCCAAGATATCACCAACAGTTAACAGAGGACCATCCGCAACTTTTTCCATCGGCAGTGGTTTCCAATTTCTTATGACGATACTTCCCCTGGCGCTTGGTATCAAATCGCTTGAATATCCAAGACGGACTAATGCCTCGCCGACTAAATCCTGCAAAAAGGGGAGAACTATTTTGGTAAAACGATGGTTGAGGACTCTATGCAGCTAGATTCATAGGTGTGTCGCGACACGCGTCGGTCCAAATTGTGTTATGTCTGCCCCCAAATAAATATCACATTTTAATATTTCTATTTCGAATATTAATACTTGCTCTTTTATGATGGCATTGGGATATACCAGCAAGAGATTTGTTCACAGCGTAAACAAAACTAACAGTGACATTTATTTCTTATTTGTTTGATAAAAACGTACGGTCAGAATTTTAAAAACTGCGACGTTACTTAAAAATGCGTAAGCTGTGATTTTAGAATTACGCATGAATTTTAATGTACGCATTTTAATTTATGTAGTACCTGCAAACTGTGAGAATTAAAGAAGACTAATCCTGACGCTGTATGTATGCATCAGAGATAGAAAATAATAGCAACATAAATTATTTTATTCGAAATACATTTTTTACTATTTCAATTCTGTCTTTTTTATTTGAATGGCACTTATTTGTCGACGGGTGTAGTATTTAATTTTTAAATATTACCAGTAAATATTTCGGCGTCAAATACACGAAAGCTATTTTTATATTAGATAGATGATTTTTGCAACGAAGATGTTGCCTTTGCCTAAAAATATTGTACGAATTTGCGATGAATATTTGGCAGGTGAAAAGTTAAGAAGCATGCATGAAATTCTTTATTAGCACGATGGTTTCGTTGTATTCTTTTGCAAACAGACTTACAATATTTTTATCCAATAATAATATTTTCTGATAACAAAGGTATTTTGCATAAAAGTATAGTCTTACTGTACCTGAAAAGGCATGGCCACAGGGATGATGACGTAGGAATCCGTTTCAACTTGTGGTCTCCGCCAATTCTCACGAGAGTTGCTCACATGGCTTTCCACAATGTTATGAATTGTCTCGACCACACAGTGCACTGGAAGATTTTTCCCTGAAATCAAAATTTAGCGTACAGATTACTCTCGCATACTTTAATTTCCAAAAGTCGGTAATTAATTTGTAGGAAAAGCTAAGTATACGTATAATAGAAACACGAAACCGAATCATCATTGTACGGCTATGTTATTATTTAATCTATAAATGTGAATAACTGCATACACATTTATTCGCATGTACAGGATGCTCTACCGAGACCAATATTTTGTATGGACTGATTGATTCTATTTACACGAGTTACGTCGCAAGGTACAAATATCAATTCAGAATTAAAGGCAAATAAATATAATGAAAGGAAAAATTAATTTATACAGTTTGATTCGAATATTTGTATATTCAATACAAAATGTGTGGCGCGCAACAAGCAGGCAATAATAAATAAAGGTCTAAGAGATCGATTAATCCAGTCTGCAATTTCTAAACATATTCCATAACAAACTGTCACCGAATTAATAAATTTCTGTACTCGTAATTCTTAAAACAAAACCTAAATACCGATGAGTTGAGCAACACGTAAGTGGAATTATACGTCGACGTAAATGTATACGACTCCGTGCATATTTAGTACACTTGAATACAATTGCTCATGGACGTATTCCAATATGGCAGACAAAAGCGAATCAAACGTTACGTATATCAAGAAAGTCGAAACAGCGATCATAATTAAAATTGACCAAAGTATGATATACGTATGCATCCTAACACAGAACGCAGTAATTGGACGTTCCAATTAAAAAGTTTTAAGCAAATCGACGCGTTCCAGCTAGATAAAAATCTGATTGTCAGTCGCTGAAAATGAAGAAAAAGACTACCTGAACAATCGGGCTAAACAGTTCCGGTTTTACACATTCGACTGACAATAGGCTCACGCTTTCGCATTTCAGGATTTGAATTCGAGGGTCCAGATGATTCGTGAAGCTGAAGATCGCTGAGAGAAGTCTAACTCCCGTGCTAAGCATATGCAGATCCACTCGTCTATCCCGAGACAATAAGAGCTGGGCGATGGCACAATAGCTGCGATCCTTGTGTAACCCTGACTTAAGTCCCAGAGTCTATCCCACTTCAGGCCATAATCCCAGACTTCTACGAAACCGAGGAAATGGAGAACGAGAGACGGCGGCGAAAGAAGGACAAGGAGGGAAACTTGGCTTCGCCGATTCTACTAGGAGAACAGCGAAGTACTTACTAATCATAAACCACGATATTTCTCGAATGAAATCGGAACAAAACGCCAAACGGCGCGTTCCTCCTCTTGGAAATGTGTAATACTACAGTATATTAACACTATCTACGTTCCTGCGTCCAGTTCCACGTATTGTAACTCGATTTATATTTTATAATACTAGCGAAGTTGTCGGTGTATAATCGTTTAAAATGTATCACGGATTAATTGAATATCTATTATCGGTATCATTGTACGCAGAAGAATAATGAAAAGCGACCGATAAAGATTCATAGATTGAAGGAACCAATTCTACTACTCGGATTTTTATTAAACTTGTAAAGACTCGTAAAAAAATAATGAAACTGTAGTACAACAATTCCACCAAAACATACGTGATCAGCAGACAAGCTAATTGTTGCAAAGACACATCTTGAAATAAATAATTGTAATAGTTTTCCCCGGCAGTAACGAACTCACTTTCACGTTTTAAGTGCACATGTTTTCCAAATATAACTTGCTCGACATTACCCTTAACTAGTTTCATTGAATAGAATTCCCTGTGGACGCGTTAATCAACTATCATATTAAATCATAAACTGATAGCGGATGTTATCGGTGCTCGGTGATGTAAGGTGCTAAGTCGCCCGGCAAGATGACCAACAAAGGATTTACTGCCGGTGGCATGATATTAGGTATTAATGCCCCAAACTTCCATCTAATACGTTGGTTGCCATAGGGTCTGCCCCCAGGTTGCATAAGACAGGTTGTACCTAGGAGGACCAGAGGCTGACCAGTGACCACCTTAATCCAGGGACGTATAGTTTTCATTAAGGTGCCCTGTCCTAGCGTCGTCTCTGTACGGGGATCAGCTGGTTTAAGGTAGGCTCCTACTCCGCAGATTTGCCCACGGAGGACCGTATTATGCGGTCTGTTTATTAGCGACCTCCCTTCATGCGCTCGGATCCGCTCTTTAATCTGCTGCTCTTACTGCTTTCATATTTAGTATTAGTTTTAGCAATTGGATAAGTGAGATCAGAGGCAACGCAAGTGCAGCTTGTTTTTGGAAATCATCGGCTGCATTAATTGTTTGCTCGCATTCCAATACGTGAAATGAGTGCAAATAGAAGACACATCATACATAGGGAGGTGGTAATATAGAAATGGTGATCTATAATGTAAAATGAGATTGCAAACAACGTATGTATGTACTTGCTGTATTTGTTTTGGGTAATTCCCATTACTTACTGTTTGTGTGGAAACGATACAAGGCATAAAAGTATAAGCGTTACGACATGTACATATTCATTTAGAACTAGGACATTGCTACCGATATTTATATCGATATTTGTATTCATAAAGCTTTTGAAAACATATTACTGTCGTCACTTTTTGGAAAGGCACATTTTCCGTGTTACTTCAAAGTTATTTGATCTGTTACTGATCTCATCGATTCAATATCTCGGTCTCTGGAACGATTATTTGTTTAAATAGTCCGCTTGGAAGTGTGCAAACTTAATGTTTCGCACGATGCCCCAATCGGACAATAGAAAAATTAAATTTTGGGCCAAAACAAGGCCCATCTTCTCATTTCCAAAAGCGATGGGAACAATAAAGAATAAGCAGCACAATGCCATATGTTAAATGCATAAAGCAGTTAAAAATATTTAAAGCCATTCCAAAAATGGATTCCTTACGATTTTAAGAAAAATTTAAAAACTATTAGCTTTGTTTCGAAAGAGGTGGAATTCATACAGAAAACTAAATGAATAATTAAGCTGATTTGTCTGTAAAATGCAACTCCCACGAAACCTGCGAACTTCAATAGTTTCAATAGTTCAATAGTTCAATAGTTATTTGTGATAAGCATATCTTACTTATTGTACTTAATACGGCGACAGTCACGATAAGGGATTCAAGTATCAATATTAAAAACAATGAATGAATGTAAATTACGTTCGATACAAACTTTCTATCGCGACAAGTCACAGAATAGGAGTCCTTATATTATATTATGTATAATGGAATTTTGTTTTTTACTTCTCGTCTTCCAGAGGATATTAACGGTGCGCATTCAATGAATCTTTCCTCTGCTTTTAATCAATCGGGAAACAGAGAAGGACGAAGAAAAAGTGTCAACCACTCATCCACAAAATCTTTAATCTCTGAAACTGCAAAGACATTTCTCATTTCTGGTGCAGGCCCTATCGGCCTTCCGGTTATCTCCCCGTTTACGCTGCGAAGGAAGCACGACGGAAGCGACAGGACGGTTCGTCTTTGACAGTCCTCATAGCAAGATAAGATTCACCCGAGAGACAACCCATGAAGAAATGAAACAACCTTTCGCATGATTCATTTCTTTCATTCATGGTGGTTCTTGCACTTTCGAAGCAATCGAAAATTAATAAACCTTTTATGCACATACGAGTATAATACTTTTTCAGCACATTTTGTAAATCTTCTCACCCATGAGATACCTTTTTGAATGAAGTTTACGTCAGAAGCATCGTTTTCGTTCTATCACAGAAACTATTGCAAAGATATCCACAAGGCTAAACGTACTTAGTGTTCATTTATTATCAACCATTAATATTCGCACGGACAATTACGGGCCGATTTGGACCCATAGAATGGAATTGGAATTTACGTTACTAAAACTGAATATATGCGTTTTATTGGAAATGCCGATAAAAATGCTTACATACTCCGAACTCCGCGCGATCGCGACTTTGAGCACCGCGTGCGTGGGTCCGAATCGGCCCGGTATCCACCAGGCGCGGTATAGCAATCATCTTAAGAAAAAGCTAATCAAGAGAATTACCACTGATTTGAATGTTGCTATTAGCAATAGAACAATGCGAACGTACTTGTGTATAATGTGTAATCAATATAAAGTGCTGACGGAACTTAAGAAATACTCTTTAAATATGGTGAACGCGGTTGGCGTTTAACGGAGTCTCCTCGATAAATTAACCGACTAGTCCCTGCACCCACTGCCAAGTCGACGGTGTAGATACAAGATAAAAAGTTGGAACATATTTTTCGACACCCCGTGATCACCGGCTCCACCCTACCGCGATAATGGGTTCTTTAAGTGTGCGCCAAGTTGCCAGTAGAATGAGACGAAAAATCCTCACTGAATATTTCTTTCTCGAGTTTCGACGCTTGCTGTTTCATTTAAAAGACGACAATCCCCAATGGTAGATTTGACACGAACATTTAGATGTATTAATGATAAATAAAAAAGATTTCCGTTTCTACGTAAGAAAATTTCACACAATTTCACACAAATAATCTCCGAAAGCAAACGATACGTTCGTTCGCGTATGCATAATTTTCACATATATTTGTCTGTGTCAGCGTGTCCACGAGACGCGAAATCTGTGACCGAAGACGGGCGAAGGGTGACTGCAGTATGTTTCAATATTTAATTCGGTTTTCATAGAAAGCGGCTTAGTTGCGTTGTAAATTAACTGGAAATAAATATCGCGTGCTATTAAAAAGAAAAATTCGAATCGCAATACTGTTTGTTTCTGTTTCTGTCTGCGGGGAACGAATAAAATATACTGTTGTTTCTTTCCGCTGCAAAAATTCATGACAAATGTAACGTTCGACATCCGGAAGCGAAACACGCTATGCAGATGAGTCGCAGTACAGCCGAGACTTCGATCCTAAGGTTTCCCCTTCGTCTTCGTGACTCGGTAATCCAAGACGATTTTGCCTAATCTCTCAAAATCGAATCAAGCTGTGTCCCGAAGCCTCGACTAAAGAAGAGGAATATTATAATCGATATTCGACGAACAAAAGTTTAACGAAACAATTCGTTTGTTTATGGAAAAAGTAAAAAACACAATCTTCTTATTCGTACAGAGAATGAGAAACAGTTTCGCATATACATACATCGTCTGACAATAACGGTCTTGGATTTCATCAATGAAAAATGACAGGTGTCTGAGTTAACAAACTGCTATACTTTATATTTAAAAATAGTCCCGCAATGAAACCGATACACTTGGCACATTCGCGATAGAATCCTCCAAAACTTTATTTCAAAACTACAATTTGAATGCTGTTCAGTATACTCGTCACATTCTTCCGAATATCCACGATATCTTGAACAAATTTGTTTCCCTTTCACGATGTTTTTTAGCTTTTGGGAACAGCACGAAATTCATAACGCTCGATGTCGACAAACACTCATTTCCAGGCACGGTTTTTAATATCTCTTAAATTTCTGGGCCGAGTTTTCCAAGCTTGAAAGAAAATTCGACGTTCAAGCCTTGCTCCATTTTAAAACAGCGGCGAGACAGGAAACGTCAGATTACAAAATTTGCTGTTGCCCTAACTACACACACAGCTGTATGAAATGAACTTTTCAGGGAGCTTTCAGAGATGTCTAAGACGTTGCCAATATAAACAATATTGCTTTGAAAACATTAAAAACCGCGTCGTGGCACCAGTCTGGGAATTTCATTGTCAGATTATGTGTAGTCGTAGATTCTTCAATTGTAAAATGCGTGTAAGCTCATTGGAAAGATGGTCGCCTATGTGTACAGTCAAATATTTATATTGCTCGTTCAGAGTGTGGGGTATATTTTAAGCAAACAGTAATTGAGGTAATGATTGAAATAATATCTGACGATTTATCTTACCCCATTTGTTTGAAAAATAAGCTTCGTATATTTCTTTTGATTGATAAATGTGCTGAACATGTTTAATAACGGCTATTTGGCTATAAAAGTGGGCATTAATATAGTCTCGAGGAAATAAATTTAAATAAACTTGAATTAAAGAAAATATAGAGTACAATATACGGCATTGTTGTCCATATAATTAGATCACCTGCTAGATCACATTAAATTGTTACGTATTTTGTTTCGGACCATACCAGAGAATATATTCGATAAATTGGACACCATTTTTATTTGCTGCTGAGAAAAAATGATAAGCAAATTGGAACGCATAAAATGTCGTCGAGGCAGGCGTTTCGACGCGCAGCGGAATTTCCGACCCCTGGAAGTTCGGCAGCTTCCGCTCTTGGAATTTAGCCTAAGCGCGTGCACCAGAAGGAAAGTGTGGGTGGTTTTGGTATCTGAAGCTGATCCGGCGGATGCCGGTCTTTACAGATAAGCAACCAACTCTTTCGAACTCTTTATCTACTACACCCGCTCCCTCTACTCCCTCTTTCTCCCTCCTACCATATACCCCCCCACCCACCCACCCCACCCCACCCCTTTCAACCGATTCTGGTCGACCTTCCACGTGGCACTTTCAGTTTCCTTTATCCCAACATACCGCATCGTTTAAATTATAGCCCAACATATCAAACGCCGACCACATTCACACTTCATTTGGTTAATTTTACGATCTGCCAAATTTGAGATGCTTTCAGCTGTTCGTTAGCATCAACTCTTTCTCTCTGTGGCCGTGACGGTGTAGACACTCGGTATAGTCATATCCTATTCGACGAAGAACTATAGCCTGGTAATGAGCGTCATCCTTTTTTAATTAGCGTTGAGCCCCGATAGTAAAGTATGATTGTATTAAAAGTACACGTGGATGCATAAATGTCACGAGAGTATCATTCCTAGATGATACTTTCGAAGATGATTAAAAGTATCTTTGGACTCTATTGTTCCATAATTCCATACCTAAGAGTGGTCCTATTTACTGGTCCTGGGTTAGTAATGCAATGTTTTCATTTTGTTTCGCTAGTAGAAATAATCGATAGCCAAGTGCTAATTTTATTATTTTTCATTAATTTATTCATTTTAAGTCGCATCCACAACTTAGAATTGGGGTTTCTAGCGACTGCTATATTACACTATGGTAGAATGTTAAAAATGATAATAAACATGACACGTTTGCAACCAAGAATCTTCTAGCCAAGTATTTGATTATCGAATTGCTTGTAAATCGTTAGGAAGTCGTTCCTGAACTCGATCAGACTTGAAACTATCCACCCACAACGGGGCAAGCTTCCTGTGCTGATTTGGGGGAGGTAAAAAGAATCCCATAAGGAGAGCATTAACTTCGTTATAGATTGATCAGAGTAGATCGTTTGCACGCCAAACTAAAAGCGACTACGTTTTGCTTTGGCCGTGCTCCATTTGCGTGCAACGAAAGGTTGTATCCGTGAGCTCGCGTGCGATTTAAGCTCTATGGCACCGCTAAGCTCGCGTTGGGGCGAAAGCACCAGATAAGACGTAATGAGATAACCTCACATCTAGCGTAGCTTATAAGATCACCAGCCACGCGACGAAACCTTCTAAATCGAAGTTAGCTGATTCTTACAGTCAGGATCACGCACTGTAGAAAAGAAATAACATCTCGCTGCTGTAGGTAAATAATACGCGTAACTGGTCGACCAAGGGAATTCGAACGGATCGATTGTTTCCACGATTTCGAAATCGTTGCGAGAACTTAATGGACATTTTCAGTCGAGCATTAATTTGAACTTCCTGCGCGGATTTTCGGATACACATTTATATATTAGTTCCTTTAATAATCGTTTGTACGTTCATGAGAACATATCGTTCTTTGAACATTTTCTTTGGATATTTAAAATACTTAAATTTTAAACTGATCGAACATATTGTTCCCCTACGCGCGTGTAAATTAATAAATACGTTCGTAAATTTTTTGATAACATTTCTGGCGACAATTTGCGCCGTTTGAAAACTCATCTAAAAAGACAAAAAAATTGTGTGAAAATACATTCCAGATAAATGCCAAGAAAAGTGTACCAACAAATATGTGTAGTCAAGAATAGCAAACCACCCTAATACTAATTTCCTTCAGTCCCTTTTACTCCGACAATAGACAAATTCGCCGCAATTGTACAACGTTTCCGTATCTCTCTATTCAACGCTGAACTCGTGTCAGCATAATCTTCCTGTTTTTCACGGTATATTCAAGCTAGATCCGAATCTCAGGAGGCGCGTTTCGCCTGATAGTCAAGATCATTCTCTGTACGTATGCGTACCGGCTGAATGAAAACAAGGGTGAAAACTTGCCCTAAGATGCTTAGAGAGTAAGCTCTTATACAAGACGGAGAATAAGAGAAGGGCGCGCAGCTCGCTCGTGTTTCGCTTCTCTGTATTTGTTTGCACGTACATGTACGTATTTACACCTGCATACGCGGGTATACGCGTCGATCGCATTGGTATACAAGAAACCCATACCAACAACACCCCCCCCCCCCCCGGACCGACCGACACACACGTGCACGTGACACGAGCGCGGAGTTTGTTTCTCAACACCTGGAGGTCCCTGTACGATTTAACGTTGGACGTCGCGGTAACTGACGTTTGTGTGCACGCACCATGCCCGGAAGATTAAAATTACTTCGGCAAACTGCGTCGAACGAAGGAAAAGGAGGGAGACTTTGTAAGATACGAAAAGGGATGGGTAGGCGGTGGCGAGATTCTCGAAGAGGGAGAACGTCTCGTAAATTTCTCGACTAAGGAGCTTAATTTGGATTTTCGGTAACGAGTTATTATAAGCGCCAACTCATTGGGGAATGATTTAAGTGGCACCAAGGACAGGCTCCGGTCGTCTATTATCGGTGGGCGATGGATAGATGGATTACCCGTGCGATAGTCCAGGGTAACGTTGGACAGGTGGCTATCGATACCGACGTGTCACCTTCCGGACAGTCCTTGCGCGTTCAACAGGAGGGCCGGCGCGCCAAATACGGTATGTATGTATTCGCATAATTCTCGGTGGCGATATTGGGGCAGAAGCCGATGAATGGATTTTCCTTACTTATGCAACCGAAATTCAATAGCAGTGACTAATTAGAATACGGTATTTACTATGGGCTGCGAAACCTGCAGGTACTCTGAACAGTCTACTCGACGTATGGGTTTCAATTAGGTGCTGTTAAGTGAGAGTTTTAGTGTCTCGTGACTAGATTGCTGATTAGTCTTTATTCAATAAAACTAATAAGATATATCTGTATTTTCGTTATCATGCACGAGATCAATGTTTATATCAGTACTGCAGTTCGGGCACCAATTAATTATTGTATCCACAATTGTTGTGCATCCATGAAAAATACTGACCCAGTGTTTTTTATCTACACTATTTGTCAATACTGAGGATTAAGTATCGAAGAGTAAAATCTATTTTTAAATATTATATTGGTAGGTTAACAACCCGCGGAGAATGCATGGAAAGTAATGGTCACCGAATTCACGGCGATGCAGGGAATAATTGATTGCACAGCTATTCTAATATAATCGATTATGGCAAGATTTATATCACGAGTCTGTAATATAAGATCAATAATAATGCACCAATTATGTATTTTGTTCACCCTCATGGGCTTACACTATTCACAGATGAACAGTTGTAAGCAGCTTATGCGATTAACATTCGTATTATATGTTTAATATGTTTAAAAAGCTCAAAAAATTGAGCGATCTGGAAAATAGAAAGTGCGTTACTACATCCTAATGCAATATTAAACGGACCACGGATTTGAGGAAAATATTATGTGATCGTGGACATTGTTTGTATACGCAAGAAGAGCCAAGGGGAATCGGGAAAACTGTAGCTATTGCAATATTTTTGTACGCGTGAGTTCTAATACACTAATTGTGCGAATAAAAATATCAGATATTTCGCAATAAAATATTTACTCACTAAGCTACATATTTGCATAAAATTTAGAGACTAATCAAAAACATTGTTCAATCGAATGTACAGAACGGAGCAAAGTATTAAAATGGTGCCACTTCGATAACTATGTAAATGAAATTTTAATTCGCACGTTTGCCAAATAAAAGTGTACTTGTTTCAATTTCACTTACGGTTTTAACTATAAAAGAATACAAACTTCGTCTAGAAATGAACGATCCGTTCCGTACTTTAAATGTCTGAACAAGTAGCAATAATAAGAAACGTTTAAGTAGCGTTTCTCACCGAAATCGAGGTAATCCATATGGTTCATATTATAGGTGGGTAATTAACACTAAATCGCTAACCTTAAGTAGAATATAAAGGAAGCCTAAATAACCGTAGTCAGCAATTGACGCTCAGCAACTGGTAAGGTACCCCGCCGGTGTCCGAAAAATGACACGTCCAATGCAAATCGCGGAGCACGTATCGAAGGCTACTTAAAGATCGCGAAGGCCGCTAAACGCCGCGAAATGATTCTGCCTACGGCTGACAACCTGATTTAGGGACGGGATGGAGTCCTTTACGAAATCCTCAGAAGGAAGAGAGCTGATCCTTCCGGCGACCGGAGAGTCCTGCAGAATGACGTAGTAATCCCACAGGAGAGCCTCGGCCTTAGCCTTAGCTTAAGCCATAAGGGTTTGCATGCACGCGCAGAGAGACCGGCACAAATCAGGATACACACACAAGGAAATGCACAATATATAGTGGCTTGCACGCATCCTTAAAACACGGATATACGCGCAACACGAATGCTCCTAATCCACGAGGGTTTCAGCAAAACCTGAACCCCCATCGGTCGAGGAACACTCTGGATTTAGCCCTTCCACTAGCTCGGACGATCTGAAATATTTAGAGAGATCGATAGGAGTCTTGCGCGTCCTGGAGGAAGATCAAAGGCGATCGAATCTGCGGAGAAAGGGGAGAGAATTCTTTCTCGGTTTGCCATACAGAACCAAACGTTTGGGACAGCTTAAGACATCCCCGTGGACCGACGAATTTCATTCCGCTAACGACGTTTCATACTCCCGCACACTCCCTTCATACTTCTTGCATCTTTCTAAACCTTCCCGAGTGAGCTGGTCTTACGTTGACGCGCGTTCGACGAATAGTTAATGCGCCCGTTAATGTCTTATGTATTGCAAGGAATAATTGCGAACATTGCTCTGCAAAGTTAGTCCGTAGAGCAGTAACGGTGGGCGCGGCCGCTGGCCAACAAATTCCATTCCATTCCATCGGAATATATCTAAAACGCTAACTTATAATTAGATGGAAGCGGTGTTTAAATGGACAAAAGAAGTAGTGCTCGCGGAGTAACGGGGTAACGGAAGGATCCGTACGAGACACGGATGAGAGCAAACGTGGAATAATTTGCGTTCGTAATTGGCAAACAATATTTCCCGTTAATTTCCCTGCCGCGCTCCTGTGATATCTTTTAAACCCTGGGACGCTTTTAAATCTATTTAAAATACCAAGGACTATCGAATGGAAGCTCGGAGTAAAAATAATTTTAGCAAAAAAATATACAACGGATTATCTACGAATCCGTGGACTATTATGACGTTACTCGCTTCGATAGGAGAGAGGTAGCGTCAGCATCGAAAACTTGAATGCCAATGCAAATGAAACAATACGTGTATGCATATGTATAAATCCTATCGATGGAATTTGAAATTAGAACTGTCATCGGTTGCTTCTACTCTCCTTTCTACGATTCCTGGAACACGGCGGAGAGGTTTAATTGAAACGCAACAGTCTCGCCGGTTCTTTTAAACAATGAAGGTATTTCAGGCGACATTGTGCTAAGGCACGTAATCTTGGGGGTTTCTCGGGAAGTGACGCTGGTCGGAGCGAGCTAAGGTCGGAGCACGAGAGGGGTTGAAGAAGACGCCAGCCACGAGCACTGAATCGGTGATGGAAGGGTGAAGCTTGGGGAAGGGTAAAAGGGGAGGGTTAAAGGGCTCCTTAGCGGAGATCTTAGGCAAATCCAGCGTGAAATCGCATCAGAACATCCCCTTGCCAAAACCACCACTTACTCGTACCATCCCCGCTTCGTATCAATGGTATCCGCCTAGGAAAATTCTTATTGCTATTTTTTCTTCGGTCATGCCGAAGCAACCGCGCTTATAAGGCGTTTCGATCCCATAGCTGCTAAGAAGTCCGGTAAATTTCTAATGGGCCATAGTCTGCTTTCGTACGATTTTGCATTAATTCTTTCACGGCGAGAGAAATAGAAATTGAAGAAATTGAAATGGGTGAGAAAATGGAAAATATTGTTACGCGATACAGCGGTAAGACCATTTGGTGTTTAACATTGCAAAACGATTCAGACGTTGCGAGTGCGAATTGAAAAAGTCAAACATTTATAAATGCCGAAATAATTTACGCATTATAATTGCATACTACTTAATACAGTTTGAAAAGATTGGCAATCTCGTTAATATATTGTTTTGCGAAACAGTAAACAGTTCACTAATTATAAAATACGGAAACTCGCTATGAATACGAAATAACTTAGAACTACGTCATCGGGGAGCAGCTACGGATTTAGAAGTGGCGCAGAAATAATTTTGCGTAGAAAAGTGAATTAAAATAGTGCACTGTTCCACTTTGTACCACTCCGAGTACACTGTCCCCTGTCATTGACGGACACGTTTCCGAGCCGAGAATAAGAAGGCAAGTTTCACCTCGGCCTTTTAATTGCCCCTACACTGCAGGTGAACGCGAGTTTTGACGGGCTGACAGACATAAGGCAACAATTACTCAAAGCTCTGCCGCGCTATCTTCATTTTCTCTTTCGCTTTCTTGCCACGGGACCTTTGTTGAGCTTGCTCCTCTTAATCAAACCGCGGAGAGAAAAGACATTAAAAGCCGCGGAGAGACTCGTATCTCGCCACGAAGTAAAGTTCTAGACGACCGGGGAAGATAAGGCTCCCCCTTGACGTTGCTCTCTTTCTTCCACTCTTATGGGATCGCTGTCTAAACGCGCTGTATTATTACAATACATTAGCCCAGCCCGGCGAGTCGCGTGTGATTTCTTCTTCCACGGAAGATTATGTCGGATTCTATAAAGCGGGAAAGTGTTCCCAGCGTCAGATAAACCATAACGAATCGAGGGTTTAACGCGCGGTTTACCGCATGACAAATATTATTTCCTTCTGGCTTATGAAAATTATTTTAAGTAGCACGATACGAACAAGTGCAGCCTCTCGGCATTAATAATTAACTTCATTCCAATGGTACTTCGGCGGGGTGCTATGACATTTTGCAATTTCTAGTCACGAGAAAACTTCAGTATCGATTGCACGACGTTGTTTTCTGTACAAGTGCAATATATGTATAATTTCTTACATTATATACGTATAAGATTTTCCCATCGGATCGTTTGGTCAACAAGTTTTATAGTACTCGTTTTAGAAAAATCATTAAACTTCGATTTCAAAAATATAACTATACCATCGGAAAAATATTTATTTCATTGGAGATATTTTTCAGGAGTCGCACCAGATGGATATGTATATACATAGGTATCACACTTAGGCTGCAAGGTGGCTGATACAGAAGTTCTCAATTAAACCCTTAGTTTTTCTTGTCCCGATTTTCCAATACGAAGTTGACAGTTGAATGGTTCGCGCACCGAGGCATTACCCTTCCCCTCAAACAGTGACGACCCTCTTCGGTTGCATTCTGATTTAGAAATAAGTTGCTACTATTGCCTCGCATTAGAATTCGGATAGATCGGTATATTATACGTGCAAATGACCGGAGCGAAGGTACCCCGTAAAAAAAAGATACTACTCATAACTCCAAACAATTTTCTAGTCCACCTCATCGGGGCACGGCGTGCGCGACGATGCCGATTGTATCCTTTGCAAATAAGTCATCCGACTTGCACGTACAGGTGAAAATACCTCAAGCGCGAAATATTTTGTATGCAGTAAACTTGTCATGAACCGAGGAAGGATATGTGACAAATGTAAAATATTTTTTATCATCTCGTGCTCTAATAGGTGCAAATTTGTCGCAGCCATTGACCCATCTTCAGTCGCTTGAAAGTTTCAGCACAGTATTAACTTGAAATCCTGCTAAACCTATCAAGTGCACTAGTTCCTATCCTTCGTCAGCAATTTGTATGCAGCTTTATGCAGCGAATAGTCCTAAACGAAGACGTGTAGAAAAATCGTTCGTATTTACGAAGACTCGCCCGCATTCGAGTTTGTCCGTTTGTCGGGAAATCGTTGAGCGGATCGAATCTCACGGTCATCGACGTTCTTGTAAGCAGCGTTTTCGCGAGCATCGTCTTAGACGCGAACAGGAACTCGAACTAGATCTCTGCGTGAATACATCCAGGTGAATACATAATGTGTAATCCTCGGGGTATGCGGACTCGGCGTCTTAAGCTAATCTTGTTAGGCGTTCTAAGCCTTCGGCTGACCCTGCGAAGCGGACTTTTAATCCCTTAACACGGCTACGCGCACGAAGATTTTGCATAAGAAAGAAATAGGATTGCCGTGCCCCTGTTCGAAGGTGACGAGCCGTTTTCCGTCTTCTTTCGCACACCGGCGAATGCGTTCCTCGCCGCGACGCCGCGACGCCGCGACGCCGCGACGTTCCGACTGCCATCCAGGTGACACGTCCCTTTTCTTTCAAACAGACCCGCACGCCAGTGATTCTTCTTACCGCCGGGGTCGTTCGCTCTATGAGATCCTTTTTTTTTTTGTGTCACAGTGTGGCAAACAGTGCGGCAAATCCAAAGTGCACAGATGCCCTATTCTTGATTGATAGGACAAGCGAAGCGCTGTTCGGAACTTTCATTTTACCAAACGGGGCGCGAAGCAATAGCTCTGCAACTGTTGCAATTATCTAATATCTAATATCTGGTCTAAAAGAGTTGAAGAAACTTTGAAAGCGTACAATATTCACTGAAATGATGGTAATTTAATTTTGTGGTATTGCACAATTCATTGACATTTCCATTCACCTTTTTATATGTCGGTTAGAAACATTTATTGGAACCGAAGATTAAATACCCGAACACAAATCTATGAAAAACCGTTGCAGTGGCTGTTGGTGACTAAGGGGTTAGTAAACATAGGTCTAATATTATTTGCTCGCCTATTCATTACTTAAAGGATTATTGCAGATAACGTGGTAAGTCTAAAAATTAACGTTTTACTTTTCAATATCCATATACACGTTTGCTGCATTGGATCGGTAGTCCACGCCTGTATCTATATATTTGAGGATGAAATCAAAAAGCAAAGTTGGGAGATTGCAGGTAACTTTCGAACGGAAAAAATTCGCAGTGTCCCGACGCAGATACAAAGCACTGCCCGTTCGTTTGTGCGCCTCGCGACGCGCAGGAAGAGCAGTTAACAAATCCTATTAAAAATATATTCCGCTAAGAGTCGTCGGCGATACGACAGTCGCCTTACATCTATATTTATAAGAGCCTTATAACATTAAGGCTCCGATGGCAGCTATTATGAATGTACAATGAAGCAGCGTGGCTCCAACTTGCGATAATTAAAAAGGGAGCGAATTCGGGAATTTGACTTCTCTCGGACTCCGACGCTCCCTTTCTCTTCCTCTAATCTGCCTCCAGCCATTCTTAAATTCACTAAGACGAGTTCAAAAGAAAAATCTCGCCATTCATATTCAGATCTCCTCGAATACGCGAGCATTTGTGCTACGCTTGTAGCTTGCGAATTCTTTTCCTTATTTCTACTTATTAGTTTCACCGTTCTGAAACCATTTTTAGATGGATCCACGATTTGCTCCAAGTTGATAGGAAAGTAATGCCCCGTTCCTGTTTTATGGCATTAGTAAATATCTACTTGGAAAGGATAAAAACGAAGCATGTGCCAGCCATTTCCAATTTTTCGAAAAGCACGCGAAATTCAAGCAAGGGGGTTGGGTTGGAACTTTCCTACGCTACGCGCTAGTATAAAGCTATTCATCCGTTTCGAATCCGTTTCGAATCCGTTTCGAATCCGTTTCGAATCCGTTTCGAATCCGTTTCGAATATGGTGGCAATATTCAAACCCACGGTCATTTGAAAGTGACGAAACTGCTAGAAGATAATCGTACGAACAAAGCGAATCGCGTCCCGTTAAAGAAACTCCAGGCAACTTTGAAATCACACGAGGCCAGAGATTTTGCAAAAAGTTAAGTCCAAGTACTTAACGCCGAACCCTTACGAACACCTTTCCCGAGAAATCTCGTTGCGACGCTGAGACTAAAGCGCCAAGTTATATCGACACGGTCCCTGTGTACGTTCACGTCGTAAATAACGTCCTGTTTCAGCGTTCACCGAAACGGTCCATAAATTTTCCACATTTTCCAAGTTCCCAAAGTGTTCTTTGCCTAGGTAAGCCTAATTCAATAGATGTAGACGAATAAACATTCGATATGTGATTACCAAAAGGGCCGGGGGCTAACCCATCGATGACATCACCTGGCCCGCAGAGAGCCTGAAAGAGGAGAAAGATAAATCGAAAACAGGATGCAGAGGCGTGGATTTTCGCAGAGGCGGACGTGGTGGCAGGCGCACACGAACGCGTATCCACCGGGGCTCCGAGAAACGTAGCTGGAGGTACCGTGGAAAGAGAAAGAGCGAAGATGAGGGGATCACTGTATACCTATACGCATCGCGGTACACGCGAGAGGTAATTCCACTCACACACCGTTCCCACCTTCGGGGATTATCCTACGGGGATATTTTTGATCGTGCAATAATCCCTAATACGATTTACACAGCTCGTGCTCGCAGGGACGCACACGTTATTCGCTGACGCCCGTAACCATTCGCGACACTGCACCTGACTGACGCCGCCAGTACCGACGCCTTGCGTCCTACAACAATTTTAATTATCCGATACCGCTGTCGAATAAATTACCTCTTTATCTCGTGCCGCTTGCTCTGTCGTCATCCGGGATATTATTCAAGAAACCCTGCTACATTTATCGCGAAGAAATTAATGACAATCGTTCAACGACAAGCGATTCGGATGAAAAGTGCGGGTTAATAAATATCGTGGAGTATTAATAACGCGGAGGTAGCGTCGGTAGCGTGCAAGGAAGAGCTAAAGTTTTCGTTTAAATTCTGATTGCGCCAGGGGAAAATGTAGAAAAGCGGTGAATGTTTACAGTAAATTAGGAATATTTCTGGCGAGTAACTGATAGTTTAAGACGTCGCGTCGAGTACTTCTCGACCTTTCGCACAGCGACGGAGAAAAGTGTTCGTACAGTTGCAGCGCGAAGAATACGAACGGCTATTATAAGTGACCGGTAATGCGATTAACTTGAATCTGAATATTTCTTGTTAGCAATGTGCGTAGAGACCGCGCGGTTACCTATGTATGTATGTATGTGCATATTCGAATAGAGGTATTTAATAATGTAGAAAATATAGTTTGCATTGCTTGCTTCGCATACTCTTACTTTGCGACTACTTTTCCTAGCTGTTGCAAGCTATTTTAAGAATATAAAATACGCGATTGCTTCTAGGTTAATAAGTGACATTCGTGCATTTTATTGCTCTAAGGTATTATAAATATATGATACGTGCGAAATAAATAAATTACATGAAATTCGAAGCAAATGCATCTAAATTTAAATGATTCTATTTAGCCTGACTAAAATTTGAATTAATAATTTGTATATTCTCGTAAGTTCATGTTTTCAACGCAACGCATACACATACCACATATGGTTTCGGGGAGCGAATGGTGCATATAATATTAGCAAAAAAAAAAAAGTTAAACCTTTAATGGAAATGTCCAAACCGAAATTGCATCGATAAACGTAACAGCTTCCAATATCTTTGGTAAGAAACATTCAAGAATGTAATTCCTTTATACTATCCATTGGGGCAATTGCTCAAACAGTAATTCTGTTGCCATTGAATAAACTATGTTATACTGTTTTCTTCGTAAAAAAAAAAACGTAGAATATTTACAGATTGCTTTATTTAATAGATAACTTTATCCTACGGGCTACTAGTTCTGCTGCACTAATTTTGACTACTCATTATTCATTCTGCATATATTCATATTCTGCAACAATTTTACATCCATCTACTTGCTATCGCTGAAAATGTTCCTACACTCATTCTACGCACAAAAACGTATTAAATGTAAACGAATTTTCTTTCACCGAACACTTATATCCGGTACAATAATTTTCCCTGGCTATCCACAATTTCCATGCACGTACATACATCGAAAGTGCGGGAAGAGTATCGCTCAGGTGTCCCGCGATTAAATAATACCTTCCTATAGTGATGCGAACGGTATCTTACAAGAACTTCAGATTCCGTAAGGTCGAGTTCGATACAGATTCATACCAATGAAGGACTATCGACGACGTTTCATGCAACAGAGTTTTCGTCCCAGCCTCGCGCAATGGAACGCGTGCGTGCCTTCATATATCATAGTTGGACGTTTGCTAGCTGCATTTAACTCGCTAGTCGGATCAGTCGACGACAAATGTGCCGATAATTATGAAAGTGGTCTAAGTCAAAAATGTGAAAGAAGGGATTTGCACCATGTTTTGTGTTCTATGTATTTAAAATACAATGTTACGAAGTTAGTTTAAGAAAGTCACATAGAGTTCACTGTCAGATGTGGTCGAAAATAAAAATATTGAACATATCCGTTTGCTTCCATTTTATGCTAACCTATCAGGCCAGGGGCAAAAGAAAAATATAACGATACGATGGATTTATTGCCGTACATCCCACCTATTTATCAGCAATATTTTCAATTACTCAGCATTAAAAATTCCAGTTAAGAAGATAAAAATTGTATTAACCATGATTATAATTATAAATGTAAGCGATTATGTTTGTTTTCAACATTTTTCTATTACAGTTCATTCTTTTTTATCGCTACAAGTCCTTTCGTAATGATTCAATTAATTTTGAAACTGATCTAAGTCATTCGACGTTTGATAATAGATAATTATTTCTAAGATGCAAATAAAATTTTTCAATCAAAGATAATATTCACATTATAGGATGAAATATTCGATTAAATCATTTAGTTATTACACTGACAACATATTTTGTTCTACAAACAAACGCAAGCGCAAACAATTTCATAATCATAGGCAGAAATATGCGGTTCGATTGATTCGAGTTTGTTACGCGCAACCTGTAAGATTATCAGAACACGAGAGACTTGTTACGCGCAGGAGTGTCAAGAACGAAACGGAATTGGACCTTTACCCGACATACGTGGAGTGGCAGAAAATTAGGGGACTGTTCCTACAGTAGTCTGTATTCGGAAGAGATTTCGAAAAAGGAAAGATATACATACATCGTCTCCAAAGTACGTAGTTCCCCTCGGAGGCTATACGTTGTCAAGTCGGTGACGCTGCTGTCACTCTTCGTGGTAGTGTCGGAAAATGTTTAGTATCACCGCCTACGCCCGATCTATCGCGACTCTTTGGCTGCGAGTCGAATTATAGTTCGCAAATGTGCTGAACAAAGCTGCTCCGAGACAAAAATTCGCTAATGCAGAGTGAGAGAAAGAGAGAGCACTATCGTGAGGAGAGATCCATCTCTATAACGCGTGACTAGCATCACTTACCGATGCAGATTGTTATAAATGAACAGGTAATAAAGTTTGAAAGTTTCTTGCTCACTGGCTGGTTATCGATTACCTCGATCCTGGGATACGGACGCCGCGGCCAATAAAGAATTTCCTAGCAAGACAATTGCATCGGTTCGCTGTCGCGCCGCCTACCGCGAACGACAGATCCTAGCAGTGACGGGAGATAACGAATCGAGGAGCCCGCGAGGACCGATCGGAAGATTAAAGCAGCGGTTAATCGGCCGCGCGGCGGGAAAATCGAAGGAGCGCTCGACGGTTGTTAGCCAGTTGGATAAAGATAAGCGTCGAGTCTTCTTCTTCTGAATCTCCTTCGTCTTGTTCCTCTCGTCGAACGTTGCCGAAGATTAAGCCGACAGTCGGTGGCCGGTTGCCGGTTGCCGGTGGCCGGTGGCCGGTGGCCGGTGACCCGTGAAGATAACCGGCCGTGTATTCCTAAAGCCGTCGTTCGGTTCGTCGTCCATGCGTCCATGCCTCTAGTAAGTCGTGACTTTTTTTATCAACCCCTTTCGCGCGTTGCAATCGTTGGCTTTCGGATTTCCGATGCGCCGTTCATTGCACTTTCAGCTGTTCGCGCGCGCTTATGCCGCGCGGAATCGTATTTCAGATAACGCATTCGCCGAGCAGCGCAGCCAGACGTGGCGAGGGAAACAAAAAGGGGAGGATGCTGCGCTCGTTTCCCGACGCGCTTTCCCACCGAGGTCGTCAAAGACCTAAAGACCCAAAGCGAAATTCAAACGAATTTCACAGCCTTTCAGAAAAGAAGAATGAAGCGTGGGTTATTTCACGTGGCTATTAACGCGGAAAAATTATTTATTCATAATCGCGGATTTACTAATAGCTAATACGTAACCGGATTAACGTCCTTTTCATTTTGCACCGCAAATGGATTAAAATCGCTACAGGTACATCGATGTGTATTTTACCGATTACGCATGCGTGCACGTTCTGGCGTTTATTAAAAAAATCATAGGATGATATAATTGCGGCTGACGTATAATGTATATACGTGCTTACGCAGAACCATTTTTTTTTTCCTTCGGAAAATTATTCTTATTGCATACATCTCAGATTATAGCGATAAACAATAATATGGCAAAAATCAGATAACGCGACATAGCTCGAAGTAACGTGATAAACGTCGGGAGCAGATTAGGTGAAAGTCTGAAATTCCACTTGGGATATCTGTGACCTCGTTTCTGAAATTATGATAACTCTTGATTGCTATCAGTCGTAAACTCTTTCGCCGAAGATACGTTCCATGTTTGATCCCAAGATTCGGTCTGTATGACGAAATAGGAATATCTCATTTACACGTCCCATAGTAATTATTAAGCTCTGCGTGCACCACTGCCACCGAAAGTGTGCGCAACAGCATTTTTTTTATGCTTACTTAGTTAAAGTATCCGATGAACGTTTGCGATATTATTTTTAAAAAATGCTGCAAAGCTATTTTCCCTTACTTCTACACTTACTTCTTTCATAGAATATCCAATGCCATTCAATAAATTATGCAACTCTTTGGCATAGAACAGTACTAACATTAACAAATTGTGTCCCAGTAAAAGATTTAATTCTTAATTGTTTGGCAACTGGAATTGTGATTTACCGTATGATGATTCTACGCTCCTCTGGACCTGTATGTCGTAGCGAAAAAATAATCTCACCCCATTACTTTGATACAGCTTAATGCAGGTTAGCCCGTTCTAGAATACATTTCTGCTCAGTTCTATACAAGTTTGAACGTACGAGACCGAACGTTTGTTTCTATTCTTGACCAACGAGAAAGTGATTAATTAAATTCGGTTCCCCACAAAAATAATGAGCATCCCTGCTTTAGAAAAAATTGATACGCTATTGCATAATTTCATTGAGTTTTGTGTCCTGGAACAATCTAATTAGCTTTCTTTGTGGACGAGCCATATGCAATCCAATACTTGAAAACTATCCGATATTTTTACACTGCTTACGCATTTTGAACAGTCTTTCGTTTTGCTTAATCATCGACTAACAATTACATTTTCTACCCTATAATATTATATAATTCACTGTATTAATATTAATATTGCCTTAAAGAGTGATTATCTAGTATTTCATTTAAATTTCACTGAAAAGTGCCTCTAAACATCACAACAAATACAGATGCAAACGCTTCAAGTATTCGAAATTGTTCGTGTGCGTCACCAATACTCCAAAGAGAATTGCGTATAAGTTAATAAATAATTTTAAATGGTTCAAACTTCATCTATAGACTAATGCGTAATCCCAGCCTGGCCAGTATTAACCCTTTTCCTTGCAATAATGAGTATCTCCCATGCTACAGATTAAAAACAAAAAGAGAGAAAAACAAAGAAGTTTGTGACTCGCAGCAGATGATAAGATTATGCATGGGTTAAGTAGCAATGGCACTACATACAACTGTTTATAATTACTGCAACAGTGCAGTTGCACAATGCATAAATTAAACGGATAATTGTGTCACCCATAATAACATAGAAAATCATAAGACAAAGGATTAACGGGTCAGAGCTTCCTAACTTTGCTATTAGAATTTTGTATAATTGTACTATTAAAGCTCTCGATTGGCGCTTCAGTTTTCCTATTTAAAGTACATTTCCTCGGTGATTATGCCCAACGTCACACAACGACAAAATTTTGTACGGCTGCCGATTAATACATAATTTACTACAGAAGCCAATGTGATTAACTGCATATCCTAATTTGAATTAGAAAACTCTAGTCGTAACATAAAAGTTACACCTTTGATGTTTTATAAGCACTTTTAACAGAAAATATATATATGTGTTTATGAATAATTTTCTCTAGTTTCTAATTTGTACAGTTAATTACTGTGGCATATGACGGTCACAATTAAGTTAAAGATAAATACGTGCCCAATTTATTTCAATTATACGCTTCGCTTCAATACGGTAACGTTTATTCGTAAAATGATATTTCAGTCACAATTTTCCAGTGTCCATTAAAATAGAATGACTGACGCGTGGTCAGCAATATTTTTACACTGAATTCCAGATAAATAAGTACGCGACAGAAATTAGTTGCGACGCATTTAGTAAAACATTACTTAAAGTATATAGCGTGTAACCTGCGACATGTATGCCGATGATTTGGTAACACACTCGCAGAGTGCACACATACGTTGTCTTGCACACAGTATCACGGAAGTGCGCTTTTAATCCTCCAGCTAAAAATCAATAGCGTGGCCCCTCGATGGCTAAAACCTCCCCGGGATAAGCTCGCGCTGGGACCGTAGTTAAATAAATCCTGGATCAAAGGATGAGTCCTGCCTCAGCTTTCTTTTTTCATACGCACACTTTTTCCGTCCCTCTACGCGCATCCCCCCTCCCGTCTATTCTGCACCGCGGATTATTTCCAAGATCGTAAATTATGAATCTTAACCAGGTCGACCTAGGGAAATTATTTCCCTTCTCCCTCTCGCTCTTTCTTACCCTCGGCTGTTTCAGCAAGGACGAGTCGGCTAAGCAGGAAGATCGAGATTTGTGGCGATCCCTATTCGACGGAATTAAGATCGTGTTCCGACTTTTTTCTTCATCGGCCTCTTTTGCCATTAGCCCCCCCCCCCCCTCTATACCTTTCTTGCTGGTCATCCTGTTCCTTTTTCTTACTTTCTTCTGTATCGTCCCTTTTTGTTCGAAACGGTATCGCGGAATATAGAGATCGTACGGGTATGTCGTAGAACGAGCGCTAATCTCAGATTATTTCGAACTGCTTCGAGGATCAAGGATTAACTCGAGGACGAGCTGACTTATTTGCGAGCAACGGCCTACGGATGTATTACTTTTTTAAAGTAGGATGACGTTTTTATTGATCCTGCGAGACATTGGGAATCTCCTCGATAGTTTAAATAATATTTGGTGCTGAGAATAAGAATCCGGGTAGGTTAATCTAGTTTTGTTTAAGGTTTCGAGGTAAGCAGGTCACGGTAAGGAAAGCATCGAATCACGGGGGTAATAAATACCACACGTTCCAAAAGTAGTAGCAGCCTGGAAACTCTTTGCAATTGAAAGGAAACCTGACTTAACTGTCAGATAGATAATAATTACAAAGTTAAGAAATGATTAATTAATGTCATCGGTGGTGTCAAATTCTGTTGCAGTTTAAGTACAATTAAATGAATTGCTACTTACATATATAAAATCGTAAAATATATCCTTGCGTAAAATATTTGAACGTGGATGAATAATTATAGTTATTGCAAGATTTGATAATACTCTTTGCCTTCTATTGAAAAAAGAAATGGTTTAAGGGGAATTTGAATTTGTAAGCAAAATAGCGACGACCGATAGAAAGATGCCGTCGCAGGCTTTGAAGGATAAGAGAATCCTTAAGTCAGCAGGAAAGTATGAAAGAAACCGAAAAGCTGCGATAGTAGGTTGCTTAGTATCCTGTTTCGGTTGAAATCGAAGGGCTTTCTGTACCAGGACTCCATAGGATAACGTAATCCTGCATCGCCAGAAGGAGCAAACAAAATCGCCGCAGGATTATACGTTCCTCCTAGATTTAAACAGACTATAAGGGATTTTAATATCAGGAGCCCATGCGATCCGCAGAATCATTCGCAACACCACGGAAGATTCTGGAGACGATAGTCCTTGATTAAGAACTCGTCTGCAAATTGAACGGGATCTATTTTCTTTTTATAAAAGGGTATACGCGCGCTAAGAATACAGCTCTATTTATGACTGCTTGCTATCGTCAAATTGTTCCTTTCTTTAATGTTATGTAATACACAGATACATTCTGAAGGACAAATTTATAGAATTCCCTAATTATTGTTTATCAATTAGGCACTGAGGAAGAGCATTGGGTGCTTGAAAGTGAAGTGAAAGTGTGTGTGTCTGTCTGCGTGTGCGTGCGTGTGGGTGGCTAAAACGTTTAAATGGAAAGGTGCTCTTCAGTATGGAATTGGCCATGCGTATGTATTAGAGTTTTCGTATCTACACGACACCTTGTTGCGTATGTCAGTATGAACCTATCTGTTCCTACATCAATAGTGATCTCCATTTTCTACTCCTGCAGTTGTTCCCACTCTTTAACAGCCGAATAAAATTACACCCTTGTTCTGAAAGTAACAAAATTTGAAAGATTTGTGCGTTGTCATGATAAAAGTGTCGAATAAACATTTCCCTCCTATTAAGAAAAGTATGCCACTCAAAATGATAAAGCTTCATACGTGCCAGAGAATTATTAAAAAGAGTCAAAATTCTGAATAAAACTTTTTGTAGTTTCTTATTCTCATTCTTATATGTTGCCGAGAATTGTATCGAAAAAAATATCTTGTTTGATTAGCCAATACCATCCACTAAAGTTGCAAAAGTTGCAATACTTATTTCTCGTTTGTTTTTTGGAACTGCGTTAATATACTTCCTCTTATTATTTGAGAAATCCACTTTTTTTAAACACGATTACTGAGGCAAAGATGCGATATCTATATAAATGTATTCACTAGTGCTCTTTCTCTTAATGCACTTGCCTTTACTAAATAGCATCACAATTTCCTAAACATCATGATTAATTGCTATGTTTACCCCAATTTTCCAATACTTCGTTAGAAAATACACGTTCTGTTAAACCTTACGAAAAAATACCCAATTAATGTAAAAACAACGACTTTTCTTCGTTATTATAGCCCACTCCTTAAGTTTTTTCATTACTGGGAGCTGTAATAAAATTGTACCATTACGTATCACACATTGCCATAGCACAATACAATTTTCAAGATAAACAGACAACTTTGCACAACGAATTGCTAATGACACCTATGTTTAAAAAAATCCGCACGGTTATCGACTTAATTTTTTTCGGGGTATAATGTCATGTACAAGAATCTAAACGAATGGACCATTCTCTCTTATTTTCGACAAATTTATTGTTAAAAATCAGAAAATTTAAATTGAGCGGTGACAATTCCGTTTCAGATAACACACTCGGAAAGGAAATACAGAATTCAGCTTCCATTATGTCTATACGGAGAGTTTAAAAGTGATTATGGAATAATGTAAGTAGAGTACTTCAATAAAATACCCGACTGCTTTAAATGAATTATTTGTAGTTACCCTAAATGTATGGACCACATTTCTATTGAACGTTGTACACATTTAATTGATTTTCTAACCCGCAGGTGACCGGAAGCGATACAAAATTAGGGTGAACCAACGAAATATTAGTTGCAATTGAAATTTTTCACAAATTTCAAAATTTTGTTATAGTTAACATTAGGTTGTTTGGCTACATATATTTTTTCCTATTTGGTTTCTCACCCCAAATATTTACCGTATAAACGTGTGTCTAACATCGTGTTATAAGTAATATTAAAAAATCGTGTAGTGTTTAGAGTTTCTTAAAATGCACATATTTCCCTGTTTTATATGTCCGCTACAGTATGACCCGTGAATAATTCCACAATTTAAAGCAACGCATCTCTAAGATAACTCATTGACAAACCCTTGGGGAGTGGGAGGGGGGGGGGGGACTTTATCAGTGGCAGACACGCGTCTGAAAAATACCCACAAGTGACGATATTTCTGCAAAACAGCGTCACGAAAGGTGTTGTCGAAAAATGGTACGTCTGAAACGGCGCTAATATTTTCTCTGTTAAAATTTCTATTACAACCCCTTGCTTCCTTCTTATGTGTACAAGTCTGACTAAATCACTTGGAAGGATCTGAAAGGATCTTCCTATATTCTGGAATCCTGGTAGCGTTTTCTACGGTATATCCCCTCTGGATTGTCCTTAGCCCCATGTATACGCAAACAAGTGTCCCCACAATCGAACGCTCTGCGTTCATTCTTGCGCTTGTTGCTGGATGACGCTATCCCTGCTGGCTTCTCAACGTTATCCCATGGGAATATAGGTAAGGGTATCGTGTGACCTCTCTATCCCAGGCGAGCAGGAATGATAAGAAGGGTCAATAAGGTAGCACAAGGTTGTTTCATGTGTCATCGACTATTCTCAAGGTTGCCAAGCGGGCGCTAATAACAATTATTAATTATAGTTATGATTTTATTTGTTGCAAAATTTGTAGGTGCTCTATTATCGTTCGTGAATAAGTTACGGGGTATTTATTTTCTCGGTCCATTTAATTTTTAAGTAATTTTCGATAATATAGTGAAACAGAGTTCTTA
The DNA here is from genome assembly GCA_948146005.1 of Nomada fucata. NCBI lineage: Eukaryota > Metazoa > Arthropoda > Insecta > Hymenoptera > Apidae > Nomada > Nomada fucata. The sequence goes on along the minus strand of OX411282.1, from coordinate 17,417,292 downwards.
ACGAAAATATGCTTGTGTTGAATGGGCAATATAAAATGATATTGAATGATGGTAAAGCCGAGATCAATTTGAGCTTTGCAAATGATAATTTTGTGATTTTGCGGGGGATGTTTAGCCGAATTCAATAAGTCTAATATTTAATATCTTTATTTAAATAATATTAATTTGAAATCAGTGGGAGTAGCAGTTTTTCACCCGCCTTCGACTCACTGACAAACTGACAAACTGGCGAAACCCAGTAAAGGGTGGAAACATAAAACATAAAAAATATTTTTGCATCCTTTTACATCGTTCTACGTTGCCTATCAAGTACAGATATATTTTTTATAATATTTAATTAAATAATCGCTTTCTTGTATTGCATTATCACGGGTGGTCAAAATATCTTGCGAGGATGATAAGCTGATCATTCTATATACCTATACGTTGCTTATTATTATACATTAAAAAATGGGTTTTCCAATTTCGTTCGAAGATATTGCTTTGAAGTTTTTTAAGAAATGAATTCAAATTCTTTAAATTCTATACTGTTACGAAACAATTGTAAATTATAATACAAACTAATGAGAAATTATATATTCGGATGTAGTGTTTATACCAGATACATCGTTCGTAACGACTAATATACCCGCTTATGTAAACGCTCCTGTTAGTGCACACCACCAATAATGAATAAGCATGACAATAATGTACAACTTGGATTCTTCAGTTAATGCGAAAAATAAACTTCTATATCAGTATTTTTTCTCTTAAACACTTTGCAACATATAAACTCTTTCATATTTATAAACCAGCCGAAAATTATTCCGTTATACGTTTATTGTGTCCTTTATTGTATTATAACCATGTTTATAAACGCGTATCATAATCTTTATATCCTGCTTCGTCCCAGTTATGAAACCGGGTTAAATAAGTTTCAACGATTATCACTGAGCTACTTCATAATAATTTCACCAATAGGAGGAACGCTTCTTTTGTTACGTTCGGTAATGCTTAATTATATCTGCTTCGCGCATATATTTTCAATTGCGTTGCACTCTGTTATTATGCGTTATAGCAATTTTCACGGGGAATGAAGTCAGCAATATTTGTTTATTGAAGTATTAAGAAAATATGCAATCTGAATTTCTGGTAGACTTGTATTGATGTTGTCTTTCTTTTGGAAACTGCAACTCCGCCAGCCAAAGAATACAAAGTGTACAAGTACCTGCACTTAACGCTTGTTGATATTTATACTTTCATATCGTATCAATGAAATAATAGAAACATTGCAAACTTCAGAAACACGTCAGTGTTTCTACCTCTTCCTAAATATTGTTTAACAAATTAAAATTAATTTTTTAAAAGTTCATTTCATATATTGTAACAATTTCCTTTGGAAGATTAAAATAAAAATATCTTTATTCAGCAGATAATTGCAAATGTGCGACTCGAAAGATCTTTGGGCCGCGCGAGTAATAAAATCGATGCATGTCTATAAATCAGTAATATAAGAGTCTTATAAGAGCTGTGGAAAAAAACTGTTTTCACACGAGGAGTCCAATTGTGTCACCGTTGATCCTGGATTAAATAATCCTCAAGATTATACAATCTTGGCGTTTTGTTTGTCCAAAGACGCTTCCAGGATTAGCAAGTCTAAGTCTCGAATGACGGGATTATATAATCCAGAAGATTATTTAGAGCGGGATTAGGCGTAAGATAGACGCGGAGTAATTAATTTAACATGAATGTGCGCTGTTGCGTGCCTGGCCGATAAACGTGGCCAATAAAATAGAGCGATCGCCAAAGGTAAATGGATCAATCTCGAAAAAATACCAAACTATCTCAGACAGACACCGTCATTAATAATTTCTTATGAAAAATAAATAAATCAATAGCATTCTCCTCCGTAATCTCTAATAACGTCGAATCAAATTTATTTACGTCTTTCCGTTCACAGAAGTCGGGCATTATTTAACCGATTATAATTTGTAAAACGTTAAACTTCGATAGAACCCCTTAACGATCTCACAAGGCGAATTCAAGCAATTGACACGCAATCGATGCGCTAACAAATCAATCAGTTATTCACTAGGATACGAGTCGTCGAATATAGTGTCGAACCTTTCTTCAATTTCTGATGTTATGACACTTTCTGACAGAACCAAGGAGAAAAATAAATCCCTCACTTCGCATGGCATTCCACGATCTATATAACCCTCTAAAAATAAAATTACACAAGAAAAGAAGAAGCACGATATATAATACAGTGAAAAAGATAAGCGTACACAAAGTGCGTAAATAGAAATACAAATAATACAAAGGAAAAACAGACGAGAATATTAGAAAGCGCGCAAAGAAGACGAGCGTTAGGCGCGTAGCATCGGGGTTGGAAAGGGAGGACTTACACGTATGCTGGGTGAAGCACGTGCGCCAGGACAAGACATCCTGGGTTTCTGTTATCCTGATTACCAGGGTCCTACAAAAGCCCTTATTTGGGTCACAAACCATTTCCAGAATCTAGACCGTAGACTAGGATACCTACTCGTCTATTCTACTGCCCCGGCCACAAGAATAAGGCGGCAGGTGCCAAACAAAGGATCCTCATTTGCATATTTCTGGACTATAACGATATCTCAGATGTTTTAGTTAACGAATGCCGGACGAAGGTGGAGACGCTCGAGACAGGACACTTCCTAGCGAAACATGGGCGCCTGATATCACGGACGTCTAGTAGGCCTACAAGTTATTTGAGATCGATCGAAACCGAAGGAACTTGAACGCTGGTATGTAACACCTCTGTACGTGTACAGAATATACAGTGCTTGAATAGAGTAGAAATAATTGAAAAATCTTATCGAATTTGAGAATGGAGAAACTGCACGCTCACAACTGGTTTCACAACTTATCTTTCATCGAGGAAAAAAAGATAAGCAACTACTTATCAACGTACTAGGAGCTAAAATGACTGGCAACGTATAAAGTACATTAGTATAATTTTGTACTAAATGGAGTAATATTGAATTGTGTCAGGAAATGAACAATAGCCTATACGTCTTGGTTTCTATGCGGCGTGCTGCGACTAAAATAATCAAGAATAGAAATAATTCGCTGCATCGATTACATCAAAAACGAGAAATGGACGTATCAATAAAACACAGCGTCCCCCAGGTTATCCCGTCTACTTCCTAAAGCTTGACAATTGAAATGTCCGGATAATATATTAAACAGGAAGTCGTTCGAAAGGTAAAAAAGGGTAGGGAATGACCCTTGGTGACCAGGATCGCAGAACGACGACTGTAGGACGAAGTGCCTAATTGCGAGGTCCCAAACCGACTGCACGCACTAGGAAGGTTAAAAATCCGGGAGGATCAGGCCTCTATATCCTGCGACGTCGAGCAACCATCTATACTTCCGCCGCTCCTGCGACCCTAGTGTCTCGCTTCGCCCTTTATCCCAATTCTCGCGTTAAAGATGATCCGAATGCCTACGAAATCCACCAATCCACCACCGTATCCAAAGAAACTGCACAGCCTCGGAGACGCAAAGAGCTCTGGCCGTTCTCTTTTTCTCGTCGCCCGATGCAACAGGCTCGTAAGAACGCTTCCACGAGGACGCGCAGCAAGGATCGTCGCGTGGCCGTAGTCCTCGCCCACATTCTGTTATCCTGACACGAGAAACTCGCCGTGGCAATTTCTCCCGACGTTCCACGAGGATCCACCGTTAACTTTGTTTCAGTTACAGGGAAATACATATATGTGCATCATTTTTAGTAGAATTTGGCAGATTTATTCGCCGGTTTTTAAATGTCGGGACACAGAAAACGATACAGCAGTTATGCTTATGCGACAGAAATATGGACGTGGAACAGACGAAAGTTAATTGTAATTCAGAAACGATAAATGTCAGGCGTAGCATACTACAGCAATGAGATCCACTTCTACATAAAGTTTAGAACCTACGCGGCAAGTTTATTTTGTTTTTGTCTTCGACTATATCGCATTAGCACTTCCTTCGGAACATAATCTTGCAATAACGATTAAATGCATTAGGTAGCAAACTTGCATCTATATTATTAATATTTATATTACACCCAACTCTTGCTGTGCCATCTTTTTATAATATCAAAGCCAATACCGGATCGTATCCCTTGGCATTTCGGAGTCTGTATACACATTGGGGTTATACGATCTACGAATTTATCGTCATAGTACGATACGACTGGAAGGTTTTAGACTCTCTAATCCCGAGATTCGTTGCAGGGACAAAATGGCGAGATTATACAAATCCTGGATCGCTTAATCCAGGATTAAGATTATAGTCACAGAGAGGTGGGCTTCCGCGAATCTGTCCGCATTTTTGTTCCCCGCGAGGAGCGACGGATATAAAAATCCATGTGGGACTTGGCGAGCTGATGCACCGAGGAAGATCGTTCGCAGGAAAAAGTAAATAATTCTATAAATATTCCAAATTTAATCCGAAAAGGCACGACTTAAACACCACGCCGCAATCCCTTCTTTCCACCAGCGAACAAGTTCAATTACACTCCAAATAATAGAATCTCCAGCGGCGAGATTGATCGCGCAGAACTACTAGTTGCATATTTCCGGGGAAATTGGGGCAGAAATTTTCCTCGCGCCCAATCCATTCCAACCGCTTCAGGATTTCCTCGAGACCTCGAGCCCCTCCTTCGGCGGACAAACAAACAGAATCCGCAAAAACAAGTCGCACGCGTAGACGAATACACATATGCGTTCGTGAACCACGCGACGAGAAACGAAATCACGCCGCGTCTCTTTCGCGCTGCCCAATATTTCCATACAAACTGACGGGCAGCGCACACTCGCGCCTCGACCCCGCCTCACAAAGAGGATATCTCTCGAATCGTTCGTAAAATTGCCGCCGTATCAGGACGGGATGTAAAGCTTCCTGGGGGATGAGCCGCTTAGCCTCTAAACCTTGTGTGCTCTGCCATGGTCCTTCGGCTCCCCGCGCCGCCAGCCTTGATCCACCCCCGCCGTCGTTCTCTGCGCCACCCTTTTGTACGGACCATCATCTGCGTCGGCGATAGGTGTGCGCTCGTACGTGTCCACGCACACGCGATTCAACGAACGTATAGGCGGTCCTACACGGGGATTATCCAGGTTCTGTATTCGTGAGGATTATCTTTGCCCGTTGCATCGATGTGTCCTCGCGCGAGTGTGATCCTGTGTGCGCGTAGCCAAATCCTTTGGCGGCTCGGCCTGCTTCTCTCTCTCTCCGTCTCCCTCTCCCTTTACCTGTGTGCTAGCATCGGCAGTGCAGGTGCAGGTGCTCGCGCAAACGTGGCTGTGCAGCGGCGACCACGTATACTTCACTCATTTGGTTTGACCGGACTCCATGCGCGGCTCTTGCGAATGTCCTGGTAATTCGGTGCGGGAGTACGCGTCGATTGGAATGTGCGCGTGCCCGCTGGAGTACACGTGTATACGTATACGGTCGAACCTGGGATTAATCCGGGATTATTGGCCGAGTGTGCGCCGCCCGCCGCCCGCCGCCCGCCGCCCGCCGCCTAAATCCGAAATCCAACGCACACAACTCGGCTAATCCTAAACCCCATCCTCTCTTCCTCGCATCGCGCGCTCCCACTACCAGTGTTCCACTCTTGGCGTATCCTGTGCGCCCCACGACAGTCGAGGCATTAACCTATAGGGTGTGCGCGAAAATCAGCGTCGAATCTTTCCTTCGTTTCCGCCGCCCAAATATTCGGTTTCGAGATTTTTTCGTCGCCGACTTGCGCGGCTTTTAATACGATAGGCCGCACGGTTGGATTCTCCTCTTAAGGACCGGTTCAATTTCTATTCTTCGGGGCTTTAATTGCAATCGGTGGATGCCGGGGCGGCGAAATATAGCACGAGTAATTGTGGATTAATTTTGTATTATTCCTGCTGGATCGTGGATTTATTCGAATTCGTTGGCGCGAAGGGTTTAAAGTATTCGTTCGGTAAAAATATGAAAGTAGAGTGAAATATATCTTCTGAATTATTAAACATAGTTCAATATACACGCGCGTAATCGTGTATTCTATACAGGCATTATTAATAATAAATATTCCTGCGCGGAAATTGATTGAATTATTTGGTCATTTATAACGGTCCATAGCGTTCGTATTCGTTACGTTGCTACTGTACGATTACTTTGGTCTCCCATTGTATGCTACTGGATTTATGCTGGTACCATAAAAGTAATGCTTCTTTATTACGTATATACGAAAATAATCGCACACTACTAATATTATATCTGCGACGAGCAAAAGTGTATCTTCGCAATAATTTCACGATATAGTGAATTCGCTGTTTGTGCGAGCACTTTCCCCGATAACTCTTATGCAAAAATTTCAGTTCCACACTTCCAGGGTATAGTTTCAAATAGCGCAGACTATACCTGTGCAAATAAGCAAGCATTAAGAGAACAATCGCTAGTTCTTGTTGACACGCATTACGTTGCGAACGGAATTGCAGACAGAACGCACTTTATAACCTGTCGGTATGGATCTCTTAATTGCACACTTAGAATTCGTGGCTAAATATTGTTGACAATATATTGCTACAATAGTCAACTATAATATTTTATGATTTACAGTTTCGAACATTTCTTGTGCACTTTTTTCTATACACATTCGTGTGACGTCCATTCGTGACACGAATATGCATAGTGGAGTATTAATAAACAATACGCTTATAAAATAGAATCGAATTTTTACCGTGCTGTTGTACTTGTAAACGCGTAGAAAGTACAATAAAAATGAACATCTAGAACAGTGGAAATTTATTGTATATTTAGCGGGAAATATTGTTTGCAACAAAATAAATTTCCATACGAAAATGTAGAAATGAAGGCGCATACGTATGTGAACGCGCATAATATAACTAATGAAGCTCTCATACTCGGATATCATACGAATATACCGTTATGATATCGATTTTGTCTTTCCCTTTCTGTGTGGTCACGTTGAAAGTTACATAGCTGTCTGCTTACAAGATGCCTTCTGCAATACAGATATCACGAAATTACGAATGATTTGCAAGCACTGATAACAGGTCTGTCCAGTGCTTTTTCTTTATCTTGTTTAAAAACAAGGATGAAATGATACTAAACGAGACTTGTTCTACTTTTACCTTCTTGTTACACACTTGACGTATAGAATATAAATTTCGAATTGCAGATTTTCAATACTCGTATAATATTTACCCCTTCAGCGTCGAAGTGACGCAGGTAGAGAAAGTAGAATGGCAATAAATACCTTTTCGTTCTTTCAGAGTTAGCTGCTTTGTCAAAGTATTTTGCTATTATTCTGGTTGAAAATGATGAACAAATAAACGCTGTCCGTTCCGATTCAGCGAGATGTACTATAAGGCTCCGGTATATAGTCCAACGAACACATTCGAAGCTTTTGAACGACAAACAATAGACGAGGGGATGGAAAGTTCGGTTTTCAGTCCCGCAACGATCTAAATGGAGTTTGAGAAAGGGTTAAATGTCGTAACGAGTTCAATCTCATGCTGGAAGACGGTGTAGTACATGTTCGCGGATCGCCCAGCCACATAGCCAGGGATTCAAATTTAATCCGGATTAGTTCGTAAGGATCACAATATCCTTCCCTCTTGATATTCAACCCTTACGTGTACACGAGATATCACGCAATCCTCGCACAGGTAAAGCTGAAACACGTGAACACGCACTCCATTAGGCTCTATCGCAATTGTGGTATTCGCCAACCAATGAACGAAGCCGCGTAACTTCTCGCATTCAAATTTCCTTATTTATCGTTCCTTTCAAATTTATTTTATTTATTAACTTATGAATTTTGGTAAATACTTGGATTGCTGAACAGTTCTCTACTATGTACTATTCAATTTACACTTTAGGGAGAAAGTCAGCGCGTGGAAAGTAATCGTGAATTCTGTGGAAGATATACGTACATTTTGTAAGTATTACGCAAAATTAGCAAAGTTTTATTACAATATTTAAGAGATGTTAAATTGAACGATGGAATGTAAGAATAAAGAAAATATATTCGAAATTGTTTGGTATTGAACTTTGCATTCTTCCTTCGCCGCTTTGCATTAGTGAGTCTTGGCAATTTAAAATATTGTTACCGTAGCAGCTAATATTTTCTATCTTTTTATTGGATATATCTATTATCTAATGTATGAATCAGTCCTACATACTACTACAACTTACTATAAACAAGTAATGTCTTTTATTGACTCGTAAAACTTTCAGATAGTATTTATATCGCAATGAATTATTGATTTTTTTTTTAAATCAAGAATGTTCAAGCATACCGATCAATTTATCAGAATAATCTTCCATGCCTTGTGGTTTAAAATGGAAAGGGTTATCCTTTTATAAGACCACACCTTGTTTGACCAAAGCAGATGAAAATTTCTTTCCAACGACAACTAATTCTCGAATTCTCCATTTGTTAATCACTGTCAAACTATCCAACTTGTTAGTCAGAAGAGTGGCGACGCTGTTTATTGTTAGGGCATACGTAAACACATATTCCAGGCCAATTCCAGGGTTTCACAGATATTCGAGGGATTTCATAAGGGATGTCGAGATAAGAACGACGAAAGGCGGAAAAAGCTACCAGTCGAAGGCAAGGGATTAATCTTGACGCTGAAGATTTAAAGAGGATCCTCGAAATCCGCAGATTTAAGAAGTGCGTGCTTCCGCGTCTTCTCGTCCCTTCCCTCTCCTGTTCCTTTCTTCGTTCGAAATTCGAACAGCAAATATGTACTTTTCTGCTCCCTGCATTCCGTCGGACAACATTTCCTTACCTCAAGGCATGATCGAGGGAGTCGCACTTGAAAATATATTTTCTAAAAGAATGCGGCTACTCTTTTTCTGAGGTTTCTCAGTAGTCAAACTCGATAACCCGCAGTTCTTCTTCTTAAACGTAGCATTAAACTTTTGCAAATTGTGGACCGATTACTAGCGAGGTCTAAAATTCGAAAATTTTATTCTCAACATTCCGATGTTGAGAGTTATTTTTACTGCATGTTAATACAAAATGAAAGCAGTGCAAGCTAGCACAGAAATACGAAATACTGCTAGAAACAATGCAAGAAAACGTATAACGAACTGAAGTTCTGCATTACTAATCGAGTGACGATAAAACGAAGCCGGGAAGGGGGTTCAGACGAATAAGTGGCCAAGAGACGAACAATTACAAAAAATATAGCAAACAGTTAGTTCTTTGCACTTGCCAAACGGAGCTGGATAAGTAAAATAAATCAAAGCTAAGAACACGATTCTCTGAATCTATTATAGTTTCTTAAATACTAAACGTATTCGGAATCCGATTCGCAACTCGAGTCGCGCGTTAAAACGCCTGTCAGGGAAGATCGATGCGTCTAGAAGTCACGCGGACTCTGGTTTTCGTCCGCTCTGGCAAATTGTTTCCACCGCATTGTCGAGGATCAAGGAAATTCCGCCGATAGTCTATCTCGTTTGCGAGCATTAAGGACCCCTTCGCGCGACCTCCACGCGCACGAAATCTTCGTCATCCTCGACGAAGGATGCTTGCCTCGCGACACGAGATCCAGATACTTCAGGTTACACATTCCGGCTATTTCGAATGAACCGTGATAATGGAACACCATTCTTGTTTCAAGGAAAGAGGGAATGAATCAGCCGATTGGGAAAATAGTTGCGTTGAAACAAATCAGCGCACCATCCGCAATATGTATGCATTGAAGTATTGAAATTATATGCGCCGTTCAGTTGTAAAAGTCCGCGAACTAAAAAGTAGAGAGAATTGATAAATATTTAAATTGCGACTAGTGTTTTCTAATTCGATTTAGCGCGCGGAGTTAAATCGCGATAGTTTCTTAAATAAATTATTTATTCGTCACCTGCGACAGAAAGTTATATCGTATAGTGGTGCCGAGCGTAATTATTGAGAAAATTTACTATTATATTATAAATTTATATTATAAAAAGTTACACACCAATCAAATGTTTTGGTAGTAACATTTTAAGCGAAGCCAGTCGATTTCGCCCGCGAATGATTTATATTATAGTGGAAGGACATAAGTTTAGAAGTTTACGAGAAATTATCGGAGTTTGTAGAAGTTCAGAAATTTAACGATACAAATGCATATGGTGCATCGCCGAATTATCGGAACGAGCCAAGGAGATGGAATGCTATATGGGATCAGCTATATTAATAAAGTATTATTCTATTCTTGTTTGCGTCAAATACTTTATAAACTGAATTTGTTTGCATATTTTCTGGTTCCTGTCAGCGGATAAGTATTATATACCTAGGGCTATTTTTTTCATTACAACTAACGGCAATACAAATCAGAAATAATTGATTACGGATGAAGAATATTCGATCATAAAATACTGATTTTCACCCTTTATACACGTGTGACATTTTACAGTCACATGTATATTTTGTAAATCTTTTTTAAAGACTTTTCAAACAATTTTTCAGAGAGTTCTAGTTTTATGATTCTATGTAATAATACCCGTGGTGTACACCACGAACTATTGTAGATTCTAAATCGCTGCTTTTCCACGATAAACAACATCAAATATTTTCAAGCGCCAGAATAAAGCGGAGTACGTAGAGTTATTATGAAGAATACATTTTTTTAACCTGAGCATGCTGCATGTTGTATTAGTACGCGTAAATACTGGAACTTTGATTGCTAAAATAGTTTGGCATTGACGACCTCGGCCTAGCTTCACGCTACAGATGCTTTAAAGTTGTTTTCACACGACCCAGCGCCGTAAAGGTGACTTAATTTCCTCGCCGCCGAAGATTTACGGCCGAGGGAACAACACGTGAGCGATTCAACAAGATTTGGGGTAATGGGGCGTGTACTGTTGTTGTAGAGAATGCAGGTAAACGAAAGAGAAAGCGAAGGGAAAGAAAGAAGACTAGTCCACGCAAAGCGTGGAGGTGCTAGATAAATTTGTTTAAATAACAACCACTGAAATCATGCGTTTCCTCTTTCAAATAGGAAGGTCGTATAGAAATAGATACGCAAACGGTAAGATGCAAAATTTCTTAACCTACTTCCAAACATTGTATTCCAAATGAATATAGCAAGTCTTGTTAACCGAATGAACCTTGTTAACACTTTCGATTGTTACTTACTTTGAAACTTTGAAACAATTCCATCGCTGTTTCCGACGATTGCGCGATTTAATATTCATCGAGAAATAAAGGAGGGAGGGCGAAGGAGACACAGACGAAAAGAAATAAAAAATTAGGGGGAAACTCACCGGTACTAGAGGTAGATTTGCTAAGATCGAATCCCTCCTGCTTCGGGCTTGTGTTTGCTTCCTGCTTGGGGTGTTGATTGTGCGCAGAAAACGGTGTTTGGGGCGCGCTTAGGGGTGTCTGCGATTGATGAGGATGCACCGACGGTGGTTGGGTAGCGTTCTGCGGCTGAGACTGTTGAGATTGGTGAGACTGGGGGCTCCGAGGTAACGAAGACACGCTACTAGGCCTGGAAGGTGGAGAGGCCTTGTGTGTCAATGCCAAAGCTTGGCTCTGAAACAAAAAATGTTCAATTTTCGAATTAGTTATTCATTGATTTCATTCCTCCTTCTCGAATTCTCCCGAGATCTACCATCAAACCTATTAAGCCTCGTGCACAATTTGAAAATCCACCACGAATAAAAGATTTTTTGGTCAAAATTACGCATTTACGATCTCACGTATTTATGAAACACGGCCGTGCAACAAAAGATATAGTTTAGATGAATATTTTGTACCAATATCTTAATATGTCGATATTAATTTTTATTTCATTCTTTTTCACAGCGTCGTGTAAAACTGATACGAATTTATATATTTATATATTTATAAGGGTTAATTATAAAGATATGTCTAATACAACAGCATAAACAGAAATGATGTAGTTTGCGTACGTATGATGTGGGCAAAAGAATAATAGTCATTGAATTATGAAAAATATGCGGAAAGATATTTCTTACGTTTGAAAATTGCGTCACCATGAATGTAAATTTGTTGGCAGAAAATTTGTGGAAGTGCTAGCTGCTTTTAACGTTAAGACGCGGAGGAAGTATCGGTGAACAGAAACTAATTTATCAGTTTAAATATTAAAATATTTTAAAATAGAGTTACCAGCAACGATGTTTGGAAAAGTATAAAACTCTGAAATGATTCAAAGAACTAAAGGAATTTTTTTAGGGGCTAAAGGTATGCGACATATTTATATTCCCCCCTCGCCACATTTCACTTCCTTCCATTACGGAATAAACGGGTACAAATATTTCAGAAAACTGAATATTCGATCAAAGTAATTCAGGAGCAACAACCTTCGTGCTCAGTCTATTGTAAACTTAATATTTTTAACCTCCGAATCCTTCAATAACAATTCGCCGAAAGAAAGAGACGCGGATTTTTGGACTCCCATCACAAAATATGTGCTCGAAAAATAACCAAAGCTTTAAAAGCTTTAAAAGCTTTAGTTTAAAAGAAATAGAAACCTCAACAATCGGTCTATCCTAATGTTCGAAGTCGACCGACCCAATTGCAAAAAACTGTCACACGCTGTAGCAAAAGCGAATAAGAATAAGACAGCCTTAGAGAAACCCGTGAATTAATCGTCCGGTTTAATAATAGACGCAAGGAGAGCGACGTAATAATTTCATGATTAATTCCGATGAAACGACACTCCGAACATAGTCGAATCCGCGACGATTCGGTCGTATCGAATGTGCCGGATGATCTAAGCGTTGTCGCCGATGAAATCTGAACACGTGCTCAATTCCGACCACGGTCTGCTAAGGCATAAGCGCGGACTTAGATTTATGTATGAGTGAACTGAACTTAACACTAACGGCTAAGCCGTTCACGATGTCAACGAGGGTCAAGTGGGCCCAGAATGCGACAGTCCTACACTACGGGACGGAGTGCGAAATGCACCGCGCGGCAGTTTTCGTTGTCTGAAAACTGGATCGTCGATGACGCTTCCGTGGAACTGTCCGGGCAAATGGACCAAGAAATCGTTTAACCCTCCCGCACTTTATCCTCGTTACCACCCTTTCGCTCTTTCCTCCCGATTATCGTCGACAATTACATCACGCGCTGCCCGAAACGATCGTGAATACGAATCGTTTGGAAATCTACCGTACACTCGGCCGTTCCATATTTTTTCTCGCGGTACCTACGGTTCCTACGAGCTTTTGTCCAAAAATATCATCGGAATTCTTTACAATTGCCGCCCTACCTCTTGCAACTAATAATCTGATCCAATTAATATTGTAGATCTTTTCAATACGTTTTGCACGATCGCGTCGCGATTGTGCGTGAAATTTGATTTACTAATAGAGATTGCGATTCGAACGGAATATAATAAGTTCATCTCGAAATGCTCGTTGTATACCGAGTGACTTGGTATTCGCGGCACCCGAAGACGGTTGCAATGCTACGACAAAATTGTTCTACGAAGCAAAAAAGTTTATCTAATTTTTGCATCATCTCAGATTACACGTTCGTTCGAGATTTTTGGATAAACCTTGAGTAGGTACGCATGATCAATTAATCAAAAATTTGACTAATCATTACACCTTTCGCAACGCGGGCCCGTAATAATTTGATGGATTTGCTCGATTTCTCGATAAACTATTCCGATAGTCTTATTTTCTTCGGCCCATTACGGATAAACTTTTGCCTTCTTCTAGATTAGTAGATTAGTAGATTAATTTTAACGATTAGATTGCCTAAAATCTTGGAAGATCCGCGATAGAGCTCGGAATCAATATCTTTTTTAATCGCTCTACTTTTGCCACGATCTTACATGCTCCTTTGGAAGGCAATTCACTTAAATTTTACGCACACTTGAGCGTGATAAACTCTTCGCCGGTCTTGCCGGATCCTTCCCCGAATCTCGAGAACGAAATTATGCTGTAATAGTACGATAACAAAGCAACTTAACCGCGCACCGCGTACTTATTGCGCGCGCGCACCGTTACTTCACACCGGCTAGGCTGCAACAATAATCTGCGAAACCATAGGAAACCAATTGGAAGAAATGCAAAATTCCTAGATTCGACGAAAACCTGCTAATCTCTTCGCAATGATTTGTCGCAAGAAAACCGGCGAAGAAACATTGGAGGATCACGGCTGATCCGTCGATAGGCACCAGGAGGAGCGAGTTCGGGTCGGGGATTTTTTCACTGGTCCCGACTGTACCGGGTTACCAGCTACTGTTTCGGGAGCTGCTTCGAGGTATGCACTCGCAAAAAACACGTCAGACCGCTGAAGACCCGGGCTGGTGTGCAAGAGCGAGGGAGAGCGAGGGAGAGCGAGGGAGAGCGAGGGAGAGCGATCGAGGGATAGCAGAAAGGAGGTAGGGAAGAGGAGAGAGACGGGGAAGGCGGAGAGAGAGAGAAAAAGGAGCAGGGAGAAGCAACGGTGGCGGCGAAGAAGGAAGAGCATGGAAGAGGACGAGGACGCCGTACAGGTGGCGAACAGAGGAAAAGGAGCAGAAGCCTCGCGCCGGTGTGCAAAGTAGTGGACGAGGGAGAACGGCGGTGTCCGGAGGTGGAGCGTGGATTGGAAGAGGACGAAGCATCCCTCCTTGGCTCGTTTCCACGCGAGGAATGAGGATGAACGCGGGCCTGTAAGCGGGAACGCATAAGAAAAGGCAACAGGTGGATGGGGTTAGCGGCTTATCCGGCTAACGCCCCAAGTGATATCGCGGTAACTTCGACGTGACGCGAAAGGGGATGCGGCGTTCGCCGTGCAAAAGGTGCGCTCGTGTGCCTCGCGATTTCGCTGCAGCTTCCCAACACGAATCAACGGGAATTGCTCCTCCGCGTGCTCCGTTTGTTATCCGACGCGCCCTTTCGCCGATCCGATTTTCCTTCGCTGTGCAACAACGTCCACTGTGAATCGATCTAGTAACGATGCTGTCGTCCGTATTGTCCCGTATTGATCGAGGGCGTCGCTCGTCGTTCAATTATTTCCAATATTTCCAATATTTCCAATATTTCCAATATTTCCAATATTTCCAATTAACATGTCCCATATTCGTCAAAAATTGTAGCAAAATGTTTTATACCTTATTTGACACTGGAATTACCAAGCCTGTCGAATCAACGGTACTCGGGTTTCTTGCTTCAATATTGTTTACTTCGTATACGTATTTTATGAAGCAGAACAACAGTTGTACGTGTCGATTCAATCCGCGTTCGACCACTTTCGTTTTCATCATCTGTGTAACGTATGGCGGAGCTCGCCGATCGTTCCAGCGTTCGGTGACTTTGTTCGCCTCCGAGTAACGGAAGATGAATATTATTTTTAAGGAGCATTTGATACAGTGGCAATAGTTTCGAGTACGGCGCTTAACAGTTGAGGAACAATCGAGGAATTTGCATCGAAGAATAGGCGCGATCGACGTTTAGTCCCGGCCGATTCAAACAATGCACTTTTTTTTCGCTTCTACAAGCATACAAATATTATCGATTTAACATTGGCACAAATTTGAAGCAACATCCACCTTCATGGATGCGGATGAATGAACAATTTAAAATGTCTGCGTCCGGCGAAGAATCTGTGAGTCAGAGCGAACCAGGACGAAATTACACCTGCCGGTACGATGTCGATACGAAGAAAAGCTAAAAAACGAGAAAAAGTAAATTCGGTTGCTGCATGCAAAACGCAACATCATCACGAATTAATACCAGCATCGCAAACAACGGTTCGACGTCGTTTATCGGCGGATCAACTTATCTACCGGGTGTAAAAGAGATACGCGCCAGCGTTTCCTGCTCGGCTGCTTCCCGTTAAGACGATAACCTTAACCGTCTACCAATGCAAAATTCTGCACGGTCCTGCAGCGTCCAAAACTCTCAAGAGCACCGTGAACGTTATTCGCAGGCATATTTCTGTGGCCCGTTTCGGACAAGCTTACGTAAGATCGAATTGGAAATGGTCCGTGACTGTCCGTGGTATTCCTTGCGTCAGCTTCGATAACCTTCTAAATTGACTCCTCTTTCGATCGAACATTTTCGCGAAGCCCTTCCTGTTGGATCGTGCTGCTTCGGCTGTTCCAATGCATCCGAAGCGCGTATAAACTCCCAGCGTTCCACCCAAGCGTCATCATTGTTCCCCTCAAATTCCCATTTCATTCATGCCGCATAAACGTTGCCTCGGTCTCGGGTGGCCAAGCATTTTTTTTTAAGTTTCGTCCATACATGTACGAAAATTCACCGTTTGGTGCAATCAATGATACAATAGATACAAGGACAGCAATATTCGTAACGAATATTCGTAGCAACGCGGGGTGAAATAGCAGAAGGACGAATAGAACTCAACCGAAGCGTTTGATTTTTAATTAAATACAGCGCACTTGCCGAATAATACTAAACGAATAAACTGTAACTTTAGTAAACTTTAAACAGTTGAGACGTTTTAAAAGGCGAAGGAGGGCATTCAGTCGCTAAATTGTACGTTTCGGCTTCTTTCATCAATGCAGCAGCACAATATTTATTAACGAACGACCGACTTTCTAACTTGACGAGTCGCAGCAAACTGGTTTCCTAAGTTTTAAATATACCGCATCGTGTTTAAGCTCCGAATTAATGATTAAGCTTCCATCTCGAACTTTAAGTTACAATCGGCATTAATTGATCGTAAGTGGTTTCGCGTTAGGAAGTTACTTTGGGAAGATACTTTTCAATTCCCTTTTTGCTCGGTCAGAGATTAGCGATTAAATAACATCGGCCAATTAGTATCTATTTTTATCGAATATCGATTGAACGGTCTTAAATGTCTCCGCGGTTCGCGTTAATCGTGCAACATTCTAATCAGGCTTATCGAAATATCAGATGGTCGATATCCACGTACAATAATTGGACCTCTTTCCGGGGTAGATAATCCACGGATTGATGCTTCCACGGCTATGTTACGTAAATTGTTCGCTCTACTACCAGATGTTCAATCCCTTTTAGCCATTTCTAAAAAACAAAAAAATGACCGCGTAAAGCAGGAAGAGTACAATTTCGATCGTCCAGAAAGCAAAGTACAATCTCTTTTTAGCGACGAGAGTGGAATTGAAGCGTGTTCCACGAACGATCAAAATTATAATTGATCACACTTGTTCGTTGAAATGTTTATATCTGCATCACGAATTTCTCCGGTTCTTTGAACTTAAAGTATTAAGTAAAAGTATTAAGAGACTGGCCCGATTGAGGGAAATTCCAGAAAAAAGTGATGAACATTTAGTGGATTTTAGTAACTGTATCTTGTCTCGAACAATACTATATTATATATTCGGCAAACAATGTATGAAATTCCTTCGATTTAATATCAACAATTAACACTGCCCATTGAATGCCCTCAGTGCTCTCAAACTCGCAATGCACATACCTGGAGTATTATTATTATCAGCAGCCGTAAAACGTAACAATACAACCATAAAAATGAAAACGTTAACGTTCTCGATCGAAGCTTGGAACATTAACGCATGCCCGATCCATGTTTAAAACAATCTACCGTATGAATATCGTCAAGGTATTCTCACGTGACAATTTGTACGCACCCACGGAAATACGACACACGTTTCGGGCAGAAATAAATGACCGACGTTACAGTTACTTCGGTGCTAGAAGCGTACGGTGCGAATCGAAAAATCAGCCCCGGTATAAATATTAATACGATATTCGTGCCGTACGCGATGTACAGATAACGCGGACAGAAAACGCAGGGCAAGAGTCGGCCAGGAAAAGGGACGAGAAAAGTTTTACGTGCATTTGATGTATCGGCTTCGGCGGCCGGATAGATGGATTACAATCATTCCGGTAGCTGGGGTGGTCAAATACCGTGACCATGCGTGCCTCAAACCTATCCTCGGACGTACATGTACGCACTTTCGAGTGCACACGTGGCCTCGATGCGTGTACACCTTGTTACACTCTTGCGTTGTAACGCAAGGACACGTCTTTGACTAATCGGAATGCGCCTTCCGCCGGCTGAATTTTCGAACACCCAATATGCACGTGTGATACCTCGAGGTTCATCAACTGGCCAAGCCGTTAGGTTAATTAGAAAGCACTCGAGTATCTGTGCAGAGTTAATTAAACGTCATGCCGGTTATTTACAAAATTGTTCATTCTAAAAATAATTTATGCGGCATTACACTTTTCTTCTTTTAAACCTAAGCAAGCTTGCTTGTATATATATACATATATATCGCAAGATATTTTATACATTATTCAATAATGTATAACGGTTTCTTTTCGGCAAGTTTATTTGGCCGCGGGAGAGCAACTTTCAAGAGTTTCCGTTGCGATTGCATTTATATTTGAAGGATATAAATGTTGTGGTAATTCGCGAAAGGGGCGCACATTTTTTCCTAAAGAATCTGCTACGGCAAAAAATATACAGCACAGGTTTAACAATTGTCGGGTCCGATTTCGCTTACAACGGCGTATAGAAAAGTTGTATATTTATTTGTACAGGGAAGTAGCTGCCGGTGTTGCGTACGAGTTGCCTTTCCTTTAGAAGCCAAACGTCTGTTGCACCGTAAAAGAAACGTAGTAGGGGAAGGATCGATTTGGGTGTTGAACAAACACGAACGTTGCAGACCTTCTGAATTCCCGTCGGAGCACTGTCCTCGTGTTTGTCGAGGAATAATGCCCGCTGCATTGCTCGTAATCTTTGCGAGAAAGGATGATCCTGAGGGAGGAAATCTCACGGTTCCCCGGGAACCGGTAATTGCCTTATGAGATTAGCTTCGGTCCTTCCGCTTCTTTCACACCAGCACGTTTTTTTCGTCGTGCAGATACGTGCTTGAAATCAGTCGAAATCCAAGCGATATCTTTCCACCTGCCCCCTCCGTGATCTCGCATTTGCACCGTTTAACGCGATACAAGCATGCAACGAGACGAAGTCGCAGGGGCGTGCGAATATTCAGGGCAGGAAGAAAAATCTGAAGTTTCTGACGAACGAGAGATCGACTGGTCAATGGAGATGCGGTCTTGTTGCACCGAATGCCAGAACGCGAACGTGGTCGTGGCACAGGAAGAAGGCAGGGGCACATCCGTATCGTGGTCAGCACCCGTGACCCCCCGTACGTACACGTGTAAACGTACGTACGTCCATCCACGCAACACATAGGATCGGCGGTTTTACCAAGGATTATCTCCCAGCCCTCTCTACTAACTCTACCACCGCTTCGACTGCAGTTCGGAAATTTGGAGCACCGAATCTGTACGTTTTATTCTGCCGACTGTGTACTTGACTCTTGCGGAACATCCCTGCATCATTCCGTTTGATAAGGACGCGGTAGAATTGCTATGCTTTTAAACATCTTCTTGCTAATCCCGCAATTGATTTAATTGTATTCCTTGCATCATCCATTCTATATTGCATATGCATATATTGCGATCGGCGATCATCGATTGCACTACATTCGTTGGCATTTGTATCGATATAAAACAAGTACGGTTGAACGTACCAAACGAATGGCTTTCTTTCCAGAACGTTACAGCTATCAAGAATAGAACCGACACATTATCTCCCGTTTACGAAACATAAGATGAAACGTAAAATCTTAAGATACGCTCGATGACGCGCAAGTAAATTCATTATTTCAACAATGCGACACAACGGAAAGTGGCGAATTGATATTACAGAATTAGCTTTGCGTCGAACTAAAGTGGCCAAGAGGGCAGAAATTGGTAGGGTGGCCAATCGGCTGTGCAACGTTAGTAGGGGGTTGCTTTTCAATCGCGTTATTCACAGGTACCGGCGTTAACGCAGGTTTGCATGTATTACCCGAATACGGATACAGTAACGAAAATGCTCCTTACCTGTACTTGGTCTGTTTTCGTGTTAGCAGCCATCCATGCCTCTACAAACGTGTCCATAGCGCTCTGAAAATCCATTCCCTTGTAAAAAGTTGCTCAATAATTATCCTGGGACTCGGAAGTCGCCGTCATTTTTAATTTTACACTGACATTTATTGTTCCGATGATCTCCACCGACTTCTGTCTGTTCTTATGGATCATGTATCGGCGAGTGGGGCTGGAAATCGTTACACCTTCTTGCTAAGCACTCCGCGAACGTACATTGGTCGCGAGGTTCGAACCACAATCGAGTTTATTCATTTTTCCGTCTCCTAAATTTCTGATAGCGCACTTCGATAAGGATTTTATAATTAAACTACAACGGATTAGGAATGGCAAGAAAGTCTTTGTCGTCGCGCTGTTGGTCATCGAAAACGGTGTACATAAGTATCGTTAAACGGTAAAATCGATTAGATCGCCGAATCAATAATCGGTCGACTGTGCACACTTCGGACTAGACTGCAGAAAATGCTCTTTCACGCACGTGTTCGCCGAACGATCGAGACGGAGTTTCAAAGCTCTACGAATACCGCGTTCGCGGTATACGTAATTGAACAACGAGGATACCGAGCTGACAATGTTTATAATTTTACTATATCGCTCTTTGCAATAGCCTGCGACGCTTGTGGAGGGGGTTCACTGTTGGTTCTAGTATAAGCACAGCATCGACAAATAATACTAGCACTAACAATAAAAATTCATTTACGCGACACTTCAGAAATCGTTCAGCTCTTTGAAAGAAATACTCGAACGTCTCCCCGGTTGTCTCAAGGGGGCCGCGAAATACGTCACTGAATTAAAATTGTCGTCAACGAGCGAACGGCCTACTCGAAAATGACCCGGTGTTCGTCAATTAACTTCTGTCGAGTTCGAAATGTCTCGGTGTCATTGTTCGGGTCGCACAGAACTGATCGATAACAGGTTCACTCTTGGATCGATCTCACAATTGCAATATATCATCTGACATTGTTCAGTGAACAGTCTGTTCTCAGTCGTGTCTCTCAGCGATCGATCTTGAAAACGAAGTCCATCCTCGAGGCGGAACGGGGACGACGAGCGTTTCGTCGAACGAAATTCTTGGGCATGCCCTTCGAAAATCCGTGTCTCAGTGCGAACAGGTTGCGAGCATCGTGCACACGAACCGCGAAAATAACACGTTCGCATGAGACGGCGTTCGAGCCGCGACTGTGCGTGCCGGAGCGTCGCGGCGCTGGTTCTGCCCCTACGGCGCCCTACTCGCCGTCGCTGTCACCCCACCACCACGCCGGCCACCATCGCCCCACCGTGGAGGACCATCTTGGTCCTTACGCGGATGGTTCACCCTCGAACCCTCCAGAACTGCCTTCGTCGTCCGCACAGTTTCGTCGCTCTTCTTGTCTCTCCGCACCGCCTCCCTCTACATTTTTCTTTTCCTCTCTCCTGGTCCATCGTACTCCACCTCTCTATTCCTCGTTCGCTCGCTCCGCCGCCTTTCTTATCTCCCGTCGTTTCATCCATTTTCTTATCACTCTCTCTCTCTCTCTCTCTCTCTCTCTCTCTCTCTCTCTCTCTCTCTCTCTCTCTCTCTCTCTCTCTCGCGCGCGCGCGCGTCTTCCCCGAACTTTTTCCTGTTTCTACTTCGGGTTTCATCTTCCTCCTCTGGTATTATTCAGCCCTTTTATCCCACGTCCGCCTGTATTTCCTTCCCTCCTTCTCTTTGCGCCTAGTTATCGTTAACTTTTGTAACTCTTCCCCCCCCCCCCATCTCTCTCTTTGTCTCTCTGTCACTCCCCCACCGCCGCTCTCTCTACGATTCGCCTCCCACTTCTGGCACGGGAGCTAGGCTTCCGGTGCACCCCGCTTCCCTTGCTTGTACCGCTTTCGATTCGGGGGTGTGTCTAGAGATAAGATGCACCGGTGCACCTGCAACACGCTACGCGGAGCACTGCGCCATGGGCATCGTAGATCAGGGGCCGGAAGAGGAAGATCCCTTGCGGAGATTTCGTCGAACCGTTTCCAGCACGCTTCTTCGATCGCGATTTACTTTTTCTCCGCCGGCCAGCTTTCCATTGTTGACAATCATTCAATTGCGTGTCGTTGCTTCTTACGTTTCACTCGCATCGCGGTTCGACATGCGCGTTCATCCCGTTGGAAGAATTCATGGGCGACGTGTATTCTACCCTCTGGGAATTCGGTAATCAGTTAGGTTTCGCAGTTTCTGTGATTGAAAGTAGAATTATCGGTGACGTTTATACGCGACGGAAGCTTTGCTCTTTTTAAAGTGGCCCGAAAATCATTGGAAACGGAGCAAAGGCTATCCAATAAACGATCGAAGGATTTTAATTTTTTTGAAATATCGGGGCTGTTATTTTATCTTTCCTCACAGATCTTCTTCATTCTTGTTCCTATGTTTTGTGAAATGAGAACACTATTTCTAAATAATAACGAATGAAAGTTCTGAATGCTTTCGTGCTACCTCATAATTTTTTTTTAGTGCAATTTACCAATGCAATTAACAATTGTAAACCGATAAACCTTGTATTCTATTATCTATAAGTCTGCTTGTTTCCAACAGATTATTATCGTTATAGCTATTCCGTAACGCGATGAACAGTCTATATCGATCAAAATATAGGTACTATATTTTCGACGACATTCCCAACAAACCTATAGAAATTTGTAAGAGTTACACGGTACTATAAATAAATAAATGACATTGGATGTTGCTTCGTACCATTATTTTTATTCTTATGCAAGAAGTTGATTGGATTGGGACAAATTGGGAACTTCAACACTCTTTTCTCAGTTATTAAAAGCATTCATTATAGTGGACTTCTAATAAGCTGTATTATAAAATTGAATCAAAATTTGTTTATATCGTGTTTATATTGCGTTTATATTGCATTCGTTTGCTGTAAATATGTAAATATTTACAAATAGGTACATTTAGACATTCCGTGCAAAGATTAATAGCAGCTGTGCTTTGTGACCACGAATACTTTACACGACCATTTATACAGTACACAATATTACATATTATATGTATATATGATTGCCAAGGTGCATAATTTATAATATGTTGAGGTCAATAACATCAAATTAATAAAAGATTAATAAAAGAAATGTCTTATAGTAAGTAATTAAATTGAATTTTAAACTACAAATACGAATTTATGATGAAATCGATCCATGTAACTCGCACGTCCTCTCGAAATTCTTTCCTAATAATACTTCGTGTACAAAATTTAAACTTCAGTCCAAAAATATGGGTCACGATATCAGATATACATATATGAATTATACTGAACTGTCGTTCAGTACAGAATGCATTTGTATCCAATATAAATAGATAAGTAGTTTCTTTAGACAGCAAAGAAGATTAAAGAATAGCTATTGTAGATTGCGATCAGCTTCATATAAAACCTTTCGTTGCAATTCAATTATCATTTTCCGACCTATGTATCAACACCTACTTTGAAGAATCAATAATATAATTATTGAGCTTCTGTAACTGAACGTTACGAATATTAAGGATCGCGAATGGATTTCCAAATTATTAACTAAACAGCTCGTTGCATTCAAACTTTTCGTAAAGGCTACAACGATGCGCAATTATTTCTACTATTGTGACGTTATTATTATTAGATCTCGTTCAGTAATTTTATTGAAATTATTTCACTATCCGATTCACCTGAACGCCAGTAAAAAATGTTTTTCAGGGCTTGCAGCTGCCTCGTTTAATCGTTTAATCGTTTAATCGTTTAATCGTTTAATCGTTTAATCGTTCGAGAAATGAATCTACAGATATTTTAAACTAACATTCGTGAACGAAATCAAAGGCAGGAACAAATTCACCGGGTTGACAAAGTCTGTAAATGTGGTCAATCATGTTTGACTGTAGAACGAAGATAATGTTAGATCAAAGGGACTAACATACACCATGCACGATACTTCGGTCGATTTTGGCTTCAGATTACACGATTCGAGGGAATTAATTTCCAGAAGGCATAAGCGATGGCGAGTAAGTAATAGCGTCACACATGGCTAGCATATCTGTGTTTCGGTGCTTCTCGCTGTTCTTACTTGTACCGTTGCGCGTGTATAAACGCTTACGTTCAGTGCGCTGCTTTTTGCAACTGTGTGCGCGCGTCTGCACTTGATTTCTATCGCGCGTGGCTTACGTATGGTTTCACCTACAGATAGCAGATACCAGGTACACGAATTTAGTTCCGAATATGTAGACATCAGGAATATAGCAACGAAAAAAAGGAGTAAATCGAATTGCATGAAAGAAGATAGCAATTCGCAAAGATTTAAGATGCAAGAAAATCGCGCATGCTTTTTTCGAGTAGCTCCAACGGTAATAAAAAATTCGTCAGGAACTTTGATACTATTATGTTTTGTCTAGATATTTAAAGGAATTTAAAGGAATGATACGAAGAACTCATTTTGGAAAAACGTATTAACGTGTTCGCAAGTTGGCTTCATTCTTAATCAATGATACATGGAAATTATTTCCTCTAGCCACGAGGGAACGAAAGCGAGATAAATTATTTTCGTTTCAATCACCAATAGTCATTTGTATACATTCTACGTACCATAAATGAGGGTTAAAAGCTAACGCGCTGTAGAAAATTGATTTGAAGGAAATACAGACGCCACTGGCACCGTGGTATTCAACATTTCTTCTAGGAGATCGCTTGGTATACCAGCCGATTATATCTATTGTGACGTTCCGTATCACTTCCGGTTTCCTGTGCACAGTCTATAATAATGATCGCCGTTTTTAAGTATTTCAACTGTACAGTTTCTTTTTTACCATTTAAATTCGGTGTTATTTCCGCTTTCATTTACAAAGTTGTCCCATTTATCAAATGGCGCGTTGAATACGCACGTCGGGATGCATACTTTATATTCAGTTAAACGAAACAGCAAAAGTCGTTTAACCTAGATTGCACGCGCAGTTATTGATATTGATTTATGCGAATGAGAAAAAGCTGATCAGTCAGATCGGTCGGCTTAATCGCGACCGAGGGCCGATAGCGCCGCGGCATTAGACTAGATAATCCCAGGATTAAGGGGAGTGCTCGTCGGTTAATCCATTATTCACGTGACATCTGCCATTCAACATCCCATACTGCGCCAACGATGTTTTCGCCGTTTCCTTTTTCCTACCGCCGCTGCTCCAGTTTATTTTCAGATTATCGGGATTCCATGTTAAAAGTTTGTACAAATAAAACGAAAAAAAGAAAACGCGGTATCTATCTAAAATGTTGAATCGATATCGTATCCTGTGCTATATAGGTATATACATGTACAGATGTGCATACATATAATATATCTAGAGACGGCCGTATTTGAAATCGATAGTATTCTTCAATTTTAACCGATTCAATTTACTTGACGGTCCATCTTCGCTCTTTCATATCGAGGTACATTTATTTTCGATTGGAATAAGATCATGGACACTGGTGATGCGATTGCCCGTGTACGTAATATCCCATGCATCTTACCATGTGTCGAGCGAAGTCGGCCGAAAATCTTTCAGCCAAATTCTCCGTGACAGATTCGGAAAATCGGGAGATTTCGTTCAGCGCTACAACACTTTACACTCTTCGAATCCGATTGTACACATCAATCAGCCCTGCTGAAACAAAGGCTTGAATTTCTGTGTCACGGGAGTACCTAATCTTCACTGCTTTCGACGTCGAGCCACTGTATTTGGTAAGTTAATATTGTTTCCCGAGAGAGAGAGAGAGAGAGAGAGAGAGAGAGCACTCAAATTGTGCCAATGTTTGGCAAATAAATCGCAAGGAAACAGAATTGCAAATATTTTAGCTAGTAGATTTATTGTAAAATTTTACTTAATTTGTCAAAGTACAAATCCAGTGAAATTATTCAAGCTATTGGTATATATCTCATATTGAATTGAAGTTAACTTTGCTATTTTAGATAACGGCCGTTTTAAGAGACTTACAAAATAGCAATATTTAATTGGATTCAAGAAAATTATGGCGTTGCCCTATTAAATATTTAGAGCACAAAGCGTAATAAAGTTAGAACGCGGAGTGGATTCAATATTATTTATCAAGGGTATCTAATACTGGAGTCCCGGATACAGCTCGATCGAATACTTAATATTATCAACAGGGAAATGTTAATCCCCTTTTTTACGCAATCCTATCGATTAACAATTCTATATTGCCATTTAATATAATTTTCGTTGCCGAAGATAATTTTACTCGCTTTAGGTCCAGCTTATATGTATATCTAGTAATAATAATAACTAAACGATAACAGCAATTTTTAAGAATAGTTGTTCTTGCCCAACGTTCGAGCTTCCATGCACATACAATTGAATTTAACAGAGGAAAATCATTTCCTCTAAATTTGCTTTTTCCTTGTCGATAAGTTATTAACTTTTCTTGCAGGAATAATGAATATTAGTGGCAACCGAAGAGTAATGAACAAATGTACCGTGAAATTTTTGTGCGTTTAATTAAATACAACACCAATGGCGAGAGTGAACTGCAATATTATATAATATCGGAAAGTATTTTCGTTCCATAGATATTGTTCTGCACTTCGTTTCGCAAACTGCATTACCTTCAAACGTGGGATTCGTTTGAAAAGAACTCAACTTTTTTCGTATGCCGTATTACGTATATTTCCGTTATCGGCTTCCTTTAACGATCAAACCTTTGACGGAGCCAGGCAATTCGCGTTTAATTAATAGACCCGGAATACGCTAAGAATAATAGCATCGTCGATCCTCCCTTTCGTCCAGAGTCATTTCTCCGGAATGATGAAGAAACCTGGTGGACAGGTAAATAGCGCGATGACCCACAAGTTTCCAGGAAGCCGCGAAAGGACAAATCTGTCGAACGGAATCTGTCAATTCCGAATCCATTTTCGTGGCGTTCCTCCCTATATTACTATTTCCCATGGTAACCCGGCCGCTCCTTATCGCAACGGCGAAGCCAATAAAGCATCCACGAGGCTTTACCTCAAACTTCTCCAATCCCCTCCCGAACGATGCACTCTTTCCACCCAGTCGTCCCCATGCAAACGACGCATACGTGCACAAGCTAACCAAACCTAGCCGCGTCTTCGTAGAAAGGGGGCGGGAGAGGGTCGGAAGAGGGGTAGTGATTGCATCCGCGGATGGCACGGATGCAATCTGTGTGCAAAGCGACGGAAGTTGAAACTTGAAGGGTGGAGACCGGCGGAGAAGTTGAGGGCGGGAGGGATCCTGGGGAACGAAGGGAAAGAGGAAGAGAGAGAGAGAGAGGGAGAGAGAGGGAGAGAGAATCAGGGGATGGATCACGGATGGAAGGACTACGGTTCCCGTTTAACCGTGGAGGGGTTACCGGTCGAAGTCTCGCCGGTGACACGGCTGGTCGGACTATTTTCCAGGATCGCCACGGTGGGTGGCAAAGCTGTGCCCGCGGGGCGTGTTCCACGAAGCTTGCAGGCGGAGCTTTAGCGACTCACGCCTTCCAGAAACGAGTAGCTTTCCCATCGAACCGGCAACCCGTCCCTCTCGTCCCTCTCGTCCCTCGGCGCGAACGCCAGTTCCTAGTGGAAGCCACCCCCGACGGGACGAGAGGCGACGAGACGCGACGAGACGCGGCGAGCTTTCCCCTTTCCTCGACTGCTTCCGCCGCTCGCCAGACTGTATCCGTGTACTCGGGGGATGTGCAGCCTTGTACGCGTGTTTGGACACCCGCTGTACCATTGGAAAAAAGTGGAAGGTGCCGAGCCTTCCACGGGGAATCTGACTTTTTAGGTGCACAGAGGGGGTGGATGGGTGGGGCCAAGGGTAATCCGAGAGGACAACCGAAGCGAGGGTAACGTATGCCCGGAGCTAATTTGCCGAAGCTTACCTGGGAAACTACGAGCGTCATGCGCGATACATTCGAATATCCTCGTCGCTGGAACGAAATCGCTCCGCTTCTTGCCTCCTCAGGTTTTCATCTTCCTGCATCTCCATCCGTTTCTCCTCTTTTTTGCTGATATTTAACGAGGGTATCGCAGAGCGTTTGCGGCGAAGCCCGTCTACACCCACTATTAACTCATGTATTATTCGTATCGAAGGTGCTTTCAGTTTCGCGATCGTGAGAAAATAGTTTGGCAAATTTGAACCGCATTGTTTACCATTTATTTGTACTGCGCAATAGCTCCTTCTATTCGCCGAATTTTCATACGTTTGTCGCCTCTTCTCTTGTTAACGCGTTAATACCAGTTACAAATAATTGACTCTGTGGGACACGGAAATGATGTACACTGTTGCAGTGGAATAGAATTTCGTGCTGCTCGGTTTCGCTCCACTCGACTTACCGTTCGAACCTCGTGCCCGCTCTCGAGATCCCTCAAGATGTAACCTCGAGAGGGGTCGTATTTTCCGGGAATGGCCCCGTGGCCCCGGAAACTGATATTCCTTTCGAGGAATCGTCGCTCGACGCTATCCCCCCGATAATCCGAACAGAGGATCAATCGGCGGGCCGATATTCAGATCTCGCTGTGGCGACGCGCAGTGGGGAAAAACGGCAATTTAGGCCTGAAAAAGTCTTTCTTTATGAAATACTTTTGATCTCCGCCCGATTCTGCGCTAATTTTTATATACGCGTTAAGAATGGGATGTGTACTATACGCTCTATCAAATTTGGCTGCAGCCAATTGCAGCTGCAAAAGTTATTGCATTTTTAATGGAATAGTTTTCGATATATTCTGTACTAGCGTATCATCAGTATCAGCAATTTGAAGACTTTTATTTCCAACATAAATGAAAAAGGGGGAGCCGATCATCTACCGTTTACCGTAGGCCGCATCAGTGCGAACGTTCTCGGCATTCAACTATTCTATCAAAAATGCAATAACTTTTGCAGCTGCAGCTAAATTTTATAGAGCATGTAGTATACATCCCATTCTTAACGTGTATCTAAAAATTAGCGCGAAGTCGAGTGGAGTTCAAAAGTATTTCATAAAAGAACTCGTTGAAAATTAGTTTGTTGAAACTTTCTTGAAAAGAAATATTAACAAATTTTTATAAAAATTTTCTTTTCATTTTTACACATACCTAATCTTTGTTGATACAGTTCCTGCAAACAGATATACCATTAAGGCCCTGAGCATTAGAATACAGGTGAAAATAGTATTCATCATTTTTAAGCTATCTTCAATTTTGAACGTTTGTATCCCTTGCCACGCTTAACAACAATGGATTTAAGAAATGAAAATGTCATTTTTAGGTGCTACGAACATTTAGCTTGATATTGCATATAAAATTATAGGGCTACTCCGTGTTTTGTTTTTCGGCTTTTGCACCCCTAAATTGCCGTTTTTCCCCACGTCGCGACGTGGTCGTTCCACGTATCGCCACAACCCAATTGTGCAATCATTGAATCGGCTATTAGACATCGTATTAGGTATTCAACTTTTATTATTCCGTTTCGTGAATATCTGTAATACTGTGAATCTTTATACATTGAATAGCGCGGTAGCGTCAAAGGTTGTGCCAAAGGTTGTGCCAATAAATATTACTCGCGTCAGAAGGCCTTCGCAGTAATAGAAAGGCACATTTTTACCCTTTTCACCGAAATTATTTTAATTCTATTGAAACAAAAACGGTAGTACAGTGCAAGTACAGTCTGTCGTAAGCGCTCCTACCTGTAGGCAACCGCCTAAATGGTAGCTTCGCGAGACTCTAGAAAGGTTATAGACCCCTTGCATAAAAACTGACGAGGTCAACTGTCTGTAAGCATCCAACAACAGCAAATTCCACCATAGAGTGCTCTGATCAGGTATTTTGATATTGCACGGGACGTAGTGCTCTAATAAAAAGCAATTCGCAATAACAAAGTTGCTGCAACACCTTGACACACTTTTCCTTGGGCGTTTATTATCGGTATGAACTATGTGTTTGCAGAAACGGGAAAAAGTAGCCCGAAATTAGTAAAGGTCGAAGGCCGAATGGAATAAAGACCGCTAAAAGGGTTGAACGTATCGCCCGCGTTTCTGTCTCCATATTATACGAACCGGCCAGCGAATGGGTTTGCCCGCGGAAAAGAGAAAATGAGAAAAGGAAAGAAAAAATAACCGAAGGTTCGCGTACGCGCTGATTTACTTTCCCTCTCATTCAATTACCAGAATTGGCAATAAAATGGGAGCAGTGGTCGAATTTAAATTTTTCGAACGGCACGCGAGACGCTCGCGAGACGCACGCGAGAGGCAGACGATAAAGAAGAACCGGCTGGTATAAAACCTGAAGTAAGAAATGAAATACACTTGTTCCCGAAGTACATACGTGATACGCCGCGAGATCTGTCGAGCATGTGGTCTGGAAGCGTTAAGGTACAAATTGAAAACCATTTAGCAAATCTCCCCCGTCGTTCGAAGTGTTAATAAATTCAGGTTTACGAGGGTCGGAGGGGTTACGTTATGGATCTACGAGCGTCGGTGCGTTAACTCGCATAAAGGCGGCTGCGTCTCCGCGCGTGTAAAAAGGATCTTCTCCCGGAACGGAACACCGCGGTAGACCGTGGAAAATATTTCGCGTCATCGGTACGGATCTTTTAGGCGCTCCGTCGAGCACAAACGTCCTTCCGTGCGACCTACGATTGGGTTCCCGTACGAATTTAAGGGGTGTAACTCCTTCGGCTGACATTGATATAGTTGGGAACATTATTAAACCCGTCGAAGAGATTGTTTCGGGGTTCGTACGAATGATAAGGGCGGTTCACTGCAACGGAGCAAATATAATTATTGTTATTGACGGATGGAATACAATTCTATCTAGAATCGGTACACGCGCGAGCGATTGTTTTTCTCGGGCAAGTTATGGTTTCGAGCTGTTTAGCTGTTTAGCTGTTTAGCTGTTTAGCTGTTTGGAAAAATAAATATGAACTGATTTCTGTATAACGGCAAACGTGCAACCTAATTACGAAATAAACCGTTGAGTGTCGAATTATTTCGCAAAAATATCTCCATTGTAAGGCGAATCGATGGAAAATAAAGAGATGTGTAATTCCTTTTTTTTATTTTTTATTTATTGTTACACTATTTTCATAACCACTGGCACATATGTGCGATAAAAATATGAGATAATTTCTATTAACTCAACGATTAAGTAACTACATGTTTATTCAATATCGAAGTTATTAATTAACAATCGCGATATACCGCACGCTCTCTAACGGCGATTTCCCATTTATCGATTATCAATCTTGCCGATTCAGTATTCTAGGATTCTAGGATACCATATTTTTATTAAACAAATAATTCATTCTTCTGTAACGAGGTTGGCTCCGCTATCCACATCCTTTCAAGTTTTCAGAATAATGTCCCCTCTATATTTGATAGAATCTACCCTTAATTTTTGTCATCCTAAGATGCAAGGATTTCCATGGCCCAAATCACCCCTGGATGAAAATTTCACGTGTCTAATTATATAGTAAAGAAGA
Source organism: Nomada fucata (assembly GCA_948146005.1). Classification (NCBI taxonomy): domain Eukaryota; kingdom Metazoa; phylum Arthropoda; class Insecta; order Hymenoptera; family Apidae; genus Nomada; species Nomada fucata. The sequence continues at coordinate 17,385,985 of OX411282.1, read as the reverse complement.
CTATACGTATTTTGCGAACGAATAAATATGCTATCTTTGTGGGGACAAATTTGTGAATTACTAAATTTTCTGAATTAATTTTATTCTTTTTCTTTTACTTGTCTTCCCAAACTGCCCGAGCTGCCGAATTACCCACTTCCGGTAAGATTAGTAGCTTCGAAGGTTTACTTTCTGTTTCCGATTCATAATACATACTTAATAATTGCTTATGCTGCTACGATCGCTTCCCAATTCATGGAAATGCAGTTTATAGATGTATCCGTCGATTCGTCGGTCCTTTCGTTCCTGTTTGGCTTCCCGTTAATTCATTCTATGATTTCTTGGTCGCTACAAATTTTTCTGTTCTATCCTCAACCTGTGCAGCCTGACATATTATTCGAGAATGTTACGTTTGATTGACTTGTTTCTATCTAACGATGAACTTAAAACGATAACCTGTTTAAACAATACGACGTTGATAGGGGGAGAATGTGACGTGCGTGCGAACGTGTATATCTAGGATATGTGTTTTATTATAGCATTACATATTGTGCGTTAGATATATTTTAGCAAATAATAAATAATATGGAATAATGATATATAAGAAATAAAAATACAATCTAAAGATCATACCCAAGTGTGTGCGCATTACATATATTAATTTAACGAATTATACTTTTAAATCAATTCTATGAAATCTGAATTCTGCAACAAAAATGCTGTAATTGAATAAAATCTCTGTTGGAAGAAACCTACGCATCCTTCCGAACAGATTGAAATTTCGAAGACGTATTTAAGAGAATAATGGACAACAATTAACATTTTCACCGCACATTCTTCCGCGCCTTTGCTTCTTTTGCTTCAAATATTCACCAAGGACGTATAACTGCGAACCGATATGAAAATTCGCCGAACGATGGAAATTGTTGTACTTTTTCAACGTAACTGCGCGTACTCGTCTAGCTTCCGCTTAGTAATCAGCATCCTCCTTCTCGTGTTCCTTTATCTCCTTGTCGGCCAGAAACGATACAGAATTTAATACAGCTTCGTTCAATAAACTCCCATATACATACTCATCTTCGTGTCACTAAATTCTAACTCGACGTACAGTTGTACGCCGTAATCCCTTGACTACGTCGAGCGGGTCCTTTGAGGGCGAAAACGTGCACAAACGGGAAGACGAGGAGCACGAGGCAGCAAGGGGGAGAGAGAGTGAGAGACGAGCGTTGATGGGAGGGGGCGGATGTAGGTGTGTGGTAGGTAGGTGGACAAACTCGTAGTTTGTCGAAAACCCGTAGATATACCACGTCGTCACAGGAAAAGTGAGTATCAGTGGCAAATGTTCTACGAATGTACGCGAAACGAAAATGTTGCTGGGTAATTCGACGAAACGAAGGACAGACGCACGCCTCAAAGGCTAATGAGAGGTTTTGAATTTTGGATTAGGTACGGGACAGTGGAGGGGCGTGCTTCCGGCGGGGCAAGGCCGATGCCTCTTTTGCGTCATTGAGGTGTGCAGTTTCGAAGAGATTTGGGGGTGTAAATCACATGAATGGAGCTCCTGCTCGTGTGGTATTCGACATCAAGCTGCTTAAACGATAACCGTGGACTAATCGGAATGGACAAAGTTCGGGAGATTGCGGGGAAGAAACGAACATTTCAGACGGAATATTTACTTTTCGATAATATTCAACGCGTCTGGAAAGTTATTTGATCTTGACTTGGAAGAAATTTTCTTTCCTTTTCTTTGCAATGTACTCAATGTATTAGGAGAAATAATGACGCTGTCTATTCGGAAGCTTGAGAAATGATAAATGTGTGAACGCTTGCACAGATCGAATACGGTTCTACCCGATCGTTCTCACTTTTCAAAACGATACTTCGAATGGAACAATCAAAATTAAAAGAGTAATCCTGTCACGGTTTTGGATGAGATTGACCGTATGAAAATTAAGCATCATATTTATATTTGTATTGTAGTAACAATAGTATTCAACTAATTGTACTAAAGTGACAGTTTTGGAAGGCGATATTTACGCAACCCGAGGTGTACCTAAGAGAACTGTGACCACTTGGTTTCGGTGCATTTTAACTATACTATACTACCTGTTACTGATCGAAGTTTCTGTCATCTGGTGTGCAATTTCGTTTCACACTGACGCGATTTAAGTTCCTTCGTAGGGTCGAGTACCCGCAATATATCATCGCGTCATTCAGCCCAGAAGACAATGTATTCGAAATGTAATAGCTTTTTCTACGAAGTTCAATAAATCATCATTACCAAACTCTTCAATTATTTCGGACGCACTTTTCCAGTCTCGACGAGGCTAATAATAATAATAATAGCTATTGTCAGTGATGTTAATTATAGTAAAACGCGATAACATACCGCAATTAACGGCACAATATATTAAAAAGTATTTCCCTTTTAGTAATCGTGGCAGCATAAATAGGGCTCATACATAAATTCCCCATAAACGGTGGCTTTAACCAAAAGGAAGGGAGCCCGCAGCCGGTAATTCAAATTCGAAAAGATAATGTCCCGGTGGTGCAACGTATATTCCGCCGTAGCTGCGCCTAGTTAGGCAAGTTCGCTTCTGAAACCTCGCCTCTAACCCCCTCAACGATGTGGACGTAAGGCGATGGAGCCGCGGCTCCTCTCCCGCCGCTCGGCCGTGGATGCGTTATATATCACGAAGAAAAGTTTCAGCATAGATAACCTACTTGAGGAGTTAGCCCGCGTACATGCAAATTTCTGAATTATTATGCCGCGACGAGTACATTATGCGAACTACTCTCCGTCCCCTTCGCAGCCCTTTCGTTCTGCTCCATTCGTACACCATCCTTTCAGCGTTTCTGCCGCCATCTTTAGGCCGGCGTTTAACCTCGTTTTAAGAATCCTTCCCTCTAATTAATTCATTGAGGAATATGCGGCACCATTTTTTTTCAAACGTACCTTCGTACAGTTATGGACACAAATAATCGGCCGACCTATTTTCCTAAAATCGGAAAATGTTTTTTTTTTTTTTTTTTTTTAACTAAACGTTGGAAATGTAAAACGCAGATAGTATTGTTCCGATACAACGATGCAACGATGATTACGAAATCGTACTAACTTTTGGACAGCACTTGTGCGTAAGGCAGCATCTTCCATATTTTAGGGCGGTACAAATTAAGTAACGAATACAATTTTTCTTTCGGTTCGCGCAGTTATTGAAAAACAATGTAAATCGGATTGGAACATGTGCATTAAGAAACATGCATTTTGATGAACGACAATTTGTATGCAGGGAAAAATCAGAAGATATATTATTAATTAGCTAAATTAATTAGCTATTGCATTAGGTAAAGAATTGTGCAAACGGATATTCTGATCGATATACGTGCTGCGCGTATAGCTACCCAAAGGTACACGAACTCGAGAGATTTTCAAAATTAATTGCCCCGAATATGAAGCCTCGATTTTTTAGATTATATTCGAGTAAATAATTACGTCCCTCGTGCTCATATCATTATTTCGGCCTCACCCTGTACACGCATTGTTGCGCTGAATAGCAGCCCAATTGAATCTTCAACGATTAGCGGAGCGGGTAGCAAACCGATAGATTGATCCATTGAAAATCATGTCTCCCTTTTTTTTTTTTCTTGGCCATTCATTTTTACCGCACTCTCCAATTACTGAATGAAGCGTTCCGAACGAACTTCTGCTACCCCATTTCTTCTGTTTGGTGGTTATACCTCTTCCGTGTATAAATTGAAAGTACTGAGCCATGGCGAAGTATACGAAAAGCAAAATGAAAGGGTTAGCATTAGCAAATAGAAGCTTTTTAATAATCATTGATAGACGCTTCAAAATTTGAGAAACAGGCGATCGCGTGGCAACCGTGGTGTGCTAGTTTCTACGGGGTGTACGAAATATAAGTTAAGCTGAACGATTTTAGTATCGCGAAAACCAAACGAAACAGTGGTGTACAAGGGGGCTGGTGGAAGGAGTCGGGTGGGGGTGGGGGTGGGGGTGGGTGTAGAGGAAGGTACAAGGGGAGAAGTACCATCGAAACAGGGGTTTCAGAAGCTAAATGGAGGCACTGCAGGAGCAAGGGTTAACTCAATAGAGTTATAAGTGAATTACTTATCGCGTACACCCAGTATACAGACTAGATGCGTTTAGCTATAGGTCACGGATGCTCAGGGACGAGGCTGAATTTCATCGACGTGAATAAACACGCGTACCCCCCTACGCGATTCCTACCGCAACCATTTCTTTTTTCGAAACTTCTGTTTTTACCCCGTCGACCGAAGGTAACGCGATTAAGCTTGATCGCATTAGGCAATTTTACTTTGATGCGAAACCTTTTTTCCGTCAGCACATGGGCAGCGGGCGTGTCAATCGTTTCTGTACACGACACATTCAATTATCGTTCTCGTACATATAGCCGTAATGGTATTTATAAGCAGTATTTTTTCGCTCCCTGCGTCGTACGGGAATTTTCGCAAGGCTATCAGGTTCGAACGTAAAATGGGGGTGAAAAAAAAACGGTGCGCGGTTGAACTTTCCCGCGCAGGGCTACCCTCGCTCGCTCCACAAATGGAACTAATATTTAGCGACAGCGATAAATCGTAGAAAACCGAATTGCAAGGGTTATGCCCTTCGGGAACCCTTACGAGGCCGTCTAGTACTTGGATCTTTGATGGACGCCTGGTTGCTCAAGAAAATTCAGTTAGCCCGCAGCTTTGTGTCCTGTCGCGAGGTAGGGGTTGGAGGGGTGATAGTGCTCGGACGGATGTCTCTGCTTCCAACTTAATTAGCCGTCGCAGCCTTAATTACCGCCTGATATTGCTCCGGGACAATTAACGCAATTAACCGGAGAAAGTGTTGCGCATCGTCTTTTCTCGCGAAATTCTTCCTCTTCGATCGTCGTTTGTCGTTACGGAAGCCTTACCCTTATCTTCGCATCGGAATGGAAAAATGATGAAGTCGCAGTAGACAAATTGGATTCTTCTTTCCCTTGTTTCTTCTTTACAGCGACGCAACCTATATTTAAATTGATGTCACTGCACCTCACTCAAGCAATGGAGTAAAGCTTTGGTCGAACAAACATTGCTGATCGCCGTAACAACAAGAACCGTGGCACTTTTTCCGTTGAAATGTATGTACCTTTAGATAACTACAAGGTACCGTTTCCATGTGCATCTAAGTGTAAGCCTAGTTTTCTATCAAAGATAAATTTGTTTTCACGGTTTAAAATTTTCAAATTTCATATTGTGCGTTGCTGATCTAGTTTTATGTTTATACAAGTGACAATGGCTGATTAACGTAGCCAACGATTTCTCCTATTCTCTATTCTCTTTACTCTTCCATTTACAGTGAACTTTTTCACTTCAAACCGACTGTTATTCTTGCTGGGTCGTCATAGCTTTCGTTTGCACCAAGTCCTCGAGTTAAGAACGAAGATAATCGTATACCTTTCTCCTTTATATACAGCACCTCAAATATCTCGCTTTGTTTTCAATGATACGAAATAATATGTCGATATTTAACGTTATTTGGTATTTGCAATGGGGACGTACTTTAATATCAGTAGGGTTTCCGCCGGTGGGCGGGTAGAGAAGAAACAGTTTTCCCATTCTTTCTCTCGCGTAATATAAAAAAGGTAATTCGTATTAGATATTTCTCCAGTTGAGCAATTCGAAGAACTAGTGCGAAACTGCTGGTGTTCTAAATTTCAGTCCACTTGGATATTTAGAAATTGATATCCGCCCAATTAAGCCTGTAGGGCAAGGGAAGATGCGGGAACGGAGGGGGCTCGTGGGGGAAGGGAGGCAAGGGTAAACTTAAGATGGTGGACGATCAGAATGAGGAGGATAGAAGGACAGGGCAAAAGGTTAGGTCATATTGCGGATAGGCAAAGTAAGTATCTACCTCGTCGAAACGACGGTGTAAGACCACTTAGGGCAAGGGTTCGTCTCTTTGGGAAAGCTTATGGCGGGCCCTCAAAGTGGCCATTACGAGCCGATGGTTCGTCCATGGATGGTCTGTAGAAATCGACGGTCAGTATGGTCCCTTCCCCCTTCCGCCCCTTACCACGAACTTCTTCTACCTATCCTCCCCATCTTGCTCTCTTCCGGTACCATTTACCAACCAAGTTGTCCAATTAGGTGTGTCAAGAGGTATCGAGTAATTATGGCGGTTTACGTTGGTCGGTGTTCCTATGAAACAGTATCGGGTCGTGGAACGGGAACTGTTTGCTTGCAAGAATACGAGCACAGTGATTTAAATGGATTTCTATATTTTTACTATATGTACTTACTATACTGTATACTATATGTAGGAGTACATTTGACGAATATGTGCGTCTAATAGTAAGCCATCATGAGATGGATGAGTCACATCTCTTGTGGAAACATGCGTGCCAGTTGATTTTGTTTTTAATATGTAAGGCATTTTAAAATATGGTAGTAGACAATTAGCAAATTTATATGATTCCTTCGTTAATTGGAATACGGCACCGTTTTATATGTTTCAGTGCCCAGAAAATATCCAAAAGTAGATACAGACAAATGTGCACAGACAGCCGATTCGATTGAAATAATCATAGCTTTCAAATAACTGAACGTCATATGAGAATTGAAAGATCTGTTTTTCTACATAAAAATCAATACTTAAGTTTTATTTAAAAGAAGGGCGTTAAAATCAAGTAGCAACCGTAGGTAGCGACAAATTAGGATGATGGATAACAATGGAGATTTTATGGGAAATATGTCTGCAATTATATTATAAATATAAATTATATCATTCAGATATTCCTATAGAAGAATAATCGTTCATAGAGCTTGCAAATAAATGTACAAGTACTTAATGTTAAACCAATCCCAATTACCATAATGTGTCTACTACATCTTTTACCATATCTTTGCAAATACTGCTGAACTATATATCAGTGTAGACAAACTTATTGCCGTAAGCGATCCGTAAGTAAGTTACATTTGCGCGACATCCTTTGATAGGTTGGTATCTGCTCTAGGGTCTGGGTCATCTACAGTGACATTTCCGAAGGGTTCGACAACTTACTGTCAACTATATACACGAACGTTTGACGGGTATTCAATAGTTTCCGCCTTAAGTAACATCCTTTCAGTAACGTCCCCACGTTTCAGTGAGTCTGCAACCTAGAAAATAAATCTTGTGTTGCTACCTTAGCAGCTTGACGTTCAATTTTAATCTGCGAAGATCCCTATTAAAAGAAAGTTAACTGATCTTCAGCAGGACAATTATCACGCCCGTGGTGTCTAAAATCTATAATTTAGTTAGTAACCCGTTTTATAGTCAGTACACAGTATCTGGACTCCAAATTCGGACCATTCGAAATTCTCCTCATTTTTCGTGCTATTAGAAAAATTGGAAAACCTCGGCGAACTTTGCACACATTCGTGTTAATATTTTCTGCGATACCACCACTTCTGATTTTGTTGCCGCTCGAGTGCTCACCAAAATATCTTGCATGCCCTGCGCCATTATGTGCTTTACGTCTTTAGCGTTTTGTCCAATACTTATCTAGAATGTTTGTTTTCAAATCGGGTAAAGTAGTAGTGACCGGTGACACGGGTGCAGGTGATTCCACGCTTATTGTAACAGTGGACTTCTGTCCTACATATTTTATAATAATTATTGCGGCCAAGGACAATTTGTCAGCCGTGTCATAGCGTTGCAGTTAGTAAAGTGAAATTCTCCCCTGTGATTCATGGCCCGGGGCCGGACATGCCTGGTCAGACTACGAATTAACGTTCGAAGCAAGAATAATTCTTGATAAGTAATTTCCACAGGATTACGGAAATCATTAAGTAAGTGTAATATTGTGAGAAATAAATCTTCCTCGGCGATCGAAACTGTTTTGCAGGAGGGCTTGCAAGAATGGCGCAGGGTATCTCAGCCGGTGGAAAGACACGTTTAAAGAATTAAAGTATCTAATGCGAAAGAAAGGTCTTCGAAGCCACCGTTTGAAAGCGAAGCATTGTCTGCTTAAGCCTCGCATTCAGTGGCTTCTCTGTCCCCCTCGTTCCTCCTCTCTCTCTCTCTCTCTCTCTCACTCTTTCTTCCCGAGTATAAATTGCAAAAGGTAAGATAGTACGCAGGCCGTAGTCGGTGGAGGGAGAAATAAGAAATTAAGAGAGAGTCTTAGAAGAGAATAAAGCTAAGAATTAAGGCGGCAGAGAGGCTCCGCGGAGAGGAGAGGAAGAATCAGGGGAAGAGAGAGGAGAAAGAAAGCAGGAGGAGCGAGAGAAGACGGAACGAACTGAAACCGTCGCTGGCGCTCGCTTTCGGGCTTAAGTCCTTCGAGGGATTCTTACTCGCGCGTCATTTAACAAAACAATTAGAAGTTAACCCCTTCCTTCGTCCGTTCGTTCTTTTCTTTCGAATCGTCCCAAAATTAAGGAGGCTTTCAACCCTTTTCAAGGGAGACCAATACATCCCCCTTGATTTAGTATTGAAATCTGATATTTCAGCGATACACGGTTTATATATCGTGCCGTTTAGCTTTTCAAGTTAAGTCAAGTTAAAACTTGAAAAACCGTACCACGATACCATGGAGCAACAGTATTGTATTGGGTGTCTAAAAATTACGCAGATCGGCGCGAGTCAATCGCCAGTAATCGACTGAAGCTATTATATCATATTTGCAGAAATTAACTGTCGCTGCTGTGATGACCTTATACTGCGATATACTGCGATAAGTAAATTCCTATGATACGCTTTGCAAAGAATTGTTATTAATTATATAAACCTTATACTCCTGTCGCTGGGCTAGTTTGGTTTATGGACATCCCAAATGCCACCTATGGTAAAACGATATTGATCGTAGATCGTCTAGCCGATTTCTATAGATTGCGTTTCAACAAAATTTCTTTTTATTTCACCTCCTTCGCAAACTATTGTTCGATATTATACAATGTGTAGTATTAAGTACACGATGTTTTACTGATTTTGCCAGACTGATTTTCAATTACTTTCTCCGCGTCTTACTTGCCCTCCTACGTATGTGTGCATGCATAGTATGCCCACGGTTGTTTTTCGGCCTCTACATTCCTTCCTTATCGTATCGACGCGCAAATTATTCGGACCATATATATATATATGGCTACAGGATCCATGCGAAATTTATCGAAGGAACGCACAAAAACGAATATTTAAACGTGTGCTTGGCGCGTTGAATATTTATTAACGCGAAAACTCAAAGGAAGTGTTGCTTTCGGGCAAGTGATTCGAATTATCTTTAAAACGATTCGTTGCTCGATGTACGTTCATTACGACGCCTCTTTATCTATCAATGACATCGCTGAACTGGACGTGCACGTAGTACCTTAGTACCTTAGTACCTACGCTTAGTATTCCTTTGACAAAGAAAAATTTTTGCAAAGCGAAGCGACCAAGGGAGCAAAACATAAACGGAAGAAAGGAGCAACGATTCCACTCATGAAATTACCGAGTGTCATTTAGCGCAAAGGTGGACGGGGTGCCTTCTGCTTTTTTCCTCTTTCATGAAAAAGTCTGCAGCGGTAGCAGGGCGCGCTGCCGTGAGTTCTGCCGTCTTTCACGGCGATAAATAAAAGTAAAGCGCAAAGCAAAGACATCCGGCGGCACTCGCCCCTCGTCTGGTTGAACTGCACAAGCGGCAACCATCCCCTCGTTCTCGTCGATACCAGACTGCACGGAGCCCCTCTTACACCCCATTGAAACCGGCGCGCCGCGGCTCTTAGAACTGTGACTGCTTCGGGTATCGAACGTACAAAATAAATATAGAATGTTTTTCCATAGCGGTTACCGTCAAATGTGCATAATCTTCAAACGAAGGCGCACGCGAGATCGCGATGTTAACGGTTCGCTTCTTTGCGAAGGGTCGAAGGGAGTGGAAAGATTTCTACCAATTATCAGAAACGTGCCTTTTGATCTGCGTATGTTGATTCATAAAACTCTTACTTTCTATTTGGGAAAAATCACCGGGGAAGGATGTTCCGTCTATGGCGAGTACAGACTTTCCACGCTTCTAAGACGAAACGTCGATCTGTTTTTCTTTTTTGTTTTCTTTTTGTGCATGGATACATCGAAGGGGTTTGCGAAGAACTCTCCCCTTGGCGCTTTATTTGTTTGGCAATTATTTTTTTAGAGAAAATCAGCGAGCGCAAACTCGACGTCGCCGTTCCTCCGAGTTCTTGGGAATTTATCCGACTGCTACTTTAGTTGCTAGTTTATGAATATTTATTTATCAAACTTTACTCGTGCGACTAATTCCTAACCCTTCGCTAAATGTTCCAGCAAAGATGCGATGAAAGTTGAATAAGTTTCGAAGTATAGCCACCCAGTAACTTCTTGCCATGATTCTTCAAAAGCATTCTACTATTGTTACTGGGTTTTGACATAGGTAATGATTCAACGTTTTCTCTTCCTTGTATTACATATACGTCCTTTTCTTGTATTACATAGCATTATATTATTCTACTTCTGCATAAACTTCCCTTAATCAATGATACGGAGAAGATGGCTAGAATACGGGCTAGATCAAGTATTGGTGATATTAGGTGCTACGATTTATGAACGAAAGAAGTGTTGCGGCTAAGTCCGTTTCATTTTTTCAGCAGCAATCTATCGAATTAAGAGTTAATTAACAAAAAGCACTACATTGCTGGCAACGTAAGCTTCTATTTCATCAATCCTTTTCTAAAAGATTTAAATAGGACCTACACAGCTATGTCCGAATATGGGACATTTAATGAAATTCGTCGGGGAGAGTGCACAAAGATCGGGATGCATGTTGCATACTTTTTGACGGATTTGACTCCGAAGACACAGAGACAGAACTTGGCAGTGAAATCAATCACTGCGCAGGTGTTGAGAAATATTGTATGTATACGTTTGTGACTATTGTAAATAGATTGTAAATATGGTAAATAGCATTTTATTATTTTACGCAATTATTTGATTATTAGACCATGCTTAAACCACAAAATGTTCTAAAAATGAACGTTTGCCCTTTCATTTTGAAGATACAATTTGAAACACACATTGCTTTTATTCAGCTTATTTTCACTTCCTATGGTAAACTAATACGTTATTGATATAGGTATATGCAAATGTTATATTGTAAAATCCTTCAACGGGTTTTGAGAATAAGAAGTGGAATGAACGTGTTCCTTAATGTCCCTTAACTGAATATGAATATGGTTCCATAATTTCCCAATTTAATTATTTCAATTTTGTTTGAATCGTGAAACTGACACGAGGTTGAGCGTTGTTCTGATGCACGTTCCTTTCCTATTGGCGAGATATAAGTGACGTTTCTTCATGTAGTCGTTTTCTTGTTTCAATTATTGGCAACAATATTGCAAGCTCCCGAGTAGTCAGGTGACAATTTATTTACCTACTGTTGCTTCTTTATTTCTTGATAGGACATTATAGTGGCAGCTTGTAGAAAGTGAGCAAACTTTCGGTTTTAGCCAATATTTTGTGCGGCTTCAAAAATTGACGGCTAAACATTTCCCTTTCGTAAACGAACTGGCCCTTATCTTAAAATTTGAAATATCTCCTTACCCATATCGTTCGCCTGATGTATCTCCTTCTGATTTCCACTTCCTCAGATACATGGATGATTTTTCTTTAAGGACCCCATCTACACGAAGTACACGGGTTTTAAAATAGTGGATTAAACATTTGGCGCACATATTTTTAGTCGTTCCAGTCATTCCTCTGGTCAATTCCATTCTTTTGGTAACGCTCGTATCCCCATTTTGTAGGCACAATAAAACTTTCTGTTTACGTGATTTAGTGCAGTAAATTTTGAACAGCAGAAAGGTGTACTCTCTAATCGGAATGTTTTAAAACATATTTACTGGTTAGTGATAATCATAGTTTATTGTAGCATTTTTATAATTTAATTAAAACTTTACGGTGCACGATAAACGGTTATTTATTTACACGATTTCGATTTACACGGTTGTCCGAGAAACCTATCTTCGGTGTAAATCGGGAGATAGGTGTAATTCTACGTTAATACAGAGTAGAAAATGCGTTTCATATTTTATGAAAATTAAATTAAGCTCATTGTAATTTGGTAATTAGGGAGAACTCGATTCAAATGGCACATATTTATGTTAATCAAGTGTTATTAATTTAAAGAAGAAATGCCTTCATTTTGATCGCGTTTCCTGGTTTTTGCAAGAGAGCAATATTTAAGTTCAAAGTTCTCTCGATCAATGCTATATTAACAAAATTGTTCTTTCATTCCGCAGCTGATCACCGCCTTACCCATGTAAAAATATCGTTACTCGTATGGTTAGTTTTGCTCTTGGCCTTTCACAAAACTTCGTTGTTTTGACAGTTTATGCGCCCGTAAATAATTATTATTTATTCAAATAGTCACTTCTCCGATTACCCTTCTTATTGTTGAGCTCAGTAGCTCAACATTGGACATTAAGATTTTCGTGGACTAGTCAAATTATTTCGCTGTTTCATTTGAATTTGTCGGTTTTCCCCTATACACCTATTTTTGAAACGCTTACATCTTTGAACTTCACAGGTTGCCTTCCTTTTCGGCAGTGCCATTTCAAGGTACATACACACTTCTTGAAACCAGATGGCATAAAAATCAAAAAACCAACGTGAGTGGAGTTGTTACGGGCCTCCGTCAAGTATTACATACGATGGTTCATATTATATAAATATGAATAAAATATAAAAATAACTATAAATATTAAATAAGAAGTGTCTAAGAAAATTCGGAGATTAAGAAAAGGAAACCCCGAAGGAAGGGTGATTTATCGAGGCCTGTGACGCATAAGAAACGTAATTTTTAGTCGACACCCTACTTTGCATCGGCATTGATAGAAATACATCCCAGTCAGGCGGTGGGAGGTTCTCTGTGCGACTATTGTCATGTTAAACGCTTGTCTTTCACCCCTGTCTCGGTTTCGTTAGGTCGGAAACTCTTATCTCATCTGTTCTTTTATAGAAAATCTCTCGTCCTTATATTTTCGTGAAATAAAGAAGAAAAGGAAAAGGGTGAAACGAATATTTAGCTACTTCGAATCTTAGAGAATGAATCGATATTGTCAAATGCGATCATTCGTACTATTCATACTGTTACGTGTATAACTTCACTGTGCTAACCTTAGGACGGATAGGCAGGATAAAAGGATATGCACAGAATTCGAAACGATAGCTTTCTTTAAAGTGGAATTTATGTAGAATACCAATAGTCTGATTTTGTATCAGAAAGTTGCTGTATTTAACGATTGTAAAGAACAAATGAAATATAGCGTTTATGTAAAATGAAAAGTAATGGTGAACCATGCGTGAAGCTGTTTGTGCTGAAGAAAGGTGAATATAAGTTTTCGAGATCAGTACCAGCTTGTGCGTTAATTTTATCTTATATTACTTGAAGTCGATAGTTTCCAAGGTAGTTGTAGTCGTATATTAGCCAGAGCAAGCATCGTTTGTTCAAAATAGTTGAAATACGTGTGCGGTAAGCAGCGAATAGGGATCAATATGCTTCCTTCGATTGCAATGATTATCACAGCGAATATTCTAGGACAGGAGGAGTGTAGACACGCATGTTTCGTTTCAAATAACAGATATGCTTTATGCTATTACTTGTGTACGGCACGTACTCTTAAATTAAATATTTTTTAACGCCAACAGTAAGAGCTGCTTAGACCTTTTATATTACTTTATTATCCGAACAAAGATACTTCTATCAGGATAGTAACTTTTTTAACACATTCCCTTACGTGGACATAAAATGACCCGCCCTTAGGCTGACCTTAAGCCTTTTAAAACCTTAAGCGTCCCAGGGTTAACAGCAGTGTTAAATATCATAAAAAGGAAAGAGAAATTGAAATTCAGTAGAAAAAGAAAATAAAGAATACTGTAACAATGTACCAACAGCAACTATAACAAAGCCCCCAAACCATTCATATTCTAAACCAAACGAAAGAACTACGCTTGCGCGAAATATAACCGAATTCTTCAGAGCATGAAGGGGTTAGGCTATCATTGCTACCGTAATTGATTTTTCCTAGTGAAATGACACACAGTACACCGATTCCCTTCGCCCTATCGGAAAATAAAGAAATGACAAAAAGGAGAAAAGAAAATCGCTATTCAATAAAAGTGCAATACCAACGTCTAAACTCAGTTTACAAACTTAATATTCGTGACGCAGCACGCTATTCTCTAAAACCTTCGATACCATAAATCTTGAAAGACGCATCGCACGGTCTCCGCGATTTATTTACCAAACTGAACAGAACGTCGAACCTGAAACGAGCAAATGAAATGAAGTACATCTATTCGTATATCTACACACAACGGTATTGTCGCGCGTCTCTTTTGACGAATGGTCGCCGTCGCGACCTTCAAATTCGACGTTTCAGACGGACGTTTCGCACACGTGAACGCAACGACGACAACCGCATCCCTGTTTGAACGAATGCCGTAGAAGGGTCGAGGTCAACGAGAAGGGGACAAACCTATGGGACGGATGGTCCATCGGCGGAAGCCAGAAGCTTTTTAACCGACGGCTACACCACCCCCCTCGATCGGCCGCTCCAGATTAATTTCATCATGAATGTTAGCCCAACACTTGAGATTCAACCGCAGCCAAACACCCTCCACGATAGTCTATTAACAGTTTAAAGCGTATTACAGTCGCGAAGCGGGCTTGTTTCGGCTGCGCATCCTTGTCCCGGCCAAAGCTCGTCGCTCGTGAAAAACCTATTTTACAAATATTTTACCGTTGAACAGTGGTTATTGATCTGATCGAACGTAACGAATCGTGAAAAAAATGTATCGGCTCGATGCAAGCTCGTAACATATGCGCCGCTTGTTGCCCCAGATATGCGAGCCCCTCGATTTACGAGTCGCGTGAAACCAGAATTACGAAAATTTACTTTGCCATAGAAACACTATGTATTAGGTATGCCTGTTTTATTTACCGATATAACTTCGGCACATTCTCTTTTATGTTAATAAAGTTATTTTACGTCGGACGTAAAGCGTCTGTGCGAAGTAGTACGCGAAAGTCCAATTTTTACAGTACCTACTGAGAAAAGTAATTCCATACACTTGTAAACTGAGAGACTCGTATGGCACCGTTGCTTCGAAACTGACGCTCCCAGAGGGCGTGATTTTCAAATTAACGCCATGAACATTGACATGAACGTGAACATATTTTTATTACAATCCCTGATTGTGAATACGACTGTGGACCGTTGTTATCATCATTATTCGGTAATAACGGAAGAAGTAGGAAATAGAGATACTTCTAATGCTTATTATTAGTAAAATGATGAATATCTTATACCGACCAATATTTTTTGAGCATGATAGATTGAGCATAGATTGGGTCTATTTAACGGTAGATTAAAATTCACATGTGTTCTTATTAACTGGTTACTTTTGTTAAAATTTGGTTTAAGTAAACTTTATATCTGTGTCCTTTTATAGTAACAAATTGATTGAAAAACTTTCAACGAACCATCCAATTTTAACCAATCTATTTTATTGACTGCGCGGTGGGCGAATACTTATGAGGCGCGCTCAATGCGCTTTTGGAAGTCAAGGGTTTAACATCGTACTCTATACACAGAGTACAGACAACACAGAGTAGAGACAACAATCTACTATTCAATATACATAATAGCTTAAACTTATTTTGTATTAGAAATTAGAAGGATATACAATGTTTCGCAAATCATAAAGTCGGTTTCCATTTTTAAATCGTTGTTTTTATATGTACATAGAATATATGACCTGTGTAAGATTACGAAATTGTAGAGAAAATTGCTATACTCCTTTGAAGCATGTACGATATTCAGGAGACGTGGACGCTGAGCGGGAAGATTATTGAGGAGTTTGGAATAGGGTGAACTAAATCAATGAGAAACGCAGTCCTTAATTTTACATAGTTGAGTAAGCGATGGAACCTTAAAAAATTAACACATGTAGCTTTTACAATTTTGTGAACTTCAAAATTGGAACGTACAAAAGGGAATAAAAATAAAAACTAGATGAAAAAATTGGGTAATCAAAATTCCTTTTCCGAGATGGCAATGCGATAATCATACTGGTGCTAGAAAAGAGCAAAGGGAGAATCGATTGGCAGTTTTCGATATATGATTAATAAGAAAATGACCATTGAAACTGTTTTATAATTTAGTAGCAATTTTTTCGAAAATTTTATCGGCCACTTATTTATCCAAGATAATTAGATTTCTAATATACCTACGTACAATTTGGCGCAAGGGGGGCGGGGGGGGGGGGGGGGGGGCAGCTTGAAATTTTTTAAGTTCAACCTATCGGAAAGTAATGATAACACTGCTTGTTAATAATATTAAATGCTGTATTATAATATGTATTTTAAGCGAGTAAAATACTTTAAACATATTCTGTTAGCAATACTTTCATTAAGTTTCGAAAAGTTAACACATTAAGAGTTGCCTTCTTCTTACTGCAAACTCGTCGACTTAAATTTAGGAAACTGTAATATAAGAAGTAATTGATCTTCGATGAAACGACTTTGCTAACGCATGACTATTGTGAATGATTTTTTGTATTACCAATAACCATTGTCAATAGCGGAAATTGTTTCCAATTCCCAGACGCCATTACTGTCGATGGAAATTGTTTTTGTTTATCCGTTTACTTATCCCGATATCGATAATAGTTATTCGTAGCCAAAAAGTTTCCGTCGCCACTATTTGCTAATCGTCGCCAAACAAATCTTCGGTCATCTATTGTGGTTACCAATAACCAACGAAATGTCAATTATGGTTTCATATCTATAGAACCATTCCGAAATTAGTATATGTTTCTTAGGTAGAAATAGCGTTTGCATAATACTTTTTCTTAATCATTCCTTTCCGAGGAAGTTTAAAAAGCAACTGTTAGTATTTTGTTATCCCGATCAAATAAATATCGAAAATCGCAAGAACTAGTAGAGAGTAGACAGCTATCGTATCGATTACACGAACGTTAAAGCTTGAAAAGCATCCGTGTTAGCAGTTTTCGAACGACGAACAGAGGCTACCAATTAGGCGTGTCTGAAAGGTCGGGAGCAACCGAGTAAGCTCGTTTCTCGAAGATGAGGGGCCCGTTCGAGTTAAGAATGCGAAGAAAGTGCGACGTAGAAAGAAACAGGGGGAGAGTCTCGCTACGCGGGATCACTCTTTTTCCTCCTTTGCCTTTTTCGGTGGAAATAAAACTGTTGTATCTACTAATAAAGGCGGAGTCTTACTTTTAAAAGCGCGTACCGCTCCTTCCCTCCTTCTTTTCCGTTCGGTTCCTTCTCTCACCTTGGTTCTGCGTTAAAATAGGAGGGATTAGTTCCTATAGCAGCGCGGGGGCTTAAGCATTGATGAGGTTTTTAAATGGGTTCTCCTTTGACGGTGGTACGAGAGAGGAAGGAAGACGCGGAGGACCGACCGGCTGGAAAAAGGGGGACAGAGTGGGACGATATTTACCGGGAGATTAAAAAATCGGGGGAAAAATTAAGTGTTACGGGGGCACGCCCCGGCCAGGACTTAATTCTACGTAATCCTCTGCTAAGATCGTCGAATCGACTACCCTCCTTTAGCTCTGCCGTTCTCTATTCCTCAGACGCTCGTCCGTGATTTTCAACCTTCCGCGGCTGTAACCGGCTCGATCTCTTTTTTTCTATCTTTCGATAATCGTCCGAGATTATGCTTTAAAAAAGTTCACGAGTGGGTGCGGGCGAGGACATTGAGCGACGCTTGAGAAAGCTACTGAAATCGTATCTCCTTCCGCCTTATTCAGATTGCTATTAAGGTATCGGAGTATTGTTTTTTATCAACGTATTTTCTGATCCGCGAGCAGAGTTGAATGTGCACAGTACCCTGCCTCCTTCGCAGAGTTTCTAATTTAGCTTTTTATGAATTATCGAGTTTAGCGAAAGTTCTGTAACGGGAAAGGAGCAACGATCCGCATCGACGCATGCAGTGCCTAACTTTGCTCTCGCGAAGCTAACATAACGTTATCTCGTTTGTCCTATTAGGTAAGAAAGATATCATTTTTCCTTTGGCTTTTTTGAATCCTTTTTTTTTTAGAGGCGCATCGACTGTCGATGATCATTGCCGACTAAAATGGGTTGCGAGACCTATACTTGGGCCTACAGTTTTAGGTGGAATCCACACGATCGGAACCGCGGTGGAAAGTACATGTATCGCGTAAAGAGATGTGTGCCCTACTGTAATTGACGAAAATTAGTAACCAGTCAACAAAATGTCCGCAAGTGTAAAATAAAGCGGGTAATAGTATACAGTGAATTACCATTGGAAATTATAGCAAAATACGAGTATGTGAGTGAAAATTCCATATATTTGTTGAACGTCAACAAACATCGAATTATTAATATTATTATTATGCGACATAGTTAGAAAAATGAATTATTCAGCATACCGTATATTGAGATATGTATTCGATCGTGGATCGTTGTTTGTTTAAAGTCGCCATTTGCGATCTCCAGTAGCGTATAAATTTCATCGGTCTGCATTACTCACCGTAGAAACTCGTCCGGAACTTGTTAGCAGGGTGGCTGGCGGAAAGTTCATTCGGGGAGAAGTTCGGGTTCGGCGACAGGTCTTTTTCCTGGCCGCTTCCACTCAAATAATAATGTAGCTTAATTACACGGGACAAGTCGATATGTTGGCGATACAAATATTTAGAGGGTGGTCGAAGAGTAGCCGTGGAACGATGTTATTAGTAAATTAACCGACATCAAAGAAAATGCTCCCGGTGGTCACTTACTCTGCTAATGGAAAGCCAGCATCCTCCTACGTGAGATATCTATAGATGTCCTTACATACGCGCGTATAAATACATTTCTATATTTCACTCGTGGCCCGTGGAACGGCGGGCGATCGTTACGAACCGCGTATACGACCCTCCATGGTTCCTTCGCGGTGCACCAGGTATACAAACCGTGTACTGGCTATTTAATGCTGACCATTCAATTGACTGTAGACAACAAAATAAATTCTGCAAGCTTCCTTGCTCTCTGATCTGTTTATTTCCGGTGCACGGAATGTCGAGTTTTTGAGCTTGTGCTTCAAAGAAATCTACGAAAGTCATATTTCTACCAAATGTACCTATTATAATTCTTTGCGATATGCTAAGGAATGTCGAAATATTTTTACCTGTTGCGATTGAAAGTTTCAGAGATAAAATATTGAGTCAAATAATAATGGTTTTAATTAAATTGTTTTAAAAATATGTACGTTGATATGTAACAACGTTACCGGTTACCGTTTTATTTTCTAAGAACAAAATTATCATAGTGGCAGCTGGTCTATATCTATTTGAGAAGAGTTACAGCTTCACAGCTGCACTTAAATCTCCTTAAATTTATGAAACATAATTGTTTGAAAATAGTTCCCTATGTTCCTCCATATCTCTAACCATTACTGAAAGTTTAAAACCACATGATTCATGTACATTCTATAATTTAACAAAGGGGGATAGAAATATATATGTATATATTAGTAACAAAAATCACTTTCTGTGAGAAAAATATTGGCTTGACCGAAAAATCTGATGTATTCAGACCTGTCCTAATTCCACCTACCGAAAAACGGTAGGAACTTTCCGGACAACCCAATACATGTTTCACTTTGCAATGTGCTCTTCGAAATGATATAAAAATATAAACCGGATGAGTAGAACAATTCTAATAATATTTTTTACATACAACTAGATGAACTCAAGTTACAAATATGTACTTGCTGTTCGAAATTGTTGCATATTTCAATATTTTGTTAGAATGTTATTGTATTTTTGAAACTTTATACATATATCTTGAAAAATGAAAGAACAAAATGAAGTAATCTTTGAAAGAGTATACTTTCAATGCCAAGCAATATTTTTCTAATTTCACCATAAAAATATGAATGAGAACGTCAAAGATATGCGTATGTAGTTAGGATTTTATCCTTAATTATATAAATTTCTCTTCAAAGAATTATTACAATCCAGGTGTTATGGTTTTGTCTGGTATTGTATGCCTGATTACTATGAAAAGGGGTAAACGTAAGTTGAGTATTGTTATACAATTATAAAACATATTTACCATAAACAGTAAGCACTAAGTCAGTTAAAACAAGTTACCCTATTAGCTTTGAAAACCTACACTATACCTCCACTAACCCAATATATATTATATATTACAGAGGAGAAAGACAAATATCTCACGTTAGTCTCAGAACAGTTATAAATACAACACTGAAACGAATAAGTTTGCGAAATATCATGTGAAAATAAAATACCGCAAACATAAATATTGAAAACGTTGCAAAATCGAGCAAGTAGAAATATGTGTAAGAATATGAGACGATGCTACTTTCGAGGGACAATGTTACGAAACTGTGTTAAAGCGTTAATAAAAAAGGTTTAACAGAACATAAGTGCCAAATGTAACATGATGACCACAATTTACTTACAATTAGTTTTGCAATAATCGTATATAAAAGTATCGCTTTCCAGACCTGCACAATTATAATTTTTTCAGTGCAAAGGTTTTCAACCCTTTCCATCTTTTTAACCATCTTTGTCTAACTCTGTTCTTGGCACGAGAAGGAGTAATTCGAATCTATTTGATTGTTTAGTGATCAATTTTCAAAAACGAAGAAAGTGTCTCACATTTCTACCAACTCGCCATTTTACTTTTTGTCATTGTACGGCGCGGCGATCAAACACACAATATATGTAGTTCAAATTTTTGTGAGCGTCCATCGAAGTACAATTAATGCAGTATATATTAGCCCTTAGCAAAAGCAATCTGTGGAAGCGAAAATAAAAAAATGTGCTTCAAATAAAAGACACTGAACACTGAAACACGACTGCTATGGAACGGTGTTGTATACACTTTTTACGATACTTACTTTCCAATCATCGCGAAAGTTTCCAGCACTGTGCACAAATCGAAAACTCACTGTCTCATATTCGCACCCTTTCCCCTATCATAATAACATTAAGCGCACATTAATAGTGGCGCTAAAATACGCCTCCCATTTTTTATTATCCGATATTGCAAGCTGATTCGATTCGAAGTCCAGAAGCGGACTGATTCATTTATCACTGAGAAGATGATGTACACCCGGGGATGACGAGGATTTTTTATTTGCTGAGGCAGACAGAGAGGAACGAGTGTCCCCGGCCCGTCCTCTCGTCGATTTCCTGCTGACCCTGGTTCCTCCGTTACGCCCTCGGTTCTTAGGGGTGATTTCTTTTCGTTTCTGGCTCCGCCGGACTAAATTTCGCGCGTTAAGCCTTCGGTGTAATCCTGCCCTTAATATTCAAAAACGTGATCGCCCTGCCAAGCGTCGGGAACGAAGGAGCTGTCCCCGAGGAGCCGAGCCAAGCTCGAGCGACCAACCTGGCGAACGGGGAAGCTTTTCATATGCTAATTGGCATTCGTCATTTTCTTATGGCAGCGACTTAAATGTGCTTAACCGTGCTAACTCCTTTCTCGAAGCGTTTAGACCGGGGCCAAGATCGTACGGCCGAGCGAGATCGTTTTTGGAACTGAACGAACTTTCCAACGCTCTCCTCGTCCACATTTTCTACATCGTGACTTTCATTTTTTTCATATATTTCACACAGCCCCGACTGCTGGAAAAGGGTTGGTGGCGAGTTGGTAAGGACCCTTCTATACTCGGGTGCCACTTTGAAGTCGCGTAGCAATATATCCATATCTCGTTGATCTAATTCAACTATTTGCCGCAATTTGGCAAACCGTTTTATGGAATGCCATACCTAATTCCCTGCACGCAAGTGCACATGTACGTCGCTGTAACTCCAAGACTAGGGAGCGTATTCGTTATAATGACATCATTGAAAATTGGAGATTCATTGTTCATTTATAGTTAGAGGCTGATATTTGTAGGTTTCCCGTTACATCAATTTTTTTATAACCGTGGAAAAGGCTATAGAGAGTTAACCTTTGTATGGAATTTTGGGTCAATTTGGCTCGAAACAGAGACAAGAATACTGTGTCCTCGTTTCTAATCTACCATTCAAATTATTGTACTGGCGGCGGTGAAAATTTAAGTAAATTTAAGTAAGGTGTAGATTTAAGTAAATGTCGGGACACTAACTCTTCCAATAGAATTTGTCAATGTAGCACAAAGAGGGTTTTTCCCCGAGATAGACCAAACTTACATATTTACGGAAAATGAACACAAAATAACAAATATAATTCCTTTGAAAATTTCGATTCAATATTCTAACATTTTATTAAGTTTCCAATACAAAAGTTCTAGGATAGTTTATATTTTTCCCCAAATGGAATAGCTTGTAAAATTCTTCAATTCCTCTCTATTTCTTCATTTAGTGAATTACCATGAAAAGAACTCAATATTTTGAGGGTGCAATTAAATATACATGGTTGGTACCAAATGATTCGTACCTAATTATTGATCACTTGATGTATAAAAAGACAAATGTATTATCTTTTCTCCTAATAATTATTAGAAACGGACAAGATTTTTCTTAATCTCTGTTACATTAATTCCAAGCTGAATTCCTTAACAACAGACAATGGCACAAACAAATGATTAAATTCGACTCCCTGTATGCATTATAAATCGCCTGCTTCGTGCGTTCACAGTGCTTAAATTTGCTTATTTCAATTAATTCGAATACCGACGTATTAATTAAAATGATAAACCGATGATAGGTACCAATCGTGAAATTGCATATAATTGATTTGTTTGTACACAGAAGTCGGTAGACGTCGAAAATGAAATACAAAAAAGCTGACGGGCGAAAAGCTTGTATAAAATACGAGCTCCTTCGAGCTCCTTCGTCTACCCTTTCACTGGATAATAAGAACAACACAATTCTGATATCAA
This sequence comes from Nomada fucata, assembly GCA_948146005.1. Classification (NCBI taxonomy): domain Eukaryota; kingdom Metazoa; phylum Arthropoda; class Insecta; order Hymenoptera; family Apidae; genus Nomada; species Nomada fucata. Next base: position 17,363,095 of record OX411282.1, on the reverse strand, counting down.
CAGTTGTACTTGCCAATTGAAATGTTTCATTTCCTAGTAACACTCTTATCTACCGCACTTGTTCGTCCATTCAAATCTCGGATTTATGGGTTATCGTTTAATTGGCAATCGATACATGTACCTCATAAATATTTTTTCCTGTCTTAATCGACGCGGGAGTATTACCGTCTCCTATTGTAGCACATGCGTATATTACACTCTACCTTTATCGGAAGATATCTGAGCGGCGTATCTGTAACAAGATAACGTGCGTGTTCGTCGACTAAAAGTGCCTCGCCTCTGGTCTCACGTTGGTCGCGTTGCACTCCCGCAGCCCATTTTCGTGAAACGAAAGAAAATGCACAATTGAACGCCGCGAAAACGACTCGGTTTCATACTTGCGACACCGTCATGCGATTGGACATCGATTTTCATGATCGCATCGATACAGACATCGGCGTGTTCAGCAGTGCGTGAGGGCAGAAAAAAGTTGTTGATCGATCGACCTCTTTGAAAAGTAAGTGGACGAAGTTCGCCGATATTGTCAATTATATTCAGCGTTATTCTTATGTGCTGTAACGTGTACATCGCGGAAGATGGTATTTATGTAAAATTCGACGATACTCTAGTGAACGGAAATTCAACGGGAGTTCTAAGAATCGTGGTAGACGTCATGAAGTGAATCATCGTGATACATAAGACGGTAGACACGTGTAATATGTGTGTTACGAACGTTATTTCATGTTTGTATGAAGAAGAAAATAAAAGGTTTTGTTAGGACTGCGGTGGTATATACATAGAGTGGAACACATTTTGTCTCGTTGCAATGAACTAAATTTATTATCGGAACACTTACGAACGCATAGTTATTGTATTCTTATTATTGAACCAAAAGTGTTCGCGGTTTAAAAAGATCTTAATACAGGGTTGATCAAAATGTAATGTTCTAATAGTTTAATCGACAACCTTATATCCATGGAAAAACGCAAAGCGTCATCTACTGTAGAAATCTAAAATTACTTTGCACCCAAACGGAATATATTTTAAAACCCAGGTACATTTCATACGCAAGGAAGCGTAGAGACATTTAATTGTTCGTCGTAGCAGTTAAAGAAGGCAGTCGGTGTAACATAGATATGTTGCACTATTAAATAATAATTGATTAAAGTATATAACAATTCGGCAGATAATAAGAATAATAAATAATAATCCAAGAACGAGAAGATTAATTTGTCAGTCGGAACCCAACCCAAGATTGACGTAAAAATAATTGTTTTCTCTTGCTACATTGAGCAATGAATTTTGTTTGCACGTCTATGTCTACGTTTAAGTTTTATGAAATGTAACATACGCCCATCTTCTAGACGTTCATTCAGATATACTTTTTCATTCTTACGCCCAATTCTACTTTCAACATTCATTTCATGCTGCGATAATAAATGCAAGTTTCATGGAATTAACAGATTGACTAGTGTCATAAGATTGATTCGAATTTCAAAGGAATGACTATACGTCTTCAAGAAGTGGTGAGATCCGAGGTGGACGGTGGTTTGGCTGGCCCGGCTAATCCGATACCAAACCAGTCGATAGACTGTGGCTATGGTCAACTACCATGTCCGAAGCTAGCGAAATTTGCCACCAGGCGACTGTTCCTTGGGCTGATGCTATGGGTCGGCTTGGTGCAAGCTGCAGCTTATGCATATTTATACATTGTCGGACCTACGATAGCCAGAAGATTCCAATTCGACCCCCGCATAATGGGCATGTATTCCAACTAATTTACGCTTAATTAACTACCTTTTACTTCAAACTGAACATTCTCGCAAGAAAATTGATCGTACAGGAAAAGTGAACATATTTTTCGTTACTCCAAATATGAATCACGTAGCAGTACTAATTGTAAATTGTAAATTTAAATCTTGCGCCCTGTTCAAATAAATGTAACGTTAAAACTGCTGAAATTAAGTACCCAGATTTCGTTTAAATAAACATAGATGTTTAAGAGTACGCAATAATTATAACGCATATTACAATTTATTGCTGATCGACGCGATAGTACTCAGAAAGTCGAATAAAAAATTTATTTTGCCCAACTTTTGCCAATCATTTGGAAATTTCGCTCGCGACTCACGACGCTCGATACGCAATCTCTTATTTTAAGATACAACAATTTAAAAAAAAACATCGATCGTGCTGTATTTGTTTAGCTAGCGGGCACGTTTCGTCACTAAATTCTGAATGATTTTGCACGCCAATTTAGGATTAGTGCCATTTTTTCCTGTTGTCTTTTGATTCTTGACAAAATTCAACGGAAATGTGGCCTCGTCAGTTTTCATCAAAATTTCACACTTTTAAATAAGAAAGTTATACTATTCTAATACCGGGTTTGATCATACAGACCCAAACGTACTACACGTGAGTGCCCAAATCTTTTGACCCGCATTTTTCATTCAACCGTGATACGTATTGCCAATCCTATTTTTAATATTCATTAGCGTATCAAAAAATTATTCCCACCACGGCATTCTGGTTATCCGAAGGTGTTACCAGTGCATTAGGAATACATAACACCTTCATCCACCAAACAAATTTTGATTTTAGGATAGTATAATGCGAAATGAGATAACTCGATTTTCACAAAAATGTTGTATAACACTTTCATCCACCGAAACCCTCAATTGCACGAATTAATTAATTTGAAATTTTTCTTATTATTCCGGTTGAAATTCGCAGAGTGGGTAATCGTCATATCAGATTTGACACCCTTCGTTCTTGGAATACTCGTGGCGTATTGGGGTGACAGAATTCACAGAGCTGCATGGATTGGCAGCATAGTTCTATTACAAAGTGTATCCTACTTTATCATGATAATACCGCATCTGACTCATCAAACCAAGGTTATCGAGGAAACCGAAAATGTTACACACATGTCGATATACGCTGGTAAGTAAGATCATTTTCAAGTTCCAATCAACTTATTATTATTATCGTATATCAGACGCATAATATTTATTCGAAGTCTATATTCCTTTTTATACCAACAAAATGTATACTAGAAAACGATAGAAAACGATTCCTTACTCCACATTATAGAGTAACGAATAAACGTTCTTCAATAAGTGATAGATAATTTATGTCGTAGTCAAAATATTAATAAACTCGTCCCCAGATTTAAGCATTTGAAGATAGCGTGAGTACATTCTATTAATGTGCTTGAGATAAAAAAAAAGGAAATACACACACAGAGAAAGCCCTCATAAATAGTAGAAATAGTAGAAAACGAAAAGAAAATATGAATGAAATCATCGTGTGAGGGGGATTTATCGTACAGTGTGTAATACGAACTCTGTCCACCTGAAGTATCTTCGTTATTTTTAAGAATACGCGAACATATTTCAAATAAAAGTTACAAGATTTAAGGGGGCATTCTAGTGTGACACACGATTTTTCCCACTATTTTTAGGAATTATTTTTAAGGCGTTATAGAAAGATTTTTTTATACTGAACTTTTTACTGGGCTTTTACAACATCTTCAACTATAATGTAACTTTTTTTTTTTATTAAAAATATGAAAAGAAGATGGCGTTACGAATTGCTTGGTTGGTTACCATGATTCAGCTCGTTCTGGTCATCGGAACTAAAAAATTCGAAAAGATTCCGAAATTATATGGCTATGGCTATCGCCGGTAGCCGATTTGTGTTGAAATATTAAATTTATGCCTTGCTCGACGCTCAGGTTCCTACTAAAATTTCAGAAACTTGGCGGTCAAAGGTGCACAAGTACACTATACAGGGTATTCCGTAACCTTTTCCTTGACGAAAATGTTGTTCGGAGCTTCGTTCTTGAGTTGTTAACCAAAAACACTGGCGAATTAGAGCGGCTGCGCAGCGCGCGCTCCACAGCGCTCGCTGCACACTTGTGCTCGCAAGTGTACGGGGGCAAATGTTACACCGTCTTAAATTAAGGACAATGGGGAATTATTCGTTACTCATGAATAACGAGCACGGCCGTGCGCGATTGATGAAAAAAAAATACTTAGTTTATATCTTATTAACGAGCAACGATATAACATTTGTCTCGATACCCTCGTCGGCCCCGTACACGACCGAGCGCGGTACAGAGGCAGGCGACAAATAACATTTTGCCCAACGAAAAAGTTATTCGGAATCAGCCCAGCTACCCACATTTCCCGATGTTGCGGTAGTTACGGGGCACCCTGTAGATCTCCTGCAAAAGAAAAAGAACAGTTTCGTCAAGACAAATGACCAGCAACTGCCAGTGAATAAGTATCGCTATGGACGTCGCGTTGTCCTGCGATACACCGGGTTCTGGCACATCGTCCGGCTCACCACAGGGATCTGCTTCCTGAAGTCTGCTGATCGGTTCCCTCTTTGATCCCCCAGTAGTCGAACCCATTTTTTTCAGTACCTCCTTTAACTGCACGACTTTCTATTCACTTGGACGCGCCATTTTGTCACTGAATAATGCCACACACGCGTACGGAAGGACACTCTGTTGTCTACAGTCACTTACACTTAACGCGAGGGTCGCACGTTTCGAACAATGATTGCTTATAGTCAATCTTAAAAATCACCCAAATTGTGTTCAATCTATCCCACTTCTGAAATTGTAAGCTCTCTCCAAGAACAAAAATGCATCGTTACGCAGCCACGTCGATGGCTGCACCAACCGGACATGTAACACCGAGGATTAGGCTTCACTCGCACATACACGGACACGCGCGCATATCCTACAATATTTAAAATGAAATGACTTATTTTTTGTACTCCATTTCAAGAGAATGGCAAAGTTTGTATAAGAAAGTACTAGTATGCATTTGTCCTAATGCTTACCGTTTCTCAGATGCTTCCACGTATGCGTGCTAAGGATAACACTGTGCGTAGTTTTGAATATGCTTCATGCCAATCATAATGAGAATAATAAGATGGACGATTTCAAATATCTCAGAAATTGAGATATTGTGCTCTATTTAAAACGACGAAAGGGATCTTCGTATCGCCTTTACGGGCCCACTTATCAACAAACTGTTGCTACTGTATTATTAATTACCTAAAATCCTACAACCTTTATTTGAAACATTTTCGGGTATTGTTTAAAATAACGAAGATACTTCAGGGGGGGCAGGGTTCGAGGAATACGCTGTATTTACCGCGGCGATCGAGGGACGCGTGTAACTCAATGAGACAGTTAACATCAGATTAAACTCTTCCACAGATGATAGTCGTGAACTGTGCTCCGAAACTTCATCCAGAATTATTGGAAAGGAAGATGAGCCGTGTTACTTCACGTTTGCAGTGATCGTCTCCGTACAAGTTGTAAGTGGTATTGCAAATATTGTCTACTATACATTAGGTGTTTCCTATTTGGACGACAATACGAAGAAGAGGAACGTCGCAGCCTTCATCGGTGCCCTGATTGCCGTAAAGTTTATTGGCGTTCTTCTAGGATATATGCTGTCATGGATTTGCCTCAGGTGAGTAGTCACTGTCAATGACAACATGTACCGATATACAGTATTTGGACTTCCTAAAACGGCAAGTTTCATAGAATAAAAGTTATTCTCGTTTTGCCTCCCACTGTATGTAGTTGTTAACATTCTTACGATTACATTCTGATTGTTAATAACTATCTTTAGTTTATATAACAACAGTACTACGATAATCCGCCAAATGAAACAAAGCTTTCGGCTTAGTATTATCTGCTGTATACGCTTTCCGTGCTATTATTAATAATTTGTTAATAAATTTTCTGTGGATCTTACGTTAATTAAATAATGATTTGTTAGTTTTGGTTTGGCCCAGAAGTGGCGTCACAGTTCTATGGTAAATGATTCTTTCATATTTTTCTCAAAGGAAAGATAATTATTGGAGCCTAGTACAATTATTAAATTGTGTTTGCGATCGCAAAAGATTGTTGATCAAAATGGTCAATGTGCCTTTAATAAAAGTTCTAGTGTTTGAAAATTATTTTTTCATCGGCCTAATAATACCATGAAATAGATCACAGGTAATACGCATTATGCTGCAAACACTAGAATAATTTACAGAATTATTCTGGTGCTATTATTGTATTATACGGGGTGTCTCTTAACTGGTACCGTGAACGAGTTGGGGGCTCATTCTACGTGAAAAACTGAACTGACAATGTAGCCTAAAATTTCGTTATAAGAAGCTTTTCTTTCGAGAAAAATAAGTTTAAAAAGTCGAGTCCGCGCGCACTTGATCTAGTTTCAGCTCGATAGATCTCACTGTCTTGCTTCCGAATATTTCGGAGAGCATTTCTGTGCCTCTTGATATGTTTACAAACATTGTCAGTATGATTATATGCCCTGTATCGATTCTACTTTATTCTTATGTCTATCCGAAACAACAAGATGAAAAAATTGTATTCTACATTCTCGATTCTGTTTCTCGCGTAGAATCAGATCCTGCTCGCTTGTGCAACAAGCGTGTGTTGCGGGACACCCGTTACATTTGTGCAACGTGCATAAATGTAAAAAAATTATTTCCCCCCTATACGTTGATCGATAGTAATGAAAATCTGACGCATCTTAAAATCTTAACTGGTTACACGAATCATCCTTTTCGTTATCTATACTATCTGTCAGCGATGATTAATGATTATTCACAATTACGTTCAACTGGGTACTTGAATACTCTTGAATGCTCCGTCGCCCGCTAAAATTCGTGTGCAAGACAAGTACCATTTGTGTATAATTAACAAAATACTTAATACTTTGCGAAAATTTTCACTGATGCAGGATCGATGCAGTGACTCTAAGTCCCATAGAATCCTACAGAGAACAAATCGGTGCATGGTGGCTGGGACTACCGATTCTCACAGTACTACTTGTAGTTCCCGGTTTATTGCTTTCATGGTTTCCGCGTATGTTACCCTCTGAGGTAATTGACAATGATTTTTAATTTACCTGCTATATCTATCATATGGAGGGCGATGGAAGAAAATAGCATCGAATAATTTGAGGATATCGTTATTGACGAAACGAATAGATCTACCTAGCTAGATAATTAAACATAATAGTAGATACTTTGTCTTAACTATTAACCCCTTCGGCCACGAATTTTTTACCGAAGTTAGATATACCAACCATTTATATAGCATGTCCTCGTATTGAGGATGCCATGGTCGAGAGGGTTAAGATCAATCGTATAATACGTTCACAGAACAGAAAATATATGTATATTGTATATGAAATGATACGAAACGATACAAGCCAACAATGTTTAAAATTTATGCACAAATTTATGATTTTCCTCGACAAATATATCGAATTGGCGTTACAATGGAAGATAGAAATGTGGAGCATACTTTGCTAACGAATTACTGTTAAATAATCTGCGAACGTATGTTGATACAACAATTCTTTGTTTACTGCGAGTACGTTGCAATGCGATACCTCTAGATTGCTTGATCTTTCGTTCACATCGTCCTGCAATTATTTTAAACAACGCTAAACTGTGATTTTACAAAATATTTATTCTGTAACATACTAGGTGGTCGAAAAAGCTGCTGCTTCGTTGCTAAAAAATTCCAACACATTTAGCCGAGCACCTCGTAGATTAATTAGCCAAAAAGTTGACAGCCCGAATTTTTGGCCATCGCTAGGCAGACTGCTGATTAATAAACTTTTAATCTGCCAAGTTCTGGCCTGCACTCTCTACGTCGCGGCCATCGTGAATTTTATGGGCTACGAAAACATCATTGCTCAATCGCGATTTCATGTACCAAAACCAACTGGAATTTTCCTTGGTTTCGAAGATCCCTTCTCATCGAGGCTAATATTAAGTAAGACGAAGATAACTTATCACATTTCCGAAATGTAAAAATACCTTCCACCGTGTAACAAAATGAATGTTTCCTTGAACTTCAGATATTCTAAAGCCCATCGTGGTCGGTTTGATCATAATTATTTCGGGCTTGGTGATCGCCAAAGCGAAACCCAGTGCTAGAAGTGTCACAAGTTATAGCATTATTGTTGTGCTGTTAGCATCTGGAATTATTTTTGCGCTGACTGCCACATCGTCTGTGGCGAAGCCTGTCGTTGGTACGACCAGTTTGAAATCGTAAGTGTACCGGTTACCGAATGATAAAGTATCAAAGTTTTGTGAGTGCGACGGAGAAAAAAATATCTGCTAAACGAACGTACATGTTTCTTTCAGCATCGTTTTGCTGAAATATTGTAACAGACACTGCGGCTGCTCAAACGACGCAGATTTCCGCCCTGTTTGCGACAGCAAAGGCATGTTTACTTTCTATAGTCCTTGCCATGCTGGATGTACTTCCACTCGGGTGAAGCAGGACATTATAACTTACGGAGGTTGCAGTTGCGTAGAGGAAATGACTGGATTGGGAAACACCGAAGCAATCGATGGATCTTGTAATTCAAATAACAGTCTCGCCAACTGGTTAACTTTCGAGGCAAGTAATTTCGACCGATGGAACGCAATATTAAATGCATCGAAGAGAGAATTAAAAGAGTCCATTTCTAAGCATAATTGAAAACAAATTTTCCGTTTTCGTTTCAGTTTGGTACTCTGCTCACGTACGTACTGATTTCTTCGAGTTTCGTGGGAGACTTGCTGATAGTTTTACGATCAGTTAACGCGCAGGACAAGGCAATCAGCATAGGGTTTTGGATGACATGCTCGGCTATAATTGTGAACGGTCCTGGGAAAATTGTGTACGATGTCATTGGAAATCTAACGTGCCAGTTTTGGGGTACGCAGAAAATCTTGTGTCGTCTGCACGATGGGCAGAAGCTTGGCAATTATTTATGCTACCTCACGGGATCCCTACTGGGTTTGTGTGCCTTATTGAAAATCCTCATATGGTTCTTCTGCAAAAACTTGAAGATTTACACTGAAAGAGATGAAGGAACAGCATCGGGAACGGAAATGCAGGATCTGATCCGGGCTGCTGCTTCTGTGCCTAAGCAGCAAAGAGAGCAAACGAATGCTAGAAACGATGGTAAGCGGCTACAATAATGACAATTATATTGGCAATGAAATTGCTATGGTATATAACGCGAAATGAAATTGGTGCACGTACAACGCATATCACAATATGGTAGCTCTTTTAATGCTGTTACCAATTTAATGCTGTAAATTGAAGTATGCAACAATACACGGAAATACGGATGCATATGAACCAGGAAACTAATTTCACAAGATTCGATTGACAAAACGAATTTCAGCTAAGATTCTCCTTCCTAATCTACATTGTAGAAAAATAACCTACAATGATATCTGCACAAACGTCCGGACGGAAAATACAAAATCCATATTGATTTCTACAATTCACAACAGCTTATAATTTCATAAGAAATCGCACGTTTCTTTAACGCAAGAAATTATTTCGCCGCAATATTTCTACTGTGTTGAACTCAAACCTGACCCAAAAGTTTTACTAATGCATAGTAAACAGAAAAATTATCATTGCTCTTCAGCTGTTCTGTAAACTGAATTTTCAAATGTTTGCAATCGTAACTGCAATTACATTTTTTTCACGTAAAACGATGCTTCACGATCCGAACTAAAACAAATTTTAATTTCAATTTCTTAGATGAAACGACAGTCCAAGTAGAAGTGTCGGACGCAATTGCGCCAGAATCGACTAGTCCCCCGAACCGAAATCAGCCGCAACAGGAAGAGGTCCTCCAAACGGAAGTAACGCCCCTGAAGTATGGTCCGTTGGGTCCAGGAAGCCGGCGAACGGATTCAAAATCCTCCCCCAATCGAACGTCCCAAACTGGAAAGTCAAGGATACGAACCTTGGTCTCTGAGGACGAGCTGAGCTCCAGCGACGAAGAGGTCAGGAAGGATTCCAGTCCAAAGGTCGCGTACAGACCCTTGGACATCGATTCCGACGTGGAAAGTGACTTGAGCCACGTGGAGCCGGGATCACGGAAACGTATCATCAGCGGAGACTACGATCGCGTTTACAACAGCGATCGGAGTTCCTCCGTAAAGAGTTCCCTACCCAGGCGGGAGTTCCCTAATCCGGATAACTACGACGATCCCAGGTTGAATCGAAGGAGAAGATACAAGGTTCCAAACGAAAACTTGGATGGTTCGTCCAAGACGAATACCTTCGAATTCTCGAACAGGTGGCAGGAAAACGTTGTGCAGAAAAAAGGAGACTTCAACGAAATTGGAATACCCATAATAGGGCCGGCCGATACGAACTCCACTCTGAAGGATGTAAAATCGTTGATCAGTCAATACGAATTAAATGCCGAGCAACGAGCCAATGCTCACCAAGAATCATTGAAATCGGGGGAGGACGAAAGCCCTGCGGAAAGTAGAATGATTTCGGGTATACCATTGGTGGCCATGGCGTCGAAGAGACCTTCGCCGAGAGGTCAGCCTTCGTCAGTATTTAGTGGCTTGGCGGATAGTAAAATTCCTGAAGCTCGTCCGGAATCTAGGGGTAGCGTTAGTACAAAAGCTTCTAGCAAAGGAAGCGCAGGGCAGCTACACACTGACCTCTGACGTCCACGGAATCGAATTGACAGAGGCAATTCGCATCCTTTCATTGTTATATCATATACAATTTCGTTATTTCTTATTTCATGCAGCAACTCCATAAAAGTATCTAGGACCTAAGATATTTAAAACTACCACTTATGCTTCTCCATCTATACAATAGAGACTTTGTTCACGCTGTTATTCGGAAAGCAACGTTCGAAATAGATACGAAATAATGTTTCATTTTCTTACTTTCGAATATGAAATATTTTTGTTTTATTCTTTCATCATTTTGATTAATCGATTCTGCTGGAAAGGTGCGCGGATCTTGTGGAATATTTGCGCCAAGAATGTTGCACACAAAGTATAAGTACAATTAAGGAATATTATTTTAAGTGAAGAAAATCGAAGGCCCTAGAAGAGATCTGAGGCATTTGTTGTTTCAAAAAATGTTGCTCTATCCGGCAAGTTAAATGAAAGGAAAAGATCAGTTGGAAATGATAGGGTATGTTTCACTTTCTTTCAATTAGCATAAGAAATCAGGATAATTTAATAGCCAAAATTGTTTTCACTTTTTTAAATGAAACGATTTCCAGTACAAACGAATGACATGTTATTTACTAGATCAGATTAATTATGTTTACAATTAAACTGAGAAGGAGATTAAAATAGACCGCTCGAGTTCAAATATTATTTTTCTATTCAGAGTTTAGGAAGCCTATTAGCGAATAAAATGAATCAATATTTGTTTATCATTTTTGCATCCCGATCGTGACAAATATATTTTAATCCCAATATTTGTAATTGTACTACACGATTTCTATTATTTTGCGAATATATTTCGTTAAATTAAATAACTTTAAGCAATCCCTTTCACAGAGTAACAATCTGCCCCTGTTAAATACATATAATAAACATAATGCTATAGATGTAAATATGCACCCTCAACAAAAATTATTAACAAATTATAGTAATAATATTAAACTTGAAAAGGGGTTTTATAATCTTTCTAGCAGTATAATGCAGAGGCATACTGCCGATGTTGAATTAAATGTATTATTAAATTTATATGTACGTACTAGTGAATTGAATGAATCTATATATTGTAATAAAATAATATGTAGGTACATAGAACTTATTATTTGCTGAGCAATACCAGGCAACTTGAGTACCGTGTAATAACAAAACACTTGGATAAAGTAGCTGCTCCGAATTATTATATTACAATAACAGTGTGCACAATTCAAGTAAAGTAAAATTGCAACAATGCCTCCAAGAATGAAATTGGTCGTTGAAATTGCACGTTTTCAGTGATTTTCTTAATCTATAAATGTTATATAATTTTATTGTGCAGGCTACATTTGTATTTTAGTTTGCACCGGATACACGTTATCTTAAATTAAACGATGCTATTACTTTAAATTAACTTTGAATTAATTCTAATTTCTCGTATGACACATGTATAATATAATATTATATGTATGTACAAGGACCAAACTTCATATTGCATTATAGATGTGAAGTTTGATTGTTATTCGTTTGTGTGTTTATTACAAAGTGATTTAAATATAGTGTCTCGGAAATTTCTGATGCCCCACTTAATTGCCTTGGATCCATGCTTACTTATAGATACTTGATTAAATACTTCTTGAACTAAAAATTAAGCTACAAAATTAAATCTACGGCTGTAATTTGTCAATTCAGTGTACAGATTCGAGTTAATTAATTAGGACGAAAGGATATGCCTATGCACGCGACATTTTCTTACATTTACAGACGAAAAGTACATCATGTATTTTCAATGGGGGATTGCAGGGTCATCTCAAATGCAAATCGTTGAGGATAAAAATGTTTTATTGAAATATATAAGTATAATTGAAATTAGATTTTAAAAATAATAGATGCTTATGTCAAATTTAAATTACCCGATTTGTTGCTGAATTTTTGGTACTTTCGTTTCAAATATACTTACACCTATATACGATGGCTAAATTCCACGTATCAATGTATTTTCGTTAAGTGAAATTCTTCCGTGGTTTGATTCAGCTTTTCGATATCGGTTAAAAATAAATTGGCGTGTTATTCAGAGCCAACATACCCTCCGTATTATTCTGTCACATGTAACTGCAACAACGTTTCGGCTTTTGCACTCGGGTCTACATTACTCAAGAAAATTTGTTTCAAATAATTTTATTCCAGTAGATTTGCGTGTGAAGATTCTTCGAGGACGTGTGAGGGTTTCGTTAATTTACAGCACACGTCCGCCGGGACATTTTTAATTTTATGAAACCAAAACACTTCCTCGCACCAATAGATATAATTTCTTCCGTTTAGGTTTAGATTATACGTCGTACGCGAAACACAGGTTTATGATCGTACTGCGACTCCTTTTATGCTCGTTATTATATATACGCCGCTTGTATCCGACAAAACGATTCAGGCTTTTCATAAGCGATAAGAATTATCGTCAATAATGGCAAACAGAACGGGAATGGTAAAAAATTAAATTCATTTTCTGCTTAAAATGCGGTGCCCTCGCGAATGAACTTATCGACAGTAAGTTCTATCCGAGGTACCACGTGATTTTAAATATCTAAGAAGTTGCTTAAGGTACTTGTAAAGTCTTTATTCGTCGGCTCTTCCTTCTTCCTATCGCATCCAGCTTTCTCTTTTTTTTCCACCTTCGCCAACGAGTTCTCCGTTCAACTTTTACAGTCCACCTTTTCTTGCAGCGAAGCGATCTGCCTCGATTGTTAATGAATCACTTTCAAAGTGTCTCCCCTGGTTCTTCGGCTATGTCTTTCAGTTCGATCTCTTCGTCGAAGATCTTCACGTCCTTCACGAAATACCAGACACCCACGTCGAATAACGTACCGATCGTTACGAAAGCTGCGCAAGGTATATCACAATGTTAATAGAATTGTTTCTCAAAAGAGCAAATGTTACAATCGAAGATGAACTTTGAGCCGGAATAAAAGCGTTGCTTCGGAATGGATTTAACAATAACTTACTGGCTGCGGTAAAGTTTAACAGGTATCGCAACGTTTCTCCGTTGTAGAGCCAACAATTTCCTGTACCCGAACATGTTTTTCCCCAAACTAGACAGGTTCTATCTGTAGACAAGTACAAAATGAGAATGCGCAATGATTCGCTGACTAAATCGTGAACTCGTTAGAGAAAGAATTAATATTCGTAAAGAGAAAAGTAGAAACGGTGTAAAAGCCATTGAAAAATATTTCCTTGATTTCTTTCTCTTATTTCTTTTTCTTAAGGCGAGATACCAAAGACATCCGTATATTATAAACTGTGCCCCGTTTATGAGAACAGGACTTGAACCCATTGAAATAAGCTGTGCAAAATGAATCCATTTGCTGCTGCACACAAATTAAAATTTAGATAGCTGTTTTCAATGACGTTGCTTCAAGTATATTTTCCTATTGGTATTAACCCTGCCACCATTTTACTATATTTTGTATGGAGCAGTATTAATACTCTTTTCATCAAAAACTAGAGAGCTACAAGAAAGGACGATACCAAGTATTTAAAAAATAAGCAATGGTATAATTGCAGGTTCCCTGCCATCCAACGATACCAGTCGAAGGTTAATAATTTGCATTTCTTATATACAAGGTGAACCACGACACCCGATCAGCTTATTCAGGTTATTCTGCTGTTAGGGAACTGACGGAAAATTTGTTTAATTGGTACAACATTTTACAACCGGAACTTTCATGTGATTACAATAAGTTTTTATGTATATAAAACCTCAGGGGGCTATGCAAACTTTTAAAGAAGAGCTCTGATCAAACCATATTGCAGCAGATAAACAAATTTTCGATCAACCCACTAACATCAAATGAGCACCTTATTTGACAAGTGAATCGAGTCCCCCTTCTTAGTATCGTGAAAATTGGAGTTTGGTGTAATACTTTATCGCACAGTCGCTTTACCTACGTCGTAAAGCAAATTCGTTTTTTTTTTTTGTTCAAAGAAAAGAAGATATACGCCAGCTAAATTGGCAAATGGAACAAGTAAGCAAGTACTCTTCTCACTTGCTATTTCTATAATATATTCATTTGAATGATTGGCTCTCAAATAATCGAACAGTAAGCTGGTCGCCCTGCATAATAAGAAAGGTTTGAGTTCCCCCGAAGTAATATAGGTATACTTGCCTAAGATAAAACCGAACAAAATGGGAGAAGGAATGAACGCGAACAAGCTCATGATAGTTAATCCAAAGCCCATAGCCACCGTTTTGTCCTTCTCGTCCACGCATCTGACGGAGACTAAAAAATTCGAAGCCCTTCCAGTGGCACCGCTGAACTTGAGCAAGCAGACCACAGCCAGGAAAATGTAAAACTTGTGCATGCAATCAACGGGACAAGCTCCTGGCACAGCAGTACCCCATGCTTTTAACGTATCCGATTCAGTTGGCTCAAACGGGACTTCCGTTGTATGCATCGACGCGTTGTTCGCGAACAAAAATGGAAAAGAGCGTTCGAATTTCGGCTTCACGCAACTGCATTCTGTATACATCTTACTGCCATTAGTGTGCATCTGGAAATAAACAATTGAAAGAAAGTTAATTGCGCCCAGGCTAATGCAATGCGCGTACTCACAAGTGCAGGGTGTTACGAGAATAGGGGACTAAACTTTCGGAATGTAGACCAAGTATCCATCACAATCGTAAATATACGTTGCATAAAAATAGATCCGCGAGTGCTTTATTTGCAAGATGAAGATAACAAAGATAAATCGCAGCGGTCTACAGTTGCTTGTTACAATTCTATTTTTGATGAAGATATTTTTTGTTAGCGACAGTGCACGCTCCCCACGTACGATAACCATGAAAGGGCAGGTTTTACCCTTCGAGTAAAGTGGGCGGCTCAATTACCTTTTTCCAATCAAACATTAGGTTACAGTCAAGTTTAGGTCTGAATTAAAACGGAATGTCTGAAAGAAAATATCAATAATTTTGTATCTACAGAATGATTACAGTTTACATTCAATTATGAATTTTCATAATTTCTCGATTAGCGCAATTGTGCTATCGGCATAAAGAGGGCGCTATGAGAATTTGTTCATTAGAATCGAACATGTACTGTATTAAGTTTGTATCGAGCTGAGTTTGAAAAATTTGTTTTTCGGTTAATATTCGTTCCTCGTCCGCTTTATATTTTTTTAATTCCGTTATAGACCAAACGTAAAGAAGCTGTTAAACGAAAGAACCCCATACGCCACTCACATTCCCTTAGAAAGCACAGTTTAAAAAAAAAAATCCCAATAAGATCATCTCGCAAGTATACCCGACAATTTCTGTGCATAAAATACTGTATATTTATGTATACATTGAAATTCAAACTATCTTTAACCGAAACGAAGGTGCCATTCTGCTAGACACTGTTCAATAAATAATGAACTCTACAAATTTCGCCAAGTATTACCGTTGAATACATTTTGATCGCTTCAATCATGCAGACTCATTCTGCGACGTTCTTACGAGCAAACATAATTCTTGAAATAAATCTACAAACTAAGAAACTGCAAGTTTCAAACTAACATTTATGTTTCCCATTTTTTCCTCTCTATCCTCACAAATATATATTAGGCCCAACATTTCCAATAGCGCTACGCGGTTTATCGCCTCTCACAGAAGACGAGTCAGACTCTGAAGAAACGAGTTGAATTTCAAAATGATATCGTACCTTCATACTACGGCATCCGGCGTGGCAAGCTGAAATATAGGTTTGGCCGTGCTCCGAACAGACCGGATTATAAGTAACGTAGTCGCAGTGACATTGTTCGTTGCACGGGAGCAGCGTCTTCAGAGCTCCATCCGCCTGGACTGTGATCTGATTGTCGTTAGCAGAGCAGCCGAGGAAAGCGTAGGAAATCATCCCCATGACCGATATGGCACCCACCATCACGTTCCACGCGGCCAAGTACCTCGCTTTCGGTTTGTACTTAGAGATGAGTAAGCCGGAAAGAAGAATTCCAAAGGCGCTAAAGACTAAACCGACTGTTCCGGTAATTAGCGAGGAAACGGAGGCGGATTGTTTGTACTGAGTTTCGATATATTTCGGCATGAAGATCCAGTAAGGCATGTAGCCCATGAAGTAGAAGACGGTCGCCAAATTGTTGCACATCAATGTGGTGTTCGTTAATAATCGTTTGAACGTCCTCAACATGTCGGAGATGGAAGCTGGTAGTTCCGGTTCTTCGCCCCCCTTTATGCTGGTCGCTGATTTGTTCCTCTCTAGAGCCAAAGCTTTGCGGGCTGCTGCCCTGGGTAGAGTTTTGGGGAACAGTGCGATTATGCTGGCGAAGATGAAGAGAAGGAACGCGAGGATGATCCAGCCGAGCCACCAAGCGCCTAACCACCTGTTCGGGTTTTACTCAATTAATACGTTTAAATACGTAACATTTTGTTCTCTGAGCTGAGAAACGAGACTCCGCTGAGCATAATCTCTTTAAAAGCATAAAATTCAGTGGGTGGTAGCAACCCTTAATAAATGCAATTGAACAAAAATAATATTATTATACTTTGTCGCAAGGGTAAACACATGGTTCCAGTATATTATAGTTTACCCCATATGTATCGCAAATTAAACAGAAGAGAAGGAAAGAGCTAGCCAAAATTGATCGCATGTATGTGTACAGGGTGCCCCGTAACTACCGCAACATCGGGAAATGTGGGTAGCTGGGCTGATTCCGAATAACTTTTTCGTTGGGCAAAATGTTATTTGTCGCCTGCCTCTGTACCGCGCTCGGTCGTGTACGGGGCCGACGAGGGTATCGAGACAAATGTTATATCGTTGCTCGTTAATAAGATATAAACTAAGTATTTTTTTTTCATCAATCGCGCACGGCCGTGCTCGTTATTCATGAGTAACGAATAATTCCCCATTGTCCTTAATTTAAGACGGTGTAACATTTGCCCCCGTACACTTGCGAGCACAAGTGTGCAGCGAGCGCTGTGGAGCGCGCGCTGCACAGCCGCTCTAATTCGCCAGTGTTTTTGGTTAACAACTCAAGAACGAAGCTCCGAACAACATTTTCGTCAAGGAAAAAGTTGTTCTGCGGTAGTTACGGGATATCCTGTATAATAGAAAACGTACCCCAGTATCTCGAAAAAACGTAAGATGAAATTGAAAGTAGAAATTTGTATAAAAACACGTCTGGTGCCAATGTCGTCGAACTTATCTTAGAATATCAAACTCAATCGCACGAAATATTTGATCCCTTGCTGCAATTACCGAAGAAATTAATTCTGATTAAAAAGATATGCGCATTTGCTATTAGACCTAAATAACTCGACGGGATAAGCGCGCGTTGAAAAATTCATTACGGATCTCTATTAAATCCTAATGCCCTTATCGTTGAATTATGCGTCAGTGATATTTTTCAGCGGAAAGTTATCGCGACTCCGACGAATCTGATCCAGCCATTGATGGTTTTGTATCATTTTTACTATCTTACTATCCGTTGCCTGAAAATACGAAATCGTCTTTACGATTACAGTACCTTGGATCCTGCGTCGTAATCGTCGGTGTCAGAGTGGGGCTGATGTAGAACTTGAGGGCGAACGACGCCAATCCGTAACCGATGGCCGGTCCCAACATTCTCAGGAAGTATGAGAAGCTGATTAAAGCAGGTGTCTTCGACTTTTGAATATTGTCGTCCATGTACGATACTCCTAGCGTATAATAAAGGGAACCGCCGACTCCCGAAACCAGCTGCGCTATGAATAGCAACGCTTGAGGAGCGAAATTTCCATCGGCGTCATCGCAGTGATGTTCACGATTTTCTTTCCCCAGGCATAAGAACTTGCGGTATTTGTCTGGCACGCCGCTCGAATTTTCGGCTTGCGGCTTCGCCCCGAATTCCTTTGTGAGCAAAAGGGCGTCTTCTCCTGGCCCGTACAGAAAATGCGGCAGCATCGTTAAACAGCAAAAGAGGACAACCTGTAGGACAAACAAACGAAATTAATCGTTCGATCGCCTGCCAATCGTTTTAAAGATTTATATTTATACGCTTATGATACTCTTACGGAGTTTCAACGATTTCTAGTTTCGACAACGAACCGGATATTAATTAAAATGCAACGTTACCGATAATAATTGTTTCGGTGCAAGGGGCAGAAGGTAGTGAAAGACTGATGATTCGTGATTTTTTTTTTTAAATGGTACAGGTGTAAACGTTGCGCTGTTTGCTTAACAATAATCTACCGCGATACAAACTTCAGATAAAGAAATTTCTACATTTCATCTATATATCGTATTTTTAGTAACGACTATTTATCACAGCGCATACTGTTTCGAGAGCGTAAGACCATTTTCTGATATTTACATTTGTGCGATCAAACAAAATCAGTCTGGAAAATGCCGTACACCTTCTTGAAGTTTTTATATCCAAGATCACAACGATTGTCTGCAAGTCATGTTTACCGTGACGTTATCTGAACGATTGCTCCGACAATAATTCACCGAGTATTCAACTGTCTTGTAGGAGATAAATGCAGAGTAATTAGTTCGATGAAAAACTGTAATAAATGACGTACCACGTCTTAAAAACGATCCGAAAGATACTGCTTTCGTGCAATTTAAGTTTGCTCAGATGTATAATAATGCAGGACTTAATTATTAGCTAACAGCTGGACAAATTGTAAAATACAATATATAAATAAATTATTAACGATACCGTGCCCTTTTAAATATCAGAAGTTCGTTTCACCGCGTACAATACCTACGAAAAGAACATTTTGGAAAAGAGATTGAATTCGATGCCTCGAAAAGCAGCATCGGCATTTCAATATGCGCAGTAAAGAAGGACGAAATTATGTTTTACAACAAAATATTTGAAGTAAAAATTACATTTAATGCTCGAGAAAGTATTTTCGAGAAGACGGTTAATTTCCATTATTGGAAAATCTTCACTGCTTATAAATAGCACGCGAAGCACATGACCAGTGTTCATAAACTATAGACTAGACCCTATAAATTATAGACTGAACGCCTATCACATTAAACTTCATAAATAAAATTTGTCCACTTGACAGTTTTCTAGAGATAATGCGTCCCAGACGCATGGCATATCGAAACAATTAAACTAAAAGATAGGAGGGAAAGGGAAAGAAGCCGCGAGACGCTTGATACAGTGGACCAATTTTCAATTTTCTTGGGTCACGTATTAAGTTCCTATCCAGCACTTGACTTCGATTAATGTCGAATCCGCAATTTAAACTACATATCCTAACTTTGCAGGTAATCGTTGCGCAATCGAATTAAGCGACATACAAATGTATCTCCGATAAGCCAAACAAATTTTCGACATAATTGTTGAAAGTACGTGACGCGAGCTGCTTCGCGCACACTACCATCTTTTCACTATCCAATGAATGGAGTGCTTAGCTAAGCATACGGTGGCACGAGTACTATGGTAAGAGGCGTGAATGAGCGTAGAGCCACGATTTCAACACTTCCTAATTTAATTAAGAACTGGCCAACCGGTGGGCTATGACGTCTCCTAGTTCATTCTTCGGGGCGTATGCGTACAGCTGACAGTTTTCTCTGCATTCTTCGAGCCCCGCGAAAAACAGAGAAAGAAAGGAAAACAGAGAGGTGGGAAGAAAGGAATAAATGGCAGAGAAAATGATGGAAAGGGCGCGTAGATTGGATCATTTGAAATGCTTCAAAATAATTCATAACCATATTACTTCGATGAAACTTACGGTGTAAATGCCGAACGCGATCCATCGAGGCCTGTGACCTCTTCCTGCGTAGTAAGACAGGACTACCGATACGAACAATTGCGAGATATCGTTACCTACAGTGATAAGTCCTAGAAAAAGAATACATGTTTCATATTTTCGATATATAAATATAATTAAACTCTCTGACTTTTATTGATTCGTGATATAAGATGTAAACATTCGATATCCCTCATTCCGATAGCCTGCATCGATTGATAAAAGACATATACCTCGAATAAATCGGTAACGCGAGAATTTTGAATGAAAAATGATGGTGTCGGACATTAGCGGAACGAACTCCAGGCAAACAACGAACAGTAATATCTTTTTCGAATTACGATTGAATCATTATTATTTGTATACGGAATATACCGCAGCGAGCAGACTAATTTATAGAAAAGATGCAAGTTCTGAAATCGAAAAATGTTCCACGGATAGGGGAATCGATAGAAAAGACAGAGCTTCGCAATTTTGACGCTTGCAGTATTTCCTACGAGCGCTGTCGAATTATGAAGCGTTCGCGCACAAAATGCGAAACTAGTTCGGAAATGTTCTCGATGGAAACGTTTCATTAGCCCGTTTACGACTGGAGAAACGTTCGCGCGACATTTCGCGTGCGCGAAGGAAGTTCTATAAAAACTGAAAGCTTGGAAATTCTCACCTGTCGTTTTCGAAGGTATCTTGAACCTCTTCTCAATGGTAGTAATCGTGCCATTGAAATACGCGTAACTCGCCGAAAATATGCATCCGAGTACACCGTAGAGAAACACGTAAGCCTTTTTGTTGGCGAATCTCTGCAACGTCGGGTTGCGTAGACACCAAATTCCACAGGAGGTATCGTCCGTGATGGGCAGATCCTTGAAGACATCCTCGAGGCCTCTGGAGCTCGGCGTGGTGGGCGTCGTTGGGGTGGTCGGCGGCGTCGACGGCACCCTCAAGAGCTTCAGGCTTTCGGGCCCGTTCTTCTCGTAGCTGCCCGCGTTATTCTTCGCGTTATTCTTCGCGTTATTCTTCGCGTTATTCTTCATCTTGGTCAACGTCGCGTTCGCTACTCTTTGCCAAGCAACGCCAACTGTGCAGCTTCGAGATCGCTCTGACCTCAATCGCTGATCGCACGTTTTCGATCGACGTCTGCCGTTCTCGCGGCCCTTGGCATCGCTTTTTTCCCTTGGATCACTCTCCTCGGCGCTCCTCGTTCTGCTCACTCGGCTGCCGTTTTAACTTATCCGCACGGTCACGTGTTCTCCATGATTTCAGTGCCTCGTGGTTTGAAGACGATCGCGCGTCGATCCGATATTCCTTCTTGGTTAGGACGTGCCCGCTCTCTCTCTCTCTCTCTCTCTCCACCTGAAAATTCCACATATGGCGGACAGGGATTACGCGGATCTACGTTTAAGCCGAACACCGTTGCCCTAGTCTAGTACTGTACTCTAATCACTCGTTGAAGCCTTTAAGGGGGTATCTTTTAACGCGAACGTGCTTCGACATCGCGTTGAAACGTCGCGCGTTATCGATGTACGATCGCTGCTCGATAACTGCTGACAGGAACAAGTGACGAGTAGAAACTGATGTTTCGATATTAGCGTAAGAAAATATCTCGGAAGCATTAGGTGCTACTTGCACGGTTCACAGCGAAGTATATTATTTTCTCGACGAGACAGTAATGGAATTCGAAAGCTGAACGAAGAAGCTCGGGTACGTTTAAATTAGCTAAGCTACGCTAAGCAGCATCAACGGAATGCACGATACTTCTGACCAGAGTGAAGACTAAAGAAGCAGGGGCGCGTATAGCGAGAACGGTACTCGGGAGCGAAGATTGGTCCCGGTAGTGGGTGCCCGCAACGAAGCAAGCTGAACGAACGAAAGATCTCGGAAAATCGTACGACACCTACCGTGTAACGATCGAGGGCAGCCCTTCGGCAACGGATCGATTCTAGAATGTTACGAACAGCCGCAGTGGAGAAGCGAAATTCTACGGAGTCTCCCGTCTCCGTTTCGCGGCGCGACGACGACGACACACGGTATTCGGCAAAATCGAGTATCTTGTGTCCGGAAGGAAACGTTATTCATCCCCGACTGAGATCGTCTCGAAGGAACGACACGGATGAAACCCTGTCGGGAATCTCCTGCGGATCCCCACTTTCGACCCCGGCCAACCGATCGAACGATAGAGGATCGCGACGCGTACAACTGTGATGCGTCTATGGTACTTCGGTTCGCGTTGCTGTTATCAAGCGAGCACATTTTCTACCTCTCTTGCAATCACATCGTGCCTCCTTCGCCCCCCTCCATTCCCTCGGTCACTCCACCCATCTCTGTCCCTTTTTCACATTCTCGACCGCCGCGCGTCTTTCTTCCTCTATTTCCATACCTCTCGGTCCCACCGCCGCGCCGACGAAGGAATCGGCTTCTGCGCTACCGACTCCATTTTCGAAGATCTATCTTTGATAATCTGTATTTGCGGACCCGTATCGATAATGTAACTCGACGGGAGTGGGCGCTACCGCGGCGTTCGTCTCGAGGTAGACGGAAAGAATTACGCGAGGTGCGACCTGGGAATACTGTTACGTTTCCTTTGAGCTTTTCGCGGGCACCCGCGATTCTTCGGCCGCATACGCGCATGCTCGATCATTCTCAGCTGCAGGTGGAAGGAACGCGCCAAGCTCGGAATTGCAATTTCCTTGGGCGAAAGTGGAAAATCGGATAGGCAAACAGAAGCGAATATGTCACTGAACGGCGTACCGTGAATCGCGTTGATCGACGCTGAAACAAAACCTTCGTATGCCTTCGTATGCCTTTAATATAGACTCGAGAAATGATGTTCCTGCCATTCCGCGGCAGCGGAACTGTAATACTCGGTACAAGGAGAGCGGGGGCCGCCATTGAACACGGCAACCGAAATAATAGAATCGCTTTTAATCCGATGTATCTGCTGACGGTAGTCGGGTTCTTCGCAAGGGGGGCATTCCCAAGTAGAACTCGTCGAGATAGACGAGGTCTCTCGGCTTTGGGTATGGTGTCTCTGCTCGTTTCTAGTCAACCTCCCGGAGCAGAAGCTCACATTGTGAACCCATTATGATTTAATAGAGCCGACGTGATGTACACACACGCGCATACTAACGCGCCTGGTAAACTCTTCCGTCTATTCCCGCGCAATGCTAATGGCACGCTTCAAACAGCTGTACCGCTAATAGCTGCTGGCTAATTGCTGAAATTTAATTTCCCATCGAAGAATGGATCGACCTGCGACTTTGCCGTCCTCGTTGTACCGACCACGAGTTGCACCGCGTTTTCTGCGCGCGATCCTTCATATTTATTGGACAACACGCGACAGGTGAACCGAAAGGGAAGAGTTTTTGTCGCGTTTAAGCAAACAACTGCTTACCGGTCGAGCCCGTAGTTATTTCTGCATATTACGTATATATTCTACGTATATACGCATACGTACCAAAGAACGGTAAGGTTCGACGTTCTCTTTTCGCGCGGTTAACATTTTCGATCTGTCGCATTACGGTGACAGGCGCTACCGCCGGAATCACGGAACCAGTCGATTCGACGGATTTCGAATCCCGAAACCAAAAAGATAACAGAGGTCCATTAACTGTATCCTTTAGTTAAGTTAACTATATCTTATTTGCAAAGCAAATGATGCATTTTTTTAAGGAAGGCACGCAATTTTAGCTCTACGCAGGTCGAGATATCCCATCCGTAAACGTGTCAGCAAAAATAGGTATACGAGCAATGTCTGTAAATCTAGTGTTAATAGCGATTATTAGTTACAAGTACAAGTGATATCGCGATTCCCCTATATTTTTAACAATAATACGTTTTCGCTACTTTTTTCTTACACTTCTCTGCCGCGCGAAATTCTGAACATTTGTACGTTTCGTGATTTCCTTAATACTGGACGTTAAGTTTCCTCGACCGCATATTGAAGCGTTAACCATTTTCGGGTGCAGTCAAAGGAACGGTGCGCGAATTCGCCGCTCGGTATCCCAGTTTCGTAATTTGTTGGCTGCTCGATAATTATGAAACGAATTACTCGAAAATACAATAGAAAATACAACGGGGCTTTACGCGTCAGCGGCTCAATTTGTTCTATTTAGTAAGAGAATCAACAATGTTTAACTTAAACAGTTCCGGGGACCTTGAGGCAAGAAAAATGGAAGACATTGTGAAACCGATTAAAATCTCGTTATCGCGGTATCTGAGATAATTAAGCGATACTCCTGCCCGTGCTCGAATTCTGAATACACGTGCCTCTACATACGGTAATGCATTCTATATCTGCTATACCATCCGGCCGTGTGGCCTCCTCGTTGTAAAAGCGGAAAAAAGTGAAATTCCGATCAATTCTGGTCACCTTGAAACAATAGTACAGTATCGGCGTGAAAAACGCCCTGAAACGCGGCGAAACGTGTAGAAGCGCCATTAGCCAATTTTGACACGACGCGATGGAAATATCATGTTTGCAAACACATGTCAAATATTTTGTTTGATGGCGAAAATTTACATCGACGATAAGGCGCGGCAATAAATTACTACGCAATCTCATCTCGACGCCAAAGGAACGAACCATTTCGATCTCGCCTTTTCCCTCTATACCGTCCATTACGTCTCCAAAGCTTACAAACGTTTGTAATAAAGAAATGACAAAATACAGTAATTAACAGTAGCCGGATTGAAGTCGTAACTCTACAATTTGTCTCCACTCTTTTTCACCTCGGATTACTAATTCTAACAGGAAGGGACAGTGAAATGAAGGCAACGCAACTTTCGCCCAATTAGATTTTGCAGTTTTTACATTTTTTGCAACATTCGACAGATTTACGACGCGCAGACGAGCGTGACGTTGACCACGCACGAGGTGCGTCGAGCATCCTCGTAGACGAGCGGAACGATTGGAAATCCTTGTTGATATACGAACCAGCTCACGGTACTGTTTACCCACTTCGCATCGAGTCGCGCCCTATTCACGAAGAAGATGCTGGAGCTGTTTGCCAGGCGACGAGCGGTTTCATTGAAACAACAAATGAAACAATTGCCTGACACGCGTGCCCCCTCCTCCACCTCCTAATCCTCCTCCCCCGGCAAGTGGAATTTTTAATCCTGCCTCTATCTCGCGCCGTGTTCGAAAAAAAAGTAAGCGGTGCTAAAAAACGCAATTCGTTTCTTGACTTCCACATATCTATACGTGATCGCATTTCCGCGTGGGATCCTCGAAGCAACATAATTTATGCAATTTAAAGTAAACTTTCAAATTAACCCGGGCATCTTCATTCTTTTTGAATACAAAAGAAAAATGCATAATCGATCTTGGAACGCAAAAACGTGACCTTGTGTAGGGAATTTATTAGTCAACATGCATTTGATTAATAAGTTGCGATAAAAATAGAGAATTATATTTTCTTTCTTTCATTTGGTACAATGGCAGTTATATATCTTTATTTAATTCCAAGTCCATTCATCCACTTTCGTGCTTACGATCTGTCTAACGTATACTGTCTAAATATGTAGTACGAAAACCTATCGGTAGTTTCGGGTGTTAAAGTATTTCAAAGAGATACGATAGACGATAAACGAGCATGCAAATTACTATAGAAAACTGTGAAAAAAGCATTCAACGTTACTGAGCTGATTAAGTATTCCTGTGAATCATATATCGCGCGATATAAGCAAAACTGCAGAGGAATAAATATTTCCATCGCGATTGATAAACAATGCGACGCCGAGTATAATTAATAGAGACCTGGTGAGTCTCTTATAGGAGCAAGATGTGGCGGCAACTGAAACACCACAATCGCATTGCGACCGCGTCGCAATAAGAATCTTCATATTGCACGGGTGTTTGAATAAATGAAGTTGCAAGAACTTCGATTGGCTGCCTAATTGATTGGCAAATTTCGTTATACGCGCTGAGCGCTGCAACCCACTTGCGTTGCTAAATTACGCAGCATTCGTAGAACAGAAGAATCAAGGCCGGACGAGCTACATTAGAATCATTATTATTACCCACGGTTAATGCTAATCGTCGTTTTTCTCGAGGGCGAACGGCCTTTTATTCGTCCAACTCTTTTGCCGACACGGAACGTTACGATAATTTATAGAATCGGCCAAATTTCAACTCTCCATAAAAAATTTAACTTTTCGTAAAAAATCTCCCACCGCTTATCCCCAATTGTCGACCCCGCGTTGCGACAAATAATTGGATCGAGATAGAAGAAGAAAATAATTTAAGAGTTGAAATAGTAAAATCTCCTGCATTGCTATTGTTATTATTTTTGGCATTACTTGCACCAGTCTACTCGTCACTTATATTATTTACCAATTTGCATTCCACGATCGTACGGTGCATGCAATTGTTGACGTTTATTTTGCCAACAACATAAACATCTGAATCTATCGAACGACGGCGTAATCCTTTTAGTTTCAGGACATTAACAACTGTAACAACTGTATATCTTAAGTGTTCGTTTATTCGCATTCTTCATTTTCATCTACGCCGCGTTACACTGCAAGTTCTTCGTTTCATACCGAATGCAACCCTGCGTGTGCAATTTAAACGCTTACGCTTGTTCAAGCCGACACTCTTATTCGCGCAAAGAGCATTGTGCATATGTGCATCGTATCTGTGACCAAATGGCGAAAAGCGATACGCGTGCTTTTCATAATTTCGTAGTGGAGCGATGTTAAATCTTGAAATTGGAACGCCTTCGACCTCTGGTCTGTAAAATGTAGTTGTCAGTTCAAGTTCAGTCAACTCGTTCGCGACGTTTCTTACCTGCAGACGCAAGCGCGGAAGAGGTGAATGATATTTCAATTTTGACGAAGATAGAATATATCGTATTCCGCCATTCGACCATAGATGTACGCACTAAATGTTAACGCACCCAAGGTTACAACGATATCTGTGTATCACGAAATCGCAATCGATTCATTCGAGTGCCCTTCGCGTCCACTTTTACATTTCTTCGTATACCTGTCCTGAATTCAAATTGATCGAATTGATAAATCTGATTGGCAATTGCCCGACGCGTTTAACAGAATCGAGAAAATATAGCTGCCAGCTTGGTACAATGGACACTTCGGTCGATATTTCGGAAGAAATGCGAGTTAGAAATAGCGAGAAGACGGTTGAAACCGGTCGCTTCCGGTCAGCCGCGACGAATACCTCTGTCCTCTTTCGTTGCCTAATGCCGACGTTAGTCTAGATCAGACTGTACCTCGACTTAGAAGACGTTGATGAGGTCTATATGAAAGATGGGTCAGGGTCAGGCACAATGCGCCGTGTACACACAATGACAAAACTTCCTAACACGTAGATGACCCGTGCGTTCGCGTCCTCTCGAGCGGTCGGCGTCGGTAAGAACTGTCCGATCTCTAGAAAATCGATTTATCTTCGATCTAGTCTGGCCGTATCAGTTGTATCGCGATACGCAGTCAACGTCGACGTTTTATCCAAAACGGTCCTCGACTTGTTGGTGTTATCGACAGTTTGGAAGTTTTTAACTCACTTTTGAATTCCAGCTATTGTTGACACGCGACAAACATATAAAGGGATCGACGTCTACGATACGTGAAACTCGGAGCGCGTCGGATTGGCGTCTTGCCATTAGAGCGATTGAAAGCATGGAGAAGAATGTTGTGTGCACAGTGGCGGGCAAGGGAAAGCTTAAAATTAGTATTTGTATACGCGGGTATACAACGAGTATCGGTAACTGTCGGTAATAATTATTTCGTACTGTAGGAATTATTTTGAGTAAATTCCTCTTAAACAATGCGGCAGAGAACAGGTCGGACAATGAGACTATACATATACGTATACCTCCCCAACTATTCATCATTCGTTCTCCCTCGTTTTCCGACCCACCTTCGCACTCTTCATTCGCAACATGGTTATCATACAACTGCCTAAACAAACCTCGACACAGTACTATAGACTAAAAGGTGCCAACAAACCTGGCCCTAGCCCTAGCCTGGCCCTAGATCAGTTGAGTGCAATAATGAAAAGTCTACAGAATTAGGTGAACAAAGTCCTGCTACAAAGCCGACCGACTGAAATAAAAACTATCTATCTATAATACTGTCCACAGATGTCAGTATGATCTCTATTCAATTAAAAAAAAAATTATTTTGCATTTTTTTACGGGGCATCTTGCCACTGTGTTCCCTATCCCTATCGAAATATTAATTTCTTCGATATTTTCAGTCGTGTCTTCGGGGTTGCCATGAGCCACTGAATTTTATGTTTTTTAAGAAAAAAATGCAATACTCTTTTCGACATATTATAACTTTTAAATGGATGTACTTGAGAATAGCTAATGCCTATCTCATTTTTGTTTTCTAGAATGTAGCTTTCTTGGGAATTGGTTCAATGACAAACCGCATCTCAGATTTATAGAGGACCTGGGGTATGAATTCATTATTGAAAATATTAATAAGAGGTACCAACCTCTGAAACATTATGAAATCTAATACAATTTTATCCAGGCCCATTTCCAGCACAGAAAACAAATTAAATCGGTAAAACTACGGAAGTCGTACTATCACGCCGATTTCGATGATTTTCGAATGTGTGCAGAACTGAGTATTCTGAACAACTGTTTCCAATGCATATAACCGCCGCTCGGCTTTAATTTTCGAGATATTTGCAAGGAACTGTAGCTACCGCTACATTCAATTTTGTCTATACCTGCACGCCCTTGGCAACGTGTGGAGCCGGCGAAGAATCTGCATGCAACTCTTCGGGTGCTTTATTGAGTACGTCTCCTACAGTACGTGTTTGAAATTTAAGTTAAAAGGTATACGCTATGTATGTATGCGAGGGAAACTTGAAAAATTAAATCCCTTAATGCCCCATGATCCCTAAAAAATTCGATACAATTGATTCGTTTTCAATAGACTTCTGGATTATTCGTTATCTGAAAGGTTTTGAATTCAAACGTAGCCATTGTTACACCACATTTCGCAACCCCTTTATTTGAATAAAATTGTTTCGAAAGGGAAGTCCATTTTTGTCGAGTTTTTCGGGACTCTCTGCAGTCTAAGTCTAAAGGAAATCTTTATTTATTCTGGAATTTATTCTGGAATTTCGAAAGCCAACTACTAACAAGCGAACAGAGATTACATTCAATTAGCAAAACGAAAGTTTTGAACGGTGTAAAAATGAAAATATAATCGGTGGTTTCGTTAAATGGCTTCAAATATCGAGAGATCACTTTTACACATTCATTTCCTTTTGAACGGTTACTTTGTTGGGATTGATTTGCAGAATTCAAGTCGAAATCAAACATTTGGTATCCCTTGGCTTCCTTGGCCTTACAAATATCGAATCTTTCGGTGATCCAGTTGCGGTCTAACAATACATACATTTATACAAGGTAAATCACGAAACGTGATCAGCTTAAATTATTCTGCTGCTAGTGGGCTGATCGAAAATTTGTTCATCCGTCATAGTCATAACACGATTTAATGAAAGCTTTAAAACGATTCTAGAAAATTGTCCACCCTTTTTCCAAAGTTTTCCAAATCGCCATCTGCTTTTTATATCCAAAATCCATTACGATCATCTTGAAGATCCAGTTAAAAGATATCATACGAAATAAAAAAAGGTGTATGTCGAATTTATTAAGTACCATTATTTTCCTTTCCAAACGTTTCGAAGATTGAAAAAGGAAATCAAAAAAGACAAAAAACGAAAAGTAATAAGATTATATGAGCCGCACACTGGCTAAATTGGTCAACCCCACAAAATTAAAATAACAATTATTTTAAATACAAGAAATTAAGAGTCATCGAGCGCTTTGACCAGAAAATTGAAGAAAATTCCAAAGTTTATACGCATGTATACGTATTGCTGGCGATTAAGCACATACCGAATGATCGGCAAAGATTTTTCAAACTCTTCAAACGCCCTCCCCTCAGTATCCAACTTTGGTAAGAAACGGGCAACAAGCAGCCGGCAATTGCCACGGTGTCGAAGACGCGGCCGAGAAGCGAGTCGATCCCGTGGGGGTGGTGGACGAGCAACGATCCTAGCAGTGATTTTTCTTTATTTACGGAGGAATAAGGTAGGGCACTTAATCCTCCAGTAATGCCAAAGCGCATCCTCCGGTAGCGTGCCTAAGGACGCGATCGATAGAGACGCCCCGACGCGTCACGGGGACGTCGCGGAATTCATTACGCGGCCGGGTCTTCTAGCTCAGTCCTGCTGGGCTTAAAAATTAAAAGGCTCTCAAACAAAAACTCCCTTTTTACTTTCGGGCTCGCGAGTTTGTAATCCTTTGACTAGCGGAGCCCTCTGTGCACCGGTGTCGACCCCCAGAAATCGAGCTCGAGGTCTGAATACAAGCGCTAAGACCATACCCCCTCCCTAACCTCACCCTTTCTTCGTACGCCGACCGCCGAATCAGTCGGAACCGTAGATCACCCGATTTAACTATACTTCCTCCTCTTTTTTTGTTTTCGTACAGCGAACCGGAGCGCCTCCCTCATTCCGAGCATTGCGGCCTATTTGCGGCGGATTTGACCGAAGCCATCCCAGGCTGGCGGATCCTTCGAAACGGACGATCATCGTTTATTGTGCAACGAAATTTCAAATACGCTCCACTCATTTCCGTCTCCTGCGACGCTTGCAGCTGATGATGCGAAGACGCCAATTGGTTGCCAGTAAACTGATCACGAATTTTGTCTAATTGTAAGGTGCGCGAAGGGCAACAATGTTCTTACGACGGATACGACCGATTCTACTCAATAATACAATATTTATTTCGGATAAAGCTATTGCGAAGACGAAGCAGTTTAAAGTTTAAAGAGTGCACTAGTCGAACTGTCAACGGACAGAGTAACCTCTTAGTCTGCGGGTCCAAGAGTAAAAGTAATCGTGCATGACCATTTTGCGATGGCACTTGTATCCTAAGTTTGGAGGGTTCAGGACGACCTTAGCTCTTGTTGCGACATCGCAACCAAGCATGAGTTTTGACCCCTTATTGTTAGGACGAAAAACAACCGTCATTCTGACTAATGCTTGCCATGACTAAGGGAGGACTCGCGTACCTTGCTCTTATCGATGTCACAGAGGCTAGTCATCCAACAATTGTATATCGTAATACGATATTGTGAGCGACTCGAACGAAGACGAACAAGATTGGAAAAATTAATACAAGGAATAAAATAAAATCACTTTTAGTTTTTCTGAACCCCGATTCGGAAAAGTGATTCAATCAGTCACGAAACAATTATTCTTTGACCTATCGTGGAGAAAATTAAGCAATATATTTGTAATATAATATTATTATTCAAGTGAAACCGTCGAATAAAGTGGATTCCCAATTTTGTGTTCGTTTCCTGTGAATAATGCGAAAAATCCGTACAACGGTTCCATTGTTACGTATTGGTGCTCTGCTTGAAACAAATCTCAACTTCCCATTAAATATTTACGAAAATAAGTTTTGTGACTTGCTTGTGTGCTTCAAATGCAATTAATCGAATACAATTTAGTTTGTATGGCCACTGATCGAGCTCCTGCTGCTAGGGAAAAATGTACTACACACAGGAATATATTATACAATTCTGTACCTTTTGATTCGATTACATCAAACGTTTCTATGTGGCGCAGTATTCAGACTTGTTTATCACAAGTTCAACGGAGGCAACGGAGGCGATTCACCATAAAAATTAATTTCTCGTATCTACCTTCGCTAAGAACTTGCGTGCAGTATTTAATAATCGGAAGGATAAAGCAAACGGGAGGAAGAAGTTAGCAAAAATTCGTACTTTATTTACAAATAGGTAGGAATGATGCTGTACAATAGTACAAACGTCTCAGCCAACTGGGAAAAAGAATTAAAATAAAATATGTTTCGTCATTTGCACTAATTAATGGCATATTTTACAATTCACTATACGCGTGTACATTCGAGACAATACACGAAATTTATTAAAAACACCCCTGTACAATTTGCTACTTAAAAACATTTTCGTCGTCTATATCGTCCAATAAAAATTAAAAAACGCAAGATTTTCGAACGATTCACAACCATTCGCAACAATTATACTGAACTTGGAGTTCTACGTTCAACGTGAAATTAGCATTACATTAGTTTAGAAGAATTTTTGATTAATTCAAGGGCGAATATCCTTGTGTCTCTATCAATTTACATTTCCGTTCATTTCCGTCTTCTTCTTCTCACCGTCGGCAATTGGTAGCGCTAAATCTTCGTTAATAAATTCGCGACGTCTGTCACTTTCCTGGGCGCCGTAAAGGTCCAAATCCTTCCCAAGATAACAAACAGCTGCGTCGAACAGCACTCCAATCATCGAGAATCCTAAAAAGCATATTATCGTGCAGTTAGAAAATCTGCTGATAGCGATGGCGGTAAAACTCAGACACGAAGGACATTTCGATACAAACGTATTTAGAGTTATATCTTTTTAATAATTCGCGCAGACGTTAGTTTTCATGTACATCGCGATTAGCTGAGAAACATTGAGAAACGGTAGAGGACAGAAAAAACGGCATTAGAAAACGTTAAATGGTTTCAAATACTGCATTACCTGCTCTATAAATCATCTTCGAAAGTGAAGGAGTATCGTGCATTTAGGGTCAACCACCTTTTTGTTTAACGAGTTGTATTCGTTTTTATACACTATTTGACGAACTCTTGCATTCTCAACGAGAAAGCATCGAGGTGCATGGTTCGAAAAGTAGTTAGCGAAAGTCGAAATATCTTGAACGCTAACTTCAAATCTATGAAACTCCTCCACTTTCGAAGAAGATTTACATATCTGGTAATGCAGTATTTGGAAGCATTTAAGTTTTCCCCTCCAGCTTGAACGTTAGAGCTGACACTCTTGATAATAGCTTCTGATGTAAAATGCATCCGATGTACAACCGATAAGATTCTTGCAACTGGATTAAAAACGAATCGTTACATCACTGCCTATATTGACAATTAGACTGTAAAAGTATATTTTTAGACGCTCCGTCAGCACGAGACACGATAGCGATGCTATACCCTATTATATTATTTACATTACCTTATAATGGTAACGACTTATAGTTAAACGACTGCTTTGTGCCACTTTTTTAATGTACATATTTACAATTGGAAGACAAATCATTTTCATTTCAGTTAACTTTATGTTATATTATATTTGGTCGCATAAATGACTAAATGTTTCTGTACCAAATTGTGTTTTCTTGGGCAGAATAATTGCTCCAATCTATTTCAAAACATTACCTAAAGCACGTAAGATTAATCGAATTACGATGAAACACGTTGGGGATCATAAACTGCCTGCCTCTGGCACTATTTTAAAACGATTATTAGAATTGTTCTCATTGATGAGCATGATAGTTAGTTTGTTGTAAATCTATTTAATTTGTATCTCTTAGGTAGATATAGGTTGCAGCATCTTTCTTTCAACCATTGTCCAATATTTTCAGTTACAAAATTTCAGTAAATAGATACTTTACCAAAAAACCAAAACTTTGTACTTTATTCATTTCTCACATTTGAGATATTATTTTCCAATGAATTGACAAATTGTTGTTATGTCTTGAATGTAGATATGCGAAACGAGAGTAACGCGCCTCTCACTGATTCTTACAAAATACATTGTTTATAGTGGATCAAAATTGAAAATTATGCGATTGCAGTACTATAATCAAAGGTAAAATGTACGTATACTTTCGTCTAGATAAAAAATATTGCTACAGTTTCCCGAAGGCCTGAACAAAACACTGGGACCTTCCTGATAATCAGATTATGGTTACCGCGTTAACTCTTCAACAGGTTAGAGTTTTATATTCTCCGAACCACCAACGAACCAATTACAAATTCTACTTGATAAGCGATAATCCGCAATTCCAAAGACTGATAAGATACACAATAGTACGATGTGCATACAGTGGGTTAAGAAAGTAAAGTTCGCATATATTTTCAGAAGTCTCTAGGAAATGTGGACCGAAACAAATATGTTATTCGCACGGTTTGCAAGAGTATCAGCAAAAATGGGAAATTGGACAGAAATAAACGAACAATATATATTCCTCGCAAAAACTCGTGATAATTAAACAGAATAAGGAAGCCATCTACGATTTCAAAGAGCTTGAAATAAGTTGCCGAGGTGATAAATCTAAACTAGTTTTTCCTATCCACATAATAGGCGGCCTATTTAGGTTTCGATTCGTAAAAGCATGTTTGCCACTATGTATATTCAGTGCTAAGTATGCATTTGTTAAGATTTCCTGTTAAATTTAGGATGAATATTTAAAGAACCTATGAATAAGGACATATGTATGGAGTATGTATTTTTCTTATTGTCAGTTGAGTAAGCGGCTCAAGTCGCATTCATCGATGTCCATTAAATCCATATTTGAATAATAATTTAATGGATACACTGTTGCCCGCGTCGCACAGTAGTCTATTTGGCTCGAAGAAGCGGACAAGAGTCAATTTTCAAAATATTGCGAAAGACCAAAATTTTTGCTTGCTGAGATAACTAAATATGTGTGGAGCAGCGTATCAATCTTTCTTTTCTTATTTATGAACGCAGGGAACAGCATGATCCTTCGAAAGTTAGCAGATTTTATGCCACGCGATTCTTTCTTAACCATTCTCTAAAACAGGGTTTCCCAGACTATGTTCCACGGAATACCAGTTCCTCGAAAAGGTAATAGGTGTTCCCTGAAAACTTATTTTATGTGTTATGTTTTAAAATTTAAATGATTACTAAATAAATTAGGAATGTTATATCTCATTTTTTAAAATTTGATTGATTATGCGTTATTACCTACCCTACAAAATAAGCAAGGTGTCCCGTGAAAACTTTGGGATTTACGAGGTGTTCCGCCGCAGGAAATATTTGGGAAACCCTGCTCTAAAACATCGTTGCTTATTAGCGACTGATGAATCCTTTAAGGAATCTGTGCAAATTCTGCCATTATGGAAGCTGTTCAGGTAGGTACGTACTGCACTTTCCAACAGGACCTTTCCAACACTTTCATCACATATATTTGTGTAGTTATTAATATTTGAAAATGATCCAAGTTTTAGTACTTTTCTTTACTGTCACAAGATTTCATTAACGATTTTATTATGGTATTGAGTCAGCTCTGAAACTCGTTGTGGTGTCATTGCATTCGATAAAGGACTGTGATCACAATGCAACAAAAATTGGTTCCGGCTTCGTCTGGTTTCACGTTTTATTTCTAATTTATGTCGAAGTGATACTTGAAGGCTGCGCGCGCCGCACAGTGGACCAAATGGCCAATGCAGGTGGAAAGAATAGTAGCTACATAAGTATTAGATGCAAGTAGCGACTTGGCCCCCATATAAGTACTTAAGGATGATCATGACGTGGGTAATAAACCGGCAATAAGAAAAATATATAGTTCCAATTAAGAAAATGTTGTTGCTATTGAAATCTCTGTAATAGCAAATGAAAAAAGGATTTAAATATTCCCTTAAATTAGCCCTATCAGGTGGAGAGGTACAACAAATGTGTACCAGATTTTTTGCATATTTGCAAAAGCTAGGGAAACAACCATGCTTGCAACATATTTGAAGGTCATTGAAATCGGAGGTGGCCGATTTATTCCGTCTACTTACCAAACTCGTGTTATCGAAAAATTTGACTGGTTTCAAATCTATCTACACTACTATTGCCCGCAACTTGTCCGCAAGACGGATCTGCGTATTGTTTATCAATTAACAGGAAAAACTTACCCGCGGACGTTACGTTAACTAAATATCGGAAGTTCTCTCCGTGATAGAACCAACAATTTCCTCTGGTTCCACAGGACTCCTCCCAAATCAAGCAAGTTGAGTCAATAATGGCTCCGTAAATAATTGGACCCGGTATCAACGCAAACAGGGAAATGATCATCAAGGTAATACCCTGGGCGAAACTTTTATCCTTCTTCTCCACGCTGCGATAATTTACCAGGACGTTACCAATTTTTCCGGAACACGCTAAGGTCTGTATGATGCAACTGAGAACCGTGAAAAGAAGATAAGGATGGCTGCAATCGTTCGTACAGGGGCCGGCTTTCACTTTGTCGAAGTTCATCGAATACGAGGTGTTTCGCTCTTCAGAGTGGTTTTGCGCGCGTGACGCGATACCACTATCGTAACCGTAAGGGCCATCGATATTGTACGTATACGGCAAGGGCAGACAACTGCAGTTTCCAAATTCTTTATCATTGATTATCGTTCGACAGCCTACGTGACAGGCAGAATAGTAGGTTATCCTCGATGCCTCGTGGCAAACTGGAGAGTATTTAACGCCGTCGCAGTTGCAATCAGCGTTGCAATTCGACGTCAGGTTCATTCTGTAAGAAAAATCAACTGGATATATCTTCGCAATTTGTACGTGAATAATATATAACTAATTAATCGGTTCGCACGGGTGATTTTAATGAGAGATTTGTCCTCACTGGAGAATGCATTACAGACCTTTCAATTTTAACGAACTGTACACTCAAATTATTTTCGTTTAATCATCGAGGATATAATTTATATAAGCAATTGCAACAATAATACACTGTGTCTATGGATTTCTTCACGAAGGAGAATCATTTCTGTTGTCCCATGCGACTCTATAATTTTAGTAATAAAATATTCCTTGTATATTTCCAGTAATAAAGTGGAACATTATCAATGTAATTACATAGATCTACGATATATAAAAATGATTTGCCCCCGTAGGAAGCATACATCTTCAGGTAATTCCTCTTAAGAAATAATTCATTGCATTATCACACAGATATTAATGGAATTGAAGGGTCAATTTAAGAATTCTCAATGTGCATACGTAGTAGTAATTATTTTAGAATGCATTAAGCACATTACCTACCATAAATATTTTAAACAGTAACAACTTGCAATCTCCCGTTTCAATGTTAGTATTGCGCAGAGTTTATAAGTAACTCGAAATTACGATATAATATTTGCGGAAAGTAACAAAAACGTAAGAAAATAATCTCCCATTTAAATATTAATAAATTGTCAAACCTCTTCTACCACAAAACACAAAAATAGTAATACTGTACTACAATAAGTAAGCACTGTTGTATAAAAAATGTAATTGTACAAATGAAACCGTTTCAAAATTGTATAACGTAAATTACATACAATTGCGGATAATAAATTAATTAGGCATGATACTTAACTTTTTACTCATCTAAGTATAATTCTGGATAAGCAAGAAAATATACTCACTGCATAGTTTCTAAATCGAGGCCACTGAAACCAATATCGGCACAGCCTAGAAATATGAAGAGTATTTGACCAGCAACGAAACAAATACCAACAAATACATTCCACGCTAGAAGTGGCCTAGGTCCAGGTTTAAATTTGCTAATGACTAATCCAGAAAGCAGAAATCCTAGTACCATTCCGATAAGCGAGATTGGACCTTGAAATAAAAGAAGGCAAATAGAAGTGGTGTACTCGATATTGACACTAAAATTCGTTGGAATTCATTTTCATAACTCATCAGATTGTATATAATTCTGGGAGCTACCTGGGACACGGCTGGTCTGCAGGCGATGGCCTGCAGACCCGTTACCCCCGTTTTCTATGTTTTAAGTATATGAATGAGAGAGAGAGAGAGAGAGAGAGAGAGAGAGAGAGAGAGAGAGAGAGATTAAGAGAGAGCGGATCCTAATTTTTTCATATTTATTCATTTGCATTATATCTCGCAGTATACAAGTTAATATACTATGTATTATACAATATATACGTATAATAAACAGATATAATAAACAGAGCACTTTCTACTAAAATTTAAACTAATGCCTTCATCAGATCTGCATTTAGATCTGCATTTTATGTAGCACTGAAGTTGGGGCTCAATCTTTTCTTTTGAAACTTTCACAGAAATAAAGCATATTGAAATCAAGGCTCCTTGGAGGTCAATTCTCTGAAGAGATATTTTCCAAAGAAAGTATCGCATTGGGCAAATACCAATAAAGTAATCATTGGTTTAAAAAACCTAGTTCAAATGAATAGTCGATTTCTATAGATAAGACATAAGGACATCGAAAGTTCATCCACTATTTTAATTGACCAATTAAATAAAGTCACTTTCAACCAGGACAGTGTTTATGGCACGACTATGCAATACTTTACACATTTTATGATACAATTTCCGCTAAGAACACACCTGCAATTACAGTACCACCTGCAGCAGACGTGCTGTACTGAACTTCGAGATATTTCGCCAAGAATGTTATGTAGGCCGATGCGCCTAACACATAGAACACACCGCTCAGATTGTTGCACGTCAACAGCCAATTTGTTAATAATCTTTTCATTGCTTTTGGAAAATCGCGCATTGTTGGAATGTGTTCAGTATCCAACGATTTTCTCCGCTCTATGGGCTTTATGTATTGCTCCTGTACAGTTAGGTGCAGTTTCAATGGAATACTACCATCCTGAAAAATATATAAAGCATCACGAAATTGTCATTTAAGTGTGCATCAAGTCGTATGCAAAATCGAAGAAAATGTTTGGAGTGCAGGGAATCACGGTGGTGCGTAAACAAATTTAATGAGCACGCGTACGTGTGATAACGAACAATGTAATTAGCAAATATTTTTAACAAGTTTTAACTTTCGTTCATTTTTGTTCGCTAACAACATAATGCTGTGGAAATGTATTTTGAAATGGAAAGTAACAAGACCTGAAATTTCCAATTTTGTGTTCGCATACGTGTAAGTATAAATAAGAGCATCGTGTGCATTGTACATCGTTCTAGTTGGATTAACTGACAAGTTTGTCCACGAGAGGATAATGTTTACACTTTAAAAAATACAGTCGCGTTTATGGTGCAGGACAAGTATATGATGTTAGGTGTATATTAAATGTAGGTAAATATAACAAAATGAGTATTTATTTCCTAACTTGTCGGAGTACAAGAGCGAAGCAAATATCAATTGCTCTTGATATTGTGGGATGCAAGAATTCGTAGAAATGGTATGAGAGAGAGATTTGAATGAATTGTGAATCGTGTGAAGGGAAGTACAATGTATCGAGTATTACGCGAAGTGTGAATGAAGAGTGTTAGTCGAAACGTCGAATGCGGACCGAGTGAATTTATGAGTTTATCTCGAGGACAGAGTGGATGGTTACGGGGAATGCACGTGGAGTCTAGGATGCATGGTGACCCGTGGTCGAACTGTGACACGTGGTAAGAGTGTGTGTGTCGGTTTGGGTCTTAATGAGTGAGAACATTCTGATCAATAGCAACGAGAGGGAAAATGCGTGAAAGAATATATACAGCGGATGATGCGTGCGAGGGTCAGAGTTGAGGTAGAGTTGAGACAGAGTTGAAGCGGAGTCGAGCGAGAATTGTAGCGAGAGCATTGTGTTGTGAGAGAGAGTAATTAAGAGATATTAAATAATAAAGTAATTTTACGAGAAAGAAAAGGCAGTCACAATTCCCCCCGAAAAATAATCCTACAATATTATAAAATATAAAATAAGTTTCACTAGTAATTTACATTTTTTATGTTCAATACAAATAGGAATTTACTTGTATTCGTTATATATTAACTAACTCAATTGGAAACCAAGAATTGCATAGATTTTAGATAAATAATGGAAAAATAGTGGAAAGTAAAATAATATTCCAATATGATAATACAGCAGGATAAATTTTATATTTAAACATAAAACTCATAGACCAAAGTATTGCTTTCTTGCTCGTTGTATTGAACAGTAATTGAATATTTCTGCCTGCACAAATGCAAATATAAACTAGCTAAGGATGTGATGCAGAATGAAACGTTAAGAATGCAAAAATGTAGGATAATCTGATAAACATATTCTGGCAAATACTCTTTAATATGCTAATCTGTTAAAAAGAAATGGTGTTTTGGCAGAATTTTTAGCGACGACTACCGAAGAAAGCATTTACCAAAATATATTTTCACACATTAAACTGAAAACAATAAAGAATATCTATAAATATTTATTCAAATGTTTCCATTCACCTTGCTATTTTGATCAGATCTCAGACTGGTATCCTTTAATTGGGAGACACCCTGTACATGTAATGCTCGCATTATTATCCTACATATTATTTCCACGCAATATTTGGCATTACAAAGAGAGTGAACTACAATATTTCATAATCAACGTATGAACGAATTGCAGTAGTTTTAATAGAATTTCTTAACGAATGATATATAAAAAGAACCAGAAATAATTCTTTACCTTTTTGGCAGTGTCGATTACGGTACCCTTCGTAGCTGGCAAATCCCGTGGAAACATGGCAATTAAAATAGCAAACATGGCCATCGTAACACCTAAAATAATCCAGCCAAGCCACCATGCGCCCAACCATCGCGGATCTTTCTTCGTGATCACAGGATGCAAACTAGGATCTATGTACAAACTGAGACAACCGTAGCCTAATAAAAATCCTATTGCTGGCCCAATTGTTCTCAGAGCGAATGTAAAACCTAATAATAAAAAAAATCAAACATTACCGATACATTTGTAACGATATTAGATGAATGAAAAAAATGTTAGCTTATACGTTGGACTTAGTAACGCACATGCGGACTATTTATGAAATTATTAATAGTTGACTTTAGAATGATATTATTATTAATACGCTATCACGAAACTATAAAACTCAAATTTAACAGATTGTTTAACTGAAGCACGACGATATATTTCGTGTCTATAAATGCCAAAATTGACGGAATTGCCTGGCTCTTAGGTGCGATCTAAGTGGCCAGATTCTCAGAAAATGGAACTGTTTGCAGGAAGCGTGCAAGGACATTACTTTAGAAACAATAGCAAAAAATTAGAGAAATAGATTATCACGGTTCGTCCGAACA
This sequence comes from Nomada fucata, assembly GCA_948146005.1. NCBI lineage: Eukaryota > Metazoa > Arthropoda > Insecta > Hymenoptera > Apidae > Nomada > Nomada fucata. Next base: position 17,321,999 of record OX411282.1, on the reverse strand, counting down.
ATAATACCTAATCCCGGCAGATAAGTCGTTGAATTGTATATGTAATTCTAATGCACTATTGAAGTGTATCTGAATCAGAGGTTTACAGTTTACATATCGTTTATGTCGTAAGAAAATGACAGATTTCTTTTTGTGATTACTGACACAGTTAAATATTTAATTGGCATGTTGTTGCAACACATCTATCAGCATATATGTATATGTACACTACCGGTTAAATGCTTAAAATAATACCAATAATGATTTAGTTCGATTCAGTATTTTTTTCAATTTGTTGATAAATATGTGACAATTCGGAAAAAGTGTTTTAATATTACTTGTTTCTTCGATAATTTCTACCTCTCTTATCGCATGTAAGGGGGGGGGGGGGGGGGGGACTCATGTACCGCGCTTAAAATGAGGAGTTCCTTTATAATTTTTTTAAAAGAACAAAAGTTAACGAATCTATTTGAAATTTTGTTTAGTACTTCATTTAACATTCAAGATTGTAAAAAAAATGTTGTAGTAAAAAAAGAAATTTATTTTAAAAATTTCTTCAATTAGTTGTTCCATTTCGTCCAGTGTACAGTTTCGTAGAATTGACTTATCGTTAGAGCAAAAAATGAAGTATTTTCATTTGGTTCATGGTATTACGCTGTAGTTATAGCTAAATTTGCAAAACATTTCGCGTAGCTGATCAAAAAGATCAAAGAGATACAGAGCTTTGAACAAAAAATTGATTTTTCTTTAGAAAAATTTGTTGAAAAGATGAACAAAAGGGTATGGTAAATAATTTGTTTAAATGTATAATTAGATATAACTAGAAGAGAATTTATTTATCTACAAAATCCACTTTGATAGAGAAAGGGTAACGTACGCAGCACGGCTAAACATTAAATTTGACAAAAACAGTTGCCAAGTCATAGGCACGCAGGTTTACCCGAATTCTGCTATTTGCCATATTTTTAACGTCTAATGCATGCCTCTGTTGCTTTATAATAATGCATTACAAAGGAACAGACTGCGTGTTCCAATTGCTTGAACGTAGTAGGTACCTGTCACACGTTTAAAAAGTTTTATTTCCCTATAAAACGTTGCGGGTAGTGTGCTATACACAGAAAACTATTGATTTCTGAAAAAAAAATTGAGTTTTTGTACTAGTTACATGAGTTTCGACCTCTTAATAAATCCAAACTTTCTACAGCGACTGACTAATTCGATCGGATATTCATATTTATAAGGACTTTATCCTTGTATTCTGCCAATTTAAAACATAAACAGTCATCTTTATATTATTATTTACCTACATTCCATAAAAATGTTATTGAATGCTACGCTAAAATACAAGTACGAAGAGCAACGGCATATTCAATTTATGTCGTTAGAATAGGATTAAGCTTCTGGCCGACTGAAATCGTGATATCGCTTTGATAACAATGCCTCGATACAGGAATACTGAGTATTAAACTCAACGGTCAATCGAAATCTAGATGCCATATTTTCTATAATGCAGTTCAAAGAAATCAGGCTGAAATAAATAAAATTATCGGTCATGCAAGAATGATTTGCGATAAAGTGAAATACCTTTGCGCGATGCTAGCGTAAGAAAAGCAAGACATACTGTAAATATTTATCAACAATGATCACGCGGTTGTGTCTACAGATATTAATGATTGTTCGTTTTGATTTGACAAAGCCGCGCATCGATATTGTTAAAGCTAAAAAAGCCGTTGACTTGTTTTTTCGTTTGCCAACGCATAATGTTTAATTCTAAATATTAATCTTAAAGAGAACCACACCAAAGACATAGTAAATCCCTTAAAAGGCAGTATAATTATACTGCAATACCGAATAATATTCATATACTCTCAACACGCAAGACGAACCTATACATACATCTATGTATTTTCAAAGATTTAATGCCGGCGCAGAATTCCAACATTGATACAACATTGATTAACATTGATTCAAAAATTTCCGTTTCTTTATTGAACTTTTGTCACCGTGATAGTCTATCTTGAAACTTCCAAGTTCCCATAACCCCCGCATTCTGCTCGGGACTACATATAGTTCTAGTAGCATAGTAGCATAACTTTTCCATGTTTATATGTTTGAACGAAGCAAACATTGCTAAGTAAGCAAAATTGCATCTATTGAAGTCTGAGACTTAAAAGTTAAAAAAACTTAATTCAATTTGGCATCAGCTTTGTGCAGCGCACAGTACAATAAATGATAAAATAAAGAATAAAATACAGACGAACAAGTACATACCTAAAAGCATGGGAGTATTTTTCTTCTTCGTGTTGTCGTCCAAATACGTCTGCCCGAGGCCATAGTACAGAGTAGTCCCGATTCCAAGAATAAACTGAGAAAGGAATACCAAAAGTCGAGGAAGAATGCTGACGTCCGACAACGCTTCCTCGTCGCAATTCTCCTGTTTGACGACGCGCGGACAAATTGCCAGGTCCTCGACCACTGTCGTGACGTTTAGTAAACTTTGATCGAGGTATTCCTTCGTCAATGCCAGAGCGTCCCTTCCCGGGCCGTACAGGAAGTGCGGAAGTGCGAGGACTAAGCACGACACCGCGCTGAGGCCGACACCGACTGCGATCCATCTTGGACGGTGACCAGAACCCCCGTAATAGGTTAAAATCAGGGACAGTATTTGAGAGATTTCATTGCCGGAGAGTATTAATCCTGAAAGACGATGATGCACTTCTATTACTTTGGAAACCATTACTGTTTCACTTTTAAACTATAATAATAGGTTAAACCAGCATTTCTCAACCTGCGTCCCATATTTGAGTCCTCCTTAAGAGATTAAAAGAAAAGAGAAACAGCTACAACAAAACCATCGGATATAATATATTATTTTCTTTATAGTTTATGTAAGAGTTTTGGAAAGATATAATTAACAAACTATTCCAATGATTTTTGTAATTTTGAAGCAGCCTGTTTCAGTTCAAATAGTTGCTTTTACATTTTCACAAACTTTGGTTCAAATAGTAAGGAATAAAATTGAAGTATTTATTGTAAACGAAAATTCGTCGAAGGTATAAAATGTCGAAGCTATTGTCAAATACACATAATTTTAATCATTGGTTTAATATACGATGACTCTAGTTTACCAGATTTTTAAATGTTTATACTATAAACACTTATTTTCGAGTTTCGGGAACGTTGCAAACAAACACGTTCGGTCAAGTTGAAGAAGGGTTGAGAAAGGTGGATTAAACTATCATTCGTCGTACGCGTATTCTGAATAAAGATGAAAATTCGATCTAGAGCATTCAGGTTGATAATAATTAACGCCTTGACATACAAAGACGTCTGGAACGCGTCATTCTGTACAGAATATATACGTAATGTAATAATTTGTTACTCAACGATTGTTCAATTTTGTCTATTAACATTGTTCTATGATATTTAACGATGCAAATATTTGATTCCTCGCACAGGTTGTCTAAAAAGTAATGGTCACGGCTTTCAATGTTGATTCGACATGCTTGGATCGGTGAACAATTCGATCTAATTAGTTGCCGCAATATTCTTTGCAACGTTAAAAATTAATGTTAACATTTTCTTTTATTCCTATGTGTTTTTCTCCGTGAGCAGAAGTCTGCCTTTGTTTGATCACAAATCGAATACTGTGTAATTTGCATGCGTTGAGATTAACTGAAATTTAATTGGTCGTTCGACAAATTATGTTTCCATTATTGCAGTAATTCAATTGCAATATAATGTTTAAAATTTATCCGACGCCTTCGTTAATTGTCACGCAATGCTTACCCGCATACACTTCATTACGCAATGCCTACTTATGTAATCGTGCACTAAACTTGAATGATTACAAGGGGTCGAGGCGATAAAAACGGGGGAAGGGGGTGCTGGTATTCAGATTTGATGGTAACCTATATAATTTGCTGAGTCCGGAAATTTGGTTCAGTTCCGTCAAACATTCTATTTTATATACATACATACATACATATGTATATGCAGTTATGGCTTAGGGGAATTAGAAGCTTTGCTTCGCAATGGCTGTCAAAATTGATTCGTATAAATTCCATGGTTCCATACACGGGGGAAAAATCGGTTTCCACTGAAACGGGCAAGAATTTTTTATGAATTAAGTTGTTATCTCATGTTATCGCTATAATCGGAAGGCATTAATCTACTTCACTGATATGCACAAAAGGTTACAATATGAAAAGTCTTGTTACGCTTAATACATGCCGATGCGAATTATATTAATACTGTGCCGCGTGCAAATAACAGATATGACAGGTAGCGGAAGGACAATTATTTTCAACAATTCGTACAATTTTCAGTTTCTTTCGTTTAAATCCTGCCACGAGAAAAAGAGCGTTTCATTAATTTATCCGCCACCCTATACGGAAGATCAAAGTGTCCGTGCTATGAATATAAAGCAGAGGAATAAAAGTTTCCCAAACAAATGTATACGTACAAAACAGAAGTTCTGAAAAAACGCAGCGGTCGTATCAAGTACAATTTTTCGAAAGTTTGCAGGTCGACATTTTCATAAAACGTGGAGAACCCGTCGTGTTCCGGGAAACATATCGTTCGCACCGTTATTAAATTCCGGAGGATACGTTGACGTATCAATCGATCGATTCGGCGGAACAACAGCGGCCTGGTGAAACCATGAAGTCACCGGATGAATGCAACACGCTCGTGTGCGTAAGGGTTATATGCGTATCGATTTCTCACGCAACCGCCATAACACGTAATTAACGTTCATCCAATTGCGTGTTCGCGATGCAAATAATGTTTCAATCGGTGCAACATCGATGCACCGCTTACAGTCCAGGAGGGGGGGCGTTGCGAACGAGGGTTTATCGATTCCCTTGCCCTAATTGAACACGATCGGGCAATAATAGACGCTCGATTCTGGAAATCGCAATGGGATCGGCGAGAGTTAGTACATTGTATTCGAAAGATTGGTAACAATTTGACGTGTTAACCATTATCAATGGTCCTATCTGTTAAGGGCTGAAAACTTGGTGCTTCGATAAATCTTTCTTGGTGAAGCTGAAAATGTAAATCGATATTATACAGGGGCCTTATACGTGTAACTCGTGAAATATTATGGAATATTTTGTGGGATCTTCTAAAGGATAGTAATATAACATATTACATTTTTCGTATTAAACGATTGACTGAATTCGTCTTTCGTAGAATGAATCGAATATTCTTGGTTCTCTCCAGAAACAGAAATTCTATTAACCCGCTTCCTTAGAATAACGAGTAACCCTCGTGTTATAGGTTGCATGTATAAAACGTGAGAGACACAAATGTGACCAACAGTGCATGATAAAATCCAAATTTAATCAGGTCGTTTGTGACTAGTAGCGTTTTTGCGATTTCTCCGTTATACACTTAACGTCTTATGCAAATACATCATTATTTTTATTCGAGTTAATATTGTTAATAAGTGTTGCCACATGCGATAGATATACATATATACCGATGGTTTTTTAGCATCGCTAAAATTTTTACTTGCTCATTCTATTATACTAAATCTAGAATCATTAGAAGCGTATAGTACGCGATAATGGACACTTTTACTGTATTTATCGAGTAAGTAACACTGCGAGTAAAATTATACATCTTTCATACTATTTTCCATTACAATGATATCAATTTCCTTTGTTTCATACAATAGCGGAAGTAACTGATGTAACTGAAAATTAAATAACTAACAATATTTCAATGTGGTTCTTCTATGTGAATAACACGCATATGCACTTTTTCATTGTACTGAAACAAACTAGCATGTCTGGAGATATGAATAATTAAAGCTAAGCACCCCACTTGTAGTAGACGGATTCCCCCGTTAAACAAAACAGTTAACTAACAAGGAAACATACCAAACTGTCCGTCTCCGCAGGTTTAGGGGTGAAAACTAATGTAATTAATATTACTATTGCAAATTAAATGATAGTAGGAGGTATTTCCATCATAGTATATACAGAATGGATTCACAATACAATTTCGGTCTTTTTTTGTCCTTATGTAAATTTTTGTAACTCTTAAAATAGGGTAAAATAAATTTTTTCGTTATAAACAAATTCGTTCTTGAAATATTGGCGTTTACTGTTACTGTTCACCTACACTCTCGGCTAACATGAAAACATCACGGACGTAAAATAAATCGACCAAATCCATATTAAAGAGAAAAATATGTCCTGGCTTACGATTAGCAGCAAACGTTCGAGACTCCTTACTTAAAAGGACAAACGACAAGCTTCTCTAATCTACGAAACGATCGTCGAACTCATATGGACGTACAGTATCGAGCTGTAGAGTATGGCTGACAAAAGTCGTGTCGCAAAATTAAAAACGTTACAATTCAACGGACTCAGGGCCACAGGGAAGACACCGTGGTGCGTGCGAAACAATGAACCCTGTAGAGACATCAAAATTAGGCCGGTAGTAGAAGACATAATGCGCTCAAGTGGTAAATATAAAAGTAAATTAGCTAAGCTATCCTAACGACTTGGAATTAGCTAAGGAGTTGTAAAATGTATACATGTATTACTATTGAAAAATAAAGGTAAAATGTACAGTAAATGGTGGATGGTCGTTTAACCATTTTGGTACCTCTGGTAGTAAAATTATTTACAAATTGAAAATTTTCTATACTCTCTTCAAGCAAGAATTATATTGCTTCTTGCCTAAATTTACAGCGACGCTAGTAGAACGGTGGAGAACAAATGAGTGTTACCAATATAGTATTATATAAAATATCTGGTATGAAAATTACTGACACTCGTACGAACAAACGCGAATTTTAAACTCTCTTTTGTCCACCACTGTATATAACTTCAACAATGAACTCGTTACTAAAAATTACACTTCGTTCTCCGAATGAAACGTATGGAATACCTTGAAGACACCGTGCACGCGTCCATCCTTGGAATATGTTAAGAGTAAGAATAAACTTGTACAATATACATTCGTGTGCCTTCGTAGTGCGTGTCCAGTTCTCGTTACTCTAACCACAGATTTCTCGCTTCTATGATTGCGACACTTTACTTACCTACTAGACGAACTCACACCGACACACAATTTATCTTTGGCCGGGGCCGAATGTACGTTCGTGCGCGTGTTCATATGCGAATGCAACTACAAGTACTTTATTACGACTAGACTGGCAACACTTGGCTATCTGGTATCAGTGACACGAGAAATCACGATGGAAATGCGCAACGGTGAAAAAACAAGACGGCGGAACACTCGGCTATTCAGAGTTGCTCGTGTTTCAACTCCGTTCCATTGTTACCGATCACTGGCAATTTTCTATATTTCATGGTGCTACTCAGAAAAGAGGCTGCTGTTACATTAGTGTAATTATAAAGGTGACGTCCAATGGGCGATGTCTTTTTTAATATTGTAGACAGATCTTATCGTCCTCTTTATACTAAATCCATAGATTGGCGAATTTTCGTTGCTTTCACTGATGTTCACGAGTCAAGAGTAAAGATGTCTTCCTAATCAACAAACTAATTTTATAGCATAGTAAAAGGAATGGCTTCCGGATTTCCGGATTTCACTGCAGTAACCATTAAATGACGAATTCTCGTAGTTTCTCGAATCGCCCGTTCATAATATTGGCAGAAGGGTGATGCTGTACCGTGATCGGTAAACGCTGAGTTTGAAACCACGGCCTATCCACACACGCGGAAGCATTACAATTTCGAAAACTGACAATGTTTTAAAAGATCTGTTTATGCTCGATCTAATGCTAATGTGACGGTGCGAGTAGAATATTATCGGCGACGATCAACGGAAGTGAGAAGACGCGGCAAATATCTTACCAGTAGTGCGACTAGGAATTTTGAATCGCTTCTCCAACGTCGTGAGGGTGACAACGATGTAAATAAAGGCCATCGCCTGCACCGTGCCAAGGAGGCCGTAGACAGCGATGAAATTTTTTGGAGTGGCACGATCTCGCAGCCATCGGGGATAAATCCCACAAATTCCACAACCCTTGCTCATCCCTCCGACTGCACTGTAACATTCGTATACCTTGCGTTCAGTATTTCCTGCAAATTCAATATTATTTAAGACTCTGTGTCAACCTCCAACCTCCAACCTTGTCCGAACGGTTCTGTCACTACCGAATTTATTCTTTTCAATTATAAAATGCACGTGTCCACTTATCACGGGGCAACACCTACAAACTTGAACGCAACGATTGAAAACAGCGTACGATTAAAACGTGAGTATCAATCAATTTCTGTTTTTGATGCTAAGAGTGCCAAGTGTTCGATATGTCCAACGAGCGGAATAAAGCAATTGCATAATTAATCGACTTGATGGAAACAAAGAGAACGATAAAGTGAGAAAAATAACCGGCGCGTTTAGATGTGATACGTAGTGCAAAAAGTTTATCCAGCACATGTAAAGAAAAAACTACCAAGACGACAATTACAGTGATTGCGGCGATTTCTATTTCTTCGTGCTTATGTAATAATTATTCGCGGTTACTTTATTTGTTAACCTTGCGCTAATTTTTCACCATTATAATGATAATATATCGAAAATGTACGATAGAGCTGTGCTATACCATTTAAATCACTGTATTGATCGCTGTTGTACCATTTTTCTCTCCCTCTATCTTGTTCCTCGAGAAAAGGATGATAAGAAATTGTAATCAACTATTGCGCTTCTGCCGAAGAATTTATTTCAAAAATATCTACCATACGAAACACATTTTTCATATAATTTTCACAATTGTCCAATTATGGAACACTGAAATACGGGAAACAAGTGAAGTTGTAACAACGGAAGTCAATAGCGATATTACGTTTCTTTTCTTTTCACGTTTCCTGCCTTCGTGGGAGATTTGGATATGCAATAGGAGAATGTCAATAACTCCAAAACAAATGCAAAGAACACAACGAATAGTTTATACGTCAGAAGGGGAAAGTGAGAACGCACTAAATAATCTCCTAGAGTGGATTTTGTTATCACTAGTTTGTTTGATACTTACAATTAGATACAGACGATGCATGATTTATCGTCCCGCACGATTAAATGAAATGTATACACATAAATTTGTCGAATCGCCAACGATTTCCAAAAAATATAGTTGCTCGCCACGTCATTTCATTTATTACACTCGCTTGCACGTTCGGGAAATATTTTCCATATAAACTTTGAAAGGTCACGCAACGTAACAGATTTATTTCTGAAAGATTTACTTAGTAATCGTCGTGTGCATCGCAGGCACCTGAGACTATTACGCAATTGCGATTTAACTAGGTATAGATTTCGTTGTGACGCTCGGAGACTGCATTAATACGGAGTTCCAGCCGATTGTTACTTCCGCCTGGTCGTGCTACAAGAAGCACGCGAAGAATCGTGGACTTGACATTAAGAGCTGAAATGTCGACGCGATTCAGAACGGGAACAAAAGTTTCGAGTAAATGAAATTTCGTCAAACTAAAACGATTTCAACCCAATAATGTTTTCGTTTGCTTCTCCCGACTGGTCTTCGTAATTTTCGCTCGCGTACCGCAGTCGCCTGTTATAGGAAGGGAATTATTGGCAAACTGGAACACGTTCTTGTACCCGTCGACATTAACGAGCCGATCAGTGTTAATCGAACCTGGCGAGTACCACGGGTGTGTCGATGGTAAATCGAAATTCCCAGTCCAAAGTGGAACAATTTGGACCTTCGTGCGATTCGAACGAAGGTTCGATAGTAAATAGAGGATCGTCTCGATAACGTTGTTCGAAGTGCTAGATATTCCCTTCAAATATGTGCGAGAGGTTTCCAAGTCGAGTGTCGTGCAAACGCGTAAATGTATTCCCGCTTTATGAACGACTTTATGAAACATTTTCATGCAGGACACATATGCGTGATAAAACGGTAGACGTAACAGAAGCTGCAAACAGTTGTTGACAGTAGTAAACGTCGATAAAAGCATCTACCGCGATAATATAGCAGTTAGCTACGACACTATCGATACTTTCAAAATAATGAAACGCGCGGTCGATTGACAAAATTATGTCGATCGACTGCACGGGGCACGCGTAATACGTACTCCTGTGCTACGAAAATCGAACGAAGCTTAATATTTAAGATAAGAAAGAATTAGTGGGCCCGATAGGTAGTGCATGCTGATTAAATGAAGCACGATACAATCTAAGAAACGAGTGAGACACGAGATTTTGTTGAATTTAAGTATCGCGAGTCATTGTGCAAGATAAGGCGCTAATATTTTCTTCGTTAAAAAAGTGGCAGCTAAATTCCAATCTTTCGATGCTTACAAGCATTTGTATATATTAGGGAGAGCTGTCGGGGTAACAATAAAGTAACTGTTAGGGAGAAAAGGGCTGCTGTCGTCCGCATGCCGCGATTCATTAAGCGAAAGAAATGTTGGTCGATGTATCCGTTGCATTTAGGAAATATAATAGGTGTGAGACGCGTTCAGTTTATCCGATACGCGTTGCAACAGATGTATACATACGTGAATTTGCGTCCAGTTCGTTCGTTCGCACACTTACGATCGATAACACGCGACAATGTCCTGCGACGAACGATTCGGTCGAACGAAAAGAATCGTTTCGCGATTAGAATGAATGAAGCGTGAACTGTATTAGTCTCACCTTGACCTTAGGCCACGTGCTTCCGCATGGACTCAGGAAGGACTCTTCCAGGTCGCGAGTCCTGCCTGGATCGCGATCCTCGAGTCTTTCCTTGCTCGTGACCTCCCTAGAGCGGCGAGTAAACTTAAAAATCAGTAAGCGCTACGAGCGCTCCAGTTTACGCGAATAAACGCGGGATAACTGAGGCTCGGTCTTGTGTCAATGGCAATGTTCCCCTACTATTTCTCTATCAATTCGAGTGATAAGCGGAACGTCATTCAGAGGACGCGTTATCAATGAAGCACCGGTGCTGACATCTTATCATCTCCACGTACGGCGCGTCTGGCAGTCGCCGATTCTAAAGGTATTCGGCGCCAGGATTGGTTGCGATCTGTGCTAAGACTCTGAAAGAGATCCATGCTTCTTGGCTTCGTACCTTTTACTTTTACGAACTATTCCGTTCCTGCGTTTGGCTCTTTGTAAGCTACCCGAATCTTTCATCTATTTTATCTTCGTAACACTGACCACAAATCACACAAATCTATACACAAATCTATACACAAATGTATACCAAGCAACATCTTTTACTTATAAGTTTAAAACACACATTTTTATGCACCTTCTTCGCTCGGCTATCCACCACACTTATATTCTTCCTACATAAGTGTAGCTGTTCGTATTTTTCTCTGCCAGATAAAGCCAATTCTATTCATTAGCCGTACAAAACAGGACACGGTTACCATCGTAACTCTGGAAAATATGAAAAAGGAAGAGGCAGAACCCACTAAGGACCGAGTAAGCAAATACAACAATTTGCATTCACTGCAACACAATAACAATTGTATACCTCAGCACGATGTCGTATATTTATTCTTTCGTTCAATTTACTTGTATGTCCCTGGTGGGCCACAAAAAGAGTGGACCTACGGCTTGCTTAATTTTTGTTAGAGGTGCCCAGATATACATATTTACCGTGTTGGACACAGCGATTCGCAGTGGTCGAATTATGGACAGAACCAGGTGGAAATAATATTGGTCAAACTCTGTTGGAAGTTTAGAATAAATTTTTTGTGCGATTTGTTACTTTCTTAAAAGAGAGATGAATATACAAGATATCTTCTTCAATGTGATCGAAATATTTGCATACGATAGACACGATATTCTGGAAAGTTATCAAATTGAGGAATAACATATAATTTGAAAAATGTGTAATCGATGAAGAGACAAAAGGGGCAATATTTCATAATAACATAATAGGCAATATGTGTCGTCTGTTTCCATCAGTCTTGAGGTATACAGGTATGTAATGAAATATGTGAAGCGACAAAGTTATGAAGATTAGGCGGTCATGGACTGCAGAGTTTTATAAACTATAAACTACATAGACTACACACATATCGCATAGAGTCAAAACCATTTCCCGGATGGGAATTCTTGCATTACATTTTTTTATGCGAAGATAGCTCTACTTTTTCACAACTTCACGATTCAAAAATATTGATCAATTAAATCAACATTTCAACCTGACAGTAAAAGAAAGGAGAAACGAAACGTACGTTAAATAATAGAATAAATAGTAGAATACCCTAGTTCAAAGGCTTGTAATTTAAATTTTTACTTTAGCATCGAACTTAACAAACATCCTTTCCAAATATGAACAATTATTATGAACAGAACGTTCCAGCTATATGTATATGAACTCCAGTTGGCTCTTGGGGTACACGTAAAATACATTATCAGCATCGATTCAATTCCCTGACACTGTAACTAACAAAAATCGTTCTTTGTTAAATACGTTTCATGGAAATACGACTCAGCCCCAACGAGTGATCAAATCCATGAAGATTCACGAAGAGGGCCAAATTGTTGAGGTATTTTGCCAGAAGACACAGCCGGTTATTTTCGAATGGTCGTTGCAAGTCTGAGTTAAACGTCGAGGGCGGTTTCCCCTTTTCTCATTTTTGCGGCGCGCCACGACGCGACGCGCGTCGCCCAGTGCCACGAGGCCATTAAGATTATCTTTGGCCACGAAAAACGACAACATCGAGTCCCATTAGGGCGACCGTGTCACTTGTCGCGATTGTAAAACGAAAGGAAAGATTCAACGCAAGACAACCGATAAACAACACCAAGAAATGAAGTCATTCCCTTTGTATCACTGCAGTCACCTACGTATACATATGTATACAAGAAAATCGCACCAGTAAAATACAATTGGAAGAAAGGTCCAGTTAAATAAAAAAGACGTATGCTCTTTTGAAAATTAAGATTTTATTTTCCTTTTTTTTCTAATTTTTCGATAATCAATGTTCGTGATTCAACGTCTCGCAAAGAGTTCAGATGACGTGCGAAAGCAACAGACAACAAGAGTCGCGATCTACGGTAAGACCAAGACGTGTTCGCTATTTTGTTTCTCTCAGAGACAATATATTTGATTCTTTTTTCGTTCGTTAACCTATTCATAAAGTGTATAATAGTAATATTATTTAAGATAACAGACGATATATTACAACCGTATTAATCCTAAATGTATAGGATATTTGTAAAGGACCATAGTATCCGTGACCAGAGTACGTATTCTTCACGGTTTAAACCCATGTTCTTCGCCGTCAGAATAAACTCAGCCGATCACGTATACCCTTTCGCTTTGTCATTAAGTACATGAACAATAATGAATAATCAATAATGACAATAATATTACCAATAACTAATAGTAATAATAATTATTAATAAGTAATAAGTAATAAGTAATAATAATAATAATAATAATAATAATAATAATAATATCATGCATCAATAGTGTTAATTTATTTTGCCTATTATCTTAATTGAACGAGATTATGTAATAATTAATAACTAACATTAAGCCTTCCTAACAGCATCTTTTGCTAACTTTTTACAAGACTTTTGGTTTCTCTTCTCGCTCCTTCGTTCGTATTAACGCTCACTTAAAAATCCTAACGAACCGAGCTAACATCGTCAAAAGTCTCGAAGGGTATAGGACTAGACAGCCTCATTTCTCATAGCCCGATCTTCTGTCCCCTCCCTCCCTCCCTCCCTCCCTCCCTATCCCACTCACTCTCTCTCTCTCTCTCTCTCTCTCTCTCTCTCTCTCTCTCTCGTCCCATTTTAGTTTCTGTCCGCTCGTTCTCCTTTCCTTTCAAATTCACCCCCTCTGTACACGCGTTAGCGAATACCTTCGCGCTAACGAATCACTGACTAGTTTCTAACCGTTAAGACTATTCCGTCGCGCTAATTAAGGCACCAGATCACTTCAAGATTGGACGAACGAATTCCTTACGCAACGAGATTCCTTAGACTGTTAACAATAAGTATCGTAACATTAATGTTGAGTAACTAATAATCAGTCAAATTTGATCCGTATTTAGAACGCGTCCACGCCGCGTGCAGTCGTTTGAATGTAATTTCAATTGTACGTACGAATGAAACGTTTTAAATAGTCAGTGGGATTGGTACACCAGTGTGCGATAATAAATATATCAAGAGTGGAATTAAGTGCTATCCGATTGAACGTTCCATACCACGTTTCCTATCCCTGTTAGCGAGTTTTAAAAAACTTTTCCCGATATGCAATCGCGATTTCCGTTATTCTATATAATTTTGATAGTTCTAAATCGTAGATCCTTAACACTGGCGATGCGTCTGTATATTCCATTCTTTGGTTACGTATATTCGACAACCGGCAACGCTGGTCCACGTTGAATTCGTATTACGAAACGCCGATCAGTGCATTTAGAATAACATCTTATAAATCACGCAAGATTAAGGCATCCTCCTCAAGACACTTGATTCACGATTCCGCTGGTGCGCGATTCTAAGGCAACATCGGTTTAGTTACGTCCACCGTTGCGTGCAAATCGACGATACGCTGTTCTCGAAAGGACTTGCAAACGTTGACAAAATTGTACGATCCGATCGGAAGCGAAGTACCTTTAGGTAAGATATTAATTACCACGAAGCTTACAGCCGACCTCCCGAAGATTCATCGCGCATTCAATTATTTTCCATGTACGTTTGTTAATTACTCTTATTTTTAGAAATTGTTTAGAAACGGTGCCTGCTTCGGTGATTGAAGATTCTTTGTACTTTGTGAACGTTCCACTTGTTCGGGAACAATTTTTTCATCGGAAAGTGTACGCGTAACGAGCCATAATTAATACAGAGCTTCGTGGCACTGGTTTCGTAGTCTTCCAGTTCGACGATTACAAAAAATTTCGGTCCTATCATGCGCAGAACGGAGAACGCGTGAGTTTCGATTAACTATATTTAAATAGACTTATCTGTACAGCTAAAGTTGAAAAATGTTCGCAGATTTCGACGAATATTCAGAAACGGTATCTGTGCATAGATCAAAACTGTATCCCAACGTATCTTCCATCCATGGAAGATCGTAACGAAATCGCAACGGGACTAATCATCTACGGAGAACATTTTAAATGGATGCGCGACAATAATGGAAGAAACGTTCCGCCGTCTTCCAGAAGCCTCTCACCGAACAGCATCAATTCTGAATAAGGATCGGTCTTTCAATTCGAACCAATAGCGAGTACACCTTCCATCTTTTCAACGCGTTTCTCTTAATCTTAATCGTAACCGACACGACGCAGATTTTAATCTCGTCTCGCTTTCGTCGGGCAGTCGATCCTTAAACGCATAAAGGGATTCGACGTTCCTAAAAATGCCCGCGCGTGCATCGAAAGCCTCTATTGTCCGTCGCGTGTCGTTAATTATATAAATAATCGTAACGCTAGCGATACCGCGTATCGTCTTCTATCTATCTTTCTTTGTCCCCGGAGTGCGTTGGCCGGTCGTGTCGAAAGTTCGGCCGTGTAGAGGGGAACGTGGAAAGGAAGATTGGACGTTAAATTAGTAGGGAACTGCGCGAGCGGTCGCGACCCTGCGTGGCGTACGCCCACGAAGTTTCCACGTTCTCTCTCGCCCTTTCGGAATTGAACTCGCGAACAGACGGGGCCGCGCCGTCGAACCGCTGAAACAACAGCTTCTTCTACTTTCGGCGGCGAGGCGCAGCAAATAACGGCCGATCGTCGAGCAACGAAAGGGGCGGATCGACGCAGAAGGATTGCGAAGACTACGAACGTTTGTACGGCAAGGATCGAGTTCTGCGTCCCGGGTTCAATGCCGCTGGAACAATTGGCGACGGTGGCGATTTCCAGGCCGGCCATTCATCCGAATCCTATTGCAATCTTGCTTCCTGAGGCGTCGTTTGATACGGTAGTCCTGGGAAGGCTGCACCCGCCGCTGTTGCAGCTGCAGCCGCGGCTGCTGGCAGTCCTGCCGCTGCACCTGGCAGAGTCGCGTACGCGTACGGTGTCACGTAGCTCGCCGCCGCTGCGTTCGCTGGAAAAAGAAAAATAGATCGCGTTCTCAGTTTCTGCGTGTCTCGCCGATTTTGGGGCAGGTAATTCTCCTCGAAGGAACCCAACGGGAGTCAGTTACTGTAGAAACGCGACGGCAATGTTTTGCGTGTTTCGTCTGGAACATTATTTCGAGTCTCGCGAGGACTTTCACGCTCGGGCCTTTGCATACGATTTAGTTTGTTATTTTAGGCTCGTTGTTAAGCCTAACACCGCGTTGTTGGTTTCAAGAAATTCATTTTCGCATTTTTTCTGTTTCGTAGGCGTAGAATATGAAACACCGCGGCTCAGACGTTTCGAATTTCGAATAAGCGGCGATGTTACGGCAGACTTGGCAGCCAGTGGATCCGCGAAACTGTTTGGCCAAATTATTCTTTGCAAAAATATTTGCAATTCTACGCACGATTTTGTACATACCTTTATTCGTTTATTATAATGAACTATCAGAGCTGATTATTATCAGCGAAATCAGAAGTTTCTATTTTAAAGAATTTAGCTGAAAATCTGAATGCCACATTGAGAATGACTATATTTTTGTTTAGGCATGTTCTATACTCCAGAGTCGTTTGGCTGCTACATGCCAGCTGTCCAGGTCGCGCTAGACGTTTTATAACTTTTTAATAATAAATAAAGTACGAAACTTAAGTTGGGATATTGCGTAACGTCCTCTCAGAAAATCTTGACATTTTATTCGGTAGTTACCAGCGGAAGAGACGTTTAATTTACCCAGTTTCTTAAGATCTTCACGGTGGCGTACCCATTTAAATGGAATGTCGACGATACGTCGAAACCGCGATACATTTAAAATCGTAACAGAATTTCCTGCACTAGTTGTTCGAACATGATTCTCGTCGTTGTTTTCATTCGTCGGCAAAACACTGTCGTCGCGTAATCGAAAGCTTTCCGACTACTGTCATCCATCGTGACGTTTGTTCCCACCACCACCGTAGACAGCACATCGGAGCGTTAAGAAAAGTTTGTATGTCGATCGTTTCGAATGCGAAGCGAGCACGAGCATGCAATTACTTCCGTGGCATTTTTCATTGAATTTGGTATACCGGCAGCAAAACATTCCAGCACACACATTAGAGAAATTTTTATGCAAGCACCCCTCCTGCAATCGCATCCGCGAGAACGTACGAGCAACGCGAAAGCAAGTGTAGATAACCCTAAGGAATAATAAAAGTTTCCCTGTGCAAAAACTTTGGAAAAAGAAGTGGGAAAAGTTCGCCTTAGAACCGGCGGAGATATCATGGAAAAGACTTTTCGGTGATCGTAGAACACCGGCTGACCGAATTTCTGAAAGCGACAGGCGAAACGGGCAGAAGGTATTCGCAGCAAGTTCCCGCTGGAAAACTGTGGCAACTTTGAACGTAATCAACTCTTTGTACGATTCGCCCTTAACTTCCTTAGCTTCCCGGTAACGAATGAGACGCGCGATACGAGTGAACCGTTTGCGAACTTACAAGAAGCACTATTCAAAATTTGTAACGGGAAAATCTAAGAGGAGCGCGTGGCGCGCGCAGCTTTCTAAGTAACGTTAATTTCAGGGCAAACCGCCGCGTTGCGCAACCTGTCCTCGGCTGCGCAGTAGTTTCCACGAAGCATGCAGTTTTCTACAACATGAAAAAACGTTTATGTCGGTATATATTGCACGCACATGCTTCGTAAAGCGCTATCTCCTCTCTAATATTTGTCCAGCTACAATGTTTCACCCGTATCTTTACGACGTTATCGATTCGCGTAGCTCCAGAATTGAAAACTCCGGGCCGGTGAGAGGCGAACTTTCTGCAAATTTCGGCGGACCAAGCAGGTGGCAGGTAAAAAGGAATCTTCGTCTAGGAATACCCTCCGCAAATTTGCAGGAAACTTGGGATAACGCTCGCCACTCCAGAGCTACTTCGCTGCGCGAAAGAAAGACGAAAGAAAGGATTCGCGCTCATTCACTCACGGCCACTCTCTCCGTGAACCACGCGATATTTTGCTCGCATCATTTCCGCGCGGTGTTCTGCTTTTTTCGAATAATTTTCTACCGTTGCTACGTAGCACGGACGGCAGAAAGGGCGGCAAGAAAGTTTTCTCCAATGGCTGGTGCGCCGGCACCGCAGGACTGCTACCGTTGTGCCGGTGGTGGTGGTGTATCAGCCCGTTGCTGTCCTTGCTCTGGACTGTTTTCAAACACATACCAGCCGCGGCGGCGCTGGTATAAGGATACGCCTCGGCGAAGTTGTACGACGTTCCTGGATACGTGGCGGCCGCTGCCGCGGCATTTTGATACTCGTAGAATTGGGACGCCGCTGCCATCGCCGCGGCGTGGGTCAACTGCGTCGTCGGTAGCGGTACCAAGCCACCTGGCGCCGCGGCCGCCAGGTATGGCGACTGGTACACGTACCCCGGTGGCACCCTGAAACCAAAATCATCCAACGGTTAGTCAGCTCCGCGGACGGTGCGGTGGGAGCAAAGGCACTCGTACAACTAGCACGAAGAATACGCGTCGATTCATCGTGGTGGACTTAAAAATGCTGCTAGATTACTCGACATTGGCATTGCCATTTGCACCGGCGTTGGTTGTTTCAATAGAACTGGACGGTTGATATTATGTGCCGTTGACGGTTCGAAGTAGTTCTGCTCTCGGCCCGTCTCAGCGATCGGTAATCAGAATAATTTGTCGGAATATTTGTATGCGCGAAACAAATCCTCTCTTGCACTTTGAAATAGCGCTACAATAGACACTGCGTCGATGCTGTTATCCCTTTCGGAATCGTAACGCGCCTGGAACTTTCGAACGGAGTTGCGCGTCTTCGCCGCGCGGAGCAGCTGATTCGCGGATACTGCGCAGAGCTAGGGTAGTTTCTTTTTCACGAAAATGTATAGGAATGGCGCATCGTGTACCAGATTTTTCTTTTATTCCAGAAGAACATGGAACGAACCATCTCTTATTCATACGCGCCGGCCAATAATATAAACCGTGAAAATTGCGCGGACAATTACGCGTTTCGCACAGAGTCAACGTGCAACGATATCTAGCGTTCTGCAAAATACTTTGAACGCTATTTCCGCAGCATGTAGTCCACCAAGATTGCTGTATAGTCACACTCGCTATTCAAAACATCCCGCGGTCCATCGAGTTTCTCGATTCTACGCAATCTCTGGCCATAATCAAGGTAACGAACCGAACTCGATGAACGAAGGAAGCTTCAACCGGACATTTCTTTCTGTGCAGTTAAAAAACTGGAGGGAAGGGTGAAGGGGGGGGGGGAGAGGATTGTTTGCGCGTGTAGATATACAGTATTGTAGTAAGTATTCCACGCAAGCGATGCTCCGCGTGCAGCCAAGAAAAGCGCGAATGCAGCCTCGTACCCCGCCCGTGCCTCAATTAACATTTATTGGAAACGGTTTATTGGGAAAGCGTTTAGCGCTAACCTTTCCCGAATAGATAACACGGTAATCGCTAATGGGCCTCGGACTTGACATTACGAGACTACGCGTTCGCGTTCGCGTTCGCGTTCGCGTTCGCGTTTGCGTTACGTTTCCCAACCTCTGAAACTCTGACGATGCCAAAGTATAAGAGAAGAAGAGAACGATGTTTAACGCAACTCGCAAGATACTTAACGCGTGGGTTAGTTGCGACCGTAGGTGCAACTGTACGACAGCTAAATTCTGTACTATTTGTACCGTCATTGGAGTATCGTTGGAACAAAACGTTGCTCGGAGGAAACGCACTAAGTGTGAAAGTGTCGTGTTCGTGTAGGGATTATTTGTCGCGTGGACAATGGATAGAGGGTAGGGGAGGTGGACGGAAAGCGTCGCGTTGGGGAAATGGTAACGGTGTGGTATCACTAAGGCGTGACAAAAAGATGCGCAACAAATCCAATAAAAAAGAAAAACTCCTTAACGTGTCGGCAAAACAACAACAAACCAACGACAAACGTGTGTGTGTGTGTGTGTGTGTGTGTGTGTGTGTGCGCGCGCGCGCGCGCGCGCGCGCGCGTGTGTGTAGGTCTCACTTCACGAATATATATAGATACTTCTCGGCACACGACACACGATTACCTAACACCAACGTTAGTACCTAAGATTCACAGGCGTAAAGAAGAAATATATGTATGTATGTATGTATGTATGTATAAAGAAAGACAGAAAAGAAAACAGTCTCTACCTCTTCCCCCTCTTTTTCTTTTTCAACGCAAAGCAATCGCGTGCAAAACTCACCGCCCCGACATCTTGCTCCCCTTTTGCGCGTTCTTCAATTTATCGCGACGCGACCGATCTCTGTTAATCGGCACCCCTTTAAATTCACTTACTCCTCCCCTTCGAACAGTTCGCAGTAATTTATAATTGGGCAACACGAGACTAACGATCAGCGTTGAATTTAATTCATTCCTTCGTTCCATTTCCGATCGATAATGGAATATTGAAATTTTAATAGAACGTTTGCGTACCAGCTATTACATTCTGTAGCATACATTTTTCAAGGTTTCAGTTATCCGTAGAACTAGCGACCCCCGTGGTCGCACGATCGTTTTCTTTTTGTTACGCACACAATTTTATCCCGATACGAAAGTACGCGCAACAGTAAATGAATTCTTTTAAAACTTTTCGGCAAACGCAAAATTTTCGGCTAGAAGGTTCTGGACGGATGAACTCGCCCCTAGAAATTCTAGGAATGACGATGCTCGGTTAGAAGGTTACCGCCTTCTCAGATATTCCAGCTGATTTTCAATAATTTTTATAGCAAAGCAAACGAACCTTGCTAGCAGCACCTTCAAAGGACATACAAACACAGGAGACAGCCCTGAACTTTTTAACGGATCGATAATAGCTAGTGTCCAGTCCCCGAAGTAAATCAATATGTTGTCCTGTAGCTTCGAACGATAGTTTGTCCGCTTCGTCGACTCAGTACACAGCTGCATAGATTATCGAATATTCGGTAGAACCCGAGCCCATTGTCTTGATTCGCGGATCAAAATTTGGCCACGACAGCAGCACCGAATTTCGACAACATTCGATATGTGCTCGTGACTGAAGCTACGTGAACGAAAGGAAAGCAAAATTCTACCAAGTATTCGTACGTGCTAATTGTATTAGTTTTCTTCATTTTTAGCAATCGGAAGCAGCGCGATGTCGAATGACGGAAAAATATATTTCCAAAATGAACATAGAAATTAATCGATACGCTATCAGTGTTCGCTTTGGTGCATTGAAAAAATGAAATTAGAGAGATACGTTATAGGCAGAATAGGTAAGGCATGTTATATAAAAATATTCAACTAGTAATAAAGACTTGCCTACCAGTTTCACTAATATCTTTGATCAAGACGTTATTTACGCTAAGTAATGAAATAATCAAATTATCGAGGCGTACAATTTCTAGCTAACACGATCGTAAACTTTCTTACGTTATCGAAATTTTGTCGGCCTCGGTGTAAGAGAAAGAACGATCGGGACATTACAAACGCGTCCAGGAAGGAAATAAAACCGACAGAGGTGCAATTGAAACAAACGACTCCGCAAAGGTAATCTTCGATCTGTTAATCGGAATCTGCAAATAAACGCCACGCGACCGAGCCTAGGATTACGATGCTTTATTGCTGTCACATTGAATACGCAATGGGACATCGGGTGCCACAATTTTCTTTTTTTTTCTTCTTTTTTTTGTCGGGCTGATCACCTCGAAGATTAGTCCGATCGGCGACCGTCGTAAAAATATTACACTTGGCTTGTTACCAGATGGCCGGCAGATGCTTTCTCGGAGCACTTGCAGCCAATTTCTCGGTTCCGACAATTTTCCCCCCGGCGCGAGAGCTCCGCGCCAAGTTTGCGGAAATTAACAGGATATTTAGAGTCGCGTTTATTTTCATGCCCGAATATTTTTGCCTGTCCTGAAACGATGGCAGGACGCATTGAACGAATGGAACGATACTTTTAAGAAAACGATTCCGACTGCCCCAAGTCATCTTCAGTTATAATACGAAGGCTGGTTGAATTCTATACGAAAGGTTGAAATTCTGTACACGAATGTTAATATTATTTTTAATTCACTGCTGCTACTTTTCGAGAATTCTAAAAGGCAACTATTTTTTTTCTTTTATATAACTCGTCCGTTTCATTTTATCCTTTCGGTAATACCAGATAAACTTCACAGGCACAAAAATACTGCGCGATAGGTATTTAAATATACGCCAATGTACAGTTTGGCCGGCTTTTGCATAAATCTGGAACTCGAATGGAAAGCGAATGTTTTCGAGTCTTCAATTTCTCTGAAGAAGCATAAGCAATTAAAAAGTTCCCCAACTGAAAGGCAGTATTTAAGCGTCCACGTAGCGAGAACCGTGGTCGAAACCTTGAGCAACTAAATAAATTCGCGAAATCGCCTCATCAACTTTTCTATGATCTTTTTTTTGTCCCTCCATTTTCTATCGACGTTATCTTGCTGACGCATCTTCGCCGCGGTCCGTGCATTATGGATGGCTCGCGTGTCCTCAACCCCACTTTTTCCACTCCGCGTGTTTTTACTTTATCTTTCTATACATTTGTACCCGTGCACGCGTGCGTCTTCACGATTCTCCATACCATCGGGTTCCAATTCCACTTTGTACACCTGACAAATGAACGCAAGAAAATCTGCTCGAACGAACGCGCGTCCAACGGCGACCAAGTTTTCATCGCATTGACATAAATTGCTGGCGATACTAATGTACGTCTATCGTGTGCATGCGTATAGGATAGATAATTCTACGAGAGAGAGAGAGTGTATTCAAGGTCGTGCTTCGAGTTCTCACCAGGATCTCATTGGGATCTGAAGTCGCCGAATTTATTGGTATTTGAAGTTTTAGAACGGCTGCACCAAAAACACCTTTCGTCGAACATGTTTTTCACAAAATTACCTAATTGTTATTCGAAATCATAATACTGGTTGCAGCAACAACGGTTGGAAAAACGGTTATAGGGAAATATCTAAGATGTTCGATGGTTTGTGGGTGCTTGTAAAATTTCAAAATCTTTTCCTCGTGAAACGTAGAAGACGAGGAAAGTTATCATTATTACCGATCGCTGCGTAATAGCGATACTGGGAAACATTGCGGGACATTGCGGTTAATGTTATATTTGAAGATTTTAAGTGGATTTATCCAGAAGAAGATACTTATTTGCCCGTTTCAAATGGGGCGCTGTACCGGGTGAAGGTAGCTCTCGGTGCTACCGATATGGGCATACGTGTTACGCAAAATGAACATCGACGAACCATCTCGTAAACGATTTGCGAAAAAGAACCTGTTTCTTTTTCTATAAAAGAAAATTTTATTTAATATTTCCCATTAAAATTAATTAAAATATCCTGTTCACCCTGTACACCCTAATGATCCACTATACACAGATGGCACAATTATCTGATTTGGGCGTTCGCGAAATCCAATTTTTCG
Source organism: Nomada fucata (assembly GCA_948146005.1). NCBI lineage: Eukaryota > Metazoa > Arthropoda > Insecta > Hymenoptera > Apidae > Nomada > Nomada fucata. The sequence goes on along the minus strand of OX411282.1, from coordinate 17,298,586 downwards.
TCGTCCGGACGCAGCAATCCGCAAATACCGCGGCCAATCACTGTCCGCTAGAATTCAGCGAAATAATATCCATCCCTCGGCGTGTCCATCATTGGGATTTTCGTGCAAAAAGCGAGACGGTTGTTTTAACGGCTAGCGTAAATTTCGCGACGAGAAATTGTCGGTGGCGCGACACGACGCGGCTCGCATCGAAGTTTTCATGCGATCGATGTAACCCGTGTGCATACGTATACGCTTGTCGGCGAAAAAAAACACGCCGCACAATTTTTCCTGGGATTAAGTATGATCGTCACGTAGCGACAATTAGAAGAAAAATGCCGTTTCTGTTCCACCGCGAATCGATAAGCATAGATTCCGATACTGATAAATTTGTGAAACGTCGACGTAACTAATCCCATTACACGCTGGAAATTCTCCTCGCGATTCATTCAAATTTCGCAGAAACCTTTTCAGAACTGGCCTCGCTATTTAACGAACTTAATCGCTATCCAAAGCACCCACCGGAGCAGCAATTGAGGGATACAAATATTCGTGCAGGGAAAATGTAAGGGGTGCTTTTTTCTAATTGGACTCACCTATGGCCTATGATCCGTAAAGTCGAGCGAAAAATTTGAAATACGAGGAGAAGAAATTTCTCGTGTCAGTTTGCAAAGGGGATTCGTTTGCGTGCGAATTTTCGGAAATGCTCGAGCAGAAAAATTGGGGAAAATTGAAAAGAAAGCGGAAGGTAGTGATGGAGAGGGTAGGACAGATCGACAGAGAGAGAGAGAGAGAGAGAGAGAGAGAGAGAGAGAGAAAGAGAGGGAAAAGGTGTTTGATAGGGACGAGAAGGTGCGCATTATTTCTGTCGCGCCGGATCTAAGTAACCGCCCTCGATTTCCGACGCAAAGTGGCCGTGCACCCCGATTAAGATCTCCCGACTGCGCGAGGTTACGGAAGGGTGAACGCGTGGACAATGTTGCTTAATCGTCCCTTCCGATTGCTGTGTGCGTGCACGATTTCAGGAACGTGCATACTCGAACGTGTGCAACGATCGTTAAAGGTGACAGAAAAACTGCGGAAGCACGTTGCTAAACGTAATCGAGAAACGTAACTGTTTACTAGGATGGCGCTTATTTAATAAAATACAAGCCCTTTTCCTGCTGCAATTCCATATCAAGGGGTGCTACTAGCCAGTGAACTGTGCGGATTTTAAGGAAAAACATACAAATTTCTTTTCGGCGTACTGTCATTTCTAACTAAGGTATACATATTGGGGTAGTCCATATATAAATAAACAATTTACGTTGCATCTTTTTTCTGTCACTGCCCCTGTTTGCCCCTACAACAAAGTATTCATTCGTATTATCCTTTGTGTCACATATTAACGGTTCGTACTAACCGCCGAATTTTATGTTTCTTAAGAACAGAAAAGCGCTAATTTCTTTCCGACATACAACGATTTCTAAACCCATTTACTCAACTTTGGAATATTATTGGAAACTAAAATTTGCGGAGTAACGCCCGTCAAAAGTAGCCAATTTACCATTACTAAAATCTATTTCACAAGCGATATCGTTAGCCTACTGAAGTCGATTTCTGAACGCGAGGGTATCGTTGCCGATTTTATTCTCCTCCAATATTCTCCGATTTATAGGAAGCCTGGTCCACGAACCCGTAATGGAATTTTCGGATTTATATTTATAAAAGAGAAACTTTTGCGCGCCACCCTCAACACCTACCCTACTTGAACATTTCTGCGAATGGCGCTCGATAAAAAATGGACTCCGTAGTCAAAATTGTATGGTGCCTTTCTTGGTACAAATACCAGTGTGTCGGATCGCAATTACAAATAACAGAAGAAACCATTTCAATTAACTGTATCACGATTTTTCGCTCGCAAATCATCCTTCATTTCGTGTCCATACAAGTGTAAAAGAATTTCGAAATCGACTTGCCAATACGACTATACAACATAATTTATAAACAACGCAACTGTTTCAACCGTCGACATTCGTGAATAATATTATTTACTCGTTTGCTCAACGATTCCACTTTGTACGTGGAACCGCTATCAAGTTCTGCGATTTCTGGCCTGCTCGCAAAAAAAGAAGAGGAAAACAGAAACGGTATCCTTAGCTAGATAAGAAAACCTTAGGCTAGCCCACTGAATCTTTAGCTCGAACGATTGCTCGGTACGCGTCGTATCGATTTCTGATCCCCGTTCCATGCCAGTTCGGCTTGTTCCTCCCGCGAAAACGCAGCCCTCGAAAAAGTGGCCCAGATAACGACACCGAAGCCCCTTGCGTATGCACGTGAAAATGCGACGGCACGTGCGCCAGGTGGTCGCACCGTAATTTCCCCCCCGCTATATTTCCGCATTGCGTTTCGATGAATACCGTACTCTTTGCTGCGCGCGTACGCGCGTACGCGCACACCTGTGCGCAACGCACGAAATACCTTTGCGATCGTGAGCCGAACGATGCGCGCGTAACCAGGTTGCGTGCACACGTGTGGGGTCGATGCGCAGTGAACAGACTGTACGGGCGCCGGCGCCGTGGATAATCCAATGGGATCATCTGCCAATCCTTGGAAAGCGGAGCAGACCAATGGAGAGCTCGAGGGTGGTCCCCGAGCACTTAATTGTTCCGTTGCTGACGCGTTCTTCTGCTTTTTTCGAATTCGTCGAGCACAACTCGTTGCAAGGTCCGAGAGAGCAGTCCGTCGAGAAAGGAATGGGGGGGGGGGGCGAGAGAATGCAATTGAACCTAAGATCGTCCCTTCGAACGATTTGCGACAATTTCCGTGCGAAGAATGTTTTCTGGCGTCGAGCGCGTACGCGTCCTTTTGTCGAATGAAATACGCTAGGCGACTGCCTTTCGCGCGAAGACAAATCGACGCGCGCGTGAAAAAGTGGCATCGAAAATAGACATTTCTCTTTCGGCAGACCCATCATTGGCTCGCCGAAATGGCGATTATTCCCCGGCCGTCTACGAGATTACAGAGGCAATAAACGGCGTTTCCAGCGGGCGAAAAGTTATGCTTTCGCGAAACGAAACTTGTAACGCGATATAGAGAAGGACTCGTTTTACGACGACCTGGAATACCTAATCCCTCGGCTACAAAATTAAACGGCGGAAACTTGTATAATGTTTGTCTGCCGCGAGGCTCTCCCGTGAAACGAGTGACAGCGACAGGTGGACAGAAGCAACGACAATGAAAATAGAAACAGACGCCCCGTGCGAGGCCTCGACTACGGAACTTCTATCCAAAAGCCATACTTCAACCGCGACGATCTCTTGGATAAATATTAATGTACCGATATTAACGTCGGATACTTTTTTTACGCTATTTTACGGTAGGAACATGGAGCATCTAACGAAAAAAACTGCAACGGCAAATGCGACTGAAAATTATGCTAGGAGATGTAAAGCGTAATGGAAATTTAGGAATCCCTTATGACTAGCGTATGCGCACCATTCGAGTGTGTGCCACATTTTTACGCACCCTACCCTAACTTCGATACAAGTGACCCGGTTTATAACCCTTCCGTTTCCACTGTGGCAATAATTACGAAATATAATATTAGCGTGTATCAATATTTTTTCGTAGCACGGGTAAGGGCAACGAATTTTTGTTATATGGCAGATGCCATATAACACGAGCTTCGCCCGGAAAAAATAATTCTACATTAATCATTTCATAATTAAGAAATGAGCGGGTTAATAAATTTCCAAGCTCTCCTCGTTAAGAAAGTTTTCGAGCTCACGCGTAACTCTTATTTCCCGGTCCCTTTAAATCTATTTCTGCACTCTACGAAAACAAAAAACTGTTTTGGTTTCGCTTTCCAAATTTCGAAAAAAAAAAATGAGGCTCGTATTTCTCTTTTCCCAACGCAACGAAATATCCTTTTTAAATAGATTTAACTACGCTAAGGGTGGAGACCTAACACCCAATGGTTTCGCTCCACATATTGGGAAATTAAAATGAACCTCCACTCGTTCACTTTCTCCCCCGTGGGTACTAAAATTAAATTGGAAATCTCTGTTGCTGGGTAATGATACTTATCAGCGGCGAACGATACTTGTAAAAAAAAAACGCCCCCGGCATAACCTCCATAAGGGACGACCGTCTATCCAGTTCCTGCCGCTTCGTTGTAAAAATCTCTGCAGCTCGAATTATTTGCTAAACGTTCAGACGCATCGCCGAATCGCTTGAAATCAAAGTTTCGTCGTATCTGCCCGAGAACTCGAAGCACCATGACCTACTTCGGACTGCAAGGAGTAAAGAGGTGCTGAATTCTCTGCCGATGCGGAGTGTTTATCGAAATGCGCGAAGCAGCGCTTAAATGAAAATTCTAACATGGAAAGTCCAATGCTGCGCGAGAAAAGTCAGTCGCTCGCCAAGTCGCTCGCTAAGTCGCCAGACCCTGACAACTTTGGGGCTATCGATGGTTTGACCCACGTGAGAAGCCTCCGGACGTCGCATTTTCTTTCGTCAAACTTCCTCCCTTTCTCGAAAATTTCGATCGGAGAGAACCTCCATAATTCAAACATTTTGGCCCTCCCCCCGAGCTTCGAGTTACCGAGGCCCAATTGTGCCAATAGAAATAGAAATTCCTGTTACGAGACGGTTCTTTGTAACTTTGCCCCCAAGAGAAGGAACAGTTTTAATTCGTGTTAAAAGAGCTCTCGAAGGGACCCTCGGGGGAATGGCTCAACATAGAAGCTGACACGGGCGACAGGTGGATCTAAATAAAGATTGGACCAACGCCAGAATCTCCAAGATGGCTGAACGGAGGCCCGAGGCGTGTCGTCGTTGTCGTCGTCGTCGTCGTCGTCGTCGTCGTCGTCGTCGTCGTCGTCATCGTCGTTGTCGTCGTCGACCGCGGTCGGTCTGCGGTAGCTTACGACACCTCGAATTTACTAGCACCGAGAGAACCCTTTCTGACGTAGAAAACGTCGCCCGACCGGTGTTGGATTTCACTTTTCCACCTACGTTCCGCTAATTCGAGGACACGCGCCTCGCAATATCGGATCCCCGGTTATGCGTTTCGATGCGAACGATATTATCCGCGCTAATGATTTGCAGAGTCGATAGCAAATGAGAGTTCGCGCGTATTAAGATCCACCACATATTGGGTAACGTTATTTTCTAAATTTAATAGTGGAATCCAAGAGCTCTGTTAGAAACTATCGAAAATAGAAGCCACCGTATCGATTTCCCCTTTGCATCGTTCGTAATGCATAGTTTGCTGGAGGAAAAGATGCTACCTGGTTATGCAACTTTGATGCAGTAGAGCAAACGACGAGACGCAATAATTTCGACACTGGCCCAAATGGCTGCTGCGTTTATTAAAGTACTGTCGCAATAATTACCAATCTTCGTAAAGCGGACGCTATTCAAAATATGAGTAACACTTTCGGAGGTCGACAGAAAATAGACCCCCTCCAGGAATATATAATAGCGGCATACAGAAGTCGCTTGAAATTTGAGCGCAAAGTAAAATTTTCATGTGCGGTACCACGTGTCCAACGGGGGACTAATTATGCCTTACCGGGCAACGAAAAAATAATTTTCCCATACAACAAGTGAATGCAGATACATATGCGCATGCTGCTACCGTTTCTTCCTCCGGGGGTTCTTTTTTCCAAATTCTAAAAAGTATCACGTTTCGTTTCTTCGCGAGACGGGAAAGACGGGTGCCGTCGGGGCGCCTCCCGCTGCTTCGCGACTCGACCGGGAGCAGCAGCATTAGTTTCCAACTTCTTTGATTGCCCGTTTCGGAAGACAGAGGAACTTAATGGCTCTTCGTACGTAATTCTGTCCATCGCGGGTATTCCTTAGGTTTGACACTGCGACACCGTATTTTTCACGTTACGCGATATCGTAACGTCTTATATAATAAATATTAAATTGGAAGGAGCAATCCCGGTTTCAGATATCTCTTAAATTCTATACCGACGACAGATGGTACACCGTGTTATATTAAAGTTCAAAAACCACCACGTACAACACCAAAAAATACAACACCAATAGCGACACCAAGTGTAGTGTAAGCCTTCACCACACGCACAAGGTTATTAATATTATAAATGGTTAGCGGAGCTTGTACACTCGCCGGATCTCCGTTTCATCTAAACAAAATGTTGTTCATACATCAAAGAAACAGTAATGCGTTAGTAGATACTTTCTTCTCTTAAGATTACGGTTTCTCAAACACGTTGCCGTTTATACATATACGCGATCTTGGAACGACGAAAGGCAATAATAACGTAACGTAACGTAACGCCGTGAAATTGTTGGCGAACGATGAGGGAAAGGTTGCTGTCTGGATTCGAGATTTTCCTTCCCTTTTTTTCGCAACGATTTCACCTTCCGACATCGTTCAGATACTCCAGAAAATTTCTATGCCACTCCGAGGAATCTGACTGGGCCAAACGAGGTAAACCGCGATAAAATCGATTGCCACGATGAAAAATTAATGACCGTTGTCGTGTCTCGCGACGGTGCGGGTCGATTTCCGGCGAAAAATACGGGGGAGATCCATCGCTCCGAAGAAACGGCCGCGTCGTTTATAATTCAACGAAATTCTACCGCGCACGATTAATCTCTCCTCTATATTTTTTCTTCCTCCTAGGCTGTTTTTTACAACAATATGAAAAGTGATTCACGGAACGGATGCTACACCGTTTAGCGATCTTCGAACGATTCGCGAAAACCTGCCAAAACTTGCATCACGATCACGGTCGGGATATTCTACGATAAGGATCGATCCGGGGATCGTGATCAACTATCTCGTACGAATCGCTCTGTGCTCCCCTAATGCTGTAGGAGAAATTTCTACAAAATTCCGATATTTTTTGAACCGCGCCTTCCCGTCACCAAAGGCAAACTAAAATGGTAAAATGGTAAAATCACAAAATGATGAAAAGAAAAAGAAAATTAAAACAGTACACGCGAAAAATAAATCCAAATTTAACGAGAGACGCGATGCAATCGTTGAAACACACTCGACACGAAAAGTACAAGGAAGTGAAAAATAGTAACCCATAGGAAGTGCAGTAACAAGCCTACGTAAATCAAGTGAAACGTTTCGTTACTTGCCGATAAATGCCGGGTACATTCAGTGGCAAGGCATGGCATCTATCCGCGTTTCAAATATTACGACTTCACCGTGAAACCTAGTGTTCACGCTGCCTCTGCTGTTGCTGCATCGTTCGGTAAATTAACGAGCAACCGAATTACAAATTAATCGGACCAACATTCGCATGGAAGACCGAAGCTGTCCGCAACGTAATCGTTATTCTAATTAATATTAATATTAATATTAATATGATTATGTTGATTAAGAAAAAGAGTGTAAAAGAGTGAAAGACCAAAAAAGTTAAAACCAGTAACAAACAAATCTTTCAGCAACCGCAATCATTATCATATCACTTCACGTCAACCTCGTCAAGAAAGAAGAAACAAAAAACACAACCAAAAAATACAGTAGTGGTAGAAGAAGAGGAGGCCGATCCTCGGAAGTCTCTGATTTTGTAGAAATAAATTCGTGGGTACTCATGGCTTCTGATATGTGTGCGTGTGCCGCGTTCTTTTCTCTCTCCCTCCCTCTCTTTTTCATCGATTGCAAATATCTCTGCCCCTTCTTTCTGTCTCTGTTTTTCCACGTATTTTTCGTTTCATGCTCGACTCTCTCCATTCATCTTTCTTTACATTTCTCTCTCTTTTTAGTTTTTATTTGTGCTCCTTTAGAACGGCCCTTGGCGCTCTCAAGGATCTCGAAAAGGAAATTCTCTGCTTGCTCCCTTACGCGCACGCGTCAGGATGCTGAAACGTTATATATAGTCTATCTTTAACAACATGTTCATAACAATAGTACACCGATACCGTCAAGCGAATAACCATTGCTCTCGATTTTCTCGAATATCATTTTTTTTTTTTTTTTTTCTTTTTTTTTCTCTCTTTGCTCTCCTACCGACCTTTTTGCGGCCTTTCGCTTCCCCAAAATCGTTCCATGCCGTCTTTGCACGTGGCAAGGAAAAGTGGTATCAAAAAGTCCAAGAAAAGTCAATTTCGATATTCCTCCTCCCCTAATTTTTGTCTTTTTCTTTTGCTTGTTCGAATAGAGCGTCAAGAATCGCGCGTCGTTCAAAAAGTCGTTCGGAGAAAAGAAAACAAAAGTTCTATCGAACCGCGTGCGGTAGTCAAAACTGAACGACCCCTGATGCATCGTTTCAATTTCGGTTCGCAGTCGCATCAAATTACTTTAAACGATGCTCATTCGACAAATTGAATTCTTAGAGCGAGGATGGTAGCGAGGTCTAATATCGACTTAGCCTATTTTGTAATTCCTACGATTACGACATACATGTATGTTCCGAATGTTGTACGACAATATCAAGTGAACGTGGACTCACCCATATTGGCCAGGAAGAACAGCGGGATATCCAGCGCGAATGCCAGCAGTGAACGGAAATGCTGAAATCATAAACAGTGAGAAAGTCAATACTATTTACGTTTCTAGTGGCCAGCCCTGATCTCGAACATCGGTGTTCGCGTAAATCGGGCATTCTGTTCTTTGCAAAGGTATCGTTCGGCGTTACGTACGGTCTGGGATAGACGAGAATGCCCGTTGTAATCGTCGAACGTGATTACAATTTATACGTATAGGTATCTCGTCGGACGAATCCAATTTTAGAAGACGGACCACGATTGCAAGGGAAAAGGAAACCTGCGAAGTTCACATTTTCCCTAATACAACGCCTCCGGTATATCGAAAGAATTGTTACGAAATATTATATTTTGCACCTTCGGAAGGAAATTAATAGAATAGACGGTATTCTGGAACTGGTGCGTTACGTTTTACGTTTTAATGGAAACAGAGATACGGATCTCGTTTCGTGTAATTTCTGACTCATCTAAGAAAGTCATACAGATTCAGGCTTGCTCGTCGTTAATCGTTTTAGTTTTCGCCACCATTCTTGAAACACTTTTCCCTTGCATTGTCTTCACTCACGGTGAAATGGCTGCAAAGTGCGTGCGAACTTGCCGATATAATATGCATAATAGAGCGTACGTTTGATATACTTAGATTAGATATACAGCTCTAATAGATTTATTATTGTACAGGAAATTCCGAAGCAAGAATAACGAAATATCTATATGTAAATTATAGAAGGCAACGATACAGTGAAATAAATAATACGGACGAAAAAGAGTAGTTGACGTGTTGAAATGTTGAATAGATTTCCCTACTATAATTAAGATTCTATAAAGTATTGGGACGTAACCATACGGAATGCCCGATTCTTCGCTTGTTTCGGCTTTGGCATCAACCGTACTTTTGTACATCGGGTTGGCAACCAGCCTTGCACCCGGAAAAAGATAATGCTCACGGTTCGGTGAACAATTTCCGGTGTGAACCATTACGATTTCTTAAAGCCCGGTGAAACCATTACAGCGGGGACGTACTGTATAGAAATAGAAATAATGCATCGAAGATTCCGAGATAAACAAACAACGTTACAAAAGCTCGGAGAATTAAAACTTTGCCCTATCCTCCGTATTTCCCGGACCTATCGCCGACAGGTTTTCTAGATTTTCAAAAATTCCAATTCTAAATTCCAATGGCGTTGATTAAACAAATTTAATATGAAAAGTTCTATTCATTTAAAGTCATCCTTCAAAATCGGGCATTTCATATCTTAAACAATCTACCTTAAACTCCAAATATTATTATACACAAGTATGTATATGTATTTCGTAACTGCCTACACTTTCCGTACACGTCCAAATATTGAAGACTTATATTTCCTGATTACATCCCAATTCTAGTAAGCGAAAAATAGATCGAATTGAAAATTAATGACTTTATCGCGAAGGTTGAACTTGGATGGAGTGAAATATTTGCATTTTAATATTCCGAGCGAATGGGCTATACTTACACGTAATACGCAAAGCTCGCTACAAAGATAACGACCGATTCAAAGTTAGAAATCATCTTTACGCGTGAATAGAAAAGAAAATGAACGACGGTGGAGTCGGCACTCGGGTTAAAACAATTTTAGACCAGATGCCGAAGCGGCAAGCAATGTTGGCCCGAAGCCATCAGAAAAGTTCGAGAAAGTGTCTCAGGGTGCGCGCCTCGCGGCTTGCGATAACGTACGTTCGCCCTTTCGTTCTTATTTCAGCACCTTGAATTTCAGACTGTTGCATTTAAACAGTTGCACATCCGGGCTGCAACTTTTTCACCCGAAGGATGTTCGTATACGTATTGACTAGATATTGAAATTAAACTGCGTTTTAGCTATTGAATGCGGTCCTTATTGCTCGGCAATGAACGCCCAAGCTAATTTCGATGCTTGGTTGCATCAAGTAGACGAATTATCGTCGTCTTCGCGCAAGAAATATATTATCTGCTACTGCGACGAATGGGATTTGCAAATTTGGCCAAGCTTCAACAACGTAAAACCCGTGACAATGACGCGCAAAAATCCACTCGAAGATTAGAAATGACACGTGTGCTTGGAAATCCGTCGACGTTTTGAAAGAAAATTCCTGCGCTATTCCTTAGAGAGAAGTTTAAATGAATCAGGATTTGAAATAAAGCAATAAAGAATGCATCCCAAGTATATAGAAGCAAAGATACCTAGATTTTTCTATAATAAAGAAAAAATACCTGTCAATTAAATTAGTCTCGGTATAATGACGTTACAGCGATGCAATAAAAAATTAGTAGGCGAGTATCCTTCGAGGTGGAAACATAGAGATCGATGAATAGACAAAATATCAAACACCACCGTATAATTGCCGAATCTGTTTCTAACGGTTCAAACAATCGGTGTTCATGCAATGATCGCACATCGCTGAGCAAACTTACTCGCTTGTAGATTACCCCTGGGCTTAGCTCCAAGAATCGCTAGGTTGACGTTTGCTTTGCGACCATCAATTATAGGGTTGGGGTCTTTGCACGCCCTCTCCGCTGCTGGCCTGTCTCCCATGATCACCTGCGTGCAGATCCAATCGATTATTCGACTAATCCTTCCGCTCCACCTGGATCTCGCACGCCTCTCTCCGTTCCAAGCAACGGTACGAACGCGTGTGCGTACCGTGCAGCACATATTATCCCATAATACCAGCGAAGGTTCCGAACAATGCTCGTAATCGATTAGCCGTGAATCTATATCGCCGTTCGATGAACGTCTCAACTGTATATTACAGTTGTACCTTTTATTAGTATAGACTGATAGCCTTGATGCATGATCATTTCGAATGAAATAATCTATTGCTACGTTGAGTAAAATTCAATCTTTCTATCAAGTTTATGCTGGTTGATGAAGAATCTATTCAATTAATAATGTTTTTAATAACTCCTTGTTCCGATAGGCAATAAGGGCATTGACGCCCCCGTATTATTCTCGCGACAAGTTTCCAATGCGCGATAGAAAAAACGAACTCGACGAGGGAGGGAATACGCGCATACATATACTACGCGCGTCACTGCGGAATGGAGAAAATTACTGTACACAGGAAACCAACAAAACATGTCCTTTGTATACGAGTGAACAAACTGGTTACGTTATCCTAATAAATTATTCCATTACCTTTGTGCATCTAAAACGATCGTCGTATCGACCGCTATACCGTACAATAGTTGAAGAGGAAAACTCTCCAGAAACCGTCAAAACGAAGACAATTCGTATACGTACTTCTCGATAAAAAAAATTTCCCGTTCGAAAGCTCTCGCAATTTAATACAAATATATTTCTAAAATTACTGGCACTGGTAAAAATGAGGATATGTTTAAGCTACTCGCTTTATCGTAAACACAAACTAAAAGCAGTCCACAGCAACGACTATCGACCAAAACAAAAAAATCAACAAAATATCGTATCCATTAAATGTGCACCTAGCGATACTTACAAAACCGTAGCCCCTACTTTTTCCGGTCTGCCTGTCCGTGATTACCACCGCTTCCTCGATGTCCCCGTACACATTGAAATGTTCCCTAAGACTTTTGTCGGTCGTATGATAAGGTAACCCACCGACGAAAAGTTTCGTCCATGTGGTGTCCTTTTGTTGCGGTGTAGTGCCAGCTAGCGCACCGAGGCCCGAGACCAGCTCGTCCGGCCCTGGGGCCCCAACGGCACCCACCGCTCCGACGGCACTGAGACCAGCGGCTCCGGGCATCAACATCCTCCAAATTTTGGCGAGATCACCGCCGGACGGGAGGCCGACCTGCTCAATTTTGACACTTTCCGTGGTTCCTTGGTCAACGCTAATCACGTCGCAGACTTAACACCATTTAGATGTAAAGTAACTTGGTCACCTGCAACTGAAAACAGTTACAATTTTTTAACTCAGCCTCGTCAAATTTGACGGGCTTTACGAGAACTGATACCAGTGGTTTCTATAAGAGAAGACCTAAACCTATTTCTTCTGACAACGTTGCAACATTTTTGGATATCCTGGCTGGCTAAAGCGGCTGGTTCCGATTTAATTTTTGCGCAGAGTTATACACCATCTATGTTGATTATGTCGGTGGTGAATGTCGTAAATAATTTGTTTAATAAAGAATGCGGGAAAACACCGTACGGGCTCTCGCCGTTAACTTTTGTTCGATTTTCGCCGCGACGTTTCATTTCTAACGCCACGTCGAGCTTCGCGGCAATTCCAATTGAGAGAAAATATAAATGCAGAAAAGATAGAAACGGCGTACCTACAGAATTTCAGCAACCAAAGGCGTACGAATTTAGCAAAAAATCTTCGAACACGCCAAAGCGGCACGAAACACGGCGCAACGCGGTAGATGGAAAATCGGGGAATACCCGCTTTGAATTTAAAGCTCGGAATGCGCGACCCTCCAACGAAACGCGTCGCCCCGCATGATCTTCGCAAAATGCACAAACTATATATACGTGCGCGTTGCACACGAACGCATCCTGCTCGTTCGTGCATAAAAGTTTCGTGCATCCTGCAGCGTACGACACCAAAACAAAGACAAAAATAAACCGTTTCTGCCTCTCTTGGCTCGATGCTACGGGTGCTATCCTACTCTGTTCCCTTCGTTCCCTTCGTTCCCTTCGTTCCCTCGATTCGATGACTCCTTCCTGCATGTAAAGGGGAACAGATAAAAAAAATCCCCGTCTGCGCGGAAGCTGAACCCCTAATGCCGGGGAAAATCGACACACCGGCATGGAACACGAAGAGAAACAGCCACCACTGGTGTTACCGAAACGAGAAGGACACGGAAAGGTATATACCTCGATGGAAAAGAAAAGGGCAAAAAGGGAAGGGACCCTGACCTCCATTCAAGGCTCCGTAACGGCCTGAAAAGGGAGCGAGTTTTGCTTCTTCCGAGGAGCAAAACTGCCCGCCAGAACCTAGGTATATCTGTATGTATGCGTATATAATAGTAGGGGTTGGGTATTTTTCGTATATACACGGCTCGGCTTTCGAGTTTCTGCAATGCTGCAGGCAAGGATAGAAGCAAGAGACGCCTTACAGAAGGGGCCCTCTCTCTTCCATCTTCTTTTTTTCCCTCTTTTCGCCTTTCCATACTCTTTCCCTCCTTCTTTATCACACTCATATTGCGCACACCAGGCGTAGACCCTGCGAATTGGGCCCTACGTTCTCTTCCGATCCCCCTTCCTGCAAACCCCCACCCCACCTGCCTTCCTACCACCACCATCATCCGTGACAGTGCACCGCTTCGTCAGGGCTGCCCTTCCTCGTCCGTTTTTGTCGGATCCCCCAAAAACGACGGCAGCTGCTGCAGAAAACCGGTGCGGCACGCCGTATAATCATATTGTTGTATTACCATCGGGGGCTCCTCCTCCGCCACCGTCGTTGCTCTTTCTCCATTCTCCATCCTCCATCCCTCTTCCCTCATCCTAGAACCAGGCGCAACTACGACGCGCCGGGAAGTTCGGTCGAGCATAAAGGCCGCTTTTCTGAATTCAGCTACCGTGGAATCAACGACCGTATTACGCACGCGTTGATAAATACTGCTGCTCCCTGCGCTCTAACATTCTTCTAACTTGCTTATCGGACACGGTACAGACGAGAACTTCGAAAGCCAGCTGATACAATTTCTGAGTACATGCCGCAGCGTTTCAGGTATGCCCCGACGCACGAGGGGGTCGACGGTTCGATTCACGGGTGCATCGGTTCGTGTATACGTCCTAACCGATTGAAACCAGCCAGGTATGCACTCGTCTACGGCTTAAAACGGACGACAAACTTGCGGGTACACGGAAATACGGTACACGTTTCCATTACCTGAAGCGCCTGTTACTTCTATTACCCTCGAAACCAGCCACTTTATTATTCCCTGCGTATTAACCTTTATCGCTTTGACAGCAAACTACAGATTGCAATAATTTGTTTGAAGGCAACGTGGAACAAAAGCGAAGAAACACTGAAACGACAATGAAACGTTATAACGTTCGGGAACTCGAAAGAAACGAGAATCCCTTGCGGAAGGAAGATTCGAGCAACGCTCAAAATTAGAAAGTTATTTGAAACGGGAACGTTTGTGCATTTGGTTCAGTGCACAAGAATCTTCGCTGCTCCGAACGCAGTAAAACGATTCTATGAAAACTAGTATCAGCGGTTCGTAATTTCTATGAACCTAGAAATTATATAAATCGGGACGAAAATTCGCTCCCCTGGTACGCTCGAAAATGAAAGACGGTGGCGAATCGTAGAAAATGTCTTGCGAACTTTCGTTTTAATGGAAAATCGCGATAGTATCTATCGGGGATCGGAAGGTACGAATCCAACCTTTCAGGTAAAATGACCAGGCCATTGTAACAGCTGGGGGTGGTTGGGGGGGGGGGGGGGGACAATAGCCGTACGCCAGCTGGTCTCATAAGTCAACTGAAACATGTGTCACGCGTAAATATGTTCGATTATACGATATTTAAAATCGTGGTGAGGGAAAAAATATCTTAGAGTTCTTCAAGTTAATGCCATAATTAAATTAAAGGCGACTGAATAGGCAGAGCCAATTATTTACCAATATCGATGCGGATTTCCATGAAATGAAATTTGAAGCGACAACTATTGGAAGAATTCGGTGAAAATAGTTTCAATAGCTCAGCGAAAATCTATGAGACGATCGTGCACTGATCACGAAGCAGCCTCGCGCATTCGGCACTGGCCGATTGCCACGCGCTCGACGAAACTTACTAAAATATCTTCTCGGCCAAAGTCGCAAAGGCCACAGTTTCGGAAAACGCGAGACGATACTCGACTTTTCTCGCTAACTTTAGAAAACGGCTGGCGGAAACAATGTCTTTGCTTTTTTACGCGTATATCGAACGATACTGTTATTAATTGAAATCGTCTAAAAAATTTCTCTTCTAGCCTTACTACCGTGAAAGTATTCGTGAAAAATTATTCCAGGTTGTAGGACACGCGTACGAATGGAAAATGATCGTTCTCGAATTTCTTGCAGTTTTCTGAGAAGCACTGGTTGAATCATGATACTTGCAACGATAGCTGGCTCGAAATTAATATATTCCCAAGTGGTAGTCGTTACTAAGTAACAAAAACTTTAGCTAGCTTTTATATTTACAAAATATCTACAGATATCAACGATTCAAATATAGTATTTGGATAAAAATGTATGTGGAGCAAAAAATCTGTTGTATATTCAAACTGAGATACCCGTTATAGAAGGAAGGAAGAAATGAAAAAATATAACGAATTCTCTTGCTTTTACACCAGACGGTCGTAATCACCTGCACAGGCGTTTCCAGGCCTTCTGCTGAAGAGAAGTCGTCCAGCCGTACGTCGAGGTTTATTAATAAACGTTGTGGTACACGTGCCCGTCGTGTACCCCTTTGTCGCGGCGAGACCGCTGCAACGAGGGTGAAAGACGACCGACCAAGAGAATAAGCAGATCGTTTTACGAACACGCAAGATGGCCACGCCGAAACATTTGGCCATCGGGTAAACAGCATTTTCCGGATAAAATTATAATCCGAGGTACGTATCGTGCAGCTTATTAAACTGATACTAGGCCGAGCGTATATCGTGTATTGGTGTCACGGACACACTCGTCCGCCGTTCATATACATATATTGTACATCTAATATGCAATTTCTAAGGATGGTTTATCGTGAAACAGTAACTGGGAAGATTGGATAATGAACCCCCAACTACATATATGTATACGCATCCATTCGAGTAATGCACAAGGGCGAGTGAGCAATAAAACAGTTACCATATAAAATTGCAAAGAATATTCAGTACGCACCTGTAACTTTTCGAATCACTGTCACCCAATGCACTAGAACGATACTTTAATTCCAAATAAAAAGCACCAGGGAGAAGATTCACATCAACGAGGAAAATATTTCCCAAGTAACGAAGTAATAATCTATTCGTGATAAAAACCGACTTTGGAAATTAACAGCGCACACGTTGAAGCAACAGTTAGATGGAAAATTGTTGCGTATTATCTCACACGACCGGCAAGGATTTTCTCGAAACTTGACACGTTCAATTTAAGGGCGATTTTGATGAAAAACACTGCTGATGACACGTACGAGGTAATTGACGGTGTCCTTTTGTAACTGACGATTTTCCGTACGCGCACATCCGACACGAACGAAGGCCCACGTGCGAGTACCGAACGCGCCAGTTCACCGGGTTCCTCGACGATTTCTCTTTTCATTGGTCGATTTTCTGCCCTCCTTCCCCCCCCCCCCCCCAGTCGGTGCCCCATCCCTACCGCCACTTCATAGTACCAGTAGCGTAGCGCAACGACAAGCGGACGAGACACAGGCGAGACACAGGGGAGATGCAGAAAGAAGAATCGGCTTTGATGACGACGTGTTGACAAATCTTTCGTAATTTTGCCCGGTGTTGGCATTTTAAATGCAAATTGAACACGGAGTGTATTGAATTTACGAATTATTCTTAAAATATATTTTCCGTATTTGTTTCCATATGTCCATTTTATACAGCGTTTCCTTGTACGAAATGAACAAATTTAAAAATCCTATTTATTGAATTGAATAAAACAGAGCCTCAAACCCTGTAATTTAAGTTCGTAATCTTTTATTTTTATTCGCAGAGTTTACAAAAAGTGTTATATTTTCAAAATTCTACTCTCTATAAGCTAGTTATCAAAATAATTATAATCAAGAGATACTCTCTTGCAATTGCTTAATATTATTAGTCCTCAATGATAATAATATATCAGGGGTCGTACAAATCATTATTCGTTTATTTCACTTTCAAAATCTATGATACCGCTATTCGCCTTTTTATAGCAGGCATTCGTTGAAATAGGGGTAACATTAACGGTTAACTTCGATATACTTGTGACTTATTCTTTTGTTTTCGTGCCCTATGTAGTCCAGCTTGTTTTATAAGGCTAACCTGCAACGATATTTAAGAACAATGCAATGGTGCGGCATTTTCGGCTGCCTTTGAAAGTGGCAAACCGATGCGATCCTACGGATCCACGAGGTAAGGAAGTGCAGTCCGGCCAGGAGTATCAGCTGTTCGAATTATTATCGCTGCAGACGACGGCAGATGTTCACTAAGCTGAAACGCTCCCCCGAAGGCTTTGAACCCGCTGATCTCTTTTCTTCGGAGCGGGTGAAAAACTGTCAAGGAAGCCCAACGTCCTGTCCAATCTCGCACAATGCGCCTACCTTATTCTTACTTTCTACAAATGAGTAAACTGAAGTACCTAACAAAATGTATATAAAACGGCATTGCAAACGTACCAACTCACGCACTGCCATTGTACTTTGTATACCAGCATACAACTGTCGTCTCGTTTCCTTCGCATTATTCCACGTTGATTGCTACATCTATCATATACAGATAGTTGTGCTGCTACATTAATTATTTCAAACAAAAGGATCAACGTTATATCGAAGAGTATTTTCAAAGTATACCATGCGCGTACAAAAGCCGCAACTGGAAGCAACAAAAATGCCAGTCCTCGCGAACACGTGGCATATAAAAATAATGTATATATGTAAGCTCCTCTATTCTGGACGATCAGCAACCTCTGTCCGTCGCATTGTTCGAAACCTGCCGTTAGTTACTTGTCACGAAGTATAGGATATCATCGTCGTCTGCGTTCGAAGGAGACCCCATAGGTTCGTGGCACGCGCTGCCAGCTGCCCCACAGCTGTCTCTTTCCTCTGCTGTCCCCCATACACGACACGAGGGTTCTTACCCGAACGCAGTGCATTTACCACACAGAACGTGCCGTTTCTTCTCTGTGTGCATGGGCACCAAAAATGCGTGTGCTCGAAGCACATCTCGCAGCTATATGCATTCTTATACTTATATGTAGATACATATACGCGTTAGATCGTAGATACAACTACGTCGTTGCATACTCGATGAAGCGGCACCCTTAAGAACCTCCGAGGCGACCGGCTCGAAAGGGTGAACTGACACTTTTATTCTTCGGGATGCCCCCTTGATCAATTTTAAAATACGCATAACGCTTCTCCTTTAGTTGACACCTCTGCACTTCTTTCCATGTTCTCGTCCACTGCTCAATTTGAATTTCAACAGAGATTTAAAGATTCAAGGAGATCGAGGTGACTTTGGGGAGCAAAGGTACTATCGAAACGGGAGGATAGAAGTGAAAAGTGCTTTTACACCCTAATTAAGGCTCTGATGAGGAGATGCAGATTTTTTCCAATATGTGCTGAATTTATTGTGCTGAAATGGAGAAGCATATTCAATACATATTCAATAAGATGTCAAGCTCGCGAATAGATAAGGTACGTATGAATATAAAATATAAAATACGCACTGCCCAATAATGTTACAATGCGTTTAAAGGTCCTATAAATAGAACCATACACTTCCGTCAAATTACGCCTTCCTAACGCTTCCACCATGCTACATGCTTTTACTTGTCCATCGCTTTTAATAAGGAAACTATTAATTATGATATTTGTCGCGCATCGAAATGTATATGGAATTGATCCATTGACATATGCTTCCTTTTATTTACGGTAGCGATATTCGGTTATCGTTTTTTTTTTTTTATACTCTATACAGGGCTTTACATTTGCGGTTTCTCGTCCGGTTCTACCGGCCCACAGGAAATAGTCCTGTAGTGTCCTAGAGGATGCAAGGCTATTAGGTTTCGTGTGGAAAAAAGCGTGAGTGAACCAGAGAAAGACGGCGAAAGCGGGGGCAGGGACGCGAGATGAAGACACGAGATGTAAGTGCTTATACTGAAAGCAGAAAAAAACGGAAAACCAAAGTGTGCACGACTGAGACCGGAAATCCCAGGGCGTTCAACCCTGACACCCGGTATATATTTAGACTTAAAGAGACACGTTCTAATCCAATCGTATAGATACCTCTGTGACAACCTATCTGATGCTGCACGGTACCATTGCCTAAAACAGTGGAATTTTGAATCTTTGGTAAAAAGACGAGTCTCTTCTTTGTGGAGTGAGCGAAATGCGAGTAATGCAGCGCGCCCCGTCAATTTGGTGATATTCTAATGTTGTAAAGAAACTAATTTAGCTTATTAGCTAAATTAATTAAAGCGACACGCGTCATTTAGAATTATATATTTGTACATTGACGAACGAACGTTTCACACCATCTCGTTAAAATAATATTCACTGTGACCTCCCCTGCTCGCCAAAAAGGGCTAACGATTCCCTGATGGTAGATATCATTTCCCATTTACTCGTTGCATAATCTTACACGCAATACTGCAACAGAATTAGCTATACATATATCTGCATATGTATACCTACATACACATCTATCTATACATCTATATATATTACGTGCAAATAAAAATGCAAAATTTGTTAAATATTCTTGAACCAAATTTTAATGCATATCATTGCATTGCCACAACCTTATACAATATTACACGAAAAGAACATTTCGCGTCTCAATTAAAATAAGAGGTTATTCTTATATATTTTAGTCCCATTGTTTAGAAAGGTGAGGAATAAGATTAAACCTTAATTTGAAAATAGTAGAGAACAGAGAAATATTTCTTGCGGCGATTCAATTGAACGACGAACAAAGATGGAACGATTAAGAAATTCTGTTTGTTAAAATCCATTCGTAAAAGCTGCAAAGTATTCGCGTCTTTACAGACACAATACCAGCCGTGGCGGCCTTCTCGAAATAGACGAGATGCCCAGCCCTCCAAACTCGTCCGAAAATAAAACAGGTTTCTTCCCTGCGAGCTATGCTGTCCGATTGGTCGGTTCTGATGGAAGAGTTTACCGATTAATCAATAATTAAGAAGGCCTGCGATTTATATTATAGATATTGTATACAGATTTTGAATGAAAAGTTACGTCACAAGTACTCCATGATATTTTTGTTCTCTCGGTCGGATGTAAGAGCAGCCCGAAACAACTGTGCAATCCGCGAGCAATTGTTCAAACAAACTGTACTTCGCATCTACAAGTAAGGCGCAGGTTTAATTTGTAGCATATATTGTCAAGGACACATGCACTACGAGTATTGTAGGATCATAAAATAAGCATGCCCCACTTTGGACGCTACATTTCAAAAAGATATTTGGTTAAGCATGTTTGTACTACGCAGATCGCATGGCGTATCGAGTATGAAAAGGGGAAGCGCAATACAATATTTGTAAAATTGTTGCACGTTCATCAGATAAATGCTTGCTATAAATTGCAGATGGTACCACTTGATTTTAGAACTCCACATTATAACACCGAATCGACTTCATATAATATATTTCATTGCATAATTGAATCATGTACAATATTTAATATACGCATGTAAATAATAGAATTTCATTTTCGGGTTAATAAGTTATATAAAATGAGGACACTTGTTACAAGTTTCATAATAAAAATGCAATTATTGAAAATCTGAATTTTAAACATTGGTCAACAGAAGCTTCAAAGCTCATACCACAAGCGTAATCGTTTTATCATTATCAGTAAAGATATTCGTTGCCATTTGCTTAAATCAGATTCGTCTTGTGCCTCGTGTTAAGAGCGATTAGCTCCAATACACTCGCCCCATCTTCGTTTTGATAATTCTCCCAATTCATTTTCTTCTTGCTTAAACCTTTCGAATAATCATCATCCTCGTCTTCGACGTAGTCGTCCTGGATATCTTCGTAATTCTTGTTCGCAGCATTGATCATCAACAATCGTCCCAATACTTTCGCTTTCTTTTGCTTTCCTTTTGACATACCTTTTCTCGAACCTACGTTTCTCTCGTTTACGTTCCTTTTTGCCAATCGGTTCTTCAATAACTTCAGGATCGATACGTTCGCCTTTTCTTCTATATGAAATGGTGAGTTTGTAAATATGAAATTTTGCCCGCGCTGTTTGACATCAATCTGGTATAATTGTGGATTCTGTCGAATTATTTTTGACACAACATTGTCATGTTTATAGTGGCCGCTGTTTTGGCCGGCGACTAAAGAATCGTCCGCTTTGTATATTTCATTGTACGATTCACCCGCTTGATGAAAGAATGAATTTCGATGCTCATGATTGCCCTTTGGTTTATTCGATCGTATAATGGAATGATTAGTTTGTGCATCTAACAACGGAGATAATAAATTCTGTTATTTTCTCTGACTTGAAGGTAGCAGTAACGCCACTTATATTGTACTTTAAAATCGGCCAACTGTTTATGTACTTGTATAGAAAAACGATTTTATATATGTATAGCTAAAAGCAATCAAGAAACAATATATAAGAGGCTGCAATAGACAGAAATTTAACGCAGCGTATTAATAAAGAAAATTATTGAACACTTTATGTCAGTTGGCTATGCGATTACATTGTACGATATCATTATTACATGGAAGTGCTACGTATAAATTATCACTTACTTGCCGATGCATAATAAGTAAACACAAATGTAAAGCTAAAGAATAAGAGAAAAAACACTTTCATTTTGTCGCGATACATATTAACGGTACTTGCATTATCCGCTGGATTACTTGAAAGCGTGTTTACTCTTAAAGTTCCGACAACCAACTAACGATGAAACTCGTAATTATTATTGTCCTATTGGGTATCGCACGCTTTCAATAACACTGTTAGTATTACGAACGAAGTTCTCAATTATTTACGCCCAATCAGAGTACAATATAGGAAACAGATTACGAATAAATCAGCCTAATAGTCGCGCGTGATTTAAGCTTTGAAAATCGGTCAACTAAATTTTCAAAGATAATTTCATAATAAGAAGTTTCAATTCATTATAGTTAACGAAATCATGATTTATATGACTAAACGATTAATATTATAACGTTACTGCAATTCTAGACTACAGGTCTGAAATCACTGTTGACAAACGATGGGTTATTGTCAGGCGTATATATAAATCTTTTGAAATCGTCCGAGAAGTATTCGGGAATTTGATCCTGGTGAAATTGAGTGGTTGGGTAAGGATCAACAGGTGGAACGTGGTAATAGTTATACCTGTCGTCTGAATAAAAATTTATAGGTTTGTCGTAGGTAGGTATGTTGTAGTTGATATGTCCATAATCGTGATACGTGTGTTCGTACGTATCCGTCGTCAAATCGATATGGTTTATACTTTGCGGATATCCGCCGTAGTACCCGTATGGAGGTGTACTCGTGTTGTTAGCAATCGTTGAATTTGGCGTGGCAGCGTCAGTTCTGTTTCCTGAAACTGTTTCAGAGGTTTCAGTCGTATTTTGATTCGTCGCATTGGTGGATGGAGCGCGACCTGTTCCAATTGCGGCTGTTAAGTCTAGTGTCGTTAATGACCCATCATCGATTTCACGCTCTCTGACAATAGTTTTCAACGAGCTACCCCTTTTTGTGTTAACTTCGTTTTGGACGTTGCACGTAGTGCCTGACGATAATACCTGTTTATAAAAATAAAATAACGTTCATACAAAAATTGTATTACACTTTGCTAATCGTTGTTTGCACCTTTCTATAAGAATAGATCATTTATGTTTAATGATATTCTTTAGGGGTCGTCCACAAACTACGTGGTCAATATGGGGGGGGGGGGGTTATGTCGTAATGTTCCCAAAACTAAGGTACCCTAAAAGTTACGTAGTAACTATCTTTTACATGAGATTTTTGCAACAAAAATTGAGTCGAGTAAAGGAGTTGAGTAATTTTCTTGTTAACGATTCCGATTATAAACGATTTACATGAATGGTTAGTTCCGCCCTTTGCTTTAGATAGTTCTGCATAATAAAACTTACATAATGTATTAATTATTACATGTAAATTGTATGTTAATGCCGCGAATTGTTTACAAGAAAATTAAAAAAAGTACTTAACACCGCCGGGGGCGGTGGGGGGGGGGGCGTGACACAAACAGAGCTACGTTTATTTCTAATGTAAAACCTAATATAAAACACTTTGCGTATTTACATTTTACAAGAGTGTTCGAACAAATGTATGCAAATTGCGGAGGTTACACTCACGTTTCGGACCAGACGTACAGATACTTAATGAAGTCGACTATTATACTGTGGATGGGAATAAAAACTTAACAATATCTATTATATAGCTTTAAAATAAACCATAAATTTAAGAAGTTAGGCATTAGTATTACACGAGTCATGTTTAAATACATATTATAAATAAGTATCCCACTTTTACAGAAATTAATAATAATGGGCCACCAAATAAAGTTTATAGAATCAGTAAAGGTGGAAAGAAAAGTCTTACATGTGTACATTAAAAATAATGATCGTTTCTTGTAACAAGAAGTGCTATGCGAAATAAAACGTGTGATTTTCTGCTCTAATTTCTATTTGTTCACCTTACCAAATCCTTACCTTCTCTTCCGCGTTCCGATCGCTCTTCACTTGCAATTCTGCACTCTTATTATTTTCGCCGGCGTTGCCTACAGCTTTGACATTTTCAATTTTCTTGGCCTCGTCCACGTACTCGTCATCGTTGTTCAACAATTTATCCGGATTTTGATCATTTAGCTGGTTCGATGTTTGCGAGTTTTGTGCCAATGAGTCATAATTGTTTTGCACCCGGTTAATAGATTGCAACGGTAAAGGATCCCATAGGGGGTAAAATCCCAAAGGTGTGGCAAATACATAAGGATGTGACACGTAAGGATACGGATCGTAGATGGCAGCGATATGAGGTGAAATTCGAGAAGCACCGAAGTTCAAACCCAGTGGTGGATATTTGGCATACGCTTTTACATCGGATGATGCTGCACCTGGTAAACCGCCGATACTCAAGCCACTTATGAATGCTAAGCTTCGTAACATTTTAGATTTTCTATTCGAAGCGTTAGCTTTCGCGTTCGCCGAGCTTCCCAATTCGTCCATATTAATCGGACTCTGTTCTGTATTTAAATCTAGCCAAGGGATTTTTCCTTCCGGTGCTTCATCCGTGCCGCTCGTCGTGGTCGCTATTTCTGACGAATCGTGAAATATGTTCCAGTTCTCCGGCGTTGCTGTAACTGTATAGCATATCCTTATGTAAACAATAATAATTCACAATATAATTATAAAAAAAGGCAAATTTAGAAACGTCACTCGTTTGCGTTAATTGTAAACATTGAAACAAGTACTTACTATCACTAATACTACTGATAGCTAGAAACACAGAAACCAAGAAATTCATTGTTACTGCACGTTGCTTGGAGCAAAAATGAACAGAAACTAGAGAAGCTACTTGACAAAAATTCGAAACCTGCGGGTCGCCCCCATCTTTTACATTGAGAAAGCGCGTTTCTGAGATATCGTTGAAAATGTGTTAATTGCGCCAATCTATTCTTCCTCATTAAGGCATGTGGGTTTCCAGTTCTGCGATATCTGCTAACCGCGTTTTGCATTTTAGCATTAATTGCTCTACCTTTACCACCATATCAGTATCAAATTTCAATTCATGCATTTAGTTTCCGAAATTGTAATTATTCGTCTGATGAAATTCTTCAAATACAATATTGATATCGTTAACATTGAGATAATTGCTCATGTATTATATACAATGCTGAACAGTGAGATATTGTTTTTCAAATTTCGCGGGCTCTGTAGCGACACTATGCGTATATGTAGTATCGTTTCAGTTCCGCCATGAGGGAAAACCTCGCTTTTACAAGTCAGCGAATTTACTGAAAAAATGACTGCTACACACGAGGGCAACGTAGTACTAAATGGACATGAAATAAACACGGATTTTGCATCCCCTGAGAAACAAGAAGCACGTGCATTTTTACGCGAACGATTTCTGCGTGTAATTACAGGAATTGTTGGTACGATATTTAATTTTTCTTTCCAACTTATTACCCTTAGATGAAATAAAATATCTAACAATACTTATTTAATCTCACTTAAAAACGAAAGATTCTGTAAAATATTTTTATGATATTAACTTCGTAGGAAGTCGATCTTGTTTAGCATACAATCTTGCTCACATGTGGCGCCAGAATCGAAAATTTTCGTTTAATCCGCAAATCTAGCGACCATTAAACATTTTCAATTAAAAATTTCCTAATAATACAAGATACATCAGCAAATTAGTTTATAATTACGATTATTTGTCACAGCATTTATTTCTTAATATAACTTTCTTCGCACTCTAGTTAACCCTTTCGCTACGAAGGGCGTATATATGCGTCTTCAGAGATTCAGTAACTGTTCGCTAAAAATCTATACAAATCTATTCTACAACAATGTCCCGTTGAAATTACACGAAATTGTAGCTTAGGCAATAGGACAGAATACCTAGGTGTTCATTCGTATAGCTTTCCCATATTAATAAAAGTTGTACCCCTTCGTGTATGCAGAAGATTTTCATTTTTATGGATATCAAAGCAAAACGATTAATTATACTAGGCCTCATTTTATAAATATTTATTTGTCGCAGGCAGACAAGCAGAGTTTCATCTACACGAAAACACGCTCGTCTCTGGTGAGTTCAGAGGATGCGATGTAGATTGCTTGGAAGTGTACGTGCGAAACTTGGAAACAGCATTAGGCAAGATTCCAGAAGTAACCCTAAGAGTAAGCGACGTTTTCTATTTGGATGTAAATGACATTACTGCAACATAGTGAACTACAAACATGGGTGAGTAATATGAATATTCTCATGTTGCATAGGAAATAATATTTTTTATTTCTTAACACAGACCTTCTTTTTTAATAACTTATATAAATATTTCTGTACATTGTATAGTTCAGGATCGTCGCATATTTAACATTGTATTTATTTCCGAGATAATACGTCTTAAGTGATCGATGATTTCTTTAAGATGCCTATTTTTTAGTACCACTTGCTGAAACGTTAATGATACTTTTAGCTCGAAGCAAAATGTTCATTTTATATTTTTTATAGTAACACTTACCTCCATGATTTCTTTGCTTTCTTCGCAAGCGAGTCTGTAAGCTTCTGATGTCTTCTTTTCATCGGACTTCATATCCCATTCTTCTTTTAATGGTATTAAACTCTCTATGTGCGTATATTCCATACCTTGTAGTTGACAGTTTTCATTGCATTTTTCATAAATCAGTCTCAAACGCTTGAACAATAACTTAAGTGTTCTTAATTGTTCTTGCACTTTATTTTTCTTCTCATTAGCTAAACTTGCTCCTTGCGCCATGCCTAAGATTATAATACTTAATAATGCAGGTCAATATTTTATGAAGTGAAAGCAAAGTAATTGACTCCAATGTACCATTTGGAGGTTGAAGAAGCCTTAACGTTTGGAAGACTTCTAGGGTTCGGCTAACAATATCTTGGACAGTTTCTTGACCAAACCTGCATAAACTGGCGGTATTGAATTCCTTATTTTGTTGCTGTTGCTGAGGTGGTGGTTGCGTAGGTGGTACTGGAGTTTGAGGTGTCGTAGCCTGGTTACTGGTCTGGTTATTCTGTTGAACCATTGCTGCTTGCTGTTGCTGTTGTAATTGTAATTGTTGTTGTTGCATCTGTTGTACTTGTTGTTGCATTGCAACAGACTGCTGTTGTTGTTGTTGTTGTGCTAATACTTGCTGCGCGCTAGGCATACCCATAGCATTAGTACCTACTCCACCTACACCCACTCCAACCCCGACACCAACTCCAAATTGTTGTGGGTTTACCATACCTAAAGGAAATTGTCTTCTTAAATCTATAAATCCTGACATTTACCATGGTTAAACCTTACGCGACCAAGACCTATTGATTCATTCTTGAGATTTGTCCCATTTGAAATTTGTAAGAAACTGGAGTACAAATCTCCGAATTAGATAAAATTTCTCCATTGATTTCGAGTGCTCCTTAACCCCCAATGACCGAGATGGTATACCAAAAACTATTATAACGATATTACAGTTTACATAAACATATCAGTGGTAGACACGATCTGCTGTAAGAGTCTGTAACTCGTATGGATGTTGCTGCCATGCGAAAAATGTATGGTGCGCAGAAGACATGGAGGTGGTCGTTGAGGAATCAACCAGCCTGTTAACGCTTTGTGCTCGAGAGGTTACAGTCTTTGTTTATGCTAGATTTTTTACCATCAATTGATAGGAGCCCAGTATTGGTTCGTGAATAGGTTCGTTAGTTTATTATTACTTCCTTAGGCAGTGCAAATTGGCAAAATCTTAGAATAGAGATAAGATATTTGATCTCAAATTCGTCCATAACTATGGTCCTGAGAATGTCGCCAGTGCTAGTTCAGATTCGACAATCATGGCAGAAATATCATTGTATATAGTCTTGAAGCCCTACAAAGATGGATTCTAGAAGTGAAATAAGTTCAAGTGAAAATGAATTTCATTTCGTACCATTGCAAAACTAGATGGAACAAAATTATATTCATGTGGAGCTTAGTGATACAGAAAATGAAAGCAGTGATAGAGATGGTGACATAGTATTAGGTGTAAGAAATCGAAAAACCAGAATAAGGGTAATGTTACCTGTAAGACACTTGTCACATATGCGCAAAATCGTCTCAAGTTGCTACTTCGCACGACCAAAAAGGTCGTAGAGCACAAAGGGTTAACATTGTGCTATTTTATTAACCTAGTAGACTAAGAGTTATTGATTCATCCAAAAATGATTTCCCATTTGTAATTGGAGCAAATTTTGTATGAATACTTTGGCAGCAAGAGTATTAACAGCCAATGTTAATGTTGATTACTTTCAGCCATAGATGTACTTACCACCTTGTTGCGGTCCCATTAAACCAGATACCATTTGTCCTCCACCGAATTGCGTTCTCATCGTTGATTGCTGTACGTTGGGAAATCCAGATGGAAATGGATGTTGCTGGCCAGCCATATTGTTCTTATTCTTTCGCAACTTTGTTTCTGTGAATTGTGTGATATCATGGAAAAAACCAAGCAACAGTTAGAAAACTTGAGGTTAGGTAACCGTTGTACCACTATAATATGGACGGTATTAAGTTTTTCTACCAAAAGTTTTCTATCAAGTTTTATTGAAAAATTGCATTTAGTTCGTACTTTAAGAACAAACGGTAGAAAATAATTATAGCAACGTAAAAATATTCGTAGGTTATTTTAGCATTCGAAATGATTAATTTCCGTAGTATTATCACTTTGTTTCTTACCTTTTTATAAACGTAAAGTTACAGCATCGCGTAATTAGTATACAAAGAATAATAAAATATACACATTTCCTGTATGAATGTGCAACGAAAAAGGCACGTTTTACATCTTACGTTACAGCTTGTGTTGACATCACATTGCGCACCTCTTCCGCGCACATAATGTCAATGATCATGTTGCGTTCTATACATATGTTATTGTTACACCTTATTAAATAATTTCAGTTAATAAATAGTACTCGCCGAATTGATTATTTCGTTCTGGCACCGTCAAATAAGCAAAAGCATCTAGACGAATATAAATACTTGTGATTAATAATTTTGATGCACGAGGGCAGTAGTTTTCCAAGCCAATAGAATTCTAGGGCGGTTTATACACTACATGCGTATTGAAATTCAAATTTCAGAATTTAAAATTTGAGTGTGGCTAATATAATCGTACATAGAATAAATGCGTATTTGAAAAAATTATTTAATTTGTTCATTCATTTTTACGTGTACATCGAAAGACGATATTAAAGATTTCAATAATTCGGCTTTAAGTTTTTATAAATTCCTCAAACTTCTAACATTGCAAAGGTTCCATGTATAGATGTATAATAGAAACATAGTAAAACTGTACTATAGTACTGTATGATGATGTCACATACAATCAGTTTTCCAGTCAAGTTTTAGTACATAAATGAACTGTTTATAATAAACTTATTGCGATATATTAATGCATGTACATAAAATAATGATTTGATAAATAAATGGTATTTTCTTAATAAAAATCTGTCTCGGATCTTCGTTTCCCTGCGCTCTATTATAATTATTATTATTTTTAACGAGAAATTCCATTCTAAATGATGTCACCGTGCATTTTCGTTCTTGTTCATAACGTATATTTATTTGTTGTATTTTCATCTCAAAGCGATATAAAAGTTAATTACATAATTAACTAATTAAATATAATTATTAACATGAATTATTGCCATATATTTTTTATTCCATAATATATCTGGTATGTAAAAGTATTAAAAGTACGTATTCAGGATCAATTGCGAGATACTCCCAAGAACCCAGGAACAAATTCAAAATGAAATTTTCCGAAAGATCAAAATTCAGCGGTATTCGGGCAATGTCCAAACAGGAGATAAGGTCAGCGGACACGAAAAGTACACAGTAGACACGACGCAACGGCCCAATCTTCAGTCCGCATGCACCTTGCTTGCCTTTGCGTTCATTTTTCCTGCTGCAGTCAGAGTCTCTTTCGTCGAGCACTGCGACCGGACGCCCCAGCAATAAGATTCGTGAACGACAAACACACAGTGAATGTTCATCCTTTCTCGTTAAAATGTCTCGCACATCGTTTTTACTCTTCGCCACATTAATAAACTTTATTTCGCTTGGTGATTGCAAGCCGATTGAAAGTCAAAATTATCAGTTCAATGTAGATAGTGCTTCAAGAAGTGAACAACGATTTTTTGACGAATACCTTCGTCCTGAAAACATAGACGAACGTTCGAGTAAAAAAGTGGCAATCCATGATAGTTGTATTGGAAATTGCAATGAAAAGAATCCTAATGTATTAAACGAAAACAGGCAGATTTGTCCTTATGAGGATAAACAGTTGTGTCTAATTTATTCACTGTCGAAGATTGCTAAAGTTCAAGTGGCTACTTTAAATCGCGCATCGGCAGATCGTAATTTGAAATTGGACAATTTTTACGGCGTATCGGAGAATGCCAAGAACTCGAAGAGCTATGAAGAATTAAGAGAAGAAGACTCACGCGTGAAATTTCAGAAGCAAAATGGGGGTGAAAGTTTGAAGAATTTCTCACGGAAGCAGGTGACCACAGTAAATGTCCACTGTCGAGCTACCCAAGATGTTTATATACCTGAAATTGACCAGAATCTCCCAGCGTTTGCTTGCAAGTGGAGAAATAATACGTTTATTTTATCAAGCGAAAGATTTCTTCAAGATCGACGATTATATTTAGAAATAAAGATCGACGAGAATGGTTTTCAAAATATGAAATTCCCACGAGAAATGTCGAAAGTCAGTAAACACAACGCGCTTCCAGCACTGCTTGTTTTAAACGCCGTTACCAATGATTACAGAGTAGAAATGCATAAAAATATTTCTGGCGAGTCCAATATCATCGAAACGGCAAAAGATCGATGAGGAATTATCGAAGGACTAATCGTTTTAAATAGGAAGTTCAAATATCCACTGATAGCTTTCAATTCACTATCTCTGGATAGCTAAAGAATACATGCAAACGTGGCAATTTTACCTATATCAGTCTTTATAGTAGCTGGAATAAAATAAACTAGCACCACAATATATTTAAAACAATGGTTAAGCACTTCATTTAATTTCGGTGTATATAATCTCAATAAGACATACGATATAAATATAATTTCTCTAAAGTTTATAATTTCGTATTATTTTGCATTCCATCGTCGATATACTTAATTTTTTAATGCAAAATTCATTGATCAGTATGTCTGCAGATTAACAAATCACAATAATACAATTCGATTTGTAACAGTTCATAATAAACAATTGTAACTTAAGATCTATTAGACAAGTTGTATCACAAAATTCTACACTATTCATGTTACTATAAATAAGTCTCACTACCAGTGTATTAGTTGTTTCACTTTGATTCTCCTTGTAAAGATTGATCTTCTATCCGTTCTTCTTTTAATTTCGCAAGTATTTTCGGCGACACAGTTATTTTCTGAATGTTGGGCAGAACATTGGGTAAATGTTCATCCTTCAGAGGATCTTCCACTCTTGCCAATTCGAATGCTGTAGAAGTATCGTCAGCAGAAAATTGCAAAACATCCATTGTTCGACGAGATACAAGTTGAATTGGCTCATCGACAGTGAGCTGCTCGACTTTTTCAATTGGATGAAGTTTTTCTTGGAGAGATTTCTCTTGTTGTTTAGTCAGCCGGTCGACCTTAAAAATAAAATGATGATATTATATTGCATATAAGCATGTATTATTATGCATCATAATAAAAAATATATATGTATATATATATATCGTTATGTTATGATAGAGTATATTTGTAATAGAACTATTTACATTTCTATCTTAAGTAGCAGCATTCCAGTCTACTGCATATGTTGTGATGAATTTAAAAACTATTATTACACATATGTACATGTATACATATATGTATACATATATGTACCATGCCTGATCTGTTATATATGATTATAAGTACACAACAACTTTGTAAATATATTCTGATAATTTTAAGAGGAAAAATCCTTAGGCAAAATGTGAAAAGACTGCGTGTCAACTTCAATTTCATTCTCAGTAATTAGATCGATACATATTTTTTGAAAGCGTATACTCTAATTGTAGGTTCCATTAGGAACAGTGCAAATTAATAAATCTTAAATGCTTATTCGAAAATCCAACTAGAGCTTCCTCTTCAAAATGTTTAAATTTGAAAATCTAGCCGACTTTTCTTGCGTGTTTTTTGATTGTGAATCGATGATTTTAGGTATAATGATTTTCATTAAGGATAGGATACGTTGATGTTTGTATGATATTTTTATATCATTATCCGAAAATCGATTTATTTCATTACTGCATGACTTCCTTGCACTTTAACTATGAAATAAAGCATTAAAAAATAAGAATAAATGCAGCATATTAGTATTATGCATCAATATAAGCGGTGCAACATAAATGTTTGAAACATTTAATTTATTTTCTACTAGTTTCATATATATATATATAATATCTCAATTTTGCCCTATAAATTCAACTATATATATATATATATATACGTATGTCTATAATTAATTATGAGAGAATTTATGAATTAAATTTCATTCTGTTATGTTCATCAGCTTGCACACTTGTTGGATTATATCAGATGTATGCAAAATGACCATTGACGACATTAATTTATTGCTATTAATACATTATGATACGATAAGTTGAAGGAACAGGTAATTTAATGAGTCACCGATTTCTCCCCCAGATTAGACATTTGCGCAAATGTCAGGTAAAACTATGTATAAACGACACATGAACAACACAGAGGCAACCAGTACAATGTATTCAAAATGATGGTAATACTTCATTGCACTCTCGCAAAATGTTGGAGCGTAGTTAACGATATGTGACTTGCAAAAAAGTTTGTATTCTTTTTAATTCTTTGTGAATATCTTATTACAGGAATAATTAGATTTTCGAAATCATGTTACTGCAGGCGCATTCTTTTCACCCTTCCTGATTTTAGTGCTATTTAATTGTATAAATAGATGAATAGAATTAATATTTCAGAGACGCCAATACATATATGGTTATGTTAACATGTATTTATTCAAGAAATTTTTCTTTCGATGATTCCGCTCCCTCATCATGCAACTCGTTATTACGTAGTTTCATATCTTCCTCGTGTTCCAGAGAAATGCTACTGTCCACTTGCAGCAAGTGACTTGCCTAGACTGTGCGAGTTAAATATTGTACCTGTTTGCTCAGGGGTCAATATCCAGGGAATCGAGAATACTACACAACTTGATGTTCTTTAATTCTTATTTAGAAGACTGATTCGTTTTATAAATTGGAACTGTATATATTTAAGTGTCACATGTGTGCGAAACCTTTCTTGTAAAATGTCAAAAGACGTATTTAAGAAAAAGCCTGTTTATGCATATATTTGTATTTTCTTAAGCAATACTGTTGCACGTGCATATGTAAAATTATGTCGCGATATATTATTAACAATGCTCATGTATTTGTATCGATACGCCTCTGAATTTTTGTAGCAAACTTATAAATTATGGGATACAGGTTGCCGCATACCGCTGAATCAATCAAGTATAACAATTAGATTACCTCGGAGAAGCTCGGTTCCTCGTGAAATGCTTCGGCTAACGCGGGATTAATTTCCTCCAATGGTTGATCACCTTGCCTTATGTAAACCGAAATGTAGCCCGGGATGCTAGGTAATACTTGATGTGGAAACGCATCTAGAAGAAAGCACGGCCGAATGAAATTTTCATTGAATCGAAACAGGTCGAAGATCTCGTGGAATGATAGTTTATGGTCGTAATACGATGACAGCGTGCATTAGACTTTTTTTTTCTTATAAAATATACTCGCATTCCAGTCTCGCGTCAGTTTTCACAAATACTAATCGATTTATGATTAGACTTTAACGAGACACCCAACAACTATGATACACGCAAAAAGAAGATTGGTAAACGATATATGAACAGGTTGTTTCCAAGTGTATGCAATTTCGAATGCCGCATGCGATAATAAATCATCCGTGGCGAAACATCCACCATGGAATATTCAGCTTACAAATATAAACTTCGATCCATTATTCAAGACAGTTTGCACTCTAGTTTCTCGAACAGAACTTATTAACGGAACTTTGTATTCAGATTACTATTCAGTGCACTTTTCAGCTACATTTTATATTCACTTATATTCCATCGTATCGTTGTCCTCCGTTAATCATTATCAGAGGCGCACGACAAACTGAAAGAAATATCGTTTCCACAATTATTCTCCCGTTAGGCACTTTGTCGGCAATTGAACGAACATCACGCAGTAGTCGTGCATAGACCGGTCGATCACGCGGGAATTTCAAAAATCCCTTTTACTCACGGACATAAGCCACCGAGAGAGATAATAGAAACACAAGATCGTAGACGGCCCTGGTACCACGCATCATCTCGGCAGCTTGCATCTTTGAACGGTACTGAGACCCTGGAACACGGGGCTCTCTCCTTTATATCTACGGTCCCCTCTACCCCACGATTTCAGCCTCCGAGAGGCCCCTCAGGGTTAACGTCGTTCCGTTAATACCGGAGCAAAAAGTCAAATCTTCCTTTACTTTCGGCAATCGGGACGATCCAACGATACATATTAGGATATACTCCTGTTCTAAGAAATCCTCGGGCATAGTATCGGCCTCTGTAATTTAGTCCGCGTCGCGTCGCGTCGCGTCGCGTCGCGTCGGTCCCCGTTGTGTTACGAGGATTCTGTTTCAATGGGGAACAGGTAGATACTAGCAGCTGTTTGCTTTGTCAAAATACCGTGATACCGCCTAGACACCGAACACCTTGATATCTACCTTCGCGAAAGTACTCCGTTACCAATTTACTGTTATTCAAAATTTCCAAGGTGTTAGAACTTTCGAACTTGCCGAATTTTGCATTTCGAGAATATCCTGTAGGGACTGCGAAATATCGTAAGATATGTGTAGCGCATAATTAGTAAAATTGCCTAGCTTACAATTTTCCCCGAAGTTGTACTAGGCAACTGTTTGAGTTGAAATTATTTTAATTTAGATTGAAAGGAAGCCTGGTACGTCCGTTTGCTGGCGAAACGCTGGCAAGAACTGGCGAGAAAAGTCACCTCTTCGCACAGGTAATCGTACCCCGCACGCACCCATGTCAGAGATCTTCGACCTTGGATCCTCTTCTTCCTGATCGTTCAAGTGAGTCCGATCGACAGTGCGTAAATCTTGCGAATCGAAGGACAGGACTGATCGACGTACGATAAATTCTAACAATGATAAATTCTAATCCTAGATTCGTATGACGAATACCATTCCTCAAAGTACGTAATCGTTTACCCAGTATTAACTTTTTTAT
The DNA here is from genome assembly GCA_948146005.1 of Nomada fucata. Classification (NCBI taxonomy): domain Eukaryota; kingdom Metazoa; phylum Arthropoda; class Insecta; order Hymenoptera; family Apidae; genus Nomada; species Nomada fucata. The sequence goes on along the minus strand of OX411282.1, from coordinate 17,263,440 downwards.
AAACTTCGGGCAGCTAACTGTTGTCGAGTCTCTTGTATTATCCATAATTTTCCGTAAGCAGGGTATACGTAATAGTTTTAGTAAGTGAAGTATATATGTATATATGCGTGCGCTATCTTTTGCCTTATAAAGTATTATTATCTTATGCTATTTGAAGATTTCAATAAGATGAATTGTGAAATGGAAAACGACATCGTGCATGGTCAGTGCTAAATGTTCTGTGGTCTCACTTATTTAAGTAGGATCCAAGGTTTACTTAACAAGCGTACAGCCTGGTAGCTACCGTTAGCTGTATTGCTTTTTTGTTGCCCAACGTTGTCGCGTGAAATGAGCTTTCTTAGCATTGCTTCATCATTTTTTACACTATACGGCTACGTATCTCAAATAATTAAACCGCTATAAAAAATATATCGACTCATTGGCTCCCACCATTTTTTTCTCAGACTTCTTTGTTGTTTAAGTGGAGCATCTTAGGAAAGAAGTACGCTGATGAACTTTGCCTTTTACTAATTAACTTGAACAGAATTACTTTTCGTTTCACTGCAAGGACGTTTGCACTTTTATCGTAATTTCATTGGTTCTACTTAAACCTTTTGCAGTACCTACGTTAATTTTAGGTCTACACAACAGTAATGGCCTGTTCCGTGCCCAAAATCAACAATTCTTTACTGTCATTTGCGAAGTTTTGTAATTCTTTTCTGGGTTATATTAAGCCGTCTGTAAAACACATGTAGTTAAGACAACAAAATGTAAGGAATGGTACCAGTACAAATACAGCAGCCATTATCTTTGAGAGTGGGTATCGAACATGGTAACCGATGAAACGAGTTTGCAAATAATATTCTGCGTTAAGTATATTACTATGAAAATCGTAACGGAAATATTTCTAAACCGTAACGACCAATTGTTTCTGAAATGCACCTAATAGTTGAGCAAAATTATTTTTAAAACTTTGCGAAATACACATATGTGTTCGCACTGTAAAGTATAATTTTTCGTTAATCATCCGTGTACTTTTTAGACTGCAATCTGTGCCAACGTACATATGGCGTCATCGTGAAACTGACCTCACTGTCCTCGCAACAAGGTTTAAACATTTGTAGTTCAATAAGTTTCAAGTTGTTTGTTTCTAAATATTATTACCACTTTTGAAACAATAACGCCAGTGTGTCCCATAAAACGTCGTAGTTAGATGTTTATTAAGGCGTATTAAATTACTAACTTGCGGAGACGTTTTCTTTTACGTCCCAGTAAATCGATATGCTAATTTATTTTCTCTGATTTCTTCTGACAATGTCACGCGCAACAACGCGATAGAGTTGGCAGAATAATTCGATTTTCAATCTCGGCTCTGTTCTATTGCGACGAATGGGCCTGGGGGCAAAGACGTATCCTGAACGAAAGGTCGGGACCACATCATTGTGTAGAGGTTCACGTGTTCATCTTAAATAATCTTTCTTAAAGCCAGTCTAAAACTTGCCTCGATGTACGTGACAGTAATTCCAAAAATCTTAAAATTACGTCACTTGATGGTTTGTTATTCATCGATTAACCCTGAAATACTTTCTTTCCCAACATCTCTTCCGTGAATTCAAGGAAAAGTTTGCCGAAGCTAACGACGGATTACCAATTGTTTGATCCTATAATGGATGATTGTATATCGAAGCAAATCATGGGGAAAATTGAAGTCGATTGTTGTTATTTTTTTTGTGTATGTGTAAGTTTAATCCTTGATATAGCCCAGTAGAAATTGCTTATAATATAAATTGTATTTTTCGAGGTGGCAAACACAAAAATAATTCATGAACTTACACAAAAGCAATAAAAAGAACAAATAATCAACACGCAACCTTCCACGTGCCCAGAAGGACTTACTTTTGACGTAAAGCTATAAATCCTCCTTTTACGATGGCCAGAGCCTATTGAACCTTATGGATCCCATTAGGTTGGTGTAGAATCTACACTGTAGATGAAACGTCTGAATTCTCAGCAAAACCTTGACGTCCACAATATTGTGGAAATTACATTTTTTAATTAAAGTACAATCCATTGTAAAGTTGTTTATTATTTGTAGTACATCCCATGGCGTTTTTACTAATATAATAATTTTCATGGCTCGCATTTCCTGATTCTTACTTTCCAAATCAGTGGTGTGTTGTATTCGCACTTGCCGTAGGTGTTCTGCCAGCTGCATTCTAATTATTAGTTGTTTCGGTTACGTTTTGTCCAAACTTAAATTCATACAAGAAGGGCACTCGAGTGTAATGTTTATCCATACTTTACTTTCATGCATAATCTGTCCCTTGGAAACGTAACAATATAGAAACTATCGACCCTGTTGTATTCGTCTAGTAATAAGTTTTAATTTGTTTTACAATCGATCCATTTGTTTACAGAAGTAGCTACTATAATTTTTCATACGCAACAATTGAATGCTTCGATTAGTATTATTTTCTACAAAACTATGGACGATAATGGTTTTATTAACCTTCTTTTTGGTAGTACCTAAAAGCTGAAATATTTACGGTGCAGGTCTTAATGCCTCGAGCCATATTTCGGTATTTTGTGTGCAATTGCATATACTCCTCAAATCATGTAAATGAATATAAAACAATATACAGTGAAACACAAAAAACGTACAAGGATATCTTTAGTTTTAGCAGAAATATGTTACATTTAATATTTAATGATTGCATCTAAATTTATTTATTATTAAATATTTTTAGAAATGCATTTCGAAATATCTAATTTTACCACTCATTTGACATTAATTTGATTGTCAGTAGAACCTCGGATAGCGATTCGTTCGACATTTGTACCATAACGATATTTGTACGCTTTGCGTACCATTTGGGTGGCAACTACAGATGGATACTTTGTAGTTCTCTCACATTTAAAGGAATTTGAAAGAAATAGGATTCGTTTTCGATTTCCATTCGAGTTTCCATTTTACGTTGCTTATGCCGGCCAGCTCGAGCATACGTCGAGAACGTAGCATCATCGATCGACGTCCCCTTTTCCGCTTTATATACATACGCGTTGAAGAAGGGCGTAAGTGACGAGTTACTAGATTACGAGCAGCTATTTACTACCGGATGTGCATGCGTGTACGATCTCGCCTATTGGCACACTTTCAGTTCTGGTTTAGTGGGTCGTTTGCATTAACTTTTAAAGTATTACTTTTTTTTAGAAAAGCGAGAACGAAAAACAGCAGATTGCCTACGATAGGGTACACGTAAACGTAAAGGGAGTCATTCACCTCGTTTTGGACCAGTGATAAGGAATACACTCACGAGAAAACCGGTTTCCTACATATATTGCTTGCGGTGAAAATAATAGCTATTTATTAAATTCGATGTCGCCTTGGGTACAAGCGTCCCGTTAATTGATTACAAAACTGATATTTTCATTAAACGACCCATCATAAAAATTACATAAATTGTAATCTGTGCAATTGAATATTTATTTCCACGTTTCTCTGTAACACAGGACCCTCGTTACCTTTTCAGGTATTTCCTATGCTCAACGCAACCACGTGGAATGGAAAGTAAGATCGAACCGAGATTGGACACGGGGAGATGGGCAATTCGAGGTGTTCGTTGCGAATCATGGGAACGAATCGTTGATTCCTCGCGCGTTTTTAGATCGGGTGGAAATAATTCGACCACTGATTCTTCATGCGAAACGAGCGTTGCGCGACGTGGCACGATTAGATGGATCGCGACTGCCAAGCAGGATGTGCCAGCTGCACTGCGCCGAGCTACTCGAGGCTCTTATCGTGGGCTATGTTATCAATTATGTTGCTTCAATTTTCTGACCCGCGCCATTACGTAAATTATGCGCGATTGTTCAAGTTATCCCAGGTGGGGAGAATCTTTTTTTCGAGAGACGTGTACAGTTCTAGCGGTTAAATGTTCTCTATGTATATATATATTCCAATTGCAACCGGTTCTCTTTGCAACCCTAAAAAGCTGCCGGGAATTAAATTAGAGCCTCGTCGCTCTGTAATCACCGCGGAACTTCAGTCATTTTGGTTTTCTAGCCGCGCAAAAGGAAAACTTCCGCTCTGTAAACGAAAATGCTGCTACCCGACCCCAACAATATTTCACATTGTACAACTTCTACCTTGTCTCGTACGCAATTATTGTCGATGCTCTTTCAAAATAACACACCATGAAATGCTGCCAGTTTAGCATTTAGATTGCCGATGTTTGCGTTACTCCTGAACGCTAACAGCACGATGGTAGTTGGGCAAATCATTCTGCACAATATGTACATCGTGAATGGAAGGTGAAATGTGGGCTGATATACCTACACTGACAGATATAGAGCTGTGGAAACTGTTATTTGAGACAGCTCTCTGAATCTGAACACTTGTATATTAATTTCTTTAAACGCGACATTGCGAGAAATGGTTCGCACGTAATATCCATCCTTATTTTTATAAGTTTGTTGTTGGAATGGACGTGCGTGTACATACTTCGTAAACTCTCGGTAGTTGTTTATTTAAATTCGACAATCCAGTTATTCAAATACGAGCATTCGATTAAATCAATAACTGCTAAGTAAATAGTACTCCATACAAATTTTTAATTGCAATGCTGCACATTTTTCTTACTCTTAAGCTATATGTATTTTGTTACAAATATTGTTGAACCACTGTGTATGCATATGTAACGGCTACCTACGATTTTTAACATTTCATTGTCAGAACCCAACGATCCCAAAAGTAACGGTCCACAGATTGGGTCAATGGTCATTTTTTTCTACATTCACGTACGATGAAAATCAATTAATCTTGTGAGTAGTCGATTTGATACAGAAATGTATGAAAGCCGCAGGGAAATGAACGCACGCCTTCCTCATCTCAGTTTACTAGCCAGTAAAAATGTTGTATATGACTGTAGAAAACGATAGGAAAGGATTAATCACGCACATGTTACTTTGGTTCCATCAGGAAGAATTGACGTGCCTGAAATTTAGTTAATTTACCGGCTGAAGATAATATATGTTATATTACCATTAACTTTGTTGATAAAAATAATTATCATTTGCAGTGTTCTATTAATAGGACTAACAGTATACGTATATTATGCCTTACGAAATAAAAGTGGACGTCAATAGTTTTTATCTTTGCTGTATTTTAAAAATTTCCTCGTTATGATGATATACAATGTACTAAATAAAATAAATAATAATAATATATCTAATAATGGAACGTATAAAATCCTATGATATACATAATTTAAGCGAAGCTTATCACTGATTAGTTATCGATAACTGAAAAATGTTCTAAATATATTTACGAAGTCCTGATTTCAATGTGAAATATCTTGGTACAATTAAATATTTAGTAATAACTCTAGTACAGTATATAATGTATTGAAACTATTATGTAAGTCTTGACATATGAAGTGTCCTTGTCTCAAGTCCTTGGCTCAAAATACACTTCTGCTTTTCATTCGCATTACTTTATTGTAATCAAAATACTTATACATATGTCATTTGAATCCACCGTTTTCAGAAAATATCTAATATCAGGTTCGAATAAAATTCCAAAACACATTTTCTACTGTCCCTTCGTGAAGAAATATTTTACCACTTAAGAAACTATTCAAGGGGCGGGCGTGGGTAAAATTTCGTATTCTTGTTCGTCCAATACTTTTAATGTCACTCGTGCAACATGTAGCTTTTAATTTTGTCTTGCTCTCTTCTTTTACATCTTTGAGGGAAACAAATGAAAAGCGGCATAAGAGGCGAAGAGGCAGTGTGCAATTTTACCGAAAACATATTTTGTAAGCAAACCAAAAATTGTTAAATATAAATGTATTTACGATTTACCTATACAACAGTCTCGATTTCTTCGATTTCACTTGAAACAAATTATATATATATATATATATATATATATGTATATATATTTATGTGACACAATCGGTAGAAAATTGTGATACGGTCAGCTTGTTTTCAAAGTGACCGAAGGAGAAACCGAGGTTCGATTATTTCACCGGGCGGAGTTAGTTTTTATCATTTGCCCCCGGTTCGCCCAGTTTTTCCTCATTGCAATGCTCGCCCAGAAGGCCACGAGGGCCGTTCGCCGTTGGCGACGGTCAACGACCGGAAAATACTCGCGAATCCTGAAGAAGAAGAAGACGAAGAAGAAGAGTGGCAAAGCGCGACTCATGATTGAGACTTCGATGGAAGTCACTGAGAATTCAACGACCTGCAAACCCACATTTTCACTTTGTTTCTTTCGCGATTTCTTTCGAATCTCCACCAGACTATTCATTAAATGTGCAACAACTAGAAAGTTTTATTATAACTATATAATTTTCCCGCAAATTATTACTCGTATACCCTTCCTAATCAATTTCAAAAACTCCAATGATGCTTTTGCCTACAGAAGTAATCATACGTTTTGCAGCTTTATGATTTATTCACACATTCATTATGGAGATACATAATGCCAAAAAAAAGAAAATATGCTGTACTGTAGAAATAGATTCGTGCTGCAAGTACGAGAATAATATCTATTTCGTGGCCGGCGGGATTATTATTAAAAAATAGTGGAAATCTATGCAATCAAATATTTCCAAATCAATTCAGCTGTTTCTCTCAGGACGCGAGAATCAAATCAATAGATACATAAATAAATGCTTCTGGATCTTCCGAAGTTCGTTAAACTCCTGGAAAAAACAAACCTGCCAGTTTCTTAACGAATACGAACGTAGGAATGAAATAGGCACGTGGACAGATTGAAATTCCTGAAACAAATTGGTGCAATGGGTTTTCACTTCGTTTCGGCGCGGAATTTGTTCCGCACGCGCGCGCGTACCCATTCTCTCTCAACAGGCTTGGAAAAATAGAGAAAATAATCGAAGCTTTACCGTTATGTTCACCCAACTGGCGCCATAATTACAGCTTGGGCTTGTTACATGCAAGATGTATGTGTACAGCCAACGATAAAGCCTGACACACGAGTCATGCCGCAGCAACAGGTTCGTTTCTGCCATAGATTACGAGAAATTGAATCGCGGCATCCGTCAATGTACACCGAACTCTCTTTTTGCACCATTCATATTTCCACGGCTCTCCTTTACCACGATTTACTTACTTTTACACGGCTGCAGAAAGAAATCACACTGTGTAATTAGTTGTCAGGAAATATCACGAAAATCATGCGAAGAAGTTTGGATGGTTCGTTGCAAAGAATTATAAAAGGACAAGACAATAGGACCGACGCACAGTCGGGAAAAACGGTAATTTAGGAGTGCAAAAGTCGAAAAACAAAGCACGGAGTGGGCCTATAATTATATATCCAATATCAAGGTAAATGTCCGTAGCAGCTAAAAACGGCATTTTCATTTTTTAAATCCATTGTTGTCTAGCGTGGCAAGGAATGCAAGCGTTAAAAATTGAAGATACATAAATTTAATACTTAAAAATGAATAAATCTAATGCTCAGGACCTTAACGGTATTTCTATTTGCAGGAACTGTATCAGCAAGGATTAGGAATGTGTAAAAATGAAAAGAAAAATTGTATAGAAATTTTTTAACAATTTTTTTTCAAAAAACTTTCAACGAACCAATTTCCAACGCGTCCTTTTATGAAATACTTTTGATCTCCACTCGTCTGCGTGCTAATTTTTATATACAAGTTAAGAGCGGGATGTATACTATATGCTCTATAAAATTTGGCTGCAGCCTGCTGCAGCTGCAAAAGTTATTGCATTTTTTATAGAAACTGTGCGACGCACAGTGGGTCGTAACTGTAAAATACTGGGCATATATAAAAATCAATTTTTGTTTCTGAATTCCTATGTTAATTTTTTAATTCTTCTATTATTGTACCGCAAATATGTACTGAAACTTTATCAATTTATTCCATACCTTTCTCATAATCAGCCAAACATTGTCTTAAACCCCCGAACATTTTGTATATTTACGCTTCCAGAAAGTAGTTAGCGGTTCAATTTTTATTGGATTGGTTTTAGTTACCTTTCTTCTTCTTCTGTAGTTGATATTTCCCGCGACGAAAGTGACAGTTCTAATAGTAAGGAATCGAGTTCGTTGAACTATAATAGGAAGCAACGATAAATAAAATTTCAAATATTTTTTGATTTTCAACAACAGATTAACTTTTATTTCATGTGTTTATTAAATCAAATGTATTTAGTGAACGCATTTATAGATTTTAAATTACTTCCTCCGCAGTTTGCCTTAATTTAGCACAGTTAGTTTTATACTTTGTTGCAAATCAATATTTGCATTATATTTTTATACGATTTTGTTTGCAGAGTATAAATGCATGTTGCTTTTTCAGTTCCATGTTAGTCTGCCCGTTAGTTACACTTGTTATGAATTACGTGAAAACGGTTTTATTGACACACTTTTAATAACACCTGTCAGCAATTGCATTTGTATCGTCAGATTAAATTGGAAAATTAGGATTTATGAAGTTCAGGGTAACATGATTTTCGTTTAATTTCATCATTTAATTTCATGTACCGAATTTCTAAAGGCACCATACATAGGAAATATCGGGGCAAACTGATCCAATCTCATCGGATACAAATATCGTTGATTTCAGAATATTGGAATTTAATATTACAATATTTTGGATTTCCCGCGCTACAGTACCAAAATAATTTACTTTTTTCTATTAATACGATAAGTTGAATGTGGAATTTATTTAAGATGTGGAAAGGGTACTCGTGTCTTAATTTTAGATTAAATTGAGCCAAATTTCCGTACGTGGGCTAATATTGAAAAAACATGTTTTTAATTGTGCGAAAATTCTCGCATTTTTCCTGGTATTAATATTTTTGTTCGGAAATATAGATTTTGGAGTATTCGCTCCTATCTGGGTAAATGGCGGTATCTACGGCTAATTAGTATAAGATAAATCACATTAAAATAATTTGCCTTTCTAGATGCACAGTTGTTCCTTTTCTAAAGGTAGATTATTAAAATAAGCTGCTGAGATAATCGACAGAACTGAAATAGTACCACTATAACTGTTACTTTCGCCGTCAATAGCTATCATGATTTGCTCGTGTTTGTAACAGCTTAACCGTCGAAAGAGTAATTAAACCGGTCTTCCACAACATTACGGTCTAAACTAGTAATAGACCGTTTCGTCCTCTGACCATTATTCGAGAAATTACTATAATCACTGCTGCTTTATGATTTAACGATTAAGTCACACGGTAAAATTAATCCTGTCCTGCGTACCATTAGATTTTCCAAGAGAATTCCAACAGGCCGTCAAGGTCGGTGGTAGGTAGGAATTAAAATTTTCACGATGCAGGTGATCGATTATCTTATTATCATAAACGCAGGTACATCGTAGATCGCAAAAATGAATAGACCGCCTCTCATTAAAACCGACGTGCAATGTACACTGCATTTAAAATGATGCTCGTTAACGCGTTGCGTTTCTTCCCATTTAACGACGAACATCAATCATGCTTGAAACCCAGGATTATTTCCTGGAAGCCGCTTGCATTCGGAATGATGCGATGAATCCCGATCTTTTATTAAGGCGGCAGTTCAAAAATTTTCACTTACTTACTTTTCGTTAGGAAAATTTCGTCGAAAAAAATCGGTACGAAAAAGTTGTTTCTTATTTAAATGAGACGGCAATAATCATTAAATTTTTCAAAAGTTTTTGCAAAAACGGATCGATTGAAGAATATTAATTTTCAACTGTTCTGGGTACCTGAGAACCATTCTGAATGGCCACAACTTGTTTAGTCGTTAATGATCATTGTTCATGACCGAAATTGTTGTTTCCGGTTACGAATAACAAATTCTTTTGGCTAACATCAGTATCGACGTTGGGCCTAATTTTGTGGTTCCTTTCGAACATCATCAATTTAATATTAATATTATATCTGTTTTAACAGATATAATAATTATATCTGTTTTAACAGATATAATAAGTAATAAAAATGAATTCGGGTCACGTGGCATCGCGAATTTGTTTCCCAGTAACCAAAATTAACTTCCCGTCATTGATTATGGTTACTCGCAGCCAACGACAATTTCCATTATTGATAATAATTGTTCGTAAAGGAAAAGATTGTAACCATTTGTAATAGTTATTCGTAATCAAGATCATTTCAACAAAGGTATCATTCCCTGTTCCATAACTTTTTAAATTTCGGCTACGACATCTCTAAATGAAATCCAAACTGTTTAATATTTTCTCGTTTATTTCATGTTTAGTACTTATTATACAAATCGGCGATTTTCTCATTGACTCGATGCTCGGTTGCGACAATCTCGTTGATGAGCGTTAGGTTGCAATATATGCAATATACTAATGTAGTTCTATACACGTTTATTCCTTGAGTTTCTGTGAGCATTCTAGGCAGCGTGTTATAGGAAACAATTTCATTCCTCTGATTTCATCTCGGCGCTTCCGTATTAAAACGATTCACCGACATTCCAGCGTTTTGTCAACGTCGCATTTGGATTCTGCAGCTGCAGTGTTGGTATCGATGTATTTTCTAGCAGCTGGTGAAAATATCTTTAGTGTTGGCAAATCGTTGAAACCCCAGCGGATCTGGACACGGTTTGAACAAAATTGTTTGTCTTTATGTTTTAAGTAGTTTACTTTCCCCTGGGAACAGAAAAGATTTTCTGAGTTAGTTACAAATAGCACTATCTCGAGAAATGTCCGAAATTTTATACGTACCAGTTGGAACCTGCCTGCGCTTGAGCCGAGGCGTATGAATTGCCACCACCTCCACTGGAATGAAAAAAATAAATTGAAACTTAAGATGCAATAGTTTGCAATACTTATTTCAATCTTCAAGTATTGAACAAGTTTTGTAAAAATGTGGTACTCCTCTGTACGTGCATGTCTTGTAGACACTGTATGAAACAATTTATACGATGATTCGAATAATTGAGTATAGTATATGAAAGTTATCGCGACAAGGCTTTTTCTAAGAATGCTTGAACACAGGGAAACGATTATTTCACATCTGGGAGGCTGCACTTCCTCGTATAGCTGATTTCATAAGAAACAATTCAAAATCCAATTAAATGAGATAAGTATCCATTGCGTATGAATGAAAGCATTGTTGATTTTGGAAAGAAACTATTCGGCTTATAATAACGCGTGGCACTCATGTTAGAAGTGAAAATTGAACAAACAAGTAACTCGTTGCACAGTTACCAGTAGCATAGTAAATGTGTTATGCAAAAACATTCTCATTATTTTTACACTGTAGGAAATTATTTTCTGCATTAGAAAATAATTTATTCACAAGTGTTTCAATCTTCACGATTGTAAATAAACGTAAACTGCACCTAAATAAGAAAAAGATGAAAGAACGAAATGTGCGTTTATGATTTTGGAAATCAAATTTTTTTTCTGTGGAAGCAGTTTTCATAAATGTCGGCAAAAATTGTGCAGCTCAGAGAGCCATTATTTGTTAAACAATTTCAAGAGAAGCAAAATTATGATACGCTCCTGCCAATTTCATACGAACTACAATATGTTAAAATTTTAACAAGATATCTAAGACTGTGAGATACAAAAGTGATACAAAAGTGATCGATTTGGCGTGGACGATCCTGGAAGGAAATCTCTTTGTTCTTCTTTTTGATAACATGAATGGACGCACTCACCGGAAATGATTTTAAACTAAATTTCAGAAGGGATTGATCAGTATGTAGCTCGAGTATCCGTGATTTCAAACATATCGATAATATATTAGTAATCGTATCTTTTAACGCTAAAATTGATTATAAAAGTGATGCCACAATTGTGAGTTAAGTCTTTCAGTGCCTCTAAGGACACCTCAAAAATAGAACATATCCGAGCACAGTTAATTACTCTTTCATCTACTGTAATATTAATATTGAATCAATGAATCGTTAATAAAGGCATGCAATATTTTTACAATTAAGGACGCGCACCCAAACTTTAGGTCGCCAGTATGTACATATATATTACGGTACGTGCACACTAAATTTTATTGAAAAATGTTGAAAACCTACCATGTGCTGCAGCCACCACCTGATGGATAGGACGGATACGACGGCTGTCCACCTGCAACGGGTATAATAACAACAGGTATTTCAGCTACTCTTTGATATCCTACAAGAAATGATGAAGCATTAGAAGCGGAAGCGTTGCGTTGTCTTACATACAATTGTACGTATCTTCGTTAAATGCATTTTACATCCTCCCAATAACTTGCAAGCAATATAAAATATATAGAATACACATGATATTTTCATGTTTTTATTCATCATTTATTACCGCCCGGGATTATACTATAGTATAATAGAAATTAGTGTTGGTAATGCGGTTGTATTCAAATGTCTGGTTAATATATTTCTATATTATATTTACGAACACGCTATCAGTCTATCCAATTCTACTTAATTACAAGCTCCGTCCAATTAGCTCTCATGCTATTACCAATTAGTTAGTCGTAGACATGGATTAGCTTGAAGTTAACTATTGTATTAAAGTAGCTTCGTTATCTCGATCGAATATTTGTTAAATCATATTGCTTGGCGCACTAACAGTTCTTTAGTGAAATACGTTTGTTAAAGTGCTGTATAAAAAATGCTGCTGTAAATGTCGATAAACTAAAATTCTGTCTTACCTCCGCCGCCTTGATGTCCTCCTCCACCAGGGTAGTAGCCACCGCCAGGGTATCCACCACCGGGATATCCACCGCCGGGATATCCACCACCAGGATATCCTCCTCCGCATCCTCCGCCTCCGCCACATCCACCTCCACTACCTACATATTTGTTCAAATGGCACTTTAAACAGGGTGTCCTCCTGCTACGAACTTTCCTCATTTTATCTACGGTTTTTGATGGCAGTATGGCTCCTCCATCATTCTTGTCCAGTTTGACTCTAAGCAGTTTGGTCTCGCCTGCATGAGTGATTTTCTCGACATTGAAACCTTCATACTTTTCTAAATCATCCGCTACAGCATCGAGATCTACCGGTGCATCGGTTTCTTCGTCATCGTCGTCAACCTCGATGATTAGAAGGACGGTCGCCAGTGGTTCTAATTTAATCATATAGAAATTACTGGGTTGTACAGTAATGTCTCGATTAGTGTACCTCCCTGGGGACCGAATGTGAACACTAATCGTGTGCAGGACACGTTTCTCGAGCGAGTTGGGATCCGCTCTGATGTTGTGGCGGCCGAGTTACGGGGCAGCGTTCCAGGAAAAAGCAAGTTTAAATACCCGTGTACGTGAGGCAATACTAACGCGATCAAAACTTGAGATTAAAATTTGTTCAATTTTGGTCCGTTTTAAATTAAATTTTACCAAAGTTTTCGTTGCAATATCCTGATTAAAATGATACCAAACACGATATGGTTTGGACAATTTTTACTTATCATGGTATTAATAATTTTATTCTCCTTTGTTATTATTTTCAATAACAACTAGAATATGTGTATATTAGTTAACAGCAATAAGATAATTAATAGTGAGATTGTAAATTTGAAAGTAAACTCTCGAATCGAGAGTCTTAATTCTCTTAATCTTAAATTGCTATATTTAGATAATGGCAAGATATTGTTGTACCGACAATTATTCTTGTTTCTGACATTACATTCGGTGTTCATAAGAGTTTATAATTTTTACTGATAAGAAATTGTAAGAATTTATATTTACTTTTTTGATAAAGAAACTACGCAGAGAAGAGAGCTGGGTCATTCATCGCATCAATAATAATAAGTAAATATATGTATAGTTCCAAAATATATGATTCTAGTTGTTATCGGAGAATGAAATTATTAATACCCTGATAAGTAAAAATTTTACAAACCATATCGTGTTTGGTGTCATTTTAATCAGGAGATTGTAACGAACATTTTCGTAAAATTTCATTTAAAACGGACGAAAATTGAACAAGTTGAATCTTGAATTTTGATCGCGTTAGTTTGCCTCACGCACACTTGTATTTAAACTTGCTTCTTTCCTGGTCGCTGCCGCGCGTCTCGGCTGCCACAACATTGAAGGTGACCTGCCGCTGGAGAAGCATGTCCTGCACGCGATTAGTGATATCATTCGGTCCGTGCGAGGTACACAAATCGAAACAGCCGATTCGTATTTACTTCCAATTTTATAATCGCAATACTAATTACCTTATTGCTAACAACTAAAATACACAACACATATTCTTTTAGACTTTTTAGACATAGACTTTTAGACGTCTGGTTTGACCGAGTATATTGCTCGCCTGCATTCTTATTTCCTTCGCTTCTTCATTCTTCTTATAAAGTAATATTTGCGAATGTAATTAAAAAATATTTACCTGTTAATTCTGGGACCTTTTCTATGATTTCATTCTCGAACATTTCGTCGGAACTGTCGCCACTGGCATTTTTCACACCAAAAAGATTTATAACGAAAAGTACGTATTGATGCTCCTGCTTTTCTGGTAAAGGTGGTGGCTTCAGTTCAGTCGATAATGTAGTATCGTCTATGTCTGGCGAAATTACGGTGGTCTCTTCTAAAAATTGTATCGTGGTAGAAGCTTTATTATTATAGCAAAATAGGTTCTTTTTTTGTAATAAAACAGGACGATAGTAGCGTTAAAAAAACTTTGTAGCGTATCATAATATGATTTGTATAATATGCTACTGGTAAGAAATGAAATATTTTACAAAGTGTTTACAAAATGAAAAAAAACATATGCAGCACTAATTTCATTGCAATTACACTGTAGCTAACTTATCTCCGTAATGTAATTAGACGTTGAAGATAATCAGTGTTTAATTGTTAAAATGACTCGTGTGTGTAAATTTGCAATTGGCGCTCACCTATAGTCGGTGCTGCTGAAAGGGCCGTAATAAATAGAAAGAGAAGCAGGGCCCTAAAGCTCTTTGCTGTTTCGCAAACCATCGTGGAGAGCTGAAAACTCTCAGGTTACACTGTGCTTCGGATCTTTCATCCTACTGCTTTTATAGCTATCGATCTTTACACACGCGTTGTTCCAATGTAATTATGTAACATTACGAGTAATGCGATACCACCTCTCCATTCGTTTTCCAACGCTGCATCTTACAACCATTATATCTCCGCATTTTTTTGGTTTTTCCTTGGGAATCCCAGTTCCGCCCGCTCGTGTTCACCGTAACGTTGTTTCCGCGTGAACGAGATCCTTGCTTTTGACAGTTCATTGTTGTACACATTCGTCTCAAGTTATACTTACCGCAACGAACCAAATAGCAGTGCAACTAGTGTCGAATAAAAGGTATCTAATAGGTGCGTGTTAGCGTTGGCAGTTTCATTCATTATCGTTTTGAGAAATACATATATACGTACAGTATTCATGTACGCATTACGCGTAATGTGTGTAATCATTAGAAATACCTACGCTGCGCCAAGTGTATCGATAATATTTACATGTTTTGAATACGTCAAGCTGACTAGGGTTGAAATAAAAAGCTTTTCTCCGGCCAACATGATAACACGCTTTTTAAGTGTCTCTTTTTTAATCGAGCATTGAGAATGTTTTGAATTAATTTTTTTTTTCTCCGATTGGTGGAAATGAACCTGTCGTTCCTTTGGGAATTGTCCGGTCATTTTACTTTTCTTATTTTTTGAACTATTAAAGCGCTGATTAATTATGCATCCTTGATTTCAATTTTTTTATCTTATATTCAATTAAAAGTATGCAAAATGTCTCTACTTCCCTTGTTTTTAAAATATTAAACACTTTGTTACCACGATTGAACTACTGATATGCGATAATAAATCATAAAACGAGGGGATTGAAGTTTGGTATTCGTGTTTGGCACGGCTTTAAAGCTCATATAATCATTTCCAAGAAATATATGCGAAGTTATAGCGTACATGATTATTCCACGTATATTCAGACTTATGCAATATCCAGTGGTGGTTTTTCTGGAGTTACTGTGGACTGTTGTGTTTTATATTTTTATTGCAGGTACATTTATGTATCTACTATAGTATTCTTGCCTTCCAACATGACAGGAGGAGATGTAAATACATAAGCAGAGTGTTCCCTGTAACTGTCGCCACTATAGAGCTTATTCCAAATTTTACTGCATTTTTGCGGAAATATTTGATCTTTTTATTCGAATACATTATTACAAATACAATGACTATAATTACATGCGAAAGGAAAGTACATTGGTATGCGGTAATGTGATTCTTTTGCTATTGTCATTAAAGCAAATGCCTTCATATGCCTATGTAAGAAAAAAAATTCTGAATTTTAGTAGTTATGCAGACCTAAATGCAGCTTCGCTTTTATATAACGCACAGTTTTGTAAAATTGGAAGAAAGCCCTGAAATTGAGTGGCGACAGTTACACGGGGCACTCTACATACTACTGCATATTGTGTTATAGAATATAAATACAAATGTGTTTTGAGAATCCTGCCTTAAAGGATGAGGCTCTTGATGTCCATAGAATTTTTCCTCTGTGATTATACCACAGTTAGGAATTAAATATAAGTTTGCTTGCAATTTTCATCTTCGTTTGAAAAGCGTACTAATATGTCAGAAAATAATGTTATAAGATAAGGTATTGTCCATATTAATTTAACTAAGTATTTATTTGTTTCCTGTGTGTACAGTTTTCAAATATGTACCGAAGTTTGTATTGTTAAAAAATGTATTGTAACTATTAAAATCCTACCATTAACTGTTGCAGAAAGTGAATTAGAAATTAGTATATAAATACATGTGAGAAGTAAAGGTGCTATTATAATATGTATGTATATATAAAACCGTTTTTACTTTCCTGATTAGGAAAAAAAGAAATGGTTTTGTTCATACACGACGAATTTTGTCACATCATCATGTCACATCTTTCTTTATTGTGTTGGCACAATGAATGAAAGAAACGTATAATCTTTTGACTTCTTATTTGACAGTACATATAGCGTTAATAGTACTAATGTAATGTAATCGAACGTTCCAATTATAATTGTAAATTGGTGATTCATTATGTGAAGGTTTAAATGTATCCATTTGACGTGACTCACAATGACTGTTGTTGAGCGCTCAAGAATTGTGTCTCATCGACATGAAACATACAACATGTTTCCGTTCATAGATACAAAAGTTTAAGAAGGATGATACATCCACACACAGAAAAATATTATGTTGCTGTGGAGGAAGAAGGGAAGCAAAAAGAACACAAATAATATTGTGTCATGGTGAAGCAACGTGATTAGTCTTTCCTTTGTGTAAGAATATTATGAACATTATGATTGACTATTTTCAGATTTAACTTATATATAATTGAAGAGTTCAGGGGGTGAAAGGCTTACATATGCAATATTTCTATAAAAATTGAGTTTTCTTACTTATTTCGTTTACCTTGGTCATATTACATAACACAGAACATTATATCTTAATAATATATTTTTAATACCTTAATCATAATCTTAATAATAAATTCGGGAAGAATAACTTTCAAATTCATTTTACTACTAAACTAATATTTATAACTCTACTTATAGGTAGTCTATATAACTTAATTATAGGTACATATGTAAAAGGCTGGCAGATTAAAGTCTAGCCACTCATAGTTGCGAAAACCAGCAGTACTGAGAATAAAATGAAATCGGGATACTTGTTATGTAATTAAGAAGAAAATATATAATTAACATTATCCATTATTTTGACCTATATAACATTTATTTTATCCACTTTGTTTGGATACATTTTTACTGCGATACATGTTCAGTGCATGCAATTAGAGATGTAATTAGTTTCTATTCGCTGATGCACAGTCTCCAAGTGCGAAGAATATGATTGACCACAGTTCACGCAGTATCAGTGCGTCCTGTTCGATGTAAAATTTATCTGGTTGATCATTGATGAAGCATCGTAAGCAAAGTAGTGAGATTATTGGTTCGTGTGATTCGTACAAATAGTAGACATGTAAATGCAATCAGACAGTCATCATAGTCTTGTCTTCCTGTTAATTGATTCAGAATCGCAATCCATCGTAACCTTGGCCCATACATGCATATCCTATCTATGAATAGTAAAGAATTCAATGATCACATTTTCTAATGAATATCGTAATTAGGGCAGGTAAAGGTCTGCAGCAAATAATGAAATGCGTGGCATTGTCAGTGATCCATTTTTGTTGCCAAACGATCTTTTTTAAGGTACAAATGCAATTGAACAACAGAAAGGAGGACAGGAGGATATACAGGGTGTCTCATTTTAACCTCTCAGGGCAAGTATCTCGTAAAATACGGAGGACATGAAGAAATATTTTAAGGATACGTTGTATGGTTTTAGGGTCGACATGTTATGCTGTCATATTTTTTTGTTACATGCTATTATATCTGGCATCAAAACGATTCCAAAACACTACCTACATATTATTTTTTCTCATATGATTCGCCAGATACAGTGGCCGAAATAATGATAGGTTCAGTACTTGAAATCGTTTGTTTGCTGTTTGCATTCCTATATGCACTGTTGGGAGCATATTGTGGCCTTTGTTTTTTGTCACCAAAAGTTTTTGTTGCTACAGGATTTGCTTATTTTTTAAAATTAAAACCCATGTGAATTTCAGTATTGAATTTAGCATTCAATTTGTACAGTAGTAGACATGAAATCATTATTAATAAAAATTATGCTTTTCATCTTCTTGATATCATTAAAAAGAATCAACACTGAGAATCAACAAAAGAAAAGAACTACATAAAACGCACTTTTATGTCACTAAACTAATGTGAACCTAACATTATTTCGGTGATTGTATGCAGCTCCGCGCCGACGGGCATTTGCGTTGCATTGAAGAAAGTACTGAACTCTGTTCGAAGGCGAATTAAGTTGCGCATCGATGTAAATGGCTGAAGATTGGAACATTTACCAGCTTAAAGTTCATATAAGAAGATACTAACGCAATCGGTTCTTTTCAGAACCACCATGATGTTCAAAATCGTATCTCGAGAATCACTTACGCAAACATTACATGTAGCTAGTGTTCGATTTGTTTCGATACCAGAAATAGTAGCATGCAATAAAGAATATGTGCTTCCAAACTAAAAATTCAAAATTTACCTTCGCAGGCCCTCCCAAGGTCACTTCAAGTATAATATGCCCCCATGAAACCATACAACTTTGGCCTGAAACATTTTTTCATATTATTTGTATTTTTCCAGATATTTGACCTGGAATATTAAAATGGGACACCCTGTATATTACAGGTAAGTATATTAAATAAAGAAGGAGAGAGAAAAAGATCGTGCATAACAAAATTAATTAATTTTATACATACTTTTGCATCAGCGTATCCGAAAGTGTGTGACCCTTTATTTTTTTTTTTTTGTGAACACCCACCTTTTAAGTGCTATTACTTCCATTATAGAAAAGTGCTTTTTCAGTGTGTGCAATTTTAGGGGTATCCATTAAAGACAAATACTTGTGTGCTATTCGCACATACGTAAGATACTAATGAAAACCTAAAAGTGCCAGTTGATTAAAAATAGTAGAAGACTGTTCCATTAATTTACAATCGTAAAGAACCTGAATTATCTTGTGAATTCATTATGACTCATGTAATTATATCGTTTATTTCTATTTTTCCGCTCATGCACCGCGTTCGTACTTTTCCATATACATATGTATTTCATAAATCATTTGCCGTCATGCATTGAAACCCGCAGAAGTACATGATTATGAAAAAAATTGCAGGACCATATTCTTTCAAACTAGCGAAGAAAAACTCTCTAAACGAAAGATTGTGTAGAGCAGGTATATATGATATGGTAGCTAAGGAAATGACTAACAGTTATATGTGCGTCTTTAAATTTTTAATATGTTTTAAATGATATGAATAATACTAATTGTCATTCTGATTGCTGTTACATCGACTTTCTACGAATAGATAATCCGCAATAGAAAAAAATAAACAAAGGTATTACAAATTCATTAATCCATATGACCTGAATGAAATGAAATTCAAATCAAATGTCGAAATCGAAAATCAAATCAATCAATCAATCAATCAATCAATCAATCAAATGCAGCTAAAAATATTTGCAAGATAAGTAAATAGAAAGTGATGATTAACACGTTAAAACATGTCGTTAAAGTCGGGACATTTTTTAAAATGTAGTATAAATACGTGTTTCGTAATTGTGAAATGAGTATAATAAACTTTATGAGTATTGGAATATATTTCTGCGTTTGTTGTATACATCCACATGCTATTTTACCAGGTGAGTTAATTTAAAACAGAAATATTCATTAAGATCAGATTTCTTCTCTTTGCAGAGCTTCATTTTGTAATTTCATCAATTTGAAGATATGTTTCTTTTATTCTATTTGTATTTCAGCACGCACATATTATACTATGATACATAAATCTTTATCGAGGTAAACACAAATATTATATCCTCAAGTTTCCAAAACTATCGTTCGCTTCAGTTGTATCTCAACGTTGAATAGCAAATTGTGATCTTGCTGTTGTAAGCGAGATGTACACTGATGTGTGTAATGCCTATATTAACACGTCACATGCGTATGTACTCGTTAGATTTTTAGAACCAAGTTCCCCGAAAGTGAAGTTTTATTCAAAAGCTTCAAACTTCAGAAACTTACATCCAGCTACCTCCGCTAAGTTCATATCGCAAACGATGAAAATATTATATACGTTCGAAAATAGTGTCCTGGTCAACAAAGGTGTATACAAATAACAATATCGTGCTTTTTATGTGTTTTGATCCTGAAAACAGTGTTCTCACTTATATTTACTATTTTAAAAAATAGGATTAAAAACTGCCATTCGCCTCGATAACATTTACAACGTCGATTTATCTAAATGTAGGACATTTTATAATTGCAACAAATTTAAAAAGAAGATTGTGTAGTTTATAATGATCAGTTGAAAGCAACAATTTGAAACGATTTAACACGATTATGCGCCCGCGCTTACGCGATATTCCTTCTCCTTTCATTTTCCATACTAATTTTATTGAACATAATACGAAGAAAAATGCAACGTCAGTTCATTTTGGGAAGCGATGTTCTCGGAAAACGGAAGCCGAAGAGGAGTATATCAGTGTAATTGTTCACTGACGTTAATATACCGATGTATATATGTATGCAGCTAGAGAATTAAGTACATAGATTAGACGTTTCCCCACGTACGGGGTTTTTCTAAATTGCTCTTAGTTTATTCACATCAGATCACAATCGTTAGTGTTAAGATTCTCTTTAAAAAATTATGGCGTTTCATTATACTTTGTGGGATTGGTATGAACATTATTTTACAGAAAATCATAAATCTAAAAGTGTTAGGAATAATACGAATGTAATACCGTTAGCCACATTGGGGCTAGAGTGCGGATAAAAATCTGGCGGGCAAAAACTCTTGAATTCAAAATCTTCGACATTGGACAATTATTAAACAATTGCATTATGCTATTTAAACAGCAAGAGGAAAAAGGGCTACATAATCGCCATTCGTTCGAAGACAGATATAAAGAAACATTGTTATTGAATTTTTAGTAAGTGTCCATTTTACCTGTGCAAACAATAATTTTGATGTAGATAAGAATTAAGCTTCTTTAATATCTGCAATTATATACATATAAAAGTAAATATAGTTGTAGGTACCAAAATTAATGTGCCCTTGGATAAAATCTGGATATAAATAAGAATATAAGGTATAAACCTGAATTGGGGGATAAGTTTAAAAAAATGCAGTTTTATAAAACAGAACCTCTTATTGTACCGTTAAGCGCAGATTTTTCACAGTTTAAATTTAATTCGTGGAATTTGCAAGGTGAA
This sequence comes from Nomada fucata, assembly GCA_948146005.1. NCBI lineage: Eukaryota > Metazoa > Arthropoda > Insecta > Hymenoptera > Apidae > Nomada > Nomada fucata. The sequence continues at coordinate 17,241,647 of OX411282.1, read as the reverse complement.
GCGTACCGCATTGAATACCCGAGTCACGTCCTTTATTAGATGACTTGGAACAACGAATGTAACGAGATTAGGAGGAACAACCTGTAACCTATAACTATGTACGTTTATGAATGTGTAATCCGTTGAAGATATTTCAAAGTGCATGTGTGATTCATACGTGTATATGAATCGACACAAATGTAACCTAATAATTTGCTACTTATTAGGTAGTATACCTCCAATAAATATACAAATATACTTAATAACTTTGCTTGGCAATATAATTATACAATTTTATATTGCACCTCAATTATTCTGATGCTTAACTAGACGGCGTACACACTAGAGTTGGATGCAGATTATTCGAATTCTCGATTATCCTAGTTTTTGGCGCTCGATTATTTCTACATGTGAATAAAAGTTCTTATACAGGTGTCCCACATACATACTCGGTTACAAAATAAGTCTCTTTTCCTGCTCCAAAAGTTTCATCCGAATACTCGATAACTGCAGTATTATTACCGATTCATTAAGTTCAGTTGATCTCGAACTTATTTGTATCATCCTTAATTCAAAGTTAGAAACAAATAAACGTTAAATAATCGTTTCCACAAAGTATACATTCGCTGCGGGAGCGCTTCCCACATACACCACTAGGGGGCGAGCACGGCGATCCGACTCCGAAAATTGGTTGGACGGTGGATCCCCGCGACTATACAGGGTATCCCGTAGTTACCGCAACATCGGGAAATGGCGGTAGCTGGGGTGATTCTGAACAACTTGGTTGGTTCAGTTGCCCGTGGAGATCTGAACCGCTCTGCTTGTGGTGAAGCGTGCAGAAATCAAACACACAAGTTATGAAGTTAAAAAGAACGACTATTTATTCAGTAGATCAATGTATAGAGTACTAGTTGCAATGAGTTATAAAGAAGTTCTGATCAGCGAGACTTTTTCTTCTTCCCTTTGTCGCTCTGCTTCCTCTTCCTGCATTCCTTGCTCCTCCTTTTGCCTTCGTCTTGTCCAATGGGGTTGGGTCTTGCTGTGGCTGGGCCGTGGAGGTGGCACGCTTCCATTTCCGCGTTACGAGTCAGGGTCCGCGCGAGCGAAGGGAAAAGTGCGGGAGGACGGGAGTTATCAAAGGTTTCTTTGTTTCGGGTAGGCCGGATGCGGGTATCGTAGAACTCCACATTCCGAGGGTTGTGTACATTCCCTTTTCGGTTTCGAATTTCACTCTTAAACTACTTATCGCAGTGGACGGTTACAATTTATATTGGCGGTATCTCGTTTGGAATTACTAGGGAATTGAAGCTCGGTTCACGCGACAGCGTAACACCCTCGATGCCCCCGTACACTTGCGAGCACAGTAGAGAAGTAGGTATCAGTGCGGGTGCTGTACAGTCGCTCTAATTCGCCAGTGTTCTTGGTTAACAACTCAAGAACGAAAATTCAAACAACATTTTCGTCAAGGAAAAAGTTGTTCAGAATCACCCCAGCTACCCTCCATTTCCCGATGTTGCGGTAGTTACGGGACACCCTGTATGTACAGGGTATTTTTAAATTTCGCGTAGCTGAGGTGATGTCGAACAACTTCTTCCCTGACTAAAATATTGTAAGTGGCTTCGTTTTTGAGTTATTAACGAAAAACGCTGGCCAATGAGCACGCCCGTATAGCGCGCGGCCAGGCACCACCGCGCGCGGCTGTCATCGGGTGCATCGAGGGGCAACGTACGGCAAACATTACATCGTCATAAATTAAGAATAATGTGCTATTATTCCTTATTCACGAATAACAATTTAATTATCAAGCCGTTTTATAACTGTTCCACACTTTTATTCCTTATCCGAAACTTAAAAGGTATTTTATTACTTATTAAAACAATGTTCGGATAATTAATGTTAAAAAAAGATAGGTAAATAAACTTATCCTTTCGTTCGCGAAGTAATCTGCTTCGGCGAAAGTGGGTCCTTGGCCGTTGGTCATTGCACCGATCCTGACCTATTTTAACAATTTTGTGCCACGAAACGCACATATCGGCGATCGATACCGATCTGATTCGCACTTGTTTCAATCCTCCCCCAGGCGAGGCAGGGCCCTCTGTATCCTCACAACGACCGCACCTTGACCGAAAAGGACATGATTCACCAGACCGGAAAGGGCCACCCTAAGCTAGGGCCCCCAGCCCGGGGAAAAAATGAGCCCTGGACGGTGGCCCCCGTCCAAACGCGGAAGGACTTTGTTTAATTCATTAACTGTCATTAATTGAATTGCTTTGACGTTGAACACTCGTTATTACTTGATTAGCTGTCAATCATAAAATGATAGTCAATAGGATTAGATTTAATTAACTTGTAAAACTAATGTATATAAACTAATGTATTTAATTGACAACAAACAAAGTCGTGAATTATTTTAAGAGTTGAAAGAGACCTTTTTGGACTTTCATTCTATCGTTAGCTACGAAAGAAATAACACGTACCCAGATATAAATTATAAGTTTGTCTAAATTTTGTTAAGTTCCTATTACTAAGTTATTAAAAGGTTATTTAAAATTAAGTTGTTATTTATTTATTTGTGGTATTGTTACTTAATTTTCTATCGGGAGCTAAGCTTTAGTGCTTCAGGGGCGCAGGAATAATAATATTAATAACATTAATTTTGCATGCGTTTAAGCTTTTCTATTAGTTCAGTGTTAATTTTGTGTAAGTGTTAGTGCATCATGGGTCGAAAGGAGTATTTCTTACGGTTTTTGACGGTGTCAACGCAAGGACCTTCTGGGTCATGCGGCAGTCTTGCACAGACCTTCGAGCACACACGTTGCATTTTGAGCTTGTACCGCCTTAAAGAAATATAACATTTCTTTTACACCTTCATTCCATCCCTCCCTTGGTTTTGATTTTTTCAATGTCGCGATTGATTTTGAACTAGCTAGAAACCAAATTTATATACTCACAACAGACAACGATTGGAATATGATCAAAGCTGTCAAACTATTTTCGACACAGAGTGCGGGTGAAGTACAAGTAGAAGAGGAGAATGAATATTTGAATATGTGAAACAGTGTTGATGAACAATTTCTGGAAGAACTAGAAGGCAATCTTTGTTCGGAAGAACAGAATGTTGTGTGCGTAAAGCGTGCGGCACATACACTGTACATACACTTGCAGCGAAAGATTTTCTGGCCGAAAATAAAGTCGAGGCAATTGATCGTGCTCGTGAAATTGTTCAAACTTTAAGGACTCCCAGATTTAGGTAAAATATTGTAGCCGCCTGTACTACTACATTCGCCACTCAATTCTATTAAAATTAATATTATATTACCTTTTCAAATATTCGCTGAAACATCTATGTTTAAAAAAGCTGCGAATAGATGTTCTAACTCGCTGGAACTCAACATTTGATATGTTACAGCGTCTGCTAGAACATAAAGATTTTTGCCAAGAGAATTTAAAAAAACTTCCACTATTATCAGAAGAAGAATGGCTGATTATTCAGGCTTAGTAAAAGTTTTAAATCCCTTACACGACCCATCGATAAAATTGCAGAAAATGCAATTATTTTTGGGAGACTTTTACAAATTATGGCTGAATCTGAAGATACAGCTAAAATCAACAAATTCCACAGCAGCTGCAACTCTACTACAATGTTTAAATAAAAGGGAAAAGAGGCAGTTAATGCTGCACCATTTTTAGATCCACGTCTTAAACGCCTGTTGGGTTCGGAATAAGGGGCAAAAGTCAGAATTCGCATAATATTAAGCAGGTAAATTCGTGAACGAATGGGTGAGTTTAACTAGCTTTTCCTATCATTAGTTATGCGAATCGTTTTCCTTAAAACATAATTTATCCACCTGAAAACGTATTGATAAAAAAAATATTTTTTTCATAAGTAATAAAACACTTTATTCCTTTCGGATAATGAACAAACGTATCGAACACGGTTATTACACGACTTATTAGTATATTTTTTATTCGTGAATAACGAATAATTCCTCATTATTCTTAATTAAGACGATGTAACATTTGGCGCATACTTCCCTCGGTGCCCTCGATGCTCCTATCACGACCGACCGCAAGTGATCGGTTCAGGCCTGAGCGCGCGACAGCCGATGCCCAGCAGGCGCTCTCATTGGCCAGTGTTTTTCGTTAATAACTCAAAAACGAAACTATAAATAACATTTTGGTCAAGGAAAATGTTGTCCAGAATCACCTCAGCTGCACGCCATTCCCCGATGTTCCCTGGCTTTTGTGCCACACTGTATATTGGTTTTGCGGTTACTCCGAAACACGTAGAATAAGTCAGCCCTCAAATCTTTGCAATAAACCTACTATAAACTCCCCTTATTCATCACTAATCAGTAACGAAGTTACAAAATCATTTTTCTATTCAACATACATGCGATATAGTTTGGTATTGTTACGCTATCGCGTTAGTAGGCCTTAATATCAAGTGACATCGAATCAGCGGTCGACGATATAATTATAACTATCGATAGTGATAATATCTTAGGAGAAAAATTCGAAACCGGATAGGGGCACACGATAAATAAAGCTGTACATTATTTATAGTGCAGATCCTAGAACACTTCACATGGAAGTTTCTGAAGCTAAGTCTAAAAAGTCACATACAACCCTTGAAAAGTCGACCCCACGATATCCGGGGCTGGTCACCACATGGCCTACCTCGAAACAAAGGAACCCTTGAGAACCCCACCAGCTCTTCGACGCGCTCTCCCCGACTTTCGCGCGTTTTCCTCTGGTTTTCCGGCACTTTTCGCTTAGCTCGCGCGCACCCTGACTCGTCACGCGGAAACGGAAGCGTTACCACCTCCACGGCCCAGCCACAGCAAGACCCAACCCCATTGGACAGGAAAAAGTCAAAAGGGAGGAGCAAGGAACTCGGGAAGAGGAACCAGAGGCGAAAAGGAAGAAGAAAAACCCTCGCAGCAGCAGAACTTCTTTATCTCTTGTCACGAACAGTACTTTCTACGCCGAGTTACGGAATAAACAGCCGTTCTTTTTAACTTTACAATTTGTGTTTGATTCTTCCGCGCTTCTCCACAAGCAGAGCGGTCCAGAGCTCCACGGGCACCTGAATCCACGTAAACTCCCCATATCCCACCAATAGAATCGCAACAGTGACACTCACAATCAGCAGAAGAACTGCGCGTCTAGTGATTCCGATACGTTGAGCGATAAGGAGGGGGCCGCCATCATAGACCACCACTGCCGCCGCCACATGTTTTGCCAAACTATTTTGCTTCGATAGTGAAAATGAAAATGATTTTGTAACTTCCGTTGATGTTTTCCTTTTCAAAGGTCTGCACTATCGCGTGACATAATTACTAATTATATCAATTTTTGTACACTTTAAAAATACATTTTATTCGTGAAACTTCACAGAATAACCATTACTGAAAAAGTAGGAAACACCTCCAAAGGTGAAAATTTGCGATTTTTTAAAAAGTGGTACGTTCTGGTCAAAAACGGATTGCAGATTCCTATTCAGCATATTAAAGTCTACAAGAAACAGTGTTATTAATACATCTCCGAAACCACAATTAATCCCAATTCCCGAATTACTAGCCAAACAAATTCCGGAATATTATCATACATGCAACGTATATACAGTCTTGCCGCAAACCAAAAAGAAAATTAAGGGAAACAAAGACTACGAGTACTAACCAAGATCTACCGATTTCACCATTTTTTTTTTATTTTTTTTATTTACATTACATCTGCAACTAGCTACATTGAAGCTAACCTGCTGCAAATTTGATGAATTATATAAGTTTACATGAATTAGATAAGGAAGTACCTATCAGTTAAGTAGGATTTTAACAGATTATAGTAGTTGTGTGGGATTTTGGTGAATTTTATATAATAAGCCCATATGCTATACTCTATCCAAAGTTTGACTAAAGTCAATGAATGCAGCGGAACATACCATGCGTTTCTCAAAACATTATATCTATCACACTGACTATACGATGTACTTATACGTGTACACGGAGGGTTGTTTACGAAAGCCGAATTAATGTTGTGGGATTATGCACATATCCGTCAATAATGATGTTAGTCTGTGTTATGTCTGAGTATATTTTTAATGAACAACACTGAAAGAAAAGGCTATCTTGAAGGAATCTTTATTAATGTAATTTCAAGTATATCACAATAGCACATGTCACGATCGTCGATGGGCACACAAGAGTGAAGTCAATATGCAAAATTTCCTCCCTCCTTTCGAATTTACCAGAAGAGTAGGAGAAAGTACAGTAAACATAGGTCGATTAGAAAATTTGAAGTGGATGAAAATCTTTCGATTGGTCTCCGGTTACGCGTTGATCTTCGTGGTGCCTAAGCCTGAGCAGCTGCCCCAGCTGCGTGCGCTTAATCGCAACCAAATCTCCTTCTTCGTAGCGCTGTGCTTCCTTGCGGTTTTTCTTGAAGCTCTTTATATTATGCTGTTGCACCATCCGGATGTTTTGCTTGGCAGATTCTCTCAGCTGATCGCGTTTTTCCTGGAAAATGGACAGTCACTCTGTTTCGATAGCAGCGTTTTATTTTCTTGATTTGGGTTGAAGTGCTGGATTGGGACGTTTTTATAATTAACACCGTTTATTATGAACGACGAGTAAATGAGTTTTAACAAGAACCTAATTGCTTTACATTTATTTAGAATTATGTTTGATTCACCATTATTTAGAATTTCGATTGATTCACCTTCCGCTCGCTTAGAATGTTCGCTTATCACACCCTTTCTTTTCGCATTCTGCTTGTACTGCTGCTACTACTGGTACCCTCGCCCTCGCGCATTAGCCTAAATATGCTCGTGCGGGGCATGAAGAACGACAAGAAGGTAGGGAAGGGCGCTCTCCCCTTATGCTATCGAACAGCGCTAGGCGCGGAGAAAGCGAGCGCCCTTCCATCAGGCGAATCGGCAACACACTCTTTTTCGATTAGTTCCCTTATTGCCGGATCATTTGGGAGCTCCATATTTACTCCAAACAAGATGCGAAGAGGCGATTTGCCTATGCTTCTACTCGAGGTATTGTTTAGGCACTGCTGTGCTGCCCGCAAAAAAGCGTTCGATTCACCCTTTCGACTTGTCCGTTCGCCCAGGGCACGCCGCTAGTCGTTAATACGCATTGAATCCCTTCCGCTTGGCAATGCTCTTCAAATTCATGCGATGTGAATGCCGTCCCCCTATCCGAGACGATTCTTCTTGGAATCCTGAAGATGGTTGACTGCCTCTTAAGCTTGTCCAAGTTCCCGGCTGTACCAGTCGAGCTTGTGCCGTATAGCCACACGAACTTCGAGAATGCGTCCACTATCACTAAACTGTGCCAATAACTCTTTTTTGTTGACGCAGGCGGACCCAGATGGTCTACATGATATACATCCACCGGCACACTGCCTTTTACTATCGGGTGTAACAACCCGTCCCGCTTACCCCGCTTCTTTTCCGCTAGAATGCAAGTGATGCAGTTGCGGATAACCTTTTCAATTTTCGGACGCATGTTTTGAAACCAATAATCTTTTTTCAGCATCGCTTCCGTTTTAATCGCCGAAAAGTGACCATTCTCATGAACCCGTTTAACCACCTGCACCTGCATTGATGACGACACTACAGTAATATCCCGATTAATGTTCAAAACTGTGTCTACGATTAGTGTTCATTTCTATCCCCACTACTTGGGATGGTCCCCCGTGGAACCAGCTAAGCGTGAAGCGCCGAGCATGTAATCTGAACCCAGATCGAATGTCGGTGAGTCAACACTGTTGCAAGCGAGATTCAAAATTAAAACTTGTTCATTTTTGGTCCGTTTTAAATGAAATTTTACCAAAATGTTCGTTACAATCTCCTGATGAAAATGATACCAAACACGATATGGTTTGCACAATTTTCACTTATCGTGGCATTAATACTTTCATTCTCCTTTATTATTGTTTTCGATATAACTAGAGTATATGATTTTGCAACTATACATATATTTACTTATTATTATGGATGCGATGAATGATCCAGCTCTCTTCTCTGCGTAGTTTCTTTATCTAAAAAGTAGATATAAACACTTATAATTTCTTATCAGTTCAAATTAAAAACTCTTATGAACAGCGAATGTAATATCACAGGGACGTGAATCATTCTCGATACAACAATATTTTTCCATTACCTAAATATTGCAATTTAATGAAGTAATATGGATTTATTATTTTACCGTATTCCCCAAAATGGTATCGTCTTAAAACTTCGTACATTTCCCGAATATGGGGTGGATCTGTGGCACATAAGTGGTTCAACCGTTCATGTAGACTTCCTCTTGATCTTTATTATTTTCTTCGTCACTATAATTGCTCTCATCTCTGTTTTGTATATTGACCGCCTCGCTTTCTTCGTCATCTGTCACGCTCCGTTCCTCTTCTTCACAATCCCGTAAATATTCTTCCTCCGATACACAACCCCCGCTGATAATGCTTATCGTTTCTCGGAGTTCGGCACGGTCGTATACGTCTTCTGCTTCTTCATTATCGCCTAATCATTGATCCCAGGCGTGTCTAATGGTTGAGGGAGTAACGCTTTCCCATGCTTCTGACAAATGTTCGATACAGTGTCTTGTATTGTATTTTTTCTAGAACTGTGACACACCCCCGTCAAACGTCAATACCCGTTGAAGCATTTTATGGCGGAAACTTCTCTTCAGCTTCTCAATAATTCCCTGGTCCATTGGTTGTAAAATGAAAGTCGTATTGGGTGGTAGTTTGTCTACTAACAAAATCACTTTTGTTTCTCCTCCGCTAATGTTTTTTTCGGCAGTGCCTTCAGCACAAGACCCGTTTCGTCCATATTATAGACATTTGCAATGTCTATGTCCTCTTCTTCCATTAGCGTTTTAAAGTTGTCTGTAAATGTGGTAGCTGCACTTTCATCAGCGCTTTCCTTTTCGCCGTGTAACTTGAATAGCCGAATATTGTGCCGTTTTTTAAAATTCATCGCCCATCCTCTGCAGACTTTGTGAAAATTCTGCAACTTTGCACGTTATAGTATATGCAATAGTATATTGCAGCAATGTATATATGCATACAACTACACCACTTTCCGATTGACCAATAATTGTCTGTCTCTGTTCTATTTTTCATATGACATTTGACTTTCTAGAAACCATTGTAACCACCAATTACACGTCTATTGATGCCTACTAATGCCACTAATTACTATGTATACTATGCGCTAGCTAAAGTCAATGTCACTAACACTAATTACACTAAAACTAATAATGTCGTGAACCCGTTGAATACAAATAGTCCAAGTTCAATTGTAAAAGTAAAGTATAATTTGCCTTTACTTCTCCTTAGATGCGTACAGTTTGAACGTTAGTTAAATTTTGTCTTCAGGGTGTGGCGTAAAAAACAATTTAAACTATTGGTAACATGCTACTGATAAGTAGAAATCGTACAAACCGTATCGTGTTTGGTGTCATTTTAATCAGGAGACTGTAACGAACACTTTGGTAAAATTTCATATAAAACGGACCCAAAATGAACAAGCTTTAATTTTTAATTTCACGCTTCGCTGGTTCTACTAGGGGGGACCACCCCAAGTAGTGGGAATAGAAATTAACACTAATCGTAGACCCAATTTTGAACACTAATCGAGACATTACTGTATTTTTATATCTTTATAAATAATGACGATTTATTATATACGACTTAGAAATTATTGTTATACTAGAATCATCAACGTTAATCACATAATCCGGCCAAAGGTAGCCAGAGAAGATAAAACATTAAAGAAAGCTTTAACTATTCAAGAACGACTCAAGTACCATCTTTGGAGCAGGTCACTATACGTAACGTAACGCTAAAAGTAATGCTATGAGGTATCAAGACACACTTCACATTTCTTCCCAGACCTTTTCTAGACCACTTGACTAGGTAAGAGATCACGGTACGGTATCAAATGTGGACGCACTTTTACGCGCAGAAGAATAGGAAATGAGTCTCACACCAGACCTCGTTACCAAGAACTGGCGTAATGTGTGCCAGTAACAGGACTGGTAACAAGTGTGGACCCGCCTGTAGACTTTGCGTTGTCGTCACCCCTCGGGGTCGTCGCAGCGGTTACCGCCGCAATCGACGCTTTCAGATCCTTCATGAGCATCCTCGTCATCGCCTCGAGCAGCTCGGCCGTCACGTCCCCCATCGCCAGTCTCTTGCACGTTTTGTTTTTTTTTTCGGTTCACTGTTTCACCTCGAGAATTTCACTTCCCGTACACGCATTGAGGCCTGAATTCGACGTTTCTAACACCAATGTTATGTCTGGGTATATTTTTAATAAATACCACTGAAGGAAAAGACTATCTTGAAGGAATCTTTATTAATGTAATCTCAAGTATATCACAATAGCCCATGTCACGATTGTCGATGGCACACAAGAGTGACTTCTTACTCTACTCTCGCGAGAGAGGGTGCCACTCGAGTCCCCCATATTAAGACGCGTCCTCAATATGCAACAGTCTATTTGATAGCAGTGTTTCAAATACTTTTGGCAAGATTTGTAACAATGAGATAGGCCTATAGGAGGTCACTTCTGTGATTGTTTTGTCGCGTTTTTGGATGAGAATGATTGCCGCAAATTTCCATTGAATGGGAAAATATTGGACTTTTAGTATCACCTTATATAATTGTGCAAGTGCTACTATGCCTCTTTTTGGTATTTCTTTTAACATTTTAGCTGTAATGAGATCGCATCCAGGTGCTCTTTTATCGTCAAGTTTCTGCATTTCTTGTGCTATGTGCTTGTGCCACGAGTGAAATATTTGATGGTTTCAAAAATTTCCAAAGGAGCTTTAAGTTTTTGTGATGCCTCTGTCGTCGTTATCGGACATTGGTATGTCATTCGGTCTGAATATTGTCGCTAAGTGGTGTGCAAATGTCTCAGTGTTTTCCTGGTCACTTTTGGCCCATTGATTGTTTCCATTTTTATGGGAGGAATGTAGTTTGTTGGTCTTTTCAACTTTTTTGTGATTTTCCATAAAGAGTAGTTAGCTCTGTGAGTTCTCTGGTTAACTTGTTTAGCTACCTCTTGCCAGCAGGGTGGTTAGACAGCTGCCGTGTTTTCCTTGCTTTCCTTCTTTCGGCAATTTTGATTCTTACAGTTAATGGATAGTTCATTGCATGTTTATTTATAGCTTTGGTTTCAGTCATTTGTAGTTTTTAGTGGGATTTTCATATCTATTTTGTTATTGATAAGTGGTTTATAAAGAGACCAGTCAGTTTTCGAGATTGTCCAGTGAGGCCGCTTTTCGTTTTTTTATAAACGTAGAGCTCAGTGTGAGTACAATTGGTGAGTGGTCAGATGACAAGTCAAAGCTTGTGTGCACATTACCTCAATGTGGCTTAACGAGATGCCTTTGGCTATAAAGAAGTCAAGTATGTTAAATATTGTCTATATATTTACGTCAAGATTATGCAGCTCGAGATTATAAAGTAGCAACTGCAATGTTCCAAGGTTCTGGGGTAAGTGTCACGGGGTTCATCACGGTCCCCTTTCCAAAAGGCATTGCCTTCCACACTCCGTGGCTAGATCCTTCAGGAACAGATATTCTTTGGCAATGTGACGTCAGGTCGCTTGCCATATTTAATTATTTATTTCTTTCTTTTGGTAAAGAAATAAAAAATATTATAAACAATCGTTCGACACTCGATAGTTGGAAGACGACAGGGTGTTTGCCCCCCTTCATAGACTTGCAAGACATGCAGTAAATTAGTCAATCCTACGACATCTGATAACGGAATGGCGTCGGACCACCAGCCATCATCTGTTTCCTAGATTGACGATTGCCAAAACACTCTTCGACCACTCGTAGGACTGCGTCCCCATCATAAATTATACACAGGGTGCATAGTACTTCACCTCTCGATCCTATTCCTTTCATTACAAATGCGCTAACTCTAACACGGCCAAGCTGACATGCTTCGCGCACTCGAGAAGCTACCTATCGCGCAGCAATAATACTCAATATCAGATCGCCCGACCATACCTGATTCAACCAATACATTGTAGTATTTACTACCAAAGTATCCGCTGACCATTGCCAATCACAGTGTCTGAGGCGTCGCCGCGTGAACAGACCAGCACACAGCACATCTCTTGTTAACGCTACCGCCAAACACAAAACAAAAGACACCCACAACAGAGGCTTTTCTTTTTCAGAAGCGAGAACAGACCAGCCCACAGCACATTGTCTTATTAACGCTAAACACAGCAACACAGATGGCCACACAGGCTGCGCCTCGGTGTCTCACAATCAATACTTATCGACACCACAATGTTCACATTCTCATGCAATTTCCATACACATTCATACTATGGCATAGTAAGTATGCTGATGATTGTTGAACTGCATAACAGCAATAAATCAGACACAAATTACTCATAAGTTACAAAGCAACATTACAAAAATAATACGGATAATAAAGGAAAAGGAACTCTGTCTAACATATAACCCGCTAACACGGTTCATCTCCACTGCCACTCTCGTAGATTAAACTTTCATCTATGTCCGTATCACCCGACCATTCGCCTTTCCATAACCTGAGACGGTCCTTGGGAACCGTTTGCGGTCTTTCGGTTTTCCAACAATCTCATAACAGTCATTACTTAACGTTTTGGATACTACGAACGGTCCTATATATTTACGCTCTAGTTTCGCTCGCCTTGGGTCTGCGAGTTTTACAAAAACCGTATCACCCTCTTTATAAACTATGTTTGCTCCGCGCTTTTTATTAAATCTGCTATTCTATTTTTGAGCGTTTTCCAACAGTCTTCTCGATACTAATTTTCTATCCTTAATAATTCGTTCCACGCTAAACAATAAACGGTACGGAGAAAACCCAGTCGTTTCCTGAACAGTTGTATTTAATGAAAGCATTAATTTGGCTAATTTAGTCGGCCATCCCGAAATTTTATTTACATCCATGGCAAGCAAGTTTATCATCGTCGAAACATACCGCTCGGTCTGCCCGTTGGCACGAGGTGCTCTCGTCGCAATAAAATGCAGGTCCATTCCGTGCTTCTTAATGAACTGAACCAGAAGTTTAAATGTAATATTTGTTGCTCGAACCATGACAACGACTATGGGTGTACCGAATAATGTTAATCGTTTTTTAAATATTTGCAACATTTCCGCACCAGACGCGTTGATAGCCGTCCTTTGACCGTTCGAACGGTCCTACACGGTCACAATGCACCGCATAAACCGGTACAACTTCTTTATTATTCGAATGCAACAGTCCCTGTTTTGGACCCGTGGGTCGTTTCGATACAATACAAGTAATACAATGTTCAATACTTATGTAGAAATTTACGCATCTTCGGAAACTAATATTTCTGCGTTACACGCACATACGATTTTGCAGGGCCCACGTGACAATTTTCGTCGTGGTACAAACGCAGTAGGCCAATCCTACCCCGATACTCTTTGTATTTTCCTATACAAAACCCTTGGTCTAACCTCGAAATCATTACTCACAGTATCATCCGCTTTTATACGTACTATGATAGACTTCGTTTCCTCATCCTTCCGCTGGGCGATTTCTAACCACGAAACTTCGCAAATAGTATCGACACGGTAGATCCCGGCTTAAGTAATCTACGTGTTCCACGAATTTCCCTTTGCGGTACCCTATTTGAAAGTCATAATCCTGTAAAAAGATACACCATCTTGCAACACGCGGTAACAAGATCTTCGTGGTACTAGTAGCTTTTATAGCGTTACAATCGGTTACAATTTTAAAATTAATGCCCAGTAAATATACACGGAAAAGCCTCAGCCGATTCACGATTGTAAGCGTTTCCAATTCATACGAGTGTTAACGAGACTCCTCTGGTGTTGTGCGTCGGCTAAAATATGCTACAACCCAAGATCCCCCGTTTAACCTCCGAAACCAATTGGACTTGCATCCGCATGCAACTCTGTTTCTTTTTCGGGGTCAAAGATTACAAGTGAAGGATTAGAGCTTAATTTATACAGAATATAACGCCGTGCCCATTCTTGTTCCTTTCCCCAGTGCCAATGTCCGTTTTTTTTGGTCAGCTTGGTAATGCAGGTAGTTCGGACAGCAAAATCATGGACAAACTTCCGAAAATAACCAGCCAAACCCATAAATTGTCTGACCTACTTCACATTGCATGGGACGGGCGATTCTAATAAAGCACCGTCTTAATCTTTCCAGGTCTAATACCCTCGGCGGACACTTCCCTACCTAGGTACTCAATCGTTTCTTGAAAAAATATACATTTCTCAATGTTTAGCGCGAATCCCGCGGCATCCAACGCTTGCAAGACCATTTGTAGATATTTCAACCCATCCTCTACCGTTCGTGGAGGGATAAATACATCGTCCATATACACTAAAGCTACCTTATTCTGTAACGTTTCTAATGCGGCATTTATGGCCCTTTGAATAACGGCGGGTGCATTGCCCAGTCCGAATGGCATTCACAAAAATTCATAATGACCATCCGCGGTTACAAAGGCCGTTCTTTCTATAGAGTCCTCGGGGATCGGAATCTGGTAAAACCCGGATGTCATATTCAAAATTGTATAAAACTTTCCCCGTCCAAAACGGTCAAACTGATCTTCTATCAAGGGTAGCGGATACCGATCCTTGATGGTGATTCTATCACGCGCACAAAGACAACCTCGCACTACCATATCTTGGAAAATAATAGGGGTCAACTGGTGATTGATTGTAACGCGAGCATTGGCTTCAAGCTCCCCGTGACGAACACTTGTCTTCCTGTCACCCCTGTCCTCCCGAGGCATCCTCCGCTTCGACCAGCATTCCGATTCTTCATGTCCTCTCTTAGAACAACCGGGTCCAAGTAGGTTCACTTGGTCTTTGCCCGACATTTCGGGCAATCATCTTGCAAGTGCCCCATTTCGTTGCACCGCTAACAGCGGCCTCGCGAATTTCGGTCACGACGCTTGTATATTACACGTCTACTGTTCCTGTTCTTTTCGGTTTGCGGTATTTTCACGAAATTTGATATACCACTGAGCAAATCCGCGGTCGTTGCGTAACGTGCATTCATCGATGATTGTTGCACACTAGGATCGGTCACATGCCCGATGACTAAACTAATCAACTCGTGCGGCTTGAATGCAATTTGCGTCTGCCCATAGTACTTCAATTTCTTTTCGTGTATACTCGGGATATGAAGTCGCGGAATCGCTATTATAATTTACTTTATAAGTCCTCGTGGAAAGTCGTCCACGTTCTTGGATTGCCATCCCATCCCTTGTACCAATTTTTTGAGGCACCCGTCAATGCGTGGGTGGCTAAACTTAACCTCTGCTTGACAGGAAGCTTTTCCGTAATCTTTTCAACTTTCCACCTTTTCAACCGGAGATCGGTATGGCGTCCGCGGTCACTTTTTCACCTGTCGCGGATATAGCCGTCGATATTGCGCCAGACGCGATCGTTTCCACAAAACGACGGAAACGTTTGTCAATCGACGGCGAAGCCGATGTGCTCGGTGGACCTCCCATCATAAACGTGAGTTTTAGTAAAAACTGAACGTATCCCACTTGTGATGTTAGATATTGTCTATATATTTACGTCAAGATTATAAACTGACGAGTGCAATGTTCCACGGTTCTGGGGTAAGTGCCATGGGGTTCATCACAGTCCTCCATCCGAAAGGCATTGCCTTCCCCACTCCATGGCTGATCCTCCAGGAACAGAATCCCTATTCTTTAGCAATGTGAGGTCAGGTCGTTTGCCATAAAACATTTGATTCCTTTCGGATAATGAATAAACGTATCGAACACGGTTATTACACGACTTATTAATGTATTCCTTATTCATGAATAATGAATATTTCCATATTATTCTTAATTAAGACGATGTAACATTTGCCGCATGCTTTCTTCGGTACCCACGATGCCCCCATCACGACCAACCGCGACTGATCGGTTCGCACCTGAGCGCGCGCCGGCCGCTCTCATTGGCCAGTGTTTTTCGTTAATAACTCAAAAACGAAACTATACATAACATTTTTATCAAGGAAAAAGTTGTTTAGAGCTACACCCCAGCTACACCCCAATCCTCGATGTTCCCTGACTTTTGTGTCACCTTGTAGAGTTCCATGCCTTTTGGGTTGCTGAGCCTTGAACCCCGTTGGAGATGTGTCGCATTGTAGTCTCCATCTGAGATAAATCTCGCACCTAATGTCTTAAAGAATTTATTAAATTTGTCTTTACTTACTGGGTGCCTGAGTGGACAGTAGTCCACAGGATCATTCGTAGGGTGCGGACCATCACGAAATGCACATTTTGCAGCAGATGTTATTGACTATTTATAGTCCTGGTATGAGCTATCGTCTAATGGGAGATGGCATATATGTAGTAGTGTAATTGCGTGAGAGAGTGTGTGTGCGCGACGGTATGGCCCGTAGGAGCGCGAGGCTCGAAAAAAGACAAAAGGAGAATGGACAGAAGGAGTGTGGCGTAGGATACGAGCGTATGGTGACGATTGATTAACCCTAAATATATTTCTATCTAATGTTTCAGTTTTACTTTATTTGTTTAATTTATTCACAATCCGCGTCTAAAGTCTGCGTCCCTGTTAAGAGGTCGTCCTACATGGACGTATGAACGTACTATCCACCAAAGGTATATCAGAAGGGATCCGTAGAAGTTTCTAGTTTAATGTTTGTGACGGCAAAGCATGTGTGATTTGTGGCATTATCAGGACGACAGAATTGCACTTAAAGTCCGAAATTTCTTATTTTATTTGCGCTTGCACGGCGGCCCTGATCTAACTCTCTTGGCGTCCTATACCGGAGGTGGAAATGTTTACGCGGGTTTTGAGTAGTCTTAGGTAACTCGCGAACATTTCGGTACTAAAATTGCGCTGCGAGCCAGGGTCCAATAAGATATTTTATCTCGCGCAGTTGATAACATCCGTGGATAGGTTGTCACAGGCAGTCAATATATTCGTTATGAACGGGACTTCGTTTGGGTATGAATGTTCGGTCGCTCTACTCGTGCGTAAGTTGTCGTCATGTAATAGAATGGCCTTCCACCACATTTCCGACAGTTTGAGGAAAGGCGCTGCGAGACATTGTGCCTCTTGTATAGGCAATTGATGCAACGCTTGAGTAATTTGATTGAATTTGCTCTTCCTGGAGGGCTCTGATTTAAAAACTTATCGCGCTGGTTTATATAATGCGCCCCGTTGCAGATCATACACGAACCTGCGGAATTCGCGGTTGTGAAGCTATTTGTAGGCCTGATATGTTTACTGGGTATCTCCCGGGGGGGGGGGGGGGGGGGGCACGCGTGTGTGTCACTAGTCTCGCCGGTTCATCATCCGGCACGTATTTATTAAGACAGTCTACGAAAACCGTAAATTTTGGGATGAAGTCGTCTATTGTGCGTTCTCAGGAAGTGCGAGTTTGCTTATCTAATTTCAGGGATAGTATGAAAATAGTCATCTCGTCCCAATCCTCGTGTTGCTTCAGTGACATCAACGCGTTGATGTGCATTTCTGCTGCTTCCGATAAAGTGCGCAGTGAAGCTGGTTTATTTTTAATTACCTCCGGGAGCTCGAATAGGGCGCGCATATAAACCCGGATAATTTTTCGCGGTTTGTTGAATTGTTTTATACCAATTCCCATGGTACGAAATAATTGTCTTCGTACGCGGACAGCACATTAATAACTGAAGCTGCGTCACTGATTAAGTACGATTTTAGCCAATGAAATTTTTTTATAGTCTGTACTGTATCATTTTCCTGCACTAATGATGGGAATGTATCATGAAAACCCTGCCATTCTACGGGGTTGCCGTCCAATTGAGTTTTAAACGTTATTGTTATTAATTACACTGCTCAACACGGGTCTGATTTTGTAGGTTTCAATAAGCGTTGTTGTAGACTTTAATGTGCTGAATACGAATCCGCAATCCGTTTTGCTCCAGACCGTACCATTGTTGAAAAAATCAATTCTGAAAAAATCGCAAATTTTCAACATTGGAAGCGTTTTGTACTTTTGCGGTAATAGTTATTCAGTTGCGCTTGGTGCGAAATGATTGTTTGAAGTTTCACGAATAAAATGATATAATTCGTAATTAGATTATAAACATTTAAACGTGTTTAAATAATGATGAAAGTGAAAAGGACATCGAAAATACGCTCAATTTAGCCGATATCTTTCAATTTATTCGTATTCAGCAGATTGAAGTCTACAAGGAACTCTACTTATTGCTAGCAGTGGTACGTGTTATAAATTGTATAAACGAAATGAATGCACGCAGTATGAGTAAGGAATGGAAAATAAGTAATCCTAAGTATACATATACCGTACGTCTGTTGTAACGGAGCACGTTTTCGGCAATGTGGTACGGGAATTCACGGTAATTAGGGGTATAATTACGTGGTTGTGCGCTGCACCAGTTTTCGCGGGAGATTTAACAGTTCCGAAAGAAGAAGTTCGCCCTGTGGCTTCCTCGGTAATATTTGACAGTGCCACCTACTCGGCTTCCATGACTGATGTCGATATGGACCTCTGCTTTGATGCTCTCCCTGTCACAATGTTTCTCCAGATTGCGGCGACCATTCCACTGTATAAGTGCCTGTCGTCGAGGTCGCTGCCCCAGTCTGCTTCGCTCCACATTGTAAGTTTGCGTTCTCCTTTGCTGTAAAATAAGCAATATTCTATAGTACCCTTCAAATACTTGACGATTCTCTTTGCCCCAGTCCAGTGTTTCCATCCTGTGTTCGAAGAAAATTGTGAAATCTTGGACACTGCGTTCTTGTATCTTGGCCGCGTTATCCAGTCTGGAGCACTAAGTCAAATACATCAGTGACCAAATTATTTCACGATACTATGAAAATAATTTTTCTTCTTCTTTCTTTGGAGAAGCATCTGCATGCTGATCGACATTCCATCACACTATATCACTGTAACATCGGGATGATATTTGGTTGCTGGTTAAGGGTGATGTTACCCGCATCGTGTCGATTAATTGTTACTTCCAAGAAGTATAAGATGCTTCCCCAAGATCTCTGATTTCGTACTCAGTCTGATTGTCTTTACTACGCTGTTCATTTCGGCTTCATCTGTGGTAAACAGAAAAATGTCGTTTACGTAAGTAATGAGAAATATGTTAAGGTCGTGTCTATATACGCAGTTCGAAGATGTTAGACGTTCGATACCGATCTTGGGTATCGAAAATATGCATTGAGAGCTTCATTCCAGCTCCACCTGCTCTGTTTTAATCCATGAATTGGGCAAACTAATCCCGCAAACCTTGCTCTGTTCGGCTTCATAAAAAGGTGGGTATTGTAAGAACAACTTTTCGCTAAGTGTGCCATTGAGGAAGGCGCATTATATATCGATGTGACGAATGATCTAATTGGACATCGTTGCAAGGGCTAATAAGTACCTTAGTATGGAAATATTTGCTACTGGAGCATAAGTTTCTTCGTAGAATATGCCTTCCTTTTGCTTGAATACTTGTGCGACTAGCCTTGCCTTGTGGCGATCTATTTTTCCGTCAGAATTCGTTTTCAGTTTAAATACCCAGCTACATCTCATGCATGACCTGCCTGATGGTAACGCCTCAGGTTTCCATGTCTGAAGCTGTTCTAGGCTTTGAATCTCTTCACGTATGGCGTATTTCTAATATTACGATTGTGGCGAGGCTAACGCCTCTTCTAGGTTCCCAGGCTCGATTATCTTCGTTAATTTAGCTCGATACTTTCCTTGTGTTTTCCCTTTCTTCTTTAACGGTGCCTTGGTGACGGTTTTCTGGGACTTCCTCGTTGTTTCGTGCCCGTCTTTCCCTTTTCGCTTGGTAGCACTATCTTGGGTTCAGTTGGTTCTTCGTTTCCACCATAATAATTATCGCTATCGCTACTATCGATTGTAATCTCGACTGGCCGCTTCGGTCGCGGTAATTGGCCCGTTTCTCCTTGCGCCGCTTCCTCTTTTGGTATCTCTAGGTGATGGCTAGGTCGTAAATTTTCTGAATTAGAAAATTCGAATTCGATGTGGTTATTACCATAGATTGTTTCATGCCCTCTTCTCCTTACATCGAATTATAGATGTTTGTTTGCACGACTTCTTTGCGCTTCGGCTCCCATACCCTGTATCCTTTGGTTTGACTCGAATATCCCACCATAATGCATTCTTGGGCGAGAAGATCCAACTTCTTTCTTCCTTGTGTCGATAGATAAGCATATGCTAACGAACCGTATGCCTTTATGTGTCTTATACGTGGACGTATCTCGGTCCAAATTCCTTCGGGAACATTGTCTTTAAGGCTACTGTGGACCATCCGATTCCATGGGTAAGCCGCTACACTCGTCGCTTCAGCCCAGAAGGAAGGAGGTAGTTTGACTGACGTTAGCATTGATCTGACGAAATCCATTAAAGTAAGGTTCATTCGTTCTGCGACTCCATTCATTTGGGGTGTTTCGCTGCAAGTGCGTTCATGCTTGATGCCTAGTTCGTCGAATAACTTGTTCATCCCGTGGTTGCATTATTCTAGGCCGTTGTCGGTGAATTTTACCTTTAGGCCCTTGTCTTTCTCGACTTTAGCAATATACTTCTGGATGATTCGAGTGACCTTTTTCTTTTCTTTCAGAAAGTGTATCAATTGAACTAACGGATATTGGTCCACATAAATCAGAATAAACTAGTTTCAATATTTAATTTGATTGTTTACTAAAGATGGACTTACATGCGACTTTTGTCTATTTTCCGCTGCAGCAGTCTGAACATTTCTCTTGGTTGATTTCGTCGCCTTCGGGGCCTCTCACTAAATCTCTTTTTGCGAGTTTCTTTATACCACGCACATTTATATGCTAAATCTAGCGCGCCATAAGATTAGTTGCTGTATAACTAGGTGATGGATTCTGAATATATCTCCGTTCTCTGGGCCCGCAAATTCTGCCAGAATAACATAAATTATCCATACGATAAGCTCGCACGATTATCTTGTTCGCACGCCGATCTGTGGTTTCCGCTTGGCCATTCTCAGACATCCAGTTTCTTTTACAACCGGGTACGCAATGCACATGTTTCAGCGTTAGCTCATATTCTTCGTTACTGACTCTTCCGATTACTATAATTTCACCGATTCTTGTCGCGGTAAGCGATCCTGCGTCCGCCCTCAGGGTAGCGTCAGCAGTTCTAACCGGTTCGGACTATGTTTCCCTGAAGTTTTTCATTCTCTGTGCTTCCACGCATGGTGCGTCGCTGCGCTGTCTAGTATCCAGGCGTCGTCTATTTCGACGTTATGAAGCGCCATTAGGAGGGCAAATGAATTTCTGTTCCGGTCCCTTGGACGCTCCTTTTGCTTGCTGCGTTGCTCCGACATTGATTTGCGAAGTATACAGATTTTCCGCATCTAAAGCACTTACAGGGGAACACCGCGAACCCTTACTCACGGATTTGAATGAAACTTTGTAGGTTAATAGAGTGATCCAAGACAAGAATAACGGTATGCTTCATTCGTGCCCAATCGCCCTTTAAGGGTGTGAATATTACGTGTTTTATTCTGAATTTAACCATGTATACTAATGTTACTACTCCCCATCGACTTATGCAGATACACGACCAAGATCCAGCGCGACCTCAAGAATGTGAGGTTGCTCAGGAGGGTAATATAGAGGAAAACGGTCGTAGCAATGAATTTGATGGCAGGTGTGTTCCGGGTGGAAGTGGTAACGAAGACCAATTATAAAACTCGAGCTGTTGAGTTTTCGAGAAGCGGTAACAGAAGGTGCAGGATTCTCGACAGTGTACAGCATAGGTTTAGAAAAGTTAAATCAGTTGAACATCTGTTTCAATGGGAAGAAACGTTGATGCACATCAATTTTTTGAAAACTATGTTGGTGGAAATACATGTATAAGCGTATTCAGACTGGAAATAAAATATTAAATCAGTATGAAACAAATGTTCATGTATGGTTATATGCGATATAGCGCAGTGTATATGACATGTTATCAATCTCTATGTAATATCTTATATTATGCTAGTTTTGTGTTATCATACTTAATATCGTCATATATTAGGAACTGCAATGAAAACAAGAAATCTGAGTATGTAATTTACTGCGTGTTTTTAGCGCCCAATCACGGGCATGGTGTACGTTTCGTCGTGTATCTGCATAAGTCGATGGGGTATAGTAACATTACTATACAGGGTGTCAGAAGACTCAGGGAACATCGAGAATTAAGGTATAGCTGAGGGGTAAATAAACAACTTTTCCCTTGGCAAAAATGTCATACATAGTTTCGTTTCTGAGTTATTAACGAAAAACACTGGCCAATGAGAGCGCCCGGCGGGTATCGGCCGACGCGCGCTCAGGTGCGAACCGATCACTTGCGGTTGGTCGTGATGGGGGCATCGAGGGTACCGCGGAAAGCATGCGGTAAATCTTACATCGCCTTAATTAAGAATAATGTGGAATTATTCATTATTCGTGAATAAGAAATACACTAATAAATCGTGTAATAACCATGTTCGATACGTTTATTCATTATCCGAAAGGAATGAAGTGTTTTATTACTTTAGAAAAAAATACTTTTTTTTATCGGTACGTTTTCAGGTGGATAAATTATGTTTTAAGAAAAACGCTTCGCATACTAATGTTAAGAAAAGCTAGTTAAACTTACCCTTTCGTTCACGAATTAATCTGCTTAACATTGTGTGAATCCTAACGTAGGTAACGCTCCATAGCTGATCCTGTTACGGCCGGCTTAGTGACGTTGCACGATCGCTTCACGTCACGATCACTTCCCTTCACGATAACATCACTTCACGATAACTTCACTTGACGGTCGCTTTCACTTGACACTGTGATATTTAGGTATAGTTAAAAACAATTTACTGTTCTTACGTTTAAAAATTGTGGCTCCGACAGGTGCCGATTGTGGGCCCCAAAAGGGGCAGATTGTGGTGGCGGTGGTGTCAATTTAGGCTCATGAGGCTGTTCATTACGGGTTCGACGTGGCCCCCTTCAACCTGTAATGTCTTTTATTAAATTCCGCATCGACATACAATATCATTCTTACAATACACTCTTACAAACTTGTAATTTGTTCATTACGGGTTCGAAAAGGGTTCCTCGAAACGTGGCCTCGGAAAACGATCTGGGGTCGAAGGATCGTTGCTCGACGTAATCTGCCCGATAATCCAAACAACGAATCAATAGGCGGTAGGATACTTAGGATCTGTGTGCGACGCGTACGTGCGCTATCGGGCTCTGCGTTGATGTTGCCCGGATGCCCAGCTAGAGCGTACGCAATTCGAACATTCTTGCACACGTATCGCTGGAATATTATACCACACGCTTTCCTTCCTTCCTACTGATAAAATATTCCATCCCTAACAAACGCCATCTCGGATCCACGAAATGCTTAAGCTGGCAGAGACATTCTGCTATTCATACGGGTAACATGGATCGTACACCCGGAGAATATTATCAAATGTTTTTTGTATTCGCGCAGTGCGGTGGCAATGCCAACGCTGCCGTTGCTCGATACCGCGAGTTGCATCCCGGCGAACGAATACCGAGTGCAAAAGTTTACCGCGCAATGGCGAACCGCCTGTATTCGACTGGTTCCTTTCGCGTCGATCGGTCAGAAACTGGCCCGTCGTGTCGAATTCCGTTGGCACAGTTAGACGCAGTACTGGAAGAGTTCGACCGGGATGGCACGCAGAGTGTGCGAGAAGTCAGCAGGCGGGTAGTGTAAGTTTAAATTTACAAATACGTAAACATTTTATAATAAAAATGGAATTCTTTTCTGTTTTATTTTAGTTTCAATCGGGCATCGGTGCATCGGATCCTGCAGGATGAAGGTATGCACCCGTTTAAGCATGTGCGGACACACACCTTGAACCACGCAGATTACTCCCAACGGGTGGATTATTCACGGTGGCTTTTGGGAGAAATCGTGCGGAATCCATCGTTCTGCAGATACGTTTTGTGGACTGTTGAAGCCTATTGTAACCGGGAGGGATGCTTCAATGGCCACAATTCGCACGTGTGGAGCGATGAGAACCCGTTCGCGATTCGTCAACGAATCGGCACAGGAACGCTGGTCGATCAATGTATGGGCCGGCATTTGCGATGAACTTATTGTTGGGCCATACATTCTACCGGATAGATTGGATGGGCCAACATATACATATTTTTTGAAGGATGTTCTTCCTGGTCTATTGGAAGAAATTCCTTTAGAAATTCGGAGGAACATGTATCTTCAGCATGATGGGGCTCCCGCCCATTATGCCGCAAATGCCCGGGAATACATAGATGAAGCCTTTAGCGACAGGTGGATCGGCCGCCTGGGTCCGGTGCCGTGGCCCCCACGGTCGCCGGATATGAGCCCGTTGGATTTTCTTTGGGGGGGGGGGGGGGGGGCGCACCTGAAGGTAAGTTAAGTATCACTATTATTTTGCACTAACTTTGAAAATCTGGGTTTACACATTTTGTATTTTTCGTAATTTTTTCAGACCAGAGTGTACCGCCAACCGATAGAGACGAGGGAGGAGGTGGTGGCTCGAATCCATGCCTATGTCGCTATGCTAACTCGCGACACACTGCGAGGGGTCCAGCATCAGTTGCGGCGGCGCGCAGAGGCGTGTATTCAGGTTTGTAAGAGCGTATTGTAAGAATGATATTGTACGTCGATGCGGAATTTAATAAAAGACATTACAGGTTGAAGGGGGCCACGTCGAGCCCGTAATGAACAGCCTCATGAGCCTAAATTGACACCACCGCCACCACAATCGGCCCCTTTAGGGGCCAACATTCGGCACCTGTCGGAGCCACAATTTTTAACCGTAAGAACAGTAAATTGTTTTTAACTATACCTAAATTTCACAGTGTCAAGTGCAGTTATCGTGAAGTGATGTTATCGTGAAGGGAAGTGATCGTGACGTGAAGCGATCGTGCAACGTTACTACGCCGGCCGTAACAGGATCAGCTAGGGAGCGTTACCTAGGTCAGGATTCACACAATGGTTAATTCGTGAACGAATGGGTAAGTTTAACTAGCTTTTCCTAACATCAGTTATGCGAATCGTTTTTCTTAATACATAATTTGTCCACCTGAAAACGTACTGATAAAGAAAAGTATTTTTTTCATAAGTAATAAAACACTTCACTCCTTTCGGATAATGAATAAACGTATCGAACATGGTTATTACACGATTTATTAGTGTATTTCTTATTCACGAATAATGAATAATTCCACATTATTCTTAATTAAGGCGATGTAAGATTTACCGCATGCTTTCCGCGGTACCCTCGATGCCCCCATCACGACCAACCGCAAGTGATCGGTTCGCACCTGAGCGCGCGTCGGCCGATGCCCGGTGGGCGCTCTCATTGGCCAGTGTTTTCGTTAATAACTCAAAAACGAAACTATGTATGACATTTTTGCCAAGGAAAAAATTGTTTATCTACTCCTCAGCTATATCTCAATTCTCGATGTTCCCTGAGTCTTCTGACACCCTGTAGAGTTACCATGCCAATGCGATATCTTTTGTTTCAACAAACTATTATATCTGAATATTTATTAATGTTTTAATGTGTGAACCATAATAAATTGAACATTAATAAACTTGGTTTCTTAATTTCATGTAATACATGCCTTACAATAAAAATAAAGATACAATATGATCTGAAATATATCATGTTTGGTCTCATTTCAATCGCAAAAATTTCAACAATATGTTTAAAAAAGTTGGAAGTCGAAAAAACTAAAAATGAAAAAGTTAAGCTGTCGTTTTTATTATAGCATCGTTTTACACTTGTGTATTCACACCGACACGGTGGTATTTAAATTTCTCGGCTGCACGGCCATCGTTCTATCCTTGTTTTTTCCTTTACAACCTAGCGACACCGACAAAAGCGCGCCGCGAACTTCAAGAAATTGGGGTCCGTTCTACTGACACTGTCTCAAACCATTTACACATTGATCAACAGTATATCATATACTGTATGTGTGCACCCATTTCAAATTGGCATGGCACTGCCCTGCTCGGTTCGTCGGGTGGTCGAGCTTTGTAGTTCGTTTAGTGGGGTGAGAAATCCTGTTTTTACGCGATACGCGGCTTCGATGATACTACAGGATGCGTTGAGAGCTCAGTCTACGGAGGTTGAAATCTCCGTTTCGATTTCTATCGACACCGTTGCACGCGTTTGACCCTACGACTTTTTACGGAGATAGGGGTGATAAATTGATTTGAATGTTAACTTAGTTAATGAATCTCATTTTTGACTGACTAAGAATAGACTGATAATAAAGGAAAACGTAATAATAAAACGGATCTATTGAGTGTGTAATATCTAGTGAAATAATGTTGGGGAAAGATACTGTTTCCCGTACGTCTTCAGGTAAAAGATTATACTGTTTCTCTAATTTCTGAATCAAAGTCGTCACCTGGTGTCTTGCAGTGCGAGAGGATACTGTTTCTCGCGCCTCAGAGTCAAAGACTGACAGAAGAAGAAGGAGAGTATACTGTTTCTCCTTGTCTAATGTACTGAGGTCTTGCAGTAGGAGAGTATACTGTTTCTCGTACCACTGAGTCACGGACTCAGGCAAGAAAAGGGAGAGGTGTCTCCGTTTCTTGTACAAGACCCTGTCAAAGACTCCTTTAGACGTAGGATGTGGACTATATAGACTCTGAATTGAAAGTAGTAAATCTGAATAATGAATTGAGTAATGGACTCTAATTATAGTAAGTCAAAACTCTATGGAGAGTGCTAGACTTTAACTGGAACTGAGTCATGGACTCTGAATGTAGCTAGTCAAGTGGCAGTTTCTAAAACGGGAGTTGGACTCTACGCATGGACCGTTTGAACTTTAACTCACGACTCTAAGTTCTGAAAAACAACCGACGTAGTTCAGTGGAACGACCGACGGAATTCTGTGAAGACTGTACGAGTCCTTGGTAACTATTATACGAATTTGGTTCACGACTCTAGGAGTCCTGATGATCGACTGACTTCCTCGTCGAGTGCATCGCATCACGTCGACTCGGAAGTAACTTTTTGGCACGCTTATTGGATATTAGAAAAAAGGACTAAATGCCAATCAGCGTGCTTTTTAATACGAGGACACACCCATCCCTTTTTGCCCTCGTTGCGCTCTGTACAAGGGGGGGGGGGGGTGCACCCTGACCGTCTTGACCTGGCAACGCACGGGAATTTCCGCCAGGGTCCCAGAGCCTGACCTGGTCTCGCCTGCTGCGACACAGCTGTGGGCCCTTTTAGAAATTCCCGTTTATGACGCATGCAATTGACTATTGAGGCCGTGTATGCTTAATTAGTTATATCCTGATGGATTATGAACAATAATGGCTTTCTCAAAAACAGTTTTATTGCTAGCGCGTCATAAACGACTTAACCATCTGCATGTCGAAGGTTGTTCTTTCTGCAGATTGTTAGCCGACTTTTTATTAGGTGGGTAATACATTCCGCGTGCTGGTTCCGAGGATTTGCCGCGGAACAAATCCCCACACCATTTTTTTTCATTTAGCTCTGGACGAACTGTACCTATTCAAACGCCTTCGATAATCTCACATATATTTTAATTATATTACAATTATATTATTGTTGTATAATGTAGTTAATATATTTCCCACATATTAACATAGCAGCTTTATTGGTAATGTAAATGAAACACGACCAAATGATTGAAATTTTGAGTTACACATTTTGGGCTTTGAATTGACGTGCATACACGTCCAAATGTTAGAAATATTAAACAGTACCATAATTGGTAAAACGGTAGAAAAAAGCGCTTCAACTTCATATTTACGTAAATTAAATTAAAGTATTTAACAAATATTTTTAAAACATTTGTAAACATATATTGATCATTGCCATATAGTTAGTAATTTAAAAAACTTAATGTAAAAAGACTGAACCCCAAGGGTATTCGAACCTACGAAAAAGTTTGCAGCGGCTCGAATTAACATCTCGGCTCGAGCCAATTCATTTTGCTGATGGTTATAATTGTAACAGATGCGGCACAGCGTGACAGAGGTCTTGATACGTTGCGGCAACTATGTATAACTTGCGTCTGTGTTTGCGTATCAGGTATTCACGTATGAATCGCCGTTCGTGGTGTGAAATTATAACTTACATTTACCGACTGATTTGTATTTTTATCGACTCTGACGATAACCTGTCCAAATAAACTGAAATGTCCCATAAATGCCACCGACGGAGAATCATTGAACTATTCTCACGTCGGATGCGTGTAAATCGTAAAACTGTTTCTTCCCTTTCCAGAAGTGGTAGATTGTGAAAAATTGAATTTATGTGATTTTGTGCTAGTTCAAGGAAGCCCGATAGGGTGTTTTAGCAGTGAATAAACCATTAAATCGTTCAATATTTGCGAAATGTGAAGTGTGTCAAGATGCTGCAGCCATCTTGTTGCTTACATCGATGTCTGTCTCAAGCTTGCCAGTTTCAGAAATAGCGTTATCCTGAACGAATGATGAATTTATTGGTGTTCAAACATATCAATCGGGCTGCGGTGAAGTCTGCCCGTGTGTTGTATACGCGTGAAAGTTTTATTAATGAAATTACAGGGACGCAAAATCGATTCTATGAAATCGAGCCTCTCTCTCGCGCATGGCGTATACGCGCATGCTTTCCTTTGTTTGTTGAGTGCAGGCACACAGGTCATGGCGCATGGAGTCGGGACCCTTAAATCGTAGAGAGTATGTAATTTTTGTCAAGGTCGGTACTTCAGAACATGTGACTGGATAACGCACAAGTTGCGAGGTTTATCCTACATCTCGCCTGCGTTATTTTATCCTGTTTATCATTCTGTTGTAACTTTAAATGCCTCATTTATACTTTGTCGTTAAAATAGAAATCTGTTACATTCTAAACTGCGATAATACAGACAGCAGACAATATTTGGGATTCTAGAGATGTCGATGGGTTCAAGATCACAACTTGACCTTCTGAATCTTCCGTTCACCTTCGCCTACTTATTGCTGGTGCTCAATTTATTTTTGACGTGACTTGCAAGCAAAAAGGGACACATACCTGTGAGACTCTTGATTATAATCAATCCACTGACAGAAGCATTAATTTTTTCACTATGGCTTAAGAAATTTAAGTTACTTTTTTTCACTTTTTTAAATTTGTTTTGCTTAAATAACCTTGTAGAAATTGTATAAAACGTCCACTACTACTGTATCGGATTTATCTGCTGCAATGATTTCTTAGTTCTGGGAAACGTATTTAACCTACTGAAAATCAGTAATCAAATAAGTGGATATAACGAATTGCTGCATTCATGAATAACATTACAACCAACTTAAAGTTAGAATTATTAATACAAGTACCACAATCTTGCTTCATGGTTTTCTTCCCCAACAAAAGAAATTTTGATAAAAAATAATGAGTCTTTGATACCGATGTCTTAAACTGTTTTTCCTTCGTACATTTCAAATATTAATTAGTATCTCTTTATATGTGAGCAAAATTTGATTCCTTTGAACTGCCGCAACGTTACAGCGATAGTTTAGAAGACGAATGAAAAATAAATCAAATGATTAAAACCAATTCTATACCCTATAACCTCGTTCATATTTCTTCATCGCTGTAAAACCCCCCGTAGTTAGGTTGCCATTTCCTTATGTGAACTCTTGGTTGCGTATTTCTCCATCTCGGCTCTTCGGTTGAGACGTGTAATGTTATTGGTTTATGGTTATGATGTCGCTGGCGATTCGGCGTTACTTCGATTTCTAATGTCGGCATACGTGACGGCGGATGACCTATAAAAAAAAGTACCGTTATTTATCTAATGAGCAACATCGATCAACAAACCGTTTTAATAACTATCTATCGACCAGTTAGCAACTGATTTTTATTCAACTATCGTTCATCTGTCTAAATATGATTTTCTGACATACTCGTGTTTTAAAAATACGAACATATTTATATTTAAAAATAGTTATATTATTAATCTTAAGCAATTTTAGCGCATTGAATAATATATTTTATACTCAAACGATAAGCATCTTATTCAAAAAACGGTGTAATCAATATTAAATATAAGGTAATTAAGAAATCGTCGCACAACCGAAAAGAGACTGAGGAATACTTATACGTATAGAAGAAAATCAGTTGGAATTTCGGAATACACTTTGAACATAAAACTATGGTTTCGAGAAACTTACTTTTCAATGTTTCATCGAATAATTGTGCCACCATCATTTATGAATCATCATGAATGAAGTATGAAAAGAGCGTAAGGTGTAAAATAGCAATGATAGTAAATCGTGGAAGTGTTTTACATTTCCAAAGAAAAGTTCGATCAGAAGTAGCAATTCAATACTAATACAAGCTTCCTTTTTCTGTACTTATCAGCTAACAAATGTGTTCATAATGCTACAAGCATTCCAAGCTATTTTCACAATATGATCAAAATCTCTATTTTGTAATTTTTTACTACATTTTATTTGTATGTTTTCCTGAAGTACAGTCTGTATCAAAAGTTTGCCATCAGCCCATCTGTTGCGCCGCAATAGCAGTCATAAACCCATTCGGTTGGTTAAAATTCCTTAAATTATTATTTTTTGTGAGCTGCTATTGCTTTCTGTTTACAAATATTGCTTACTACTTGCGAACCGTTAGCTGAACACGTGGACTTTGGGCGGGACGCCCCCAGGGCAGTCGCTACCAGAGGGTATGCGGTAGACAGGGGTTGCTGGTTTCCATTTTCACCCCATTCCTTCTAATCAATTAGCGATTTCCTTCGCCACGTCCCTGCATCCAAAATTCTAATAAATTCCCCAATTCGCATACTACTCCAGCAACTCGTACATCTCCAAACTCTAGCGAGCTTTGGTAATATATCTGACGAAGACACATCAGTCGTTTTAACATCTTCGACAAGTCGGTCAATACCTGCGACAAGTATGTTACCACCGATGACCACAGACCTTTAATATCTACGACTCGGGCCATATAAATAAAAGTTCCTAGGATGAATCTAACAAGTGCTTGTAAATGCAGATTCATCATTAACCAGCTCGCAAGCCGGTAAGTTGAAGTCCGACACATATACCCAATTTTTAAATAAAATGTAGTTAACGATGATCTTTAGTCGTACTTGCTATTTTCGTTGCCCACAATATCATGTGGTAAAAGAGTACGAATGTAGT
The DNA here is from genome assembly GCA_948146005.1 of Nomada fucata. Lineage (NCBI taxonomy): Eukaryota > Metazoa > Arthropoda > Insecta > Hymenoptera > Apidae > Nomada > Nomada fucata. Next base: position 17,210,453 of record OX411282.1, on the reverse strand, counting down.
AAAGTATGAATCTGTCCGCAAGTAGGAGTGCGCAGTTTTTTGAACATAAAGTAACTCTGAATGGTGTTGCTAACTGAAATGTCATAAAAGTGAAGCTTAAACTGCTAAAAAAAACTCGTATCTAGCATGAAAGATACGAATCTTTTGTACCACTCTGGGTTCGAGTGGTAATACAAAATAGGAATTGTTTTATGGAACCGTTTTATGTATTCAAAAAATAAGTTTCTGTTAAGTCAGGATAAGTTTTTCATAGAACTATTGTCGAGTTTTACCGCAAACAGCTTCCTACGCGGCACGAAATTTCAATGTCTTCAGTGGTAATCATAATTTTTCAAGGAATTTTAGTTGTATAGAAAAATATTGTTCAAAGAACTAAGCGGGACTATATTTGATAATAAAAGTAAGCCCTATTTAATGAAGTTGTTAAAGCAATATTCTGTGCTTTAACCAGTTAAAATATGAATCAAAATTAACTACTAATTATCTATATGAAGCAATAGCAAAACTGACATTCACATTACCATTGTTATTGTGATTGGGGCGGATGTTGGTCCAAATTGGGCGATTTTGATTTGGTGCTGGAAATCGAATGGTGATCGGACGTTGGGGAACTCCTGTGGTAACTGCGCCTGGCGAAGCAGAAGAGTGTGAAGAACCGATAGAACTGGCAGAGGAAGCAGCAGCTGCATTGCTCACACCTAAAGGTGGTACATAATATTTTCTTGATTACCATGTATAGGATAAAAATGGTTAACAGCTTCGGATACAGCACCAACAATTCCATTGATTCCTGCAGTGAAGGACATCGAGTGGCTTTGCGTAGTTGCACTATGGACAAATATAAGTGTTATGTATACATATATTGTTAACACCGTTCAGAGTTCGTCGATTACAAAGCAAATGAACCGAATTTTGTTAATCCATGACCAATACAACCAATAATAATCTACATGATCGTACAGTGGAAGGTGGTAAATGATATATGTGAGTGTCTGAGGTGAACATTTTTAGTAGTTGTCTACTAAAAACATTTTGTCTTATACTCTTTTTGGGTAAATCTACGGAAGTGCTCCGACCTCTCCGATTTCGATGATTTTTGAATATGTTGTAGAACAGAGTATCCGGAACAACTTTTTCCTATGCATATAACCGCCGCTCGGCCTCAGTTTTCGAGATATTTGCCAACAAATATAGCTACTACTACATTGAATTTTGTATAATACGTGCACGCTCGCGGCAACGTGTCAGGCTGCCGCTTTTCCGGCGGCCGGCGAAGAATATGTACACCGGGTGACCTCATATAAATTGTACCTCTAGAACTAGATATATCATATCAGATTTGGTATTGGCGGGAGAGGGGCCGTGCCCCACCCCACAAAATTAAACCCACACCTAACCCGAATCTAATTTTTATTTAATCAAATATGATTTTGGGTTAGGTTAATTAAAAAAAGGACGAAGGATTACTATGGTTGTTTTTGGCAGATGTGCACGTACTTGCGATTCCCGTGGTACTGCAAGTATGACGTTCTGCGGACGTGCAGGGTGGAAGGTCAGGTATCTAACCATGTGCTAAAAAATCATTACTTTTTCGATGAGTTGACCGAGTACAGAGTATACAGTTTCTCATCGGAAAAGAAAATTCTAACCCAAATTGATAATTGATTAAATAAAAATTAGATTCGGGTTAGGTTTGGGTTTGATTTTGTGGGGTGGGGCACGGCCCCTCTCCCGCCAATACCAAATCTGATATGATATATCTAGTTCTAGAGGTACAATTTATATGAGGTCACCCGGTGTACATATTCTTCGCCGGCCGCCGGAAAAGCGGCAGCCTGACACGTTGCCGCGAGCGTGCACGTATATACCACGTTCAATGCGTAGTAGCTATATTTGTTGGCAAATATCTCGAAAACTAAGGCCGAGCGGCGGTTATATGCATAGGAGAAAGTTGTTCCGGATACTCAGTTCTACAACATATTCAAAAATCATCGAAATCGGTGAGGTCGGTGCACTTCCGTAGATTCACCAAATTGACTTATTAGTATGTAATTGTTGTGCTTCCATGTTATTAATTATCTAAGGAGTTACTATATACTGTGTTGTTTGAATTGCAAATTTATTGACAAATTGTCACTGGCAACTTCAATTAATCAATAACTGTTACAGTTGCGAGCACCGTATCGGTATATTTATAAATTAATCCTGATTTTAAAAAACGTACCCACTGACTGGCGATAGAAGTTGACCGAAGCTGTTGGTGTCAAAATAACTGGCAGATTCAGGTTCCACTTTAAAGCCCAAAGAATTCGCGCTGTTTCCTGCATTTACATTGATATTTGTTGTAATAGGAATAGACAACAGCCGCCTGTTCTTCAATTCGGACATTTTTACAACTTGTTCTGGCACCAGTTCTGGTGGTGTGTTCCATAATCGTTCATCTTCTGCTGTGAGAAGAATGCGATCATCTACAAAACGGGATAAGCTTTCCGTAACATGATTTAAAAAGCAGAAAATTTACCCTAATCACACTTCAAAAATCGGTTCTCATTCTATAGTAAGCCGTTGTATAACATTCTTTTAATCTTATTGTAAAGTAATTATGAACTAATACAAATGATTAACCTTTGTATTTGGAAGTCGGCTGAGTCTGATCCAAAACCGAGACAAAAATAAGCTTTTCTTAATTTTAATGTACCATTCGAACTAGTGTATTCGAGGAAGAAAATAAATAGTTCTAGAACTGCTGTGCGAGAAATTCAATGAAATGTTGCAATATCAAGTCGAAACATTCAAATAAATTATATTTTTTACTTCGCGATCATTTTATGTGAATACAAGAGATACAGCATTGTGACTCGAAATTTCTTATCTGTGGTACATTTCGAAATGCCGTACACCAGTTAAATAAAGTATTAGACAGATAAAGGTTAGACACTTTCTATCGTAATAAAAGTGCTGCTCCACATAGGAACGCTTAATTATATCACGTGATAAATCTGTTACACTGCTACACACTTGTCGCAAGTTAATTAGTATGCTCTTCTTGAATTATTTATGTCGAGCATTGTTCACTGTATATTTACGTAACGTTGCTCTAGTACTCGAAATATCACGTAACTCGGCGTAGTATCATGTAATTATTGCAGAGATTTGAGTATAAGTTACGATCGATGGAAGAAAAGTGATATCACGCGCAATATATTTCCAACCTGTAGTAATTATTTTTACCTGCCCACGCCATTATTAACACAGAGCACAACGGCACGAGGTAAAAAATGCTCACAGCCATCTCTAAAAACGTTCTGACTTGTTCCTGGCTGTTCTCCGCCCTTTTTCAATAAGTGTGGCCGACCTTAAAATCCTTATTGATATTCATCGTGCGTCCACCCACGTAATACTGCTCGACGAATAGAGTTACAATCATGCGATGACTCGTTCGCTCGAAAAGAAATGGGATTATCCATGAACAGCGCATGAATAATCCGATATTACCATTTTCGTAAACAACAAGAAATTTTATTTCGATATTGCATTATTAATTTGATTCCTCTGGTTTTGTGAATAGAACTTGATGGATCGTTCGGTGAATCAGTACATTTCTTTGTGGGATCTACCCTGCTATTCAAAAATGTTCTTGGCAAAGTTTTATAATTTCACCGTGCGTCATGTCCGTTAAAATTTTTAATTATAGATACATAACTTGCACCAAATTTGTACCTACTTTTGTGTCTTAATGGGCCCACCTATTTATTTAACTGTGGCGATACGTGGAACGACCACGTCGCCACAGCGAGATCCAAATATCCGCCCGCCGATTGATCCACTGTTTGGATTATCGGGCGGATAACGTCGAGCGACGATTCCTCGAGAGGAATATCAGTTTCCGAGGCCACAGGGTCATTCCCGGAAAATACACCCCCTCTCGAGGTTACATCTTGAGAGATCTTGAGAGCGGGCACGAGGCTCGAACGGTAAGTCGAGTGAAGCGAAACCGAGCAGCACGAGCTAGCGAGCAACGAATAAAGAATTCTATTCCACTACAAAAGTTAAATCATTTCCGTGTCCCACATAACAATGATATTAATGAGAATAACAATATGGATAATAATAATCTTACAATTAGATTACTTTAAACTTGTATGTGCATAATTACATATATTTATTAACTTTCTAGACCCGTATAAGACACTTAAATTTACTGTCTTAATGAACACCATGAAATTTACTAATTTAGGGTTAACAATTCGTATACAAATTTAAAGTTCACGAATTGTCAGTACATAGACGAACGCAAATGAATTATAACACATAATAATACAAACATAGATGTATAAAAAGTGTGCACCTAAGACATTAGAATGAATAAAGAGGTTATACGAAGTTTGGATGGAAATATATTTTTACAAACTAACCAGTATATTATTAAATCCAAAATGATATCCATTAGTAACTATTTTATCTTTCCCATTAAGGTTTACCGTCGCATCGACACCAGGGTCATTAGCGGCAATTTCAAGTTATTATCCTTTGGTTAAATTTTGTCCTAGAGCTGAGTTTCTTTGAGATAGTTTAGTGTGTGATAAATGTGGTCCACTGATGTGAATTCGGTGCTAGGTTTTAATTTGTATTTGAGTCATTGGGATCCATATTGCCAGCATTCGAACAGCAGATATTTGGCTTTTGATAATCTGGTTACATATGGAGCAATTTGGAGGTTCTGTCTTTTTTAGGAGGTATTCATGAGTGATCTTCGTGTGTCTGATTCTCAGTCTCGTCATAATCGAGTCTTCTTTTCTGTTTAAGTTTAGTATGGGCATTTGTTCGTAGATGTCTTTTTCTACCTCGTGCATCTTTGTTCATTTCGCCGTGTTCCATATCCATTATTCTTTTTCGGTATTGAATATTGGCAAGAGAAGGTGTACATACGGGCTTGCTTTATCTATTGAAATTTGAATATCTAATGTTGCTTCTTTGGCCATTGGGGCATCTTTTCCGTTATCAGGTATGCCTTGGTAGGCAGGGGCCCAAGTAAGTACTATATGTTTATTGCTGTTTATGAGTATCTCAACAGGTTTACTGGATAGTTTCTATGATTTCATGTTTTTTTGTTGAGTTTATGGAATTTATAGCGCTGATTACGCTCATAGACTCTGTTACGAGCCGGGGCTGTGGGCAACGCCTAGGCCGGCGAAGTTGATATAACCGAAGGAATACGGTTGAGAATTTGTTAGTAAGGTGCACGGACGAACCTGATGCGAAATCGGGGAGCCGCTGGGATGTGTGATACGAGGACGAACCCGATGCGAAATCGGGGAGCCACTAGGAAAGAAGTTCGCAGACGAACCCGATGCGAAATCGGGGAGCTGCTGGGAGGTTGGCTTATTCACGGACGAACCCGGCGCGAAGCCGGGGAGCTGTTCGAAAGTTGGATAACGGACGGGCGAACCTGATGCGAAATCAGGGAGCCGTAGGATACAGACGAACCTGGTGCGTAACCAGGGAGCTGTAGGATGGGTTAGGTTTCGTGGACGAACCCGATGCGAAATCCGGGAGCCACTGGGTTGGAGTATTTGCAGTTATTTTGTTTGGATAAGGCGTGCGAACGAACCTGATGCGATTAATTTGTCTCGTAACTTTAAATTAATTTTCTCGATTTAATGGTGAACAAATAGTATATATATTCAAATCAGTCGTCTGTACAATTGTAATTGTCGCGATGAAATAATATAAAATGTGTAAGTTACCTAAATATTTGCACGGTGTTGACGCACTGGCGATGCGGGGTCTGAGGGCCGCTTTTAAGAGTATGCCGAAAGAACTTCAACCGGACTAGCGGATTCTAACGGGTCAATCTATGATTCGAAAGGTGCGCTAAGCCCAATCTCACTTGACATAACTGACTCTGTACGAGCGTGGCACGACGCGACTCTACGCGTGACTATGTAACTCTGAACCCACGAGGGTAGAAACCCCCCTCGAGGGTTTATATACCCCCGAAATGCGCGGGAACGTATTAGAATTTTCCATATAAGGAAATTAAGAAGCCTTCGTCGGACCACGCCCGTCTTGGTCGTAATGCAGCTGGTCGCACATGTTATCAGGACCCCTTTATCTGTTTATGGTAACCGAAAGAATTTTAGGGCGCTTTCCCATCACAGACGCGAGCTCGAAAACGCGTTGAGAGCGACGTATGGAATATTCTTCATACGTAACAACTCTGAATAAACGATGGTGTTTTGGAGATTACTTGCTTTTATGTGGTGGAGAGCTTCTAGGATTGCATATGCTTCAGCACTAAATATCGATGAGGATTTCGAGAGGTATTGTTTCTTAATCGTACTGTCGATAATAATGACAAACCCCGTTCCTTGGTCGGTTTTTGATGCATCAGTGTATCTTGTTATAGGTAACGTATGCATTGTCCAATTCTAGGAATTCAGTTTGGTATACTATGTTACCTTTCTGGTTTTTGGAGTGTTTGCTAGATCACTATTTTGTCTCTGGGATTTGTATGCTCCAAGGAAATATTTTTCCGTAATTTCGTTCCATAACGAAATTAATGCAATTTTGGTAAAGTTTTCGTAATGGGAGAGTCTCGTGTAGAGTGGAGCAGGTGGCTTTCGTTTTTTGTTGTATAAATGTGTGTATCTGTCTGAGAATATGTTGATGAATACAGGATTTATGGGTGTGGATGCTATTTTGGCAGCATACTTTAGGCTCCGTTGCTTTCTTCTGTGTTCCTGTGTTGCTTTTTAGCTTTGTAGGGGCACTTCTCACATACACCGCTAGGGGACGAGCACGGGTCCCAAAGGTGGTTCTATGGGTCCCCGCGACCATATATATAACCTTCGACCTTTCCCTAGTATCCCTGCGTCTAAAGCAGGGCATGCTATCAGTATTCGACCCGTGTCCATCGAAGCGTGCGGTTGCGTGCCCCACTTTCGACGCTACGGCTCTTATTTTGTGCCAACAATCGCAGTTGTACATATATTACGTAGGAAGTATTATTTCCTTCCTTCCTTCTACCATGCCCTTATTTCGAAATCGAGGGTGCATGCAGTCGAGTCTGCCCCTTCCGCGACGTCGCGATGACGTGACTCTTTTGGGGGGGATCTTTCCGGACTCCCTTGGAAGATTCTGTACCCCACCAGCTTTTTGTTCCGGCTTTCGGCTACAAAAAGGGCACGAATTCTGCCCTCGTCGGATCAGTATTAATCTAGCCTCGAGTACGTTCCGTATCGACTATATTCTTATTTTAGCTCAGCGAGATCGGGTTTCGAGTCCCCTTCGAGCAATTTTCATACGTTAATTTTAATAAATATATACTTTACAGTATATCGTTAAGCCTTTTATTGGGCAGCACACATTTTCAATCCGTACAGATTGAGGAATGTGGACTTTGTAATTTCATTTAGACTGTAATAAACCAAAGAGTAGAAAATATACGCTTAACACATCCGTACGTATTACTCTCATTGAATCTCCTCTACCAATTATTGGCAGTAACTTCTCACCAAACAGATACACCTTAACCGCTCGAGGTGTATCGCTATCAGTTACGAGTTCATTTTACTAACAATCCTGTGGCTCCCGGTGATGAAATACGCACTGCTTGTTCGTAATTAACATACTCTAAAATAATCGATCCTCGGCTCTGCAGCCGTGCCCCTTTGCCCCCGGCTCGTAACACATGTGTGAAAGTGAAAGTTCTATGTGCGCCCAGCACATTTTCGGATACCATTAACTTCAGACATAGCATCTAGTGAACAGTGCGGCACCATTAGTGCAAACACAGGTCCCCCAAAAGGAAGACCTCCAGCCCCAGTGCGTGGCCCGCAAAAACCATGGGATATAAGGCGCATCCACAACCTTATAAAAACCGAAGGTACCAACAAACGCGAGAGACTAACTGCACTCCATAACTAACTGATAAACACTTTCCAAGCAAAACCAGGACCTCTCAAAGTCGAACAAAACGCCTACCAAAACCATTCTCGCTAAGGAAAAAAACCATCCAGTTACACCAAACATGAAGCCGAAGACAACCCTATAAACAAGGAACAATGGCAAATCCCAAAGCAGCACATCCCCCGGAGACACGGTCAGCCAAAATAATCTACTAAAAATTATAGAAAGCTTAAACAAGACGATAGAAAAACTGTCAAAATAATCAGAGGAAGGCAGGGAACAAAAACCGAATGCATCGGGAAAAACTCAAGTCTTTGCCGATCCGCGCCTACGAGCAGGTAGGTATCCCCCTCCGGCAGAAGAGCACGAGCTGCCCACCACCAACCAAGTTTGGAACCCTCCCTCAGGCGAGGCAGGGCCCTGCTACCCTCTCAACGGCCGCACCCCGACAGGAAAGGACACGTCTTGCCAGACCGGGAAGGGCCATCCAAAGCTAGGACCCTAGCCCAATCCCCCCCATCCGGGGAAAACCAATCGCATGGAAGGACCAGAAGCTGGCATACACCTTATCAAACCGCTGATAATAAACATCGTGGAGAGTAGCCACCTAACAAACCGGATCCTAAAAAGTCTGATAAGTACAAATTCTTTTAAAATCAAGCACATTAACGGTAACAAAAACTACATACAACTAGACAGCATGCATGACTACAACGCCACAATCAAAATCCGCCTCCGGGAACGTAAAATTCGTTTCTAAACCTACACGCCCAAAGATATCAAGCCCCTAACCTTCCTCGTAAGAGGACTAGTTTCAAGCTTCGCCCCGAACAAGTCCTCACTGAACTACAGAATCTCAAATTAAAAAACGTGACTTTCTACAAACTCCCGAATTTTAATACCACAACGACCCGAAAAATAAGCAGAAACCCCCCTTCTTTATCGCCAAAATCGCACCAGAAAGCAAAGTTAACACCTTAACTCAAACTAAACTCCCCTTACATCGAGTCATCTCATGGGAGAGCCTTATCCGAAAAGACCCCATAATCTGCGCGCTGTCAAAGAACAGACCACACGTCTAAAACCTGTAACTTAGATTTTCGGTGCGTCACAATCCGGGCAAGTGCAACCTACCCTCCGTCTCTAAAATAGAACCACCATCTACTGCGTAAGATGTAGAACTCCTAAACTCCTCAATGATAAAACCGGAATTATGCTACGGCAATGCACTCAGCCAAAAACCAAGGCACACACCCACCAAGACAGCCCTCAGGCACCCTCACTCACCTGAACTCGCACCACCTAACCACCCACCCAAACCAATCCACCTTCCAGCCTCCCCAAATCTCCCCAATCCCACTATGATCAATATTTTGACGATTTCAAAAATCTTTTCCTTCCTCAGATTAACCAACTAGAGAACCTTATGTGACCCAACTCCAACAAAATAGAAAAACTACACTACCTCTACTTTGGCATAAACTCTGACCACCACGAAATTGACATCTCCGACATCCCCAATGCCTAATACTAACCCCACTGAACTCAGAATAATATCGGAGAACGTAAATTCAATCGCATCCATATCGCACAGAAAAAAAAAGTTTCTCTGGCCCAATTTCTAATATCAGAAAATCGTAACTCAAAGCACACCATAGCCCCAAATTCAAAAACTGCAACCTCATCCGAAACGACAGAAATAGCTCCAGCGGCGGCGGAGTGGCTCTCTTAATTTAAAAAAAAGTATAAAACTCAAACCGATCCCCTTAAACTTCATCATCCCAATTCTCGAAAGAGTCATCATAAAAATGAACCTCCACAACAACAACAACCTCATCATTATCGCGACCTGCGCCGCAATTGCACAGTCCTCCGAGTTTATAAACGAATTAAACCAAATCTTCACCACTCTCGACCTAAATCATCCAAGTAAGGATTACATCGTAGCAGGAGACCACAGTGCCAAACATCAGCATTGGAACAACCTCGAATACAATATCAGAGGGCTGGCGCTAGCCAACTGGATCCTTATTAAACGACTTCACCACAGAATCTCCCTCAAAAACACAAACACCCCCACCTTCCCCAGAGGTAACTCCTTTGTTACAAGCCTGGGCTGTGGACAACACGGAGACTGGCGAGGTTGATATTACCCAAGGAATATAGTTGAGAATTTGTTAGTAATGTGCGCGGATGAACCCGATGCGAAATCGGGGAGCCACTGGGTTGGAATATTAGTAGTTATTTTGTTTGGATAAGGCGTGCGAACGAACCTGATGCGAAATCAGGGAGTCGCACGAGATGTTAGATTGCCTCGTAACTCTAAATTAATATTAAATACAACTCGAGCGGTTAAGTTGTATCTGTTTACTATTAATATAATGGATTATGGAGTAAAGATAGGTTTGACGAAACTCCTCGATTTAATGGTGAACAATTTATATATAATATTAAAATCAGTTGTTTCTATAAATGTAATTGTTGCGATGAAATAATATTGAGTGTATAAATTACCTATGTATTTGCACGGTGTTGACGCACTGGCGATACGGTGTCTGATAGCCGCTTTAGAGTATGCCGAAAGAACTTCAACCGGACCAGCGGATTCTAACGAGTTAATCTATGATTCGAGAGGTGTACAAAGCCCAATCTCACTTGATATAACTGACTCTGTACGAGCGTGGCACGACGTGACCCTACGCATGATCGTGTAACTCTGAGCCGACGAGGGTAGAAACCAAAGGGTTTATATACCCCCGAAATGCGCGGGAACGCATTAGAACTTTCCAAATAAGGAAATTTAGGAGTCTTCCTCGGGCCATGCCCGTTTCGGTCATAATGCAGCTGGTCGTACATGTTCTCAGGACCCTTTTATCTGTTTATGATAACCGAACAAATTTTAGGGCGTTTTTCCGTCACAGACGCGAGCTCGAAAACGCGTTCAGAGCGATGTATGAAATATTCTTCATACGTAACATAGAATACAAACTTTGATACGTTCACTTATAAATCGAGTAGATTCGTTAAACCTACCTTTACTCCGTTTCCCTTGCATACTAGTAACCACTGATACAACTTTATCGCTCGAGTTGTATCAAATATTAATTTAGAGTTACGAGGCAATTTAACATTTCCTGCGACTACCTGATTTCGCATTAGGTTCGTTTGCACGTCTGTATCCAAAGGAGCAAACAACTGCAACCTAATGGCTCCCCGATGTCGCATCGGGTTCGTCCACAACTAACCCTTCCTACAGCTGTTGGAGCGCCGGGTTCGTTTCGTCTTCCGTATGTTTAGCAACCTCCGAACAGTGCCCTGGTCAAGCGCCAGGTTCGTCTGTCAACAGGTCAACCTCTTAGCTGCTCCCTGCCTTCGCGCCGGCTTCGTTTGCGAACTTCTTTCCTAGTGGCTACCCGAATTCGCATCGGGTTCGTCCACGCACCTTACTAACAAATTCTCAACCATAATCCTTGGGTGATATCAACCTCGCCGGTCTAGGCGTTGGCCACAGCCTTGACACGTAGGAATAGCGAGAAAATCGAAGTGCAAGAAATTTGGATAAAAAAATGCACAGACTACTTGCACGACAAAAGAACGTTGGGAAACCGGGTTCCTATTTAAGAAATGAAATTATCGACTATATTATAGACGGTGTTCCTAATGAGAGTTATCAAACTCAGGCTCGCATACAATGTTTTCGGTCCACAAATGCATTGTTAAAAGCTTTCGCGAAAGTGTCATTACCGCGCGAGACGGCGCGACGCAACATTGAACAGCAGAGTGAGATTAACGCTTCAGTGAGGAGAACTAGCAAATTAACAAAGGACCCCAGAGAGAGCATGCCATCTCGCTGTTATAATTGCAATTCCGTGGGACATTATGCAAAGAATTGTCAGAAAACCAAAAGAGAAAAGAGGAACCTGCTACGTACAGTGGCGGCCAGTACTTACGACCGCTTGATAGTTCGGCAAATAAACGTTTCGTAGGTTAAGCTCATGTATAATAATCTCTGAAGCATATTGTATAGTAAATTACAAACATTATTTATTTAACACTACAAACTACAGTTCGTCCAGAGCTAAATGAAAAAAGTGGAGTGAGAGCGGCCGATTGATGCCGCCGATCGGCAGGGCCGTAGCGCCCTGCCGATGTTGGGTTCTAAGCAATAAGATGAGAAGCTACGAATTAATTTCTAATTACACTAGTAGTTCAGTTATTACTAGTATAGCTATACATTTTATTTAGTATTTTAAGTATTTGATACAATTTTAATTCTTCGCACAGTATTATCCTCGGTTTGTAGTATACGATATATAACGCCTGTAGAGTTACCATGCCAATGCGATATCTTTTGTTTCAACAAACTATTATATCGGAATATTTATTAACGTTTTAATGTGTGAACCATAATAAATTGAACATTAATAAACTTGGTTTTTTAATCTCATGTAATACATGCCTTACAATAAAAATAAAGATACAATATGGTCTGAAATATATCACGTTTAGTCTCATTTTAATCGGGAGAATTTCAACAACATAATAGAACAAATTATAAGTCGAAAAAACTAAAAATAAGAGAGTTAAGCTGTCGTTTTTATTATAGCATTGTTTTGCATTTGTGTAATCACACGGACGCGGTGGCATTTAAATTTCTCGGCTGCCTCGGCCATCGTTCTATCCTTGTTTTTTCCTTTACAACCTGGCGACACCGACAAAAGCGAGCCGCGAACTTCAAGAAATTGGGGTCCGTTCTGCTGACACTGCCTCAAACCATTTACACATTGATCAACAGTATATCATATACTGTATGTGTGCACCCATTTCAGATTGGCATGGACTGCCCTGCTCGGTTCGTCGGGCGGTCGAGCTTTGTAGTTCGTTTAGCGGGGTGAGAAATCCCCACACCACTTTTTTCATTTAGCTCTGGACGAACTGTACATAAATTGTAAGCTGTGAATGGCAAAAATAATTACTATGCTGTATGCGTGGTTATGTAAGCTATGGTTCTCTTTATTAGGCCTTCTTTACAATACAATGTCTGTAACCGAACTGCTATTCGGAGCCCTGTTGTCGAGCGACGGTGCTGCACCAATTGGCCATATATCCTCGAGGTTTAGGCTTCACACACACACACACTACAATATTTCTAACATTTCCTTAGCTGGTGTCGTTATAACAGCGGACCACTATTTAAGACCGATAAGTTTCTATCACCATTAGCTGAGTTACTGTCGTTGTGGACATAGTTGCTATAGTCCGACGTGTTCATGAATATAAACAATTACAAATCAGTCTGTAATCATGAGTCGAAGAAAGAATATTTCTCCTGAACTGAGAATCCAAGTTAAATTCTTGAGAGATGAGGCGTACTCATTTTCGATAATCGCTAAAACATTAAATGTTTAAAAAGCCGTGCGTAGAAGTAATACAGTTCATATCAAAGGCAGATTCGCGTTGTTCATCGCATCTCTGCAGCTGACCGACAGAAAACAGCTGAACAAGTTCTCAATGAATCTGGTATCGAAATTAGTTGCAAAATTCGTGTCCGGGCAGTACGGAGAAGATTGAATGAATAATTAATCTTATGGGTCGTGTTGCTCGCAAAGAAGCGTCTCATATCTGAACGCAACAGAAAATTACGTTTAAAGTTCGCTAAAGAACATCGACACTGAATGGTAGCCGGTTGGTCAGAAATTGTGTTTACCGATGAATCTAAATTTAATAGAATGGGTTCGGATTGCAAAACGTATGTTCGATGCCGTGTTAACAAAGAATTTTCATCAAAGTGTGTAAAATCAACCGTAAAAGAAGGAAGACGACCGGTGAACGTCTGGGGAGCGATGTCGTTGCAAGATGTTGGTCCTATTCATAGAATTAGTGGAATTATGGAACAACACGTATACATGAATATATTAAATGGAGTACTGCTTTCTTTTAAAATTGGAGAAATGCCAGCAAACTGGTTTGTGCAAGCTGGCAATGACCGAAACATACGGCTCGCAGGGTTAAACAATTTCTAAATGAAGAAAACATAAGAGATAGATAGAGAAAGAGAAAGAGAAAGATACTACCTTGGCCACCGCAATCTCCAGATCTCAATCCCATTGGGAAGTTATGGATAGATGTGTTACGAGCCGAGGGCAAAGGGGCACAGCTGCGAAGCCGAGGATCGGTTTTTATGAATTTGTTAGTCGCGGACGGCCAGTGCGATTTTCGTCACTGGGGCCCGGGTAGATAGGAAGTGCGTGAACTTGCCGATGCCTCTTTCATCACCGGGTGTCACAGGAAGGTAAAGGTTCTCGTGGACAAACCAACGCCTCTTTCATCGTCGGGAGCCACAGGATGGTAAGATTTCGTGGACAAACCAGCGCCTATTTCATCGCCGGGAGCCACAGGAAGGTTTGCGTGGACAAACCAGCGCCTCTTTCATCGCCGGGAGCCACAGGAAGGTTTGCGTGGACAAACCAGCGCCTCTTTCATCGCTGGGAGCCACAGGATTGTTAGTAAAAAGTACTCGTAACGTATAACGATACACCTCGAGCGGTTAAAGTGTATCTGCTTGGTGGGAAGTTACTGCCAATGACTGGTTGAGGAGACTCAATGATTTAAATGCGTACGGTTATATTAAACTTGTATTTTCTGCGCTATGTTCTATTACAATTGAATTAAACAAAATCCACCCTTCTCAATCTGTACGGTTTTAAGAGTTACTACCGACCAACGAAGGCCTAACGATATACTACAATATGTATATCGCTTAAAAACGAATTTAAATAAGATTGCTTGAAAGGGACTCGATACCCGATCTCGCTGAGCTCAAAGCGTCAAAATGTTCAGTACAGGAGTGTGCACGAAGCTAGATTAAAACTGAGCCGCTGAGGGCAGAATTCATGCCCTTTTTATACTCGAAAGCCGGACCAAAAAGCTGGTGGGGGCATGGAAAATTCCAGGGGAGTCCGGGAAGATTCCCCCGAAAAAGGGTCACGTCATCGCGACGTCGCGGAAGGGGCAGACTCGACTGCATGCACCCTCGATTTCCAAATGAAGGCGTAGTAGGAGGAAGAAAAAATGGAATAATTGTTCCTACGTAACATCTCCCCCTTTAGATGAAACATCGTTTATTACGATGCTTTCACCCTTCTTTGGGAATCGTAAGCGCAGGTGTAAACATGCAGTCGAGTACTTACGCCACAGGAGGGAGATCCAAATCTGTTGACGGCTGCTGTTGGATGTTCGATGCTGGACGCAACTCGTCCTTCTCCCCGAAGATATCAATCCTCATCTGCCAGCGTTGGATGCAGCTCGTCCTCGTCCCCGAAAATGTTGCGAATACGCAGACCAATTTTTCGCTTCAGTTTGGCGGCTGCCCCCCCCCCCCCCGGCATCCAATCCTTGACGTTGTGGTCAGTGAGCGTGTTTTAATTTGTCCTGATGTTTCCGGATTGTTTTATGACTATCCTTTTCCAGAACCACATTATTTAAGTCCGTAATATTTAATATCTTGTACGGTCCGATATAGTGCGGATCAAATTTATGCATGCGAGGTTCCTTCTGTACATAAACGTATTCTCCAGGTTTAAACTCTCTTGGTTTCCTATGTCGATCGTAGTAACGTTTGGATCTTTCCTTTGCTGTATTTAATTTATCGGCTGCTTGATTTCGGATTTCTGTCATCTGTTCAATAAGGTTGGTGAGGTAGGTTCCATAGGTTTCTAAACGTTGTCCAGATGGAAAGGCACTCGGTATTCTTGCTTGTTTACCGAAGATCAATTCATGGGGCGTAAAATTGGTCGCCTCGTGAACGGATGTGTTATATGAGAGCATGGCAAACGGAATAAACAAGTCCCAGTCTTCGTGTGACTCCATGTAGTGCCTCAAGTACTCTGCAAGAACAGCGTGACTTCTCTCCAGCGAACCGTTCGTCTGTGGTCTATATCCCGATGTCGTTATTTGTTTGATTTTGAAAATTTCAGCCAGATGTGTCATTACCTTGCCGATGAAACTAGTTCCCCTATCCGATAATATTGCACGTGGAGTTCCATAAATTGCTATGAAATGTCGAGCAAAAGCGTTTGCGATAGTTGTAGCTCGTATGTCCGGTATGGCAACCGCAATGCAATATTTCGTAAGGTTGTCTTGCATCGTTAAAATATATCTGTTCCCGCAAGGTGTTTCTGGAAGGGGTCCGACTGTGTCCAGGGCAAGTTTATCAAAAGGTTCCAAAGGTGTATCGGTAATAATCATCGGTTGACGGGTTTTTGCTCTGACTAATTTCTGTTCCTGGCAGCTCTTACATTTTCTGATGAAATCCTGTATGTCACTCCTCATTTTTTGCCAATGATATTTTTCTTTTAAGCGATTGTAAGTCTTTGTGACACCCTTGTGTCCTCCTATTAAGCTGCTATGGGCCTCCTCAATCAGTTGTTTTCTAGTTTCCTCGAGTGGTGTGAGAATGGTTCCAGCAGATTGCATTTCTGGTGTGACCGTAGGGTCATTCGACTCCTCTTCAGTTGAGTTATTATCTTCGTATGATGTAGATTCATACTCCGAGGGTACAGAATTGACTGGACTAGATAGGTTAGGTATATAGTTAGGTAATATATTTTGCGGAATGGATGGGGTGGAAGTAGTAAGTGGACACTGAATTACAGTTGGCGTTAATGATGCAGGTAAATTTTGATCATTTGGTTCTTCCAGCAAGGTTTGGGAAAGGGATTGGTTAACAATTGTAGCGTTCAAAGGATTTGAATCGTTGAAGGAAATTAAATCTGCATTGATGGTGGTATCCTCTCCTGCCACTGGATGTTCGACATCCTCTAGGAGTCGCGTTGAATTTTCTATGGGATTTCCTGATATGATGCTTGATGAATTGTTAATTGGTTCCTGATGCGTTGGTTCTTGATCAACCCTTCTTCTGCGAAGACTCTGTCGTCTTCTTGGGGTGGTTTCCTGATCTGACGATTCCTCGGAAGTTAATATTTCGCGACTGCGTTTCGTTTCCTGATTTCGTCGTAGCTCGCGAATGCGTTGTCCAATGCTATCGGTAACAGGTGCTGTGTTCTTCGGTATCTGGATTTTGAAATCTTTATCACTCTCCCTTGGTATTAAGGGCAGGCAAATTCTTACTGGGTTGCGAGATAAAGCGTCGGCGTTTTTATTGGTTTTTCCCGATTTATGAACAACTTCATACTCGTATTCTAAAAGTCTTAACTTCCATTTGACTAATCTTGATGTAGGATCTTTTACGGAATGAAGCCAAACTAACGGTCTATGATCGGTTATCAAAGTAAATTTCCTTCCAAAGACATATGGTCTAAAATATTGCACAGCATACACCATCGCTAAACATTCCTTTTCAGTGGCGGAATAATTCCTTTCCGCAGGATTTAAACTGCGAGAAGCATAAGCTATTGGCAAATCCTGGCCCACTTCCCCCTGACTCAAAACTGCGCCAATTGCAAAGTCCGAGGCATCAGTGGTGATAATGAATGATTGATTGAAGTCAGGGTATTGCAAAATAGGTGCCTTACATAATTCATTTCGTAATAATTCAAAGCTCTGTTGTTGTTCTTCAGTCCATTTGAAACGGATTCCCTTTCCAAGTAATTGAATCAATGGTTTCGCTTTGGCTGAATAATCCTGTATGAATCTGCGGTAATATCCAGTTAATCCCAAAAATTGTTGAATATTTTTTTGTGATGACGGTACAGGGAATTTTTCTACGGCCTGCAATTTCCTAGGATCCGGCTTAACTCCATCCGATGAAACTATATGTCCCAGGTAGGTGACTTCCTTGCGAAGAAATTCGCACTTGCTGGTTTGAAGTGTAAGTCCATTGTCCCTTAATCGATGGAGTAACTTCTTGACCTTGATTTCATGTTCTCTGAGCGATGATGAATAGACTACAATGTCATCAAGGTACACGAACAACTCCGTTCCTTGCATCCCCGTGAGAACTTGATCCATCAATCGTTGAAATGTGGGTGGTGCGTTTTTCAACCCAAAAGGCATACGCACGAATTCGTAGTGCCCGTATGGTGTGGTAAAGGTAGTCTTCTCTTTGTCCCTTGGATTCATTTCAATTTGATGAAATCCATTGGCCAAATCAAATACTGAGAAATATTTTGCGCTTCCTAACTTATCCAAAATTTCTGTAATCTGTGGTAGTGGGTATTTGTCACTAATGGTTTTTTCATTGAGAGCGCGAAAATCAATGACCATACGCCATTTCTTTTTCCCATCGGCGCCCGTCTTCTTCGGTACGATCCATAAAGGGGAATTATACGGTGAAACGGAAGGTTTGATGATCCCTTGTTGTAATAGCGTTCCAACTTGTTGGTGAATTTCCTCTTGATGTATAGGAGGGTAACGGTATTGTCTGGTGTTGACTGGAATATCATCCTTCACGAATATTGAATGATGAAAATGTGGTACTTTATCCAATTTATCTCCTGGCAAATAAAATCTGTCGGAAAATTCTTCGATGATGCTCTGAATATGGCATTGTTCTTCTGCGTTGAGGTGGCTGGTCGCTAAGGTGTCCCAGATTTGTTGATTCCTCTTCTTTCCTTGAACAGCACTCCTTACTTCCGAATAGGATATGTCTTCGTCGGAAGTATCCAAGGTATCATATGGATGCAGGTATTGAGGTCCCAAATAAATATCCGTTTCTTCTTCCCCAGTATTTGTGGCCAAAACATAGCATGACCCGTCGTGGTTCTTGACCGCGGCCTCACCGACATAAATATTCTTTTGTGTTTTGAGACGCGGTAAATAACCTTCCTTTATATTAGGGTTGGCTATTTTTACTGTAATTTGACGCGTCGTCCTACCCGGGATCCTATGCTCTGTCACTTGTTTAGAGGAACTAGCACGTTCCTCCACTTGAGGAAAATTCGTGAAACGAATGGGCCTAATGGGCTGACTGGTAGTTACAAGTGTCCCGTGATGGTAAGAAATCTCGGCTCTTTCTTGTAGTAAGAAAGGGCTCCCTATGAGACCATCTGCTGACAGCGGGAGGTGGTCGATGACATAAAAATGTGCAGGAATGCCATTGATATGTAACACCGTCGTAGCCATTGTTTGAATAGAAGGCAGGGATAACCCAGTTATCTCTATTTCCTCCGGTGAAGTAATTTTTGTCTTATCGTCTAAAGAATCCAACGTGATGAGATTCACAGAGGCTCCACCGTCAATAAGGAATTCTCCCGTCTTATTTATTAATTCCGGAACGTTGACCCTGATCCGTGGTGTTGGAGCTTCCTTGACGAGTCCTCGTTCTTCCCCTCGTTGAACCGGACACTTCTTTGACGATTGTTCTTTAGTACGCTCACCGTATCGTCCGTGCGGTAAGCGCTTTTGGAGTTTAAAGGTTTCGGAGAAAAATCCCTCGAAGATCCCGCTCCTCGTTGGAAATTCTGCCGTTGCTTGCATACTTGTCCGTCGTGCCCTTTTTCCCCGCAGTTCCAACAAAATAGATGTTTTCCTTTATTGCTGGCCCTCTGGTGCATTCGGCCACGCTCCGATCCAAAGTAATCACCTGTCTCCGAATTATCCGAAAAATAAGACGGTGACTTGTGTCGACTATGCAAAGTCATTGCCGCTGCCGTCCTCCTTCGTCCATCATACTCCGTCTCAGATGGCGAGGCGCTCCTATCCTGATTCGCCCGATAATAGCTCGGAGATGGTGATCGCGGATACCGTGCCGGCGATCGGTATTCTCGTTCGCGAGAACCTCTTCTTTCGGCATTTTCCCTCGATGGTCGATCTTCTATAACCTGACGACGATTCCTCAGCCGCCGATCAATTCCTAACACCGCCTCGAATGCCTCCTCTAAAGTTTTAACTTTGTCTTCTAACGTAGCTATTCTTAACGCAACGCGTTCCGGTAATCCCTCGAGGAAGTTGTCTAACGCGTCTTTTTCCATTTCCCGAATGATTTGCGAGACGTTGGCATCGTATCGTTCTTTAATTGCCGTCCGCGCGCAGTGGATTAAATGGCCTACACGATCGATGTATTTTCTTAATGTCTCATCATTACGGATACGAAGGCGCGATATTTCCCCTTGGAGATACGCCAGGCTACGTCCTGGAGCGTACCTTTTCTTCAAGAATTTTATTAGGTCGGCGACACTTGTGAACGATTTATCTTGGATACTTGTTCTTGCCGGACCCGTGAACTTGGTTAATATTATGGCTAGATACTCTTGCTCCGTGTTTTCCGGTATCAAAGCTAACCCGTTTTCTAAACTTTGCGTAAACCTCGACAAACGTGGATTTTCTCCATCAAAGATGGGTATGGTTGCTGTCGCATGCTGTATACAATTACGCCGTGTTATCACAGTCATGGAACTAGTTATGGAAAGCGTTAAATTCGCCAACTCCTCAACCGAAAGTGAAGCCATGATTTGAAAATTATTAGGCGATCAACCCAATTAATAAATAGATTTTCTTCCTTAGAATTATATAGAAATTCTAATTATTAACTAAACAAAAGGGTTTTTCTTCCTTAGAACTCAAAGGTTCTAATTACAATAAAAAATGAAAAAACTCTCCTTTAGAATATATTAAATTCCAACGGTTTGCACGCGCTCCCCGCGTAGAAAATACTTTAAAGAGCACACGCTGCAGTCCACTATGGGCTGTGTCGTGTACAATGGCTCATTACATGAACCACACAATATTGTATGAGGCTCACGCTGAAACCAATGTTCCGTTGTAGAACTCCTTACATCCAACGGTGAGGTTAACGCGCACTGTGTGCAGACCTTGGTACCGTTTTCTAAGGTGGTTGTCCAAGCCCTACAGCACAGGTTTTCTAGATAACCCGGATTCACCACAAAAGTAGGTGTCGTACGCCGGTGCGGAACTCCCGTTTTCTTCTCGATACACATTTAAAATCGAATCTCTCTCTACAATCAAAAACAAGCAGTATCCCACCGCTGTCACCAATTTGTTACGAGCCGAGGGCAAAGGGGCACAGCTGCGAAGCCGAGGATCGGTTTTTTTATGAATTTGTTAGTCGCGGACGGCCAGTGCGATTTTCGTCACTGGGGCCCGGGTAGATAGGAAGTGCGTGAACTTGCCGATGCCTCTTTCATCACCGGGTGTCACAGGAAGGTAAAGGTTCTCGTGGACAAACCAACGCCTCTTTCATCGTCGGGAGCCACAGGATGGTAAGATTTCGTGGACAAACCAGCGCCTCTTTCATCGCCGGGAGCCACAGGAAGGTTTGCGTGGACAAACCAGCGCCTCTTTCATCGCTGGGAGCCACAGGATTGTTAGTAAAAGTACTCGTAACGTATAACGATACACCTCGAGCGGTTAAGGTGTATCTGCTTGGTGGGAAGTTACTGCCAATGACTGGTTGAGGAGACTCAATGATTAAAATGCGTACGGTTATATTAAACTTGTATTTTCTGCGCTATGTTCTATTACAATTGAATTAAACAAAATCCACCCTTCTCAATCTGTACGGTTTTAAGAGTTACTACCGACCAACGAAGGCCTAACGATATACTACAATATGTATATCGCTTAAAAACGAATTTAAATAAGATTGCTTGAAAGGGACTCGATACCCGATCTCGCTGAGCTCAAAGCGTCAAAATGTTCAGTACAGGAGTGTGCACGAAGCTAGATTAAAACTGAGCCGCTGAGGGCAGAATTCATGCCCTTTTTATACTCGAAAGCCGGACCAAAAAGCTGGTGGGGGCATGGAAAATTCCAGGGGAGTCCGGGAAGATTCCCCCGAAAAAGGGTCACGTCATCGCGACGTCGCGGAAGGGGCAGACTCGACTGCATGCACCCTCGATTTCCAAATGAAGGCGTAGTAGGAGGAAGAAAAAATGGAATAATTGTTCCTACGTAACAGATGTCGAAAAATATGTTGACCACAAAAAACTAAAATTTGTATGAACCCTACGCTGTTATTGAAGAAGGGCGCAGTAATATTCCAGTCCAGCGTTGTTGTCGTTTAATGGATTCGATGCCAAGGCATTGTGAGGAACTTATTTTTACTACTCGAAACTTTCTAAATTTCCTTAATTTAAACTGTATTTATAATATTAATCTAATGCTGTCGTAAGTAGTTGTCCGTTGTTATAACGACATCAGCTAAGGAAATGTTAGAAGTACATGTAGTTTGCAGTGTTAAATATACAATTCCTGTTATTTACTATACAATATGCTTCAGAGATTATTATATATGAGTTTAACCAACGAAAATTTTAATTTAGTAAATATTGTCAATGTTTATTTGTCGTACTATCAAACGGTCGTAAGTAGCTGGCCGCCACTGTATGTGGAAAGTATGGGCATCGAGCGTCGGAATGCAGAAAACAGACAAAGTCATCGGGAGAGGTCAACTATGTCGGTGTGCAACGTGAAGAAGATGACGAGATCTTACGAACTGCAAGTAATACGTTTGTGTGGTGAAAACGAATTTTGAATGTCCTTTACCGCTTTGTTAGATTCTGGAAGTTCTATCAGTTTGATTAAACAAAGTTATTTGCCAGAGGATGCACGGAAAGCCGAGTCAACAGCTGAATATAGTGGAATAAATAATAGCCCGTCAGAGATTTTGGGAAATGTCAATGCTCATATTACTTTTGATGGACTCGAAAGTATAATAAATTTATATGTAGGTACGAGTGAAACTATGCGACGAGCAATTGTATTAGGACGCGATTTTATGAATACTACTAATCTTACGTTACTATGTTGCGAAGTTCAAGACATTATGAATATAGAAGTAAATTCAGATATTGCCAATTGAGAAGTATCTGTCTAATCTGGATATTTGTTAGCGACACAAGACGCAATAGTAATTTGTGGATTACAGCGCCACTCCACTCACCTTATGTGCGTAGTCTTTTTTCTCTATGCGTAAACTTCGCGTGTGGTATTATATTCTCCAGTACATATATATCCGTGTATGACGTGAAATATAAGGTTCTTCCTGCCCGTAAGGTACTCCTGCTAATAATATTAATGAGGACTTACCGTTCGAAATAAAACAACGTGCGCGATGAAATGATAGATTTGTTACTTGAAAAAAAAGTCATTCGAGAAAGTACTCCGGAGTACGCCTCTCACCAATCTTACTATTAAAAAAGAAAACTAGTGCAAAATACGTATGTGCATTTTCATGTCATGAATAAAGTTTCCACGCGCGGCAATTTTCCATTTACTCTAATTGAGGATCATCTAACTGTTTTAACGGGCAAAAAATATTTTATATCTGTCAGGATTGTATGGATGCTTCTACAAACGCGCCGAGTATCAGGCGAACTAACCAAAAAAGACAAAAGACATACAGCTACGCACGAGCATAGCTCGGCTGTGCACACCCCGGGGGCAGCACATATCCAGATCCGTGATTCGATTCATTCTAACAATATCTTTGGACTTGAAAAATGGCTTTCTTCACATAAGCATGCATGCTAACAATAACAATATGTTAAATGAACAATATGAATATGTTAAAATACCATTTGGTCTGAAGGGAACGCTTCTCAAATTTCAGCGCTATGCTACCAAAATATTCAAAGATTCGATTGATTCAGGGGACGTATCAGCATATCTTGATGACTTTTTAATTGCTACAACGGAACACCATCTTAAAATTCTTGAGAAGGTATTTTCTTTGATTGTTGAAAATAAACTACAGTTGCGGTTAGGTAAGCGCAAGTTTCTTTAGACAAAATTAGATTATTTGGGATATACTATTTCAAGCGAAGGTATTAGTTCTACTGAACGGGGTATTGAAGCAGTGAAAAGATTTCCGGTTCCCAAAAACGTAAAAGAGGTACAAAGCTTCATAGGATTATGCTCCTATTTTCGAAAATTTATTGAGAATTTTTCACTTATTGCTAAACCATTATAAGACCTTACCCACAAGAACACATATTTTGAAGCTTACAAGCTTATGAAGGACTCAAATCTTCTATAATGAATCCGCCAATCTTGGATATTTACTCGCCGCAAGACGAAACCGACTTGCACTGCGATGCGACTGCTATTGGTTTTGGTGCAATTCTGATGCTGCGAGAAGTTGACCGCAAATTTCTTCCACCGCTTTATTTAAAATAAAAAAGACTGACCCTGAATCAAGGTATCATTCATTTGAGCTAGAGCTTATTAACTCTTAATAAAAAAGGAACTAATCCCAGGATTGCTCGATGGGTTTTAAAAATGCAAAGTTACGAATATGTACTTGAACACAGAGTAGGTACTATAATGATGCATGTCTATGCATTAAGTAGGTAGGCATTGGTAATAGAATATAATTCTTTCGACAAAAATCTTGCCATTTGTCAGGATAAAGATGAAATAATTGTTAAAATACACAAACTGTTAGAAGAAAGCGAAAACAAATACTACCAGATACGAAATGGTTTAGAATACCGAATATACAATGATAATTCTTGTTTTATGTTCCTTGAATAAGGCTACGGTTACGGTGGACGCGTATTCTTTCGAACTGGCGTTTTGACGAAAACGTCCGAACAATTAAATGCATTAGTTCTTATGCGAGTGGTTACACTACATGCAATTTCTTTTCCGATGTCGCACGAATCCCTGACAACACTTTGATATTCCGATCGATGGTACGAACTCTATCTCTCCATGTCGTGGTGTGTAACGATTCGATCAGCTGCCACAGATGAAGCAAACATTACTATAGCAACTATTGAAATCAATAAAGTCTTGAGCATAATAATTATATACAAATAGGCCCGCTTTATTTTGTTTTTTTCAAATTAGTTTGATTCGTGGTACCTCGCATAATGGGGCCATATGTGCCCCTAAACCAACTACAGGTTGTGAGGTGCCATTCGATAGCTTGTCAAGAAAAACCAATTTGTGGCAAGTTACAGCCCTGTAACTCAACTGGGAGGGTAGTTACACCGAAAAAACTAAAATCTAGTTTAACGATCAAAACATTTTGAAAAAAATCAGAGACACTTCTACTATGGAGGCACATATTATATAAGTTTTGCAGACTTTTAATTTGAAAACCCGAGCTGCAAAAAAATAATAAACATCACAAAATGCTGAAAAATTCCGATTTTGTATTGAAGAAATCGTGGTACTATAATTATACTTTTTTTCTGCGTGCATATTACTGTTACTACTTAGAATTATTTTCCAGGGGAAATTATGATTGCCTTTTCTTTCAAGTAAAATTGCTTTATTACTCGATATCTCTCAATTATTCTATTTCACAACGCAATATACCTCTTTTCAACAATACTCTCGCAACAATCCTCGCTCGACTCCGCCTCAACTCTGTCTCAACTCTGCCTGAACTCTGACCCCCGCACGCATCATCCACTCCATATATTCTTTCACGCAGTTTGCCTCCCGTTTTATTCATCATTCGTTCTCACTCATTAGGACCCACCCCAACACACACACCCTTTCCACGTGTTACAGTTAGACCACAGGTCAGCATGCATCCTAGACTACACGTGTATTCCCCGAAACCATCCACTCTATTCTCAAGATAAACATTCACTCGGTCCGCTTTCGACGTTTCGACTAACACTCTGCATTCACACTTCGCGTAATACTCGATACTTCCCTTCACATGATTCACACAAAGCCCTCTCATACCATTTCTACGAATTCTTGAATTCCACACTACCACTCTCAATTTTTGCAGATTTTTAAATTCGGTGCGCCGCAGGCACTGGCGGACCTGCACGCCCCCCTCCCCTGCACCTCACCCCAGAAAATTCTAACCCAAACCTAACCCGAATGTAATTTTCATTCAATCAAATATGTGTTTGTATGTATTTAGTTCTAGCACGTATAGACAAAATTCAATGTAGTAGTAGCTACAGTTTTTTGCAAATATCACGAAAACTAAGGCCGAGTCGCGGTTATGTGCATAGGAAAAAGTTGTTCAGAGTACTGAGTTCTACAACATTTTAAAAAATCATTGAAATCGGTGACGTATTACCACTTCCGTAGATTTACCATATTTGCTTACCAATATTTTAAAAACATTTGTTAAATATTTTTATTCAATATACGAAAATATGAAGTTAGAAAGAAGTTAGAAAGGGATTCCATGGTCATGTTGAACAAAATAGATTGATAAAACATATTGATGTGCGTAACAATAGAATGTTTTATTCATATTTAGGATGTATTTCATGTATATAAATATATAATAATTTACGTTGAAATGTTAGAAATATTAAACAGTACCATAATTGGCAAGATACGTCGCAAAAGAAACGGTGCACGAAAAGCGCTCCTATTTCATATTGACGTATGTTATATTAAATTCAAATATCTAACAAATATTTTTTAAACATTTGTGAACAAATATAGATCATTGTCATACAGTTAGTAATTTAAAAAAATTAATGTAAAAAACATGAACCCCAAGGGGACTCGAATCCAGAAAAAAGTTTTCAGCGGCCGGAGACAAAATTTAGGCCCGAGCCGATTCACTTTGCTGATGGTTATAATTGTAATGCGTGTGGCAACGCCTGACGGATGCCTTGGTACGTGTCGGCAATTATGCCTAACTTGTATATATATTGGCGCATAACGTATTCACGTATGAATCGCTGTTTGTGGTGTGAAATTACAACCTACATGTATCGACGGATTTCTATTTCTATCGACCCTGACGCTACCGTGGTGAAATTAACTAAAATATACCATAAACGCCTCTAACAGAAAATCAGTGAACTGTTCTTATGTCCGATGCGTGCTATTGAATATTTGCTATTGATAGTGAATGTCAAATATGTGTAAGACAAATGGATATTTGAGGAATGTATAAAATTCGTAAACTGCACAAGTATTTCTATTACTAAGTCAATACAATGGAATGGTTATAAACAGTCCGCTCTAGTCGAATGTTTCCCAAAGAGTGCCTCGTCGGTCCATTCTTGCCCGTCAAGACGGCGCGCCCCCGGTCCCACGACGCAGTACCTTCAAGGGTCTGGTTTACGACCCCCCAATGTTTACGGGCCCCGCTCGCCTAACGGCCTCGTAGCGACATTTTCCAGATGAATATGCGAGGCGCTCCAAAGCCTCGGGTTTTCTTACATATGCTAGAGCAAAATTGTCTCAACGCTCTTAGAAATGGCTTACTAATAAAGATAGTAAGAGAACCAGATGGGGCTCTACTTGGGGAGTCAAAAAGGGCCCTGGTTGTAAAATGAGACGATGCGCATTCGTAGGTATAAGTACCCAGTTCGTCTGGGTGATTTATTCAGTTCAACGGAACATTTCATGGTGATAAGACAATCCTTCTGACCTGTCTTTAAATACACGGATTGTGATAAATATAATAGTTATATTATTTAACACGCCAGTTCCAATACGTGCAAATCAAATAATTAGATCGTACGCCTTCCAGAAGCGATAAATTGTGAATATCTGTGACATTGTGGTACTTCAAGGAAAGGCTGTGGTACGTGATATCAGTGAATAAACCATACCCAAATGAACCATACGACGAGATGTCGGCAGCCATCTTTGGCCTGCATCGAAGTCTCCGTCTCAAGTTTACATTTGTAAAAATTACATTGGCTCAACGAATAGTGTTTATTGGCGTTCAAACCGACCCCACAGACATGTCGTTTAGTCTCCTCGCGCGTACTGTACCCGGGAAAATTTCATTTACGCAAGTTATCGAGACGAGAAGTCTGATTTGCAAAATAGAGTGTCTCTCTTGCGCATGGCATATACGTGCATGCTTTCCGTTGTTTCGTAAGTGCACGTACACAGGTCATGGGGCCTGGAGTCGGGGCCCGTAAGGCCATGACGTTTCTACAGGAACAATTCCCGGCAAGGAAAATGTATGGAAATATTCCTTCAGATACAAAAGGGGGAAGTGGAAACGATACAACTGTGGAAGACACAATTGTGGAATCCACAGCTGTTGAGGACGTAGGCCGACATGTGCTCTCCACAAAAACAAAAGCTCATCGCTCAGCAGGTATATATATATATATATATATATATATATATATATATATATATATTGGCAGGTTCGACTGTTGCATATCTATTGGTGGGATGTGGAGAGTTTAGGTAGGTTCGGTTGCCCGTGGAGCGCTGAACCGCTCTGCTCGTGGAGAAGCGCGGATAAATCAAACACAATTACTTTTATTTATTTTATTTGCACATTATACAGAATTATAACCGGAGAGTGGGCGGCCATAGTTGCCAAATCACATAATTTGGGGGTTCTATCGCACTGTCGCCACATCTGTTACAATCCTGGCTATCAGCAAAATGAATAGGCTCGAGCCGAGAATCGGATTCCTGCCGGACATAGACATAGATGCTGAACCGCTGGAAACTTTTTTGTAGGTTCGATCCCCTCGGGTATATCTTTTTTACTATAATTCTTTTTTTATTCTTAACTATATGGCAATGATCAATATTTGCTGACCAATATTTTAAAAACATTTGCTAAATATTTAAATTTAATATACGTAAATCTGAACTTAGAACGCTTTTTGTGCTACCGTTTCTCTTGCCATGTATCTGGCCAATTACGGTACTGTTTAATATTTCCACATTTATTTAATGAAAGCTATTGTGCATTCAATATATTTCAATTTAGTATTAATAATTGGTGTTATTTAACAGCGGTTGATCTTGCGATCGTTCTGGTTTTGTTGTTAATTTGCACGAGGTGTGTGCCGACTAATGGTTGTGTATATTGCTTCTCGAAGGAGCAGCCGGACTGTTCGGTTTCCGGCACGTGTATAGTTGCGGAAGGAAAGAGAGTTGATGTTCGTTTCGTAGTTCCTTTGTGAATAATAATTTATTGAAAAAGATGCTTGCTTATATACTAATGTTTGACACGAGTGTCGACCAATCAGAGGCCTCGCTGGCAAGTTTGGGGTAGCCAGGTAGGCTCGCCCAAGGGTTGGCCGTTGATTCCTTCCACTGGAGCGGCGTAGGTTTACGATACGCTAATTTCTATTCAGAGACCGTAAGCGAAAAAGGTGCATACTTTTTGGCTCAGGGTAGTTTTATTAGAAAAGCCACCGCGGAGCGCAAATTATTATGCCAGATGTCTCTGAATAGAATTGTCAGGTATCGTGTCGTAAAGCTAGAGTCTGATGATCGACTCGCCGAAGTCTTAAAAATTGGAAAACTAAATTATGAGGAGGTTTGATAATGTGTAATACACAGTTCAGTTTGATAAAAGAATACTTTATTATATTGTAAAGGAAAGATACGTCCTTATCCAAAGGAGAAACTCTATCGAATGAGTTTAGAACAGAAGCGTCGAGCAGTGTCACCCTATGGTCCCTCTTAATATAAACACCTGTATAATCAGTGGCATTCTATTCCAAAATACATTCCCAGAACGTATAAGAGATCATTTTTGTTTAACTGGGCTTTATTCAATAGATGAAACCAACATTACTAACATTTTAGTAGTATCATAAGTAGTTTTTTTCAAGTTTATTATTATTATACACATACACAATTATGGAAAATTTCACAAGTTTCATACTATACCTATTAGTTAATAATGCCACAATGTTGTAATGTTCTCAATTGTTACAGAATAATGGTAATGATCTTCATTAGCTTTCTGCCGATGTAAATAGATTTTCAAAAATTTTTGATCCTTGTTTGATACCTGGAGCCCCGAACCTACACGTGCACGGAACATGTGCCAAAAATGTGAAACTCGCAATAATCTGGCTAGCATTACCCTCCGCCCTAATCCAAGTCCTTTTATTTTACGATACCAAATTTTCTCCGAAAACTCACGCACCTCTTCAAGGCCTCTAAAACCATAAAGTACCTTCTTCCCCAAAAATCCGAAAACTCCTTCCAGTTCCACTTCCACCCTATCAACCACCACTACGATCTCCTATTCCCACTCCTTCGATAGCAATAGTTTACATTTTTCCCTACGCGACTCCGAGAAATCAGAATAAATCGAACAGTCTATCGATTCACTTCGAAACAATTAAATAAAGACTACATAAATACTTTGTAACTATGAGTAACTTTATTTCACGGGTTCACGACACAAAAATTGGCGCAGTCGGTAGGACCGTCAACGGTGTAAGAATAAATAAACTTTACTCAAAGTGTTCTTCGCCTGTGGATTCTTATCCTTTGTGACGGAAAGTAAAAGTGTCAACCGCGAGGTTCTACGAGTGCAAGAGTATCTACACGGCAACGGAAGTCAACCGGCAGCACATTCAACGACTTCACCGGTATACGGCAATGATAATATGTTAGATTCATCAAATTCCTCACTCGATTTCCCGATTCAATTCTTGTGCAGTCTAATCCCCAAAGAATTCTCCGGCAACGGATTCGAGCTCGGACAGTTTATAGCCAACAGTAATAACGCCGACGAACACGCATCACCAAGACAAGGGACTCCGCTACTCTATTTCATTCTCTCAAAAATTTCCGGAAACGCTAAGGAACCGTTAGCATTACAAAGTTTTCGCAATTGGTCAGAGCTAAAGGAGCAACTCAAAAGACTCTACCAAGATAAAAAACATTATTGCCAGATAATGGAGGAACTAAATAATAGTAAACAGCTCCATTGGGAAGGTATTAGTAATTTTTACCATAGACTCCTCACATTGCTGTCCAGAGCACCTGGCGCGATACAACAATATTCAACCGATCCTTTGGAGATACCAGGAAAGAAAAGATCAGTAGCAATCATATCATAGCAATCCGCAAATTTCCCAAATGCTTCTATGGAAACACTTTGATAATTTAAATTCTGCTTACACCGCCGCGATAGCGGAAGAACGCGCGTCAAATATGCATCGAAATAGCAGACAAAGATCTTGTGCTATTTGTGGGAGATCAAACCACGAAACGTTCCAATGCAGGTCAAATCAACCTAGTCGTAGTAGGGTTATTCACCATGTCCAAACACCTAGCCAAATTCGGCCTCCTTATCAGAACCAATCCGCGCAATATCCACAGCGACAAGCACAAAATTCACATGAAACTCCAAATTAATCTAATTCAAGACATAATACAAACCACCGAAATTCTGCAATTATTGCAAAAATGAAGGTCACTTAATAGCCGAGTGTAGGAAACGACAATTTAACAATAATCGTAGGCAACAACCGTCTAACAATGGCCCTCCTCGGACGGAAAATTCTGCGGTTCATTTAAACTGCCAAGAGTCCCCAGCGACGGATACCACACTGGCGGACCAAATTTCTCGACTAACATGGTTCGAGAATTAAGCGTATCTATTTCTAACAATAATTTAGACTACACCTTGTTCACGCTATTCAAAAAACATAAATAATAACTTCAAATTTCTAATTGATACAGGCGCAAACGTCTCATTGATCAAAGCTTGTAAATTACATCCGGATACATACTTCGATTCGAAAGACAAACTAATATTACACGCTCTTAGCACAAACACTCCTGTGGAAACCGCAGGCAGTTGAAAAATTCCAATTCAGATACATGATACGACCATCGACAGCAAATTCTATATCCTAAATGAAGCAACAAACGTCCCATTCGTCGGCTTACTAGGAAAGGATTTTTTACAGTAGAAATCCGCGACAATCAATTATCAGACGCATTCAATAACCCTTAAATCGGTACCAGTCGCGGTCCAACTCAATGCTCAGAACCCTGAAATTCATAACGTAAACCTTATAAATTTAAAAGCTCGATTAGAAACTTTAGTTGAAATCGAGATCCGAAATCCAGAAGTTCAAGAAGGCCTCATTCCGGAGCTAGAACCGCAAAAAGGCGTCTATTTATCAAAAGCTCTAACAGCGGTAAATCGAAACAATAAGGCTTACGCTACTATTTTAAACACACGTATAATTGACCAACAGATAAAACCTATCTCGGTATATCTAGAACAAGTCCCTTTTAACACTACGATATTACTATCAAAGAGCCTAAATAAATCTCACCTAAACCGGGAATCACTGTTAAACAAGAATCTAAGACTCGAACATTTAAATCCCGAAGAAAAAGACTCGATTATGAAAATCTGCACAAAATATAACGATATATTCCATTTCCCAGACGACATTTTGACCACGACGGACGCTATCGAATACGAAGTAAACGTAAACCCCCATATACACGAAATCATACAGATATCCCGAAATTCACAAAATCGAAGTCAACAAACAAATAGATAAAATGCTTAAACAAGGCATAATACGAAATTCAGTTTCTCCATGGTCCTCCCCTTTGTGGATCGTTTCTAAAAAGTTAGATTCTTCCGGAGAACGAAGATGGAGAGTCGTAATAGATTACAGACGGTTAAACGATGTAACCCCTTCGGTCGGCGATGCATACCCCTTACCTAAGATTGAAGACATATTAGACCAATTAGGACATTCGAAATATTTTATAATCCTCGATTTAGCTTCTGGAATCCACCAAATCCCAATGCGCGACTCAGATAAACAGAAAACAGCTTTCTCTACGCCCTCAGGTCATTATGAATTTACAAGAATGCTATCTGGACTCAAGAACGCTCCTGCGACTTTCCAAAGGCTGATGAATTCCATTCTAATGGGTTTACAAGGATTGCAATGTTTTGTCTACCTCGACGACATAGTAATTGACGCGCCATCGATCGAGGAACAATCCGCTAAACTAATAGCTATTTTTAATCGCCTCTAAATCAATAACTTAAAACTTCAACCGGAAAAATGCGAATTTATGCGAGGAGAGGTGGCATATGTAGGCCATATAATTTCTAGCAACGGCGTACAACCCAACCCAGACGAAATTAACGCCATCGCTAAATTTCCAATCCCTAGGAATCAAAAAGATATCAAAATCTTCTTAGGCCTAGTCGGTTACTATCGAATGTTCATTAAAGACTTCGCGAAAATGGCCAAACCTCTAACCATCCTAATAAAAAGGGATACACCCTTCGAATGGACCCCCGAACAAGCGGAATCATTCAATAAATTTAGACTAGTATTAACCACACAACCGATCCTTCAGTATCCAAATTTCAGCCAAGAGTTTATCCTCACCACAGATGCATCTAATTATGCAATAGATTCTGTGTTAAGTCAAGGTCCGATCGGAAAAGACCTCCCTATCGCGTACGCTTCTCGTACATTAAACAAGAGTGAACAAAATTATAGTACCGCGGAAAAAGAACTCCTTGCTATCGTATGGAGTGTCAGACATTTCAGACCCTATTTATATGGTAGACACTTCACGATAGTAACGGATCATAAACCGCTGACCTGGCTATTTAATTGCAAGGATCCAGGAAGCCGACTAGTACGTTGGCGTCTGAAATTAGAGGACCACAATTATAAAATAGTTTATAAAGCAGGAAAGCTAAATTCGAACGCTGATGCATTATCTCGGTTCCCAATAATAAATATAATTCAAAATAATCATTCCTTCGACAACTTCATTCAATTCCATTATAAAAATCTCGATATTCCGAAAATAAAATCCATGCCTTGCGACAAATTTCAACACTTTCCAAACGTTTTATTCTATTCGAAAGACTTGGATGATAACAAACTGTTCTCTGAAACAATCAGGAATGAATACGATATGTCAAAAATCAAGGAGCCCGATGAACTATATTCGTCTATTAAACTCTTCAAAGATTCTAAAACCACATACATTTGCATTGGAAAAGTTTTTAACTTCGACAAATTAGAATATAAAGATATATTTTATTCATTACAATCTTTAAATAATCATCTGCAAGAAAATCAATATCACGGAACTCTATATATTCATGATACAACCATTAACAACAAAAATATAAAGAAAGAAATGCTCGGTGAAATAATATATTAGATTTTCAAGGATACCGACATTGTACCTCTAATATTAAAAAACGCACGGACAACCCCTAAATCGGAAAACGAAATAACTAAAATCCTCCAAGAGAACCATGACTCAGAATTAGCAGGTCATTCGGGTTTTCTGGGACACCATGAAAAGGGACACAAAGAAGTATATTAAGCAATGCCCGTCTTGTCAGGTCAACAAGACCAATTTCCAACCGTCTAAGGCCCCAATGATAATTACGTCCACATCTGGTAAACCTTTCGAAAGACTAGCACTCGACATCGTAGCACCCCTGCCGCAGACCCTAAACAATAACCGCTATATACTGACCATGCAAGACGACCTTACTAAATTCTCATACGCCGTACCTCTTGGAAATCACGAAGCGCAAACCATAGCCGCAGAATTGGCAAAATTTACGACCTTATTCGTAATCCCTAGAACAATACTGACTGACCAAGGGACCGACTTCACCTCAAAATTAATCAAGGAACTGACCAGACTATTTAACACGAGACACGTACTATCATCTCCTTACCACCCCAAGACGAACGGTGCACTGGAAAGGTCACACCTAACCCTAAAGGACGATTTAAAACACTACATAAATCAAAAACAATCAGACTGGGACGAACTGATAATGTTTGCAATGATGGCTTACAATACACATGTTCAAAAATCGACCGGCTTCACACCATATGAAACCCTTTTCGGTAATAAACCATACTTACCAGTATGGTAGCTTAACACAGGAGCCAACACTTAATTATTCTTATGACGACTACATCGTAAATCTGAAACAGAAATTAAATTACGCAAAAGATAGCTAGAGACAACTTAATCGAATCAAAGACCAAATCCAAATCCTACTACGATAACGAAATAATTACACATAAATACAAAATCAACGACCTAGCATATATTTTAAATAAACAAAATACACCGGGATTGAGCAAGAAGCTGGCACCAAATTATAAAGGCCCGTACAAGATAATAAAAATAAATGCGAATAACACAGTCCAAATACAGACGAATAGAAAATTAGTAACCTATCATACAAATTTATTGAAACCCTCTGTTCCAGGCGACAAACTAAGATGGACAAAATGTACCACACGTACTTCCCCATAATGATAACCTTAAGTACTGTTACGCTATCGCCTTAGTAGGCCTTAATATCTAGTGACATCGAATCAACGGTCGACGATATAATTATAACTATCGATAGTGATAATAACTTAGGAGCGAAATTCGAAACCGGATAGGGGCACGCGATAAATAAAGCTGTACATTATTTATAGTGCAGATCCTAGAACACTTCACTTGGAAGTTTCTAAAGCTTATTTACTACAGACCGTAAAAAGGTCGACCCCACGATATCCGGGGCTGGTCACCACATGGCCTACCCCGAAACAAAGGAACCCCTGAGAACCCCACCAACTCTTCGACGCGCTCCCCCGACCTTCCCGCGTTTTTCTCTAGTTTTCCCGCACTTTTCCCTTAACTCGCGCGCACCCTAGCTTGTCACACGGAAACGGAAGCGTTGCCACCTGCACATGCCCAGCCACATCAAGACCCGACCCCATTGGGCAGGAAAAAGCAAAAAGGAGGAGCAAGGAACTCAGGAAGAGGAATCGGAGGCAAAAAGGAAAGAAGAAAACGCTTCACAGAACAGAACTTCTTTATCTCTTGTCACGAACAGTACTTTCTACGCTGAGTTACGGAATAAACAGCCGTTCTTATCAAACTTTACAATTTTGTGATTGATTCTTCCACCAATAGACGTGTTACGCTATCGCGTTAGTCAGGCTTAATGTCTAGTAACATCGAACCTTGAATCGACAGTAAAATCGCACTTATCGATAGCGACAGGAATTCGAGAGGTAAATTCAAAATCGGATGAACATATGCGCTAACCCGATCTATACATCTGTTAATTAATGTACGTATATCCTTAGAAAACGCTGTATGATTCTTCGACCTTTTCGCGTATTTTACTATGTTTTTTTCTATGACTCCTCATTTACCGTTACTATGCGACTTTCACGCGTTCGCCGGGTTCTCCCAATTCTCCCCTTTGCGCGCACACCCCTACGTCCGTACCGGAAAGCGAAAACGTTGCACACCTCCACGCGCCCAAGGACGAACCAAGGCCCACCAAAACTCAACCTCATTGGCCGCTACCAAAGGAGAGGGGTAAATAGGAACTCAAGAAGAAAAACCAGAGCCGTAATGGAAAGAAGAAGAAGCCACATTCGGAGAACTTCGTTATTTCTTGAACCTTCAGTATCTCTTACGCTGAATAATAGAATAAATAGTCGTTCTTTCTAAACTTCATAAATTGTGTTTGATTTTTCCGCGCTTCTCCACGAGCAGAGCGGTTCAGCACTTCACGGGCAACCGAATCTACCTAAACTTTCCACATCCCACGACAACCTCGAGTATTACCGAGGAGACACCCCGACCAGGTCTATTGCACCGCATGGGCTCAGACGACCACCATTCCGAGCCGCTTCCGTAAACATGGATTAAATTAAATACATCGAATTCCCTCTATCGTTTTCACTTAATGCATGTATCATACCATACATCACCATAGCGAACGTCTAGATATAAGTGTAATATTTTATGTACCCCTAACACTATTTCTAAATCTAATCATTTTAATGTAAATATAAGATCGATCAGATACCATAGAATTAATTTGCGCTTAAGAAATCGTCAATTAATCTAAAGGTGGAAGGTGTTAGATACCAGGACCACCGAACCTACACGTGCATGGAACATGTGCCAAAAATGTGAAACTTGCAATAATCTGGCTAGAATTACTTTCTGCCTAATCCCATTCCTTTTACTTTATCATACCAAACTTTCTCCGAAAACTCAGGCACCTCTTCAAGGCCTCTAAAACCATAAAGTACCTTCTTCCCCAAAAATCCGAAAACTCCTTCCAGTTCCACTTCCACCCTATCAACCACCACTACGATCTCCTATTCCCACTCCTTCGATAGCAATAGTTTACATTTTTCCCTACGCGACTCTGAGAAATCAGAATAAACTGAACAGTCTAACGATTCACTTCGAAGCAATTAAATGAAGACTACATAAATACTTTGTAACTCTGAGTAACTTTATTTCACGGGTTCACAGCATACTAAATATTTATCCACGTGTGTTGTAGATTATTATTTTAATATTTACATATTCGGTTATGGCTCCCATTCTGTTGCTAAAAAATTAAATTATAATATATGTTTTTATCACTTACAAAGAGTCTTTCCATTTCTACAGAAGAAGTAATAATCTTATTTACTCATATGTGTGCAATAATGGAAGTAATAATAAATGGTACCAATTTGGAATCAGATTTTCTAACATCTGAAAATCATGAGCACATTTTATGTAAATTAACATATATTAATATTCAATCAAGGGCACATCATTTAGCATTTTCTGATACATGCATTAGTGGTGAAAATTTTATAATTACCTGTATAACCCTTCCCTTCTGTAATAAATTATCCAACCTCTTTCCGTGTTCACTTAACCTCTTTGACTTCGTATCAATAATTTTGCTTATTTCAGGTTTCTATTAACTTATATATCACTGCATTAATTTTCAAATGTGGCGTTTTAGTTCAAAGATGATTCTATTTTGCTTCATACCTATATTTTCTTAAAACGACTGTAAAATATTTTCAATATTATGTATCACATCACCAAACCTTCAGAGAGTCCACAAAATGTATACGACTGTTGCGAGTCTATTGGTGGGATATAGGGAATTTCCGTGGATTCAGATGCCCGTGGAGCGCTGGACCGCTCTTCTTGTGGAGAAGGGCGGAAGAATCAAACGCACAATTGTAAAGTTTAAAAAGAACGACCGTTTATTCCGTAACTCAGCGTAGAAAAGTACTGTTCGTGACAAGAGATAAAGAAGTTCTGCTGCTGCGAGGGTTCTTCTTCTTTCCTTTTCGCCTCTGGTTCCTCTTCCCGAGTTCCTTGCTCCTCCTTTTTGACTTTTTCCTGTCCAATGGGGTTGGGTCTTGCTGTGGCTGGGCCGTGGAGGTGGTAACGCTTCCGTTTCCGCGTGACGAGTCAGGGTGCGCGCGAGCTAAGGGAAAAGTGCGGGAAAACCAGAGGAAAACGCGCGAAAGTCGGGGAGAGCGCGTCGAAGAGCTGGTGGGGTTCTCAGGGGTTACTTTGTTTCGAGGTAGGCCATGTGGTGACCAGCCCCGGATATCGTGGGGTCGACTTTTCAAGGGTTGTATGTGACTTTTTAGACTTAGCTTCAGAAACTTCCATGTGAAGTGTTCTAGGATCTGTACTATAAATAATGTACAGCTTTATTTATCGTATGCCCCTATCCGGTTTCGAATTTCGCTCCTAAGTTCTTATCACCAGCGATAGTTATAATTATATCGTCGACTGTTGATTCGATATCACTAGATATTAGGGGCTACTAACGCTATATCGTAACAATACATATATGTATATGTATATGTCCCTGTAACTTTAATATTAAATAATTTTATTAACTTCTTTTAAAATAACTTTTTGAACTTATGAGGGTAAGCTCATAGGTCGATCAGACGTACATAGCTCTATCTTTATCTATCATAGTGATGGATCTATCTTTGTCTAGCAAAAATTCTCTTTCTTTAGAGCGATGCATAAAATGGTCAAAAAGGACCATGGTGACATTGCATTCTTGTACGGTAGTGAGAGATAAACAAATCAACTTTTTAACACATACACGCCCACATAATCATTTGAATACCTATTCAAGCGCCTTCGATAATCTCACATATATTTGAATTATATTACAATTATATTATTGTTGTATAATACAGTTATACGATAATAAGTTTCGACCGTAGAAAAGGATAGTGTTTCGGATGGATCGGTGAACACTGGAATCGCTCAGCGCTGAGCGTGAAGGTGGTGCAGGCCGAAAGATAGAGTGCAACGAGTACGGTATTTCCCAACGTATATTTGACACTCCAGTACAACACTGACGAGACGGTCCAGTAACAAAAATGAAAAAAATGACGAATACGGAATTTATAGTTGTAGGTCGAATTACTAGAATTAGTGCGGGAGCACGCAGATGTTAACTGTAGAGCGGTTTTCTGAATTCTAATTACCCAGAGCGAATGCTTTCTCGCAAGGGCTCGTCGCGCGTTTTTTCCACCCCTTTTTTGGGTGATGCCCTGTTCCGCGGCAAATCCTCGGAACCAGCACGCGGAATGTATTACCCACCTAATAAAAAGTCGGCTAACAATCTGCAGAAAGAACAACCTTCGACATGCAGATGGTTAAGGCGTTTATGACGCGCTAGCAATAAAACTGTTTTTGAGAAAGCCATTATTGTTCATAATCCATCAGGATATAACTAATTAAGCATACACGGCCTCAACAGTCAATTGCATGCGTCATAAACGGGAATTTCTAAAAGGGCCCACAGCTGTGTCGCAGCAGGCGAGACCAGGTCAGGCTCTGGGACCCTGGCGGAAATTCCCGTGCGTTGCCAGGTCAAGACGGTCAGGGTGCACCCCCCCCCCCCCTTGTACAGAGCGCAACGAGGGCAAAAAGGGATGGGTGTGTCCTCGTATTAAAAA
The DNA here is from genome assembly GCA_948146005.1 of Nomada fucata. Lineage (NCBI taxonomy): Eukaryota > Metazoa > Arthropoda > Insecta > Hymenoptera > Apidae > Nomada > Nomada fucata. The sequence goes on along the minus strand of OX411282.1, from coordinate 17,171,115 downwards.
GCACGCTGATTGGCATTTAGTCCCTTTTTCAAATATCCAATAAGCGTGCCAAAAGGTTACTTCCGAGTCGACGTGATGCGATGCACTCGACGAGGAAGTCAGTCGATCATCAGGACTCCTAGAGTCGTGAACCAAACTCGTATAATAGTTACCAAGGATACACTCGTACAGTCTTCACAGAATTCCGTCGGTCGTTACACTGAACCACGTCGGTTGTCTTTCAGAACTTAGAGTCGTGAGTTAAAGTTCAAACGGTCCATACGTAGAGTCCAACTCCCGTTTTAGAAGCTGCCACTTGACTAGCTACATTCAGAGTCCATGACTCAGTTCCAGTTAAAGTCTAGCACTTTCCATAGAGTTTTGACTTACTATAATTAGAGTCCATTACTCAATTCATTATTCAGATTTACTACTTTAAATTCAGAGGCTATATAGTCCACATCCTACGTCTAAAGGAGTCTTTGACAGGGTCTTGTACAAGAAACGGAGACACCTCTCCCTTTTCTTGCCTGAGTCCGTGACTCAGTGGTACGAGAAACAGTATACTCTCCTACTGCAAGACCTCAGTACATTAGACAAGGAGAAACAGTATACTCTCCTTCTTGTTCTGTCAGTCTTTGACTCTGAGGTGCGAGAAACAGTATCCTCTCGCACTGCAAGACACCAGGTGACGACTTTGATTCAGAAATTAGAGAAACAGTATAATCTTTTACCTGAAGACGTACGGGAAACAGTATCTTTCCCCAACATTATTTCACTAGATATTACACACTCAATAGATCCGTTTTATTATTACGTTTTCCTTTATTATCAGTCTATTCTTAGTCAGTCAAAAATGAGATTCATTAACTAAGTCAACATTCAAATCAATTTATCACCCCTATCTCCGTAAAAGGTCGTAGGGTCATACGCGTGCAACGGTGTCGATAGAAATCGAAACGGAGATTTACAACCTCCGTATACTGAGCTCTCAACGCATCCTGTAGTATCATCGAAGCCGCGTATCGCGTAAAAACAGCCCAATTGGTCGGAAATAACGACAGGGCATGACTCTAAACTCTTATTGGGCCATGGTGTCGCCAAACGAACTCGAGTCAAAAAAATTGTTTTTGATTAATGTCGCTGATTGCAAACACCGCCGCCGCTGACGCTCGTTTGAATTTCAAACAGTTGGCTAGTGAAAAGAAAAGAGAAGCTGCGATCGTGGCAATCGGTAAAGATTCACTGTTCTGATCCGGAAAGAGACCCACTGTTTAACATACCAACTTATTACCGTTAATTAAGGCGGTAAATATAGTCCAAATTATATCGTGTTTGGTGTCATTTTAATCAGAAAACTGTCAGCTATGCTATGTAAGAGTTTCATAAGAAAAGGATGAGAAATAGCAAAGTTTCATCGTTCAATTAGTATTAGCTCACCGATATACTCGAGCCTGGATGGCGTTACAGTGATCTCCAAGTGAACTTCTGGACGCCTCAAGGGGCATACCCCTCAGTGGTGGGGATACAGTCTTCGCTTATATCGGGTAGATGTTTTTCGCTTAGATCGAGGATTCACTGTATAGTGTTTCCAGAGCTAAATGAAAAAACTGGTGTGGGGAATTCTCACCCCACTAAACGAACTACAAAGCTCGACCGCTCGTCAAACCGAGCAGGACAGTGCCATGCCAATTTGAAATGGGTGCAGACATACAGTATATGATATACTTGTTGATCAATGTGTAAATGGTTTGAGACAGTATCAGTAGAACGGACCCCAATTTCTTGAAGTTCATGGCTCGCTTTTGTCGGTGTCGCTGTTGTAAAGGGAAAAGCAAGGATAGAACGATGGCCAAGGCAGCCGAGCAGTTTAAATGCCGCCGTGTATTGTTGAAATTCTTCCGATTGGAATGGGACCAAACATTGTATCTTTATTTTTATTGTAAGGCATTTATCACATATAATTAAAAAACGAAGTTCTTTATCTGTACAAATATGTACAAAATATATATAAATTATCAAGATATAATTAAATCAGGGAGACCGAAGGTGGTTGTTATACTTTATAATTAAATATTTTTGGGTTAATCGTTAGATATTTAAATAAATTTCCTCATGATCACCTACAAAATAGGTAGTTCTAATTTTAAAAAAGATACTGATGTTACAATGTAAGTAGAGATGTCTGTTTCCTTTTTTTTATTAATTAGAATAGTGTACTAGGCGACAAGCATCCTTAGTTGCCACGAAGTACAAAATGTGAGTCTAAGTAGAACAAGTAGTAACAGAAATAAAATTGTATATAGAAGTCTCTGTCATTCTGGCTTGTAGTTTTAAACGGAATGAGCAGAGCATTGTCTGGAACATGGAACATTAGAGTTTGTTAAAACAAAAGATGTCGCACTGGCATGACAGCTCCATGAGCGTTATATTTCGAAAGTGGTTCCTAAACTACAAACTAAGGATAATACGGCGCGAGGAATGAAAATTCTATGAAATACTTAAAATATTAAATAAAACGCATAGCTAAGTTAGTAGTAACTAAACTGCTAGTGCAATTGAAAATTAATTCATAATCCTCTCATCTTATTGCTTAGAACCCAACGTCATGACGCGTCAGCAGGGCGCTTACAGCTCTGCCGATCGAAGACATCAGTCGGCCGTTCTCACTCCACTTTTTTCATTTACCTCTGGACGCACTGTACGTCCGTACAAGTTCGGCTACAATACAGATCCACTCTAACCTTAGCCTTACCCGTATCCCTTAGTAACGATTTCTTTTCAGACAAATAATGTCGAGTCATACACGGATGTAAAGTTCGTCGAACTAATTTTTTGCTGCAGCCTCCCGAAATTAATGGTTCCTTAATAAACGGTACTAATATTTGCATGGTCATTATTAGATACAGAGATTGGTTCAGCGATTCAAGAATAATCTGCAGTCATATTCAAATCAAGATAAATTATGGATTCGTATACTTTTTACCGTTTTGTACAACGTCAACATTATCGAACAGTGCTGTAGAACATTATTATTCGAATAACATATGCGTCATTGAATATCCGCGAAGTGTCGAATGATCAAGCGTATCGTAGCATTCAATCATAAAAATATGCGATAAATCAAAAGATAATCGATATTACAAGCACAAATTAAATGATGAAAATGCATTTCTCGATTAACAGTTGATTAGATGAATGATTCACATTCCTTGATCCCTAAGCAACATCTTACTGCTGTTCGTCATTCTTCCTAGCGATTGTACTGTCTGCGTGTATTCTTGGAATACTGAGTACATCAGAAATTTGAATTAGTAAAATGTATTGTAATACTTCAAATATTCCACAGTACGTGTGAAAGCGTTAATCTGCATTAAAAAATAATTCAATAAAAAAAATATCGGCAATATTTGTTATGTGTCATGTGTCACTATGAAATGTTCATTGTTAAATTTGTTAGAATATTAATACACTCAAAATAAATGTATATAATCTAGCGTTCTCTTCGAAAGGGGATAAAATTCCATTTCAATACGAAAATCGAATATGTAAATTAGGCAGTAAAATGGGGTAGCAAGTCATGAGAATTCAAGAGTAATTATTTCTTACTTTTAAAATTTTAAGGTGGATAACTGTTGTATTTTTTAGATGGTGTTAATAGAAAGTGCAATAAAAATAGGCGATGGATCTAAGGAACTAAAGCTTGATTATATGCTTAAATTGTTTGCATGAGACGCGACTAAATACTCCTAAGTGAATGATTTTTCGAAATAAATAACTCAATTCTTTTTTATAAGAAACGGAGAGCTGCGTCGGTATATGATGATATGACTCCATATGACCTCTACATTTTCATCTCCTTCAAAATCAATTTTTCTCTGAACTATTTTTTTATATCGCGGGAAATTTACGATTAATTCGCATTTATAGATTAAAATTGACCACCCTCTATACGTGGTGAAATATTTTGTTGAATTTGAGATTTATTGTAGAATAAAAACCCCCTGTGTAGAGTGAAGAATGTCCATTTGAAACTTTGAATCGTATTATCCGGAAGGAATGATTTTCGTGGAAAGTTGAAGCTAAACAAATAAAATATAAAAATTGTGTTGCTATACATGGAAGGATGGTTTTCTTCCTTAATATTATTATTTCGCTCATTTTATTTTATTTATATTTCTCTTGCAGTAAATTACATAATCTCTCATGTAAGAACTATTAAGTTCTTGTTATATACACTTGTCGACACATATTAAGAAACAAAGCATGTTTTTTATCAGTACACAGTGTGGGAATATTATTATGCTGTATGGCTTTTGCTAGGAATTATAAGTTTATTCAAATTATACAGGGTGGCCCGTAAGTCTCGCAGTATTTCTAAATTTCGCGTAGCTGATGTGATGCTGAACAACTTTTTCCATGACCAAAATATTGTAAGTAGCTTCGTTTTTTAGTTATTAACGAAAAACACTTGCGAATGAGAGCGCCCGTATAGCACGTGATCAGGCACAACTGCACGCGATCGTGGTCGGATGCATCGAGGGGCAACGTACGGCAAATATTACATCGTCTTAAGTTAATAATAGTGTGTAATGATTCGTTATTCACGAATAACTATTTAATTATTAAGCCGTTTTATAACTGTTCCATACTTTTATTCCTTATCCGAAACGTATAAGGTATTTTATTAATAATTAAAAAAATGTTTGGATAATTAATTTTAAGAAAAGATAGGAAAATAAACTTATCCTTTCGTTCACGAAGTAATCTGATTCGACGAAAGTGGGTCCTTGGCCGTTGGTCATTGCACCGATCCTGACCTACCTTAACAATTTCTAGATTTTATCCTGGACCCTTAGTTTTTGAAATAAGCTGGAAAATATCAAGAAAAATGGGTGAATTTTCAGGATCCTTTTCACTTGGATCATTATTTAAATGTTTATAATGTAATAACTAATTATATCATTTTATTCGTGAAACTTCAAAGAATCATTTGGTACCAAACGCAATTGAACAACTATTACCGCGAAAGAACAAAATACTTCCAAAGTTGAAAAATTGCGATTTTTTTTTAAACTGATTTCTTCAAAAATGGTACCTTCTGGAGAAAAATGGATTGTACATACTATTCAGCGCATTAAAGTCTACAAGAAACGTCTATTGAAGGTTACAAAATCAGACGTGTGTTGGACGGCGTTATTGTAGAAAAGAGAAAAAACATATGTATTATAGTAGTATTGCTTTTTCTTATAAAAACATCCAGACGTGTGGAACGATCTAATCTACGGGGATAGGTGTTGATATTATAAAAAAAAAATGGAAATATTGATACAGGAAATTGATCGCCTTTATGATTTTTATTCTTAAGAGAAATTATTATCTTTTTCCAAACTTTTTCTACTGTTTTACTTCTGAAGTATTACAAATTAAAAATTTGTTAGTTTATTTATCTTTGAATTAAATTAAATTTGATTAAGACCGCGATATGCATGAAACAAATGGGAATTTCTTTCAGAAAGAAATGGGAAAACGTCCAACGAAATGACAGTTATTATCGTACTATAATAAATAAATTGTTTCAGAATGTGTTGTTATTAAATGATAAAATTAAGAAACAATGGATTACATTTACATAGCACATTTAATATTTATTTCATATGTACTGTAAGTCATCCCGAATTCCAGAAAGTTGCATAAGAATCTGTAAGTAAGTATTTGCATAAACAAATAGAAACAAGGAACGCATCTGTAATTACATATCCGATTCTTTAGGTGAACGTAATTCTATTCCCTTATTTTACAAATCTTCAGGTTACGACAAATGCCAGAGTTAACTATTTAATTCCTACATTGGAAATACGCATAGTTTTAACAATTCACACCTATTTTATGCAATATCCAAAGTATTTCTTCTATTCCTGAGAGTTACACTTGCATATTTTTATTTTAACATGCAACTTGTAATACGACTGTCATTCGTTATTACAGGTAAGACAAGTATGTAGCGCCACGAAATAATATCAGGTGTGCAAAGCGCCGCGTAAATCAATTCAGTTCCAAATGGTGATCGAGGTCACGAAATAATTTGAGCGGACGAGAAATAATCCTTATAAAATGATGTTTCAATTCGGACTCGAAAGAAATTTCCACAAAAACGTGTTGCTGATGGCGAAGGATTGTAACAATTGTTATGTAAGACGCACGAAACAATGAGCACGCAGACATTATTCGGTGATTCATCATCCATGGGCCATGGGCAAGCTACGCGTCTTGACATTGAACTCGAAGAGTCAGATGTAACTTGCCTTCAGGCACAATAAGCACCTGGGCAAAAGGGAACGAGCCTGGTGTTCAAAGCGTTCATAGATTAATGCGCAGAAGGTAATCAACTTTCGCGATTGGGTATTCCCCAGCGTGGCAGCATCACTCGAACGTATATACTCAAGAAATTTATCTAGCAGAACCGTGATAAAGGATTTACGTAAACCGTTTATTCCAGATTGAACTTACTGAAAATCGATCGATACGTACTTAAAAAAAAAAATGACCAACTGTTGTGCTGAATTGGAAATGAAGCAGTTTGCGACTTTACAATATTACTGATGCGTAAAGTTTTCAACATATGCTACACATTAGTATAGCAACATACACTTTTTGGCGATTTGATATTAAGGTAGTACATGTAAGATACTCAAGCATTTTGTACAGAGATCATAACCAGTGATAAAACATAACCGTTATTTCTAAAAGTTTGTACGAAAAAGTCATTAATGGTATGTTGATTTTTATTGTAACAGACGGGACTTGTCAATCAATTTTCAAGAAATTTTTAAATAACTGATGCGATAAAATAATTTCAATTTTTAACTTTTTTGATTATGAATAACGATTAGAAATGACTAAAATTTTATTTGTTATTAATAACCATTAGTAATGACCGAAAGTAATTGCGGTCATAAATAATCATTACTGTAGGCTAACATTTTTGTTGGTTGCGAATAACCACTAATGATGACGGAAATATTCTTTGGTCACGGGTAACCATTACAGATGACGGTCAATATTTTTGGTTACGGATAACCGTTATCGACGGCGGGAATTTTTTTTTGGTTACGGGTGATGAATATCCATGGCTGAGAGTTTCGCTTTGGTTACGGGTAATCAATATCGATATCAGAATTTTTATTTTGGTTACTACTTAGCCTATCGTCAAATTCTTCAAATTAACTTATTATAGGCAATGCCAAGATATCAAAAATATGTATCCCGCTGACATTCGGACCGTATAATAGAATTTATTATTACATATTGATACTATTAATGTTTAAATTGTATATTGAACGCTTTATAAGTAACTGCATTTTACACATTTGCGACATTATATTACCATGAATTAAGAAGGTATTCGATTTTTATACGTGTATATTGTTTGAAATCAAATATTTTTGGGAAGATATTTATTTCACTCTAGCATTGTAAATACACTGTTTAACGCGCATCTGATTTTCTACCTTCCAATAGATGTTTATTGTAGATTTTAATAAACTGTATACTGATGCGAGAGGTGTTTCACCAGAACGCACAGGGCACGTGTAGCGATTTCGACAGACAAATCGATCGTTGTCAGTGAGTATCGCTGTCATCGCCGATTCTTTGTCAAATAATTACTTGAAAAAATTTAATTACCTACATCCTAACAGAATTTTTATGTTTCCATTCAGGAATGGAAGTTTGTAAAACACGAAAATATCTATCATGATCCGCAATCTCGTATCATGTTCTTAATTCAGTATTAAAGTTATGCTCGGTGTTTGTACGCTTGTGCTTCGAAAGATGAACTATAACTATAAAACCGTGATATCGGATGGATGCATAGAACCGTATGTATGTAATTTGTATGTGTGAGTGAGAACTCAGATCGTGACCGTGACCGAAGTTTTTGAAATATAGATATTTGTATGAATAATAGAAATTCGTGTCAATCACGCATCACGAGTAAATAAGCGCATGAAAAGTTGGTGAGAATGTAGATGACGTTTAGTTTGTTTTGTAGTGCAATAATAAATGCAATAAGATAATGCCAAATTCATAACATGATGCGCCTATAGAAAAAACATAGTCTCCATTATATTGTAATTATTGTAATTTTCCCTTACAAGATATTCTATATACATTATTATTTAAAGTAAGTTTTGTATATAGTCGTGCATTACATCGATGTTTTTAAGAAAATATGAAAATAACAAGTCTGCTTGTTAATTGTGAATGTCGGCGCACGCTATTCAACAATTACATATTACACTGAAATGAAAATGAATTTGTTATCAAACCATTAAGCGTTGGACTGGACTTATCACAAGGTTACCGATGCAGTTGCGAATGTTGCAAGAAAATATCTGACGAAATAGAGATACATACTACGTTAAAAAATATCTAGGAAAAGATATTGATTTGCAAGTAAACTAAATTACGCTTCCTCGCAATTTTCTGATTTATACCAAACGTTTGTTAAGCCCTGTTTTTATTTATGGGTAATAATAAAATAAATATGATAAAACATAATAAAGAAACTGGGTATAATATGGATTTTTGCATTTTGTTAGTTAAGGTAATATACGGATAATATTGATTATCCCAAAAATTCCGGTTCTTAGAGCAACGTGTGCTTTGTTTATATTAGTTCGGGTAAACAAGATTCTACTGTATTTAAATTTGAAAGTGAAAGACGAAAGAGAGTCCAAGTATTTATTATATTACTACAATTCAATGCGCAAATCACTCTTTTATTCCAAAATGTTCTCGAATATCCATTCTGATGTAATCCCGAAATCGGGATTTCAAATCTGGATACAGTACAACACGTATAAATGGACCAATAATTGCTTGGATAAACACACGTTGACTATCCCCTCCACTTGGGGGCATCCCCCTTGGTGATAGCGACGTTTGACGAAGGAGCGTTGTAAAATTACCCGAGCCGGAATATTGGTGTGACCAATACTATATAATTCGAACTATATCGTGTTTTGTCTCATTTTGATCAGAAAAATCTCGCAAATACATTAGTAAAAGTTTCATTTCGAAAAATGAAACGATTCGTTGGACCTCTCCCTCTCTCTCTTCCACTGTCTGTCCCTTTCTACGTTCACCCTCAGTTCAAGCTGCTTCTGAGAATAGATTCGACATCCTGCTGGGTTATATGCACAGCGCATGTCCCACTCTTTGTGCATATAAGCTGGTTTTACTGTATCTCGCAAGTAGATTCGAACTATGACTGATTGGATTCGTACCGCCTATAAGTCTTCCGGAAAATAAAAACAGTACAACCAAGTATACTTGGACCTAAACGGTATAGATTCCAATCTTTTATGCGTACGAGACGCAATAAGAAAGGTACTTGCAAGTAGACTTGAATACTGATTGAATAGATTCGAAAATTGTATGAGTACCTTACCAAAAATTTACTGCTCTTTATAATCAATTATGGTATTTCTTATATAGGATATTATTTTTCTTATACATGATATTTAACGAATGAAATACTGTTTTTACGTAATACGCGGCTTCGATGCTACCATCGGATGCAACGAGATCCTTGGTTTTACGGAGGTCGTAAGTTTCCGTTCCGAATTTCTTCGACACCGTCGCGCACGTATGACGCTACGACCGATTGAGGAGGTAGGGGTGGTATATTGAACAACTGCTCGTTTAACGTAACGAATGATAACGATTTTAATTTCTATTAACAAATGAATTATAACAGATGAAGATGTAAAACGGATCGTACAATTTGTGGGAAGATAATGTTTCCCGTTTAGTTTGAAGTAGGAGAGTATAATCGTTTCTCCTGCTTCTGAGTGAAAACAAATTCACGAATGAGAAGATGTTACTTTGACTTGCACCCTTCAGAAGAAGACAGACACTTGAAGAAGGAGAGGATACTGTTTCTCCTTTTCAGTGTGCTGGGGTAGGACCCTGTCTTGGACTCTGTCCTAGACCGTCTTAGACTGACTTCCTCGTCGAATGTACTCCAGCACATCGACTCGGAAGTGTGTTTTAGGAACGCTGATTGGACATTAGGAAATGTGACTAATTTTCAATCAGGGTGTTTTCAAGGTGTGGTCGCACCCTTCCTTAGCGCCCGAAGTGCGTTTCCTGAAGGGAGGGGGTGCGTCCTTACACGTTGCAGATTATTTGGCAACGTCACGGAATTTCCACCGGGGTCCTAGAGCTCGACCTGGTCGTGCCTGCTGGGTCCCGGCTGCGAGGCCCTTGTGGAAACTGACGTTTATGACGCATGCAATTAACTGTTCAGGGCGTATATGCGTAATTTCGTATACTTCGACGGATTATAGAATAAAACGACTTCCTCGAAAACAGTTCTATTACTTGCGCGTTATAAACGCCCTAACAATCTGCACATCGAACGTTGTTCTTTGTACCGATTGCTTGCCTTATTTTGAGGGGGTAGCCATTTATTTTTGTATGGGTTTCGCGGGTTGGCCGCATAACAATTACCATTATATTCAGTGGTTATTTCCAAGATTCCGGTACTACTTGTCTCTACAACTATTATACATAGAACTACTTCGAAGTACGTTTTCGAAACTTGTATAAAAAGATTGCATTGCAAGTATACGCATTGAAACTTTATTGAAATATGTTGTCAAGGTCATTATCATTCTGATATACTTTTTCCTATACATGCGCTAGGCGTTCTCTCTTAATTTTTCGAAATATGCACATGAATATGTACGCCTCTATGCCACTATATGTTTTAAGTGGCAAATATTTGTTATGATTAGGGATGAATATTTACAGTATTTATGTGTTTATGAACATACGAGTCATGTGTAAGACCAAAGTATTATTATTAGTCCAAAGAATGACCTATACTTGCACTGGTTGTGAGGGCGGCTATAAAAGAATGCCGAAAGAACTTCAACCGAACTCGCGGTTCCTGACGGGATAACTTGTGATTCAAAAGGTGCTCCAAGCCCAATCTCACTGAATGCAACCGACTCTATACGAGCGTGCCACGACGAGACGAGACGAGACTGAAGGTTTATACGCTTATAGTGGATGCCATTTTTCCATTTGTATCGAAACTTTACTGTACTCAGTGATAAACAAACAGGATGCACAAGAAATAACCAGGTTTGCAAGGAACAACTGATCATAGACAGCATAATCATGAGGTAAGCAACAAAACAAAATGGACGCCTTCATACATGTTACATAGACTGTAAGAAAGCGTTCAACTTGGTACCACACACATGGTTACAAAAAATGCTACAAATATGCAAAATAAACAAGCAACCCCAATCATTCATCAACACGATCATGCAAACAAGGAAAACCAAAATACACTTCAAAACTGTAACGAAAACCGTACAAACAAGCAAAATACAAATAAAAAAGGGCATATTTCAAGTCGACGCGTCACGACTTACTCACAATCAGTGAACTACGGTTTCACATGTGTTTAATTCTTACTTAAATTCTTACCAAATCTACTAAATAACACGAACTACGAAATCAACATCGGACACCAAAAAACAAAACAATAGACGAAAACCTTATGTATATGAATGACGTAAAAGTATACGCAGCAACTGAAACACAATTAAACGGATTACATGACATCACAAAAACATTTACAAAAGACATCAACATGGAATTGGGCATTACAAAATTCAAAACACTACATAGAAAGAGGGAAATGGACGACGAACGAAACACACCGAACGCTAAATAACACGTAACGATAAATAACATAGACAAACATGAAACATATAAATATTTGGGATTCGAACAAAACACAAGAATTGATCATAGAGAAATTAAACAACACCTGCAACAACAGTATAAAAGTGGGCTCACAACAATCCTGAAAACCAAACTCTATTCAAGAAACCTATTGAAGGCAATAAGCACATATGCAATACCACTGTTAACATACCCATCCGGAATTATAAACTCGACAGACACAGATCTGGAAAACATAAGTATACTTACACAAACCGAACTCGGCAAAATTTAACAATGTCCACCCTAAATCATGCAAGGGAAGATGAACCATAGATAGAAAAGAAGGCGGCAGAGGACTTATAGACATACTCACTACGTACAAGACAGATACAATCACTACTGACATATTAATGCGGCAAATAAAAGGCACTACACAAAGGAATAACGCAATCAGATAAAAATTATAGAAGAATCCATCCTATATTGGGATACAACAATACATACCGATAAAACCGTCAAATTTTTACCGACCGGACATAACATTCGCGCAAAAAAAAGATAGAATGACATACCTAATTGACATCTCAATACCCAAGGACAGAAACATACAGCACAAATACAACGATAAGATCGAAAAAATACGCACCACTCGCACAAGAAGTACAGAGAATTTGGAAGCAACAAAAAGTATACATAGCTAGTACCTGCTACAGGGATTACACCGAGCATATATAAGAAACACCTAATCCAATCCTTAAATTACAACCCCATATACACACAGAGATACAGGTAGCTGTAATATTAAAAACATTCAACATAGTTCGAACATTCCTGAACCAAATGGAAAAGCGAAATGAGGCTTGACGAGGATCCGCCTCATTCGTGTAACACCTCGGAAAACGGAGCAGATAGTGACGTCTAATGCCAATAATAATAAAGAAAGAAGCGCAATCACGCCGCTTGACATTTTTCGCTCAGATTTTTACAAAGGTCGGCGAAGCTCAAACGGTTAACATATTGCAAGGTCATTAAAATCGGAGATAGCTCCCTTATTCTGTATAATGACCAACAAATTGGGAGCAGTGTATGCAAAAAAAATGACGACCACACGAAACGGAAGCTTTCAACTAGTTCAGGACGTTCGGAGACGATCTTTCGCGTAGAATGGCCAAAAGTGTGAGATCTGGGTCCTCGTTTCAACGCAAAGGGGCAGGGAAACAATGAAATATGTATATATGTCCGAAGGTCGTGATTTGAAATTTTTTTGCTTGGATCTTCCTCTTTTCGCTGCTCTTTTCCTGCATTAATATCATTCCATTTCAAGTAAACACTAAACACGTCCGTTAAATCAAATTATAATATGCAGAACAGAAACATTAGAGACATACAATTATGATTCAGATTTGCATTACGAGGAAAATCACACTAACTAAAGTCACACATTTTCAAAGATTTAACGATGTAAATGAAACGAAGTCCTTATAAGTAGCAGTATCTTATATCTTATATAAATTGAATATATAAATTATTTATATAAATATATAAATATTTAATATAAATATTTTATATAAATATATAAATATATAAATATTTATATAAATTGAAACAACACCTTTTGTACCTTTTACTGTGGGTATATATTGGAAAACTAGGTTACGAGGAAGTTTGATAGTGTATATATTAATACGCAGTTTAGTTTAACACGATCCGTGGCAGACCGATTTTCGGTAACTTTCGTCGACTTAAATGGCGCAGCAATTATGACGTTAATTTGTTCAAATGAAAATGTTTACTTTCTCTGCTGCATGCTAAACGTCATACCTTTTTTTTATCATAATAATTTTTGCTATTTAATGAATATTGCACCGCATATACAGTGGTGGACATAAGTATTGGCACAGTGCGATGTTCCGCATACAAACATTTATAACTATTAAAAAGATTGTTTATACCACTTTGACTTCGTATGGATCTTTATTTACAATGTCTTAGTTGCATATATACAAAAACAGAACGATATAAATAAAGTAGGAAACTTGTAACTAATAAAATTGCCTTTTCAAACCATTTCATGCATGGACAAAAGTATTGGCACATTTTAATAATGTTTCGAATTGTTTCGAATTGTTTAATAATGTTTCGAATTGAAACGACTTCGTTGTATTATTTCTCCGATTTCTGCATAAGATTTACCTTGTTTATGCAGGTTCAATATAATTTTTCTTTCTTCCGGTGTAGTTTCTTTTCCTTTCCTTGACATTTTTTGAATTATCGTGAAAATCACTTTCTAAATCAACTGCTGGACTGACACAACAATGGCTAAAATGACTATCGAGACATCATTCACGTGTTTAAACAAGCGAAGAACGGCATATTAGTAAAATATTGTACGCGAATAACGATTTTTAAGTGTGTGCCAATACTTTTGTCCATGCATAAAATGGTTCGAAACGAGATTTTTATTAGTTACAGGTTTCCTACTTTATTAATATCGTTCTGTTTTTGTATATAGGCAAGTAAGACATTGTAAATAAAGGTCCATACGAAAACAAAGTGGTATAAACAATTTTTTTAATGGTTATCAATGTTTGTATGCGGAACATCGTACCGTGCCAATACTTATGTCTACCACTGTATGTCATAAACGAAAATGTTGGTCGTGCGTCTGGCGCATACAACCCGCGTGGCACCGAACGTGTTAATCAAAGAATACTTTATTATATATAATAAGAAGGCACGTCCTTATACAAAGTAGGTATCTGTATAGAAATGAAATTAGAAGAGAAGCGTCGGGTATTAATATAAACACTTTTGTATTAACAGTGGAATTCCATTTCGCAATATATTCTCAGGACTATAAAAGATAATGTTTGTTTAACTGGGTTTTATGAATATAATTATCAGAAATATTCCAAGGTCACACAAATAAAACAGTTGCAAGAAGGAGGGAAAAGAGTATTAGAGAATTAGGACGTATAAAAATGTTCCGTGCTACAGTCCTGTTTAAAAGAAAGAAGAAAAGTTGATGTGTTCTTCAATTTAGAAAAACAAGAGTCTACTTTAAATCTCCAAAACTCATCTACCCAGAGAGATTTAATGTCAATCACGTACTCCCACCTAAAAATTTTGTAAATATATAAGTATTGGTATCAATGAAAATCAGGAGGCAATGTGATTACCTCCCTATTCTCAATTAAATTAAATAACTTCGGTCGCAATAAAACAGTTATCCCCTATAATAATACATTCTACAATGAACGTTTGAATCCGAGTACGAAATTTTCAAAAACAATTTACATCTATTTTCTTTGCTATTTGTTTTGTGGCCGTAATCACAATAACAAATGTACAGCTCATATGTAATACCACCTTCTGGCTCTATAAGGTATTCATCAAACTCTTTAAATAATTACAAAACTAGTAACAGTATTTTCATTGAAAAGTGAAATTTATAAAAGAAAAAAAACACACACACACACAACAGAAGGAGAACTCCTTATTTCACAAGTGTAAATTTTGCAGCACCGTGCCTCAAATCCATGGCCATTAAAAAAGCCAACATAAAATTCGTTGGACTTATTAATTCCTCCAATATCCATCTTCTGTGCATTTTTTCGCACGTAGCACGTGCACATACGCCGAAACAGGCCTTGGAAAAAAAGTGATGCGAGCGAATCCTATATAAGATGACGAAGACACCGATTGGCTCAGTCATTCCTTCGTAAACTGCGACAACGTCTAGAACGAATACGTGCGTTCGGTAGTGGTAAACGATAAAATAGTATACACATTCTGTCGAGCACTGTTTTGTTACTTCCGGGTAAAAAAATGGATACCAGGATTCTGGCATTATTGTTGCTTATCAGCGTAGCAGGATCATCCGCGGATCTCCGTTCGCCCCCCTTCCGTGCACGCAGAGGTGAGTAGTTACTATACAAATAGAGCCATGTAGACAATGGCGGAGTGTTTTAATAGAAGCAATGCTATAGAACTGTCTCCTTGTTCTTTACTAATACACTTATGCACGGACTCGTTGCTATTTCCTGAACGTTGAATGGGCTAGCGTACCTAATAATTTCCGCGAGAGGTACTAATTTGGAAGGAATTCTGGCATTGAAGTCGACGTGGTTTAAATATAATCGTGCCGTGACTTTAACGTGTTACATTTGGTTTCTGTTGTCGGCTACAGACGTGCTCGTTAATTTGTATTATTATGACTTTATCTTTTTTAACACTTTTTTATTTTCAAGTACTTTTTTTATCATTTTGAGCGGTAGGTTTTAAGCGTTGTTTATTGTTTGAATAAGATACACATTTTCTGTTGCGCATGCATCAACGATGATAAGAACTTTCGACATGTAGTTATACCGACGTCGTGGTAAAGCACAGACAGTTCAGGATAGATGTGAAACGTACGATACACGATGTGAAATTTTCGGATGGCCAGGTATCCGTGCCAATAATGAAATAAATTTTATAGATTTGAGAAAGGTGTACAGAATCTGGCGTTAGTCGATGCCGAGAAAACAGGTCTGAGCTGTTATTGATGGCTTATATTATATTCTTCCGTAAAAAAATCAAAATCCTATAACATTCGAAACAGGCATTGACTGTTTAAAACAGAATGGTGCGTCAATTTAATCCCTTGAAATATAGTATGCTTGCAAACACATTCTGAATGTTATTTCATTCCTCAATCGTACATGGTATTTTACGTAAACCGGCTGAAAAGCCATTACACCTTTTTTATAGCCTGCTATAGTGCGTTTTAACTGCCTCCTTAGCTTTAATTTTTTCTTATATATTTTGCTACTAGATTGTAAAATATTATAATAATTAGAAAATAGGCATGCAAAATTCTAAATTCGTTAGTATTTGTTTGAAAGAAAGGGTTTTTTTTACTAACACTCATGAAATTCAAGTTACATTAATGTTAAATTAAAAGAAAGCGTTTACATATTGTTTGTAACATTTTAGCAATTTGTTCATAATATTTGAATTAAATAAGGCACTGCAACACACTCTGTCAGTATAATTTTAGTAATATACATATTATAATATGCGAGTAGTCGGAAATAAAATTTAGATATAAAAAGAAACGATATGCGTGGAATTTCTAGTTCAATACAAGTCGCTATTTACGATTAATCAATAGCGGTTCTATAATCTAATGGTATGCAGTATCACATTCCTGGACTTTCATTTAATTACAAATGTTTTTGAAGAACCGATTCAAGTTCAATCTCTATAAAAATACGAGAAAAGAAACACTGATTTATCTACATGCTTAACTAATCAGCACTAAATACCGGCAGAGGTACGCGTATGCATGTATTATATTTGCATATGTATGCAATAATGACTGTTGTAATCGGAATTTTCCTATTCCAATAATATCGATAATCGATATTCTCACGTGCGTAACATCAACTTCCGATGAATGCTTTCAAAATGCATTCTCTTATATATAGTTGGTCACCTAAGTATCCTAATCAATCAAATATTTGATCAATTTTATACAAAATTATATATCAATAAAGAATGAAATAAGTCGGAAGTGATTTTTATTCTAATACAATTGTGAAACGTTTCTTTTAAACATTAATTGTAAAGAAAGAGAAGAAGAATAAATGGATGAAGGTCCTTAATGGTGTTTGGTAATTGGATACTTTTGTGATTAATTCTATAAAAACACTGAGTATTATATTTTATGGCCGTCGCGAACAGATAGTACGTTACAACGCGACGACTGCAAATCGTGATCGTTTTGTGTTCCACCTTGACCCTCATCGAGGTACTTTCTTTTGCTTTTCTTTTCCAGTGCAATATCAATGCTCGATGCCCAGCTAATTTAAAAAGTGAATGGAATTTCCTTGTAACCTTTCGAATAGTGTCTGTTATTACAGATTTTGAAATTTACGTCCTGCACGACCTCGAGAAATATACGTATGGCCGTCTTCCGTTTATCTTGTGGCCATTTTTCAATTTATGACAAAAAAATTCTGGCACTTATGTTGTATATCGTATATCGTATATCGTATATCGTATATCGTATATCGTATATCGTATATCGTATATCGTACTCAAACGCGACCGCTTCGTTTTCGAATAATACGTATAGTAAATTGCATTGACTCATCGCCGAAAAAAGTTCCTTTTAAAATAATGGTGACTTCTTATGGAGTAAAACATCGCTGTCAAAGTATCTTTCTGGAAATGTAATTTTAAATATTTGCACGTTCCGTGAGTGAGTATTTTCTCCACTTATAAAATAGCCACTTCCATAATTCATGCAAGCAAAGCACTGGCATTAAATAACAATAGTTGCGTGCCTATTGTTTACATTAACACTTGCAGCGTTCTCGACTTTAATTCTACATTTCCGTGAATTCACTGGGGAAATCCGTTCTTACCTGAAAAAACTAGTATTCACGCGAATGTATTTTACCACAGCTACCTATAGAATTTGTCTCCACGCTTTATGTTGCACATAAAATTTTGTACACTAAAAGTAAAAAGTAAAGAAGATGATGGGTTTCCAATGATAACACTGTTCAACACGGGTTTGATTTTGTAACCTTCAATAGGCGTTTCTCGTGGACCTTAATGTGAACAATACGAATCTGCAATCCGTTTGTCTCAAGAACGTTTTTTCTCATTTTTGAAAAAATCAATTTTAAAAAAAATTACTTTGCGGTAATAGTTATTCAGTTGCGTTTGGTGCCAAATGATTCTGTGAAGTTTCACGAATCCAATGACATAATTAGTAATTAAACTATAAACATTTAAACGTGTTTAAATAATGACCAAAGTGAAAAGGACGCCGAAAATACGCCTATTCCGGCTGATATCTTTCAATTTATTTCAAAAACTAAGGGTCCAGGGGAAAATCTAACTATGCCACGCGATAGAGCAGGCCTTTCTGCAAAGGAGAGCATCAACGGATGTTCGAAAATTATTTTCCTTTTCGATATCACAGCGAAACAGTTTGGCAAAACACGTGGCGGCGGCAGTGGTACTCTACGACAGCGACTCCCCGCTTATCGCTAGTCGCGCAGTGCTTCTGCTGAGTGTCACTGATTCCGCCGCGTGTTTTACCAAACTATGTCGCTTGTATATTCAATCCAAAAATGATTTTGTAACTTCCATTGGTGTTTTCCTTAACAGAAAGGTCTGCTCTATCGCGTGGCATAGTAAGATTTCACCCCGCACCGGTGGGTTTTGAAATAAGTTGGAAAATATCAGCCAAAATGGGCGTATTTTCAGTGCCCTTTTCACTTTGATCATTATTTCAACACGTTTAAATGTTTATAATCTAATTAGGAATTATATCATTTTACTGGCGAGAATTCAAAGAATCATTTGGCACCAAGCGCAACTGAATAACCATTACCGCAAAAGTACAAAACACTTTCAAAGTTGAAACTGTGCGATTTTTTTGAAAAACGGTACGTTCTGGAGAAAAACGGATAGCAGATTCGCATTCAGCGCATTAAAGTCTAGAAGAAACTCTTATTGAAGGTTGAAATTTGTCGAACAGTGTAATTGGATAAAGATCCGCCGAGAAACGAAGGAATAAACCACGTCAGACTTAACATTTATGTTTAACATTTCATCTGATGGAACCTTTTTGTATGTGCATGCAACATGTGGTGATGGAATTTTTCAAAACCAGAGCCACTTGGGACCTGTCGAAGAAGCTGCATGTTGCCAATAACAGTGATACGTGTGGAACGTTAACCTCAAGTATATAGTGACACATTTATATCAGATCAGTTAACAAAACGAAAAATGGTATTTTCTTTCTTTTCATCGACAAAAAGGATTGCAAGAAATTGATAGACACCTTGTTATGGATTTCGCTGGAGTGTCGAGGACGAAACGACAATCGGGCGATGTGAACACTAGCAAAGCCACCGCTGTACCTAAGTCCACTTCGAATGCTAACACTGCCACGTCACCAAATGGAAATCCGGAAAGTATTTCCACAGGAAAAGAAAATTCCGTAACCGTCTCAGCATTCAATTCAAATCGACCTACAACCACTTCTACATCTGCTCCAAATTCAACGACCAGTGATACATTTAAATCGAGTCCAACGACCACAATTGCATCAACGACAGTTCCTATGTCGGAAATAACGATTTCCCATCCGCTCAATCAATCCACGACACCCAGATCAAAATCCACAACTCTTTCTACCTCGTCAAGTGAGGCAGGAACTGTACCTATAACAGAAAACACATCGAATTCTGGAGAACTAACTAGCCTAACAACGACGACCGTTGCGCCTGGAATTGGCTCGCGCATCGATGCTGAAGAAGGAACTCAGATACCAAACGAGAAGATAGAACTAGATTCCTACGCAGACCAAGGATCAAATGTAGCCAATCTAATGAATCCCGGATTTTCAAATTTTGCGTTCCCCCCTTACTTCGTTCCAAACTTTCTGCCAGACTATTCGTACCCATCTAGCCCTTACGGTGATTCTACCTTTAACACTGTACCCAGCACTGGTGATAATAGTGCATGGGTAGGACCAAGTAATGGAGGTGGATTCGCAACGTCATTTGCTTCGGCTAGTGCATCGGCTGGAGCCCCCGATAATTCGAATTATGACTCATCGCCGTTAGTTAATCGTGGACGAGTGCCGGACCGGTCGAACACGGACGTCGCATCCACTGCTGCCATTAAACCGAACACGCCCAACATGCCTACCATGCCCAACATGGTTAACACTGGGGGATATGGTTACGGAGGAGGTAATGTTTAGTAAAAGGCCAGACTCGAACCCAAGAATGCTAAGCTGAAAAGTCTGGTGGATGCATGCGCTAAGATAATTTGCTTTTCGAGAGATTTACAGAATTCGTATTGTTGGTTGCAGGCAAATGTTGATAGTACAAGATTCCGCTGAAAAGATTCAGTAGGTCGAGGAACCGCTGATATTGTGCACGAGTTTCCCATTGAATATTCGAAAATTGCAAATTTTCAAGTTTTAGATAATAGAATTATACTGATGTAAAATGAGGAACAGGGCATATAAGCCTAAACGCAATATAAGGGTTACCGTAATTTGTATACAGGCTATATAAAAATTATGTGCAAAGACCACCACAGTGGAAACCCGAGGGTTTTTGGATGCAATCCTCCTTTAAACTAGACAATCGCCCACATATATATAACATGTCATACATATGCATGTAAGTACACATATGCAAGAGACAAAGTATGAGAATGTTGCGTAGACGATGCGACGCGACGGTCACAAAACATCTTTTTATTTCTAAATTCTTATGCGAACTTCTTAATTTTTCTTTTATTACACTTGTTAATCAAATTTTATGAATTTATTCTATATTTTTCTCATAATCAGCCAAACATTATCTGAAACTCTCGAAAGTGTTCTACAATTGTATTATATGTTTACCTCTCCAGAAAGTAGTTAGCGGTTCAATTTTGATTGGAACGGTTTTAGATACCTTTCTTCTTAAAATGAAAATTATAAACATTTACATGGTTACTATTTTCCTACCAAATTATCATTTTTTATATCGATTTTACATTTTTCTAGACAACAAAAATTGTTTGTGTTTTTTTGTACTTACAAGCATGTATCATAATGCTAGATAGATTCAAGTTCACAAAATTTAATTCTTCACATCCGTCCCCATCCGTCCCTTTGATAAATTGATGCTTTCCTTGTAAGAAAAGTAGGTGCGAGATACATAGGTAAAATGATCAGGGGCCCTAACAGTTATATTCTTAATGAAATTTTTGTAATCGATAATGTATATCGATGGTTCAAAGCAATTAGATCGTTTATGTTAGTTATTTGTAGCTAAAGTTATTTAAATTAATCTATTAATTCTAATAAGGCTGCTTTTATCCTTTCAGTTGTTACGTTTATGATATAGTCAAAAGTAACACTATTTTTTAGCAAGTTTTTAACGCTATATGTATTGTCATACAACATTTTTTTTACAAATGTCCATTGACCCTAAGGTATGGAGTTTCACTGCTACAGGTCTTGGCGCATACTTTTTAATCCCTGTACATACATTTCGTATTGTGTGCAGTTGTAAAAGTATTATATTTAAGGTGACACAGGGTAAAATCGGTAAATGTAATTGTCTTAAAAAGATGGGATGATTAAAGCAATTTTTTTCACTTCACATGCCTTTCTATTTGGGATAGATATGGTATGATGGTTTTTTACATCACTTATAGATTCAGGTAGTAGGAGCATTGCGTTCATTTTGAAGAAAATGATTTCAATTGTTTGTTTATAATTCTTATATCTATATATAGTAAATGAAAGAGTACGGCATGAAAGAACATGAAAGAATTGCAGACATAATTTAATAATATTGTGCATACTACTCTTTTATTTCTCGTGGTACATGGTTCATATGTACTTTTTGTTTTACTTTGTTTACAGACACTGCATATTACCCTGGTCCGATAGTATTTCCTGGTTACGATTTCGCAAGTTTCCAAAGGGAGATGGAGAAACTAATAAGAGACTTTCAGCTTCAATCCCAGCAGCAACAACAAGCGTAAGTATAGTTTTTGTTTAAAATGTTAACACAGTGTCATACTGGAATTATTCCTGATGAAAACTTTATCGAATTATTAGAAGGGTGCTCATCAAAGTGCTCCTAATGTCTGTCAAATTTGGAAAATGTTTAATCACTAAAGTTTGTACGGTTTTGTATAACATTATTCTCGCATAAATAGAAACTTCACGAGATATCGTGTATACGCACCACACTGGCGATGTAATATACGTGGGCTACTTTCAAATTTGCAGTACGCTATTTATTTAATTTTATATTCAAATTACACACTTTTCACTTAATGTTTATCTGCTTATGTATAAATAATATTGTCAATAAAATTCAAGATTGCAGTTTCAAATCGTTGACACTGCGTATTTTAAAAATACGCACTGTGAAGATAATTAATTAATTAATTACAACTAATTGCAGGTTATTTGGAGCAAATAACCGTATAGGTGTCGCAGGCGGATCCACTGCTCCTGGTCCACATACTGCCTTCTCTAGTATTAACTTGGGACCTGGTGGTGGATATCAAGCTGGTGGAATTAGTCCCGTAAGTTAAAAAATTTATGTACAAAATCTACTTGTGTCGTATTGTGAACTTATTAGAAATATTCGACAGGTTAAGTCAACCTTATCTCGAGTCGTCCCGTACTCAATCTCTTTTGTCGTAGGTTATTTCAAGCAAAAATTACACTATACAACATTTAAGTTTAACTTTTATTCATGGTACTTGCACTATCTATTACGGTCTTACATGCACCTAAGAAAGATAAAACTAGGGTTACATTTCACAATTCTCTTCCCGTATCAAATTTGATTTCATTGAATGCTTGTTATTGAAATTGATGGACAGTTTTAACTAAAATCCTTATAAATTTATGGCTGGAAAATTCCGGAGTATTTAACGAGAAAAGATACAAGAAAGTAATCGAATTCTATGTTTGTTTTCTTTTATCATAGAAAGTAGAAAATATAATTGTATTTCAAAGTCACTAACTGCAAGAATTTCATTATGTCTGAGATTTATTTTTTATTTCTCAGGCTGCACCTGGTTTACAATCTAGATTTGGTGAGGAAATTCCTCCCCCATCTGGCAACAGCTTTGGCGTGTTCTCCAGCTCCAGTTCTCACTCACTGGTTGGCCCCGATGGTAAAACTATTGCTCACAAATCTTCGACAACAGGTGTAAATGACAATGGAAAAATTACTTTCCGAACAGTTGAGGACTAAATTATATTGCATTGATCGAATCCACATTAATATTAATCTCTTTAGTAGAATGCACAAATGCTGCGATAAAATACAGTAATCTTTACCTCTATTTTTATACCACTGTAAAATGAAAATCGTCTGTACCTCAGGGTTATAAATGAGACTTTTAACACTTACTTGCCAAATATATGTAAATGATTGCCATATAAATACTCAATGTATTTAAATAACAGAACACTCAATGTATAAAACACGTAGGACTGTCTATCTATACCTGTCCATAGATAGCCATATATAATTATCTCAAGTAATTGGATCCGTAGTTGACCCCAAGCTTAAAGACTAAAAAGCATAGACTTGCGTTCTATAGAAAATATTTCAATAAAAAAACAGATACCAAGTATTTGTACTGGAAAGAATTTGAACCGTGTATCTTTTACAAATAGAATATTATCCATGAATATTTGAATTATTTATTTAATATGGTATAATATTAGCTACTACAAACATATATATATAAAGTTCAGTTGAAACATTTGTGTGTACTAGTTCTTGCCGTTTTGAAGTCCATTTGTAAACAAGGTAGTCTGAATATAATATTGTTGTACAACAGATTGTATTTTATTGAAAACCGTAATAGGGCGCATAGCACTTTTTCTGTTCATTATTTGTTACTCAATAACATAGTTTTGCAACGTGATGATTCAATTTCATCATTCAAAATGAGTGTATTCGCTATTGAATAATTATTATGCCAAATTTGACAGCCTGTGCAAATGATTGTAACTTGGTACAAACGTTGTCCATTTTGGAAGCAACTTTGAATGTGGAATATTTCTTCACAAATATAGATACAAATATACAGAGATAGTTCGAAAGTTTTAGATGAAATGAAGCTAATATTTTTCTTGAATAAGAAAGGACATACAGGAATGACCAAACATTTGGAAACAATAGGCATTTTAAATTGTACAGAAATTTGCTAAACCATTAACAATTTTAAGTTGAACACTTAAGAACTCTTTTAAGCTGTATATTGGAATGAAGTCGATTATTTGTAATATATGTAACCTTAATTTCGAGATAATGGTTGTCAGCACGATATTCAATAATTGTGAAATTAAGAAAGTGACTCAAAATTTCTAGCCAGTAGTGTATGGGGGTGAAAATACCTAATATCGGCTAGGAAAAATTAAATCGCTGTCAATAGAACAGTAATTGTTATTTTTGCGTGCAATTTTAGTTGAAACTTTTAATCAAGGCTAAAAAAACATAACACATGCCAAAATTGTGTTAAGAAAAAAGTGTACGTATCATAATATTGTCTAATCAAGAAATATTGACTAATTCATGTATATAAGAGATTTTGCAATCGTTTTCACATGTGCCCTTATGGTTCCCTGCTATGTAAATGTTTTTTCTTATCAATTATGAGAACAAAGTTGTTATTATAAAAGTATTGAAATAAATTTGTTTAGTCATTTTACTTTTTATATTCATATATATGTTACGAGCTGGGGCTGTGGGCATATATATATATATGGGAAAACAGAAATTACTTTTCACTATATATATACTTGGAAAAGTAATTTCTGTTTTCCCACTAATTTCGTGACCCAACCTGTAGCATACATTGCATTGAAACCATTGTCATTGTCATCATGTTTGAACCAAATTGCCACATTGGAATCACTGAAGGCATGTGGCATTGAGGATGCGCATACTGATAAGAGGAAAATATTGTTTTCATTATGAAAAATCTTTGAATTGCTTAAATTCCTTAAGTGCGTCATTAATTAGATACTTCTAATAGATATTCATGCATTTACAGAATTTTTTAGATTTATTTACACTAAATGTTATGAAAGCTGTTGCCTTAGTCCAACCAATTTTTATGTTATTACGATTTAAATTAAATACTTCTCTTTCTTTAGTTGTTGATAACATGACTCTACAATTACAGTAGATCTTCCTACAATGTGTTTAAGTACTCATTCTTTTCACAACTGATAAATTTTTGTCTTTACTTTCTGAGATATAACGAGTGCCATCTTTACTCTATATATGTTACACCCACCCATCGTCAATAAGAAGTGAGTAAAATTTACCTTTCATCCATCGAGTAAGTGTATGTAGTAATTAAAGATAGGAATAAAGTGCTATAATTTTATGCTAAATATAGTAAAACTGAATTCAAATTTATACAAGTATAAACATTATTATGCTCCCCCTCCCTTTATCAATATTCAAGCATTTGATGCAGCAGAATATTTTTGTTTTATGGTAGCTGTTGAGCGCCGTGGTATGCGATACTTGGATGCGGTAATACGTCGGTATACCGTCTCGTTATAAATATTAATTATAACGAGTTACTATTGATATCTGAGCAAACCAAGACTCGGTTGGTTTACTGGAAGAGATGATCTCCTGGTTGGTGTGGTTCTAGTGATCAAACTAAGACTGACTTCTACGTCGACCGTTTCCTCAAATGTCGCCTCGGAAGCGTTTTTTATGCATGCTGATGAAAATTGTCTAATTACTAATCAGCGTGCTTTGAGGGTGAAGTCACACCTTTCCTTTGCACCCGAGGCGCGGTTTTGAAAGTCGGTGTGTCCTTGATAGTTGCCGTCGTTTTTTTTGACGATTCAGGGGATTTTCCGCGATATTGTACTAATCAGTGACGGTTGCTCGTGCCTAGACATTCATCGATCCATTGTATTCTAGTCGCTTTGCGTTCAGGTATTTTTTTCTTTATTACGTATAGGAAAACGTATAGGACGTACAGGACGA
This sequence comes from Nomada fucata, assembly GCA_948146005.1. NCBI lineage: Eukaryota > Metazoa > Arthropoda > Insecta > Hymenoptera > Apidae > Nomada > Nomada fucata. The sequence goes on along the minus strand of OX411282.1, from coordinate 17,144,821 downwards.
TTTTACAAATAGAATGGGTGTTACAGACATGCCGTCCACATTTGGTACATGTTGCAGAATATTTCTTGTTTTTATAATTTTATCGAAGTTTCTTTCGCAACATGTAAGACTCAAGTAAAACTGAAAACTATAAAGGAATTTAGAGGTTCGGTTAAGTCACTAGTCGTCGCAAGAATAATCCCTCGCTGCACATTTGCTTCCATTCAGCCTACCAGGAGTTCCGCGTTTTTCCTATTTTGGGGTACCGCTAAAAAGTCCCGCTCGCGAATAATACAAACAGCTCCGTCACTGTGTGCGTATCGATCTCCAAACCAGTGACTCCGGCATCGCTGTCGAAGGTTTAACATATTTAATACGTTTTAGCAGAATGCTAATGATATGGTTGCTAATCACATCTTATTTCCCGGTCTATTTGTTAAATAATTCTGAGCTTACGAGGGAAGACTCTCAACTTGTCGACTCGGATTTTAATGTCCTTTTGCAGATTGATAATACACAGACTCCTGATGCTTTCCGTAAAATATTAGGTGTAGTTATTCAGAAACTTTAAAGATATTAACAATTAAAGTTACATATCTCCTATGTGAGGACATATCTTCTAGAAATAGGGAAGAATCCTCAAAAAGATTGGAAGCCAAGTGAGAATGGTGTATAGCTTGTGCCGTAGAGGTCTCGGGTTCGATTTCTGGTCCACTGATTTTTTTTTATTTATTTGTGGTTTCAGTTTGGCTAATATTTTACGTAGACCATCAGGAGCCTGTGTATTATCAACTTGCAAAAGGACATTAAAATCCGAGTCGACAAGTTGAGGGTCTTCCCTCGTTAGTTTAACGTTTTTGTGTAGGAACTTATCAAGGATGTGCGGTTTTCATCATTTTGGGTTGCGTTTTGTACTATTGGGGCAATAGTTATTCAGTTTCGCTTGATGCCAAATGATTGTTTGAAGTTTCACGAATAACATGATGTAATTCGTAATTTGTGACTGCCTCTTTTACCTGGACGCAAAGTTCGAATGTGTCGACGGAAATTATTTACGAATTGCGACAATTCCTGTCGCGCATCGTCTTCGATTATGTCACCGGGAAGATGCAACGGTTCCCCGAAAACCATGCCTGCCGACGACAACTTCGCATCCTCCTGGACAGCGGTGCGGATGCCCAATAGCCGACCAACTGCCGTCTGTGTGGCTCCATTCGTCTGCGGGTAATACGACTTAAACAGGCACGGTTCAAATTGCCGCCCTTGGTCTGCCGTTATTCAGAGGGGAACACTGTACCGTCCAATCCAACCCCCCCTTTTCTTTGTTCGAGGGGGAAATTTTTCAAAGACACCTCCTGCCGTGGGGGAGAGCCAAAGGTAGTCCCGGATTTCTACCGACTAAAACCACCCTGGTCACCTTCCTCGGACGCTGCAGGGGTGGTTACGTGACCTCCGGATATATCTTTCGGTGCCTCTCCGTGCCCCCGCCATTTCGGCCCTATCATTGGGAGGGTCAGTTCGATCCTCTAGTACTCCATAATGTAAGACCGCACCAGGGGCGACACCCGGTGCGGCATTCCTCCCTTGTCGCGCCCTGGACGATCTGTCGCGTCCCAAGCTGCCCACGGCTCTCTGACGGCCCTAAAGGGAATTTGAGGACAGAATACTCCGCAACGGGGTCGCAGTTTTTCGACAGCGACAACAGTCATCCAATCTCGCCAGCGGTATCGGCTGGCCAGCCTTACCGTCTTTCACGACCGACGCTCTGACGCCTCCTTCTGGCGAACAACACCTTCGCAGAAGGAAAGATGTTTGCCCGCTACGCGGCAGTTCTGTTGAACAATCGTCGTATTTCGGGTCAGGCACTACGAGGAACGCGGCTTGCAGCGCGTCCTCGTCCAGGAGCTTCAGCGCCCACCTCTTCTTGGTAATAGTGGATACGAAAGGGGACCCATACCCTATGCCCGTTGAGTATAATTAATAAATAAATCTATATAAATAATTAATAAATAAATCTGATACGTGCACACCTCCATACGGATATAGAGGTAGTCGCTTAACGTTTCCACCTCCCGCACTACGCACTACTACTATGTTCAAAACAAGTCGACTATGTACTCCCCCCGGTAACGGATGCAGGTGCTGACGGCCCTGCGGTTCAACAACCGAAGGTTGGAGCCAGCCACCAAGGCCAGCACCGCCTCGCCTCTCGGGTCCGTCTTAGGGGAACCCCACGCTTGGGATTTGGCGTTAAAGGCTCCCAGGACAATCACCGGACAGGGCGGACATCGCGAGATACATCCCGCAACTCCATCCAGGAACTCCTCAAAGGCCACTAGATCTTCCCATTTGGCTGCAACCTAACCCCGGCCGCTCTCCAGAAGGGAGAACGGTAAAGGTATCGAGGCCCCTCCAATAATGACTGCCACACAACCGCCCAGGTCCCCGAACCAATTAGGATAGTCAAACATTAGGGATAGTCAATTAGGAATCGCCAACCCCACACCCCAGTCGACCATAGACAGGACAAACAAATCCTGTGCCCTGGCTAAGTGGTTGTGATTGGCCGGGAGCAGCAGGACCATAGCTCCCACCCCCCACTCCACCAGGCCCATGGAACACTCCAGGAGTAGTTCCAGGCGATCCTCCCTGGACTGCGAGCCTGTCATCTGCCTCCGGGAGGGGGATGACCGGGTGACCCTCTAGCCAATATGATTTGGCCGGGGCTACCGCAGCCTCTCTACCACTCTACCATCGCTGCTCCTCCTCTCTCTTCCGTCTCCGCCGACGTTGCCGCCGACATTGAAGGAGAATTAAGGGTTCCGGTCGCCTCCTTCTTGGGCTTCTACGATGGCACCGATTTTCGATGGTAGCGCCCCGGCAGCAGCCAGCGCCAGCTTCAGGTCCGCTACCTTACCGCGCAGATGCAGTTTCTTTTCTTCCATCGGATGATCGTTTCTAGCAGCCGACCTCTTGGCCACTCCGTGGTCGCAGCTGTGACCGTAAGGGCTGCGAGCTTCAGCATGCGTGCCGAGTTCGGCCCTCGGTTAGGTTTACAACCCGATCGAAACTAACGCTATTTTTGCGGACTAATTTTAACTTGTTACTAATTAATTAGCTTGTCGACCATCTGAATGCAGGATTGCTCTCTCTCTCTCTCTCTCTCTCTCTCTCATTCATGTCATAAAACATAGAAACAGGGGACACGGGTCTGCAGGCCATCGTTGCACGCCCGCAGACCAGCTGTGTCCCAGGTAGCCCGGTCAAAGACGACCCATGCCCGATCGTTGGGCGCTTCGCACTCCTACACCTTTGGTTTCTACCCTCGTCGGTTCAGAGTTACATAGTCACGCGTAGAGCCACGTCGTGCCACGCTCGTACAGTCAGTTATATCAAGTGAGATTGGGCTTAGCGCACCTTTCGAATCATAGATTAACCCGTTAGAATCCGCTAGTCCGGTTCATGTTCTTTCGGCATACTCTTAAAAGCGGCTCTCAGACCCCGCATCGCCAGTGCGTCAACACCGTGCAAATACTTAGGTAACTTACACACTTAATATTATTTCATTGCGATGATTACAATTGTACAGATAGACTGATTTGAATATATATACTATTTGTTCACCATTAAATCGAGTAGATTCGTTAAACCAATCTTTACTCCGTAATCCTTTATATCAGTAGTAACGTTCCCACAGATACAACTTAACCGCTCGAGTTGTATCGAAAATTAATTTAAAGTTACGAGACAAACTAACATTTCTTGCGACTCCCTGATTTCGCATCAGGTTCGTTCGCACGCCTTATCCAAACAAAGCAACTATAAATACTCCAACCCAGTGGCTCCCCGATTTCGCATCGGGTTTGTCCACGAAATCTAACCTATCCTACAGCTCCCCGATATCGCATACGGTTCGTCTGCGAAATTCTTTCCCAGTGGCTCCCCGATTTCGCATATGGGTTCGTTCATGACATTTTACACTCCTGCGGCTCCCCGATTTCACATCGGGTTCGTCCGTGCACCTTACTAACAAATTCTCAACCGTATTTCTTATACGGAATAACTTTGATGTAAGTGAACTTAAAATAAATGTAAATTATATAAGTATTGTGTTGTGAGAGTAGTTTATTAAAGAAAAGTGCGTAACAGGAGTCCAAACTCGTTAATAATGTTTCTTTTTATATAACAAAAAGTTTCAACACATATGTTATTTAGAGATGTGTAGCTTTGGTGTGGAGTTGGAATGGGCAAATCAGGGCCGCATTGTTCGGGCACGTGCCCCATTGGAACTGAAATTCATTAAATTATGTTACTCGCAACAACATGGTGCCTGGTTCTCAGTTCGTCTTGGTTCTCTATTAATTCCTAAGCAGGGCTTTCGATTCATTATGGTCTTCTGCTATCATTGTTCTTTTATGTTACCGGTGGTGCTACTGTTTGTCAAGATGTTTAGGGGACATTCTCCTCGTGTAGTGGGAATTTGAGGGGTCGCAAATGTGAACGACTTCCCCGCCTAGTGTGGGATTATTCACTCTCTCGAGTGTTGTTGTTCGTATGTAACTATGTAATATTAGTATGTACTGATAGGTTAATTTTATAGGAGTTCTTGGTTGGATGCAGGTATGCTGGCAGAAGGGTTGCAGTTGGCAGGAGCAGGAAGTCCGTCGAATGTTGCTGTGCGCACTAAACTGTAAGATAAGTATCGTGTACAAGTAATGATGAATTAATTTTATATATTTATGTGTTTTAATTGTTTGCAGGAATCCTGGACGGAGGAATGAGTAGATTGGGGTCGGCAGGAGTGTTCAGTTCGTGCTGGACGTTAGATAGTCGCAGGGGTTCAACGCTTACATCATGGCGGTCTGGAACGAGTAGGAAACACAAAAATGCGAGTTGATTTGTTTTTTTTCGTGAAAAGAAAATACTTTGGGCGTTATTTTAAAGAATTTTTATATTTTTATAATAATTAAAAATATCATGTGTTTTATTCTGAATTCAACCATGCATATTAATGTGGGATTGGAAGTTTTAGGAGAAATTAAGCCGGTGCAAGTGCAGAACGATTGATAACGGGAATATATATGTATATTTATTAAACAGTTTCTACACTATTCTGCCCCCTGTTACTCTATTCCTATTCTACGCTGTTCTATCTACTCTCTGATCTACACTGCTTCGCTGCTCAATCTACACTCCTCTCTGTACTCCTTCGCTGCTAACTCTACACTACACTCTGTACTCCTTCGCTGCTAACTCTACACTGTCTCTGTACTCCTTCGCTGCTAACTCTACACTGTGTATTACCATTCATACATCCACTCGTCTTCAGTCATTCTCTCTCTCTCTCTCTCTCATTCATATCATAAAACATAGAAACAGGGGACACGGGTCTGCAGGCCATCGTTGCACGCCTGCAGACCAGCTGTGTCCCAGGTAGCCCGGTCAAAGACGACCCATGCCCGATCGTAGGGCGCTTCGCACTCCTACATTAATGTTACTCTACACCATCGACTTATGCAGATACACGACGAAGATCCAGCGCGACCTCAAGAATGTTTGTTCAAGGGGGTAATATCGAGGAAAACGTTAGTAGCAATGAATTTGATGACAGGTAATGTGGACTTCAATTATAAAACTCGAGCTGTCGAGTTTTGGAGAAGCAGTAGAAAAAGGCGCAGGATTCTCGATAGTATACAACATAAGTTTAGAAAAGTTAAATCAGTTGAACATCTGTTTCAATGGGAAGAAACATTGGCAGGAGGTGGTATGCGCAGAGAGAATTCGTAAACCGGGTAAAACCATACATTGCTATGAACAATTCAAATAATATTTACAACGCTGATGAGGGTGGATTTAATTTCGACTGTTCGCTCAAAACTGTATCCGCGATATCGCAGCCACCTGCCGGCAGTCCCGCAGCCAGCAGACAAAGCGACAGACCAGGCAATAGCCTGGCAGTCGACCAGGCATTTAAATTTAAGGGGAAGCGCTGCTACTGGGGCATTTAAATGAGCTCAATACAAAATTATTATTATGTGTTTTTATTCATTTATATGACATAATAATAATAATAATATATATATATATGCCACTGCTAGTATTTTGTTCATTTCTTCGTTGTTTGATGACTGCATCCCTCTTCTTCACTGCATTTGGGCTGAGGCCAGCGTGTTCGTACATGCACCACGTATCGAGTTGATTCTTCTTGAAACTTCTGCCTTGCTTTACATGAAAAAAAAAGTACAATTCATTAGTATGAATGGAAGAAACAAGATACTATGGACGATGTAGCATGATCTAAAAAAGTTGAGTCCTCACCAGTTTTGATAACTATAAAAATGTGTCGTCAAGGTTCAGATTCTGAACAAGTTTCCTGGACTCCTGACTATTCATCCTCTGATATGGATCCCTGGAAAAATTAATATTTGTAACATATATATATATCATAGTATAAAAATATAATATAATATAGTATAAAAAAAAAAATAATAGAAAATGTGACCCCACATTATCATTCAAGAGGTCATACACGACACCCGGTCCAATGTAGAGCAGAAATTGTCGAAATTCTATTGCTTGAAATTTAGAATAATAAAGTAGGGATCTTTGCTGTCTCCCAAATTCAGATGGGCAAAATTCTTTCAGACTATTCAGTCTGTTAGATATATAAGAAATGTGAGATTCGGGTAATTTGGACCTGCGTGAATATTTTCCACATATCCACGCAGATAATATTTTCTACACAACCCCCAAGCATATTAAATACATGTATTCAAATGGAACTTGGGAAACCATTCCAAAAGGCAGCAAAGATAAGGGACTGCTGCCTTCTTTATGGTGGTCCTCGTCCACACATTGAGAATAGTCTCGATCAGTCCGAAGGGTATGATCAATGCCACTTAAGCCATACCCGCGGTTGCTCTGTGCACCAGAGACTTTGCATTTAGAACAAGCCCAGCTCGGTGTATGTCCGTGATGATTTAAAATAAATGCCCTTGCTAGAGCATCAGCAATAAAACACTGCAGTTTCAATGGTATTTTAGTGCCATGAAGTATTAGTGCTGTATCCGTTAACAAGTGGCACGCAATTCATGGGCAGAGGAAAAGATTGGTTTTGTATTATATATCTAATCAGAATATTAAAACACGTGTACTTACGCATGCACAAGTAGCATCGTGGCTTTTTTAATTCACTGGTACAAACTCACTTAGCATTGTGGCTGTTTTTATTCACTTGTATAAACTCACTCGTTGAGTAAATAACTGAAATACGACATCCAGCGTTTTCTCAATCCTGTTATAGGTTAACACAAATACAGGTTGACTTCCCCGTGCCCACCGTGTGGGTTTTAGTTGCTAGGAATCCGACACTACCCCGGTCTACCATTGTCAGACCGGGATGCGTTATGCAAGATTTCCCTTACGTAAAAAAAAAAATAGATAAATAACGTCTAAAGAACACGAAGAAGAACTCTCGATTTTCTACAGTAATGGCGTCGCAAAAATCCGAGAGTCTAACTTTCTCCTGTAGAGGCGCGCAATTCAGTGCACTAGTGCATACAGGGTGACAAAAAACTCAGGGAACATCGATAATTGAGATATAGCTGAGGGGTAGAAAAACAATATTTTCCTTGGCAAAAATGTCCTACATAGTTTCGTTTTTGAGTTATTAACGAAAAACACTGGCCAATGAGAGGGCCCGGCGGGTATCGGCCGACGCGCGCTCAGGTGCGAACCGATCGCTTGCGGTAGGTCGTGATGGGGGCATCGAGGGTACCGCGGAAAGCATGCGGCAAATGTTACATCGTCTTAATTAAGAATCACGTGGAATTATTCATTATTCGTGAATAAGAAATACACTAATAAATCGTGTAATAACAGTGGCCTAGGTCAGGATTCACACAATGTTAGCCAGGTTAATTCGTGAACGAATGGGTAAGTTTAACTAGCTTTTCCTAACATTAGTTATGCGAATCGTTTTTCTTAATACATAATTTATCCACCTGAAAACGTACTGATAAAAAAAAGTATTTTTTTCATAAGTAATAAAACACTTCATTCCTTTCGGATAATGAATAAACGTATCGAACACGGTTATTACACGATTTATTACTGTATTTCTTATTCACGAATAATGAATAATTCCACGTGATTCTTAATTAAGACGATGTAACATTTGCCACATGCTTTCCTCGGTACCCTCGATGCCCCCATCACGACCTACCGCAAGTGATCGGTTCGCACCTGAGCGCGCTTCGGCCGATGCCCGCCGGGCGCTCTCATTGGCCAGTGTTTTTCGTTAATAACTCAAAAACGAAACTATGTAGGTCATTTTTGCCAAGGAAAATATTGTTTTTCTACCCCTCAGCTATATCTCATTTATCGATGTTCCCTGAGTTTTTTGTCACCCTGTATATATAGATAGACTTTGAATATTTCTCCGTAGCAGGCCTGCTAGGTCTCGGCCGCTAATTTGTTGTAATCAGGTTTTGTTGCCTACCCGCCGGCACCCTGCTGTTTATTGCAGATAACACAACGGACTGTCTCTAGTGTGCTTACATAGCCCTGTCGACAGGCCTACGCAATGCCTGTTGGAACAGGTTTGGCTATCTGGGCTGCTATGTGTAATTTACTGCGTGTTTATAGCACCCGATCACGCCCATGATGTACGTTTCGTCGTGTATCTGCATAAGTCGGTGGTGTATAGTATCGTTAGTGTACATGGTTGAATTCAGAATAAAACACGTAATATTTTCAGTTATTATAAAAATGTAAAAATTCTTGAAAATAACGCTCCTTTCTAATGTTCCTTTCACGAAGAAAATTTGTTAACAGTTTTGTTAATGTACAATTATAGCGCTCATTGTACCATTAAACTTTTGCCTAAAACATTTTTTTCTGTCTTATGTATTCAAAGAGATACACGTGAAGAAGTGGAAATCCGATTTGATTTTGAGGTTAGTTTTCACACCCTTAAAAGGCGATTGGGCACGAATGAAGCATTCCGTTATTGTTCTCGTGGATCACTCTGTAAACCTACAAAGTTTCATTCAAATCTGGGAGTAAAGGTACGCGTTGTTCCCTTGTAAGTTAACACATTGCGTACGGCGCTCTGCGCCTTCAACATGCGCTTAATTCCCGCACATTTTCGACCGCTCCTTTATAAGATAAGGTACGTACGACGATCGGCATAGATCTACTGATGTGCTGGATACAATGACTGATCATTTCTACATGGCCTGAATGTCAAAGTTCAATTATTTCGCTCATCATTTGTCTTAAGAATGGGAGAGGCTTCATTATCCTGGTAACGTAACAAAAATATTTGCCGCTTTTTGCTCAAGTTGCCGATTGAATTGAAAAAAACACGAAAACGAGATATCTCGTGACCCAGCCGCAACGTTCGATTTGCTAAAAATGAGATATCTCGTGACCCGTACTTAATGTGTTAAGTATAACTAGGCTAGATGTACAGAGTATCACGTAAGTATCGCAACATCGGGAAATGCAATGTAGCTGGGATGATTCTGAACAACTTTTTCCTTGACCAAAATGTTGTCTTAAGCTGCGTGTTTCAGTTATTAACCAAAAACACAGGCTAATCAGACCGCCCGAAATCCACAGGCTCAGGCGGGTAACGAACTATGGCGCACGGTCGTGTACGGGGGCCTTGACGGTATCGAGGGAGTCGTGCGGCAAATGTTGCATCGTCTTTAAGCCAACCTAATGTGGAAATTTTGTTATTCATTAATAAGAAATAAACTAATTATTCTTTTAATTAATCTAGCACGGTCGTAGTTGCGGAAAAACGCACTGGCATGTCGTGTTGCATCGTCCTTAAGCAAGGAGAATATGTAATATTTAGTTATTCAATCGCCAACTCGAATATTTCATCCATTGGATGTAATCTGTGGGGTGTAATATCTGCACCAGACAAAGCTTGTATGGATGCATACCGTGCTGCTGCAAATGCCGGTGTACTGTTGTTCGGTTGACACTACAATAAAACAGAAATAACAGCACTTTCTGTTTTTTTTACGAAATGTTTTGTTTTCGATAGCAATTAATTTATTATAAAGTTTCGGTAACGGAGTGGTTTATTAAATAGATCGGTTTTGTAGAAAACAGTATTTGTAGATAATATTAATGGATTAATAAATATAAGTCCTTAGTAATTATAGTGTTCTTGTCGCTTGCCTTTATTCTAGTTTGCTATGTTCCCCTCTGTAGTTGTAAATTTTAGCTGAAGCAGAATGAGGATAATAGTTCGCGCGCTTGGTAATTTATACCCAATAGTTGGGCCCGAAGGAGGAAGTGCAGGCGGAGTAGAGCGCTCTCCCCTGCCGCCTAGAGACAGCTCATGGCGTGGGGAAATTTAGAGCCCTCTGCATGTGCGAATCCGCAACATGTTTATGTATTTCAATATTTTAACTTATCCCACCCGCCCGCTGACCTCTCGCACACTCTGAGTGCCATCCCGGTCGAACACTACGAGTACTTCGTCCAACCATGCCGTGGGAAGTCTGCACGATTAGCCCGTATCTGTTCGATCGGGTTGAAAGGAGCTACTGGAATAAAGACAATTCGCCAACGAACGAAAGGTTCTCTCACTAGGTGTTTGTCTGCCAGGATGTCACTCAGAGTGTGCGAGATGTCAGTGGGCAGGTGGGCTATGGTGCTTCTTTCTAGAAGTCACGAATAAAGCACTTGTAATATCCGGTTAGTCCTAGGTATTGTTTTATACCATTCGTTACCCGAGGTGCAGGGTAATTTAAGATTGCTATTACCTTCTGGGGGTCTTACGCCCTTTTTCGTTAGAATATGACACAGGCATGCTACTTCCTTCCGTAGGAATTGAGATTTGATCGGCTACAGTTTCAGATTAGCTCGACGTAATGCTGTCCGCGAGCTTACGAAGTTTCATCCCGTGTTCGTTAGGCGAGCTGTGGGGCCGAGAACGCAATTTTCTGTGCGTGTTCTGGTTTCATGGAGATCTGATGAAATCCAGATACCAGGTTGAACACCGAGAAATATTTGGCTCCGCCAAGTTGATCGAGTATATCGATGATGTTTAAAAGTGGATAAGTATCGAGAACGGTTTTTGTTATTAAGCTGGCGGTAGTCGATCACCATTCTTTATTTTTTCTTTCCGTCTGGCCCTGTTTTCTTCGGGACTATCCAGAGGGGTGAGCTATACCTAGAGACGGATGGTGTGACTATTTTTTGTTCCAAGAGTTCGTTCAATTGGGCGTTTATTTCTTCCTTGTGGATGGGAGGGAGGCGGCACTGGTTTGTCGATACTGGAGCTGGGCCCGTGGTTTCGATGGCATGGCTGATGGCATTCCTGTGGTCTACGTGTTCGCCTGGCAGATAAAATATGCCTTCGTATTTTCCGACGAGTTGATGGATGTCAGCTTCTTCTGCCCGATTGAGGTCTCTCGGGGATATGAGATCTACTATTTCTGGGACTCGGTTGGACTGGACCTTGGCGACAGATTGAGTTGTGGTGATCCCATGCAATCGTAGTGTGGAATGAATCTGGTGTGCAGCCTTCTGATGCGCAACTGAGAATACGAGGGGCGTCGACGTTTGTCCGATTCGCTGGGTTCTTCCTTCGATGAGGGGTTCGTTAAGGCGGTTGGGCCGGTTGGCCTTTTGCGAGTGGGCGTTCATCGTGTCTTCGGTTTGTTACGAAGACCTGGCTTCCTCAGTATGCTTTACTTGGGGCTACAGCATGGGAGCTACTTCGAATCTTTCCAACTGGACTGCGGGTATCCGTATGGTCGCCAGTTGCACGTTGAGGTTGATGATGTGTAAGATCGCCATACCATTTTGATTTCGCAATAGGACTTATCCTACGTATAGCCCTCCTCCTAGGTCTATTCGTATAATATATCCTTGTTCAATCTCAGGCTCAGCGACGATTGCTTGTGCCACGATGCTGGTTCTTTGGAGTATTATCATTTCGTCGCCCTTCTCAGAAGGAACAAAATTGCTGTTGAATGCTAGCCATCTATTTTTGAAATCTACCGCCACTCTACTTTCGACAAGTCCTCCTGATCCCAATAAACCTTGGTTGCGTAACGGTATGGTGTTTTTGACGGGGTGAAATTGTACAGGGTAATTGAATAAGGTAGCCGTAAGGGTTCCTAATGTAAGCACGGAGGTTTCAGTGATTCCGATCAGCTCGATGACGTTGTTGTTGCCGATGTCGCGGGACGTTTTGATCCATAACCGCTTTATCAGGTTAACCCTGCTCCTGTGTCGAACATCAAGTCCGTGGGGAAAATTAGTTGCGGACTGCAAACGTTGATGGAAAGGACGTTGCTATAAGTGGAGAGATGCATGTTGGCGATTCCGGTTGTAAGGTGTTCGTAGGTCGAAGGGTGCTTATCAGGTGCGTATTTGTCCTGTGCGTTCCATGAAGCGCTTCACTGTATTCGGATGGGAGGTCGGCGTTTACCGACGAATTCTGGTCCCGCGTTTTTCCTCGCCATTCTAGTGTCAAACGCCCCACTTTCCTTCAGTAATTGCAGGTTCGTGTCTCTAGTTGTTGTGGCGCATTCGTTCGTTCGTTCTCCCATAATCCGGTGACGATCCAGCTCAATCAGTTTCGCCACGTAGACCGCTTTGACGAACGCCATGTCTAATGAAGTTAGTACAGTTCCATTTGCCTGTGTATCGAGGGAGGAAGTCCGTCCAAAAATGATGGTAGTGCGAGCCGGTCTATAATTTTAGTGGCAATCCTGAGGTCGTAATACCTATACGCTTTTTCGTCGATGATGGCCGATCTCAGGTCGCTTACCCGCGAAAGGTAGTCGAGGATGTGGTCGCTCTTCCCTATTGTGATGTTTGCTCGTTCTCCGCGGTAATGATAGGACGCTCTTAGCCGGAGCAAAACTACTTTTAGACAATTAATCAAAGCGCCAACGCTGTCAAAGCTGTAGTCCTCCACGCCCAAGTAGTCATGTTTTTCTAAGCGGTTCCTTAGTAGCCGCGTTGATTGGGGTTCGGATGCCGGAGGAATCATCTCGCGAGCTTGTCTTCACACTCTCACAAATTGCAGGATCGACATATTGTGTTCCATCGAAATATGTTACTGTCTCGACAATCTTTTAGAGTGAACTGAAGTTTTGCGTGCATTGTCGGTTCGCTAACGCGTTTTTACGAGGGTCTCCCTTATGGGATAATGGGTGATAATGGGAGGCGGAAGTTTAGCATTTTAATTCGCTGCTTTCGGTTAACATATCTGCCGCATCTTGTAATGAAGCTATTTGTTTCACGATGTTTTCCAATCTGGATGCGGCTTGAGGTGCGTGTTTTCTATGAACAGCATCGTCGCGTGGACTAACAGGTCGCATTTTCGAGACTCATAGAGTACTTTATGGATAGAACGAACAATTGCGAACGGTTGGCTGGGAAATGAATCCTTGCCTTCTGTCGATACACAAAAATTACAAAGGGTGAATATCCCGTTTAAGATCCACCTAGAGTGATTTATCGATAGAATTAATGATTGCGAGGGCTGGGAAGTGAATCGGTACCTTCTGGCGATCCAGAACGATTGATAGTGGTGAATATCGCGTTTCGGAGACCCCTAGAGTGATTTATCGATAGAACGAACAACTGCGGAGGCTGGGAAGTGAATCCTTACTGTCTGTCGATATGCAACGATTGGAAGGGGTGAATTTCGCGTGTAAGAGCCACCTGGAGTGATTTATCGGTAGAGCGAACAATTTCGAAGTCCGGAGAGTTCATACTTACATTCTGGCGATCCAGAACGATTGGAAATAGTGAATATCGCGTTTCAGAGCCTCCTAGAGTGAATATTTGATAAAACGCTCGATTGCCATGACTGGGAATGTGTCGTTAACTTCTGTCGATGTAGAGCGATTGGAAATGTCGAATATACTGCGTTTTCAAGTCTCCTCGCGTTACTCTTTGGTAGAACGAACGATTATCAGGGCCGTGCGCCGTTTCCCATTGGTTTGAAGCTGATGAAAACATTCCTTTGACCACCGTGTTCAAAAATGGTCCCACTTCTTTTGTAGCGGAAGCCATCGGCGGAGAGGGATAACTGTAAAAAGGGATAGGGATGGCTCGGGTATCAGAGTAAGAGGTCCTCCTACAAGGAGGTGCACGGGCGTGAGGGTATCGGTAGATTCCAGATCGTTGCATAATACGGCGAGAAGTCGGGAATTTGAGGCAAGCCTCGGTCTGAGCGAGCAGCGTGGTCATTTCATAATTTCGATTCTACAAATTTCACAGCGCCCTCCCAGAGGTCGCCGAAATGCGGCCTAGGAAAGACGGAAGGCTAATTCCTTCCAATTGATTTGCGCTGAGGAGAAGAGTCGACGTACGAGGGCAATCTGAAAATATCACGGCTTAACAACTTTTTGCATGAAATATGTTATATTTTTCAATATAATCTCTTGAAACTTCAATACATTTATTCGCAATTTTTTCCAATAATTCAATACCATCAAGAAAGTGTGATTTCGGAAGGTCTGCAAAATATCCACCCACGGCTGCAATAGCTTCGTCGCTTCATGTAAAACGTTTTCCTGCCAGGATCTTTTCCTGGGTAGGAAATAGATAATAGTCAGAGGGGATCCAAATCTGGTGAATAGGATGGATGTTCAAGCAATTCGTGCTTTGGTTCTTTGAAGTTTGCCATCGTCAAAACACTAGTGTGAACACGTGCATTGTCTTGATGAGAAATTATTCTTTTCTTCTTCAGGTCTTTTGTCACGAATTTTTGCATCTAACTGATACAAAAGGTTACAATAAAATTCAGAGTTAATTGTTTAACCTTACTGAAGATAATCGATCAGCAAAACACCTTTGTAATCCCATAAAACTGTTGCCATATCCTTTCATGCTGATGAACCCGTCTTGGCCTTCTTTGGTGCTCTTCCACCGGCTTCAATCTATTGTTTCGACTATTCTTCTCCGTCTGGTGTATAATTCTGGATCCTGCTGAAGATGCAACTAAATTTTATTAGTTTATTTCTTTTTGTATCCAGTTTAGTTTCGGAGATAACAGTTGGCTCTATTGTACGTATGTGAGTGGCTGCATTTTCTCTGGTTCCTTCGCGCCCTCGTTACCGGCTGCAGGTGCTTGATTTCCTTTATGTAATCCGTTTGTATAACAACTTAGTATAATTACAGAACTCTGTAGTTATAAGTGATAAATAATCTACCAAAATTCTAACACATCCAAATTCCATCAACAGTTATGAAACGGCGCTTGAAATCCATTTTATTTTGTTTAAGACGATCGAAACACGCTTGAGAAATACGCATTCGAATGCGTTGTTGGTCAAGTGTTAGCAAATACGGCACCTATCTTATATAAAGTTGTTTCATATGTAATTCTTCATGCAAAATATGTCTAATTCGTTCTTTTGAGATGCCTATGGCCTCAGCTATTTCATGCACTTTCACTCGTCGATCATCTAACACCATATCATGGATTTGTTGAATGTGCGGGGATCATCTTCGATGCTTGTACGACCAGATTTAAAAAGGCAAGCCCAGCTTTTCACAGTGGAAAATTGAAGGTGATGCATCCTTATACACTTTTAACAATTCCGGATTAATTTCTGTTGGTGTTAAACTATCCAAAACAAAGAATTTGATCACTGCACGATATTTAATTTTTTCCATTTTCAAAAACTCATTGACACGTCAATATTTAACAGCTGCTCGAATAAATTGACAAATCGAAATAATTTGACATGTATTTGTACAGGGTGGCTGAAAACCCAGGGAACATCAGAAAATGGGATGGGATGTGGCTGGGGTGAATCTGAACAACTTTTTCCTTGACCAAAATGTTGATCCTAGTCTGGACCTTGAGTTGTTCACGAAAAACACAGGCCCAAAACATGGGCACATGTAACTAATTTAAAACGACGCATGACCAAAAACCATTTAGAAATGTATATGTATAGAGGAAATGGATACAATTAAGTAATAAGAAAACAATAGGAGTATTTCTGCAATAAAAAAATCAATTTCCGTAAAATTATCGGCTGAAGAAGTTACAAATGCTTGTGTTCAATTAGTTACCATTCAATCACAACCTTTAAAACTGGTTGATTGCTATGCGTTCAAAGTTCTTACGAAAGAAATATTTGAAGGCCTAGGTGTTCCAGTAATTACTTCAGCAAATATAATGAATTACGTTTGTGAAAAGTATAATATGTTAAAAAGTGTTATTAAAAAAGCATGTAAGGGGCACATGGTTTATGAATGGCAATGGGCAGTGTAGATTGAGCAGTGAAGGAGTGTAGATCGTAGAGTAGATTGAGCAGCGAAGGAGTGCAGATCGCAGTATAGATCAGAGAGTAGTGTAGAACAGCGTAGAACAGAATAGAGTAACACTGTCGACTAGTGTAGAAACTGTTTAATAAATATACATATATATCTGTTACCAATCGTTCTGCACTTGCACCGGCTTACTTTCTTCTAAAAACTTCCAATCCCACATTGTTCACTTATCAAAATGCAATAGATCTCGATAAGCCTATCTGAAATATCTTCGTTACTTCAAACAATATGCGAAATTGTAGGACTTAAATATATGCAAGTTGGTAACTATCAGTTTGAACTAAAAACTAAACAACATGCTTTTTTCAACAGAAACATTATTTTAAACACTTTGGTGCTTATAACTTATTGGCAGAATGTAAACATGTAATATATTATATCATATATTTCTTTAACTTTAAATCCTAAACTCCTATCTATAAGTAACATTTTTGGAAACTGTTTGATATAATGAAAATGTTTCAGGAGAACAAAGTTAATGGGACACACTGTATATAAATGTCAATTCTATAATTCATTTTACATCGTTGACAGATACTAATTATTATAATAATATTAATAGCATTAATGTAATAGAAATTGACGATAGGTCCAGCAACCTAAAAAAAATTCTGACATCGATATTGGTTATCCGTAACGAAAATGAAACTCCCGGGCATCGTATTAATTACTCGTAACCAAAACCAAACTCTCACCTATGGATATTCGTCACCCGTAACCAAAAAAGAATTCTCCAGTCGATAACGGTTATCCGTAACCAAAAAAATTTTCCGTCCTGTGTACTGGTTATTCGTAACCGACAAAATTGTAGTCTTCAGTGATTGTTATTCGCAAACAAAAAAATTTCCGTCAGGTAAATACCAAGACATATTTCATGTGCCAGGCGAACCCCTAGAGCACACGAATGCCATCAGCCATGCCATCGAAACCACGAACCCAGCTCCAGTATCGACAAACAGTGCCGCTTCCCTGCCATCCACAAGGAAGAAATCCACGCTCAATTGAACGAACTCTTGGAACAAAAAATAGTCACACCATCCGTCTCTCCGTATAGCTCACCCCTCTGGATAGTCCCGAAGAAACCAGGGCCATACGGAAGGAAAAAATAGAGAATGGTGATCGATTACCGCCAGCGTAATAACGAAAACCGTTCTCGATACTTATCTACATCTAAACATCATCAATATACTGGATCAATTTGGCGGAGCCAAATATTTCTCGGCATTCGACTTGGTATGTGGATTTCTTCAGATTCCCATGATATCAGAGTACGTACAGAAAACTACGTTGTCGGTCCCACGCGGTCATTACGAATTATCACGAATGCCCTTTGGTTTACGTAACTCTCCCGCGACGTTCCAAAGCCTAATGGACCATGTATTTTCAGGATTACGAGGTTCCGAAATGTTCGTCTACTTGGACGATGTAGTCTTTTATTGCAGCTCGCCTAACGAACACGGGATGAAACTTCGTAAGCTCACGGATAGCATTACGTCGGGCTAATCTGAAACTGTAGCCGAGCAAATCTCAATTCCTACGGAAGGAAGTAGAATGTCTAGGCCATATTCTAACGAAAAAGGGCGTAAGACCCGACCTCCAAAAGGTAATAGCAATCTGAAATTACCGTGTACCTCGGGTAACGAATGGTATAAAACTGTTACGAGCCGGGGCTGTGGGCAACGCCTAGGCCGGCGAGGTTGATATAACCCAAGGAATACGGTTGAGAATTTGTTAATAAGGTGCACGGATGAACCCGATGCGAAATCGGGGAGCCGCTGGGATGTCTGAAACGAGGACGAACCCGTTGCAAAATTGGGGAGCCTCAGGAATAGAGTCAAGCGCGGACGAACTTGATGCGAAATCAGGGAGCCGCAGGAGGGTGAAACGTCGTGGACGAACCCGATGCGAAATCGGGGAGCCACTAGGAAAGAAGTTCGCAGACGAACGCGATGCGAAATCGGGGAGCTGCTAGGAGGTTGGCTTATTCACAGACGAACCCAGCGCGTAGCCGGGGAGCTGTTCGGAGGTTGGAAAACGTACGGACGAACCTGATGCGAAATCAGGGAGCCGTAGGATACAGACGAACCTGGTGCGAAACCAGGGAGCTGTAGGATGGGTGAGGTTTCGTGGACGAACCCGATGCGAAATCAGGGAACCACTGGGTTGGAGTATTTATAGTTATTTTGTTTGGATAAGGCGTGCGAACGAACCTGATGCGAAATCAGGGAGTCGCAGGAAATGTTAGTTTGTCTCGTAACTTTAAATTAATATTTGATACAACTAGAGCGGTTAAGTTGTATCTGTGGGAACGTTACTACTGATATAAAGGATCACGGAGTAAAGATTGGTTTAACGAATCTACTCGATTTAATGGTGAACAAATAGTATATATATTCAAATCAGTCGTCTGTACAATTGTAATTGTCGCGATGAAATAATATATAATGTGTAAGTTACCTAATATTTGCACGGTGTTGACGCACTGGCGATGCGGGGTCTGAGGGCCGCTTTTAAGAGTATGCCGAAAGAACTTCAACCGGACTAGCGGATTCTAACGGGTTAATCTATGATTCGAAAGGTGCACTAAGCCCATTCTCACTTGATATAACTGACTCTGTACGAGCGTGGCACGACGTGACTCTACGCGTGGCTATGTAACTCTGAACCGACGAGGGTAGAAACCAAAGGGTTTATATATCCCCAAAATGCGCGGGAACGCATTAGAATTTTCCATATAAGGAAATTAAGAAGTCTTCGTCGGACCACGCCCGTCTTGGTCGTAATGCAGCTGGTCGCACATGTTCTCAGGACCCCTTTATCTGTTTATGGTAACCGAAAGAATTTTAGGGCGTTTTCCCATCACAGACGCGAGCTCGAAAACGCGTTGAGAGCGACGTATGGAATATTCTTCATACGTAACAACATACTCCTGCTGTGGCCATAGCCCTGACATTTATAACATCTAATTATATTTCTAAATTCTTTTATTCTATAGGTCCTCCACATTATAAATACTCTTCCTCTGTCCAATAGTTTTTCAAAGAATTTTCTCGGCACTTGCACAACCCAATTTACTTAATTTTCTGCTTTTGTTTTAAAGTTATGCGCAAATACTACATTACTTTTTAATTTTTCTAATCCGGATTGTTCCAATCCATCGGAATTTTTCCCTATTAACTCTTCTTTTAGTTCCTCTATCATGTAATCTCTTTCAACATTATAAATCATGATGGATGGATTCAATCGCCTTGGATTTTCGACCTTTAGCCCTATAGTTTCAAGTTTACAGCTTTTAACCGTTTCTATATCTTCACCACTGTTAACTTCTACAATCAATCCTTTTTTTCTAGCTTGTCTGATATTTTTAACTTTTAGCTTACTTCTTACCCTAGTTAAGCTCGTTAATACTTCCCTTTTAAGATCATCATTATTTCTTGTGTGTTCTTCCTTTTCCGGTCTTATTATTATTACTTCTCCTTTATTTTTTCTCCTTAATTTACATTCTTTAATCTTGTCATTTCCGTTTCTTTTTCAGGTCTCCTTCCAGCAAATGCAGCAGCAGCCTGTGCATACGTGATTTGTTGTGTTCTATCATACATTTCTTTAGTTTTTAAAACTTCGTTTTCTACAATCTTTTCTTGAAGCCTGTTTTCCAATATCGACCACTTATCCAGAATAAATTTAATACTCGCCTTGAAAGTTTTATTATTATCATTGAAGAGAAATTCTTCCAATTTAATTCTCTCATCATAAACCTCCTTTAATGTTCCGCTTTTTTCTTTTTCTTTTTCTTTATTTATAATTTCTTGTACACTTGGATTCTCCATTTCTAATTCCCCTGTTTTTCTTCTTTTATATATTTGAGTAACTCCACTCTGTCTCATCTGCTGCCAGAGACGAAGCAGAGCTACGCCTGCTACTTCCTCGGACTAGCCGCTCAGGGAGCATTTCCATTTCGACTGAGCATTCTTCCATTTCATTATCATCCTTAGTTTTCTTTTTTGTTTTAAAAGATTCCATAATTGATCCCACGAGTAGGGTCGGAAAGGAGGTCCACCGGGGAAGAGCTGCCATACTTCGGCAAGGCTAAATACAACCGGGTTTCGCCAGGTACCCGGGGGTTGGCCGCTATCGGTCGGTGAGTCCACCGATCACGTGTCGGCGCAAAGTACGAAACGTTTCTCTTCGCCGCGCGCCATAGCTTGGGATGAGGGATTTTTTATAGAGGTTGTCATCCTGGCGGTGCGGCCGCTTAAGGCCAGACCCC
Organism: Nomada fucata; assembly: GCA_948146005.1. Taxonomy (NCBI): domain Eukaryota; kingdom Metazoa; phylum Arthropoda; class Insecta; order Hymenoptera; family Apidae; genus Nomada; species Nomada fucata. Next base: position 17,124,240 of record OX411282.1, on the reverse strand, counting down.
CGTTCCTGTGAGTCATAACCACGGGTTTACGGTGTGTAAAGAGCTTGGGTACCTTGGGTTCGCTAAAATCCATACTGTGTTCGTCCCTGGCTCGACCGGAGTCAAACCAGGGACCGCCACAGCCCATGAGGGCCCGCAGTTATGGCAGTGCCCGCTGCGGTCCACAGTGCTGGTGCACCGCTGCCATCTTGACGGGGCGCGCCACGGTGACTCCGTCCTCCGCGCTCAGGATCTCCCGCATTTTCTGGGCCAGTGCTTCTGCCTTTGCGGCCCCCTCCGGCCCCGGTATTTCAAGGAGGAGCCATCCAGTAGCCGCCCTTTTGTGTCGCAGCTCCGCGATGTTCAGCTCCGCCAGATCTATTTTACTGGCGGAGCTCATCGCCTCCGCGTACGTGATCTTCGCCCTTCCCCGACGGTTAGGGCGAGCGCAGCTGTGCGCGGAGGCCTCCGTTGCTGGATCTTGGGAGGGGCGGCCTTGGATCCCTTCCTCTTCTCCTTCGTCGGCGGCTGCTGTTGCTGCTGCGGCTGTCGCTGCCCCTTCGTTTCGGTCCTCTTTACCTTTCGGCCGGCCACGACGGCCCAAGTGTCGGCACTCCTCTACATCTGTGGAACGGGGCCGGGGGTGGGGCCCGGCGTCGGCGTGGGGGACAGCTCGTGTCGCCGTGCTTCCGCGGGTCCGGCAGGCTCTCCCTGTCCGTCCCTGACGTCTCGGGCCTCCCTGCCCCTCCGGTGAGCTTCTCTCGCCCACCCCGCCGACAGCTCCTTCCTGAGGGAGACGAGTCGCCTCTCCACCCGCCCCATGAAGGCGTCAAAGAGTGCCCCCAAACGCTCCTCGGTGATGGTCGGGGCACTCGCGGTGGGGGAGGGGCGAGCAGCCCTCTCCTTCTCCCCGTTCTCTTTCGTCTTACGGACGGCTCCGGTATCTTCTGTCATCGCTGCGGCTGCAGGTACCGCCTTCGCCGCTGCAAGCGCCAACTCCAGGTTAGCTAACCGCCCGCGCAGTCGGAGGTTCTCCTCATCGATGTGTTGCGCGTTCGTGGTGGCCGACCTCTTCGCCATCTTGGTGGCCGCGGCGATGACGGTGAGCGCGGCCACCTTCAAATCCCTCACGTAGGTTCCCTTGAGGCAGGAGCTCATCTGGACCACATTTCTGACCACCTCCATGTGGGTCAGAATTTTGGCCCCGAGACTTGGCGTGGGCTGCTCCCTGAGTTCTCGCGCCATCTCCACCTCCGTCGGCATCTTGTTGGTTGCCGATGAGCGCCTGGGCGGGGATATTTCCTCTTCGTAGCTCACCAGCCTCCTCCCCTTGCCGTACAGCCTCCTTCCGTCCGCATCTTTGGAGACCCCCGGCCTCTTCGTCCCCTTGGCGGTCGACCCATTCGACTCAGTGTCGCACTCGTTGTCTGAGATGACGCTGGTCGCTTTGGTGATCTGCGCCGCCTCCGTCCTTTTTGCGGAACCCCTCGAGGTTCCTGGGGTAGCCTCCTTGTCGCCGTTGCTCCTCGCAGGTTTGTCTGTGCGTGTGGCCCTCCTCGCCGGACTCGCGCTGCGTGTGCGCGTTCCCTCCTCTCTTCGTGTTTTTAAGTTGGTATTTATTGAAGACATTATGGCAGATACTAATTAGAACACTTCGCCCATCATGGGACCCCACCGCAGTGGGGGCACTTCCGTGTTTAAATTTTACTCTAATTATGGATGCCGTAGCCGAGAAGCGGTTTTTCAGATGGTCAGTCCTATCGGTACCAGATAACTCTATAGAAAAATGTTATGGGATAGCCCCGCGCCATATTTGATGTTAAAGGTTTAACGTCACCCCTGTTGAGTGGGCGACACCGGATCCGAGCCGATGCCAGACAAAATTTCGGGCTAGAGGTGCTGCGATTTAACCTACGCAGCATAGGTTACGAGGAAATACTGACCGGTTAATCCTCCACACCTGCGCCCGAATACCCTATTCATCCCCGTCATAGGCCGCAGACAGTGAAACGCGTGAGCGGCTCTCCTACGTTTAACATACGGGTTCACGGGATATTTGCCATAATTTCATTACTAACGATTACCCATATTACTGCCGCAGAGGTCAGGTACTAGCATCACGCGCCACTCCGGTGGGGGGCAACTACTCCCCCCTTGGTAGTCTGCCGGGAATATCCATAGGGCATCGACCGCACCCATTCACACACAAAAACACACACCACGGTGAGGCGCTGCTTTATTTTCACCGTTCAGCCCTTTTGGTATGGTTGGACCTGGCGGGAATGAAGTTCCCGCCGGCATGGTCTTGGCCTCATTTCGGCTACTTAAGCCCCTACACCACGTCAAGGTGGCGGCTCCTAGTAGGGGAAACCCCTTTCTCCCTAGGACAAGGCCAAACAGAAACCTCCCATGCCCGGTGGTGACACTACTTGCACAACTATCCTGCATAACGGAGAAGGACGGGTTGGAGGAAGCCATTAACAAACTGACAGCCTCCTCACGCTCAGCAAAAAGAGGCTCCATTATACCCATGGGCCCCAAGGATACGAGGCTTCATCCAGGAGAAGTAGTTGTCTCACAGCCTCATCTAAGGGCGCTACTGTCGTAAATTCAGGCGCTAAGAGGACAGGCTGATTCTTCCGCAAAGGCGTTCACGGAGTACGCGAGCTCCCCGAAAAACGTCAAAGCCCGGAGGAGAGAGAAGAGCGCGCAGACAGTTGCGGCGCTTGGAAAGGTGAGATGGAAAACCCTGGAAGGCAGGAGAACCCCCAGCGGTACCGTCCCCTCCCCCGCTAAACGCCCGTGAAACCCACCCCATCCTCTGAGGGGAAGGAGTGTGAATATTGGCACTGGATGGGGAAAAGGGAGGACCAAAACGGCCCCCGCGTCATTAGCGGAACTGAGTACAATAGAGCGCCCCACACACCAATGAAAGAGGAAGGTGAGATTTCCACCGGAGGAAGGTGCACTGTAGCGGCCGACCCCCTCCTCCACCGGCTGAAAAAGACTGCACGACGTGGCAGTATCGCTTGGATGCTCACCGTATCAGATGGTGTCTCAGGGACGACGGGGACCATTTACCCGCAGTGCCTAAACCAATGGTGATTGTCCAAATTAACCTGAATAGATCCCGCCCGGCGCTTGAACTTTTGTTGCAACAGGCATCAGATGTGAATGCCGACGCGGTGATCATTTCAGAACCCCACAGACAGGGGCGGGAGTGGTGCAATGACGCCAACGGGGACACGGTCGTCTGGATTACAGGTTTCAACACCCCTAGGGCGTGCCCCATCAACATCGCACCGCTACCCAGCATAACAGTAGCAATGCTGGAGGAAACAGCCCTCACAATCGGCTTCTGCTCTGCGAACATCACACAACTCGAAGTAGGGATATATCTAGATGACCTTCAGGAGGTGCTAAGAAAATCTACCTCGATTGGTAGACGGATGATTCTTGCAGGCAATTTCAATGCCAAATCGCCGGCCTGGGGAGGTTGCAAGGCCGGGCGGAGAGGTGCTCTACTTCTCGGTATAAGCATGAAAGGGAATGTTCACCTTCTTCAGCAATTGCGGAATATCCTTCCCAGATATGTAGGAGTGCGAAGCGCCCAACGAGCGGGCATGGGTCATCTTTGACCGGGCTACCTGGGACACAGCTGGTCTGCAACGAAGGGGACAGAGAGAGAGAGAGAGAGAGAGAGAAAATGTATGAATGGTAATAGGACAGTGTAGATCAGAGAGTAGATAGAGCAGCGTAGAATAGGAATAGAGTAACAGGGGGCAGAATAGTGTAGGAACTGTTTAATAAATATACATATATATTCCTGTTATCAATTATCGATATATCCTACACACCTTCAAGGAAGCGAGATGCAGCGGACCTCTCGCGGCGTGGAGACCCTTCTCACTCAAGGATGTGAAGCCAGAGGAAACCATCGAATCATAGGATGCGCTGAGCAAAGAATTCACGCCGCGAGTTGCAAGGAAGCACTTGTCCCAGGGCCCTCGGCCCGAAGGAGACCCGGCCTGCTTCCCGGAGGCGATGCAATGCCGACCCGAAATGGTGTGTGAGTCATACGTGCGAAGGAATACACTCCCGGAGGGCATAAGGAAATCGAACTTCTGGTGGAACAACAAAAACTCCAATCTTAGAATGGCAACGTTCCAAGCCAGAAGAAGGTATCAAAGAGCGAAGAAAAAGGTGGAGCTTGCAGGTGCAATTCTGGAAGAGCAAAGAACAATCGTGGTCCGAATTCTGTTCGATTCTCGATCAGAATCCGTGGGCACGACCGTATGGGGCAGTGATGTCCAGACTGAGAAAGGCGTGAGGTGTGACAAGCCTCATGCCAGCGGAAAGGGTGCAAGTGGTGCTCAACTCCCGTTTCACCACCACAAGACCTCCCCAGGAAGTGACCCCATGGCTAGGTACCTCCCCAAAGCCCGACCCCTTCTGCACAACCTTAATCACACAGGAACCTGTGATGAAAGCGGCTAAGGCACTTAAAAGCCGGGAAAGCACGGGGAAAGATTCGGTACCGACGGAAGTGGTCAAGATGATTGCCGAGAAATGACCAGCTGACTTCATGGCGATGTGCCACCTAATTCTACACGAGGGAACATCAGCATACTCCCGGCGCTATCCAAGCTATGAGAGTACGTGATGAAAGACGCCATAGAATTGCAGACTGAACGCCACCCCTTCCACTGCCGCCAATACGGATTCAGGAAGGGCGTAGTCCCGGTGGAGAAAATTAAGGTGGTAACGCGGTTCGCGGATGCATGCCAAAGTAGGAGTGCACTACGTGCGTTCGTTAGCACCGATATAAGGAATGCATTCAACCGCCTAGAGTTGGCGGACGCCTTGGCCGAACTTGCTCGGGGAGGAGTTTCCGGAGACCTGGTAAGGGTCATACGGAACTATTCCGTGGTTACGCGAGTGGTGGTATATACCTCGGGAAGTACAGCGAGTCTGCCGATTTGCGCAGGAGCTTCACAAGGTGCAGTACATGCACCGATGCTGTGGAACCTGGTATACGATGGTGTTTTGACGCTCGCGAATGACCTCAGAAACGTTACAGCCTTTGCATATGCGTACGACCTGGCACTCACGATCTCGGCAAGGAACCTGGAAGAACTACAGTTCCTTATAGGTATCGGCCTGAGGCAGATCCAAGAGTGGCTCACACGTACGAAACTCTAAATCGCCCCCGAAAAACCCGAGATTTTATTACTGATGGGGAAAAGAATCTATAGAATAATCGACCTTGAATGGGGCGAGATCTTCATGAGAACACAAAACATTGCGAAATACTTCGGAGTAGGACTCGATAACATGTGTCACTACAGGTACCACATCACTAAAACCTGCGTGAGAGCGGACAGGTTGATAGGAGCCCTGGCGGAGCTCCTTCCGAATACCAAATATCCAGCCAGGAAAGGATGCTGAACTACAACGTGTGGGAGTCGGTGGTAATGTATGCATCCCCAATATGGGCGCGGGCGGCGAGCGCCCGGCGATTCAATACAATTGTACTACGCAGAAGCCAGAGAACGGCACTGATACACACCGCAACGGCATATCGTACAGTGCCGTATGATGCTTTATGTGTGCTGGTAGGAAGAATGGCGATACACATCAAAGCCGCTGCCCTCTGGAAAATCTACATGGAGTAGATCATCCCCTACCCCACCGATAAAGACCTGATGAACACGGTACAAGGGTCTACCCACTTCCAACGATTTAAAATGAGGACATGGGAAGAAGCCACGGGCCAGTTGCATGGCAGATGGGACAGTTTCGACCCAAATAACTGAACCCGGACGCTGGACGGCACAGTCAAGACTATTGCGCGGAAATTCCACGCCCTTGTCCTGGACTCCCATACAATGCAGCTCCTAACAGGACATGGCTTGTTTGGCAGTTTCAGGAAGAGAATAGGAAGAACGACTAGCGAGGACTGCTGGAACTGCAGATGCCCGGTGGATAAGGTAGACCACGTCATCTTCCACTGTGATCGCTGGGGGGTGGAGCGACTCCACCTAGAAACTCTCTGTGGAGAAAGGCTGACGACTACGAACCTGGTGTCAGGGATCACCTCGTCGCCGGAGGCCTGGAAGGTCTTCCAGACGTTGATGGAGGACAGAGCGAACCAGGAAAGAGAAAAAGAAAAAACTAGTCACCCATCATACCCTCCCAGGAGGAGGAGGCGCCGCCCTCTCATTAGACTACTGACGGAGCCTTCAGTGGAGACGACGATACCTCGGGAGGATCCGAAGACGACCCCACGGATAAAGATCAACCGCAAACAGTTCCGCAAAATCCAAACCGCAGTAACACTATCCGCGTCAGTCGCGACCTCTTAGTCGTTCAGCACTTTCGCGTCCTAAACTTCCTCGCAGCCCATGGTAATCCTTCCGATTGCGGAGGACAAAATCCAAGAACCCCGGATCTTCACATTAGAAGAGATCTCACCCTCGGACATGTGCGCGTATTAAAGCACAAAGGCAAAATGATTATTGGTTTGGTCCTTAAGGAAAGGGCTGACTCTCCGATGGAACGTGGTATTTTCCGCGAAGCCGTGAAGTGACTTAGGTATGTAGTGCGAGAACTGCAACTAGCCGGATTTAGTTTTAATAAAACACCTGAGATTGGCGCTTTGGTCAAGGAATAAACCATATCGGAAATCTATACTATTGGTTCGAGCCAGGCCTTTGGGCAACGCCTAAACTTGATATTACCTAAAAAATATGGTTCAGTATATTCTAGCAAGGTGCGCGGACGAACCAGATGCGAAATCGGGGAGCCACTAGGAACGAAGTTCACAGACGAACCCAGCACAAGGCCAGGGGCTGCTAGGAAGGTGGTTTATTCACAGACGAACCCGATGTGAAGCCGGGGAGCTCTTCGGAGGTTAGTAAACGTACGGACGAACCTGATGCGAAATCAGGGGGTCGCAGGAAATGTTAGTTTGTCCCGTAACTCTAAATTAATATTCAGTAAAACTCGAGCGGTTAAGTTGCATTTGTGAGAACGTTAGTACTAATATAAAGGATTACGTAATAAAGATAGGTTTAACAATTTATATATGTTACGGATTCGCCTAATAGGAGGGCGCTCCCGGCCTCTGCGTGTAGCGTTATTCCGTGGCAACTAGAGAGAGCGCCCTTCCCTACTTTCTTTTCTTTCTTTCTGCCTCTCGCAGAGGTATTTATGCCATTGCGTGAAGGCGAAAGACAAAGTGTTTCAGATAGCTACAGAGTGCTACAACACTAATAGGAGAATTCGAAAGGAGTGCGAAGCAAACAGCAAGTGACTGTATTGGCTGAGCAGTAAGAGGATCGAAAGCGCAATAGAGATACTATTCTACGATTCTGCTGCGATATACTTTATCTTGTTTTATAATCCTTGCGTGCATTTGCTTATGTTATAATATTGTTCTGTGTGAAACTATACATTTGTTTGTTTGATAATATAGTCGTGATACTCGTGAAACATAATAAATTGTATAATTTAAATAAGTCCTAATCCGTTATGTGTAGTTAAAGGAAACAAACTACTGCTATGGAAACATTGGTACTTCGCGCCATATGGTTAACGGACAGATTAACATATAAAACATCAGGTTAAACATACGGGATTAAATTAACGCGTAAAATCCAAAGAGAAAAGGAAAAAATGCTCGTGCGAGTAACTCTAAACAATATAACGGAAATACAAGGCTGAAACATACTAAGCAAAATGTACGAATTAATCTAACGGCTAAAATTCGTTCATAAAATAAACGGACTAGGTTTAACAACAATCAGGGTCGAACTCGGTTCGAATTACTTTCGACACTTTTTGTGCGCGCAACTTCTTCAACTGCAAGCCAAGTTCGACAAATATCGCCGACACTCGAAACGGAACAATGAAGAAATACTCAAACAAACAGCTATCGCTATACCAACGGATTTCTCACACCGATACAAATATGAGAAAAGTCTTAATATCGCGACTGGATTTACAGAAAAAAAATTGGAACGCATTTGCTGAAGAACACGATCAATTGCTGGACATCGTGTCCGAGGAAGACAAGAAACTTCCTTATTTCCAACAGGACTACCTGCCTCTGGGCAAGGAAACATATCTGGCCCAAAAGGCAGCGCTGCTGGATTGGATTAAAAAAACTACTGGGATTTCAAATCTGCCCTTGGTTTCCGTCGTGCCGCGATCGCTACGTAAAATCAAACTGCATTATTGCTCGGGCGACTGCCAAGAGTGGGCAAGCTTCCGCGATTTCTTCAAATCGGTTGTGATTAATAATAACACGCTTACAGGAGTGCAGCGGTTCCATTACTGGAAAACTAGTTTGTCTGGCGAGCCAGCTCGACTACTAGATAATGTTCCTCTTATGGAGGTAAACTTCGTTGTCGCGTGGAAGATCATCACAGCTCACTACGAAAACCTTAGCATTGTTATCTAGTAGCAGCTAGCTACGCTTTCTTCGTTGCCGTTAATGGAGAAAGAAGCTGCGACGCATTTGAAGCTTCTCCTGAACGGTACCCTTGATGCCGTTCAGTCAATGGAAGTGCTTGGCCGACTAGTCAAGCGCTGGGATTACTGGTTGCTCTTCAGACTGGTCAACAAACTGGACGCTAGAACTCGAATGGCGTGGGAGACGTCTGTCGGCGTCTCTGCCGACCCTCCAACGTTTGTGCAACTGCACACATTCCTCAATGCTCGGATAAGAGCTTTAGAAGCGATTGGAGATCCCCCTGCCATCTGGACGTCGCGATGCGGGCCCACAGCAAGGAAATCTAAATATAGAGGTAATATTAGCAACATTCAAGGCGTACACCGCGTCACGACCTCCGAAAGAAGGGTATTTGGAAGTGTCCGCCCAATAGTCCGGTGGCCGAACGCACTTCATTTGGATGGATACGCACTCGCTATTGCAACTCCACTCCAAACTCGTATTCTCTTCTAAATAGAGCTGTCACTTTGCAATGCTCAACTAAGGAGGGCGACTTGCACCTGGTACCTGGAAGGTTGGGTTACCTTTTCACTCTTCCCCTTCCCAATTGGGGAACTCACTGGACATTGCATACTCTCTGCTACAAAAACTCGAGCTTCGCCTGAAAAAGAAACCCGCGCTGGCGCAGTCATATAACATTTTTCTGGAAGAATACTTCTGCAAAACTGGGCCACATGGAACTAGTTTACACGGAATTCTTGACTTCTCGTTCCACATACTACTTGCCACATTACGGGGTATTGCGAGATTCTAGCGCAACTACCAAGCTTCGAGTTGTTTTCAGAGCCTCGCAGAAAACAACATCTGGACTCTCCCTCAATAATTTGCTGCACGCTGGCACTAATTTTCTACCGGAAATATTCTAAAGTCTTCTTCGATGGCGAAAACACGCTGTTGTATTCTCGGACGACATTCAAAAACTGTATCACCAAATAAAACTGGATCCGGAGGACTGCTACTTCCAGCGTATCCTCTAGTGCAGATACTCTGGAAAATCTGCCAGTTATATTCGCCTTTATGCTATCACATATGGCAAGTCATACGCTCTATATCTAGATGTTCGCGTCTTGCAGCAGCTAAGCAACGACGAATAGCACCACTGCCCTTTGGCCGCTTCCTGTGTGTTGAACGACGTTTACGTCGATGACGTTCTCTCTAGTGCAGCTTCAATCCCGGACGCGCTTCGTCTTCAACGGGATCTGCTGCAGTTGTTCACGGCGGGCAATTTCATACTTCACAAATGGTCTTCCAACAAACCTGAGCTTTTGGAAGCGCTTCCAGCAGAGGATCGCAAGTCGCATCCCCAGCTCACTTGTAATTTTGACGGCTTGTTAACTCTTTTGGGTCTTCAATGGCATGCTGCGGTTGACACATTTCTCTTTACCATTCGGCATTTCCACAGTACAGCTCCGGTTACAAAACTCCTCGCTTTCAGAGAGGTTGCTAGCCTTTCTGACCCACTTGCAATACTTGCCCCAGTGGTAACCCCTGCGAAGATCTTTATGTAGTTCTTACGGCTGATTAAATTGGCGTGGGACGAATCACTTCCTACCTCGTATGCATTACACTTGGAAAACTATTACAAGCAACTCAGTTCCTTTTGCTTCTTGCGCATTCTTCGTTGGCTTTGTCATGACGGCGACACGGTGGGGAGCTTCATGGATGTGCCGATGCATCTGAGAGAGCGTACGCTGCAGTGATCTACCTGCACTCCTCCTTTCTGAATGCTAAACCGCATGTATGCTTAGTAGCTACAGGGACACGGTTTGCTTCTCTGCGGCAAGTCTCTTCGGCTCGACTCGAGCTCTGCGCCCCTTCACTTGTGACTCCCTTGACCCATCGTGTCCAGCGGAGTCTAAACCTCAAGAATCATTCCGTGCACTTATATCAGTAACCACCGTGGTTCTTAGTTGGTTCGGGGTCATTCTTCGAGGTGGAAAATCTTTGTCGCTAATAGAGTTGCAGACATACGAACGTCTCTTCCAGACGCTACTTGGTGACAAATAAGATCGATTCTTAATCCAGCCGACGCAGTCTCTCGAGGAATGACTAGCGACCTGCTTCTAAAAAGTGATCCAATCTGGAGGGATCCGCCCTTCCTTTGGGACCACTTTTTGACTCGTTGGGGTTCGGAATATCTGCAGCAACAACAGACCAAGGGGAACTGGCGCACTCCTCAGCCCGATGTTCGCGTTCGGGACCTCTGCTTGGTAAAAAAACGAATTGACTCCACCATTCCATTGGGGTGTCTCTTCCAGCCACAATCTGGAACGTGACAAGGGTGAATATCGCGTTTTCATGCCTCCTATAGTTATTTATTATTGGAATATGGGTATAGAAATGATTCAATATAATGCTTTATACTAAAATTATTTATTTCTGTATATTTTCTGAGGCACGTAGAAAGGCACGTCTTAACGCTTTCGAAGAAATGTCTCGAGTGAGTGTTGCACACATCAAGAAACAAAAGCGCGACGCATTGACGCTGCGGACATTGTACATACAATGTATAGACCAGGGCAGGCTAAAATATACCAATTAATCCATATACGAAAAATAGATTAGTTTTGTCCTTTATTCAGAACAATAAATTCCAACACGCCCCCTCAAAAATAAATCTATTTTTTTTTTTTTTTAATTAAGACATGCCTCCCTTATGCTTCGTCTGGGGCTAATTACATATGGTCCAACATTTGTTGCTTAGGATTAGGGAAACCCAGAAAAACCTAATCAGACCATTTCTGTTGTTTATGAAGTCGAAAAATAATTGATTAATCATTTAAGATTCATTTTTGCCCTGAATAATAAAAATTTTACAGCTGGCAGTGATTTTGTCAGGACGTCCGCTACTTGATTATCTGTTGGCATAAATTCAAGTTTTATTACATTTTTCTCAATTTGTTCCCTGGAAAAATGATATTTTATGTCAATATGTTTTGATCTCTTGTGATTGCATGGGTTGTTTGCTATACTTATACAACCATTATTATCTTCATAGATTACAATTGGCTTGACTACATCAATATTTATACTTGTTGCTAAGGATTTTAACCAAAGAGCTTCTCTAACTGCCTCAAAGAGAGCCATATATTCAGCTTCTGTAGACGAAACTGCTACTGATGTTTGCCGTTTTGTACCCCAGCATATTGTGCATCGTTCGAATAATTTAAAAAGATACCCTGTTGTACTTTTTCTATTATTTAAATCATTTCCTCCCCAATCTGAATCAACATAGCCGATCAGAAGATTATTATAAGTTCCTTTTTCGTAAGTTAATTTGATATCCACTGAACCCTTCAGATATCTTAATACACGTTTTAAATTCTGCCATAGTTCTTTGTTATTATTATTAGTATATCTACTTAAAATGTTCACGGCTATGCTTAAATCAGGTCTTGTACACACCATTATATACATTAAACATCCGATTAGACTTCTACATGGTGCATCATATGTTTCAACAGAATTTAAAGCTAAATAATCTAATTTACTTGGAAGAGGTGTGCTAACGGTTTTACATTCGAGCATACTAAACTTCTCTAACACTCTTTTAATATAAGCACTTTGATCTAGTGTTATTTTCTCAGCATTTCTTTCAATTTTGATTCCTAAGAAGAGCTTAATATCCTTTAAATCTACCATACAGAATCTATTCATTAAATAATCTTTGAATCTATTCATTGTTTCAATTTTAGCAGTGGCAATCACAAGATCATCAACATATAAAATTACATACACATTTTCAGATATATTTCCTCTATCTAAAATATAAATGCATCGATCCACCGATGAATTTCGAAAACCTTTTTGTACTAGGCTTTTCTCGAATACCTCGAACCAACATCTTGCCGCCTGCTTTAAACCATACAAGGCTTTATTTAATTTGCAAACTTGACCAATTTTGCTTTCAATTCCTTGAGGTACTTTCATATAAATTTCCTCTTTCAATTCACCATTTAAAAATGCAGTTTTAACATCCATATGGTGTATTAACAAATTAAATTGGTTTGCAAAAGCAATCAAAAATCTGAAACTTGCAATCCTTGCAACAGGTGCAAACGTTTCGTTATAATCAACCAAATATTCTTGACTAAAACCACGAGCGACAAGACGAGCTTTGTATTTCATTGGATTTCCAAATTCAGCATTTTTAATTGTAAACACCCATTTACAATCAACAATATTTTTATTTTTAGGCATTTCAACCAATGTCCAGGTTTTATTTATCAAAAGAGAGTTTATCTCGTCAGTAATAGCTTTCTCCCATTGAACTTTATCGTCCCTAATTTTAATTTCATCGAATGAATTGGGAGTTTTGCAAACAAAATGTTGAGCACACATAATGTAATCATTATAAATATCACTCTCGTTATATGAAACAGGGGGAAGTTGTTTAATCCTGCCACTCCTTCTCGGTTCCGAATTTTCTTGTATTTCATTTCTATTGTCTTGAGATGAACATTTATTATTCATCTCTAGTTCAATTATGGATTTATTAGTTACATCACCTAATTGTTCGTCAGAGCTTACTTTCTTACTCGGCCTAACTATATCTGATTTATTACTATCAGATTTATGACTATGTATCATATCTGACTTACCATTATCAGATTTATTTTTGATTACCACATCTGATTTATCATTATCAGACTTATTATCCCATTCCACTGATTTCAACTGCATTTCAGATGCATCAGTGTTCTTGTTTCCTTTTTCAGAATTTACCTCATTTAGTCTAGCTATAGGCCGAGATTTTAAGTAAGTTGCTTCATCAACTATTACATCTCTAACTGTGGAGAATTTTTCTTGTTCTACATCCCACACTTTATATCCATTCGGCTCATATCACACTAATATACCTTTCCAAGATTTTTCATCAAACTTTGTTTTCCTAACCTTGTTATGTATATAGACTGTGGACCCAAAAACCTTTAAATATTTTAATTTAGGCTTTTTACTATGCCACAATTCAAATGGTGTTTTGTCTTGTTTTAAAGCTTTAGTTGGAGTTAAATTTATTAAATACGTAGCAGCAAGAACTGCTTCTCCCCAAAATACTTTATTCAAACTGGCACCGCTTATCATCGTGCGTGCTTTTTCGGTTATTGTTCTAACCATTCTTTCCGAAACACCATTCAATTGAGGAGTTCGTGGGACTGTTAAATGATAGCTAATGCCTCTTTGAGTAAAATAATCTTTCATCTCGTTTGACAAATACTCTCTACCATTATCGCAATACAAGTTAACAACTTTTGAGTTAAAATGTGCCTCACTTTTAGCAATGAAATCTTTTAGCACCGAAAATACGTCGGATTTATACGTAATTAAATACGTGACACAATAGTGAGTATAGTCATCGACAAATAGCACAAAATAATTCTTATTATTTACAGTTGAAGGAGTAATAGGACCACAAACATCCGAATGAACAACAAACAACGGTCGCTTAATATAACTTTTATCTTTCACTTTTTCAAATGACAACCGTGCCTGTTTTCCATTTATACAAGCTTCGCATAAATTGTCATTTGGTATGACATTATCAATACAGTTCATATCATCAACCATTTGTTTATTTTTCAGTTCCAAGAATTTGGTCTTTCCTATGTGGCCTAAACGTTGATGCCATAATTCATAATTGTTGTATATGCTACTATATATTTTAAAATTATTATTTTCTACGTTTCTACTATTTATTTCAAAATCTATAGCAGTTAAATAGTTGAGTGTCTTACCTCTCATTATAGATTTACCGTTTTTACGTATTTCAACTCCTTTTTCATTGAAGGTAATTGTCATTCCTGCCTCTTGCATCCTCCGTACCGATAATAGATTATACGGCACTTCTGAGCAGTACAAAACGTTCTCCAGCACGCCTCGTACACCCATATCGCTGGTTACGTGGATGTTCCCTTTCTTCGTTGCCATTACGTAGGTTCCGTTCTTCGCTACCGAAATTTTTATCGGTGGCTGCAACTCCTCGGAATTGAAGAATACATCACCCTTATTGATAATGTGATCCGACGCTCCAGAATCCAGGAGAAAGGTTCATTTTCCATTTCCCTCAGTTTCAAATTGGTGATTCCCGGCCATGAAAGCAAAACCAGGGGAGCTGTTCTCTGGTATTACTGGCTCTGAAACTTCAACCGTTTGAATGGTCCTTTTCCGTTCCGTGCTGTATTGACAACTCTTCTTGAAGTAGTAACAATCTTTAATCTTGTGACCTTTCCTCCCGCAATGGTGACATTTTAAAAATTCATCGGCTTTACTTTTCGTAAACTGCCTTTTATTCCTTTTATATGGTCGTTTTTTGTATAATTTCTGGTTCTCAAAACTATTTCCTTTGTGATTGTGCACATTTACACGGTGTGCTCTAATCACGTTCACACTTGGCGAATTAAACTCAGACTTCAGTTTTACTTCGTGGTCAAGCAATCTGGTTTTTACAAACGCTGTTGTTAAGTTATCTTCTGTTAATGTTTCAATTGCGGTGATAACGCCATCAAAGGTTGTAGGTAGTGTCAGTAAAAGATGCGACACCTTGTCCGTTTCTTCAAGTCTCGTGCCAGCTGCTGATAGTTCTGTTATCAGATCGTCAAAAATTGTGAAGTGTCTCACTAGTGGTGTATCACTCTGTAGTTTTAATGTTAATAATTTTTTTCTAATAGCCAGTTGAGTGGCTAGACTTTTCCTCTCGTAAATTACGTCCAAACTTTTCAAGATCTCTGCCGCACTGCTCTCGGGTTTTGCAAAACCAAGAAAGGAATCAGATAAATACTCGACGATTACGCCTTTTGCAACTCTTTCAGCCTTTATCCATGCATCAGTCTGTTTTTCAGGGGTTGCATTATCAATCACTTTGATCACGTCAAGTTCATTTAATAAAGCACGTAATCTAAGTTTCCACACACTATACTTTTCACCATCAAATGGTTTAATGTTTCTTTTAGCTTTTGAATTATCCATTGTTATATTTACACTAGTGCGCAGTTCAATCGCGTTTTAGTTATTATAATTTAAACACTTAAAATTAACACTAAAATTCACACACAGTTCGATTAGTTATAGTTATTGTAGTTTAAGAAAATAATATTAACACTTAAAATTCAACTACGATAATGAGAGTATAACCTGGGCCCATAACCTATTGGAATATGGGTATAGAAATGATTCAATATAATGCTTTATACTAAAATTATTTATTTCTGTATATTTTCTGAGGCACGTAGAAAGGCACGTCTTAACGCTTTCGAAGAAATGTCTCGAGTGAGTGTTGCACACATCAAGAAACAAAAGCGCGACGCATTGACGCTGCGGACATTGTACATACAATGTATAGACCAGGGCAGGCTAAAATATACCAATTAATCCATATACGAAAAATAGATTAGTTTTGTCCTTTATTCAGAACAATAAATTCCAACATTTATCAATATAACGAACGAATTGCATCCTTACCTTCTGTCGATACGCAACGATTGAAAAGGGTGTCAAGTTCCAGGTTGTGCCTGGAAGAAACACACAGTTCAAAGACGCGAATCGGTCGCGGCAAGGACGAAGGGACATTTTTAGTATTTAATTGTGGGTCTATTCGATCTCTTACGTGAGGCCAGATTTACTTATAGCAGGAATATGTGTTCTTGAGTTAATTACACTGAGGAAGGGTTAAGACAGGCGGAGTCGGAACAAGTCCCCCCGGGGGGGTTTCGATAGCAGCGTCCTAGGGTAGTCTCGGCGCACTGGTTTCGGGTCTACGATATCCTCGCTAGACTGCTGGTATAGCAGTCTGAACCTCGCGCCAACTCCACGGTGGAAAATGTGAAATACTGCTCGATACACTCCGGACACTGGGCTACAGGCTGGATAGCAGAAATCCTAGAGGCGCACTTGGTACAGATGGAGACGTCGATACTTCATTCAGATGATCACATCTTGTGCCAGCCTCCCGGCTGGTATCGCGGAGCTTGGTCGGGAGAAAGTCGATTGTGGCAGTCGCAGCCTATACGGTTCGAGTTGCTCACATAAATGCACTCAATGGCAATCGTAGAACAGTATATGCGTGGTAGGGGCTGATATGTGGATGGATAATCGGTGGGTAGAACGCTGTCCCAATGAACATGGAACAGTTGGTCTTCCACTTCTTCTTCTCAAGTCTCATAGGGGATCTCTAGTTAGCCCGAGACATCGGGGGTAGGGCGGAGGCTCACGATTAAACCAATTCCCTATGTTCAATATATTCGAAATGTTAATTGTATTCCCTGCGTTCGCAGTTAAACTAACAAGGAAGGTTGGGCAACCCGAAGATTCCAAAAATTATGAAACTTCGCATACAAGTACAGTATGTCATCCGTAATACAACTCTATTTTCGAATTGTGCCATAACTCGGTTTTAAGGGGTGAAATCAGCCCTTGAAAAAAATCGAGAATTTTCTGTTTCGTGAGATATCTCAAGAACGCTGAGAGGTATCTCAAAAAAGTTCAATCCAAACTTGTATCGTTTTATTGTGTATACTTAATTGCTTAAAAAATTTGTTGGAAAATACGTAGTTTTAGAGTTACCCCTCCCCCCACCCTATCCGCCCTAAGAACATATTGTTTTATATATACTATTATATTATATATTATATATTATACTATATATATACTATATTATATACTATTATATATACTATTGTATATACTATACTATATTATACTATTCGTGCTGAAATACTTCTGGGTACCCTCTTTTCATAGCTCTAAATGACATATGTGTTGAAATTCTTTGTTAAATAAAAAAAAACATTATTAACGAGTTTGGACTCCTTTTACGCACTTTTTTTTAATAAAATGCTCTCAGAACATAATACTTATATAATTTACATATATTTTAAGTTCACTTACATCAAAGTTATTCATATTAAATTCAATCATAGCAGTAAATCAGTTTTTATTAATAAAATGGTTATTTAAATATTCTGTTTTAAGCCACTGAAGAATACAATGAAAATTACGATTTATAATTAGTACAATAATAATAATCCTCGTGGAAATGTTTGAGACGAAAGTACTCGCCACACCACGCATATCGGCGAATAGCAGCCGCTCCACGAACATTTCACTCCAACTCGATATCAGAATGTAACGATAAGCACTGTACAAACATAAATGTTAAAACAATGTCTTAACCTCAGACCTCAGACGGTCAATACGTATTGTGAATAATATTGAAAACCTTGAGATATTAATAATAATATTGACCGTCTGAGATTTCCATTATCGTTACACTTATCTTCGAAGTGTTACTTATTTTGTGCAGTTTTGCGGTGATGCTTCTATATAATTGTTTGCGCGGATGTAGCTCATTTACAGTTGGGTGTACGACAGTAGTCAAGGGCACATGGTGCCATTTAATTACAAAAAGTCAGTGTTCTTTGCATTCAAAGCCATTTCTTTAAAATGAAGTCGATTAATATCGCTAACGTAACAAACATGTTAGTTACTACGTTTCAAATCGCAAGTATAACGCAGACACCAATAAAGCCGGTAGAAGTTGACTTACATAATGAAATTCGTGGTAATATAAATAGTTTCCGAAGTACGTATTATTCACCATCAATTGAACATGATTATGTGCTTGAATTTGATGATCCATCAGAACCACATAGTGCTCAAATTGTAGTTCATATTACGCCTACAGAATATGAAGATGATAAGTTGATGAAGTAGGTAGAAAAGTCGATATAAGTTATAAGAAAAAAGCTGTGGAGTTTTGGAAAAGCGGAAGACAAACACTTCGACCGCCAACCACTGTACAAAAAAACTTTCGGAAGGTCAAATCGGTGCATCAGATATACAGGTGGGCTCCGGATCTTGAGAAGGGTGGAACAAATGCGGATAAACTTACATTTATTACGGAATATGTATTGCAAAAGTTTGAAGAAGCTTCTGACAGGAGACTTATTGTCCATGACATGAATGTGAGATTATGGGCTTTGAAAGTAAAAGACCTGCCAGTGGACATACCCGAATTCAACGCAAGTAAATGGTGGATTTGGATATCTTCTGGTTGATATCTTCTCATTCGTGAATTTGTCTTCACTCAGAAACAGGAGAAACCATTATACACTCCTACTTCAAACCAAACGGGAAACATTAGCTTCCCACAAATTGTTCACTGTACAGTATACTCCGATCCGTTTTACACCTTCATCTGTTATCATTCATTTGTTAATAGAAATCAAAATCGTTATTATTCGTTGCGTTAAACGAGCAGTTATTGAATATACCACCCCTATCTCCTTAATCGGTTGTAGGGTCATACGTGTGCGACGGTGTCGAAGAAATTCGGAACGGAGACTTACGACCTCCGTTTACTAAGGATCTCGTTGCATCCGATGGTAGCATCGAAGCCGCGTATTACGTAAAAACAATGCAAGAAACACTATTCCGGTCAGGCAATATTTACATCGATGCTTCGAAATCAGAAAAACTCACGACAGAACATTTCAAAACTTGGTTTAGCCAAGTGTATCTGCCCAATAATGGCCGCAAAAGTATGCTACTACTCGATTCATGGCATGAATTGACTCGATTCCAATATGCTTGGTTTAAAAGCGGATATCTAGAAACGCATCCCAGCGAGTTCCAAAATCCCGTATATTTCTTTTACTATAGGAGTGAAAAAACTATACCAAAGTGTAGTATTTGTGGCGGGACAGCCTTTATGTGATGCGCATGGTGTGGCGAGTACCTTTTTTTCGAACATTTCTACGAGCAATATCATTATTGTACCAATTACAAACCGTGAGTTTTACTATTTTTGTCGTTTGTTACTTATACAATCCTTAGATGTGGGAAAATGTACAAAAAAGGAATGTAAACGTTTAAATACTTATTTTATTATTAAAAACTATTATACTGCTACAATTAAATTTAATATGAATAACTTTGATGTAGGGGAACTTAAAATAAATGTAAATTATATAAGTATTGTATTGTGAGTATTGTGTCTTATTAAAGCAAAGTGCGTAAAAGGAATCCAAACTCGTTAATAATGTTTTTTTTTCTTTAACAAAAAATTTCAATACAGATATCATTTAGAGATATGAAAAGAGGGTACCCAGAGGTATTGCAGCATGAATAGTAAACAATATTTTCTTAGGGCGGAGGGGGTGGGGGGAAGATTAACTCGAAAACCACGTATTTTTCCAACAAATTTTGTACGCAGTTAAGTCAACACAATAAAACTAAATATAAAAATAAAAATGTAATAAATTGTGCAAAACGAATTTGTGTGATATTGTGCTAGTTCAAGGAAGGATGGAAATGTGCGATATCAGTTAGTAAATCGTTAAATCATTGAATATTTGCTGAATATAAAATTAGACGAGGTGCCAGCAGCTATCTTTTTTACTTCAATCTGTGTCTGTCTCAAGCTTGCAGTTTAAAAATAACATTTTTTTTTAACGAATGGGGTATATTTGTGATACAACGGTCTTTTCTCAACCCGTGAAGTTTGCCCATGTGTGCTGTAGTCGCAAAAATTTAATTTATCCAAGTAGAGTGACTCTTTCGCGCATGGCGTATACTTGCATACCTTCCGGTCTTCGTCTGAGGGCACACACACAACTCATGGCACATGGAGTCGGCCCCCCGAACCCTCTTAGTACCAAGCTATTAGTGCCAAGCAGAACAGGCTATTTCCTGCTCTGATTAAGGGCTTTTCCGGAAAGATCCATCACCTAGCACAACAAATCGCATAATCAGACCGACCGGCAGATGGATCCCACCCTATTGATTGGCAGGTGAATTCGTCGTCAGCGCCACGCTTACTGCCGATGCGCGCATCCTAAACATTGCCGACCACCTTGACTAATATAGTTGGTCAATGATTTGGCTATCACAGCAGCGATATGCAAGTGTTATGTAAGGAGAATATATTCCATACGTAGCTCGCAAGGCATTTTCGTGTTCGGTTTTGTGAAGGGAGAGCGCCCTAAAATTCTTTCGGTTACCGTAAACAAATAAAGGGGTCCTGAGCACAAGTGCGATCAGCTGTATCATTACCAAGGCGGGCGTGTCGTGACGAAGACTCGTTAAATTCCTTGCATGGAAGGTTCTAGTCCGTTCCCGCGCATTTTGCGACTATATAAACCATTTGGTTTCCAACCCCGTTTCTACTCGTGCTGCCACACAGTCCGGGTCGTAACAACGTATTTGAGTCAGAGATAGAAAATAGTTTCTTCCGCTTTTGAGAGTATAATTGTACTCTTCTGTTTGTCGGACGAAACGCATGGGCCAAGATTGCCCGACGTGTCGGGCGTCTTTCCAATCGACCGATATCGGAGCCAGTCTGACCACAGACTAAGGCTGCTGCAGCGAAAGTTACACGTGTGGCACGTGGTGCCTATGCTGCGGGGTTGACATGCAATCGCAGCTCGGTCAGCTCTTTCTGGATGGTGCTAAGGTATGATCGGGCCGTGAGGAACCGTCGCAGCTCTTTGACGGCACCCGGGAAATTTGTGCTGCCGTCGCTATAAACGTCCGGGCAGAGTCGTCTTCGTGAGGTGAATCCACGGAAGGTCGCCAGGAACGCCTCGGCGAAGTAGGCAGATACAGCGTCGAAATGAACAGCCCCTGATAACCTGAAGTTCTTCTAGTAAAGCTTGATTTGCAGCACCTTGATCCATTGGACTTCGTCTTCTTGTAGTGTAATCACTGACACGAATGGTTTTGATGGAGGTTACCTTGGGTAACCGCTGGTAAGAGGAAGACCTAGAAAGGATGCCGTTTTCTGCTGTTCCCTTTTTACTGCCAAGCATGGACGTTTTGCGTGCTTCCGGAAACCCGTTGCGGTTGACTGCTTCGTCCATGCTGGTTGAGAACGTAGCCGCATGTCGTGGGAATTCCGGCCCCTTCCATCAAACAGTACTAGCTAGGAGGGCTGTGAGAGTCCCCATAAAGCTACGTTAATGGGATTGACGCACCTGCGGTACCAATGAGCCACGGAAGTGAGCCGTTGTATCACGGAGACCCTGTTTGCGATAAAAGTCGCCCAACTTGTTAGGTGTCCGCGGATCCAGCCGAGAGCGACGGTAGAGTATTCGTACGTGTCCATGAAATCAACGTACAGTCTTTGCAGTTCCTTTTTGAAGATCCATTTCTTCTCCAGTCGTTTTAGAGATGCTGCTGCGGCGGTACGGGAGACATTAAAGTCAGGCACGGGATTGGTGAAGGGGACTCTACTGTGAAGGTGGAGGTAACTTCTTTCTTTTAACAGAATTGACGCACCAGTGTTGAAAGCGAAGCTCCCATAGTGACTTGATATAAGCGTTGAGAGGTTGAATTATTCTTGACACCAGTGAGACCAGAGAGCAACCACCCGAATATGGTATTTTAGACGGCTGGTTGCATCTGGTCTCCATTCCGGACACCGGATCGACATTCCGGAAATGCGGCCAGTCGAGCTTGAAGCTATAAATCAGTCTAGAAGACTCGGAATCGCGATACTTATATTTATTACACGCTGTATATCGAAAGACGATAGGGACACGCGTTCTAAGCCTCGCAATCGCTGGATATAACAATAAATCATTGTAGGTGATTCGGAAACGCACTATTTGCCTTTCCCATGCGCTGCATATCGAAAGGAGCTAAAAATTCCCTTCCCAAGCCTCGTAATTGTTCGATATAACGATAAATCAATCTAGGAGACTCGGAATCACGATATTTACCTATTCGACGAACTGTATATCGAAAGAAGCTAAGGACACGCGTCCTAAAAATCGCAATCGTTCGATATAACGATAAATCACTCTGAGAGATTCGGAATCGCGATATTTACTTTTTCCACACGCTGTGTATCGAAAGAAGCTAAGGATTCACTTCCTAGCCCTGGATATCGTTCGATATAACGATGAATCACTCTGGGAGACTCGGAATCGCGTAATTTACCATTTCCACACGATATGTACCGAAAGAAGCTAAGGATTCACTTCCTAGCCCACGATATCGTTCCATACAACGATAAATCACTCAGAGAGACTCGGAATCGCGATATTTACCTTTTCCACACGCTGTGTATCGAAAGAAGCTAAGGATTCACTTCATAGCCCAAGATATCGTTCGATATAACGATAAATCAATCTGAGAGACTCGGTATCGCGTAATTTACCATTTCCACACGATATGTACCGAAAGAAGCTAAGGGTTCACTTCCTAGCCCTGGATATCGTTCGATACAACGATAAATTACTCTGAGAGACTCGGAATCGCGATATATACCTTTTCCACACGCTGTGTATCGAAAGAACCTAAGGATTCACTTCCTAGCCCACGATATCGTTCGATATAACGATAAATTACTCTGATAGACTCGGAATCGCGTAATTTACCATTTCCACCCGATATGTACCAATAGAAGCTAAGGATTCAGTTCCGAGCCCTTGTTATAGTTCGATATAACGATAAATCACTCTGGGAGACTCGTAATCGCGATATTTACCTTTTACACACGCTGTGTATCGAAAGAACCTAAGGATTCACTTCCTAGCCCACGATATCGTTCGATATAACGATAAATTACTCTGAGAGACTCGGAATCGCGTAATTTACCATTTCCACACGCTGTGAATCGAAAGAAGCTAAGGATTCACTTCATAGCCCCGATATCGTTCGATATAACGATAAATTACTCTGATAGACTCGGAATCGCGTAATTTACCATTTCCACACGATATGTACCGAAAGAAGCTAAGGATTCACTTCCAAGCCCACGATATCGTTCGATATAACTATAAATCAAACTGAGAGACTCGGAATCGCGATATTTACGTTTTCCACACGCTGTGTATCAAAAGACCCTAAGGATTCACTTCATAGCACTGGATATCGTTCGATACAACGATAAATTTCACTGGGAGACTCGGAATCGCGTAATTTACCATTTCCACCCGATATGTACCGAAAGAAGCTAAGGATTCACATCCTAGCCCACGATATCGTTCCATACAACGATAAATCACTCAGAGAGACTCGGAATCGCGATATTTACCTTTTCCACACGATATGTACCAATAGAAGCTACAGATTCACTTCCTAGCCCTGGATATCGTTCGATACAACGATAAATCACTCAGAGAGACTCGGAATCGCGATATTTACCTTTTCCACACGATATGTACCAATAGAAGCTAAGGATTCACATCCTAGCCCACGATATCGTTCCATACAACGATAAATCACTCAGAGAGACTCGGAATCGCGATATTTACCTTTTCCACACGATATGTACCAATAGAAGCTAAGGATTCAGTTCCTAGCCCTTGTTATAGATCGATATAACGATAAATCACTCTGGGAGACTCGGAATCGCGATATTTACCTTTTCCACACGCTGTGTATCGAAAGAACCTAAGGATTCACTTCCTAGCCCACGATATCGTTCGATATAACGATAAATTACTCTGATAGACTCGGAATCGCGTAATTTACCATTTCCACACGATATGTACCGAAAGAAGCTAAGGATTCACTTCCAAGCCCACGATATCGTTCGATATAACTATAAATCAATCTGAGAGACTCGGTATCGCGATATTTACGTTGTCCACACGCTGTGTATCGAAAGAACCTAAGGATTCACTCTTCATAGCACTGGATATCGTTCGATACAACGATAAATTTCACTGGGAGACTCGGAATCACGTAATTTACCATTTCCACCCGATATGTACCGAAAGAAGCTAAGGATTCACATCCTAGCCCACGATATCGTTCGATATAACTATAAATCAATCTGAGAGACTCGGTATCGCGATATTTACCTTTTCCACACGATATGTACCAATAGAAGCTAAGGATTCAGTTCCGAGCCCTTGTTATAGTTCGATATAACGATAAATCACTCTGGGAGACTCGGAATCGCGATATTTACCTTTTCCACACGATGTGTATCGAATGAAGCTAAGGGTTCACTTCCTAGCCCTGGATATCGTTCGATATAACGATAAATTACTCTGAGAGACTCGGAATCCCGATATTTACCTTTTCCACACGATATGTACCGAAAGAAGCTAAGGATTCACATCCTAGCCCACGATATCGTTCCATACAACGATAAATCACTCAGAGAGACTCGGAATCGCGATATTTACCATTTCCACACGATATGTACCAATAGAAGCTAAGGATTCAGTTCCGAGCCCTTGTTATAGTTCGATATAACGATAAATCACTCTGGGAGACTCGGAATCGCGCAATTTACCATTTCCACCCGATATGTACCGAAAGAAGCTAAGGATTCACATCCTAGCCCACGATATCGTTCCATACAACGATAAATCACTCAGAGAGACTCGGAATCGCGATATTTACCTTTTCCACACGATATGTACCAATAGAAGCTACAGATTCACTTCCTAGCCCTGGATATCGTTCGATACAACGATAAATCACTCAGAGTGACTCGGAATCGCGATATTTACCTTTTCCACACGATATGTACCAATAGAAGCTAAGGAGTCAATTCCTAGCCCTTGTTATAGTTCGATATAACGACAAATCACTCTGGGAGACTCGGAATCGCGATATTTACCTTTTTCACACGCTGTGTATCGAAAGAAGCTATGGATTCACTTCCAAGCCCACGATATCGTTCGATTTAACTATAAATCAATCTGAGAGACTCGGAATCGCGATATTTACGTTTTCCACACGCTGTGTATCGAAAGAACCTAAGGATTCACTTCCTAGCCCACGATATCGTTCGATATAACGATAAATTACTCTGAGAGACTCGGAATCCCGATATTTACCTTTTCCACACGATATGTACCGAAAGAAGCTAAGGATTCACATCCTAGCCCACGATATCGTTCGATACAACGATAAATTTCACTGGGAGACTCGGAATCGCGTAATTTACCATTTCCACCCGATATGTACCGAAAGAAGCTAAGGATTCACATCCTAGCCCACGATATCGTTCCATACAACGATAAATCACTCAGAGAGACTCGGAATCGCGATATTTACCTTTTCCACACGATATGTACCAATAGAAGCTACAGATTCACTTCCAAGCCCTGGATATCGTTCGATACAACGATAAATCACTCAGAGTGACTCGGAATCGCGATATTTACCTTTTCCACACGATATGTACCAATAGAAGCTAAGGAGTCAATTCCTAGCCCTTGTTATAGTTCGATATAACGATAAATCACTCTGGGAGACTCGGAATCGCGATATTTACCTTTTTCACACGCTGTGTATCGAAAGAAGCTATGGATTCACTTCCAAGCCCACGATATCGTTCGATTTAACTATAAATCAATCTGAGAGACTCGGAATCGCGATATTTACGTTTTCCACACGCTGTGTATCGAAAGAACCTAAGGATTCACTTCCTAGCCCACGATATCGTTCGATATAACGATAAATTACTCTGAGAGACTCGGAATCCCGATATTTACCATTTCCACCCGATATGTACCGAAAGAAGCTAAGGATTCACTTCCAAGCCCACGATATCGTTCCATACAACGATAAATCACTCAGAGAGACTCGGAATCGCGATATTTACCTTTTCCACACGATATGTACCAATAGAAGCTACAGATTCACTTCCTAGCCCTGGATATCGTTCGATACAACGATAAATCACTCAGAGAGACTCGGAATCGCGATATTTACCTTTTCCACACGATATGTACCGAAAGAAGCTAAGGATTCACTTCCAAGCCCACGATATCGTTCGATATAACTATAAATCAATCTGAGAGACTCGGTATCGCGATATTTACGTTGTCCACACGCTGTGTATCGAAAGAACCTAAGGATTCACTCTTCATAGCACTGGATATCGTTCGATACAACGATAAATTTCACTGGGAGACTCGGAATCGCGTAATTTACCATTTCCACCCGATATGTACCGAAAGAAGCTAAGGATTCACATCCTAGCCCACGATATCGTTCGATATAACTATAAATCAATCTGAGAGACTCGGTATCGCGATATTTACCTTTTCCACACAATATGTACCAATAGAAGCTAAGGATTCAGTTCCTAGTCCTTGTTATAGTTCGATATAACGATAAATCACTCTGGGAGACTCGGAATCGCGATATTTACCTTTTCCACACGCTGTGTATCGACAGAAGCTAAGGATTCACTTCATAGCCCACGATATCGTTCGATATAACGATAAATTACTCTGAGAGACTCGGAATCGCGATATTTACCTTTTCCACACGCTGTGTATCGAAAGATGCTATGGATTCACTTCCAAGCCCACGATATCGTTCGATATAACTATAAATCAATCTGAGAGACTCGGAATCGCGATATTTACGTTTTCCACACACTGTGTATCGAAAGAACCTAAGGATTCACTTCCTAGCCCACGATATCGTTCGATATAACGATAAATTACTCTGAGAGACTCGGAATCCCGATATTTACCGTTTCCACACGATATGTACCGAAAGAAGCTACGGATTCACTTCCTAGCCCTGGATATCGTTCGATACAACGATAAATCAATCTGAGAGACTCGGAATCGCGTAATTTACAATTTCCACCCGATATGTACCGAAAGAAACTAAGGATTCACTTCCTAGCCCACGATATCGTTCCATACAACGATAAATCACTCAGAGAGACTCGGAATCGCGATATTTACCATTTCCACACGATATGTACCAATAGAAGATAAGGATTCAGTTCCGAGCCCTTGTTATAGTTCGATATAACGATAAATCACTCTGGGAGACTCGGAATCGCGATATTTACCTTTTACACACGCTGTGTATCGAAAGAAGCTAAGGGTTCACTTCCTAGCCCTGGATATCGTTCGATACAACGATAAATTTCACTGGGAGACTCGGAATCGCGTAATTTACCATTTCCACCCGATATGTACCGAAAGAAGCTAAGGATTCACATCCTAGCCCACGATATCGTTCCATACAACGATAAATCACTCACGAGGGAAGACTCTCAACTTGTCGACTCGGATTTTAATGTCCTTTTGCAAGTTGATAATACACAGGCTCCTGATGGTCTACGTAAAATATTAGGTGTAGTTATTCAGAAACTTTAAAGATATTAACAATTAAAGTTACATATCTTCTATGTGAGGACATATCTTCTAGAAATAGGGAAGAATCCTCAAGAAGATTGGTAGCCAAGTGAGAATGGTGTACAGCTTGTGCCGTAGAGGTCCCGGGTTCGATTTCCGGTTAATTGTTTTTTTTTTATTTATTTGTGGTTTCATTTTGGCGACACTGCACATTTCTGGATAATAACTAGTTCCTTTCAAATGTTAAGAACTTTGAAACAGTATTTCTTTACAATGCGTTGTAGTGAACATGCGGTCCACACTGTTTATGATCCGATTGGAGATAAACTAGAGTACGTTTCTAATTTCACGTATAGGCTCACCTCACTTGGTGGTGTCGCACTTTCCTGTGTTCAATTGCATGTATGACAACTATCATCCAGAAACGTGCACAGTGTCGCTAAAATGAAACCACAAATAAATAAAAAAAAATCAATTAACCGGAAATTGAACCCGAGACCTCTACGGCACAAGCTGTACACCATTCTCACTTGGCTACCAATCTTCTTGAGGATTCTTCCCTATTTCTAGAAGATATGTCCTCACATAGAAGATATGTAACTTTAATTGTTAATATCTTTAAAGTTTCTGAATAACTACACCTAATATTTTACGTAGAGCATCAGGAGTCTGTGTATTATCAATCTGCAAAAGGACATTAAAATCCGAGTCGACAAGTTGAGAGTCTTCCCTCGTCAGAGAGACTCGGAATCGCGATATTTACCTTTTCCACACGATATGTACCAATAGAAGCTACGGATTCACTTCCTAGCCCTGGATATCGTTCGATACAACGATAAATCAATCTGAGAGACTCGGAATCGCGTAATTTACAATTTCCACCCGATATGTACCGAAAGAAACTAAGGATTCACTTCCTAGCCCACGATATCGTTCCATACAACGATAAATCACTCAGAGAGACTCGGAATCGCGATATTTACCTTTTCCACACGATATGTACCAATAGAAGCTAAGGATTCAGTTCCTAGCCCTTGTTATAGTTCGATATAACTATAAATCACTCCGGGAGACTCGGAATCGCGATATTTACCTTTTCCAGACGCTGTGTATCGAAAGAAGCTAAGGATTCACTTCATAGCCCACGATATCGTTCGATATAACGCTAAATTACTCTGAGAGACTCGGAATCGCGATATTTACGTTTTCCACACGCTGTGTATCGAAAGAACCTAAGGATTCACTTCATAGCCCTGGATATCGTTCGATACAACGATAAATTTCACTGGGAGACTCGGAATCGCGTAATTTACCATTTCCACCCGATATGTACCAATAGAAGCTAAGGATTCAGTTCCTAGCCCTTGTTATAGATCCATATAACGATAAATCACTCTGGGAGACTCGGAATCGCGATATTTACCTTTTCCACACGCTGTGTATCGAAAGAAGCTAAGGATTCACTTCATAGCCCACGATATCGTTCGATATAACGATAAATTACTCTGAGAGACTCGGAATCGCGATATTTACCTTTTCCACACGCTGTGTAGCGAAAGAACCTAAGGATTCACTTCATAGCACTGGATATCGTTCGATACAACGATAAATTTCACTGGGAGACTCGGAATCGCGTAATTTACCATTTCCACCCGATATGTACCGAAAGAAGCTAAGGATTCACATCCTAGCCCACGATATCGTTCCATACAACGATAAATCACTCAGAGAGACTCGGAATCGCGATATTTACCTTTTCCACACGATATGTACCAATAGAAGCTACAGATTCACTTCCTAGCCCTGGATATCGTTCGATACAACGATAAATCACTCAGAGAGACTCGGAATCGCGATATTTACCTTTTCCACACGATATGTACCAATAGAAGCTAAGGATTCAGTTCCTAGCCCTTGTTATAGATCGATATAACGATAAATCACTCTGGGAGACTCGGAATCGCGATATTTACCTTTTCCACACGCTGTGTATCGAAAGAACCTAAGGATTCACTTCCTAGCCCACGATATCGTTCGATATAACGATAAATTACTCTGATAGACTCGGAATCGCGTAATTTACCATTTCCACCCGATATGTACCGAAAGAAGCTAAGGATTCACATCCTAGCCCACGATATCGTTCGATACAACGATAAATCACTCAGAGAGACTCGGAATCGCGATATTTACCTTTTCCACACGATATGTACCAATAGAAGCTAAGGATTCAGTTCCTAGCCCTTGTTATAGATCGATATAACGATAAATCACTCTGGGAGACTCGGAATCGCGATATTTACCTTTTCCACACGCTGTGTATCGAAAGAACCTAAGGATTCACTTCCTAGCCCACGATATCGTTCGATATAACGATAAATTACTCTGATAGACTCGGAATCGCGTAATTTACCATTTCCACACGATATGTACCGAAAGAAGCTAAGGATTCACTTCCAAGCCCACGATATCGTTCGATATAACTATAAATCAATCTGAGAGACTCGGTATCGCGATATTTACGTTGTCCACACGCTGTGTATCGAAAGAACCTAAGGATTCACTCTTCATAGCACTGGATATCGTTCGATACAACGATAAATTTCACTGGGAGACTCGGAATCGCGTAATTTACCATTTCCACCCGATATGTACCGAAAGAAGCTAAGGATTCACATCCTAGCCCACGATATCGTTCGATATAACTATAAATCAATCTGAGAGACTCGGTATCGCGATATTTACCTTTTCCACACGATATGTACCAATAGAAGCTAAGGATTCAGTTCCGAGCCCTTGTTATAGTTCGATATAACGATAAATCACTCTGGGAGACTCGGAATCGCGATATTTACCTTTTCCACACGCTGTGTAGCGAAAGAACCTAAGGATTCACTTCATAGCACTGGATATCGTTCGATACAACGATAAATTTCACTGGGAGACTCGGAATCGCGTAATTTACCATTTCCACCCGATATGTACCGAAAGAAGCTAAGGATTCACATCCTAGCCCACGATATCGTTCCATACAACGATAAATCACTCAGAGAGACTCGGAATCGCGATATTTACCTTTTCCACACGATATGTACCAATAGAAGCTACAGATTCACTTCCTAGCCCTGGATATCGTTCGATACAACGATAAATCACTCAGAGAGACTCGGAATCGCGATATTTACCTTTTCCACACGATATGTACCAATAGAAGCTAAGGATTCAGTTCCTAGCCCTTGTTATAGATCGATATAACGATAAATCACTCTGGGAGACTCGGAATCGCGATATTTACCTTTTCCACACGCTGTGTATCGAAAGAACCTAAGGATTCACTTCCTAGCCCACGATATCGTTCGATATAACGATAAATTACTCTGATAGACTCGGAATCGCGTAATTTACCATTTCCACCCGATATGTACCGAAAGAAGCTAAGGATTCACATCCTAGCCCACGATATCGTTCCATACAACGATAAATCACTCAGAGAGACTCGGAATCGCGATATTTACCTTTTCCACACGATATGTACCAATAGAAGCTACAGATTCACTTCCTAGCCCTGGATATCGTTCGATACAACGATAAATCACTCAGAGAGACTCGGAATCGCGATATTTACCTTTTCCGCACGATATGTACCAATAGAAGCTAAGGAGTCAGTTCCTAGCCCTTGTTATAGTTCGATATAACGATAAATCACTCTGGGAGACTCGGAATCGCGATATTTACCTTTTCCACACGCTGTGTATCGAACGAAGCTATGGATTCACTTCCAAGCCCACGATATCGTTCGATATAACTATAAATCAATCTGAGAGACTCGGTATCGCGATATTTACGTTGTCCACACGCTGTGTATCGAAAGAACCTAAGGATTCACTTCCTAGCCCACGATATCGTTCGATATAACGATAAATTACTCTGAGAGACTCGGAATCCCGATATTTACCTTTTCCACACGATATGTACCGAAAGAAGCTAAGGATTCACATCCTAGCCCACGATATCGTTCCATACAACGATAAATCACTCAGAGAGACTCGGAATCGCGATATTTACCATTTCCACACGATATGTACCAATAGAAGCTAAGGATTCAGTTCCGAGCCCTTGTTATAGTTCGATATAACGATAAATCACTCTGGGAGACTCGGAATCGCGATATTTACCTTTTCCACACGATGTGTATCGAATGAAGCTAAGGGTTCACTTCCTAGCCCTGGATATCGTTCGATATAACGATAAATTACTCTGAGAGACTCGGAATCCCGATATTTACCTTTTCCACACGATATGTACCGAAAGAAGCTAAGGATTCACATCCTAGCCCACG
Source organism: Nomada fucata (assembly GCA_948146005.1). Lineage (NCBI taxonomy): Eukaryota > Metazoa > Arthropoda > Insecta > Hymenoptera > Apidae > Nomada > Nomada fucata. The sequence continues at coordinate 17,092,340 of OX411282.1, read as the reverse complement.
ATATCGTTCCATACAACGATAAATCACTCAGAGAGACTCGGAATCGCGATATTTACCATTTCCACACGATATGTACCAATAGAAGCTAAGGATTCAGTTCCGAGCCCTTGTTATAGTTCGATATAACGATAAATCACTCTGGGAGACTCGGAATCGCGCAATTTACCATTTCCACCCGATATGTACCGAAAGAAGCTAAGGATTCACATCCTAGCCCACGATATCGTTCCATACAACGATAAATCACTCAGAGAGACTCGGAATCGCGATATTTACCTTTTCCACACGATATGTACCAATAGAAGCTACAGATTCACTTCCTAGCCCTGGATATCGTTCGATACAACGATAAATCACTCAGAGTGACTCGGAATCGCGATATTTACCTTTTCCACACGATATGTACCAATAGAAGCTAAGGAGTCAATTCCTAGCCCTTGTTATAGTTCGATATAACGACAAATCACTCTGGGAGACTCGGAATCGCGATATTTACCTTTTTCACACGCTGTGTATCGAAAGAAGCTATGGATTCACTTCCAAGCCCACGATATCGTTCGATTTAACTATAAATCAATCTGAGAGACTCGGAATCGCGATATTTACGTTTTCCACACGCTGTGTATCGAAAGAACCTAAGGATTCACTTCCTAGCCCACGATATCGTTCGATATAACGATAAATTACTCTGAGAGACTCGGAATCCCGATATTTACCTTTTCCACACGATATGTACCGAAAGAAGCTAAGGATTCACATCCTAGCCCACGATATCGTTCGATACAACGATAAATTTCACTGGGAGACTCGGAATCGCGTAATTTACCATTTCCACCCGATATGTACCGAAAGAAGCTAAGGATTCACATCCTAGCCCACGATATCGTTCCATACAACGATAAATCACTCAGAGAGACTCGGAATCGCGATATTTACCTTTTCCACACGATATGTACCAATAGAAGCTACAGATTCACTTCCAAGCCCTGGATATCGTTCGATACAACGATAAATCACTCAGAGTGACTCGGAATCGCGATATTTACCTTTTCCACACGATATGTACCAATAGAAGCTAAGGAGTCAATTCCTAGCCCTTGTTATAGTTCGATATAACGATAAATCACTCTGGGAGACTCGGAATCGCGATATTTACCTTTTTCACACGCTGTGTATCGAAAGAAGCTATGGATTCACTTCCAAGCCCACGATATCGTTCGATTTAACTATAAATCAATCTGAGAGACTCGGAATCGCGATATTTACGTTTTCCACACGCTGTGTATCGAAAGAACCTAAGGATTCACTTCCTAGCCCACGATATCGTTCGATATAACGATAAATTACTCTGAGAGACTCGGAATCCCGATATTTACCATTTCCACCCGATATGTACCGAAAGAAGCTAAGGATTCACTTCCAAGCCCACGATATCGTTCCATACAACGATAAATCACTCAGAGAGACTCGGAATCGCGATATTTACCTTTTCCACACGATATGTACCAATAGAAGCTACAGATTCACTTCCTAGCCCTGGATATCGTTCGATACAACGATAAATCACTCAGAGAGACTCGGAATCGCGATATTTACCTTTTCCACACGATATGTACCGAAAGAAGCTAAGGATTCACTTCCAAGCCCACGATATCGTTCGATATAACTATAAATCAATCTGAGAGACTCGGTATCGCGATATTTACGTTGTCCACACGCTGTGTATCGAAAGAACCTAAGGATTCACTCTTCATAGCACTGGATATCGTTCGATACAACGATAAATTTCACTGGGAGACTCGGAATCGCGTAATTTACCATTTCCACCCGATATGTACCGAAAGAAGCTAAGGATTCACATCCTAGCCCACGATATCGTTCGATATAACTATAAATCAATCTGAGAGACTCGGTATCGCGATATTTACCTTTTCCACACGATATGTACCAATAGAAGCTAAGGATTCAGTTCCTAGCCCTTGTTATAGTTCGATATAACGATAAATCACTCTGGGAGACTCGGAATCGCGATATTTACCTTTTCCACACGCTGTGTATCGACAGAAGCTAAGGATTCACTTCATAGCCCACGATATCGTTCGATATAACGATAAATTACTCTGAGAGACTCGGAATCGCGATATTTACCTTTTCCACACGCTGTGTATCGAAAGATGCTATGGATTCACTTCCAAGCCCACGATATCGTTCGATATAACTATAAATCAATCTGAGAGACTCGGAATCGCGATATTTACGTTTTCCACACGCTGTGTATCGAAAGAACCTAAGGATTCACTTCCTAGCCCACGATATCGTTCGATATAACGATAAATTACTCTGAGAGACTCGGAATCCCGATATTTACCGTTTCCACACGATATGTACCGAAAGAAGCTACGGATTCACTTCCTAGCCCTGGATATCGTTCGATACAACGATAAATCAATCTGAGAGACTCGGAATCGCGTAATTTACAATTTCCACCCGATATGTACCGAAAGAAACTAAGGATTCACTTCCTAGCCCACGATATCGTTCCATACAACGATAAATCACTCAGAGAGACTCGGAATCGCGATATTTACCATTTCCACACGATATGTACCAATAGAAGATAAGGATTCAGTTCCGAGCCCTTGTTATAGTTCGATATAACGATAAATCACTCTGGGAGACTCGGAATCGCGATATTTACCTTTTACACACGCTGTGTATCGAAAGAAGCTAAGGGTTCACTTCCTAGCCCTGGATATCGTTCGATACAACGATAAATTTCACTGGGAGACTCGGAATCGCGTAATTTACCATTTCCACCCGATATGTACCGAAAGAAGCTAAGGATTCACATCCTAGCCCACGATATCGTTCCATACAACGATAAATCACTCAGAGAGACTCGGAATCGCGATATTTACCTTTTCCACACGATATGTACCAATAGAAGCTACGGATTCACTTCCTAGCCCTGGATATCGTTCGATACAACGATAAATCAATCTGAGAGACTCGGAATCGCGTAATTTACAATTTCCACCCGATATGTACCGAAAGAAACTAAGGATTCACTTCCTAGCCCACGATATCGTTCCATACAACGATAAATCACTCAGAGAGACTCGGAATCGCGATATTTACCTTTTCCACACGATATGTACCAATAGAAGCTAAGGATTCAGTTCCTAGCCCTTGTTATAGTTCGATATAACTATAAATCACTCCGGGAGACTCGGAATCGCGATATTTACCTTTTCCAGACGCTGTGTATCGAAAGAAGCTAAGGATTCACTTCATAGCCCACGATATCGTTCGATATAACGCTAAATTACTCTGAGAGACTCGGAATCGCGATATTTACGTTTTCCACACGCTGTGTATCGAAAGAACCTAAGGATTCACTTCATAGCCCTGGATATCGTTCGATACAACGATAAATTTCACTGGGAGACTCGGAATCGCGTAATTTACCATTTCCACCCGATATGTACCAATAGAAGCTAAGGATTCAGTTCCTAGCCCTTGTTATAGATCCATATAACGATAAATCACTCTGGGAGACTCGGAATCGCGATATTTACCTTTTCCACACGCTGTGTATCGAAAGAAGCTAAGGATTCACTTCCTAGCCCACGATATCGTTCGATATAACGATAAATTACTCTGGGAGACTCCTAATCGCGTAATTTACCATTTCCACACGATATGTACCGAAAGAAACTAAGGATTCACTTCCTAGCCCACGATATCGTTCCATACAACGATAAATCACTCAGAGAGACTCGGAATCGCGATATTTACCTTTTCCACACGCTGTGTATCGAAAGAAGCTAAGGATTCACTTCATAGCCCACGATATCGTTCGATATAACGATAAATTACTCTGAGAGACTCGGAATCGCGATATTTACCTTTTCCACACGCTGTGTAGCGAAAGAACCTAAGGATTCACTTCATAGCACTGGATATCGTTCGATACAACGATAAATTTCACTGGGAGACTCGGAATCGCGTAATTTACCATTTCCACCCGATATGTACCGAAAGAAGCTAAGGATTCACATCCTAGCCCACGATATCGTTCCATACAACGATAAATCACTCAGAGAGACTCGGAATCGCGATATTTACCTTTTCCACACGATATGTACCAATAGAAGCTACAGATTCACTTCCTAGCCCTGGATATCGTTCGATACAACGATAAATCACTCAGAGAGACTCGGAATCGCGATATTTACCTTTTCCACACGATATGTACCAATAGAAGCTAAGGATTCAGTTCCTAGCCCTTGTTATAGATCGATATAACGATAAATCACTCTGGGAGACTCGGAATCGCGATATTTACCTTTTCCACACGCTGTGTATCGAAAGAACCTAAGGATTCACTTCCTAGCCCACGATATCGTTCGATATAACGATAAATTACTCTGATAGACTCGGAATCGCGTAATTTACCATTTCCACCCGATATGTACCGAAAGAAGCTAAGTATTCACATCCTAGCCCACGATATCGTTCCATACAACGATAAATCACTCAGAGAGACTCGGAATCGCGATATTTACCTTTTCCACACGATATGTACCAATAGAAGCTACAGATTCACTTCCTAGCCCTGGATATCGTTCGATACAACGATAAATCACTCAGAGAGACTCGGAATCGCGATATTTACCTTTTCCACACGATATGTACCAATAGAAGCTAAGGAGTCAGTTCCTAGCCCTTGTTATAGTTCGATATAACGATAAATCACTCTGGGAGACTCGGAATCGCGATATTTACCTTTTCCACACGCTGTGTATCGAACGAAGCTATGGATTCACTTCCAAGCCCACGATATCGTTCGATATAACTATAAATCAATCTGAGAGACTCGGTATCGCGATATTTACGTTGTCCACACGCTGTGTATCGAAAGAACCTAAGGATTCACTTCCTAGCCCACGATATCGTTCGATATAACGATAAATCACTCTGGGAGACTCGGAATCGCGATATTTACGTTTTCCACACGCTGTGTATCGAAAGAACCTAAGGATTCACTTCCTAGCCCACGATATCGTTCGATATAACGATAAATTACTCTGAGAGACTCGGAATCCCGATATTTACCTTTTCCACACGATATGTACCGAAAGAAGCTAAGGATTCACATCCTAGCCCACGATATCGTTCCATACAACGATAAATCACTCAGAGAGACTCGGAATCGCGATATTTACCATTTCCACACGATATGTACCAATAGAAGCTAAGGATTCAGTTCCGAGCCCTTGTTATAGTTCGATATAACGATAAATCACTCTGGGAGACTCGGAATCGCGATATTTACCTTTTCCACACGATGTGTATCGAATGAAGCTAAGGGTTCACTTCCTAGCCCTGGATATCGTTCGATATAACGATAAATTACTCTGAGAGACTCGGAATCCCGATATTTACCTTTTCCACACGATATGTACCGAAAGAAGCTAAGGATTCACATCCTAGCCCACGATATCGTTCCATACAACGATAAATCACTCAGAGAGACTCGGAATCGCGATATTTACCATTTCCACACGATATGTACCAATAGAAGCTAAGGATTCAGTTCCGAGCCCTTGTTATAGTTCGATATAACGATAAATCACTCTGGGAGACTCGGAATCGCGCAATTTACCATTTCCACCCGATATGTACCGAAAGAAGCTAAGGATTCACATCCTAGCCCACGATATCGGTCCATACAACGATAAATCACTCAGAGAGACTCGGAATCGCGATATTTACCTTTTCCACACGATATGTACCAATAGAAGCTACAGATTCACTTCCTAGCCCTGGATATCGTTCGATACAACGATAAATCACTCAGAGTGACTCGGAATCGCGATATTTACCTTTTCCACACGATATGTACCAATAGAAGCTAAGGAGTCAATTCCTAGCCCTTGTTATAGTTCGATATAACGACAAATCACTCTGGGAGACTCGGAATCGCGATATTTACCTTTTTCACACGCTGTGTATCGAAAGAAGCTATGGATTCACTTCCAAGCCCACGATATCGTTCGATTTAACTATAAATCAATCTGAGAGACTCGGAATCGCGATATTTACGTTTTCCACACGCTGTGTATCGAAAGAACCTAAGGATTCACTTCCTAGCCCACGATATCGTTCGATATAACGATAAATCACTCTGGGAGACTCGGAATCGCGATATTTACCTTTTTCACACGCTGTGTATCGAAAGAAGCTATGGATTCACTTCCAAGCCCACGATATCGTTCGATTTAACTATAAATCAATCTGAGAGACTCGGAATCGCGATATTTACGTTTTCCACACGCTGTGTATCGAAAGAACCTAAGGATTCACTTCCTAGCCCACGATATCGTTCGATATAACGATAAATTACTCTGAGAGACTCGGAATCCCGATATTTACCATTTCCACCCGATATGTACCGAAAGAAGCTAAGGATTCACTTCCAAGCCCACGATATCGTTCCATACAACGATAAATCACTCAGAGAGACTCGGAATCGCGATATTTACCTTTTCCACACGATATGTACCAATAGAAGCTACAGATTCACTTCCTAGCCCTGGATATCGTTCGATACAACGATAAATCACTCAGAGAGACTCGGAATCGCGATATTTACCTTTTCCACACGATATGTACCGAAAGAAGCTAAGGATTCACTTCCAAGCCCACGATATCGTTCGATATAACTATAAATCAATCTGAGAGACTCGGTATCGCGATATTTACGTTGTCCACACGCTGTGTATCGAAAGAACCTAAGGATTCACTCTTCATAGCACTGGATATCGTTCGATACAACGATAAATTTCACTGGGAGACTCGGAATCGCGTAATTTACCATTTCCACCCGATATGTACCGAAAGAAGCTAAGGATTCACATCCTAGCCCACGATATCGTTCGATATAACTATAAATCAATCTGAGAGACTCGGTATCGCGATATTTACCTTTTCCACACGATATGTACCAATAGAAGCTAAGGATTCAGTTCCTAGTCCTTGTTATAGTTCGATATAACGATAAATCACTCTGGGAGACTCGGAATCGCGATATTTACCTTTTCCACACGCTGTGTATCGACAGAAGCTAAGGATTCACTTTATAGCCCACGATATCGTTCGATATAACGATAAATTACTCTGAGAGACTCGGAATCGCGATATTTACCTTTTCCACACGCTGTGTATCGAAAGATGCTATGGATTCACTTCCAAGCCCACGATATCGTTCGATATAACTATAAATCAATCTGAGAGACTCGGAATCGCGATATTTACGTTTTCCACACGCTGTGTATCGAAAGAACCTAAGGATTCACTTCCTAGCCCACGATATCGTTCGATATAACGATAAATTACTCTGAGAGACTCGGAATCCCGATATTTACCGTTTCCACACGATATGTACCGAAAGAAGCTACGGATTCACTTCCTAGCCCTGGATATCGTTCGATACAACGATAAATCAATCTGAGAGACTCGGAATCGCGTAATTTACAATTTCCACCCGATATGTACCGAAAGAAACTAAGGATTCACTTCCTAGCCCACGATATCGTTCCATACAACGATAAATCACTCAGAGAGACTCGGAATCGCGATATTTACCATTTCCACACGATATGTACCAATAGAAGATAAGGATTCAGTTCCGAGCCCTTGTTATAGTTCGATATAACGATAAATCACTCTGGGAGACTCGGAATCGCGATATTTACCTTTTACACACGCTGTGTATCGAAAGAAGCTAAGGGTTCACTTCCTAGCCCTGGATATCGTTCGATACAACGATAAATTTCACTGGGAGACTCGGAATCGCGTAATTTACCATTTCCACCCGATATGTACCGAAAGAAGCTAAGGATTCACATCCTAGCCCACGATATCGTTCCATACAACGATAAATCACTCAGAGAGACTCGGAATCGCGATATTTACCTTTTCCACACGATATGTACCAATAGAAGCTACGGATTCACTTCCTAGCCCTGGATATCGTTCGATACAACGATAAATCAATCTGAGAGACTCGGAATCGCGTAATTTACAATTTCCACCCGATATGTACCGAAAGAAACTAAGGATTCACTTCCTAGCCCACGATATCGTTCCATACAACGATAAATCACTCAGAGAGACTCGGAATCGCGATATTTACCTTTTCCACACGCTGTGTATCGAAAGAACCTAAGGATTAACTTCATAGCCCTGGATATCGTTCGATACAACGATAAATTTCACTGGGAGACTCCTAATCGCGTAATTTACCATTTCCACACGATATGTACCGAAAGAAGCTAAGGGTTCACTTCCTAGCCCTGGATATCGTTCGATACAACGATAAATTACTCTGACAGACTCGGAATCGCGATATATACCTTTTCCACACGCTGTGTATCGAAAGAACCTAAGGATTCACTTCCTAGCCCACGATATCGTTCGATATAACGATAAATTGCTCTGAGAGACTCGGAATCGCGTAATTTACCATTTCCACACGCTGTGTATCAAAAGACCCTAAGGATTCACTTCATAGCACTGGATATCGTTCGATACAACGATAAATTTCACTGGGAGACTCGGAATCGCGTAATTTACCATTTCCACCCGATATGTACCGAAAGAAGCTAAGGATTCACATCCTAGCCCACGATATCGTTCGATATAACTATAAATCAATCTGAGAGACTCGGTATCGCGATATTTACCTTTTCCACACGATATGTACCAATAGAAGCTAAGGATTCAGTTCCGAGCCCTTGTTATAGATCGATATAACGATAAATCACTCTGGGAGACTCGGAATCGCGATATTTACCTTTTCCACACGCTGTGTATCGAAAGAACCTAAGGATTCACTTAATAGCCCACGATATCGTTCGATACAACGATAAATTACTCTGATAGACTCGGAATCGCGTAATTTACCATTTCCACCCGATATGTACCAATAGAAGCTAAGGATTCAGTCCCGAGCCCTTGTTATATTTCGATATAACGATAAATCACTCTGCGAGACTCGGAATCGCGATATTTACGTTTTCCGCACGCTGTGTATCGAAAGAACCTAAGGATTCACTTCATAGCCCTGGATATCGTTCGATACAAGGATAAATTTCACTGGGAGACTCGGAATCGCGTAATTTACCATTTCCACCCGATATGTACCGAAAGAAACTAAGGATTCACTTCCTAGCCCACGATATCGTTCCATACAACGATAAATCACTCAGAGAGACTCGTAATCGCGATAGTTACCTTTTCCACACGATATGTACCGAAAGAAGCTAAGGATTCACTTCCAAGCCCACAATATCGTTCGATATAACGATAAATCACTCTGGGAGACTCGGAATCGCGATATTTACCTTTTCCACACGATATGTACCGAAAGAAGCTAAGGATTCACTTCCTAGCACACGATATCGTTCGATATAACGATAAATTACTCTGGGAGACTCCTAATCGCGTAATTTACCATTTCCACACGATATGTACCGAAAGAAGCTAAGGATTCACTTCCTAGCCCACGATATCGATCGATAAAACGATAAATCACTCTGGGAGACTCGGAATCGCGATATTTAACTTTTCCACACGCTGTGTATCGAAAGAAGCTAAGGATTCACTTCCTAGCACACGATATCGTTCGATATAACGATAAATTACTCTGGGAGACTCCTAATCGCGTAATTTACCATTTCCACACGATATGTACAGAAATAAGCTAAGGATTCACTTCCTAGCCCACGATATCGATCGATAAAACGATAAATCACTCTGGGAGACTCGGAATCGCGATATTTACCTTTTCCGCACGCTGCGTATGGGAAGAAGCTACGGATTCACTTCCTAGCCCTGGATATCGTTCGATACAACGATAAATTACACTGGGAGTCTCGGAATCGCGTAATTTACCTTTTCCACACGCTGTGTATCGAAAGAAGCTAAGGATTCACTTCCTAGCACACGATATCGTTCGATATAACGATAAATTACTCTGAGAGACTCGGAATCGCGATATTTACCTTTTCCACACGCTGTGTATCGAAAGAAGCTATGGATTCACTTCCAAGCCCACGATATCGTTCGATATAACTATAAATCAATCTGAGAGACTCGGAATCGCGATATTTACGTTTTCCACACGCTGTGGATCGAAAGAACCTAAGGATTCACTTCCTAGCCCACGATATCGTTCGATATAACGATAAATTACTCTGAGAGACTCGGAATCCCGATATTTACCTTTTCCACACGATATGTACCGAAAGAAGCTAAGGATTCAGTTCCGAGCCCTTGTTATAGTTCGATATAACGATAAATCACTCTGGGAGACTCGGAATCGCGATATTTACCTTTTACACACGCTGTGTATCGAAAGAACCTAAGGATTCACTTCCAAGCCCACGATATCGTTCGATATAACTATAAATCAATCTGAGAGACTCGGAATCGCGCAATTTACCATTTCCACCCGATATGTACCGAAAGAAGCTAAGGATTCACTTGCTAGCCCACGATATCGTTCGATACAACGATAAATCAATCTGAGAGATTTGGAATCGCGTAATTTACCATTTCCACCCGATATGTACCAATAGAAGCTACAGATTCACTTCCTAGCCCTGGATATCGTTCGATACAACGATAAATCACTCAGAGAGACTCGGAATCGCGATATTTACCATTTCCACACGATATGTACCAATAGAAGCTAAGGATTCACTTCCAAGCCCACGATATCGTTCGATATAACGATAAATCAATCTGAGAGACTCGGAATCGCGATATTTAAAACTTCCACACGCTGCGTATGGAAAGAAGATAAGGATTCACATCCTAGCCCACGATATGGTTCCATACAACGATAAATCACTCAGAGAGACTCGGAATCGCGATATTTACCATTTCCACACGATATGTACCAATAGAAGCAAAGGATTCACTTCCAAGCCCACGATATCGTTCGATATAACTATAAATCAATCTGAGAGACTCGGAATCGCGATATTTACGTTTTCCACACGCTGTGTATCGAAGGAACCTAAGGATTCACTTCATAGCCCTGGATATCGTTCGATACAACGATAAATTTCACTGGGAGACTCGGAATCGCGATATTTACCTTTTCCACACGCTGTGTATCGAAAGAACCTAAGGATTAACTTCATAGCCCTGGATATCGTTCGGTACAACGATAAATTTCACTGGGAGACTCGGAATCGCGTAATTTACCATTTCCACCCGATATGTACCGAAAGAAGCTAAGGATTCACTTGCTAGCCCACGATATCGTTCGATACAACGATAAATCAATCTGAGAGACTCGGAATCGCGCAATTTACCATTTCCACCCGATATGTACCGAAAGAAACTAAGGATTCACTTCCTAGCCCACGATATCGTTCCATACAACGATAAATCACTCAGAGAGACTCGGAATCGCGATATTTACCTTTTCCACACGATATGTACCAATAGAAGCTAAGGATTCAGTTCCTAGCCCTTGTTATAGTTCGATATAACGATAAATCACTCAGAGAGACTCGGAATCGCGATATTTACCTTTTCCACACGATATGTACCAATAGAAGCTACGGATTCACTTCCTAGCCCTGGATATCGTTCGATACAACGATAAATTACACTGGGAGACTCGGAATCGCGTAATTTACAATTTCCACCCGATATGTACCGAAAGAAGCTAAGGATTCACTTGCTAGCCCACGATATCGTTCGATACAACGATAAATCAATCTGAGAGATTTGGAATCGCGTAATTTACCATTTCCACCCGATATGTACCAATAGAAGCTACAGATTCACTTCCTAGCCCTCCATATCGTTCGATACAACGATAAATCACTCAGAGAGACTCGGAATCGCGATATTTACCTTTTCCACACGATATGTACCAATAGAAGCTAAGGATTCAGTTCCGAGCCCTTGTTATAGTTCGATATAACGATAAATCACTCTGGGAGACTCGGAATCGCGATATTTACCTATTCCTCACGATATGTACCGAAAGAACCTAAGGATTCACTTCCAAGCCCACGATATCGTTCGATATAACTATAAATCAATCTGAGAGACTCGGAATCGCGATATTTACGTTTTCCACACGCTGTGTATCGAAGGAACCTAAGGATTCACTTCATAGCCCTGGATATCGTTCGATACAACGATAAATTTCACTGGGAGACTCGGAATCGCGATATTTACCTTTTCCACACTATATGTACCAATAGAAGCTACGGATTCACTTCCTAGCCCTGGATATCGTTCGATACAACGATAAATTACACTGGGAGACTCGGAATCGCGTAATTTACAATTTCCACCCGATATGTACCGAAAGAAGCTAAGGATTCACTTGCTAGCCCACGATATCGTTCGATACAACGATAAATCAATCTGAGAGACTCGGAATCGCGTAATTTACCATTTCCACAAGATATGTACCGAAAGAAACTAAGGATTCACTTCCTAGCCCACGATATCGTTCCATACAACGATAAATCACTCAGAGAGACTCGGAATCGCGATATTTACCTTTTCCACACGATATGTACCAATAGAAGCTAAGGATTCAGTTCCTAGCCCTTGTTATAGTTCGATATAACGATAATTCACTCTGGGAGACTCGGAATCGCGATATTTACCTTTTCCACACGCTGTGTATCGAAAGAAGCTAAGGATTCACTTCATAGCCCACGATATCGTTCGATATAACTATAAATCAATCTGAGAGACTCGGTATCGCGATATTCACCTTTTCCACACGATATGTACCAATAGAAGCTAAGGATTCAGTTCCGAGCCCTTGTTATAGTTCGATATAACGATAAATCACTCTGGGAGACTCGGAATCGCGATATTTACCTTTTCCACACGCTGTGTATCGAAAGAACCTAAGGATTCACTTCCTAGCCCACGATATCGTTCGATATAACGATAAGTTACTCTGATAGACTCGGAATCGCGTAATTTACCATTTCCACACGATATGTACCGAAAGAAGCTAAGGATTCACTTCCTAGCCCACGATATCGTTCCATACAACGATAAATCACTCAGAGAGACTCGGAATCGCGATATTTACCTTTTCCACACGATATGTACCAATAGAAGCTAAGGATTCAGTTCCTAGCCCTTGTTATAGTTCGATATAACGATAAATCACTCAGAGAGACTCGGAATCGCGATATTTACCTTTTCCACACGCTGTGTATCGAAAGAAGCTAAGGATTCACTTCATAGCCCACGATATCGTTCGATATAACGATAAATTACTCTGAGAGACTCGGAATCGCGTAATTTACCATTTCCACACGATATGTACCGAAAGAAGCTAAGGGTTCACTTCCTAGCCCTGGATATCGTTCGATACAACGATAAATTACTCTGACAGACTCGGAATCGCGATATATACCTTTTCCACACGCTGTGTATCGAAAGAACCTAAGGATTCACTTCCTAGCCCACGATATCGTTCGATATAACGATAAATTACTCTGATAGACTCGGAATCGCGTAATTTACCATTTCCACCCGATATGTACCCATAGAAGCTAAGGATTCAGTCCCGAGCCCTTGTTATATTTCGATATAACGATAAATCACTCTGCGAGACTCGGAATCGCGATATTTACCTTTTACACACGCTGTGTATCGAAAGAAACTGAGGATTCACTTCCTAGCCCACGATATCGTTCGATATAACGATAAATTGCTCTGAGAGACTCGGAATCGCGTAATTTACCATTTCCACACGCTGTGTATCAAAAGACCCTGAGGATTCACTTCATAGCACTGGATATCGTTCGATACAACGATAAATTTCACTGGGAGACTCGGAATCGCGTAATTTACCATTTCCACCCGATATGTACCGAAAGAAGCTAAGGATTCACATCCTAGCCCACGATATCGTTCGATATAACTATAAATCAATCTGAGAGACTCGGTATCGCGATATTTACCTTTTCCACACGATATGTACCAATAGAAGCTAAGGATTCAGTTCCGAGCCCTTGTTATAGATCGATATAACGATAAATCACTCTGGGAGACTCGGAATCGCGATATTTACCTTTTCCACACGCTGTGTATCGAAAGAACCTAAGGATTCACTTAATAGCCCACGATATCGTTTGATATAACGATAAATTACTCTGATAGACTCGGAATCGCGTAATTTACCATTTCCACACGATATGTACCGAAAGAAGCTAAGGATTCACTTCCAAGCCCACGATATCGTTCGATATAACTATAAATCAATCTGAGAGACTCGGTATCGCGATATTTACCTTTTCCACACGCTGTGTATCGAAAGAAGCTAAGGATTCACTTCATATCCCCAGATATCGTTCGATATAACGATAAATTACTCTGAGAGACTCGGAATCCCGATATTTACCATTTCCACACGCTGTGTATCGAAAGAACCTAAGGATTCACTTCCAAGCCCACGATATCGTTCGATATAACTATAAATCAATCTGAGAGACTCGGAATCGCGATATTTACGTTTTCCACACGCTGTGTATCGAAGGAACCTAAGGATTCACTTCATAGCCCTGGATATCGTTCGATACAACGATAAATTTCACTGGGAGACTCGGAATCGCGATATTTACCTTTTCCACACGCTGTGTATCGAAAGAAGCTAAGGATTCACTTCCAAGCCCACGATATCGTTCGATATAACTATAAATCAATCTGAGAGACTCGGAATCCCGATATTTACGTTTTCCACACGCTGTGTACCAATAGAAGCTAAGGATTCAGTTCATAGCCCTGGATATCGTTCTATACAACGATAAATTTCACTGGGAGACTCGGAATCGCGTAATTTACCATTTCCACCCGATATGTACCGAAACAAGCTAAGGATTCACTTCCAAGCCCACGATATCGTTCGATATAACGATAAATCAATCTGAGAGACTCGGAATCGCGATATTTAAAATTTCCACACGATATGTACCAATAGAAGCTAAGGATTCAGTTCCGAGCCCTTGTTATAGTTCGATATAACGATAAATTACTCTGAGAGACTCGGA
This sequence comes from Nomada fucata, assembly GCA_948146005.1. NCBI lineage: Eukaryota > Metazoa > Arthropoda > Insecta > Hymenoptera > Apidae > Nomada > Nomada fucata. The sequence goes on along the minus strand of OX411282.1, from coordinate 17,077,224 downwards.
ATCGCGATATTTACCTTTTCCACACGCTGTGTATCGAAAGAAGCTAAGGATTCACTTCCAAGCCCACGATATCGTTCGATATAACTATAAATCAATCTGAGAGACTCGGAATCGCGAAATTTACGTTTTCCACACGCTGTGTATCGAAAGAACCTAAGGATTCACTTCATAGCCCTGGATATCGTTCGATACAACGATAAATTTCACTGGGAGACTCGGAATCGCCTAATTTACCATTTCCACCCGATATGTACCGAAAGAAGCTAAGGATTCACTTGCCAGCCCACGATATCGTTCGATACAACGATAAATCAATCTGAGAGACTCGGAATCGCGCAATTTACCATTTCCACCCGATATGTACCGAAAGAAACTAAGGATTCACTTCCTAGCCCACGATATCGTTCCATACAACGATAAATCACTCAGAGAGACTCGGAATCGCGATATTTACCTTTTCCACACGATATGTACCAATAGAAGCTAAGGATTCAGTTCCTAGCCCTTGTTATAGTTCGATATAACGATAAATCACTCAGAGAGACTCGGAATCGCGATATTTACCTTTTCCACACGATATGTACCAATAGAAGCTACGGATTCACTTCCTAGCCCTGGATATCGTTCGATACAACGATAAATTACACTGGGAGACTCGGAATCGCGTAATTTACAATTTCCACCCGATATGTAAAGAAAGAAGCTAAGGATTCACTTGCTAGCCCACGATATCGTTCGATACAACGATAAATCAATCTGAGAGATTTGGAATCGCGTAATTTACCATTTCCACCCGATATGTACCAATAGAAGCTACAGATTCACTTCCTAGCCCTGGATATCGTTCGATACAACGATAAATCACTCAGAGAGATTTGGAATCGCGTAATTTACCATTTCCACCCGATATGTACCAATAGAAGCTAAGGATTCAGTTCCGAGCCCTTGTTATAGTTCGATATAACGATAAATCACTCTGGGAGACTCGGAATCGCGATATTTACCTTTTCCACACGCTGTGTATCGAAAGAAGCTAAGGATTCACTTCATATCCCCAGATATCGTTCGATATAACGATAAATTACTCTGAGAGACTCGGAATCCCGATATTTACCATTTCCACACGCTGTGTATCGAAAGAACCTAAGGATTCACTTCCAAGCCCACGATATCGTTCGATATAACTATAAATCAATCTGAGAGACTCGGAATCGCGATATTTACGTTTTCCACACGCTGTGTATCGAAGGAACCTAAGGATTCACTTCATAGCCCTGGATATCGTTCGATACAACGATAAATTTCACTGGGAGACTCGGAATCGCGATATTTACCTTTTCCACACGCTGTGTATCGAAAGAAGCTAAGGATTCACTTCCAAGCCCACGATATCGTTCGATATAACTATAAATCAATCTGAGAGACTCGGAATCGCGATATTTACGTTTTCCACACGCTGTGTACCAATAGAAGCTAAGGATTCAGTTCATAGCCCTGGATATCGTTCTATACAACGATAAATTTCACTGGGAGACTCGGAATCGCGTAATTTACCATTTCCACCCGATATGTACCGAAAGAAGCTAAGGATTCACTTCCAAGCCCACGATATCGTTCGATATAACGATAAATCAATCTGAGAGACTCGGAATCGCGATATTTAAAACTTCCACACGCTGCGTATGGAAAGAAGATAAGGATTCACATCCTAGCCCACGATATGGTTCCATACAACGATAAATCACTCAGAGAGACTCGGAATCGCGATATTTACCATTTCCACACGATATGTACCAATAGAAGCAAAGGATTCACTTCCAAGCCCACGATATCGTTCGATATAACTATAAATCAATCTGAGAGACTCGGAATCGCGATATTTACGTTTTCCACACGCTGTGTATCGAAGGAACCTAAGGATTCACTTCATAGCCCTGGATATCGTTCGATACAACGATAAATTTCACTGGGAGACTCGGAATCGCGATATTTACCTTTTCCACACGCTGTGTATCGAAAGAACCTAAGGATTAACTTCATAGCCCTGGATATCGTTCGATACAACGATAAATTTCACTGGGAGACTCGGAATCGCGTAATTTACCATTTCCACCCGATATGTACCGAAAGAAGCTAAGGATTCACTTGCTAGCCCACGATATCGTTCGATACAACGATAAATCAATCTGAGAGACTCGGAATCGCGCAATTTACCATTTCCACCCGATATGTACCGAAAGAAACTAAGGATTCACTTCCTAGCCCACGATATCGTTCCATACAACGATAAATCACTCAGAGAGACTCGGAATCGCGATATTTACCTTTTCCACACGATATGTACCAATAGAAGCTAAGGATTCAGTTCCTAGCCCTTGTTATAGTTCGATATAACGATAAATCACTCTGGGAGACTCGGAATCGCGATATTTACCTTTTCCACACGCTGTGTATCGAAAGAAGCTAAGGATTCACTTCATATCCCCAGATATCGTTCGATATAACGATAAATTACTCTCAGAGACTCGGAATCCCGATATTTACCATTTCCACACGCTGTGTATCGAAAGAACCTAAGGATTCACTTCCAAGCCCACGATATCGTTCGATATAACTATAAATCAATCTGAGAGACTCGGAATCGCGATATTTACGTTTTCCACACGCTGTGTATCGATGGAACCTAAGAATTCACTTCATAGCCCTGGATATCGTTCGATACAACGATAAATTTCACTGGGAGACTCGGAATCGCGTAATTTTCCATTTCCACCCGATATGTACCGAAAGAAGCTAAGGATTCACTTCCAAGCCCACGATATCGTTCGATATAACGATAAATCAATCTGAGAGACTCGGAATCGCGATATTTACGTTTTCCACACGCTGTGTATCGAAGGAACCTAAGGATTCACTTCATAGCCCTGGATATCGTTCGATACAACGATAAATTTCACTGGGAGACTCGGAATCGCGATATTTACCTTTTCCACACTATATGTACCAATAGAAGCTACGGATTCACTTCCTAGCCCTGGATATCGTTCGATACAACGATAAATTACACTGGGAGACTCGGAATCGCGTAATTTACAATTTCCACCCGATATGTACCGAAAGAAGCTAAGGATTCACTTGCTAGCCCACGATATCGTTCGATACAACGATAAATCAATCTGAGAGACTCGGAATCGCGTAATTTACCATTTCCACAAGATATGTACCGAAAGAAACTAAGGATTCACTTCCTAGCCCACGATATCGTTCCATACAACGATAAATCACTCAGAGAGACTCGGAATCGCGATATTTACCTTTTCCACACGATATGTACCAATAGAAGCTAAGGATTCAGTTCCTAGCCCTTGTTATAGTTCGATATAACGATAATTCACTCTGGGAGACTCGGAATCGCGATATTTACCTTTTCCACACGCTGTGTATCGAAAGAAGCTAAGGATTCACTTCATAGCCCACGATATCGTTCGATATAACTATAAATCAATCTGAGAGACTCGGTATCGCGATATTTACCTTTTCCACACGATATGTACCAATAGAAGCTAAGGATTCAGTTCCGAGCCCTTGTTATAGTTCGATATAACGATAAATCACTCTGGGAGACTCGGAATCGCGATATTTACCTTTTCCACACGCTGTGTATCGAAAGAACCTAAGGATTCACTTCCTAGCCCACGATATCGTTCGATATAACGATAAGTTACTCTGAGAGACTCGGAATCGCGTAATTTACCATTTCCACACGATATGTACCGAAAGAAGCTAAGGGTTCACTTCCTAGCCCTGGATATCGTTCGATACAACGATAAATTACTCTGACAGACTCGGAATCGCGATATATACCTTTTCCACACGCTGTGTATCGAAAGAACCTAAGGATTCACTTCCTAGCCCACGATATCGTTCGATATAACGATAAATTACTCTGATAGACTCGGAATCGCGTAATTTACCATTTCCACCCGATATGTACCAATAGAAGCTAAGGATTCAGTCCCGAGCCCTTGTTATATTTCGATATAACGATAAATTGCTCTGAGAGACTCGGAATCGCGTAATTTACCATTTCCACACGCTGTGTATCAAAAGACCCTAAGGATTCACTTCATAGCACTGGATATCGTTCGATACAACGATAAATTTCACTGGGAGACTCGGAATCGCGTAATTTACCATTTCCACCCGATATGTACCGAAAGAAGCTAAGGATTCACATCCTAGCCCACGATATCGTTCGATATAACTATAAATCAATCTGAGAGACTCGGTATCGCGATATTTACCTTTTCCACACGATATGTACCAATAGAAGCTAAGGATTCAGTTCCGAGCCCTTGTTATAGATCGATATAACGATAAATCACTCTGGGAGACTCGGAATCGCGATATTTACCTTTTCCACACGCTGTGTATCGAAAGAACCTAAGGATTCACTTAATAGCCCACGATATCGTTTGATATAACGATAAATTACTCTGATAGACTCGGAATCGCGTAATTTACCATTTCCACACGATATGTACCGAAAGAAGCTAAGGATTCACTTCCAAGCCCACGATATCGTTCGATATAACTATAAATCAATCTGAGAGACTCGGTATCGCGATATTTACGTTGTCCACACGCTGTGTATCGAAAGAACCTAAGGATTCACTCTTCATAGCACTGGATATCGTTCGATACAACGATAAATTTCACTGGGAGACTCGGCATCGCGTAATTTACCATTTCCACCCGATATGTACCGAAAGAAGCTAAGGATTCACATCCTAGCCCACGATATCGTTCGATATAACTATAAATCAATCTAAGAGACTCGGTATCGCGATATTTACCTTTTCCACACGATATGTACCAATAGAAGCTAAGGATTCAGTCCCGAGCCCTTGTTATATTTCGATATAACGATAAATCACTCTGCGAGACTCGGAATCGCGATATTTACCTTTTACACACGCTGTGTATCGAAAGAAGCTAAGGATTCACTTCATATCCCCAGATATCGTTCGATATAACGATAAATTACTCTGAGAGACTCGGAATCCCGATATTTACCATTTCCACACGCTGTGTATCGAAAGAACCTAAGGATTCACTTCCAAGCCCACGATATCGTTCGATATAACTATAAATCAATCTGAGAGACTCGGAATCGCGATATTTACGTTTTCCACACGCTGTGTATCGAAGGAACCTAAGGATTCACTTCATAGCCCTGGATATCGTTCGATACAACGATAAATTTCACTGGGAGACTCGGAATCGCGATATTTACCTTTTCCACACGCTGTGTATCGAAAGAAGCTAAGGATTCACTTCCAAGCCCACGATATCGTTCGATATAACTATAAATCAATCTGAGAGACTCGGAATATCGATATTTACGTTTTCCACACGCTGTGTATCGAAGGAACCTAAGGATTCACTTCATAGCCCTGGATATCGTTCGATACAACGATAAATTTCACTGGGAGACTCGGAATCGCGATATTTACCTTTTCCACACGCTGTGTATCGAAAGAACCTAAGGATTCACTTCATAGCCCTGGATATCGTTCGATACAACGATAAATTACACTGGGAGACTCGGAATCGCGTAATTTACAATTTCCACCCGATATGTACCGAAAGAAGCTAAGGATTCACTTGCTAGCCCACGATATCGTTCGATACAACGATAAATCAATCTGAGAGATTTGGAATCGCGTAATTTACCATTTCCACCCGATATGTACCAATAGAAGCTACAGATTCACTTCCTAGCCCTGGATATCGTTCGATACAACGATAAATCACTCAGAGAGACTCGGAATCGCGATATTTACCTTTTCCACACGATATGTACCAATAGAAGCTAAGGATTCAGTTCCGAGCCCTTGTTATAGTTCGATATAACGATAAATCACTCTGGGAGACTCGGAATCGCGATATTTACCTTTTCCACACGCTGTGTATCGAAAGAAGCTAAGGATTCACTTCATATCCCCAGATATCGTTCGATATAACGATAAATTACTCTCAGAGACTCGGAATCCCGATATTTACCATTTCCACACGCTGTGTATCGAAAGAACCTAAGGATTCACTTCCAAGCCCACGATATCGTTCGATATAACTATAAATCAATCTGAGAGACTCGGAATCGCGATATTTACGTTTTCCACACGCTGTGTATCGAAGGAACCTAAGGATTCACTTCATAGCCCTGGATATCGTTCGATACAACGATAAATTACACTGGGAGACTCGGAATCGCGTAATTTACAATTTCCACCCGATATGTACCGAAAGAAGCTAAGGATTCACTTGCTAGCCCACGATATCGTTCGATACAACGATAAATCAATCTGAGAGATTTGGAATCGCGTAATTTACCATTTCCACCCGATATGTACCAATAGAAGCTACAGATTCACTTCCTAGCCCTGGATATCGTTCGATACAACGATAAATCACTCAGAGAGACTCGGAATCGCGATATTTACCTTTTCCACACGATATGTACCAATAGAAGCTAAGGATTCAGTTCCGAGCCCTTGTTATAGTTCGATATAACGATAAATCACTCTGGGAGACTCGGAATCGCGATATTTACCTTTTCCACACGCTGTGTATCGAAAGAAGCTAAGGATTCACTTCATATCCCCAGATATCGTTCGATATAACGATAAATTACTCTGGGAGACTCGGAATCGCGATATTTACCTTTTCCACACGCTGTGTATCGAAAGAAGCTAAGGATTCACTTCATAGCCCACGATATCGTTCGATATAACGATAAATTACTCTGACAGACTCGGAATCGCGATATATACCTTTTCCACACGCTGTGTATCGAAAGAACCTAAGGATTCACTTCCTAGCCCACGATATCGTTCGATATAACGATAAATTACTCTGATAGACTCGGAATCGCGTAATTTACCATTTCCACCCGATATGTACCAATAGAAGCTAAGGATTCAGTCCCGAGCCCTTGTTATATTTCGATATAACGATAAATCACTCTGCGAGACTCGGAATCGCGATATTTACCTTTTACACACGCTGTGTATCGAAAGAACCTGAGGATTCACTTCCTAGCCCACGATATCGTTCGATATAACGATAAATTGCTCTGAGAGACTCGGAATCGCGTAATTTACCATTTCCACACGCTGTGTATCAAAAGACCCTAAGGATTCACTTCATAGCACTGGATATCGTTCGATACAACGATAAATTTCACTGGGAGACTCGGAATCGCGTAATTTACCATTTCCACCCGATATGTACCGAAAGAAGCTAAGGATTCACATCCTAGCCCACGATATCGTTCGATATAACTATAAATCAATCTGAGAGACTCGGTATCGCGATATTTACCTTTTCCACACGATATGTACCAATAGAAGCTAAGGATTCAGTTCCGAGCCCTTGTTATAGATCGATATAACGATAAATCACTCTGGGAGACTCGGAATCGCGATATTTACCTTTTCCACACGCTGTGTATCGAAAGAACCTAAGGATTCACTTAATAGCCCACGATATCGTTTGATATAACGATAAATTACTCTGATAGACTCGGAATCGCGTAATTTACCATTTCCACACGATATGTACCGAAAGAAGCTAAGGATTCACTTCCAAGCCCACGATATCGTTCGATATAACTATAAATCAATCTGAGAGACTCGGTATCGCGATATTTACGTTGTCCACACGCTGTGTATCGAAAGAACCTAAGGATTCACTCTTCATAGCACTGGATATCGTTCGATACAACGATAAATTTCACTGGGAGACTCGGCATCGCGTAATTTACCATTTCCACCCGATATGTACCGAAAGAAGCTAAGGATTCACATCCTAGCCCACGATATCGTTCGATATAACTATAAATCAATCTGAGAGACTCGGTATCGCGATATTTACCTTTTCCACACGATATGTACCAATAGAAGCTAAGGATTCAGTCCCGAGCCCTTGTTATATTTCGATATAACGATAAATCACTCTGCGAGACTCGGAATCGCGATATTTACCTTTTACACACGCTGTGTATCGAAAGAACCTGAGGATTCACTTCCTAGCCCACGATATCGTTCGATATAACGATAAATTGCTCTGAGAGACTCGGAATTGCGTAATTTACCATTTCCACACGCTGTGTATCAAAAGACCCTAAGGATTCACTTCATAGCACTGGATATCGTTCGATACAACGAAAGAAGCTAAGGATTCACATCCTAGCCCACGATATCGTTCGATATAACTATAAATCAATCGGAGAGACTCGGTATCGCGATATTTACCTTTTCCACACGATATGTACCAATAGAAGCTAAGGATTCAGTTCCGAGCCCTTGTTATAGTTCGATATAACGATAAATCACTCTGGGAGACTCGGAATCGCGATATTTACCTTTTCCACACGCTGTGTATCGAAAGAACCTAAGTATTCACTTCCTAGCCCACGATATCGTTCGATATAACGATAAATTACTCTGATAGACTCGGAATCGCGTAATTTACCATTTCCACACGATATGTACCGAAAGAAGCTAAGGATTCACTTCCTAGCCCACGATATCGTTCCATACAACGATAAATCACTCAGAGAGACTCGGAATCGCGATATTTACCTTTTCCACACGATATGTACCAATAGAAGCTAAGGATTCAGTTCCTAGCCCTTGTTATAGTTCGATATAACGATAAATCACTCAGAGAGACTCGGAGTCGCGATATTTACCTTTTCCACACGCTGTGTATCGAAAGAAGCTAAGGATTCACTTCCTAGCCCTGGATATCGTTCGATACAACGATAAATTACACTGGGAGACTCGGAATCGCGTAATTTACAATTTCCACCCGATATGTACCGAAAGAAACTAAGGATTCACTTCCTAGAACACGATATCGTTCGATACAACGATAAATCAATCTGAGAGACTCGGAATCGCGATATTTACCTTTTCCACACGATATGTACCAATAGAAGCTAAGGATTCAGTTCCTAGCCCTTGTTATAGTTCGATATAACGATATTTCACTCTGGGAGACTCCGAATCGCGATATTTACCTTTTCCACACGCTGTGTATCGAAAGAAGCTAAGGATTCACTTCATAGCCCACGATATCGTTCGATATAACGATAAATTACTCTGAGAGACTCGGAATCGCGATATTTACCTTTTCCACACGCTGTGTATCGAAAGAAGCTAAGGATTCACTTCCAAGCCCACGATATCGTTCGATATAACTATAAATCAATCTGAGAGACTCGGAATCGCGATATTTACGTTTTCCACACGCTGTGTATCGAAAGAACCTAAGGATTCACTTCATAGCCCTGGATATCGTTCGATACAACGATAAATTTCACTGGGAGACTCGGAATCGCGTAATTTACCATTTCCACCCGATATGTACCGAAAGAAGCTAAGGATTCACATCCTAGCCCACGATATCGTTCGATATAACTATAAATCAATCTGAGAGAATCGGTATCGCGATATTTACCTTTTCCACACGATATGTACCAATAGAAGCTAAGGATTCAGTTCCGAGCCCTTGTTATAGTTCGATATAACGATAAATCACTCTGGGAGACTCGGAATCGCGATATTTACCTTTTCGACACGCTGTGTATCGAAAGAACCTAAGGATTCACTTCCTAGCCCACGATATCGTTCGATATAACGATAAATTACTCTGATAGACTCGGAATCGCGTAATTTACCATTACCACACGATATGTACCGAAAGAAGCTAAGGATTCACTTCCTAGCCCACGATATCGTTCCATACAACGATAAATCACTCAGAGAGACTCGGAATCGCGATATTTACCTTTTCCACACGATATGTACCAATAGAAGCTAAGGATTCAGTTCCTAGCCCTTGTTATAGTTCGATATAACGATAAATCACTCAGAGAGACTCGGAATCGCGATATTTACCTTTTCCACACGCTGTGTATCGAAAGAAGCTAAGGATTCACTTCATAGCCCACGATATCGTTCGATATAACGATAAATTACTCTGAGAGACTCGGAATCGCGATATTTACCTTTTCCACAGGCTGTGTATCGAAAGAAGCTAAGGATTCACTTCCAAGCCCACGATATCGTTCGATATAACTATAAATCAATCTGAGAGACTCGGAATCGCGATATTTACGTTTTCCACACGCTGTGTATCGAAAGAACCTAAGGATTCACTTCATAGCCCTGGATATCGTTCGATACAACGATAAATTTCACTGGGAGACTCGGAATCGCGTAATTTTCCATTTCCACCCGATATGTACCGAAAGAAGCTAAGGATTCACTTGCTAGCCCACGATATCGTTCGATACAACGATAAATCAATCTGAGAGACTCGGAATCGCGCAATTTACCATTTCCACCCGATATGTACCGAAAGAAACTAAGGATTCACTTCCTAGCCCACGATATCGTTCCATACAACGATAAATCACTCAGAGAGACTCGGAATCGCGATATTTACGTTTTCCACACGCTGTGTACCAATAGAAGCTAAGGATTCAGTTCATAGCCCTGGATATCGTTCTATACAACGATAAATTTCACTGGGAGACTCGGAATCGCGTAATTTACCATTTCCACCCGATATGTACCGAAAGAAGCTAAGGATTCACTTCCAAGCCCACGATATCGTTCGATATAACGATAAATCAATCTGAGAGACTCGGAATCGCGATATTTAAAACTTCCACACGCTGCGTATGGAAAGAAGATAAGGATTCACATCCTAGCCCACGATATGGTTCCATACAACGATAAATCACTCAGAGAGACTCGGAATCGCGATATTTACCATTTCCACACGATATGTACCAATAGAAGCAAAGGATTCACTTCCAAGCCCACGATATCGTTCGATATAACTATAAATCAATCTGAGAGACTCGGAATCGCGATATTTACGTTTTCCACACGCTGTGTATCGAAGGAACCTAAGGATTCACTTCATAGCCCTGGATATCGTTCGATACAACGATAAATTTCACTGGGAGACTCGGAATCGCGATATTTACCTTTTCCACACGCTGTGTATCGAAAGAACCTAAGGATTAACTTCATAGCCCTGGATATCGTTCGATACAACGATAAATTTCACTGGGAGACTCGGAATCGCGTAATTTACCATTTCCACCCGATATGTACCGAAAGAAGCTAAGGATTCACTTGCTAGCCCACGATATCGTTCGATACAACGATAAATCAATCTGAGAGACTCGGAATCGCGCAATTTACCATTTCCACCCGATATGTACCGAAAGAAACTAAGGATTCACTTCCTAGCCCACGATATCGTTCCATACAACGATAAATCACTCAGAGAGACTCGGAATCGCGATATTTACCTTTTCCACACGATATGTACCAATAGAAGCTAAGGATTCAGTTCCTAGCCCTTGTTATAGTTCGATATAACGATAAATCACTCTGGGAGACTCGGAATCGCGATATTTACCTTTTCCACACGCTGTGTATCGAAAGAAGCTAAGGATTCACTTCATATCCCCAGATATCGTTCGATATAACGATAAATTACTCTCAGAGACTCGGAATCCCGATATTTACCATTTCCACACGCTGTGTATCGAAAGAACCTAAGGATTCACTTCCAAGCCCACGATATCGTTCGATATAACTATAAATCAATCTGAGAGACTCGGAATCGCGATATTTACGTTTTCCACACGCTGTGTATCGATGGAACCTAAGAATTCACTTCATAGCCCTGGATATCGTTCGATACAACGATAAATTTCACTGGGAGACTCGGAATCGCGTAATTTTCCATTTCCACCCGATATGTACCGAAAGAAGCTAAGGATTCACTTCCAAGCCCACGATATCGTTCGATATAACGATAAATCAATCTGAGAGACTCGGAATCGCGATATTTACGTTTTCCACACGCTGTGTATCGAAGGAACCTAAGGATTCACTTCATAGCCCTGGATATCGTTCGATACAACGATAAATTTCACTGGGAGACTCGGAATCGCGATATTTACCTTTTCCACACTATATGTACCAATAGAAGCTACGGATTCACTTCCTAGCCCTGGATATCGTTCGATACAACGATAAATTACACTGGGAGACTCGGAATCGCGTAATTTACAATTTCCACCCGATATGTACCGAAAGAAGCTAAGGATTCACTTGCTAGCCCACGATATCGTTCGATACAACGATAAATCAATCTGAGAGACTCGGAATCGCGTAATTTACCATTTCCACAAGATATGTACCGAAAGAAACTAAGGATTCACTTCCTAGCCCACGATATCGTTCCATACAACGATAAATCACTCAGAGAGACTCGGAATCGCGATATTTACCTTTTCCACACGATATGTACCAATAGAAGCTAAGGATTCAGTTCCTAGCCCTTGTTATAGTTCGATATAACGATAATTCACTCTGGGAGACTCGGAATCGCGATATTTACCTTTTCCACACGCTGTGTATCGAAAGAAGCTAAGGATTCACTTCATAGCCCACGATATCGTTCGATATAACTATAAATCAATCTGAGAGACTCGGTATCGCGATATTTACCTTTTCCACACGATATGTACCAATAGAAGCTAAGGATTCAGTTCCGAGCCCTTGTTATAGTTCGATATAACGATAAATCACTCTGGGAGACTCGGAATCGCGATATTTACCTTTTCCACACGCTGTGTATCGAAAGAAGCTAAGGATTCACTTCATAGCCCACGATATCGTTCGATATAACTATAAATCAATCTGAGAGACTCGGTATCGCGATATTTACCTTTTCCACACGATATGTACCAATAGAAGCTAAGGATTCAGTTCCGAGCCCTTGTTATAGTTCGATATAACGATAAATCACTCAGAGAGACTCGGAATCGCGATATTTACCTTTTCCACACTATATGTACCAATAGAAGCTACGGATTCACTTCCTAGCCCTGGATATCGTTCGATACAACGATAAATCAATCTGAGAGACTCGGAATCGCGTAATTTACCATTTCCACCCGATATGTACCGAAAGAAACTAAGGATTCACTTCCTAGCCCACGATATCGTTCCATACCACGATAAATCACTCAGAGAGACTCGGAATCGCGATATTTACCTTTTCCACACGATATGTACCAATAGAAGCTAAGGATTCAGTTCCTAGCCCTTGTTATAGTTCGATATAACGATAATTCACTCTGGGAGACTCGGAATCGCGATATTTACCTTTTCCACACGCTGTGTATCGAAAGAAGCTAAGGATTCACTTCATAGCCCACGATATCGTTCGATATAACTATAAATCAATCTGAGAGACTCGGTATCGCGATATTTACCTTTTCCACACGATATGTACCAATAGAAGCTAAGGATTCAGTTCCGAGCCCTTGTTATAGTTCGATATAACGATAAATCACTCTGGGAGACTCGGAATCGCGATATTTACCTTTTCCACACGCTGTGTATCGAAAGAAGCTAAGGATTCACTTCATAGCCCACGATATCGTTCGATATAACTATAAATCAATCTGAGAGACTCGGTATCGCGATATTTACCTTTTCCACACGATATGTACCAATAGAAGCTAAGGATTCAGTTCCGAGCCCTTGTTATAGTTCGATATAACGATAAATCACTCTGGGAGACTCGGAATCGCGATATTTACCTTTTCCACACGATATGTACCAATAGAAGCTAAGGATTCAGTTCCTAGCCCTTGTTATAGTTCGATATAACGATAAATTACTCTGGGAGACTCGGAATCGCGATATTTACCTTTTCCACACGCTGTGTATCGAAAGAAGCTAAGGATTCACTTCATAGCCCACGATATCGTTCGATATAACGATAAATTACTCTGAGAGACTCGGAATCGCGATATTTACCTTTTCCACACGCTGTGTATCGAAAGAAGCTAAGGAATCACTTCCAAGCCCACGATATCGTTCGATATAACTATAAATCAATCTGAGAGACTCGGAATCGCGATATTTACGTTTTCCACACGCTGTGTATCGAAAGAACCTAAGGATTCACTTCATAGCCCTGGATATCGTTCGATACAACGATAAATTTCACTGGGAGACTCGGAATCGCGTAATTTTCCATTTCCACCCGATATGTACCGAAAGAAGCTAAGGATTCACTTGCTAGCCCACGATATCGTTCGATACAACGATAAATCAATCTGAGAGACTCGGAATCGCGCAATTTACCATTTCCACCCGATATGTACCGAAAGAAACTAAGGATTCACTTCCTAGCCCAAGATATCGTTCCATACAACGATAAATCACTCAGAGAGACTCGGAATCGCGATATTTACCTTTTCCACACGATATGTACCAATAGAAGCTAAGGATTCAGTTCCTAGCCCTTGTTATAGTTCGATATAACGATAATTCACTCTGGGAGACTCGGAATCGCGATATTTACCTTTTCCACACGCTGTGTATCGAAAGAAGCTAAGGATTCACTTCATAGCCCACGATATCGTTCGATATAACTATAAATCAATCTGAGAGACTCGGTATCGCGATATTTACCTTTTCCACACGATATGTACCAATAGAAGCTAAGGATTCAGTTCCCAGCCCTTGTTATAGTTCGATATAACGATAAATCACTCTGGGAGACTCGGAATCGCGATATTTACCTTTTCCACACGATATGTACCAATAGAAGCTAAGGATTCAGTTCCTAGCCCTTGTTATAGTTCGATATAACGATAAATTACTCTGGGAGACTCGGAATCGCGATATTTACCTTTTCCACACGCTGTGTATCGAAAGAACCTAAGGATTCACTTCCAAGCCCACGATATCGTTCGATATAACTATAAATCAATCTGAGAGACTCGGAATCGCGATATTTACCATTTCCACCCGATATGTACCGAAAGAAGCTAAGGATTCACTTGCTAGCCCACGATATCGTTCGATACAACGATAAATCAATCTGAGAGACTCGGAATCGCGCAATTTACGTTTTCCACACGCTGTGTATCGAAGGAACCTAAGGATTCACTTCATAGCCCTGGATATCGTTCGATACAACGATAAATTTCACTGGGAGACTCGGAATCGCGTAATTTACCATTTCCACCCGATATGTACCGAAAGAAGCTAAGGATTCACTTCCTAGCCCACGATATCGTTCGATACAACGATAAATCAATCTGAGAGACTCGGAATCGCGCAATTTACCATTTCCACCCGATATGTACCGAAAGAAACTAAGGATTCACTTCCTAGCCCACGATATCGTTCCATACAACGATAAATCACTCAGAGAGACTCGGAATCGCGATATTTACCTTTTCCACACGATATGTACCAGTAGAAGCTAAGGATTCAGTTCCTAGCCCTTGTTATAGTTCGATATAACGATAAATCACTCAGAGAGACTCGGAATCGCGATATTTACCTTTTCCACACGCTGTGTATCGAAAGAAGCTAAGGATTCACTTCCTAGCCCTGGATATCCTTCGATACAACGATAAATTACACTGGGAGACTCGGAATCGCGTAATTTACAATTTCCACCCGATATGTACCGAAAGAAGCTAAGGATTCACTTGCTAGCCCACGATATCGTTCGATACAACGATAAATCAATCTGAGAGACTCGGAATCGCGTAATTTACCATTTCCACCCGATATGTACCGAAAGAAACTAAGGATTCACTTCCTAGAACACGATATCGTTCCATACAACGATAAATCACTCAGAGAGACTCGGAATCGCGATATTTACCTTTTCCACACGATATGTACCAATAGAAGCTAAGGATTCAGTTCCTAGCCCTTGTTATAGTTCGATATAACGATAATTCACTCTGGGAGACTCGGAATCGCGATATTTACCTTTTCCACACGCTGTGTATCGAAAGAAGCTAAGGATTCACTTCCTAGCCCACGATATCGTTCCATACAACGATAAATCACTCAGAGAGACTCGGAATCGCGATATTTACCTTTTCCACACGATATGTACCAATAGAAGCTAAGGATTCAATTCCTAGCCCTTGTTATAGTTCGATATAACGATATATCACTCAGAGAGACTCGGAATCGCGATATTTACCTTTTCCACACGCTGTGTATCGAAAGAAGCTAAGGATTCACTTCATAGCCCACGATATCGTTCGATATAACGATAAATTACTCTGAGAGACTCGGAATCGCGATATTTACCTTTTCCACAGGCTGTGTATCGAAAGAAGCTAAGGATTCACTTCCAAGCCCACGATATCGTTCGATATAACTATAAATCAATCTGAGAGACTCGGAATCGCGATATTTACGTTTTCCACACGCTGTGTATCGAAAGAACCTAAGGATTCACTTCATAGCCCTGGATATCGTTCGATACAACGATAAATTTCACTGGGAGACTCGGAATCGCGTAATTTTCCATTTCCACCCGATATGTACCGAAAGAAGCTAAGGATTCACTTGCTAGCCCACGATATCGTTCGATACAACGATAAATCAATCTGAGAGACTCGGAATCGCGCAATTTACAATTTCCACCCGATATGTACCGAAAGAAACTAAGGATTCACTTCCTAGCCCACGATATCGTTCCATACAACGATAAATCACTCAGAGAGACTCGGAATCGCGATATTTACCTTTTCCACACTATATGTACCAATAGAAGCTACGGATTCACTTCCTAGCCCTGGATATCGTTCGATACAACGATAAATTACACTGGGAGACTCGGAATCGCGTAATTTACAATTTCCACCCGATATGTACCGAAAGAAGCTAAGGATTCACTTGCTAGCCCACGATACCGTTCGATACAACGATAAATCAATCTGAGAGACTCGGAATCGCGTAATTTACCATTTCCACCCGATATGTACCGAAAGAAACTAAGGATTCACTTCCTAGCCCACGATATCGTTCCATAAAACGATAAATCACTCAGAGAGACTCGGAATCGCGATATTTACCTTTTCCACACGATATGTACCAATAGAAGCTAAGGATTCAGTTCCTAGCCCTTGTTATAGTTCGATATAACGATAATTCACTCTGGGAGACTTGGAATCGCGATATTTACCTTTTCCACACGCTGTGTATCGAAAGAAGCTAAGGATTCACTTCATAGCCCACGATATCGTTCGATATAACTATAAATCAATCTGAGAGACTCGGTATCGCGATATTTACCTTTTCCACACGATATGTACCAATAGAAGCTAAGGATTCAGTTCCGAGCCCTTGTTATAGTTCGATATAACGATAAATCACTCTGGGAGACTCGGAATCGCGATATTTACCTTTTCCACACGCTGTGTATCGAAAGAAGCTAAGGATTCACTTCATAGCCCACGATATCGTTCGATATAACTATAAATCAATCTGAGAGACTCGGAATCGCGATATTTACGTTTTCCACACGCTGTGTATCGAAAGAACCTAAGGATTCACTTCATAGCCCTGGATATCGTTCGATACAACGATAAATTTCACTGGGAGACTCGGAATCGCGTAATTTTCCATTTCCACCCGATATGTACCGAAAGAAGCTAAGGATTCACTTGCTAGCCCACGATATCGTTCGATACAACGATAAATCAATCTGAGAGACTCGGAATCGCGCAATTTACCATTTCCACCCGATATGTACCGAAAGAAACTAAGGATTCACTTCCTAGCCCACGATATCGTTCCATACAACGATAAATCACTCAGAGAGACTCGGAATCGCGATATTTACCTTTTCCACACGATATGTACCAATAGAAGCTAAGGATTCAGTTCCTAGCCCTTGTTATAGTTCGATATAACGATAAATCACTCAGAGAGACTCGGAATCGCGATATTTACCTTTTCCACACTATATGTACCAATAGAAGCTAAGGATTCAGTTCCTAGCCCTTGTTATAGTTCGATATAACGATAAATTACTCTGGGAGACTCGGAATCGCGATATTTACCTTTTCCACACGCTGTGTATCGAAAGAAGCTAAGGATTCACTTCATAGCCCACGATATCGTTCGATATAACGATAAATTACTCTGAGAGACTCGGAATCGCGATATTTACCTTTTCCACACGCTGTGTATCGAAAGAAGCTAAGGAATCACTTCCAAGCCCACGATATCGTTCGATATAACTATAAATCAATCTGAGAGACTCGGAATCGCGATATTTACGTTTTCCACACGCTGTGTATCGAAAGAACCTAAGGATTCACTTCATAGCCCTGGATATCGTTCGATACAACGATAAATTTCACTGGGAGACTCGGAATCGCGTAATTTTCCATTTCCACCCGATATGTACCGAAAGAAGCTAAGGATTCACTTGCTAGCCCACGATATCGTTCGATACAACGATAAATCAATCTGAGAGACTCGGAATCGCGCAATTTACCATTTCCACCCGATATGTACCGAAAGAAACTAAGGATTCACTTCCTAGCCCACGATATCGTTCCATACAACGATAAATCACTCAGAGAGACTCGGAATCGCGATATTTACCTTTTCCACACGATATGTACCAATAGAAGCTAAGGATTCAGTTCCTAGCCCTTGTTATAGTTCGATATAACGATAAATCACTCAGAGAGACTCGGAATCGCGATATTTACCTTTTCCACACTATATGTACCAATAGAAGCTACGGATTCACTTCCTAGCCCTGGATATCGTTCGATACAACGATAAATTACACTGGGAGACTCGGAATCGCGTAATTTACAATTTCCACCCGATATGTACCGAAAGAAGCTAAGGATTCACTTGCTAGCCCACGATACCGTTCGATACAACGATAAATCAATCTGAGAGACTCGGAATCGCGTAATTTACCATTTCCACCCGATATGTACCGAAAGAAACTAAGGATTCACTTCCTAGCCCACGATATCGTTCCATACAACGATAAATCACTCAGAGAGACTCGGAATCGCGATATTTACCTTTTCTACACGATATGTACCAATAGAAGCTAAGGATTCAGTTCCGAGCCCTTGTTATAGTTCGATATAACGATAAATCACTCTGGGAGACTCGGAATCGCGATATTTACCTTTTCCACACGCTGTGTATCGAAAGAACCTAAGAATTCACTTCCTAGCCCACGATATCGTTCGATATAACGATAAGTTACTCTGATAGACTCGGAATCGCGTAATTTACCATTTCCACACGATATGTACCGAAAGAAGCTAAGGATTCACTTCCTAGCCCACGATATCGTTCCATACAACGATAAATCACTCAGAGAGACTCGGAATCGCGATATTTGCCTTTTCCACACGATATGTACCAATAGAAGCTAAGGATTCAGTTCCTAGCCCTTGTTATAGTTCGATATAACGATAAATCACTCAGAGAGACTCGGAATCGCGATATTTACCTTTTCCACACGCTGTGTATCGAAAGAAGCTAAGGATTCACTTCATAGCCCACGATATCGTTCGATATAACGATAAATTACTCTGAGAGACTCGGAATCGCGTAATTTACCATTTCCACACGATATGTACCGAAAGAAGCTAAGGGTTCACTTCCTAGCCCTGGATATCGTTCGATACAACGATAAATTACTCTGACAGACTCGGAATCGCGATATATACCTTTTCCACACGCTGTGTATCGAAAGAACCTAAGGATTCACTTCCTAGCCCACGATATCGTTCGATATAACGATAAATTACTCTGATAGACTCGGAATCGCGTAATTTACCATTTCCACCCGATATGTACCAATAGAAGCTAAGGATTCAGTCCCGAGCCCTTGTTATATTTCGATATAACGATAAATCACTCTGCGAGACTCGGAATCGCGATATTTACCTTTTCCACACGCTGTGTATCGAAAGAACCTGAGGATTCACTTCCTAGCCCACGATATCGTTCGATATAACGATAAATTGCTCTGAGAGACTCGGAATCGCGTAATTTACCATTTCCACACGCTGTGTATCAAAAGACCCTAAGGATTCACTTCATAGCACTGGATATCGTTCGATACAACGATAAATTTCACTGGGAGACTCGGAATCGCGTAATTTACCATTTCCACCCGATATGTACCGAAAGAAGCTAAGGATTCACATCCTAGCCCACGATATCGTTCGATATAACTATAAATCAATCTGAGAGACTCGGTATCGCGATATTTACCTTTTCCACACGATATGTACCAATAGAAGCTAAGGATACAGTTCCGAGCCCTTGTTATAGATCGATATAACGATAAATCACTCTGGGAGACTCGGAATCGCGATATTTACCTTTTCCACACGCTGTGTATCGAAAGAACCTAAGGATTCACTTCCCAGCCCACGATATCGTTCGATATAACGATAAATTACTCTGATAGACTCGGAATCGCGTAATTTACCATTTCCACACGATATGTACCGAAAGAAGCTAAGGATTCACTTCCAAGCCCACGATATCGTTCGATATAACTATAAATCAATCTGAGAGACTCGGTATCGCGATATTTACGTTGTCCACACGCTGTGTATCGAAAGAACCTAAGGATTCACTCTTCATAGCACTGGATATCGTTCGATACAACGATAAATTTCACTGGGAGACTCGGAATCGCGTAATTTACCATTTCCACCCGATATGTACCGAAAGAAGCTAAGGATTCAGTTCCGAGCCCTTGTTATAGTTCGATATAACGATAAATCACTCTGGGAGACTCGGAATCGCGATATTTACCTTTTCCACACGCTGTGTATCGAAAGAAGCTAAGGATTCACTTCCAAGCCCACGATATCGTTCGATATAACTATAAATCAATCTGAGAGACTCGGAATCGCGATATTTACGTTTTCCACACGCTGTGTATCGAAGGAACCTAAGGATTCACTTCATAGCCCTGGATATCGTTCGATACAACGATAAATTTCACTGGGAGACTCGGAATCGCGTAATTTTCCATTTCCACCCGATATGTACCGAAAGAAGCTAAGGATTCACTTCCAAGCCCACGATATCGTTCGATATAACGATAAATCAATCTGAGAGACTCGGAATCGCGATATTTAAAATTTCCACACGCTGCGTATGGAAAGAAGATAAGGATTCACATCCTAGCCCACGATATGGTTCCATACAACGATAAATCACTCAGAGATACTCGGAATCGCGATATTTACCTTTTCCACACGATATGTACCAATAGAAGCTACGGATTCACTTCCTAGCCCTGGATATCGTTCGATACAACGATAAATCAATCTGAGAGACTCGGAATCGCGTAATTTACCATTTCCACCCGATATGTACCGAAAGAAACTAAGGATTCACTTCCTAGCCCACGATATCGTTCCATACAACGATAAATCACTCAGAGAGACTCGGAATCGCGATATTTACCTTTTCCACACGATATGTACCAATAGAAGCTAAGGATTCAGTCCCGAGCCCTTGTTATATTTCGATATAACGATAAATCACTCTGCGAGACTCGGAATCGCGATATTTACCTTTTCCACACGCTGTGTATCGAAAGAACCTGAGGATTCACTTCCTAGCCCACGATATCGTTCGATATAACGATAAATTGCTCTGAGAGACTCGGAATCGCGTAATTTACCATTTCCACACGCTGTGTATCAAAAGACCCTAAGGATTCACTTCATAGCACTGGATATCGTTCGATACAACGATAAATTTCACTGGGAGACTCGGAATCGCGTAATTTACCATTTCCACCCGATATGTACCGAAAGAAGCTAAGGATTCACATCCTAGCCCACGATATCGTTCGATATAACTATAAATCAATCTGAGAGACTCGGTATCGCGATATTTACCTTTTCCACACGATATGTACCAATAGAAGCTAAGGATACAGTTCCGAGCCCTTGTTATAGATCGATATAACGATAAATCACTCTGGGAGACTCGGAATCGCGATATTTACCTTTTCCACACGCTGTGTATCGAAAGAACCTAAGGATTCACTTCCCAGCCCACGATATCGTTCGATATAACGATAAATTACTCTGATAGACTCGGAATCGCGTAATTTACCATTTCCACACGATATGTACCGAAAGAAGCTAAGGATTCACTTCCAAGCCCACGATATCGTTCGATATAACTATAAATCAATCTGAGAGACTCGGTATCGCGATATTTACGTTGTCCACACGCTGTGTATCGAAAGAACCTAAGGATTCACTCTTCATAGCACTGGATATCGTTCGATACAACGATAAATTTCACTGGGAGACTCGGAATCGCGTAATTTACCATTTCCACCCGATATGTACCGAAAGAAGCTAAGGATTCAGTTCCGAGCCCTTGTTATAGTTCGATATAACGATAAATCACTCTGGGAGACTCGGAATCGCGATATTTACCTTTTCCACACGCTGTGTATCGAAAGAAGCTAAGGATTCACTTCCAAGCCCACGATATCGTTCGATATAACTATAAATCAATCTGAGAGACTCGGAATCGCGATATTTACGTTTTCCACACGCTGTGTATCGAAGGAACCTAAGGATTCACTTCATAGCCCTGGATATCGTTCGATACAACGATAAATTTCACTGGGAGACTCGGAATCGCGTAATTTTCCATTTCCACCCGATATGTACCGAAAGAAGCTAAGGATTCACTTCCAAGCCCACGATATCGTTCGATATAACGATAAATCAATCTGAGAGACTCGGAATCGCGATATTTAAAATTTCCACACGCTGCGTATGGAAAGAAGATAAGGATTCACATCCTAGCCCACGATATGGTTCCATACAACGATAAATCACTCAGAGATACTCGGAATCGCGATATTTACCTTTTCCACACGATATGTACCAATAGAAGCTACGGATTCACTTCCTAGCCCTGGATATCGTTCGATACAACGATAAATCAATCTGAGAGACTCGGAATCGCGTAATTTACCATTTCCACCCGATATGTACCGAAAGAAACTAAGGATTCACTTCCTAGCCCACGATATCGTTCCATACAACGATAAATCACTCAGAGAGACTCGGAATCGCGATATTTACCTTTTCCACACGATATGTACCAATAGAAGCTAAGGATTCAGTTCCTAGCCCTTGTTATAGTTCGATATAACGATAAATTACTCTGGGAGACTCGGAATCGCGATATTTACCTTTTCCACACGCTGTGTATCGAAAGAAGCTACGGATTCACATCCTAGCCCTGGATATCGTTCGATACAACGATAAATCAATCTGAGAGACTCGGAATCGCGTAATTTACCATTTCCACCCGATATGTACCGAAAGAAACTAAGGATTCACTTCCTAGCCCACGATATCGTTCCATACAACGATAAATCACTCAGAGAGACTCGGAATCGCGATATTTACCTTTTCCACACGATATGTACCAATAGAAGCTAAGGATTCAGTTCCTAGCCCTTGTTATAGTTCGATATAACGATAAATTACTCTGGGAGACTCGGAATCGCGATATTTACCTTTTCCACACGCTGTGTATCGAAAGAAGCTAAGGATTCACTTCATAGCCCACGATATCGTTCGATATAACGATAAATTACTCTGAGAGACTCGGAATCGCGATATTTACCTTTTCCACACGCTGTGTATCGAAAGAAGCTAAGGATTCACTTCCAAGCCCACGATATCGTTCGATATAACTATAAATCAATCTGAGAGACTCGGAATCGCGATATTTACGTTTTCCACACGCTGTGTACCGAAAGAAACTAAGGATTCACTTCCTAGCCCACGATATCGTTCCATACAACGATAAATCACTCAGAGAGACTCGGAATCGCGATATTTACCTTTTCCACACGATATGTACCAATAGAAGCTAAGGATTCAGTTCCTAGCCCTTGTTATAGTTCGATATAACGATAAATTACTCTGGGGGACTCGGAATCGCGATATTTACCTTTTCCACACGCTGTGTATCGAAAGAAGCTAAGGATTCACTTCATAGCCCACGATATCGTTCGATATAACGATAAATTACTCTGAGAGACTCGGAATCGCGATATTTACCTTTTCCACAGGCTGTGTATCGAAAGAAGCTAAGGATTCACTTCCAAGCCCACGATATCGTTCGATATAACTATAAATCAATCTGAGAGACTCGGAATCGCGATATTTACGTTTTCCACACGCTGTGTATCGAAAGAACCTAAGGATTCACTTCATAGCCCTGGATATCGTTCGATACAACGATAAATTACACTGGGAGACTCGGAATCGCGTAATTTTCCATTTCCACCCGATATGTACCGAAAGAAGCTAAGGATTCACTTGCTAGCCCACGATATCGTTCGATACAACGATAAATCAATCTGAGAGACTCGGAATCGCGCAATTTACCATTTCCACCCGATATGTACCGAAAGAAACTAAGGATTCACTTCCTAGCCCACGATATCGTTCCATACAACGATAAATCACTCAGAGAGACTCGGAATCGCGATATTTACCTTTTCCACACGATATGTACCAATAGAAGCTAAGGATTCAGTTCCTAGCCCTTGTTATAGTTCGATATAACGATAAATCACTCAGAGAGTCTCGGAATCGCGATATTTACCTTTTCCACACTATATGTACCAATAGAAGCTACGGATTCACTTCCTAGCCCTGGATATCGTTCGATACAACGATAAATTACACTGGGAGACTCGGAATCGCGTAATTTACAATTTCCACCCGATATGTACCGAAAGAAGCTAAGGATTCACTTGCTAGCCCACGATACCGTTCGATACAACGATAAATCAATCTGAGAGACTCGGAATCGCGTAATTTACCATTTCCACCCGATATGTACCGAAAGAAACTAAGGATTCACTTCCTAGCCCACGATATCGTTCCATACAACGATAAATCACTCAGAGAGACTCGGAATCGCGATATTTACCTTTTCTACACGATATGTACCAATAGAAGCTAAGGATTCAGTTCCGAGCCCTTGTTATAGTTCGATATAACGATAAATCACTCTGGGAGACTCGGAATCGCGATATTTACCTTTTCCACACGCTGTGTATCGAAAGAACCTAAGAATTCACTTCCTAGCCCACGATATCGTTCGATATAACGATAAGTTACTCTGATAGACTCGGAATCGCGTAATTTACCATTTCCACACGATATGTACCGAAAGAAGCTAAGGATTCACTTCCTAGCCCACGATATCGTTCCATACAACGATAAATCACTCAGAGAGACTCGGAATCGCGATATTTGCCTTTTCCACACGATATGTACCAATAGAAGCTAAGGATTCAGTTCCTAGCCCTTGTTATAGTTCGATATAACGATAAATCACTCAGAGAGACTCGGAATCGCGATATTTGCCTTTTCCACACGATATGTACCAATAGAAGCTAAGGATTCAGTTCCTAGCCCTTGTTATAGTTCGATATAACGATAAATCACTCAGAGAGACTCGGAATCGCGATATTTACCTTTTCCACACGCTGTGTATCGAAAGAAGCTAAGGATTCACTTCATAGCCCACGATATCGTTCGATATAACGATAAATTACTCTGAGAGACTCGGAATCGCGTAATTTACCATTTCCACACGATATGTACCGAAAGAAGCTAAGGGTTCACTTCCTAGCCCTGGATATCGTTCGATACAACGATAAATTACTCTGACAGACTCGGAATCGCGATATATACCTTTTCCACACGCTGTGTATCGAAAGAACCTAAGGATTCACTTCCTAGCCCACGATATCGTTCGATATAACGATAAATTACTCTGATAGACTCGGAATCGCGTAATTTACCATTTCCACCCGATATGTACCAATAGAAGCTAAGGATTCAGTCCCGAGCCCTTGTTATATTTCGATATAACGATAAATCACTCTGCGAGACTCGGAATCGCGATATTTACCTTTTCCACACGCTGTGTATCGAAAGAACCTGAGGATTCACTTCCTAGCCCACGATATCGTTCGATATAACGATAAATTGCTCTGAGAGACTCGGAATCGCGTAATTTACCATTTCCACACGCTGTGTATCAAAAGACCCTAAGGATTCACTTCATAGCACTGGATATCGTTCGATACAACGATAAATTTCACTGGGAGACTCGGAATCGCGTAATTTACCATTTCCACCCGATATGTACCGAAAGAAGCTAAGGATTCACATCCTAGCCCACGATATCGTTCGATATAACTATAAATCAATCTGAGAGACTCGGTATCGCGATATTTACCTTTTCCACACGATATGTACCAATAGAAGCTAAGGATACAGTTCCGAGCCCTTGTTATAGATCGATATAACGATAAATCACTCTGGGAGACTCGGAATCGCGATATTTACCTTTTCCACACGCTGTGTATCGAAAGAACCTAAGGATTCACTTCCTAGCCCACGATATCGTTCGATATAACGATAAATTACTCTGATAGACTCGGAATCGCGTAATTTACCATTTCCACACGATATGTACCGAAAGAAGCTAAGGATTCACTTCCAAGCCCACGATATCGTTCGATATAACTATAAATCAATCTGAGAGACTCGGTATCGCGATATTTACGTTGTCCACACGCTGTGTATCGAAAGAACCTAAGGATTCACTCTTCATAGCACTGGATATCGTTCGATACAACGATAAATTTCACTGGGAGACTCGGAATCGCGTAATTTACCATTTCCACCCGATATGTACCGAAAGAAGCTAAGGATTCAGTTCCGAGCCCTTGTTATAGTTCGATATAACGATAAATCACTCTGGGAGACTCGGAATCGCGATATTTACCTTTTCCACACGCTGTGTATCGAAAGAAGCTAAGGATTCACTTCCAAGCCCACGATATCGTTCGATATAACTATAAATCAATCTGAGAGACTCGGAATCGCGATATTTACGTTTTCCACACGCTGTGTATCGAAGGAACCTAAGGATTCACTTCATAGCCCTGGATATCGTTCGATACAACGATAAATTTCACTGGGAGACTCGGAATAGCGTAATTTTCCATTTCCACCCGATATGTACCGAAAGAAGCTAAGGATTCACTTCCAAGCCCACGATATCGTTCGATATAACGATAAATCAATCTGAGAGACTCGGAATCGCGATATTTAAAATTTCCACACGCTGCGTATGGAAAGAAGATAAGGATTCACATCCTAGCCCACGATATGGTTCCATACAACGATAAATCACTCAGAGATACTCGGAATCGCGATATTTACCTTTTCCACACGATATGTACCAATAGAAGCTACGGATTCACTTCCTAGCCCTGGATATCGTTCGATACAACGATAAATCAATCTGAGAGACTCGGAATCGCGTAATTTACCATTTCCACCCGATATGTACCGAAAGAAACTAAGGATTCACTTCCTAGCCCACGATATCGTTCCATACAACGATAAATCACTCAGAGAGACTCGGAATCGCGATATTTACCTTTTCCACACGATATGTACCAATAGAAGCTAAGGATTCAGTTCCTAGCCCTTGTTATAGTTCGATATAACGATAAATTACTCTGGGAGACTCGGAATCGCGATATTTACCTTTTCCACACGCTGTGTATCGAAAGAAGCTAAGGATTCACTTCATAGCCCACGATATCGTTCGATATAACGATAAATTACTCTGAGAGACTCGGAATCGCGATATTTACCTTTTCCACACGCTGTGTATCGAAAGAAGCTAAGGATTCACTTCCAAGCCCACGATATCGTTCGATATAACTATAAATCAATCTGAGAGACTCGGAATCGCGATATTTACGTTTTCCACACGCTGTGTACCGAAAGAAACTAAGGATTCACTTCCTAGCCCACGATATCGTTCCATACAACGATAAATCACTCAGAGAGACTCGGAATCGCGATATTTACCTTTTCCACACGATATGTACCAATAGAAGCTAAGGATTCAGTTCCTAGCCCTTGTTATAGTTCGATATAACGATAAATTACTCTGGGGGACTCGGAATCGCGATATTTACCTTTTCCACACGCTGTGTATCGAAAGAAGCTAAGGATTCACTTCATAGCCCACGATATCGTTCGATATAACGATAAATTACTCTGAGAGACTCGGAATCGCGATATTTACCTTTTCCACAGGCTGTGTATCGAAAGAAGCTAAGGATTCACTTCCAAGCCCACGATATCGTTCGATATAACTATAAATCAATCTGAGAGACTCGGAATCGCGATATTTACGTTTTCCACACGCTGTGTATCGAAAGAACCTAAGGATTCACTTCATAGCCCTGGATATCGTTCGATACAACGATAAATTACACTGGGAGACTCGGAATCGCGTAATTTTCCATTTCCACCCGATATGTACCGAAAGAAGCTAAGGATTCACTTGCTAGCCCACGATATCGTTCGATACAACGATAAATCAATCTGAG
This sequence comes from Nomada fucata, assembly GCA_948146005.1. NCBI lineage: Eukaryota > Metazoa > Arthropoda > Insecta > Hymenoptera > Apidae > Nomada > Nomada fucata. Next base: position 17,048,793 of record OX411282.1, on the reverse strand, counting down.
AGACTCGGAATCGCGCAATTTACCATTTCCACCCGATATGTACCGAAAGAAACTAAGGATTCACTTCCTAGCCCACGATATCGTTCCATACAACGATAAATCACTCAGAGAGACTCGGAATCGCGATATTTACCTTTTCCACACGATATGTACCAATAGAAGCTAAGGATTCAGTTCCTAGCCCTTGTTATAGTTCGATATAACGATAAATCACTCAGAGAGACTCGGAATCGCGATATTTACCTTTTCCACACTATATGTACCAATAGAAGCTACGGATTCACTTCCTAGCCCTGGATATCGTTCGATACAACGATAAATTACACTGGGAGACTCGGAATCGCGATATTTACCTTTTCTACACGATATGTACCAATAGAAGCTAAGGATTCAGTTCCGAGCCCTTGTTATAGTTCGATATAACGATAAATCACTCTGGGAGACTCGGAATCGCGATATTTACCTTTTCCACACGCTGTGTATCGAAAGAACCTAAGAATTCACTTCCTAGCCCACGATATCGTTCGATATAACGATAAGTTACTCTGATAGACTCGGAATCGCGTAATTTACCATTTCCACACGATATGTACCGAAAGAAGCTAAGGATTCACTTCCTAGCCCACGATATCGTTCCATACAACGATAAATCACTCAGAGAGACTCGGAATCGCGATATTTGCCTTTTCCACACGATATGTACCAATAGAAGCTAAGGATTCAGTTCCTAGCCCTTGTTATAGTTCGATATAACGATAAATCACTCAGAGAGACTCGGAATCGCGATATTTACCTTTTCCACACGCTGTGTATCGAAAGAAGCTAAGGATTCACTTCATAGCCCACGATATCGTTCGATATAACGATAAATTACTCTGAGAGACTCGGAATCGCGTAATTTACCATTTCCACACGATATGTACCGAAAGAAGCTAAGGGTTCACTTCCTAGCCCTGGATATCGTTCGATACAACGATAAATTACTCTGACAGACTCGGAATCGCGATATATACCTTTTCCACACGCTGTGTATCGAAAGAACCTAAGGATTCACTTCCTAGCCCACGATATCGTTCGATATAACGATAAATTACTCTGATAGACTCGGAATCGCGTAATTTACCATTTCCACCCGATATGTACCAATAGAAGCTAAGGATTCAGTCCCGAGCCCTTGTTATATTTCGATATAACGATAAATCACTCTGCGAGACTCGGAATCGCGATATTTACCTTTTCCACACGCTGTGTATCGAAAGAACCTGAGGATTCACTTCCTAGCCCACGATATCGTTCGATATAACGATAAATTGCTCTGAGAGACTCGGAATCGCGTAATTTACCATTTCCACACGCTGTGTATCAAAAGACCCTAAGGATTCACTTCATAGCACTGGATATCGTTCGATACAACGATAAATTTCACTGGGAGACTCGGAATCGCGTAATTTACCATTTCCACCCGATATGTACCGAAAGAAGCTAAGGATTCACATCCTAGCCCACGATATCGTTCGATATAACTATAAATCAATCTGAGAGACTCGGTATCGCGATATTTACCTTTTCCACACGATATGTACCAATAGAAGCTAAGGATACAGTTCCGAGCCCTTGTTATAGATCGATATAACGATAAATCACTCTGGGAGACTCGGAATCGCGATATTTACCTTTTCCACACGCTGTGTATCGAAAGAACCTAAGGATTCACTTCCTAGCCCACGATATCGTTCGATATAACGATAAATTACTCTGATAGACTCGGAATCGCGTAATTTACCATTTCCACACGATATGTACCGAAAGAAGCTAAGGATTCACTTCCAAGCCCACGATATCGTTCGATATAACTATAAATCAATCTAAGAGACTCGGTATCGCGATATTTACGTTGTCCACACGCTGTGTATCGAAAGAACCTAAGGATTCACTCTTCATAGCACTGGATATCGTTCGATACAACGATAAATTTCACTGGGAGACTCGGAATCGCGTAATTTACCATTTCCACCCGATATGTACCGAAAGAAGCTAAGGATTCAGTTCCGAGCCCTTGTTATAGTTCGATATAACGATAAATCACTCTGGGAGACTCGGAATCGCGATATTTACCTTTTCCACACGCTGTGTATCGAAAGAAGCTAAGGATTCACTTCCAAGCCCACGATATCGTTCGATATAACTATAAATCAATCTGAGAGACTCGGAATCGCGATATTTACGTTTTCCACACGCTGTGTATCGAAGGAACCTAAGGATTCACTTCATAGCCCTGGATATCGTTCGATACAACGATAAATTTCACTGGGAGACTCGGAATCGCGTAATTTTCCATTTCCACCCGATATGTACCGAAAGAAGCTAAGGATTCACTTCCAAGCCCACGATATCGTTCGATATAACGATAAATCAATCTGAGAGACTCGGAATCGCGATATTTAAAATTTCCACACGCTGCGTATGGAAAGAAGATAAGGATTCACATCCTAGCCCACGATATGGTTCCATACAACGATAAATCACTCAGAGATACTCGGAATCGCGATATTTACCTTTTCCACACGATATGTACCAATAGAAGCTACGGATTCACTTCCTAGCCCTGGATATCGTTCGATACAACGATAAATCAATCTGAGAGACTCGGAATCGCGTAATTTACCATTTCCACCCGATATGTACCGAAAGAAACTAAGGATTCACTTCCTAGCCCACGATATCGTTCCATACAACGATAAATCACTCAGAGAGACTCGGAATCGCGATATTTACCTTTTCCACACGATATGTACCAATAGAAGCTAAGGATTCAGTTCCTAGCCCTTGTTATAGTTCGATATAACGATAAATTACTCTGGGAGACTCGGAATCGCGATATTTACCTTTTCCACACGCTGTGTATCGAAAGAAGCTAAGGATTCACTTCATAGCCCACGATATCGTTCGATATAACGATAAATTACTCTGAGAGACTCGGAATCGCGATATTTACCTTTTCCACACGCTGTGTATCGAAAGAAGCTAAGGATTCACTTCCAAGCCCACGATATCGTTCGATATAACTATAAATCAATCTGAGAGACTCGGAATCGCGATATTTACGTTTTCCACACGCTGTGTACCGAAAGAAACTAAGGATTCACTTCCTAGCCCACGATATCGTTCCATACAACGATAAATCACTCAGAGAGACTCGGAATCGCGATATTTACCTTTTCCACACGATATGTACCAATAGAAGCTAAGGATTCAGTTCCTAGCCCTTGTTATAGTTCGATATAACGATAAATTACTCTGGGGGACTCGGAATCGCGATATTTACCTTTTCCACACGCTGTGTATCGAAAGAAGCTAAGGATTCACTTCATAGCCCACGATATCGTTCGATATAACGATAAATTACTCTGAGAGACTCGGAATCGCGATATTTACCTTTTCCACAGGCTGTGTATCGAAAGAAGCTAAGGATTCACTTCCAAGCCCACGATATCGTTCGATATAACTATAAATCAATCTGAGAGACTCGGAATCGCGATATTTACGTTTTCCACACGCTGTGTATCGAAAGAACCTAAGGATTCACTTCATAGCCCTGGATATCGTTCGATACAACGATAAATTACACTGGGAGACTCGGAATCGCGTAATTTACAATTTCCACCCGATATGTACCGAAAGAAGCTAAGGATTCATTTGCTAGCCCACGATATCGTTCGATACAACGATAAATCAATCTGAGAGACTCGGAATCGCGTAATTTACCATTTCCACCCGATATGTACCGAAAGAAACTAAGGATTCACTTCCTAGCCCACGATATCTTTCCATACAACGATAAATCACTCAGAGAGACTCGGAATCGCGATATTTACCTTTTCCACACGATATGTACCAATAGAAGCTAAGGATTCAGTTCCTAGCCCTTGTTATAGTTCGATATAACGATAAAATACTCTGGGAGACTCGGAATCGCGATATTTACCTTTTCCACACGCTGTGTATCGAAAGAAGCTAAGGATTCACTTCATAGCCCACGATATCGTTCGATATAACGATAAATTACTCTGAGAGACTCGGAATCGCGATATTTACCTTTTCCACACGCTGTGTATCGAAAGAAGCTAAGGATTCACTTCCAAGCCCACGATATCGTTCGATATAACTATAAATCAATCTGAGAGACTCGGAATCGCGATATTTACGTTTTCCACACGCTGTGTACCGAAAGAAACTAAGGATTCACTTCCTAGCCCACGATATCGTTCCATACAACGATAAATCACTCAGAGAGACTCGGAATCGCGATATTTACCTTTTCCACACGATATGTACCAATAGAAGCTAAGGATTCAGTTCCTAGCCCTTGTTATAGTTCGATATAACGATAAATTACTCTGGGAGACTCGGAATCGCGATATTTACCTTTTCCACAGGCTGTGTATCGAAAGAAGCTAAGGATTCACTTCCAAGCCCACGATATCGTTCGATATAACGATAAATTACTCTGGGAGACTCGGAATCGCGATATTTACCTTTTCCACACGCTTTGTATCGAAAGAAGCTAAGGATTCACTTCATAGCCCACGATATCGTTCGATATAACGATAAATTACTCTGAGAGACTCGGAATCGCGATATTTACCTTTTCCACACGCTGTGTATCGAAAGAAGCTAAGGATTCACTTCCAAGCCCACGATATCGTTCGATATAACTATAAATCAATCTGAGAGACTCGGAATCGCGATATTTACGTTTTCCACACGCTGTGTACCGAAAGAAACTAAGGATTCACTTCCTAGCCCACGATATCGTTCCATACAACGATAAATCACTCAGAGAGACTCGGAATCGCGATATTTACCTTTTCCACACGATATGTACCAATAGAAGCTAAGGATTCAGTTCCTAGCCCTTGTTATAGTTCGATATAACGATAAATTACTCTGGGGGACTCGGAATCGCGATATTTACCTTTTCCACACGCTGTGTATCGAAAGAAGCTAAGGATTCACTTCATAGCCCACGATATCGTTCGATATAACGATAAATTACTCTGAGAGACTCGGAATCGCGATATTTACCTTTTCCACAGGCTGTGTATCGAAAGAAGCTAAGGATTCACTTCCAAGCCCACGATATCGTTCGATATAACTATAAATCAATCTGAGAGACTCGGAATCGCGATATTTACGTTTTCCACACGCTGTGTATCGAAAGAACCTAAGGATTCACTTCATAGCCCTGGATATCGTTCGATACAACGATAAATTGCACTGGGAGACTCGGAATCGCGTAATTTACCATTTCCACCCGATATGTACCGAAAGAAGCTAAGGATTCACATCCTAGCCCACGATATCGTTCGATATAACTATAAATCAATCTGAGAGACTCGGTATCGCGATATTTACCTTTTCCACACGATATGTACCAATAGAAGCTAAGGATTCAGTTCCGAGCCCTTGTTATAGTTCGATATAACGATAAATCACTCTGGGAGACTCGGAATCGCGATATTTACCTTTTCGACACGCTGTGTATCGAAAGAACCTAAGGATTCACTTCCTAGCCCACGATATCGTTCGATATAACGATAAATTACTCTGATAGACTCGGAATCGCGTAATTTACCATTTCCACACGATATGTACCGAAAGAAGCTAAGGATTCACTTCCTAGCCCACGATATCGTTCCATACAACGATAAATCACTCAGAGAGACTCGGAATCGCGATATTTACCTTTTCCACACGATATGTACCAATAGAAGCTAAGGATTCAGTTCCTAGCCCTTGTTATAGTTCGATATAACGATAAATCACTCAGAGAGACTCGGAATCGCGATATTTACCTTTTCCACACGCTGTGTATCGAAAGAAGCTAAGGATTCACTTCATAGCCCACGATATCGTTCGATATAACGATAAATTACTCTGAGAGACTCGGAATCGCGTAATTTACCATTTCCACACGATATGTACCGAAAGAAGCTAAGGGTTCACTTCCTAGCCCTGGATATCGTTCGATACAACGATAAATTACTCTGACGGACTCGGAATCGCGATATATACCTTTTCCACACGCTGTGTATCGAAAGAACCTGAGGATTCACTTCCTAGCCCACGATATCGTTCGATATAACTATAAATCAATCTGAGAGACTCGGTATCGCGATATTTACCTTTTCCACACGATATGTACCAATAGGAGCTAAGGATACAGTTCCGAGCCCTTGTTATAGATCGATATAACGATAAATCACTCTGGGAGACTCGGAATCGCGATATTTACCTTTTCCACACGCTGTGTATCGAAAGAAGCTAAGGATTCACTTCATAGCCCACGATATCGTTCGATATAACGATAAATTACTCTGAGAGACTCGGAATCGCGATATTTACCTTTTCCACACGCTGTGTATCGAAAGAAGCTAAGGATTCACTTCCTAGCCCTGGATATCGTTCGATACAACGATAAATTACACTGGGAGACTCGGAATCGCGTAATTTACAATTTCCACCCGATATGTACCGAAAGAAGCTAAGGATTCACTTGCTAGCCCACGATATCGTTCGATACAACGATAAATCAATCTGAGAGATTTGGAATCGCGAAATTTACCATTTCCACCCGATATGTACCAATAGAAGCTACAGATTCACTTCCTAGCCCTGGATATCGTTCGATACAACGATAAATCACTCAGAGAGACTCGGAATCGCGATATTTACCTTTTCCACACGATATGTACGAATAGAAGCTAAGGATTCAGTTCCGAGCCCTTGTTATAGTTCGATATAACGATAAATCACTCTGGGAGACTCGGAATCGCGATATTTACCTTTTCCACACGCTGTGTATCGAAAGAAGCTAAGGATTCACTTCATATCCCCAGATATCGTTCGATATAACGATAAATTACTCTGAGAGACTCGGAATCCCGATATTTACCATTTCCACACGCTGTGTATCGAAAGAACCTAAGGATTCACTTCCAAGCCCACGATATCGTTCGATATAACTATAAATCAATCTGAGAGACTCGGAATCGCGATATTTACGTTTTCCACACGCTGTGTATCGAAAGAACCTAAGGATTCACTTCATAGCCCTGGATATCGTTCGATACAACGATATATTACACTGGGAGACTCGGAATCGCGTAATTTACAATTTCCACCCGATATGTACCGAAAGAAGCTAAGGATTCACTTGCTAGCCCACGATATCGTTCGATACAACGATAAATCAATCTGAGAGATTTGGAATCGCGTAATTTACCATTTCCACCCGATATGTACCAATAGAAGCTACAGATTCACTTAGTAGCCCTGGATATCGTTCGATACAACGATAAATCACTCAGAGAGACTCGGAATCGCGATATTTACCTTTTCCACACGATATGTACCAATAGAAGCTAAGGATTCAGTTCCGAGCCCTTGTTATAGTTCGATATAACGATAAATCACTCTGGGAGACTCGGAATCGCGATATTTACCTTTTCCACACGCTGTGTATCGAAAGAAGCTAAGGATTCACTTCATATCCCCAGATATCGTTCGATATAACGATAAATTACTCTCAGAGACTCGGAATCCCGATATTTACCATTTCCACACGCTGTGTATCGAAAGAACCTAAGGATTCACTTCCAAGCCCACGATATCGTTCGATATAACTATAAATCAATCTGAGAGACTCGGAATCGCGATATTTACGTTTTCCACACGCTGTGTATCGAAGGAACCTAAGGATTCACTTCATAGCCCTGGATATCGTTCGATACAACGATAAATTTCACTGGGAGACTCGGAATCGCGTAATTTTCCATTTCCACCCGATATGTACCGAAAGAAGCTAAGGATTCACTTCCAAGCCCACGATATCGTTCGATATAACGATAAATCAATCTGAGAGACTCGGAATCGCGATATTTAAAATTTCCACATGCTGCGTATGGAAAGAAGATAAGGATTCACATCCTAGCCCACGATATGGTTCCATACAACGATAAATCACTCAGAGATACTCGGAATCGCGATATTTACCTTTTCCACACGATATGTACCAATAGAAGCTACGGATTCACTTCCTAGCCCTGGATATCATTCGATACAACGATAAATCAATCTGAGAGACTCGGAATCGCGTAATTTACCATTTCCACCTTATATGTACCGAAAGAAACTAAGGATTCACTTCCTAGCCCACGATATCGTTCCATACAACGATAAATCACTCAGAGAGACTCGGAATCGCGATATTTACCTTTTCCACACGATATGTACCAATAGAAGCTAAGGATTCAGTTCCTAGCCCTTGTTATAGTTCGATATAACGATAAATTACTCTGGGAGACTCGGAATCGCGATATTTACCTTTTCCACACGCTGTGTATCGAAAGAAGCTAAGGATTCACTTCATAGCCCACGATATCGTTCGATATAACGATAAATTACTCTGAGAGACTCGGAATCGCGATATTTACCTTTTCCACACGCTGTGTATCGAAAGAAGCTAAGGATTCACTTCCAAGCCCACGATATCGTTCGATATAACTATAAATCAATCTGAGAGACTCGGAATCGCGATATTTACGTTTTCCACACGCTGTGTATCGAAAGAACCTAAGGATTCACTTCATAGCCCTGGATATCGTTCGATACAACGATAAATTTCACTGGGAGACTCGGAATCGCGTAATTTACCATTTCCACCCGATATGTACCGAAAGAAGCTAAGGATTCACTTGCTAGCCCACGATATCGTTCGATACATCGATAAATCAATCTGAGAGACTCGGAATCGCGCAATTTACCATTTCCACCCGATATGTACCGAAAGAAACTAAGGATTCACTTCCTAGCCCACGATATCGTTCCATACAACGATAAATCACTCAGAGAGACTCGGAATCGCGATATTTACCTTTTCCACACGATATGTACCAGTAGAAGCTAAGGATTCAGTTCCTAGCCCTTGTTATAGTTCGATATAACGATAAATCACTCAGAGAGACTCGGAATCGCGATATTTACCTTTTCCACACGATATGTACCAATAGAAGCTACGGATTCACTTCCTAGCCCTGGATATCGTTCGATACAACGATAAATTACACTGGGAGACTCGGAATCGCGTAATTTACAATTTCCACCCGATATGTACCGAAAGAAGCTAAGGATTCACTTGCTAGCCCACGATATCGTTCGATACATCGATAAATCAATCTGAGAGACTCGGAATCGCGCAATTTACCATTTCCACAAGATATGTACCGAAAGAAACTAAGGATTCACTTCCTAGCCCACGATATCGTTCCATACAACGATAAATCACTCAGAGAGACTCGGAATCGCGATATTTACCTTTTCCACACGATATGTACCAGTAGAAGCTAAGGATTCAGTTCCTAGCCCTTGTTATAGTTCGATATAACGATAAATCACTCAGAGAGACTCGGAATCGCGATATTTACCTTTTCCACACGATATGTACCAATAGAAGCTAAGGATTCACTTCATAGCCCACGATATCGTTCGATATAACGATAAATTACTCTGAGAGACACGGAATCGCGATATTTACCTTTTCCACACGCTGTGTATCGAAAGAAGCTAAGGATTCACTTCCAAGCCCACGATATCGTTCGATATAACTATAAATCAATCTGAGAGACTCGGAATCGCGATATTTACGTTTTCCACACGCTGTGTATCGAAAGAACCTAAGGATTCACTTCATAGCCCTGGATATCGTTCGATACAACGATAAATTTCACTGGGAGACTCGGAATCGCGTAATTTACCATTTCCACCCGATATGTACCGAAAGAAGCTAAGGATTCACATCCTAGCCCACGATATCGTTCGATATAACTATAAATCTATCTGAGAGACTCGGTATCGCGATATTTACCTTTTCCACACGATATGTACCAATAGAAGCTAAGGATTCAGTTCCGAGCCCTTGTTATAGTTCGATATAACGATAAATCACTCTGGGAGACTCGAAATCGCGATATTTACCTTTTCCACACGCTGTGTATCGAAAGAACCTAAGGATTCACTTCCTAGCCCACGATATCGTTCGATATAACGATAAATTACTCTGATAGACTCGGAATCGCGTAATTTACCATTTCCACACGATATGTACCGAAAGAAGCTAAGGATTCACTTCCTAGCCCACGATATCGTTCCATACAACGATAAATCACTCAGAGAGACTCGGAATCGCGATATTTACCTTTTCCACACGATATGTACCAATAGAAGCTAAGGATTCAGTTCCTAGCCCTTGTTATAGTTCGATATAACGATAAATCACTCTGCGAGACTCGGAATCGCGATATTTACCTTTTACACACGCTGTGTATCGAAAGAACCTGAGGATTCACTTCCTAGCCCACGATATCGTTCGATATAACGATAAATTGCTCTGAGAGACTCGGAATCGCGTAATTTACCATTTCCACACGCTGTGTATCAAAAGACCCTAAGGATTCACTTCATAGCACTGGATATCGTTCGATACAACGATAAATTTCACTGGGAGACTCGGAATCGCGTAATTTACCATTTCCACCCGATATGTACCGAAAGAAGCTAAGGATTCACATCCTAGCCCACGATATCGTTCGATATAACTATAAATCAATCTGAGAGACTCGGAATCGCGTAATTTACCATTTCCACACGATATGTACCGAAAGAAGCTAAGGGTTCACTTCCTAGCCCTGGATATCGTTCGATACAACGATAAATTACTCTGACAGACTCGGAATCGCGATATATACCTTTTCCACACGCTGTGTATCGAAAGAACCTAAGGATTCACTTCCTAGCCCACGATATCGTTCGATATAACGATAAATTACTCTGATAGACTCGGAATCGCGTAATTTACCATTTCCACCCGATATGTACCAATAGAAGCTAAGGATTCAGTCCCGAGCCCTTGTTATATTTCGATATAACGATAAATCACTCTGCGAGACTCGGAATCGCGATATTTACCTTTTACACACGCTGTGTATCGAAAGAACCTGAGGATTCACTTCCTAGCCCACGATATCGTTCGATATAACTATAAATCAATCTGAGAGACTCGGAATCGCGATATTTACGTTTTCCACACGCTGTGTATCGAAAGAACCTAAGGATTCACTTCATAGCCCTGGATATCGTTCGATACAACGATATATTACACTGGGAGACTCGGAATCGCGTAATTTACAATTTCCACCCGATATGTACCGAAAGAAGCTAAGGATTCACTTGCTAGCCCACGATATCGTTCGATACAACGATAAATCAATCTGAGAGATTTGGAATCGCGTAATTTACCATTTCCACCCGATATGTACCAATAGAAGCTACAGATTCACTTAGTAGCCCTGGATATCGTTCGATACAACGATAAATCACTCAGAGAGACTCGGAATCGCGATATTTACCTTTTCCACACGATATGTACCAATAGAAGCTAAGGATTCAGTTCCGAGCCCTTGTTATAGTTCGATATAACGATAAATCACTCTGGGAGACTCGGAATCGCGATATTTACCTTTTCCACACGCTGTGTATCGAAAGAAGCTAAGGATTCACTTCATATCCCCAGATATCGTTCGATATAACGATAAATTACTCTCAGAGACTCGGAATCCCGATATTTACCATTTCCACACGCTGTGTATCGAAAGAACCTAAGGATTCACTTCCAAGCCCACGATATCGTTCGATATAACTATAAATCAATCTGAGAGACTCGGAATCGCGATATTTACGTTTTCCACACGCTGTGTATCGAAGGAACCTAAGGATTCACTTCATAGCCCTGGATATCGTTCGATACAACGATAAATTTCACTGGGAGACTCGGAATCGCGTAATTTTCCATTTCCACCCGATATGTACCGAAAGAAGCTAAGGATTCACTTCCAAGCCCACGATATCGTTCGATATAACGATAAATCAATCTGAGAGACTCGGAATCGCGATATTTAAAATTTCCACATGCTGCGTATGGAAAGAAGATAAGGATTCACATCCTAGCCCACGATATGGTTCCATACAACGATAAATCACTCAGAGATACTCGGAATCGCGATATTTACCTTTTCCACACGATATGTACCAATAGAAGCTACGGATTCACTTCCTAGCCCTGGATATCATTCGATACAACGATAAATCAATCTGAGAGACTCGGAATCGCGTAATTTACCATTTCCACCTTATATGTACCGAAAGAAACTAAGGATTCACTTCCTAGCCCACGATATCGTTCCATACAACGATAAATCACTCAGAGAGACTCGGAATCGCGATATTTACCTTTTCCACACGATATGTACCAATAGAAGCTAAGGATTCAGTTCCTAGCCCTTGTTATAGTTCGATATAACGATAAATTACTCTGGGAGACTCGGAATCGCGATATTTACCTTTTCCACACGCTGTGTATCGAAAGAAGCTAAGGATTCACTTCATAGCCCACGATATCGTTCGATATAACGATAAATTACTCTGAGAGACTCGGAATCGCGATATTTACCTTTTCCACACGCTGTGTATCGAAAGAAGCTAAGGATTCACTTCCAAGCCCACGATATCGTTCGATATAACTATAAATCAATCTGAGAGACTCGGAATCGCGATATTTACGTTTTCCACACGCTGTGTATCGAAAGAACCTAAGGATTCACTTCATAGCCCTGGATATCGTTCGATACAACGATAAATTTCACTGGGAGACTCGGAATCGCGTAATTTACCATTTCCACCCGATATGTACCGAAAGAAGCTAAGGATTCACTTGCTAGCCCACGATATCGTTCGATACATCGATAAATCAATCTGAGAGACTCGGAATCGCGCAATTTACCATTTCCACCCGATATGTACCGAAAGAAACTAAGGATTCACTTCCTAGCCCACGATATCGTTCCATACAACGATAAATCACTCAGAGAGACTCGGAATCGCGATATTTACCTTTTCCACACGATATGTACCAGTAGAAGCTAAGGATTCAGTTCCTAGCCCTTGTTATAGTTCGATATAACGATAAATCACTCAGAGAGACTCGGAATCGCGATATTTACCTTTTCCACACGATATGTACCAATAGAAGCTACGGATTCACTTCCTAGCCCTGGATATCGTTCGATACAACGATAAATTACACTGGGAGACTCGGAATCGCGTAATTTACAATTTCCACCCGATATGTACCGAAAGAAGCTAAGGATTCACTTGCTAGCCCACGATATCGTTCGATACATCGATAAATCAATCTGAGAGACTCGGAATCGCGCAATTTACCATTTCCACAAGATATGTACCGAAAGAAACTAAGGATTCACTTCCTAGCCCACGATATCGTTCCATACAACGATAAATCACTCAGAGAGACTCGGAATCGCGATATTTACCTTTTCCACACGATATGTACCAGTAGAAGCTAAGGATTCAGTTCCTAGCCCTTGTTATAGTTCGATATAACGATAAATCACTCAGAGAGACTCGGAATCGCGATATTTACCTTTTCCACACGATATGTACCAATAGAAGCTAAGGATTCACTTCATAGCCCACGATATCGTTCGATATAACGATAAATTACTCTGAGAGACACGGAATCGCGATATTTACCTTTTCCACACGCTGTGTATCGAAAGAAGCTAAGGATTCACTTCCAAGCCCACGATATCGTTCGATATAACTATAAATCAATCTGAGAGACTCGGAATCGCGATATTTACGTTTTCCACACGCTGTGTATCGAAAGAACCTAAGGATTCACTTCATAGCCCTGGATATCGTTCGATACAACGATAAATTTCACTGGGAGACTCGGAATCGCGTAATTTACCATTTCCACCCGATATGTACCGAAAGAAGCTAAGGATTCACATCCTAGCCCACGATATCGTTCGATATAACTATAAATCTATCTGAGAGACTCGGTATCGCGATATTTACCTTTTCCACACGATATGTACCAATAGAAGCTAAGGATTCAGTTCCGAGCCCTTGTTATAGTTCGATATAACGATAAATCACTCTGGGAGACTCGAAATCGCGATATTTACCTTTTCCACACGCTGTGTATCGAAAGAACCTAAGGATTCACTTCCTAGCCCACGATATCGTTCGATATAACGATAAATTACTCTGATAGACTCGGAATCGCGTAATTTACCATTTCCACACGATATGTACCGAAAGAAGCTAAGGATTCACTTCCTAGCCCACGATATCGTTCCATACAACGATAAATCACTCAGAGAGACTCGGAATCGCGATATTTACCTTTTCCACACGATATGTACCAATAGAAGCTAAGGATTCAGTTCCTAGCCCTTGTTATAGTTCGATATAACGATAAATCACTCTGCGAGACTCGGAATCGCGATATTTACCTTTTACACACGCTGTGTATCGAAAGAACCTGAGGATTCACTTCCTAGCCCACGATATCGTTCGATATAACGATAAATTGCTCTGAGAGACTCGGAATCGCGTAATTTACCATTTCCACACGCTGTGTATCAAAAGACCCTAAGGATTCACTTCATAGCACTGGATATCGTTCGATACAACGATAAATTTCACTGGGAGACTCGGAATCGCGTAATTTACCATTTCCACCCGATATGTACCGAAAGAAGCTAAGGATTCACATCCTAGCCCACGATATCGTTCGATATAACTATAAATCAATCTGAGAGACTCGGAATCGCGTAATTTACCATTTCCACACGATATGTACCGAAAGAAGCTAAGGGTTCACTTCCTAGCCCTGGATATCGTTCGATACAACGATAAATTACTCTGACAGACTCGGAATCGCGATATATACCTTTTCCACACGCTGTGTATCGAAAGAACCTAAGGATTCACTTCCTAGCCCACGATATCGTTCGATATAACGATAAATTACTCTGATAGACTCGGAATCGCGTAATTTACCATTTCCACCCGATATGTACCAATAGAAGCTAAGGATTCAGTCCCGAGCCCTTGTTATATTTCGATATAACGATAAATCACTCTGCGAGACTCGGAATCGCGATATTTACCTTTTACACACGCTGTGTATCGAAAGAACCTGAGGATTCACTTCCTAGCCCACGATATCGTTCGATATAACGATAAATTGCTCTGAGAGACTCGGAATCGCGTAATTTACCATTTCCACACGCTGTGTATCAAAAGACCCTAAGGATTCACTTCATAGCACTGGATATCGTTCGATACAACGATAAATTTCACTGGGAGACTCGGAATCGCGTAATTTACCATTTCCACCCGATATGTACCGAAAGAAGCTAAGGATTCACATCCTAGCCCACGATATCGTTCGATATAACTATAAATCAATCTGAGAGACTCGGTATCGCGATATTTACCTTTTCCACACGATATGTACCAATAGAAGCTAAGGATTCAGTTCCGAGCCCTTGTTATAGATCGATATAACGATAAATCACTCTGGGAGACTCGGAATCGCGATATTTACCTTTTCCACACGCTGTGTATCGAAAGAACCTAAGGATTCACTTCCTAGCCCACGATATCGTTCGATATAACGATAAATTACTCTGATAGACTCGGAATCGCGTAATTTACCATTTCCACACGATATGTACCGAAAGAAGCTAAGGATTCACTTCCTAGCCCACGATATCGTTCCATACAACGATAAATCACTCAGAGAGACTCGGAATCGCGATATTTACCTTTTCCACACGATATGTACCAATAGAAGCTAAGGATTCAGTTCCTAGCCCTTGTTATAGTTCGATATAACGATAAATCACTCTGCGAGACTCGGAATCGCGATATTTACCTTTTACACACGCTGTGTATCGAAAGAACCTGAGGATTCACTTCCTAGCCCACGATATCGTTCGATATAACGATAAATTGCTCTGAGAGACTCGGAATCGCGTAATTTACCATTTCCACACGCTGTGTATCAAAAGACCCTAAGGATTCACTTCATAGCACTGGATATCGTTCGATACAACGATAAATTTCACTGGGAGACTCGGAATCGCGTAATTTACCATTTCCACCCGATATGTACCGAAAGAAGCTAAGGATTCACATCCTAGCCCACGATATCGTTCGATATAACTATAAATCAATCTGAGAGACTCGGAATCGCGTAATTTACCATTTCCACACGATATGTACCGAAAGAAGCTAAGGGTTCACTTCCTAGCCCTGGATATCGTTCGATACAACGATAAATTACTCTGACAGACTCGGAATCGCGATATATACCTTTTCCACACGCTGTGTATCGAAAGAACCTAAGGATTCACTTCCTAGCCCACGATATCGTTCGATATAACGATAAATTACTCTGATAGACTCGGAATCGCGTAATTTACCATTTCCACCCGATATGTACCAATAGAAGCTAAGGATTCAGTCCCGAGCCCTTGTTATATTTCGATATAACGATAAATCACTCTGCGAGACTCGGAATCGCGATATTTACCTTTTACACACGCTGTGTATCGAAAGAACCTGAGGATTCACTTCCTAGCCCACGATATCGTTCGATATAACGATAAATTGCTCTGAGAGACTCGGAATCGCGTAATTTACCATTTCCACACGCTGTGTATCAAAAGACCCTAAGGATTCACTTCATAGCACTGGATATCGTTCGATACAACGATAAATTTCACTGGGAGACTCGGAATCGCGTAATTTACCATTTCCACCCGATATGTACCGAAAGAAGCTAAGGATTCACATCCTAGCCCACGATATCGTTCGATATAACTATAAATCAATCTGAGAGACTCGGTATCGCGATATTTACCTTTTCCACACGATATGTACCAATAGAAGCTAAGGATTCAGTTCCGAGCCCTTGTTATAGATCGATATAACGATAAATCACTCTGGGAGACTCGGAATCGCGATATTTACCTTTTCCACACGCTGTGTATCGAAAGAACCTAAGGATTCACTTCCTAGCCCACGATATCGTTCGATATAACGATAAATTACTCTGATAGACTCGGAATCGCGTAATTTACCATTTCCACACGATATGTACCGAGAGAAGCTAAGGATTCACTTCCAAGCCCACGATATCGTTCGATATAACTATAAATCAATCTGAGAGACTCGGTATCGCGATATTTACGTTGTCCACACGCTGTGTATCGAAAGAACCTAAGGATTCACTCTTCATAGCACTGGATATCGTTCGATACAACGATAAATTTCACTGGGAGACTCGGAATCGCGTAATTTACCATTTCCACCCGATATGTACCGAAAGAAGCTAAGGATTCACATCCTAGCCCACGATATCGTTCGATATAACTATAAATCAATCTGAGAGACTCGGTATCGCGATATTTACCTTTTCCACACGATATGTACCAATAGAAGCTAAGGATTCAGTCCCGAGCCCTTGTTATATTTCGATATAACGATAAATCACTCTGCGAGACTCGGAATCGCGATATTTACCTTTTACACACGCTGTGTATCGAAAGAACCTGAGGATTCACTTCCTAGCCCACGATATCGTTCGATATAACGATAAATTGCTCTGAGAGACTCGGAATCGCGTAATTTACCATTTCCACACGCTGTGTATCAAAAGACCCTAAGGATTCACTTCATAGCACTGGATATCGTTCGATACAACGATAAATTTCACTGGGAGACTCGGAATCGCGTAATTTACCATTTCCACCCGATATGTACCGAAAGAAGCTAAGGATTCACATCCTAGCCCACGATATCGTTCGATATAACTATAAATCAATCTGAGAGACTCGGTATCGCGATATTTACCTTTTCCACACGATATGTACCAATAGAAGCTAAGGATTCAGTTCCGAGCCCTTGTTATAGTTCGATATAACGATAAATCACTCTGGGAGACTCGGAATCGCTTTATTTACCTTTTCCACACGCTGTGTATCGAAAGAACCTAAGGATTCACTTCCTAGCCCACGATATCGTTCGATATAACGATAAATTACTCTGATAGACTCGGAATCGCGTAATTTACCATTTCCACACGATATGTACCGAAAGAAGCTAAGGATTCACTTCCAAGCCCACGATATCGTTCGATATAACTATAAATCAATCTGAGAGACTCGGTATCGCGATATTTACGTTGTCCACACGCTGTGTATCGAAAGAACCTAAGGATTCACTCTTCATAGCACTGGATATCGTTCGATACAACGATAAATTTCACTGGGAGACTCGGAATCGCGTAATTTACCATTTCCACCCGATATGTACCGAAAGAAGCTAAGGATTCACATCCTAGCCCACGATATCGTTCGATATAACTATAAATCAATCTGAGAGACTCGGTATCGCGATATTTACCTTTTCCACACGATATGTACCAATAGAAGCTAAGGATTCAGTTCCGAGCCCTTGTTATAGTTCGATATAACGATAAATCACTCTGGGAGACTCGGAATCGCGATATTTACCTTTTCCACACGCTGTGTATCGAAAGAACCTAAGGATTCACTTCCTAGCCCACGATATCGTTCGATATAACGATAAATTACTCTGATAGACTCGGAATCGCGTAATTTACCATTTCCACACGATATGTACCGAAAGAAGCTAAGGATTCACTTCCAAGCCCACGATATCGTTCGATATAACTATAAATCAATCTGAGAGACTCGGTATCGCGATATTTACGTTGTCCACACGCTGTGTATCGAAAGAACCTAAGGATTCACTCTTCATAGCACTGGATATCGTTCGATACAACGATAAATTTCACTGGGAGACTCGGAATCGCGTAATTTACCATTTCCACCCGATATGTACCGAAAGAAGCTAAGGATTCACATCCTAGCCCACGATATCGTTCCATACAACGATAAATCACTCAGAGAGACTCGGAATCGCGATATTTACCTTTTCCACACGATATGTACCAATAGAAGTTACGGATTCACTTCCTAGCCCTGGATATCGTTCGATACAACGATAAATTACACTGGGAGACTCGGAATCGCGTAATTTACAATTTCCACCCGATATGTACCGAAAGAAGCTAAGGATTCAATTGCTAGCCCACGATATCGTTCGATACAACGATAAATCAATCTGAGAGATTTGGAATCGCGAAATTTACCATTTCCACCCGATATGTACCAATAGAAGCTACAGATTCACTTCCTAGCCCTGGATATCGTTCGATACAACGATAAATCACTCAGAGAGACTCGGAATCGCGATATTTACCTTTTCCACACGATATGTACGAATAGAAGCTAAGGATTCAGTTCCGAGCCCTTGTTATAGTTCGATATAACGATAAATCACTCTGGGAGACTCGGAATCGCGATATTTACCTTTTCCACACGCTGTGTATCGAAAGAAGCTAAGGATTCACTTCATAGCCCACGATATCGTTCGATATAACGATAAATTACTCTGAGAGACTCGGAATCGCGATATTTACCTTTTCCACACGCTGTGTATCGAAAGAAGCTAAGGATTCACTTCCAAGCCCACGATATCGTTCGATATAACTATAAATCAATCTGAGAGACTCGGAATCGCGATATTTACGTTTTCCACACGCTGTGTATCGAAAGAACCTAAGGATTCACTTCATAGCCCTGGATATCGTTCGATACAACGATAAATTTCACTGGGAGACTCGGAATCGCGTAATTTACCATTTCCACCCGATATGTACCGAAAGAAGCTAAGGATTCACTTGCTAGCCCACGATATCGTTCGATACATCGATAAATCAATCTGAGAGACTCGGAATCGCGCAATTTACCATTTCCACCCGATATGTACCGAAAGAAACTAAGGATTCACTTCCTAGCCCACGATATCGTTCCATACAACGATAAATCACTCAGAGAGACTCGGAATCGCGATATTTACCTTTTCCACACGATATGTACCAGTAGAAGCTAAGGATTCAGTTCCTAGCCCTTGTTATAGTTCGATATAACGATAAATCACTCAGAGAGACTCGGAATCGCGATATTTACCTTTTCCACACGATATGTACCAATAGAAGCTACGGATTCACTTCCTAGCCCTGGATATCGTTCGATACAACGATAAATTACACTGGGAGACTCGGAATCGCGTAATTTACAATTTCCACCCGATATGTACCGAAAGAAGCTAAGGATTCACTTGCTAGCCCACGATATCGTTCGATACAACGATAAATCAATCTGAGAGACTCGGAATCGCGTAATTTACCATTTCCACCCGATATGTACCGAAAGAAACTAAGGATTCACTTCCTAGCCCACGATATCGTTCCATACAACGATAAATCACTCAGAGAGACTCGGAATCGCGATATTTACCTTTTCCACACGATATGTACCAATAGAAGCTAAGGATTCAGTTCCTAGCCCTTGTTATAGTTCGATATAACGATAATTCACTCTGGGAGACTCGGAATCGCGATATTTACCTTTTCCACACGCTGTGTATCGAAAGAAGCTAAGGATTCACTTCATAGCCCACGATATCGTTCGATATAACGATAAATTACTCTGAGAGACACGGAATCGCGATATTTACCTTTTCCACACGCTGTGTATCGAAAGAAGCTAAGGATTCACTTCCAAGCCCACGATATCGTTCGATATAACTATAAATCAATCTGAGAGACTCGGAATCGCGATATTTACGTTTTCCACACGCTGTGTATCGAAAGAACCTAAGGATTCACTTCATAGCCCTGGATATCGTTCGATACAACGATAAATTTCACTGGGAGACTCGGAATCGCGTAATTTACCATTTCCACCCGATATGTACCGAAAGAAGCTAAGGATTCACATCCTAGCCCACGATATCGTTCGATATAACTATAAATCAATCTGAGAGACTCGGTATCGCGATATTTACCTTTTCCACACGATATGTACCAATAGAAGCTAAGGATTCAGTTCCGAGCCCTTGTTATAGTTCGATATAACGATAAATCACTCTGGGAGACTCGAAATCGCGATATTTACCTTTTCCACACGCTGTGTATCGAAAGAACCTAAGGATTCACTTCCTAGCCCACGATATCGTTCGATATAACGATAAATTACTCTGATAGACTCGGAATCGCGTAATTTACCATTTCCACACGATATGTACCGAAAGAAGCTAAGGATTCACTTCCTAGCCCACGATATCGTTCCATACAACGATAAATCACTCAGAGAGACTCGGAATCGCGATATTTACCTTTTCCACACGATATGTACCAATAGAAGCTAAGGATTCAGTTCCTAGCCCTTGTTATAGTTCGATATAACGATAAATCACTCTGCGAGACTCGGAATCGCGATATTTACCTTTTACACACGCTGTGTATCGAAAGAACCTGAGGATTCACTTCCTAGCCCACGATATCGTTCGATATAACGATAAATTGCTCTGAGAGACTCGGAATCGCGTAATTTACCATTTCCACACTCTGTGTATCAAAAGACCCTAAGGATTCACTTCATAGCACTGGATATCGTTCGATACAACGATAAATTTCACTGGGTGACTCGGAATCGCGTAATTTACCATTTCCACCCGATATGTACCGAAAGAAGCTAAGGATTCACATCCTAGCCCACGATATCGTTCGATATAACTATAAATCAATCTGAGAGACTCGGAATCGCGTAATTTACCATTTCCACACGATATGTACCGAAAGAAGCTAAGGGTTCACTTCCTAGCCCTGGATATCGTTCGATACAACGATAAATTACTCTGACAGACTCGGAATCGCGATATATACCTTTTCCACACGCTGTGTATCGAAAGAACCTAAGGATTCACTTCCTAGCCCACGATATCGTTCGATATAACGATAAATTACTCTGATAGACTCGGAATTGCGTAATTTACCATTTCCACCCGATATGTACCAATAGAAGCTAAGGATTCAGTCCCGAGCCCTTGTTATATTTCGATATAACGATAAATCACTCTGCGAGACTCGGAATCGCGATATTTACCTTTTACACACGCTGTGTATCGAAAGAACCTGAGGATTCACTTCCTAGCCCACGATATCGTTCGATATAACGATAAATTGCTCTGAGAGACTCGGAATCGCGTAATTTACCATTTCCACACGCTGTGTATCAAAAGACCCTAAGGATTCACTTCATAGCACTGGATATCGTTCGATACAACGATAAATTTCACTGGGAGACTCGGAATCGCGTAATTTACCATTTCCACCCGATATGTCCCGAAAGAAGCTAAGGATTCACATCCTAGCCCACGATATCGTTCGATATAACTATAAATCAATCTGAGAGACTCGGTATCGCGATATTTACCTTTTCCACACGATATGTACCAATAGAAGCTACGGATTCACTTCCTAGCCCTGGATATCGTTCGATACAACGATAAATTACACTGGGAGACTCGGAATCGCGTAATTTACAATTTCCACCCGATATGTACCGAAAGAAGCTAAGGATTCACTTGCTAGCCCACGATATCGTTCGATACAACGATAAATCAATCTGAGAGACTCGGAATCGCGTAATTTACCATTTCCACCCGATATGTACCGAAAGAAACTAAGGATTCACTTCCTAGCCCACGATATCGTTCCATACAACGATAAATCACTCAGAGAGACTCGGAATCGCGATATTTACCTTTTCCACACGATATGTACCAATAGAAGCTAAGGATTCAGTTCCTAGCCCTTGTTATAGTTCGATATAACGATAATTCACTCTGGGAGACTCGGAATCGCGATATTTACCTTTTCCACACGCTGTGTATCGAAAGAAGCTAAGGATTCACTTCATAGCCCACGATATCGTTCGATATAACGATAAATTACTCTGAGAGACACGGAATCGCGATATTTACCTTTTCCACACGCTGTGTATCGAAAGAAGCTAAGGATTCACTTCCAAGCCCACGATATCGTTCGATATAACTATAAATCAATCTGAGAGACTCGGAATCGCGATATTTACGTTTTCCACACGCTGTGTATCGAAAGAACCTAAGGATTCACTTCATAGCCCTGGATATCGTTCGATACAACGATAAATTTCACTGGGAGACTCGGAATCGCGTAATTTACCATTTCCACCCGATATGTACCGAAAGAAGCTAAGGATTCACATCCTAGCCCACGATATCGTTCGATATAACTATAAATCAATCTGAGAGACTCGGTATCGCGATATTTACCTTTTCCACACGATATGTACCAATAGAAGCTAAGGATTCAGTTCCGAGCCCTTGTTATAGTTCGATATAACGATAAATCACTCTGGGAGACTCGAAATCGCGATATTTACCTTTTCCACACGCTGTGTATCGAAAGAACCTAAGGATTCACTTCCTAGCCCACGATATCGTTCGATATAACGATAAATTACTCTGATAGACTCGGAATCGCGTAATTTACCATTTCCACACGATATGTACCGAAAGAAGCTAAGGATTCACTTCCTAGCCCACGATATCGTTCCATACAACGATAAATCACTCAGAGAGACTCGGAATCGCGATATTTACCTTTTCCACACGATATGTACCAATAGAAGCTAAGGATTCAGTTCCTAGCCCTTGTTATAGTTCGATATAACGATAAATCACTCTGCGAGACTCGGAATCGCGATATTTACCTTTTACACACGCTGTGTATCGAAAGAACCTGAGGATTCACTTCCTAGCCCACGATATCGTTCGATATAACGATAAATTGCTCTGAGAGACTCGGAATCGCGTAATTTACCATTTCCACACTCTGTGTATCAAAAGACCCTAAGGATTCACTTCATAGCACTGGATATCGTTCGATACAACGATAAATTTCACTGGGTGACTCGGAATCGCGTAATTTACCATTTCCACCCGATATGTACCGAAAGAAGCTAAGGATTCACATCCTAGCCCACGATATCGTTCGATATAACTATAAATCAATCTGAGAGACTCGGAATCGCGTAATTTACCATTTCCACACGATATGTACCGAAAGAAGCTAAGGGTTCACTTCCTAGCCCTGGATATCGTTCGATACAACGATAAATTACTCTGACAGACTCGGAATCGCGATATATACCTTTTCCACACGCTGTGTATCGAAAGAACCTAAGGATTCACTTCCTAGCCCACGATATCGTTCGATATAACGATAAATTACTCTGATAGACTCGGAATTGCGTAATTTACCATTTCCACCCGATATGTACCAATAGAAGCTAAGGATTCAGTCCCGAGCCCTTGTTATATTTCGATATAACGATAAATCACTCTGCGAGACTCGGAATCGCGATATTTACCTTTTACACACGCTGTGTATCGAAAGAACCTGAGGATTCACTTCCTAGCCCACGATATCGTTCGATATAACGATAAATTGCTCTGAGAGACTCGGAATCGCGTAATTTACCATTTCCACACGCTGTGTATCAAAAGACCCTAAGGATTCACTTCATAGCACTGGATATCGTTCGATACAACGATAAATTTCACTGGGAGACTCGGAATCGCGTAATTTACCATTTCCACCCGATATGTCC
The DNA here is from genome assembly GCA_948146005.1 of Nomada fucata. Taxonomy (NCBI): domain Eukaryota; kingdom Metazoa; phylum Arthropoda; class Insecta; order Hymenoptera; family Apidae; genus Nomada; species Nomada fucata. Next base: position 17,024,212 of record OX411282.1, on the reverse strand, counting down.
CGAAAGAAGCTAAGGATTCACATCCTAGCCCACGATATCGTTCGATATAACTATAAATCAATCTGAGAGACTCGGTATCGCGATATTTACCTTTTCCACACGATATGTACCAATAGAAGCTAAGGATTCAGTTCCGAGCCCTTGTTATAGATCGATATAACGATAAATCACTCTGGGAGACTCGGAATCGCGATATTTACCTTTTCCACACGCTGTGTATCGAAAGAACCTAAGGATTCACTTCCTAGCCCACGATATCGTTCGATATAACGATAAATTACTCTGATAGACTCGGAATCGCGTAATTTACCATTTCCACACGATATGTACCGAAAGAAGCTAAGGATTCACTTCCAAGCCCACGATATCGTTCGATATAACTATAAATCAATCTGAGAGACTCGGTATCGCGATATTTACGTTGTCCACACGCTGTGTATCGAAAGAACCTAAGGATTCACTCTTCATAGCACTGGATATCGTTCGATACAACGATAAATTTCACTGGGAGACTCGGAATCGCGTAATTTACCATTTCCACCCGATATGTACCGAAAGAAGCTAAGGATTCACATCGTAGCCCACGATATCGTTCGATATAACTATAAATCAATCTGAGAGACTCGGTATCGCGATATTTACCTTTTCCACACGATATGTACCAATAGAAGCTAAGGATTCAGTCCCGAGCCCTTGTTATATTTCGATATAACGATAAATCACTCTGCGAGACTCGGAATCGCGATATTTACCTTTTACACACGCTGTGTATCGAAAGAACCTGAGGATTCACTTCCTAGCCCACGATATCGTTCGATATAACGATAAATTGCTCTGAGAGACTCGGAATCGCGTAATTTACCATTTCCACACGCTGTGTATCAAAAGACCCTAAGGATTCACTTCATAGCACTGGATATCGTTCGATACAACGATAAATTTCACTGGGAGACTCGGAATCGCGTAATTTACCATTTCCACCCGATATGTACCGAAAGAAGCTAAGGATTCACATCCTAGCCCACGATATCGTTCGATATAACTATAAATCAATCTGAGAGACTCGGTATCGCGATATTTACCTTTTCCACACGATATGTACCAATAGAAGCTAAGGATTCAGTTCCGAGCCCTTGTTATAGTTCGATATAACGATAAATCACTCTGGGAGACTCGGAATCGCGATATTTACCTTTTCCACACGCTGTGTATCGAAAGAACCTAAGGATTCACTTCCTAGCCCACGATATCGTTCGATATAACGATAAATTACTCTGATAGACTCGGAATCGCGTAATTTACCATTTCCACACGATATGTACCGAAAGAAGCTAAGGATTCACTTCCAAGCCCACGATATCGTTCGATATAACTATAAATCAATCTGAGAGACTCGGTATCGCGATATTTACGTTGTCCACACGCTGTGTATCGAAAGAACCTAAGGATTCACTCTTCATAGCACTGGATATCGTTCGATACAACGATAAATTTCACTGGGAGACTCGGAATCGCGTAATTTACCATTTCCACCCGATATGTACCGAAAGAAGCTAAGGATTCACATCCTAGCCCACGATATCGTTCCATACAACGATAAATCACTCAGAGAGACTCGGAATCGCGATATTTACCTTTTCCACACGATATGTACCAATAGAAGCTACAGATTCACTTCCTAGCCCTGGATATCGTTCGATACAACGATAAATTACTCTGAGAGACTCGGAATCGCGATATTTACCTTTTCCACACGCTGTGTATCTAAAGAAGCTATGGATTCACTTCCAAGCCCACGATATCGTTCGATATAACTATAAATCACTCTGGGAGACTCGGAATCGCGATATTTACATTTTCCACACGCTGTGTATCGAAAGAAGCTATGGATTCACTTCCAAGCCCACGATATCGTTCGATATAACTATAAATCAATCTGAGAGACTCGGAATCGCGATATTTACCTTTTCCACACGCTGTGTATCGACAGAAGCTAAGGATTCACTTCATAGCCCACGATATCGTTCGATATAACGATAAATTACTCTGAGAGTCTCGGAATTGCGATATTTACCTTTTCCACACGCTGTGTATCGAAAGAAGCTATGGATTCACTTCCAAGCCCACGATATCGTTCGATATAACTATAAATCAATCTGAGAGATTCGGAATCGCGATATTTACGTTTTCCACACGCTGTGTATCGAAAGAACCTGAGGATTCACTTCATAGCCCTGGATATCGTTCGATACAACGATAAATTTCACTGGGAGACTCGGAATCGCGTAATTTACCATTTCCACCCGATATGTACCGAAAGAAGCTAAGGATTCACATCCTAGCCCACGATATCGTTCCATACAACGATAAATCACTCAGAGAGACTCGGAATCGCGATATTTACCTTTTCCACACGATATGTACCAATAGAAGCTACAGATTCACTTCCTAGCCCTGGATATCGTTCGATACAACGATAAATTACTCTGAGAGACTCGGAATCGCGATATTTACCTTTTCCACACGCTGTGTATCTAAAGAAGCTATGGATTCACTTCCAAGCCCACGATATCGTTCGATATAACTATAAATCACTCTGGGAGACTCGGAATCGCGATATTTACATTTTCCACACGCTGTGTATCGAAAGAAGCTATGGATTCACTTCCAAGCCCACGATATCGTTCGATATAACTATAAATCAATCTGAGAGACTCGGAATCGCGATATTTACCTTTTCCACACGCTGTGTATCGACAGAAGCTAAGGATTCACTTCATAGCCCACGATATCGTTCGATATAACGATAAATTACTCTGAGAGACTCGGAATCGCGATATTTACCTTTTCCACACGCTGTGTATCTAAAGAAGCTATGGATTCACTTCCAAGCCCACGATATCGTTCGATATAACTATAAATCACTCTGGGTGACTCGGAATCGCGATATTTACATTTTCCACACGCTGTGTATCGAAAGAAGCTATGGATTCACTTCCAAGCCCACGATATCGTTCGATATAACTATAAATCAATCTGAGAGATTCGGAATCGCGATATTTACCTTTTCCACACGATATGTACCAATAGAAGCTAAGGATTCAGTTCCTAGCCCTTGTTATAGTTCGATATAACGATAAATCACTCAGAGAGACTCGGAATCGCGATATTTACCTTTTCCACACGATATGTACCAATAGAAGCTACGGATTCACTTCCTAGCCCTGGATATCGTTCGATACAACGATAAATTACACTGGGAGACTCGGAATCGCGTAATTTACAATTTCCACCCGATATGTACCGAAAGAAGCTAAGGATTCACTTGCTAGCCCACGATATCGTTCGATACAACGATAAATCAATCTGAGAGACTCGGAATCGCGCAATTTACCATTTCCACCCGATATGTACCGAAAGAAACTAAGGATTCACTTCCTAGCCCACGATATCGTTCCATACAACGATAAATCACTCAGAGAGACTCGGAATCGCGATATTTACCTTTTCCACACGATATGTACCAATAGAAGCTAAGGATTCAGTTCCTAGCCCTTGTTATAGTTCGATATAACGATAAATCACTCAGAGAGACTCGGAATCGCGATATTTACCTTTTCCACACGATATGTACCAATAGAAGCTAAGGATTCAGTTCCTAGCCCTTGTTATAGTTCGATATAACGATAATTCACTCTGGGAGACTCGGAATCGCGATATTTACCTTTTCCACACGCTGTGTATCGAAAGAAGCTAAGGATTCACTTCATAGCCCACGATATCGTTCGATATAACGATAAATTACTCTGAGAGACACGGAATCGCGATATTTACCTTTTCCACACGCTGTGTATCGAAAGAAGCTAAGGATTCACTTCCAAGCCCACGATATCGTTCGATATAACTATAAATCAATCTGAGAGACTCGGAATCGCGATATTTACGTTTTCCACACGCTGTGTATCGAAAGAACCTAAGGATTCACTTCATAGCCCTGGATATCGTTCGATACAACGATAAATTTCACTGGGAGACTCGGAATCGCGTAATTTACCATTTCCACCCGATATGTACCGAAAGAAGCTAAGGATTCACATCCTAGCCCACGATATCGTTCGATATAACTATAAATCAATCTGAGAGACTCGGTATCGCGATATTTACCTTTTCCACACGATATGTACCAATAGAAGCTAAGGATTCAGTTCCGAGCCCTTGTTATAGTTCGATATAACGATAAATCACTCTGGGAGACTCGAAATCGCGATATTTACCTTTTCCACACGCTGTGTATCGAAAGAACCTAAGGATTCACTTCCTAGCCCACGATATCGTTCGATATAACGATAAATTACTCTGATAGACTCGGAATCGCGTAATTTACCATTTCCACACGATATGTACCGAAAGAAGCTAAGGATTCACTTCCTAGCCCACGATATCGTTCCATACAACGATAAATCACTCAGAGAGACTCGGAATCGCGATATTTACCTTTTCCACACGATATGTACCAATAGAAGCTAAGGATTCAGTTCCTAGCCCTTGTTATAGTTCGATATAACGATAAATCACTCTGCGAGACTCGGAATCGCGATATTTACCTTTTACACACGCTGTGTATCGAAAGAACCTGAGGATTCACTTCCTAGCCCACGATATCGTTCGATATAACGATAAATTGCTCTGAGAGACTCGGAATCGCGTAATTTACCATTTCCACACTCTGTGTATCAAAAGACCCTAAGGATTCACTTCATAGCACTGGATATCGTTCGATACAACGATAAATTTCACTGGGTGACTCGGAATCGCGTAATTTACCATTTCCACCCGATATGTACCGAAAGAAGCTAAGGATTCACATCCTAGCCCACGATATCGTTCGATATAACTATAAATCAATCTGAGAGACTCGGAATCGCGTAATTTACCATTTCCACACGATATGTACCGAAAGAAGCTAAGGGTTCACTTCCTAGCCCTGGATATCGTTCGATACAACGATAAATTACTCTGACAGACTCGGAATCGCGATATATACCTTTTCCACACGCTGTGTATCGAAAGAACCTAAGGATTCACTTCCTAGCCCACGATATCGTTCGATATAACGATAAATTACTCTGATAGACTCGGAATTGCGTAATTTACCATTTCCACCCGATATGTACCAATAGAAGCTAAGGATTCAGTCCCGAGCCCTTGTTATATTTCGATATAACGATAAATCACTCTGCGAGACTCGGAATCGCGATATTTACCTTTTACACACGCTGTGTATCGAAAGAACCTGAGGATTCACTTCCTAGCCCACGATATCGTTCGATATAACGATAAATTGCTCTGAGAGACTCGGAATCGCGTAATTTACCATTTCCACACGCTGTGTATCAAAAGACCCTAAGGATTCACTTCATAGCACTGGATATCGTTCGATACAACGATAAATTTCACTGGGAGACTCGGAATCGCGTAATTTACCATTTCCACCCGATATGTCCCGAAAGAAGCTAAGGATTCACATCCTAGCCCACGATATCGTTCGATATAACTATAAATCAATCTGAGAGACTCGGTATCGCGATATTTACCTTTTCCACACGATATGTACCAATAGAAGCTACGGATTCACTTCCTAGCCCTGGATATCGTTCGATACAACGATAAATTACACTGGGAGACTCGGAATCGCGTAATTTACAATTTCCACCCGATATGTACCGAAAGAAGCTAAGGATTCACTTGCTAGCCCACGATATCGTTCGATACAACGATAAATCAATCTGAGAGACTCGGAATCGCGTAATTTACCATTTCCACCCGATATGTACCGAAAGAAACTAAGGATTCACTTCCTAGCCCACGATATCGTTCCATACAACGATAAATCACTCAGAGAGACTCGGAATCGCGATATTTACCTTTTCCACACGATATGTACCAATAGAAGCTAAGGATTCAGTTCCTAGCCCTTGTTATAGTTCGATATAACGATAATTCACTCTGGGAGACTCGGAATCGCGATATTTACCTTTTCCACACGCTGTGTATCGAAAGAAGCTAAGGATTCACTTCATAGCCCACGATATCGTTCGATATAACGATAAATTACTCTGAGAGACACGGAATCGCGATATTTACCTTTTCCACACGCTGTGTATCGAAAGAAGCTAAGGATTCACTTCCAAGCCCACGATATCGTTCGATATAACTATAAATCAATCTGAGAGACTCGGAATCGCGATATTTACGTTTTCCACACGCTGTGTATCGAAAGAACCTAAGGATTCACTTCATAGCCCTGGATATCGTTCGATACAACGATAAATTTCACTGGGAGACTCGGAATCGCGTAATTTACCATTTCCACCCGATATGTACCGAAAGAAGCTAAGGATTCACATCCTAGCCCACGATATCGTTCGATATAACTATAAATCAATCTGAGAGACTCGGTATCGCGATATTTACCTTTTCCACACGATATGTACCAATAGAAGCTAAGGATTCAGTTCCGAGCCCTTGTTATAGTTCGATATAACGATAAATCACTCTGGGAGACTCGAAATCGCGATATTTACCTTTTCCACACGCTGTGTATCGAAAGAACCTAAGGATTCACTTCCTAGCCCACGATATCGTTCGATATAACGATAAATTACTCTGATAGACTCGGAATCGCGTAATTTACCATTTCCACACGATATGTACCGAAAGAAGCTAAGGATTCACTTCCTAGCCCACGATATCGTTCCATACAACGATAAATCACTCAGAGAGACTCGGAATCGCGATATTTACCTTTTCCACACGATATGTACCAATAGAAGCTAAGGATTCAGTTCCTAGCCCTTGTTATAGTTCGATATAACGATAAATCACTCTGCGAGACTCGGAATCGCGATATTTACCTTTTACACACGCTGTGTATCGAAAGAACCTGAGGATTCACTTCCTAGCCCACGATATCGTTCGATATAACGATAAATTGCTCTGAGAGACTCGGAATCGCGTAATTTACCATTTCCACACTCTGTGTATCAAAAGACCCTAAGGATTCACTTCATAGCACTGGATATCGTTCGATACAACGATAAATTTCACTGGGTGACTCGGAATCGCGTAATTTACCATTTCCACCCGATATGTACCGAAAGAAGCTAAGGATTCACATCCTAGCCCACGATATCGTTCGATATAACTATAAATCAATCTGAGAGACTCGGAATCGCGTAATTTACCATTTCCACACGATATGTACCGAAAGAAGCTAAGGGTTCACTTCCTAGCCCTGGATATCGTTCGATACAACGATAAATTACTCTGACAGACTCGGAATCGCGATATATACCTTTTCCACACGCTGTGTATCGAAAGAACCTAAGGATTCACTTCCTAGCCCACGATATCGTTCGATATAACGATAAATTACTCTGATAGACTCGGAATTGCGTAATTTACCATTTCCACCCGATATGTACCAATAGAAGCTAAGGATTCAGTCCCGAGCCCTTGTTATATTTCGATATAACGATAAATCACTCTGCGAGACTCGGAATCGCGATATTTACCTTTTACACACGCTGTGTATCGAAAGAACCTGAGGATTCACTTCCTAGCCCACGATATCGTTCGATATAACGATAAATTGCTCTGAGAGACTCGGAATCGCGTAATTTACCATTTCCACACGCTGTGTATCAAAAGACCCTAAGGATTCACTTCATAGCACTGGATATCGTTCGATACAACGATAAATTTCACTGGGAGACTCGGAATCGCGTAATTTACCATTTCCACCCGATATGTCCCGAAAGAAGCTAAGGATTCACATCCTAGCCCACGATATCGTTCGATATAACTATAAATCAATCTGAGAGACTCGGTATCGCGATATTTACCTTTTCCACACGATATGTACCAATAGAAGCTAAGGATTCAGTTCCGAGCCCTTGTTATAGATCGATATAACGATAAATCACTCTGGGAGACTCGGAATCGCGATATTTACCTTTTCCACACGCTGTGTATCGAAAGAACCTAAGGATTCACTTCCTAGCCCACGATATCGTTCGATATAACGATAAATTACTCTGATAGACTCGGAATCGCGTAATTTACCATTTCCACACGATATGTACCGAAAGAAGCTAAGGATTCACTTCCAAGCCCACGATATCGTTCGATATAACTATAAATCAATCTGAGAGACTCGGTATCGCGATATTTACGTTGTCCACACGCTGTGTATCGAAAGAACCTAAGGATTCACTCTTCATAGCACTGGATATCGTTCGATACAACGATAAATTTCACTGGGAGACTCGGAATCGCGTAATTTACCATTTCCACCCGATATGTACCGAAAGAAGCTAAGGATTCACATCGTAGCCCACGATATCGTTCGATATAACTATAAATCAATCTGAGAGACTCGGTATCGCGATATTTACCTTTTCCACACGATATGTACCAATAGAAGCTAAGGATTCAGTCCCGAGCCCTTGTTATATTTCGATATAACGATAAATCACTCTGCGAGACTCGGAATCGCGATATTTACCTTTTACACACGCTGTGTATCGAAAGAACCTGAGGATTCACTTCCTAGCCCACGATATCGTTCGATATAACGATAAATTGCTCTGAGAGACTCGGAATCGCGTAATTTACCATTTCCACACGCTGTGTATCAAAAGACCCTAAGGATTCACTTCATAGCACTGGATATCGTTCGATACAACGATAAATTTCACTGGGAGACTCGGAATCGCGTAATTTACCATTTCCACCCGATATGTACCGAAAGAAGCTAAGGATTCACATCCTAGCCCACGATATCGTTCGATATAACTATAAATCAATCTGAGAGACTCGGTATCGCGATATTTACCTTTTCCACACGATATGTACCAATAGAAGCTAAGGATTCAGTTCCGAGCCCTTGTTATAGTTCGATATAACGATAAATCACTCTGGGAGACTCGGAATCGCGATATTTACCTTTTCCACACGCTGTGTATCGAAAGAACCTAAGGATTCATTTCCTAGCCCACGATATCGTTCGATATAACGATAAATTACTCTGATAGACTCGGAATCGCGTAATTTACCATTTCCACACGATATGTACCGAAAGAAGCTAAGGATTCACTTCCAAGCCCACGATATCGTTCGATATAACTATAAATCAATCTGAGAGACTCGGTATCGCGATATTTACGTTGTCCACACGCTGTGTATCGAAAGAACCTAAGGATTCACTCTTCATAGCACTGGATATCGTTCGATACAACGATAAATTTCACTGGGAGACTCGGAATCGCGTAATTTACCATTTCCACCCGATATGTACCGAAAGAAGCTAAGGATTCACATCCTAGCCCACGATATCGTTCCATACAACGATAAATCACTCAGAGAGACTCGGAATCGCGATATTTACCTTTTCCACACGATATGTACCAATAGAAGCTACAGATTCACTTCCTAGCCCTGGATATCGTTCGATACAACGATAAATTACTCTGAGAGACTCGGAATCGCGATATTTACCTTTTCCACACGCTGTGTATCTAAAGAAGCTATGGATTCACTTCCAAGCCCACGATATCGTTCGATATAACTATAAATCACTCTGGGAGACTCGGAATCGCGATATTTACATTTTCCACACGCTGTGTATCGAAAGAAGCTATGGATTCACTTCCAAGCCCACGATATCGTTCGATATAACTATAAATCAATCTGAGAGACTCGGAATCGCGATATTTACCTTTTCCACACGCTGTGTATCGACAGAAGCTAAGGATTCACTTCATAGCCCACGATATCGTTCGATATAACGATAAATTACTCTGAGAGTCTCGGAATTGCGATATTTACCTTTTCCACACGCTGTGTATCGAAAGAAGCTATGGATTCACTTCCAAGCCCACGATATCGTTCGATATAACTATAAATCAATCTGAGAGATTCGGAATCGCGATATTTACGTTTTCCACACGCTGTGTATCGAAAGAACCTGAGGATTCACTTCATAGCCCTGGATATCGTTCGATACAACGATAAATTTCACTGGGAGACTCGGAATCGCGTAATTTACCATTTCCACCCGATATGTACCGAAAGAAGCTAAGGATTCACATCCTAGCCCACGATATCGTTCCATACAACGATAAATCACTCAGAGAGACTCGGAATCGCGATATTTACCTTTTCCACACGCTGTGTATCTAAAGAAGCTATGGATTCACTTCCAAGCCCACGATATCGTTCGATATAACTATAAATCACTCTGGGAGACTCGGAATCGCGATATTTACATTTTCCACACGCTGTGTATCGAAAGAAGCTATGGATTCACTTCCAAGCCCACGATATCGTTCGATATAACTATAAATCAATCTGAGAGATTCGGAATCGCGATATTTACCTTTTCCACACGATATGTACCAATAGAAGCTAAGGATTCAGTTCCTAGCCCTTGTTATAGTTCGATATAACGATAAATCACTCAGAGAGACTCGGAATCGCGATATTTACCTTTTCCACACGATATGTACCAATAGAAGCTACGGATTCACTTCCTAGCCCTGGATATCGTTCGATACAACGATAAATTACACTGGGAGACTCGGAATCGCGTAATTTACAATTTCCACCCGATATGTACCGAAAGAAGCTAAGGATTCACTTGCTAGCCCACGATATCGTTCGATACAACGATAAATCAATCTGAGAGACTCGGAATCGCGCAATTTACCATTTCCACCCGATATGTACCGAAAGAAACTAAGGATTCACTTCCTAGCCCACGATATCGTTCCATACAACGATAAATCACTCAGAGAGACTCGGAATCGCGATATTTACCTTTTCCACACGATATGTACCAATAGAAGCTAAGGATTCAGTTCCTAGCCCTTGTTATAGTTCGATATAACGATAAATCACTCAGAGAGACTCGGAATCGCGATATTTACCTTTTCCACACGATATGTACCAATAGAAGCTACGGATTCACTTCCTAGCCCTGGATATCGTTCGATACAACGATAAATTACACTGGGAGACTCGGAATCGCGTAATTTACAATTTCCACCCGATATGTACCGAAAGAAGCTAAGGATTCACTTGCTAGCCCACGATATCGTTCGATACAACGATAAATCAATCTGAGAGACTCGGAATCGCGTAATTTACCATTTCCACCCGATATGTACCGAAAGAAACTAAGGATTCACTTCCTAGCCCACGATATCGTTCCATACAACGATAAATCACTCAGAGAGACTCGGAATCGCGATATTTACCTTTTCCACACGATATGTACCAATAGAAGCTAAGGATTCAGTTCCTAGCCCTTGTTATAGTTCGATATAACGATAATTCACTCTGGGAGACTCGGAATCGCGATATTTACCTTTTCCACACGCTGTGTATCTAAAGAAGCTATGGATTCACTTCCAAGCCCACGATATCGTTCGATATAACTATAAATCACTCTGGGAGACTCGGAATCGCGATATTTACATTTTCCACACGCTGTGTATCGAAAGAAGCTATGGATTCACTTCCAAGCCCACGATATCGTTCGATATAACTATAAATCAATCTGAGAGATTCGGAATCGCGATATTTACCTTTTCCACACGATATGTACCAATAGAAGCTAAGGATTCAGTTCCTAGCCCTTGTTATAGTTCGATATAACGATAAATCACTCAGAGAGACTCGGAATCGCGATATTTACCTTTTCCACACGATATGTACCAATAGAAGCTACGGATTCACTTCCTAGCCCTGGATATCGTTCGATACAACGATAAATTACACTGGGAGACTCGGAATCGCGTAATTTACAATTTCCACCCGATATGTACCGAAAGAAGCTAAGGATTCACTTGCTAGCCCACGATATCGTTCGATACAACGATAAATCAATCTGAGAGACTCGGAATCGCGCAATTTACCATTTCCACCCGATATGTACCGAAAGAAACTAAGGATTCACTTCCTAGCCCACGATATCGTTCCATACAACGATAAATCACTCAGAGAGACTCGGAATCGCGATATTTACCTTTTCCACACGATATGTACCAATAGAAGCTAAGGATTCAGTTCCTAGCCCTTGTTATAGTTCGATATAACGATAAATCACTCAGAGAGACTCGGAATCGCGATATTTACCTTTTCCACACGATATGTACCAATAGAAGCTACGGATTCACTTCCTAGCCCTGGATATCGTTCGATACAACGATAAATTACACTGGGAGACTCGGAATCGCGTAATTTACAATTTCCACCCGATATGTACCGAAAGAAGCTAAGGATTCACTTGCTAGCCCACGATATCGTTCGATACAACGATAAATCAATCTGAGAGACTCGGAATCGCGTAATTTACCATTTCCACCCGATATGTACCGAAAGAAACTAAGGATTCACTTCCTAGCCCACGATATCGTTCCATACAACGATAAATCACTCAGAGAGACTCGGAATCGCGATATTTACCTTTTCCACACGATATGTACCAATAGAAGCTAAGGATTCAGTTCCTAGCCCTTGTTATAGTTCGATATAACGATAATTCACTCTGGGAGACTCGGAATCGCGATATTTACCTTTTCCACACGCTGTGTATCGAAAGAAGCTAAGGATTCACTTCATAGCCCACGATATCGTTCGATATAACGATAAATTACTCTGAGAGACACGGATTCGCGATATTTACCTTTTCCACACGCTGTGTATCGAAAGATGCTAAGGATTCACTTCCAAGCCCACGATGTCGGTCGATATAACTATAAATCAATCTGAGAGACTCGGAATCGCGATATTTACGTTTTCCACACGCTGTGTATCGAAAGAACCTAAGGATTCACTTCATAGCCCTGGATATCGTTCGATACAACGATAAATTTCACTTTGAGACTCGGAATCGCGTAATTTACCATTTCCACCCGATATGTACCGAAAGAAGCTAAGGATTCACATCCTAGCCCACGATATCGTTCGATATAACTATAAATCAATCTGAGAGACTCGGTATCGCGATATTTACCTTTTCCACACGATATGTACCAATAGAAGCTAAGGATTCAGTTCCTAGCCCTTGTTATAGTTCGATATAACGATAAATCACTCAGAGAGACTCGGAATCGCGATATTTACCTTTTCCACACGCTGTGTATCGAAAGAAGCTAAGGATTCACTTCATAGCCCACGATATCGTTCGATATAACGATAAATTACTCTGAGAGACACGGATTCGCGATATTTACCTTTTCCACACGCTGTGTATCGAAAGATGCTAAGGATTCACTTCCAAGCCCACGATGTCGGTCGATATAACTATAAATCAATCTGAGAGACTCGGAATCGCGATATTTACCTTTTCCACACGATATGTACCAATAGAAGCTAAGGATTCAGTTCCTAGCCCTTGTTATAGTTCGATATAACGATAAATCACTCAGAGAGACTCGGAATCGCGTAATTTACCATTTCCACACGATATGTACCGAAAGAAGCTAAGGATTCACTTCCTAGCCCACGATATCGTTCCATACAACGATAAATCACTCAGAGAGACTCGGAATCGCGATATTTACCTTTTCCACACGATATGTACCAATAGAAGCTAAGGATTCAGTTCCTAGCCCTTGTTATAGTTCGATATAACGATAAATCACTCAGAGAGACTCGGAATCGCGATATTTACCTTTTCCACACGATATGTACCAATAGAAGCTACGGATTCACTTCCTAGCCCTGGATATCGTTCGATACAACGATAAATTACACTGGGAGACTCGGAATCGCGTAATTTACAATTTCCACCCGATATGTACCGAAAGAAGCTAAGGATTCACTTGCTAGCCCACGATATCGTTCGATACAACGATAAATCAATCTGAGAGACTCGGAATCGCGCAATTTACCATTTCCACCCGATATGTACCGAAAGAAACTAAGGATTCACTTCCTAGCCCACGATATCGTTCCATACAACGATAAATCACTCAGAGAGACTCGGAATCGCGATATTTACCTTTTCCACACGATATGTACCAATAGAAGCTAAGGATTCAGTTCCTAGCCCTTGTTATAGTTCGATATAACGATAAATCACTCAGAGAGACTCGGAATCGCGATATTTACCTTTTCCACACGATATGTACCAATAGAAGCTACGGATTCACTTCCTAGCCCTGGATATCGTTCGATACAACGATAAATTACACTGGGAGACTCGGAATCGCGTAATTTACAATTTCCACCCGATATGTACCGAAAGAAGCTAAGGATTCACTTGCTAGCCCACGATATCGTTCGATACAACGATAAATCAATCTGAGAGACTCGGAATCGCGTAATTTACCATTTCCACCCGATATGTACCGAAAGAAACTAAGGATTCACTTCCTAGCCCACGATATCGTTCCATACAACGATAAATCACTCAGAGAGACTCGGAATCGCGATATTTACCTTTTCCACACGATATGTACCAATAGAAGCTAAGGATTCAGTTCCTAGCCCTTGTTATAGTTCGATATAACGATAATTCACTCTGGGAGACTCGGAATCGCGATATTTACCTTTTCCACACGCTGTGTATCTAAAGAAGCTATGGATTCACTTCCAAGCCCACGATATCGTTCGATATAACTATAAATCACTCTGGGAGACTCGGAATCGCGATATTTACATTTTCCACACGCTGTGTATCGAAAGAAGCTATGGATTCACTTCCAAGCCCACGATATCGTTCGATATAACTATAAATCAATCTGAGAGATTCGGAATCGCGATATTTACCTTTTCCACACGATATGTACCAATAGAAGCTAAGGATTCAGTTCCTAGCCCTTGTTATAGTTCGATATAACGATAAATCACTCAGAGAGACTCGGAATCGCGATATTTACCTTTTCCACACGATATGTACCAATAGAAGCTACGGATTCACTTCCTAGCCCTGGATATCGTTCGATACAACGATAAATTACACTGGGAGACTCGGAATCGCGTAATTTACAATTTCCACCCGATATGTACCGAAAGAAGCTAAGGATTCACTTGCTAGCCCACGATATCGTTCGATACAACGATAAATCAATCTGAGAGACTCGGAATCGCGCAATTTACCATTTCCACCCGATATGTACCGAAAGAAACTAAGGATTCACTTCCTAGCCCACGATATCGTTCCATACAACGATAAATCACTCAGAGAGACTCGGAATCGCGATATTTACCTTTTCCACACGATATGTACCAATAGAAGCTAAGGATTCAGTTCCTAGCCCTTGTTATAGTTCGATATAACGATAAATCACTCAGAGAGACTCGGAATCGCGATATTTACCTTTTCCACACGATATGTACCAATAGAAGCTACGGATTCACTTCCTAGCCCTGGATATCGTTCGATACAACGATAAATTACACTGGGAGACTCGGAATCGCGTAATTTACAATTTCCACCCGATATGTACCGAAAGAAGCTAAGGATTCACTTGCTAGCCCACGATATCGTTCGATACAACGATAAATCAATCTGAGAGACTCGGAATCGCGTAATTTACCATTTCCACCCGATATGTACCGAAAGAAACTAAGGATTCACTTCCTAGCCCACGATATCGTTCCATACAACGATAAATCACTCAGAGAGACTCGGAATCGCGATATTTACCTTTTCCACACGATATGTACCAATAGAAGCTAAGGATTCAGTTCCTAGCCCTTGTTATAGTTCGATATAACGATAATTCACTCTGGGAGACTCGGAATCGCGATATTTACCTTTTCCACACGCTGTGTATCGAAAGAAGCTAAGGATTCACTTCATAGCCCACGATATCGTTCGATATAACGATAAATTACTCTGAGAGACACGGATTCGCGATATTTACCTTTTCCACACGCTGTGTATCGAAAGATGCTAAGGATTCACTTCCAAGCCCACGATGTCGGTCGATATAACTATAAATCAATCTGAGAGACTCGGAATCGCGATATTTACGTTTTCCACACGCTGTGTATCGAAAGAACCTAAGGATTCACTTCATAGCCCTGGATATCGTTCGATACAACGATAAATTTCACTTTGAGACTCGGAATCGCGTAATTTACCATTTCCACCCGATATGTACCGAAAGAAGCTAAGGATTCACATCCTAGCCCACGATATCGTTCGATATAACTATAAATCAATCTGAGAGACTCGGTATCGCGATATTTACCTTTTCCACACGATATGTACCAATAGAAGCTAAGGATTCAGTTCCTAGCCCTTGTTATAGTTCGATATAACGATAAATCACTCAGAGAGACTCGGAATCGCGATATTTACCTTTTCCACACGCTGTGTATCGAAAGAAGCTAAGGATTCACTTCATAGCCCACGATATCGTTCGATATAACGATAAATTACTCTGAGAGACACGGATTCGCGATATTTACCTTTTCCACACGCTGTGTATCGAAAGATGCTAAGGATTCACTTCCAAGCCCACGATGTCGGTCGATATAACTATAAATCAATCTGAGAGACTCGGAATCGCGATATTTACCTTTTCCACACGATATGTACCAATAGAAGCTAAGGATTCAGTTCCTAGCCCTTGTTATAGTTCGATATAACGATAAATCACTCAGAGAGACTCGGAATCGCGTAATTTACCATTTCCACACGATATGTACCGAAAGAAGCTAAGGATTCACTTCCTAGCCCACGATATCGTTCCATACAACGATAAATCACTCAGAGAGACTCGGAATCGCGATATTTACCTTTTCCACACGATATGTACCAATAGAAGCTAAGGATTCAGTTCCTAGCCCTTGTTATAGTTCGATATAACGATAAATCACTCAGAGAGACTCGGAATCGCGATATTTACCTTTTCCACACGCTGTGTATCGAAAGAAGCTAAGGATTCACTTCATAGCCCCCGATATCGTTCGATATAACGATAAATTACTCTGATAGACTCGGAATCGCGTAATTTACCATTTCCACCCGATATGTACCAATAGAAGCTAAGGATTCAGTCCCGAGCCCTTGTTATATTTCGATATAACGATAAATCACTCTGCGAGACTCGGAATCGCGATATTTACCATTTCCACACGATATGTACCGAAAGAAGCTAAGGGTTCACTTCCTAGCCCTGGATATCGTTCGATACAACGATAAATTACTCTGACAGACTCGGAATCGCGATATATACCTTTTCCACACGCTGTGTATCGAAAGAACCTAAGGATTCACTTCCTAGCCCACGATATCGTTCGATATAACGATAAATTACTCTGATAGACTCGGAATCGCGTAATTTACCATTTCCACCCGATATGTACCAATAGAAGCTAAGGATTCAGTCCCGAGCCCTTGTTATATTTCGATATAACGATAAATCACTCTGCGAGGCTCGGAATCGCGATATTTACCTTTTACACACGCTGTGTATCGAAAGAACCTGAGGATTCACTTCCTAGCCCACGATATCGTTCGATATAACGATAAATTGCTCCGAGAGACTCGGAATCGCGTAATTTACCATTTCCACACGCTGTGTATCAAAAGACCCTAAGGATTCACTTCATAGCACTGGATATCGTTCGATACAACGATAAATTTCACTGGGAGACTCGGAATCGCGTAATTTACCATTTCCACCCGATATGTACCGAAAGAAGCTAAGGATTCACATCCTAGCCCACGATATCGTTCGATATAACTATAAATCAATCTGAGAGACTCGGTATCGCGATATTTACCTTTTCCACGCGATATGTACCAATTGAAGCTAAGGATTCAGTTCCGAGCTCTTGTTATAGATCGATATAACGATAAATCACTCTGGGAGACTCGGAATCGCGATATTTACCTTTTCCACACGCTGTGTATCGAAAGAAGCTAAGGATTCATTTCCTAGCACACGATATCGTTCGATATAACGATAAATTACTCTGGGAGACTCCTAATCGCGTAATTTACCATTTCCACACGATATGTACAGAAAGAAGCTAAGGATTCACTTCCTAGCCCACGATATCGATCGATAAAACGATAAATTACTCTGGGAGACTCCTAATCGCGTAATTTGCCATTTCCACACGATATGTACCGAAAGAAAGTAAGGATTCACTTCCTAGCCCACGATATCGTTCCATACAACGATAAATCACTCTGGGAGACTCGGAATCGCGATATTTACCTTTTCCACACGATATGTACCGAAAGAAGCTAAGGATTCACTTCCAAGCCCACGATATCGTTCGATATAACGATAAATCAATCTGAGAGACTCGGAATCGCGATATTTACCTTTTCCACACGCTGCGTATGGGAAGAAGCTACGGATTCACTTCCTAGCCCTGGATATCGTTCGATATAACGATAAATTACTCTGGGAGACTCCTAATCGCGTAATTTACCATTTCCACACGATATGTACCGAAAGAAGCTAAGGATTCACTTCCTAGCCCACGATATCGATCGATAAAACGATAAATCACTCTGGGAGACTGGGAATCGTGATATTTACCTTTTCCACACGCTGCGTATGGGAAGAAGCTACGGATTCACTTCCTAGCCCTGGATATCGTTCGATACAACGATAAATTACACTGGAAGACTCGGAATCGCGTAATTTACCATTTCCACCCGATATGTACCGAAAGAAGCTAAGGATTCACTTCCAAGCCCACGATATCGTTCGATATAACGATAAATCAATCTGAGAGACTCGGAATCGCGATATTTACGTTTTCCGCACGTTGTGTATCGGAAGAACCTCAGGATTCACTTCATAGCCCTGGATATCGTTCGATACAACGATAAATTTCACTGGGAGACTCGGAATCGCGTAATTTACCATTTCCACCCGATATGTACCGAAAGAAGCTAAGGATTCACTTGCTAGCCCACGATAACGTTCGATACAACGATAAATCACTCTGGGAGACTCGGAATCGCGATATTTACCTTTTCCACACGCTGCGTATGGGAAGAAGCTACGGATTCACTTCCTAGCCCTGGATATCGTTCGATACAACGATAAATTTCACTGGGAGACTCGGAATCGCGTAATTTACCATTTCCACCCGATATGTACCGAAAGAAACTAAGGATTCACTTCCTAGCCCACGATATCGTTCCATACAACGATAAATCACTCTGGGAGACTCGGAATCGCGATATTTACCTTTTCCACACGCTGTGTATCGAAAGAAGCTAAGGATTCACTTCCTAGCACACGATATCGTTCGATATAACGATAAATTACTCTGGGAGACTCCTAATCGCGTAATTTACCATTTCCACACGATATGTACCGAAAGAAGCTAAGGATTCACTTCCTAGCCCACGATATCGATCGATAAAACGATAAATCACTCTGGGAGACTCGGAATCGCGATATTTACCTTTTCCACACGCTGCGTATGGGAAGAAGCTACGGATTCACTTCCTAGCCCTGGATATCGTTCGATACATCGATAAATTACACTGGGAGTCTCGGAATCGCGTAATTTACCATTTCCACCCGATATGTACCGAAAGAAGCTAAGGATTCACTTCCTAGCCCACGATAGCGTTCCATACAACGATAAATCACTCAGAGAGACTCGGAATCGCGATATTTACCTTTTCCTCACGATATGTACCGAAAGAAGCTAAGGATTCACTTCCAAGCCCACGATATCGTTCGATATAACGATAAATCACTCTGGGAGACTCGGAATCGCGATATTTACCTTTTCCACACGCTGTGTATCGAAAGAAGCTAAGGATTCATTTCCTAGCACACGATATCGTTCGATATAACGATAAATTACTCTGGGAGACTCCTAATCGCGTAATTTACCATTTCCACACGATATGTACCGAAAGAAACTAAGGATTCACTTCCTAGCCCACGATATCGTTCCATACAACGATAAATCACTCTGGGAGACTCGGAATCGCGATATTTATCTTTTCCACACGATATGTACCGAAGGAAGCTAAGGATTCACTTCCAAGCCCACGATATCGTTCGATATAACGATAAATCAATCTGAGAGACTCGGAATCGCGATATTTACCTTTTCCACACGCTGCGTATGGGAAGAAGCTACGGATTCACTTCCTAGCCCTGGATATCGTTCGATATAACGATAAATTACTCTGGGAGACTCCTAATCGCGTAATTTACCATTTCCACACGATATGTACCGAAAGAAGCTAAGGATTCACTTCCTAGCCCACGATATCGATCGATAAAACGATAAATCACTCTGGGAGACTCGGAATCGCGATATTTACCTTTTCCACACGCTGCGTATGGGAAGAAGCTACGGATTCACTTCCTAGCCCTGGATATCGTTCGATACAACGATAAATTACTCTGGGAGACTCCTAATCGCGATAGTTACCTTTTCCACACGATATGTACCGAAAGAAGCTAAGGATTCACATCCTAGCCCACGATATCGTTCGATATAACTATAAATCAATCTGAGAGACTCGGTATCGCGATATTTACCTTTTCCACACGATATGTACCAATAGAAGCTAAGGATTCAGTCCCGAGCCCTTGTTATATTTCGATATAACGATAAATCACTCTGCGAGACTCGGAATCGCGATATTTACCTTTTACACACGCTGTGTATCGAAAGAACCTGAGGATTCACTTCCTAGCCCACGATATCGTTCGATATAACGATAAATTGCTCTGAGAGACTCGGAATCGCGTAATTTACCATTTCCACACGCTGTGTATCAAAAGACCCTAAGGATTCACTTCATAGCACTGGATATCGTTCGATACAACGATAAATTTCACTGGGAGACTCGGAATCGCGTAATTTACCATTTCCACCCGATATGTACCGAAAGAAGCTAAGGATTCACATCCTAGCCCACGATATCGTTCGATATAACTATAAATCAATCTGAGAGACTCGGTATCGCGATATTTACCTTTTCCACACGATATGTACCAATAGAAGCTAAGGATTCAGTTCCGAGCCCTTGTTATAGTTCGATATAACGATAAATCACTCTGGGAGACTCGGAATCGCTTTATTTACCTTTTCCACACGCTGTGTATCGAAAGAACCTAAGGATTCACTTCCTAGCCCACGATATCGTTCGATATAACGATAAATTACTCTGATAGACTCGGAATCGCGTAATTTACCATTTCCACACGATATGTACCGAAAGAAGCTAAGGATTCACTTCCAAGCCCACGATATCGTTCGATATAACTATAAATCAATCTGAGAGACTCGGTATCGCGATATTTACGTTGTCCACACGCTGTGTATCGAAAGAACCTAAGGATTCACTCTTCATAGCACTGGATATCGTTCGATACAACGATAAATTTCACTGGGAGACTCGGAATCGCGTAATTTACCATTTCCACCCGATATGTACCGAAAGAAGCTAAGGATTCACATCCTAGCCCACGATATCGTTCGATATAACTATAAATCAATCTGAGAGACTCGGTATCGCGATATTTACCTTTTCCACACGATATGTACCAATAGAAGCTAAGGATTCAGTTCCGAGCCCTTGTTATAGTTCGATATAACGATAAATCACTCTGGGAGACTCGGAATCGCGATATTTACCTTTTCCACACGCTGTGTATCGAAAGAACCTAAGGATTCACTTCCTAGCCCACGATATCGTTCGATATAACGATAAATTACTCTGATAGACTCGGAATCGCGTAATTTACCATTTCCACACGATATGTACCGAAAGAAGCTAAGGATTCACTTCCAAGCCCACGATATCGTTCGATATAACTATAAATCAATCTGAGAGACTCGGTATCGCGATATTTACGTTGTCCACACGCTGTGTATCGAAAGAACCTAAGGATTCACTCTTCATAGCACTGGATATCGTTCGATACAACGATAAATTTCACTGGGAGACTCGGAATCGCGTAATTTACCATTTCCACCCGATATGTACCGAAAGAAGCTAAGGATTCACATCCTAGCCCACGATATCGTTCCATACAACGATAAATCACTCAGAGAGACTCGGAATCGCGATATTTACCTTTTCCACACGATATGTACCAATAGAAGCTACGGATTCACTTCCTAGCCCTGGATATCGTTCGATACAACGATAAATTACACTGGGAGACTCGGAATCGCGTAATTTACAATTTCCACCCGATATGTACCGAAAGAAGCTAAGGATTCACTTGCTAGCCCACGATATCGTTCGATACAACGATAAATCAATCTGAGAGATTTGGAATCGCGAAATTTACCATTTCCACCCGATATGTACCAATAGAAGCTACAGATTCACTTCCTAGCCCTGGATATCGTTCGATACAACGATAAATCACTCAGAGAGACTCGGAATCGCGATATTTACCTTTTCCACACGATATGTACGAATAGAAGCTAAGGATTCAGTTCCGAGCCCTTGTTATAGTTCGATATAACGATAAATCACTCTGGGAGACTCGGAATCGCGATATTTACCTTTTCCACACGCTGTGTATCGAAAGAAGCTAAGGATTCACTTCATATCCCCAGATATCGTTCGATATAACGATAAATTACTCTGAGAGACTCGGAATCCCGATATTTACCATTTCCACACGCTGTGTATCGAAAGAACCTAAGGATTCACTTCCAAGCCCACGATATCGTTCGATATAACTATAAATCAATCTGAGAGACTCGGAATCGCGATATTTACGTTTTCCACACGCTGTGTATCGAAGGAACCTAAGGATTCACTTCATAGCCCTGGATATCGTTCGATACAACGATAAATTTCACTGGGAGACTCGGAATCGCGTAATTTTCCATTTCCACCCGATATGTACCGAAAGAAGCTAAGGATTCACTTCCAAGCCCACGATATCGTTCGATATAACGATAAATCAATCTGAGAGACTCGGAATCGCGATATTTAAAATTTCCACATGCTGCGTATGGAAAGAAGATAAGGATTCACATCCTAGCCCACGATATGGTTCCATACAACGATAAATCACTCAGAGATACTCGGAATCGCGATATTTACCTTTTCCACACGATATGTACCAATAGAAGCTACGGATTCACTTCCTAGCCCTGGATATCGTTCGATACAACGATAAATCAATCTGAGAGACTCGGAATCGCGTAATTTACCATTTCCACCTTATATGTACCGAAAGAAACTAAGGATTCACTTCCTAGCCCACGATATCGTTCCATACAACGATAAATCACTCAGAGAGACTCGGAATCGCGATATTTACCTTTTCCACACGATATGTACCAATAGAAGCTAAGGATTCAGTTCCTAGCCCTTGTTATAGTTCGATATAACGATAAATTACTCTGGGAGACTCGGAATCGCGATATTTACCTTTTCCACACGCTGTGTATCGAAAGAAGCTAAGGATTCACTTCATAGCCCACGATATCGTTCGATATAACGATAAATTACTCTGAGAGACTCGGAATCGCGATATTTACCTTTTCCACACGCTGTGTATCGAAAGAAGCTAAGGATTCACTTCCAAGCCCACGATATCGTTCGATATAACTATAAATCAATCTGAGAGACTCGGAATCGCGATATTTACGTTTTCCACACGCTGTGTATCGAAAGAACCTAAGGATTCACTTCATAGCCCTGGATATCGTTCGATACAACGATAAATTTCACTGGGAGACTCGGAATCGCGTAATTTACCATTTCCACCCGATATGTACCGAAAGAAGCTAAGGATTCACTTGCTAGCCCACGATATCGTTCGATACATCGATAAATCAATCTGAGAGACTCGGAATCGCGCAATTTACCATTTCCACCCGATATGTACCGAAAGAAACTAAGGATTCACTTCCTAGCCCACGATATCGTTCCATACAACGATAAATCACTCAGAGAGACTCGGAATCGCGATATTTACCTTTTCCACACGATATGTACCAGTAGAAGCTAAGGATTCAGTTCCTAGCCCTTGTTATAGTTCGATATAACGATAAATCACTCAGAGAGACTCGGAATCGCGATATTTACCTTTTCCACACGATATGTACCAATAGAAGCTACGGATTCACTTCCTAGCCCTGGATATCGTTCGATACAACGATAAATTACACTGGGAGACTCGGAATCGCGTAATTTACAATTTCCACCCGATATGTACCGAAAGAAGCTAAGGATTCACTTGCTAGCCCACGATATCGTTCGATACAACGATAAATCAATCTGAGAGACTCGGAATCGCGTAATTTACCATTTCCACCCGATATGTACCGAAAGAAACTAAGGATTCACTTCCTAGCCCACGATATCGTTCCATACAACGATAAATCACTCAGAGAGACTCGGAATCGCGATATTTACCTTTTCCACACGATATGTACCAATAGAAGCTAAGGATTCAGTTCCTAGCCCTTGTTATAGTTCGATATAACGATAATTCACTCTGGGAGACTCGGAATCGCGATATTTACCTTTTCCACACGCTGTGTATCGAAAGAAGCTAAGGATTCACTTCATAGCCCACGATATCGTTCGATATAACGATAAATTACTCTGAGAGACACGGAATCGCGATATTTACCTTTTCCACACGCTGTGTATCGAAAGAAGCTAAGGATTCACTTCCAAGCCCACGATATCGTTCGATATAACTATAAATCAATCTGAGAGACTCGGAATCGCGATATTTACGTTTTCCACACGCTGTGTATCGAAAGAACCTAAGGATTCACTTCATAGCCCTGGATATCGTTCGATACAACGATAAATTTCACTGGGAGACTCGGAATCGCGTAATTTACCATTTCCACCCGATATGTACCGAAAGAAGCTAAGGATTCACATCCTAGCCCACGATATCGTTCGATATAACTATAAATCAATCTGAGAGACTCGGTATCGCGATATTTACCTTTTCCACACGATATGTACCAATAGAAGCTAAGGATTCAGTTCCGAGCCCTTGTTATAGTTCGATATAACGATAAATCACTCTGGGAGACTCGAAATCGCGATATTTACCTTTTCCACACGCTGTGTATCGAAAGAACCTAAGGATTCACTTCCTAGCCCACGATATCGTTCGATATAACGATAAATTACTCTGATAGACTCGGAATCGCGTAATTTACCATTTCCACACGATATGTACCGAAAGAAGCTAAGGATTCACTTCCTAGCCCACGATATCGTTCCATACAACGATAAATCACTCAGAGAGACTCGGAATCGCGATATTTACCTTTTCCACACGATATGTACCAATAGAAGCTAAGGATTCAGTTCCTAGCCCTTGTTATAGTTCGATATAACGATAAATCACTCTGCGAGACTCGGAATCGCGATATTTACCTTTTACACACGCTGTGTATCGAAAGAACCTGAGGATTCACTTCCTAGCCCACGATATCGTTCGATATAACGATAAATTGCTCTGAGAGACTCGGAATCGCGTAATTTACCATTTCCACACGCTGTGTATCAAAAGACCCTAAGGATTCACTTCATAGCACTGGATATCGTTCGATACAACGATAAATTTCACTGGGAGACTCGGAATCGCGTAATTTACCATTTCCACCCGATATGTACCGAAAGAAGCTAAGGATTCACATCCTAGCCCACGATATCGTTCGATATAACTATAAATCAATCTGAGAGACTCGGAATCGCGTAATTTACCATTTCCACACGATATGTACCGAAAGAAGCTAAGGGTTCACTTCCTAGCCCTGGATATCGTTCGATACAACGATAAATTACTCTGACAGACTCGGAATCGCGATATATACCTTTTCCACACGCTGTGTATCGAAAGAACCTAAGGATTCACTTCCTAGCCCACGATATCGTTCGATATAACGATAAATTACTCTGATAGACTCGGAATTGCGTAATTTACCATTTCCACCCGATATGTACCAATAGAAGCTAAGGATTCAGTCCCGAGCCCTTGTTATATTTCGATATAACGATAAATCACTCTGCGAGACTCGGAATCGCGATATTTACCTTTTACACACGCTGTGTATTGAAAGAACCTGAGGATTCACTTCATAGCCCACGATATCGTTCGATATAACGATAAATTACTCTGAGAGACTCGGAATCGCGATATTTACCTTTTCCACACGCTGTGTATCGAAAGAAGCTAAGGATTCACTTCCAAGCCCACGATATCGTTCGATATAACTATAAATCAATCTGAGAGACTCGGAATCGCGATATTTACGTTTTCCACACGCTGTGTATCGAAAGAACCTAAGGATTCACTTCATAGCCCTGGATATCGTTCGATACAACGATAAATTTCACTGGGAGACTCGGAATCGCGTAATTTACCATTTCCACCCGATATGTACCGAAAGAAGCTAAGGATTCACTTGCTAGCCCACGATATCGTTCGATACATCGATAAATCAATCTGAGAGACTCGGAATCGCGCAATTTACCATTTCCACCCGATATGTACCGAAAGAAACTAAGGATTCACTTCCTAGCCCACGATATCGTTCCATACAACGATAAATCACTCAGAGAGACTCGGAATCGCGATATTTACCTTTTCCACACTATATGTACCAGTAGAAGCTAAGGATTCAGTTCCTAGCCCTTGTTATAGTTCGATATAACGATAAATCACTCAGAGAGACTCGGAATCGCGATATTTACCTTTTCCACACGATATGTACCAATAGAAGCTACGGATTCACTTCCTAGCCCTGGATATCGTTCGATACAACGATAAATTACACTGGGAGACTCGGAATCGCGTAATTTACAATTTCCACCCGATATGTACCGAAAGAAGCTAAGGATTCACTTGCTAGCCCACGATATCGTTCGATACAACGATAAATCAATCTGAGAGACTCGGAATCGCGTAATTTACCATTTCCACCCGATATGTACCGAAAGAAACTAAGGATTCACTTCCTAGCCCACGATATCGTTCCATACAACGATAAATCACTCAGAGAGACTCGGAATCGCGATATTTACCTTTTCCACACGATATGTACCAATAGAAGCTAAGGATTCAGTTCCTAGCCCTTGTTATAGTTCGATATAACGATAATTCACTCTGGGAGACTCGGAATCGCGATATTTACCTTTTCCACACGCTGTGTATCGAAAGAAGCTAAGGATTCACTTCATAGCCCACGATATCGTTCGATATAACGATAAATTACTCTGAGAGACACGGAATCGCGATATTTACCTTTTCCACACGCTGTGTATCGAAAGAAGCTAAGGATTCACTTCCAAGCCCACGATATCGTTCGATATAACTATAAATCAATCTGAGAGACTCGGAATCGCGATATTTACGTTTTCCACACGCTGTGTATCGAAAGAACCTAAGGATTCACTTCATAGCCCTGGATATCGTTCGATACAACGATAAATTTCACTGGGAGACTCGGAATCGCGTAATTTACCATTTCCACCCGATATGTACCGAAAGAAGCTAAGGATTCACATCCTAGCCCACGATATCGTTCGATATAACTATAAATCAATCTGAGAGACTCGGTATCGCGATATTTACCTTTTCCACACGATATGTACCAATAGAAGCTAAGGATTCAGTTCCGAGCCCTTGTTATAGTTCGATATAACGATAAATCACTCTGGGAGACTCGAAATCGCGATATTTACCTTTTCCACACGCTGTGTATCGAAAGAACCTAAGGATTCACTTCCTAGCCCACGATATCGTTCGATATAACGATAAATTACTCTGATAGACTCGGAATCGCGTAATTTACCATTTCCACACGATATGTACCGAAAGAAGCTAAGGATTCACTTCCTAGCCCACGATATCGTTCCATACAACGATAAATCACTCAGAGAGACTCGGAATCGCGATATTTACCTTTTCCACACGATATGTACCAATAGAAGCTAAGGATTCAGTTCCTAGCCCTTGTTATAGTTCGATATAACGATAAATCACTCTGCGAGACTCGGAATCGCGATATTTACCTTTTACACACGCTGTGTATCGAAAGAACCTGAGGATTCACTTCCTAGCCCACGATATCGTTCGATATAACGATAAATTGCTCTGAGAGACTCGGAATCGCGTAATTTACCATTTCCACACGCTGTGTATCAAAAGACCCTAAGGATTCACTTCATAGCACTGGATATCGTTCGATACAACGATAAATTTCACTGGGAGACTCGGAATCGCGTAATTTACCATTTCCACCCGATATGTACCGAAAGAAGCTAAGGATTCACATCCTAGCCCACGATATCGTTCGATATAACTATAAATCAATCTGAGAGACTCGGAATCGCGTAATTTACCATTTCCACACGATATGTACCGAAAGAAGCTAAGGGTTCACTTCCTAGCCCTGGATATCGTTCGATACAACGATAAATTACTCTGACAGACTCGGAATCGCGATATATACCTTTTCCACACGCTGTGTATCGAAAGAACCTAAGGATTCACTTCCTAGCCCACGATATCGTTCGATATAACGATAAATTACTCTGATAGACTCGGAATTGCGTAATTTACCATTTCCACCCGATATGTACCAATAGAAGCTAAGGATTCAGTCCCGAGCCCTTGTTATATTTCGATATAACGATAAATCACTCTGCGAGACTCGGAATCGCGATATTTACCTTTTACACACGCTGTGTATTGAAAGAACCTGAGGATTCACTTCCTAGCCCACGATATCGTTCGATATAACGATAAATTGCTCTGAGAGACTCGGAATCGCGTAATTTACCATTTCCACACGCTGTGTATCAAAAGACCCTAAGGATTCACTTCATAGCACTGGATATCGTTCGATACAACGATAAATTTCACTGGGAGACTCGGAATCGCGTAATTTACCATTTCCACCCGATATGTCCCGAAAGAAGCTAAGGATTCACATCCTAGCCCACGATATCGTTCGATATAACTATAAATCAATCTGAGAGACTCGGTATCGCGATATTTACCTTTTCCACACGATATGTACCAATAGAAGCTAAGGATTCAGTTCCGAGCCCTTGTTATAGATCGATATAACGATAAATCACTCTGGGAGACTCGGAATCGCTTTATTTACCTTTTCCACACGCTGTGTATCGAAAGAACCTAAGGATTCACTTCCTAGCCCACGATATCGTTCGATATAACGATAAATTACTCTGATAGACTCGGAATCGCGTAATTTACCATTTCCACACGATATGTACCGAAAGAAGCTAAGGATTCACTTCCAAGCCCACGATATCGTTCGATATAACTATAAATCAATCTGAGAGACTCGATATCGCGATATTTACGTTGTCCACACGCTGTGTATCGAAAGAACCTAAGGATTCACTCTTCATTTCACTGGATATCGTTCGATACAACGATAAATTTCACTGGGAGACTCGGAATCGCGTAATTTACCATTTCCACCCGATATGTACCGAAAGAAGCTAAGGATTCACATCCTAGCCCACGATATCGTTCGATATAACTATAAATCAATCTGAGAGACTCGGTATCGCGATATTTACCTTTTCCACACGATATGTACCAATAGAAGCTAAGGATTCAGTTCCGAGCCCTTGTTATAGTTCGATATAACGATAAATCACTCTGGGAGACTCGGAATCGCGATATTTACCTTTTCCACACGCTGTGTATCGAAAGAACCTAAGGATTCACTTCCTAGCCCACGATATCGTTCGATATAACGATAAATTACTCTGATAGACTCGGAATCGCGTAATTTACCATTTCCACACGATATGTACCGAAAGAAGCTAAGGATTCACTTCCAAGCCCACGATATCGTTCGATATAACTATAAATCAATCTGAGAGACTCGGTATCGCGATATTTACGTTGTCCACACGCTGTGTATCGAAAGAACCTAAGGATTCACTCTTCATAGCACTGGATATCGTTCGATACAACGATAAATTTCACTGGGAGACTCGGAATCGCGTAATTTACCATTTCCACCCGATATGTACCGAAAGAAGCTAAGGATTCACATCCTAGCCCACGATATCGTTCCATACAACGATAAATCACTCAGAGAGACTCGGAATCGCGATATTTACCTTTTCCACACGATATGTACCAATAGAAGCTACAGATTCACTTCCTAGCCCTGGATATCGTTCGATACAACGATAAATTACTCTGAGAGACTCGGAATCGCGATATTTACCTTTTCCACACGCTGTGTATCTAAAGAAGCTATGGATTCACTTCCAAGCCCACGATATCGTTCGATATAACTATAAATCACTCTGGGAGACTCGGAATCGCGATATTTACATTTTCCACACGCTGTGTATCGAAAGAAGCTATGGATTCACTTCCAAGCCCACGATATCGTTCGATATAACTATAAATCAATCTGAGAGACTCGGAATCGCGATATTTACCTTTTCCACACGCTGTGTATCGACAGAAGCTAAGGATTCACTTCATAGCCCACGATATCGTTCGATATAACGATAAATTACTCTGAGAGACTCGGAATTGCGATATTTACCTTTTCCACACGCTGTGTATCGAAAGAAGCTATGGATTCACTTCCAAGCCCACGATATCGTTCGATATAACTATAAATCAATCTGAGAGATTCGGAATCGCGATATTTACGTTTTCCACACGCTGTGTATCGAAAGAACCTGAGGATTCACTTCATAGCCCTGGATATCGTTCGATACAACGATAAATTTCACTGGGAGACTCGGAATCGCGTAATTTACCATTTCCACCCGATATGTACCGAAAGAAGCTAAGGATTCACATCCTAGCCCACGATATCGTTCCATACAACGATAAATCACTCAGAGAGACTCGGAATCGCGATATTTACCTTTTCCACACGATATGTACCAATAGAAGCTACAGATTCACTTCCTAGCCCTGGATATCGTTCGATACAACGATAAATTACTCTGAGAGACTCGGAATCGCGATATTTACCTTTTCCACACGCTGTGTATCTAAAGAAGCTATGGATTCACTTCCAAGCCCACGATATCGTTCGATATAACTATAAATCACTCTGGGAGACTCGGAATCGCGATATTTACATTTTCCACACGCTGTGTATCGAAAGAAGCTATGGATTCACTTCCAAGCCCACGATATCGTTCGATATAACTATAAATCAATCTGAGAGACTCGGAATCGCGATATTTACCTTTTCCACACGCTGTGTATCGACAGAAGCTAAGGATTCACTTCATAGCCCACGATATCGTTCGATATAACGATAAATTACTCTGAGAGACTCGGAATCGCGATATTTACCTTTTCCACACGCTGTGTATCGAAAGAAGCTATGGATTCACTTCCAAGCCCACGATATCGTTCGATATAACTATAAATCAATCTGAGAGATTCGGAATCGCGATATTTACCTTTTCCACACGATATGTACCAATAGAAGCTAAGGATTCAGTTCCTAGCCCTTGTTATAGTTCGATATAACGATAAATCACTCAGAGAGACTCGGAATCGCGATATTTACCTTTTCCACACGATATGTACCAATAGAAGCTACGGATTCACTTCCTAGCCCTGGATATCGTTCGATACAACGATAAATTACACTGGGAGACTCGGAATCGCGTAATTTACAATTTCCACCCGATATGTACCGAAAGAAGCTAAGGATTCACTTGCTAGCCCACGATATCGTTCGATACAACGATAAATCAATCTGAGAGACTCGGAATCGCGCAATTTACCATTTCCACCCGATATGTACCGAAAGAAACTAAGGATTCACTTCCTAGCCCACGATATCGTTCCATACAACGATAAATCACTCAGAGAGACTCGGAATCGCGATATTTACCTTTTCCACACGATATGTACCAATAGAAGCTAAGGATTCAGTTCCTAGCCCTTGTTATAGTTCGATATAACGATAAATCACTCAGAGAGACTCGGAATCGCGATATTTACCTTTTCCACACGATATGTACCAATAGAAGCTACGGATTCACTTCCTAGCCCTGGATATCGTTCGATACAACGATAAATTACACTGGGAGACTCGGAATCGCGTAATTTACAATTTCCACCCGATATGTACCGAAAGAAGCTAAGGATTCACTTGCTAGCCCACGATATCGTTCGATACAACGATAAATCAATCTGAGAGACTCGGAATCGCGTAATTTACCATTTCCACCCGATATGTACCGAAAGAAACTAAGGATTCACTTCCTAGCCCACGATATCGTTCCATACAACGATAAATCACTCAGAGAGACTCGGAATCGCGATATTTACCTTTTCCACACGATATGTACCAATAGAAGCTAAGGATTCAGTTCCTAGCCCTTGTTATAGTTCGATATAACGATAATTCACTCTGGGAGACTCGGAATCGCGATATTTACCTTTTCCACACGCTGTGTATCGAAAGAAGCTAAGGATTCACTTCATAGCCCACGATATCGTTCGATATAACGATAAATTACTCTGAGAGACACGGATTCGCGATATTTACCTTTTCCACACGCTGTGTATCGAAAGATGCTAAGGATTCACTTCCAAGCCCACGATGTCGGTCGATATAACTATAAATCAATCTGAGAGACTCGGAATCGCGATATTTACGTTTTCCACACGCTGTGTATCGAAAGAACCTAAGGATTCACTTCATAGCCCTGGATATCGTTCGATACAACGATAAATTTCACTTTGAGACTCGGAATCGCGTAATTTACCATTTCCACCCGATATGTACCGAAAGAAGCTAAGGATTCACATCCTAGCCCACGATATCGTTCGATATAACTATAAATCAATCTGAGAGACTCGGTATCGCGATATTTACCTTTTCCACACGATATGTACCAATAGAAGCTAAGGATTCAGTTCCGAGCCCTTGTTATAGTTCGATATAACGATAAATCACTCTGGGAGACTCGGAATCGCGATATTTACCTTTTCCACACGCTGTGTATCGAAAGAACCTAAGGATTCACTTCCTAGCCCACGATATCGTTCCATACAACGATAAATCACTCAGAGAGACTCGGAATCGCGTAATTTACCATTTCCACACG
This sequence comes from Nomada fucata, assembly GCA_948146005.1. Lineage (NCBI taxonomy): Eukaryota > Metazoa > Arthropoda > Insecta > Hymenoptera > Apidae > Nomada > Nomada fucata. Next base: position 16,991,094 of record OX411282.1, on the reverse strand, counting down.
ATATGTACCGAAAGAAGCTAAGGATTCACTTCCTAGCCCACGATATCGTTCCATACAACGATAAATCACTCAGAGAGACTCGGAATCGCGATATTTACCTTTTCCACACGATATGTACCAATAGAAGCTAAGGATTCAGTTCCTAGCCCTTGTTATAGTTCGATATAACGATAAATCACTCAGAGAGACTCGGAATCGCGATATTTACCTTTTCCACACGCTGTGTATCGAAAGAAGCTAAGGATTCACTTCATAGCCCCCGATATCGTTCGATATAACGATAAATTACTCTGATAGACTCGGAATCGCGTAATTTACCATTTCCACCCGATATGTACCAATAGAAGCTAAGGATTCAGTCCCGAGCCCTTGTTATATTTCGATATAACGATAAATCACTCTGCGAGACTCGGAATCGCGATATTTACCATTTCCACACGATATGTACCGAAAGAAGCTAAGGGTTCACTTCCTAGCCCTGGATATCGTTCGATACAACGATAAATTACTCTGACAGACTCGGAATCGCGATATATACCTTTTCCACACGCTGTGTATCGAAAGAACCTAAGGATTCACTTCCTAGCCCACGATATCGTTCGATATAACGATAAATTACTCTGATAGACTCGGAATCGCGTAATTTACCATTTCCACCCGATATGTACCAATAGAAGCTAAGGATTCAGTCCCGAGCCCTTGTTATATTTCGATATAACGATAAATCACTCTGCGAGACTCGGAATCGCGATATTTACCTTTTACACACGCTGTGTATCGAAAGAACCTGAGGATTCACTTCCTAGCCCACGATATCGTTCGATATAACGATAAATTGCTCCGAGAGACTCGGAATCGCGTAATTTACCATTTCCACACGCTGTGTATCAAAAGACCCTAAGGATTCACTTCATAGCACTGGATATCGTTCGATACAACGATAAATTTCACTGGGAGACTCGGAATCGCGTAATTTACCATTTCCACCCGATATGTACCGAAAGAAGCTAAGGATTCACATCCTAGCCCACGATATCGTTCGATATAACTATAAATCAATCTGAGAGACTCGGTATCGCGATATTTACCTTTTCCACGCGATATGTACCAATTGAAGCTAAGGATTCAGTTCCGAGCTCTTGTTATAGATCGATATAACGATAAATCACTCTGGGAGACTCGGAATCGCGATATTTACCTTTTCCACACGCTGTGTATCGAAAGAAGCTAAGGATTCATTTCCTAGCACACGATATCGTTCGATATAACGATAAATTACTCTGGGAGACTCCTAATCGCGTAATTTACCATTTCCACACGATATGTACAGAAAGAAGCTAAGGATTCACTTCCTAGCCCACGATATCGATCGATAAAACGATAAATTACTCTGGGAGACTCCTAATCGCGTAATTTGCCATTTCCACACGATATGTACCGAAAGAAAGTAAGGATTCACTTCCTAGCCCACGATATCGTTCCATACAACGATAAATCACTCTGGGAGACTCGGAATCGCGATATTTACCTTTTCCACACGATATGTACCGAAAGAAGCTAAGGATTCACTTCCAAGCCCACGATATCGTTCGATATAACGATAAATCAATCTGAGAGACTCGGAATCGCGATATTTACCTTTTCCACACGCTGCGTATGGGAAGAAGCTACGGATTCACTTCCTAGCCCTGGATATCGTTCGATATAACGATAAATTACTCTGGGAGACTCCTAATCGCGTAATTTACCATTTCCACACGATATGTACCGAAAGAAGCTAAGGATTCACTTCCTAGCCCACGATATCGATCGATAAAACGATAAATCACTCTGGGAGACTGGGAATCGTGATATTTACCTTTTCCACACGCTGCGTATGGGAAGAAGCTACGGATTCACTTCCTAGCCCTGGATATCGTTCGATACAACGATAAATTACACTGGAAGACTCGGAATCGCGTAATTTACCATTTCCACCCGATATGTACCGAAAGAAGCTAAGGATTCACTTCCAAGCCCACGATATCGTTCGATATAACGATAAATCAATCTGAGAGACTCGGAATCGCGATATTTACGTTTTCCGCACGTTGTGTATCGGAAGAACCTCAGGATTCACTTCATAGCCCTGGATATCGTTCGATACAACGATAAATTTCACTGGGAGACTCGGAATCGCGTAATTTACCATTTCCACCCGATATGTACCGAAAGAAGCTAAGGATTCACTTGCTAGCCCACGATAACGTTCGATACAACGATAAATCACTCTGGGAGACTCGGAATCGCGATATTTACCTTTTCCACACGCTGCGTATGGGAAGAAGCTACGGATTCACTTCCTAGCCCTGGATATCGTTCGATACAACGATAAATTTCACTGGGAGACTCGGAATCGCGTAATTTACCATTTCCACCCGATATGTACCGAAAGAAACTAAGGATTCACTTCCTAGCCCACGATATCGTTCCATACAACGATAAATCACTCTGGGAGACTCGGAATCGCGATATTTACCTTTTCCACACGCTGTGTATCGAAAGAAGCTAAGGATTCACTTCCTAGCACACGATATCGTTCGATATAACGATAAATTACTCTGGGAGACTCCTAATCGCGTAATTTACCATTTCCACACGATATGTACCGAAAGAAACTGTTACGCGGCAAACCCGCGGAACCCATACCAAAATAAATGGCTACCCCCATAAAAATACGGCTAGCAATCGGTACAAAGAACAACCTTCGATGTGCAGATTGTTAGGGCGTTTATGACGCGCAAGTAATAGAACTGTTTTTGAGGAAGTCGTTTTATTCTATAATCCGTCGAAGTATACGAAATTACGCACATACGCCCTCAGCAGTTAATTGCATGCGTCATAAACGTGAGTTTCCAAAGGGGCCTCGCAGCTGGGACCCAGATGGCACGACCAGGTAAAGCTCTAGGACCCCGGTGGAAATTCCGTGGCGTTGCCAAATAATCTGCAACGTTTAAGGACGCACCCCCCCCCCCTTTAGGAAACGCGCTTCGGGCGCTAAGGAAGGGTGCGACCACACCTTAAAAACACGCTGATTGGAAATTAGTCATTTTTCCTAATGTCCAATCAGCGTGCCTAAAACACACTTCCGAGTCGATGTGCTGGAGTACATTCGACGAGGAAGTCAGTCTAAGACGGTCTAGGACAGGGTCCAAGACAGGGTCCTACCCAGCACACTGAAAAGGAGAAGCAGTATCCTCTCCTTCTTCAGGTGTTTGTCTTCTTCTCGAGAGTGCAAGTTAAAGTATCATCTTTTCATTTCGTTAACTTGTCTTCACTCAGAAGCAGGAGAAACCGTAATAATCTCCTACTTCAAATCAAACGGGAAACGTCATCTTCTCATAAATTTGTTCACTGTACAGTATACTAAGCACCATTGTACGATCCGTTATATCTTTCTTCGTTAATAGAAATTAAACCAGTTATCAATCGTTACGTTAAACGAGCATTTATTCAATATACTACCCCTATCTCCTTAATCGGTCGTAGGGTCATACGTGCGCGACGGTGTCGAAGAAATTCGGAACGGAGATTTACGACCTCCGTATACTAAGGATCTCGTTACATCCGATGGTAGCATCGAAGCCGCGTATTGCGTAAAAACATTTGGTCCTTCGAGCCGGATTTCCAGTGACGTGTGGGTTACATACATTTTAAACCAAGTGTAACTGTTAACAGTGAAACAAACATTGAAAAACGTTGTATTGTGAGTGTACTAGTGCACAGTCTGCATCGTTCGCAACCATTAAAAGCGAACTCGCACCACAACACAACCGAATAGCTCACACTATTCAAGAATCGTCATTCCACCTTGGACGAGGGTGCAACTTGAGGACCACGCAGCGACCTTTGGACCTTCCAACGTCAACGCAGCCTCCTTAACAAGGAACATCCAAGGATATCGCAGGGAACTTCAGTAAAGTTCTCGCATCATAAATATCCACATCGTACAACTGGATCTCACCAGATCCAGATCAACCAGTGCTGAATTCCACAGCATCCGCCCAGAACATTCAACAGAAGCAAACGGACTGCTGCAGCTGCCTACGATTGCCACCGCACCGAAGCGCAGCAGCATTTCAAACATCACAAAACTCCGTGTGGGTGAGTAAAAACAAGTCATCGTCCTCACACAGATAATTTCCTTTCTCTCGGCCCTCTTTCCTTGAGCATCAGAGCTATCTAATGACAGTCTAAAATCGTTACGCGAAACTGCCAGCACTATGGCAGAAATACACGATAACGTTACGAGTGCTGTCGTAGACAATTTTAAACATCTTGTCGTCATACGACAATCATTCATGTTCAAATTATTCGATCTTCAAGACTTTCTAAATTCACCGGCATGTCGTACCGATTTGTTCACGCTAGAGCAACGTATGAGGGATAGTGAATCGTGGATAGATGAATTTGAATCACTATATATACGAATCCAAGACCTCGTATCGGGCACCACAGCTGAGGAGTTCAATTTACTTGATCGCGAAATGTTTATGGATGTATTTTCTGAGACCAGAGAAAGGGGTTCTTATCTAATCGCCTCATTAAAAAAGAAACAAGCATCAAATATAATACAGAGCGTACCATTCCACGCAATCAGTTTTACAACCATTGTAGATCCTCGTCGCGACATTGAAACGCGACCAGCAGAACATTCAATCGATAACCTCGAGATCGATAAGCTAGAATCCGTCTGTAACGTATGCGATCTCCTGAGTTCTCCCGTCGACGAGACTCAGACTAAAGAAGAGCCTTCTTCTCATCCAATCGTTCCAATCACGTCAGGTCATTACCGAACGCGAAAGAATCCTATTAAAAAGCCTAAGAAAATCAGTCTACCTGCGACTCACGTTCCAACGCGCGAATCGTCAAAAAGGACAGTGGGCATAACCCACGCGCAGGTAACGGAACCTGTCAGAACCGGCCGTTTCAGAAGGTGCCCAAAAATCGGAGGGAAACCTTATATCAGGAAGCAAGCTTCCTCTTATTACACCAGTACTAATGCAACAAGGTACATTTATACCAAATTAGCTATTAGGAAACGTCGAAAACGGGATACGTCAAATCGGACAGCATGTACAACCTCCGCACAGGTGATTCAGCTGATCAAATCCGGTCTTCATGAAAATTCCACTAAGGTGAAGATTCCCATTGTACATTCTCAAGAGCACATACGTTCTTCAGTCAAATCATATACGGCGTCAACCGTGATACTAGAACGCCGATTATTAAAACTTACGCACGGCCATTTAATCCGTCGTAAAGACTTCAAAGACAATCACTTCTCCATATCGATGTCTAATATTTCATTAAATGTAGCATCAACTACTCTTTGGGATCCTTGTAAACGAGAATTCTCTGACATAGCATTAGTAGGGAATATCCAAAACGCCGATTCGCGAAAACCACCGGTCCAGCGGAATCATCAGAGGAACATACAATTCTTCTATTCCAACAGGATCAGGCTCAAGACTCGTTCTGAATTCATTCTTTCCGGCCTGACCATCCTACCGAAAAGGGTCAGAGCCTATTTCAGTAATTAACACAATTACTGCACGCATAGAGGTCGTCAATAATCCATACACTCGTGACAAACCATTTCCAAGCTTGTAATCGCGATGTGATTGCAAGTTCGATATCACGAAAAGACGAACCACTTCTATGACGCGTTTTCCATTTTAAATGTAACTACGTAATCGGATCCTTGGAAACAGATAGCCGTCTAATACGCAATCAAACTGCTCCTAATGTGCATAAAACACATAGCAGTAACAATAATATTATTAATTCCATCATGTATTTTAACTTCTACTTCATTTGTATTATTATCATTCTAAATGTAGTAAGACTCGAACTTGTTGTTAGAATACTCTTGTTTATTACGTCTTCGATAAACAATAGAAGTCGTAGGGAAGCAGGCAGTAATCTCACCGCGGCAGGTATAGCCTACAGGGCGACCTACCTGGCCGTCCAACATCGTTCGCCTTACACTGTCTACCTGGACTTGACAAGCGCCAGTTTTAGCGTCAGACAGGAATAATAATCATAAAACAATCAAGATACAAATTAATATAATATTCCTTTCGTTGCAAACCCTACACGGACATGTGCAAACGTGTAAGCAAATTAGGCAGGCACGATTCCGAAACGAATTATGGTAAATCAAGACGTAATTCTTGAAACCAACTTTTGATCACGATACGAAGTTCCTATAGCCAAGCACCATTCATGCTTATCTTCCGACTCCCATGACGTCCTTTCTTTAGCACCTATCCAATTCCTGATAGGTGACTTGTTGAGAAACCTACCGGAGTACAACCTTGCTGATGTGCGAATTCATAAATTGCCTCGGCAGCATGACCAACACTGCCATAATAACACCACTGCGAGAGCGAGTGGCAAATCGAATGTTTACAGGAGCTGCACACTGCACGGACGTGGCACAGTGCAGACTCTTCGATTGTCAAGAAAGGTACCATGGAGTCATCAGAGAAGATCGCTAACCATCTCCTCATGCAGCTTCGAACGAGCGGCCATCGCCCAACCAGCAGAAGATGACACAATCAGTGTGTTATCAGCTAACGCATCATCATGCTCAATGGAGACTACTTGCGTATTAGTCTTCCTTGCGTATTGTATATTACATATCCTGTACAAACGCTCAGAACACACCCAGACTCCGACGGACTTGTTCGTGCTGTGACAATTAAAACAGTCACGAACATGCTAGATCGGAGTGTGTAACAACTGGTACCCTTACCTTACCAGCCCGGAGACAAGGACAGCGATCCGGCAGAGCCAGCATATACGAACAAGGCTTACTGAACCTCAGGTTCAGCTCTTTAGAATTAAGATTACTTATCATATCTAATTCATCGTTTATAATACGCATTTCATTATACATATACACCTTTCCTACCTACTGTTGATCGTTGCTCTCTCAACGGGGGGAGGATGTTACGCGGCAAACCCGCGGAACCCATACCAAAATAAATGGCTACCCCCATAAAAATACGGCTAGCAATCGGTACAAAGAACAACCTTCGATGTGCAGATTGTTAGGGCGTTTATGACGCGCAAGTAATAGAACTGTTTTTGAGGAAGTCGTTTTATTCTATAATCCGTCGAAGTATACGAAATTACGCACATACGCCCTCAGCAGTTAATTGCATGCGTCATAAACGTGAGTTTCCAAAGGGGCCTCGCAGCTGGGACCCAGATGGCACGACCAGGTAAAGCTCTAGGACCCCGGTGGAAATTCCGTGGCGTTGCCAAATAATCTGCAACGTTTAAGGACGCACCCCCCCCCCCCCCTTTAGGAAACGCGCTTCGGGCGCTAAGGAAGGGTGCGACCACACCTTAAAAACACGCTGATTGGAAATTAGTCATTTTTCCTAATGTCCAATCAGCGTGCCTAAAACACACTTCCGAGTCGATGTGCTGGAGTACATTCGACGAGGAAGTCAGTCTAAGACGGTCTAGGACAGGGTCCAAGACAGGGTCCTACCCAGCACACTGAAAAGGAGAAGCAGTATCCTCTCCTTCTTCAGGTGTTTGTCTTCTTCTCGAGAGTGCAAGTTAAAGTATCATCTTTTCATTTCGTTAACTTGTCTTCACTCAGAAGCAGGAGAAACCGTAATAATCTCCTACTTCAAATCAAACGGGAAACGTCATCTTCTCATAAATTTGTTCACTGTACAGTATACTAAGCACCATTGTACGATCCGTTATATCTTTCTTCGTTAATAGAAATTAAACCAGTTATCAATCGTTACGTTAAACGAGCATTTATTCAATATACTACCCCTATCTCCTTAATCGGTCGTAGGGTCATACGTGCGCGACGGTGTCGAAGAAATTCGGAACGGAGATTTACGACCTCCGTATACTAAGGATCTCGTTACATCCGATGGTAGCATCGAAGCCGCGTATTGCGTAAAAACAGAAACTAAGGATTCACTTCCTAGCCCACGATATCGTTCCATACAACGATAAATCACTCTGGGAGACTCGGAATCGCGATATTTACCTTTTCCACACGATATGTACCGAAAGAAGCTAAGGATTCACTTCCAAGCCCACGATATCGTTCGATATAACGATAAATCAATCTGAGAGACTCGGAATCGCGATATTTACGTTTATCCGCACGTTGTGTATCGGAAGAACCTAAGGATTCACTTCATAGCCCTGGATATCGTTCGATACAACGATAAATTTCACTGGGAGACTCGGAATCGCGTAATTTACCATTTCCACCCGATATGTACCGAAAGAAGCTAAGGATTCACATCCTAGCCCACGATATCGTTCCATACAACGATAAATCACTCAGAGAGACTCGGAATCGCGATATTTATCTTTTCCACACGATATGTACCGAAGGAAGCTAAGGATTCACTTCCAAGCCCACGATATCGTTCGATATAACGATAAATTACTCTGGGAGACTCCTAATCGCGTAATTTACCATTTCCACACGAAATGTACCGAAAGAAGCTAAGGATTCACTTCCTAGCCCACGATATCGATCGATAAAACGATAAATCACTCTGGGAGACTCGGAATCGCGATATTTACCTTTTCCACACGCTGCGTATGGGAAGAAGCTACGGATTCACTTCCTAGCCCTGGATATCGTTCGATACAACGATAAATTACTCTGGGAGACTCCTAATCGCGATAGTTACCTTTTCCACACGATATGTACCGAAAGAAGCTAAGGATTCACTTCCAAGCCCACAATATCGTTCGATATAACGATAAATCACTCTGGGAGACTCGGAATCGCGATATTTACCTTTTCCACACGATTTGTACCAATAGAAGCTAAGGATTCAGTTCCTAGCCCTCGATGTCGTTCGATATAACGATAAATCACTCTGAGAGACTCGGAATCGCGATATTTACCTTTTCCACACGCTGTGTATCGAAAGAACCTAAGGATTCACTTCATAGCCCTGGATATCGTTCGATACAACGATAAATTTCACTGGGAGACTCGGAATCGCGTAATTTACCATTTCCACCCGATATGTACCGAAAGAAACTAAGGATTCACTTCCTAGCCCACGATATCGTTCCATACAACGATAAATCACTCTGGGAGACTCGGAATCGCGATATTTACCTTTTCCACACGCTGCGTATGGGAAGAAGCTACGGATTCACTTCCTAGCCCTGGATATCGTTCGATACAACGATAAATTACACTGGGAGTCTCGGAATCGCGTAATTTACCATTTCCACCCGATATGTACCGAAAGAAGCTAAGGATTCACTTCCTAGCCCACGATAGCGTTCCATACAACGATAAATCACTCAGAGAGACTCGGAATCGCGATATTTACCTTTTCCTCACGATATGTACCGAAAGAAGCTAAGGATTCACTTCCAAGCCCACGATATCGTTCGATATAACGATAAATCACTCTGGGAGACTCGGAATCGCGATATTTACCTTTTCCACACGCTGTGTATCGAAAGAAGCTAAGGATTCATTTCCTAGCACACGATATCGTTCGATATAACGATAAATTACTCTGGGAGACTCCTAATCGCGTAATTTACCATTTCCACACGATATGTACAGAAAGAAGCTAAGGATTCACTTCCTAGCCCACGATATCGATCGATAAAACGATAAATTACTCTGGGAGACTCCTAATCGCGTAATTTACCATTTCCACACGATATGTACCGAAAGAAACTAAGGATTCACTTCCTAGCCCACGATATCGTTCCATACAACGATAAATCACTCTGGGAGACTCGGAATCGCGATATTTACCTTTTCCACACGATATGTACCGAAAGAAGCTAAGGATTCACTTCCAAGCCCACGATATCGTTCGATATAACGATAAATCAATCTGAGAGACTCGGAATCGCGATATTTACGTTTATCCGCACGTTGTGTATCGGAAGAACCTAAGGATTCACTTCATAGCCCTGGATATCGTTCGATACAACGATAAATTTCACTGGGAGACTCGGAATCGCGTAATTTACCATTTCCACCCGATATGTACCGAAAGAAACTAAGGATTCACATCCTAGCCCACGATATCGTTCCATACAACGATAAATCACTCAGAGAGACTCGGAATCGCGATATTTACCTTTTCCACACGATATGTACCGAAGGAAGCTAAGGATTCACTTCCAAGCCCACGATATCGTTCGATATAACGATAAATCAATCTGAGAGACTCGGAATCGCGATATTTACGTTTTCCGCACGCTGTGTATCGAAAGAACCTAAGGATTCACATCATAGCCCTGGATATCGTTCGATACAACGATAAATTTCACTGGGAGACTCGGAATCGCGTAATTTATCATTTCCACCCGATATGTACGGAAAGAAGCTAAGGATTCACTTGCTAGCCCACGATAACGTTCGATACAACGATAAATCACTCTGGGAGACTCGGAATCGCGATATTTACCTATTCCACACGCTGCGTATGGGAAGAAGCTACGGATTCACATCCTAGCCCTGGATATCGTTCGATACAACGATAAATTACACTGGGAGTCTCGGAATCGCGTAATTTACCACTTCCACCCGATATGTACCGAAAGAAGCTAAGGATTCACTTCCTAGCCCACGATATCGTTCGATATAACGATAAATCACTCTGAGAGACTCGGAATCGCGATATTTACCTTTTCCACACGCTGTGTATCGAAAGAAGCTAAGGATTCACTTCCTAGCACACGATATCGTTCGATATAACGATAAATTACTCTGGGAGACTCCTAATCGCGTAATTTACCATTTCCACACGATATGTACCGAAAGAAACTAAGGATTCACTTCCTAGCCCACGATATCGTTCCATACAACGATAAATCACTCAGAGAGACTCGAAATCGCGATATTTACCTTATCCACACGATATGTACCGAAAGAAGCTAAGGATTCACTTCCAAGCCCACGATATCGTTCGATATAACGATAAATCAATCTGAGAGACTCGGAATCGCGATATTTACGTTTTCCGCACGCTGTGTATCGGAAGAACCTAAGGATTCACTTCATAGCCCTGGATATCGTTCGATACAACGATAAATTTCACTGGGAGACTCGGAATCGCGTAATTTACCATTTCCACCCGATATGTACCGAAAGAAACTAAGGATTCACTTCCTAGCCCACGATATCGTTCCATACAACGATAAATCACTCTGGGAGACTCGGAATCGCGATATTTACCTTTTCCACACGATATGTACCGAAAGAAGCTAAGGATTCACTTCCAAGCCCACGATATCGTTCGATATAACGATAAATCAATCTGCGAGAATCGGAATCGCGATATTTACGTTTTCCGCACGCTGTGTACCGAAAGAAACTAAGGATTCACTTCCTAGCCCACGATATCGTTCCATACAACGATAAATCACTCAGAGAGACTCGGAATCGCGATATTTACCTTTTCCTCACGATATGTACCGAAAGAAGCTAAGGATTCACTTCCAAGCCCACGATATCGTTCGATATAACGATAAATCACTCTGGGAGACTCGGAATCGCGATATTTACCTTTTCCACACGCTGTGTATCGAAAGAAGCTAAGGATTCATTTCCTAGCACACGATATCGTTCGATATAACGATAAATTACTCTGGGAGACTCCTAATCGCGTAATTTACCATTTCCACACGATATGTACAGAAAGAAGCTAAGGATTCACTTCCTAGCCCACGATATCGATCGATAAAACGATAAATTACTCTGGGAGACTCCTAATCGCGTAATTTACCATTTCCACACGATATGTACCGAAAGAAACTAAGGATTCACTTCCTAGCCCACGATATCGTTCCATACAACGATAAATCACTCTGGGAGACTCGGAATCGCGATATTTACCTTTTCCACACGATATGTACCGAAAGAAGCTAAGGATTCACTTCCAAGCCCACGATATCGTTCGATATAACGATAAATCAATCTGAGAGACTCGGAATCGCGATATTTACGTTTATCCGCACGTTGTGTATCGGAAGAACCTAAGGATTCACTTCATAGCCCTGGATATCGTTCGATACAACGATAAATTTCACTGGGAGACTCGGAATCGCGTAATTTACCATTTCCACCCGATATGTACCGAAAGAAACTAAGGATTCACATCCTAGCCCACGATATCGTTCCATACAACGATAAATCACTCAGAGAGACTCGGAATCGCGATATTTACCTTTTCCACACGATATGTACCGAAGGAAGCTAAGGATTCACTTCCAAGCCCACGATATCGTTCGATATAACGATAAATCAATCTGAGAGACTCGGAATCGCGATATTTACGTTTTCCGCACGCTGTGTATCGAAAGAACCTAAGGATTCACATCATAGCCCTGGATATCGTTCGATACAACGATAAATTTCACTGGGAGACTCGGAATCGCGTAATTTATCATTTCCACCCGATATGTACGGAAAGAAGCTAAGGATTCACTTGCTAGCCCACGATAACGTTCGATACAACGATAAATCACTCTGGGAGACTCGGAATCGCGATATTTACCTATTCCACACGCTGCGTATGGGAAGAAGCTACGGATTCACATCCTAGCCCTGGATATCGTTCGATACAACGATAAATTACACTGGGAGTCTCGGAATCGCGTAATTTACCACTTCCACCCGATATGTACCGAAAGAAGCTAAGGATTCACTTCCTAGCCCACGATATCGTTCGATATAACGATAAATCACTCTGAGAGACTCGGAATCGCGATATTTACCTTTTCCACACGCTGTGTATCGAAAGAAGCTAAGGATTCACTTCCTAGCACACGATATCGTTCGATATAACGATAAATTACTCTGGGAGACTCCTAATCGCGTAATTTACCATTTCCACACGATATGTACCGAAAGAAACTAAGGATTCACTTCCTAGCCCACGATATCGTTCCATACAACGATAAATCACTCAGAGAGACTCGAAATCGCGATATTTACCTTATCCACACGATATGTACCGAAAGAAGCTAAGGATTCACTTCCAAGCCCACGATATCGTTCGATATAACGATAAATCAATCTGAGAGACTCGGAATCGCGATATTTACGTTTTCCGCACGCTGTGTATCGGAAGAACCTAAGGATTCACTTCATAGCCCTGGATATCGTTCGATACAACGATAAATTTCACTGGGAGACTCGGAATCGCGTAATTTACCATTTCCACCCGATATGTACCGAAAGAAACTAAGGATTCACTTCCTAGCCCACGATATCGTTCCATACAACGATAAATCACTCTGGGAGACTCGGAATCGCGATATTTACCTTTTCCACACGATATGTACCGAAAGAAGCTAAGGATTCACTTCCAAGCCCACGATATCGTTCGATATAACGATAAATCAATCTGCGAGAATCGGAATCGCGATATTTACGTTTTCCGCACGCTGTGTACCGAAAGAAACTAAGGATTCACTTCCTAGCCCACGATATCGTTCCATACAACGATAAATCACTCAGAGAGACTCGGAATCGCGATATTTACCTTTTCCTCACGATATGTACCGAAAGAAGCTAAGGATTCACTTCCAAGCCCACGATATCGTTCGATATAACGATAAATCACTCTGGGAGACTCGGAATCGCGATATTTACCTTTTCCTCACGATATGTACCGAAAGAAGCTAAGAATTCACTTCCAAGCCCACGATATCGTTCGATATAACGATAAATCACTCTGGGAGACTCGGAATCGCGATATTTACCTTTTCCACACGCTGTGTATCGAAAGAAGCTAAGGATTCACTTCCTAGCACACGATATCGTTCGATATAACGATAAATTACTCTGGGAGACTCCTAATCGCGTAATTTACCATTTCCACACGATATGTACCGAAAGAAGCTAAGGATTCACTTCCATGCCCACGATATCGTTCGATATAACGATAAATCAATCTGAGAGACTCGGAATCGCGATATTTACGTTTTCCGCACGCTGTGTACCGAAAGAAACTAAGGATTCACTTCCTAGCCCACGATATCGTTCCATACAACGATAAATTACTCTGGGAGACTCCTAATCGCGTAATTTACCATTTCCACACGATATGTACAGAAAGAAGCTAAGGATTCACTTCCTAGCCCACGATATCGATCGATAAAACGATAAATTACTCTGGGAGACTCCTAATCGCGTAATTTACCATTTCCACACGATATGTACCGAAAGAAGCTAAGGATTCACTTCCATGCCCACGATATCGTTCGATATAACGATAAATCACTCTGGGAGACTCGGAATCGCGATATTTACCTTTTCCACACGCTGTGTATCGAAAGAAGCTAAGGATTCATTTCCTAGCACACGATATCGTTCGATATAACGATAAATTACTCTGGGAGACTCCTAATCGCGTAATTTACCATTTCCACACGATATGTACAGAAAGAAGCTAAGGATTCACTTCCTAGCCCACGATATCGATCGATAAAACGATAAATTACTCTGGGAGACTCCTAATCGCGTAATTTACCATTTCCACACGATATGTACCGAAAGAAACTAAGGATTCACTTCCTAGCCCACGATATCGTTCCATACAACGATAAATCACTCTGGGAGACTCGGAATCGCGATATTTACCTTTTCCACACGATATGTACCGAAAGAAGCTAAGGATTCACTTCCAAGCCCACGATATCGTTCGACATAACGATAAATCACTCTGGGAGACTCGGAATCGCGATATTTACTTTTCCACACGCTGTGTATCGAAAGAAGCTAAGGATTCACTTCCTAGCACACGATATCGTTCGATATAACGATAAATTACTCTGGGAGACTCCTAATCGCGTAATTTACCATTTCCACACGATATGTACCGAAAGAAGCTAAGGATTCACTTCCTAGCCCACGATATCGATCGATAAAACGATAAATCACTCTGGGAGACTCGGAATCGCGATATTTACCTTTTCCACACGCTGCGTATGGGAAGAAGCTACGGATTCACTTCCTAGCCCTGGATATCGTTCGATACAACGATAAATTACACTGGGAGTCTCGGAATCGCGTAATTTACCATTTCCACCCGATATGTACCGAAAGAAGCTAAGGATTCACTTCCTAGCCCACGATAGCGTTCCATACAACGATAAATCACTCAGAGAGACTCGGAATCGCGATATTTACCTTTTCCTCACGATATGTACCGAAAGAAGCTAAGGATTCACTTCCAAGCCCACGATATCGTTCGATATAACGATAAATCACTCTGGGAGACTCGGAATCGCGATATTTACCTTTTCCACACGCTGTGTATCGAAAGAAGCTAAGGATTCATTTCCTAGCACACGATATCGTTCGATATAACGATAAATTACTCTGGGAGACTCCTAATCGCGTAATTTACCATTTCCACACGATATGTACAGAAAGAAGCTAAGGATTCACTTCCTAGCCCACGATATCGTTCGATATAACGATAAATTACTCTGGGAGACTCCTAATCGCGTAATTTACCATTTCCACACGATATGTACCGAAAGAAACTAAGGATTCACTTCCTAGCCCACGATATCGTTCCATACAACGATAAATCACTCTGGGAGACTCGGAATCGCGATATTTACCTTTTCCACACGATATGTACCGAAAGAAGCTAAGGATTCACTTCCAAGCCCACGATATCGTTCGATATAACGATAAATCAATCTGAGAGACTCGGAATCGCGATATTTACCTTTTCCACACGCTGCGTATGGGAAGAAGCTACGGATTCACGTCCTAGCCCTGGATATCGTTCGATACAACGATAAATTACACTGGGAGTCTCGGAATCGCGTATTTTACCATTTCCACCCGATATGTACCGAAAGAAGCTAAGGATTCACTTCCTAGCCCACGATATCGTTCGATATAACGATAAATCACTCTGAGAGACTCGGAATCGCGATATTTACCTTTTCCACACGCTGTGTATCGAAAGAAGCTAAGGATTCACTTCCCAGCACACGATATCGTTCGATATAACGATAAATTACTCTGGGAGACTCCTAATCGCGTAACTTACCATTTCCACACGATATGTACCGAAAGAAGCTAAGGATTCACTTCCTAGCAAACGATATCGATCGATAAAACGATAAATCACTCTGGGAGACTCGGAATCGCGATATTTACCTTTTCCACACGCTGCGTATGGGAAGAAGCTACGGATTCACTTCCTAGCCCTGGATATCGTTCGATACAACGATAAATTACACTGGAAGACTCGGAATCGCGTAATTTACCATTTCCACCCGATATGTACCGAAAGAAACTAAGGATTCACTTCCTAGCCCACGATATCGTTCCATACAACGATAAATCACTCAGAGAGACTCGGAATCGCGATATTTACCTTTTCCACACGATATGTACCGAAAGAAGCTAAGGATTCACTTCCAAGCCCACGATATCGTTCGATATAACGATAAATCAATCTGAGAGATTCGGAATCGCGATATTTACGTTTTCCGCACGTTGTGTATCGGAAGAACCTAAGGATTCACTTCATAGCCCTGGATATCGTTCGATACAACGATAAATTTCACTGGGAGACTCGGAATCGCGTAATTTACCATTTCCACCCGATATGTACCGAAAGAAACTAAGGATTCACTTCCTAGCCCACGATATCGTTCCATACAACGATAAATCACTCTGGGAGACTCGGAATCGCGATATTTACCTTTTCCACACGATATGTACCGAAAAAAGCTATGGATTCACTTCCAAGCCCACGATATCGTTCGATATAACGATAAATCAATCTGAGAGACTCGGGATCGCGATATTTACGTTTTCCGCACGCTGTGTATCGAAAGAACCTAAGGATTCACTTCATAGCCCTGGATATCGTTCGATACAACGATAAATTTCACTGGGAGACTCGGAATCGCGTAATTTACCATTTCCACCCGATATGTACCGAAAGAAACTAAGGATTCACTTCCTAGCCCACGATATCGTTCCATACAACGATAAATCACTCTGGGAGACTCGGAATCGCGATATTTACCTTTTCCACACGCTGTGTACCGAAAGAAGCTAAGGATTCACTTCCTAGCCCACGATATCGATCGATAAAACGATAAATTACTCTGGGAGACTCCTAATCGCGTAATTTACCATTTCCACACGATATGTACCGAAAGAAACTAAGGATTCACTTCCTAGCCCACGATATCGTTCCATACAACGATAAATCACTCTGGGAGACTCGGAATCGCGATATTTACCTTTTCCACACGCTGTGTATCGAAAGAAGCTAAGGATTCATTTCCTAGCCCACGATATCGTTCGATATAACGATAAATCAATCTGAGAGACTCGGAATCGCGATATTTACGTTTATCCGCACGTTGTGTATCGGAAGAACCTAAGGATTCACTTCATAGCCCTGGATATCGTTCGATACAACGATAAATTTCACTGGGAGACTCGGAATCGCGTAATTTACCATTTCCACCCGATATGTACCGAAAGAAGCTAAGGATTCACTTGCTAGCCCACGATAACGTTCGATACAACGATAAATCACTCAGAGAGACTCGAAATCGCGATATTTACCTTTTCCACACGATATGTACCGAAGGAAGCTAAGGATTCACTTCCAAGCCCACGATATCGTTCGATATAACGATAAATCAATCTGAGAGACTCGGAATCGCGATATTTACGTTTTCCGCACGCTGTGTATCGAAAGAACCTAAGGATTCACTTCATAGCCCTGGATATCGTTCGATACAACGATAAATTTCACTGGGAGACTCGGAATCGCGTAATTTACCATTTCCACCCGATATGTACGGAAAGAAGCTAAGGATTCACTTGCTAGCCCACGATAACGTTCGATACAACGATAAATCACTCTGGGAGACTCGGAATCGCGATATTTACCTTTTCCACACGCTGCGTATGGGAAGAAGCTACGGATTCACTTCCTAGCCCTGGATATCGTTCGATACAACGATAAATTACACTGGGAGTCTCGGAATCGCGTAATTTACCATTTCCACCCGATATGTACCGAAAGAAGCTAAGGATTCACTTCCTAGCCCACGATATCGTTCCATACAACGATAAATCACTCAGAGAGACTCGTAATCGCGATAGTTACCTTTTCCACACGATATGTACCGAAAGAAGCTAAGGATTCACTTCCAAGCCCACAATATCGTTCGATATAACGATAAATCACTCTGGGAGACTCGGAATCGCGATATTTACCTTTTCCACACGATTTGTACCAATAGAAGCTAAGGATTCAGTTCCTAGCCCTCGATGTCGTTCGATATAACGATAAATCACTCTGAGAGACTCGGAATCGCGATATTTACCTTTTCCACACGCTGTGTATCGAAAGAACCTAAGGATTCACTTCATAGCCCTGGATATCGTTCGATACAACGATAAATTTCACTGGGAGACTCGGAATCGCGTAATTTACCATTTCCACCCGATATGTACCGAAAGAAACTAAGGATTCACTTCCTAGCCCACGATATCGTTCCATACAACGATAAATCACTCTGGGAGACTCGGAATCGCGATATTTACCTTTTCCACACGCTGTGTATCGAAAGAAGCTAAGGATTCACTTCCTAGCACACGATATCGTTCGATATAACGATAAATTACTCTGGGAGACTCCTAATCGCGTAATTTACCATTTCCACACGATATGTACCGAAAGAAGCTAAGGATTCACTTCCTAGCCCACGATATCGATCGATAAAACGATAAATCACTCTGGGAGACTCGGAATCGCGATATTTACCTTTTCCACACGCTGTGTATCGAAAGAAGCTAAGGATTCACTTCATAGCCCTGGATATCGTTCGATACAACGATAAATTTCACTGGGAGACTCGGAATCGCGTAATTTACCATTTCCACCCGATATGTACCGAAAGAAGCTAAGGATTCACTTCCTAGCCCACGATAGCGTTCCATACAACGATAAATCACTCAGAGAGACTCGGAATCGCGATATTTACCTTTTCCTCACGATATGTACCGAAAGAAGCTAAGGATTCACTTCCAAGCCCACGATATCGTTCGATATAACGATAAATCACTCTGGGAGACTCGGAATCGCGATATTTACCTTTTCCACACGCTGTGTATCGAAAGAAGCTAAGGATTCATTTCCTAGCACACGATATCGTTCGATATAACGATAAATTACTCTGGGAGACTCCTAATCGCGTAATTTACCATTTCCACACGATATGTACAGAAAGAAGCTAAGGATTCACTTCCTAGCCCACGATATCGTTCGATATAACGATAAATTACTCTGGGAGACTCCTAATCGCGTAATTTACCATTTCCACACGATATGTACCGAAAGAAACTAAGGATTCACTTCCTAGCCCACGATATCGTTCCATACAACGATAAATCACTCTGGGAGACTCGGAATCGCGATATTTACCTTTTCCACACGATATGTACCGAAAGAAGCTAAGGATTCACTTCCAAGCCCACGATATCATTCGATATAACGATAAATCAATCTGAGAGACTCGGAATCGCGATATTTACCTTTTCCACACGCTGCGTATGGGAAGAAGCTACGGATTCACTTCCTAGCCATGGATATGGTTCGATACAACGATAAATTACACTGGGAGTCTCGGAATCGCGTAATTTACCATTTCCACCCGATATGTACCGAAAGAAGCTAAGGATTCACTTCCTAGCCCACGATATCGTTCGATATAACGATAAATCACTCTGAGAGACTCGGAATCGCGATATTTACCTTTTCCACACGCTGTGTATCGAAAGAAGCTAAGGATTCACTTCCCAGCACACGATATCGTTCGATATAACGATAAATTACTCTGGGAGACTCCTAATCGCGTAACTTACCATTTCCACACGATATGTACCGAAAGAAGCTAAGGATTCACTTCCTAGCAAACGATATCGATCGATAAAACGATAAATCACTCTGGGAGACTCGGAATCGCGATATTTACCTTTTCCACACGCTGCGTATGGGAAGAAGCTACGGATTCACTTCCTAGCCCTGGATATCGTTCGATACAACGATAAATTACACTGGAAGACTCGGAATCGCGTAATTTACCATTTCCACCCGATATGTACCGAAAGAAACTAAGGATTCACTTCCTAGCCCACGATATCGTTCCATACAACGATAAATCACTCAGAGAGACTCGGAATCGCGATATTTACCTTTTCCACACGATATGTACCGAAAGAAGCTAAGGATTCACTTCCAAGCCCACGATATCGTTCGATATAACGATAAATCAATCTGAGAGATTCGGAATCGCGATATTTACGTTTTCCGCACGTTGTGTATCGGAAGAACCTAAGGATTCACTTCATAGCCCTGGATATCGTTCGATACAACGATAAATTTCACTGGGAGACTCGGAATCGCGTAATTTACCATTTCCACCCGATATGTACCGAAAGAAACTAAGGATTCACTTCCTAGCCCACGATATCGTTCCATACAACGATAAATCACTCTGGGAGACTCGGAATCGCGATATTTACCTTTTCCACACGATATGTACCGAAAAAAGCTATGGATTCACTTCCAAGCCCACGATATCGTTCGATATAACGATAAATCAATCTGAGAGACTCGGGATCGCGATATTTACGTTTTCCGCACGCTGTGTATCGAAAGAACCTAAGGATTCACTTCATAGCCCTGGATATCGTTCGATACAACGATAAATTTCACTGGGAGACTCGGAATCGCGTAATTTACCATTTCCACCCGATATGTACCGAAAGAAGCTAAGGATTCACTTGCTAGCCCACGATAACGTTCGATACAACGATAAATCACTCTGGGAGACTCGGAATCGCGATATTTACCTTTTCCACACGCTGTGTATCGAAAGAAGCTAAGGATTCACTTCATAGCCCTGGATATCGTTCGATACAACGATAAATTTCACTGGGAGACTCGGAATCGCGTAATTTACCATTTCCACCCGATATGTACCGAAAGAAACTAAGGATTCACTTCCTAGCCC
Organism: Nomada fucata; assembly: GCA_948146005.1. NCBI lineage: Eukaryota > Metazoa > Arthropoda > Insecta > Hymenoptera > Apidae > Nomada > Nomada fucata. Next base: position 16,969,992 of record OX411282.1, on the reverse strand, counting down.
ACGATAGCGTTCCATACAACGATAAATCACTCAGAGAGACTCGGAATCGCGATATTTACCTTTTCCACACGCTGTGTATCGGAAGAACCTAAGGATTCACTTCATAGCCCTGGATATCGTTCGATACAATGATAAATTTCACTGGGAGACTCGGAATCGCGTAATTTACCATTTCCACCCGATATGTACCGAAAGAAACTATGGATTCACTTCCTAGCCCACGGTAGCGTTCAATACAACGATAAATCACTCAGAGAGACTCGGAATCGCGATATTTACCTTTTCCTCACGATATGTACCGAAAGAAGCTAAGGATTCACTTCCAAGCCCACGATATCGTTCGATATAACGATAAATCACTCTGGGAGACTCGGAATCGCGATATTTACCTTTTCCACACGCTGTGTATCGAAAGAAGCTAAGGATTCACTTCCTAGCACACGATATCGTTCGATATAACGATAAATTACTCTGGGAGACTCCTAATCGCGTAATTTACCATTTCCACACGATATGTACCGAAAGAAGCTAAGGATTCACTTCCTAGCCCACGATATCGATCGATAAAACGATAAATCACTTTGGGAGACTCGGAATCGCGATATTTACCTTTTCCACACGCTGCGTATGGGAAGAAGCTACGGATTCACTTCCTAGCCCTGGATATCGTTCGATACAACGATAAATTACACTGGAAGACTCGGAATCGCGTAATTTACCATTTCCACCCGATATGTACCGAAAGAAGCTAAGGATTCACTTCCAAGCCCACGATATCGTTCGATATAACGATAAATCAATCTGAGAGACTCGGAATCGCGATATTTACGTTTTCCGCACGTTGTGTATCGGAAGAACCTAAGGATTCACTTCATAGCCCTGGATATCGTTCGATACAACGATAAATTTCACTGGGAGACTCGGAATCGCGTAATTTACCATTTCCACCCGATATGTACCGAAAGAAGCTAAGGATTCACTTGCTAGCCCACGATAACGTTCGATACAACGATAAATCACTCTGGGAGACTCGGAATCAAGATATTTACCTTTTCCACACGCTGCGTATGGGAAGAAGCTACGGATTCACTTCCTAGCCCTGGATATCGTTCGATACAACGATAAATTACACTGGGAGTCTCGGAATCGCGTAATTTACCATTTCCACCCGATATGTACCGAAAGAAGCTAAGGATTCACTTCCTAGCCCACGATATCGTTCGATATAACGATAAATCACTCTGAGAGACTCGGAATCGCGATATTTACCTTTTCCACACGCTGTGTATCGAAAGAAGCTAAGGATTCACTTCCTAGCACACGATATCGTTCGATATAACGATAAATTACTCTGGGAGACTCCTAATCGCGTAATTTACCATTTCCACACGATATGTACCGAAAGAAACTAAGGATTCACTTCCTAGCCCACGATATCGTTCCATACAACGATAAATCACTCAGAGAGACTCGAAATCGCGATATTTACCTTATCCACACGATATGTACCGAAAGAAGCTAAGGATTCACTTCCAAGCCCACGATATCGTTCGATATAACGATAAATCAATCTGAGAGACTCGGAATCGCGATATTTACGTTTTCCGCACGCTGTGTATCGAAAGAACCTAAGGATTCACTTCATAGCCCTGGATATCGTTCGATACAACGATAAATTTCACTGGGAGACTCGGAATCGCGTAATTTACCATTTCCACCCGATATGTACCGAAAGAAGCTAAGGATTCACTTGCTAGCCCACGATAACGTTCGATACAACGATAAATCATTCTGGGAGACTCGGAATCGCGATATTTACCTTTTCCACACGCTGTGTATCGAAAGAAGCTAAGGATTCACTTCCTAGCACACGATATCGTTCGATATAACGATAAATTACTCTGGGAGACTCCTAATCGCGTAATTTACCATTTCCACACGATATGTACCGAAAGAAACTAAGGATTCACTTCCTAGCCCACGATATCGTTCCATACAACGATAAATCACTCAGAGAGACTCGAAATCGCGATATTTACCTTATCCACACGATATGTACCGAAAGAAGCTAAGGATTCACTTCCAAGCCCACGATATCGTTCGATATAACGATAAATCAATCTGAGAGACTCGGAATCGCGATATTTACGTTTTCCGCACGCTGTGTATCGGAAGAACCTAAGGATTCACTTCGTAGCCCTGGATATCGTTCGATGCAACGATAAATTTCACTGGGAGACTCGGAATCGCGTAATTTACCATTTCCACCCGATATGTACCGAAAGAAACTAAGGATTCACTTCCTAGCCCACGATATCGTTCCATACAACGATAAATCACTCAGAGAGACTCGGAATCGCGATATTTACCTTTTCCACACGATATGTACCGAAAGAAGCTAAGGATTCACTTCCAAGCCCACGATATCGTTCGATATAACGATAAATCAATCTGAGAGACTCGGAATCGCGATATTTACGTTTTCCGCACGCTGTGTATCGAAAGAACCTAAGGATTCACTTCATAGCCCTGGATATCGTTCGATATAACGATAAATTACTCTGGGAGACTCCTAATCGCGTAATTTACCATTTCCACACGATATGTACCGAAAGAAGCTAAGGATTCACTTCCTAGCAAACGATATCGATCGATAAAACGATAAATCACTCTGGGAGACTCGGAATCGCGATATTTACCTTTTCCACACGCTGCGTATGGGAAGAAGCTACGGATTCACTTCCTAGCCCTGGATATCGTTCGATACAACGATAAATTACACTGGAAGACTCGGAATCGCGTAATTTACCATTTCCACCCGATATGTACCGAAAGAAACTAAGGATTCACTTCCTAGCCCACGATATCGTTCCATACAACGATAAATCACTCAGAGAGACTCGGAATCGCGATATTTACCTTTTCCACACGCTGTGTATCGAAAGAAGCTAAGGATTCACTTCCTAGCACACGATATCGTTCGATATAACGATAAATTACTCTGGGAGACTCCTAATCGCGTAATTTACCATTTCCACACGATATGTACCGAAAGAAACTAAGGATTCACTTCCTAGCCCACGATATCGTTCCATACAACGATAAATCACTCAGAGAGACTCGAAATCGCGATATTTACCTTATCCACACGATATGTACCGAAAGAAGCTAAGGATTCACTTCCAAGCCCACGATATCGTTCGATATAACGATAAATCAATCTGAGAGACTCGGAATCGCGATATTTACGTTTTCCGCACGCTGTGTATCGGAAGAACCTAAGGATTCACTTCATAGCCCTGGATATCGTTCGATGCAACGATAAATTTCACTGGGAGACTCGGAATCGCGTAATTTACCATTTCCACCCGATATGTACCGAAAGAAGCTAAGGATTCACTTGCTAGCCCACGATAACGTTCGATACAACGATAAATCACTCTGGGAGACTCGGAATCGCGATATTTACCTTTTCCACACGCTGCGTATGGGAAGAAGCTACGGATTCACTTAATAGCCCTGGATATCGTTCGATACAACGATAAATTACACTGGGAGACTCGGAATCGCGTAATTTACCATTTCCACCCGATATGTACCGAAAGAAGCTAAGGATTCACATCCTAGCCCACGATATCGTTCCATACAACGATAAATCACTCAGAGAGACTCGGAATCGCGATATTTACCTTTTCCACACGATATGTACCGAAAGAAGCTAAGGATTCACTTCCAATCCCACGATATCGTTCGATATAACGATAAATCAATCTGAGAGACTCGGAATCGCGATATTTACGTTTTCCGCACGCTGTGTATCGAAAGAACCTAAGGATTCACTTCATAGCCCTGGATATCGTTCGATACAACGATAAATTTCACTGGGAGACTCGGAATCGCGTAATTTACCATTTCCACCCGATATGTACGGAAAGAAGCTAAGGATTCACTTGCTAGCCCACGATAACGTTCGATACAACGATAAATCACTCTGGGAGACTCGGAATCGCGATATTTACCTTTTCCACACGCTGCGTATGGGAAGAAGCTACGGATTCACTTCCTAGCCCTGGATATCGTTCGATACAACGATAAATTACACTGGGAGTCTCGGAATCGCGTAATTTACCATTTCCACCCGATATGTACCGAAAGAAGCTAAGGATTCACTTCCTAGCCCACGATATCGTTCCATACAACGATAAATCACTCAGAGAGACTCGTAATCGCGATAGTTACCTTTTCCACACGATATGTACCGAAAGAAGCTAAGGATTCACTTCCAAGCCCACAATATCGTTCGATATAACGATAAATCACTCTGGGAGACTCGGAATCGCAATATTTACCTTTTCCACACGATTTGTACCAATAGAAGCTAAGGATTCAGTTCCTAGCCCTCGATGTCGTTCGATATAACGATAAATCACTCTGAGAGACTCGGAATCGCGATATTTACCTTTTCCACACGCTGTGTATCGAAAGAACCTAAGGATTCACTTCATAGCCCTGGATATCGTTCGATACAACGATAAATTTCACTGGGAGACTCGGAATCGCGTAATTTACCATTTCCACCCGATATGTACCGAAAGAAACTAAGGATTCACTTCCTAGCCCACGATATCGTTCCATACAACGATAAATCACTCTGGGAGACTCGGAATCGCGATATTTACCTTTTCCACACGCTGTGTATCGAAAGAAGCTAAGGATTCACTTCCTAGCACACGATATCGTTCGATATAACGATAAATTACTCTGGGAGACTCCTAATCGCGTAATTTACCATTTCCACACGATATGTACCGAAAGAAGCTAAGGATTCACTTCCTAGCCCACGATATCGATCGATAAAACGATAAATCACTCTGGGAGACTCGGAATCGCGATATTTACCTTTTCCACACGCTGCGTATGGGAAGAAGCTACGGATTCACTTCCTAGCCCTGGATATCGTTCGATACAACGATAAATTACACTGGGAGTCTCGGAATCGCGTAATTTACCATTTCCACCCGATATGTACCGAAAGAAGCTAAGGATTCACTTCCTAGCCCACGATAGCGTTCCATACAACGATAAATCACTCAGAGAGACTCGGAATCGCGATATTTACCTTTTCCTCACGATATGTACCGAAAGAAGCTAAGGATTCACTTCCAAGCCCACGATATCGTTCGATATAACGATAAATCACTCTGGGAGACTCGGAATCGCGATATTTACCTTTTCCACACGCTGTGTATCGAAAGAAGCTAAGGATTCATTTCCTAGCACACGATATCGTTCGATATAACGATAAATTACTCTGGGAGACTCCTAATCGCGTAATTTACCATTTCCACACGATATGTACCGAAAGAAACTAAGGATTCACTTCCTAGCCCACGATATCGTTCCATACAACGATAAATCACTCTGGGAGACTCGGAATCGCGATATTTACCTTTTCCACACGATATGTACCGAAAGAAGCTAAGGATTCACTTCCAAGCCCACGATATCGTTCGATATAACGATAAATCAATCTGAGAGACTCGGAATCGCGATATTTACCTTTTCCACACGCTGCGTATGGGAAGAAGCTACGGATTCACTTCCTAGCCCTGGATATGGTTCGATACAACGATAAATTACACTGGGAGTCTCGGAATCGCGTAATTTACCATTTCCACCCGATATGTACCGAAAGAAGCTAAGGATTCACTTCCTAGCCCACGATATCGTTCGATATAACGATAAATCACTCTGAGAGACTCGGAATCGCGATATTTACCTTTTCCACACGCTGTGTATCGAAAGAAGCTAAGGATTCACTTCCCAGCACACGATATCGTTCGATATAACGATAAATTACTCTGGGAGACTCCTAATCGCGTAACTTACCATTTCCACACGATATGTACCGAAAGAAGCTAAGGATTCACTTCCTAGCAAACGATATCGATCGATAAAACGATAAATCACTCTGGGAGACTCGGAATCGCGATATTTACCTTTTCCACACGCTGCGTATGGGAAGAAGCTACGGATTCACTTCCTAGCCCTGGATATCGTTCGATACAACGATAAATTACACTGGAAGACTCGGAATCGCGTAATTTACCATTTCCACCCGATATGTACCGAAAGAAACTAAGGATTCACTTCCTAGCCCACGATATCGTTCCATACAACGATAAATCACTCAGAGAGACTCGGAATCGCGATATTTACCTTTTCCACACGATATGTACCGAAAGAAGCTAAGGATTCACTTCCAAGCCCACGATATCGTTCGATATAACGATAAATCAATCTGAGAGATTCGGAATCGCGATATTTACGTTTTCCGCACGTTGTGTATCGGAAGAACCTAAGGATTCACTTCATAGCCCTGGATATCGTTCGATACAACGATAAATTTCACTGGGAGACTCGGAATCGCGTAATTTACCATTTCCACCCGATATGTACCGAAAGAAACTAAGGATTCACTTCCTAGCCCACGATATCGTTCCATACAACGATAAATCACTCTGGGAGACTCGGAATCGCGATATTTACCTTTTCCACACGATATGTACCGAAAAAAGCTATGGATTCACTTTCAAGCCCACGATATCGTTCGATATAACGATAAATCAATCTGAGAGACTCGGGATCGCGATATTTACGTTTTCCGCACGCTGTGTATCGAAAGAACCTAAGGATTCACTTCATAGCCCTGGATATCGTTCGATACAACGATAAATTTCACTGGGAGACTCGGAATCGCGTAATTTACCATTTCCACCCGATATGTACCGAAAGAAGCTAAGGATTCACTTGCTAGCCCACGATAACGTTCGATACAACGATAAATCACTCTGGGAGACTCGGAATCGCGATATTTACCTTTTCCACACGCTGTGTATCGAAAGAAGCTAAGGATTCACTTCATAGCCCTGGATATCGTTCGATACAACGATAAATTTCACTGGGAGACTCGGAATCGCGTAATTTACCATTTCCACCCGATATGTACCGAAAGAAACTAAGGATTCACTTCCTAGCCCACGATAGCGTTCCATACAACGATAAATCACTCAGAGAGACTCGGAATCGCGATATTTACCTTTTCCACACGCTGTGTATCGGAAGAACCTAAGGATTCACTTCATAGCCCTGGATATCGTTCGATACAATGATAAATTTCACTGGGAGACTCGGAATCGCGTAATTTACCATTTCCACCCGATATGTACCGAAAGAAACTATGGATTCACTTCCTAGCCCACGGTAGCGTTCAATACAACGATAAATCACTCAGAGAGACTCGGAATCGCGATATTTACCTTTTCCTCACGATATGTACCGAAAGAAGCTAAGGATTCACTTCCAAGCCCACGATATCGTTCGATATAACGATAAATCACTCTGGGAGACTCGGAATCGCGATATTTACCTTTTCCACACGCTGTGTATCGAAAGAAGCTAAGGATTCACTTCCTAGCACACGATATCGTTCGATATAACGATAAATTACTCTGGGAGACTCCTAATCGCGTAATTTACCATTTCCACACGATATGTACCGAAAGAAGCTAAGGATTCACTTCCTAGCCCACGATATCGATCGATAAAACGATAAATCACTTTGGGAGACTCGGAATCGCGATATTTACCTTTTCCACACGCTGCGTATGGGAAGAAGCTACGGATTCACTTCCTAGCCCTGGATATCGTTCGATACAACGATAAATTACACTGGAAGACTCGGAATCGCGTAATTTACCATTTCCACCCGATATGTACCGAAAGAAGCTAAGGATTCACTTCCAAGCCCACGATATCGTTCGATATAACGATAAATCAATCTGAGAGACTCGGAATCGCGATATTTACGTTTTCCGCACGTTGTGTATCGGAAGAACCTAAGGATTCACTTCATAGCCCTGGATATCGTTCGATACAACGATAAATTTCACTGGGAGACTCGGAATCGCGTAATTTACCATTTCCACCCGATATGTACCGAAAGAAGCTAAGGATTCACTTGCTAGCCCACGATAACGTTCGATACAACGATAAATCACTCTGGGAGACTCGGAATCAAGATATTTACCTTTTCCACACGCTGCGTATGGGAAGAAGCTACGGATTCACTTCCTAGCCCTGGATATCGTTCGATACAACGATAAATTACACTGGGAGTCTCGGAATCGCGTAATTTACCATTTCCACCCGATATGTACCGAAAGAAGCTAAGGATTCACTTCCTAGCCCACGATATCGTTCGATATAACGATAAATCACTCTGAGAGACTCGGAATCGCGATATTTACCTTTTCCACACGCTGTGTATCGAAAGAAGCTAAGGATTCACTTCCTAGCACACGATATCGTTCGATATAACGATAAATTACTCTGGGAGACTCCTAATCGCGTAATTTACCATTTCCACACGATATGTACCGAAAGAAACTAAGGATTCACTTCCTAGCCCACGATATCGTTCCATACAACGATAAATCACTCAGAGAGACTCGAAATCGCGATATTTACCTTATCCACACGATATGTACCGAAAGAAGCTAAGGATTCACTTCCAAGCCCACGATATCGTTCGATATAACGATAAATCAATCTGAGAGACTCGGAATCGCGATATTTACGTTTTCCGCACGCTGTGTATCGAAAGAACCTAAGGATTCACTTCATAGCCCTGGATATCGTTCGATACAACGATAAATTTCACTGGGAGACTCGGAATCGCGTAATTTACCATTTCCACCCGATATGTACCGAAAGAAGCTAAGGATTCACTTGCTAGCCCACGATAACGTTCGATACAACGATAAATCATTCTGGGAGACTCGGAATCGCGATATTTACCTTTTCCACACGCTGTGTATCGAAAGAAGCTAAGGATTCACTTCCTAGCACACGATATCGTTCGATATAACGATAAATTACTCTGGGAGACTCCTAATCGCGTAATTTACCATTTCCACACGATATGTACCGAAAGAAACTAAGGATTCACTTCCTAGCCCACGATATCGTTCCATACAACGATAAATCACTCAGAGAGACTCGAAATCGCGATATTTACCTTATCCACACGATATGTACCGAAAGAAGCTAAGGATTCACTTCCAAGCCCACGATATCGTTCGATATAACGATAAATCAATCTGAGAGACTCGGAATCGCGATATTTACGTTTTCCGCACGCTGTGTATCGGAAGAACCTAAGGATTCACTTCGTAGCCCTGGATATCGTTCGATGCAACGATAAATTTCACTGGGAGACTCGGAATCGCGTAATTTACCATTTCCACCCGATATGTACCGAAAGAAACTAAGGATTCACTTCCTAGCCCACGATATCGTTCCATACAACGATAAATCACTCAGAGAGACTCGGAATCGCGATATTTACCTTTTCCACACGATATGTACCGAAAGAAGCTAAGGATTCACTTCCAAGCCCACGATATCGTTCGATATAACGATAAATCAATCTGAGAGACTCGGAATCGCGATATTTACGTTTTCCGCACGCTGTGTATCGAAAGAACCTAAGGATTCACTTCATAGCCCTGGATATCGTTCGATATAACGATAAATTACTCTGGGAGACTCCTAATCGCGTAATTTACCATTTCCACACGATATGTACCGAAAGAAGCTAAGGATTCACTTCCTAGCAAACGATATCGATCGATAAAACGATAAATCACTCTGGGAGACTCGGAATCGCGATATTTACCTTTTCCACACGCTGCGTATGGGAAGAAGCTACGGATTCACTTCCTAGCCCTGGATATCGTTCGATACAACGATAAATTACACTGGAAGACTCGGAATCGCGTAATTTACCATTTCCACCCGATATGTACCGAAAGAAACTAAGGATTCACTTCCTAGCCCACGATATCGTTCCATACAACGATAAATCACTCAGAGAGACTCGGAATCGCGATATTTACCTTTTCCACACGCTGTGTATCGAAAGAAGCTAAGGATTCACTTCCTAGCACACGATATCGTTCGATATAACGATAAATTACTCTGGGAGACTCCTAATCGCGTAATTTACCATTTCCACACGATATGTACCGAAAGAAACTAAGGATTCACTTCCTAGCCCACGATATCGTTCCATACAACGATAAATCACTCAGAGAGACTCGAAATCGCGATATTTACCTTATCCACACGATATGTACCGAAAGAAGCTAAGGATTCACTTCCAAGCCCACGATATCGTTCGATATAACGATAAATCAATCTGAGAGACTCGGAATCGCGATATTTACGTTTTCCGCACGCTGTGTATCGGAAGAACCTAAGGATTCACTTCATAGCCCTGGATATCGTTCGATGCAACGATAAATTTCACTGGGAGACTCGGAATCGCGTAATTTACCATTTCCACCCGATATGTACCGAAAGAAGCTAAGGATTCACTTGCTAGCCCACGATAACGTTCGATACAACGATAAATCACTCTGGGAGACTCGGAATCGCGATATTTACCTTTTCCACACGCTGCGTATGGGAAGAAGCTACGGATTCACTTAATAGCCCTGGATATCGTTCGATACAACGATAAATTACACTGGGAGACTCGGAATCGCGTAATTTACCATTTCCACCCGATATGTACCGAAAGAAGCTAAGGATTCACATCCTAGCCCACGATATCGTTCCATACAACGATAAATCACTCAGAGAGACTCGGAATCGCGATATTTACCTTTTCCACACGATATGTACCGAAAGAAGCTAAGGATTCACTTCCAATCCCACGATATCGTTCGATATAACGATAAATCAATCTGAGAGACTCGGAATCGCGATATTTACGTTTTCCGCACGCTGTGTATCGAAAGAACCTAAGGATTCACTTCATAGCCCTGGATATCGTTCGATACAACGATAAATTTCACTGGGAGACTCGGAATCGCGTAATTTACCATTTCCACCCGATATGTACCGAAAGAAGCTAAGGATTCACTTGCTAGCCCACGATAACGTTCGATACAACGATAAATCACTCTGGGAGACTCGGAATCGCGATATTTACCTTTTCCACACGCTGCGTATGGGAAGTAGCTACGGATTCACTTCCTAGCCCTGGATATCGTTCGATACAACGATAAATTACACTGGGAGTCTCGGAATCGCGTAATTTACCATTTCCACCCGATATGTACCGAAAGAAACTAAGGATTCACTTCCTAGCCCACGATATCGTTCCATACAACGATAAATCACTCAGAGAGACTCGAAATCGCGATATTTACCTTATCCACACGATATGTACCGAAAGAAGCTAAGGATTCACTTCCAAGCCCACGATATCGTTCGATATAACGATAAATCAATCTGAGAGACTCGGAATCGCGATATTTACGTTTTCCGCACGCTGTGTATCGGAAGAACCTAAGGATTCACTTCATAGCCCTGGATATCGTTCGATACAGCGATAAATTTCACTGGGAGACTCGGAATCGCGTAATTTACCATTTCCACCCGATATGTACCGAAAGAAACTAAGGATTCACTTCCTAGCCCACGATATCGTTCCATACAACGATAAATCACTCAGAGAGACTCGTAATTGCGATAGTTACCTTTTCCACACGATATGTACCGAAAGAAGCTAAGGATTCACTTCCAAGCCCACAATATCGTTCGATATAACGATAAATCACTCTGGGAGACTCGGAATCGCGATATTTACCTTTTCCACACGATTTGTACCAATAGAAGCTAAGCATTCAGTTCCTACCCCTCGATGTCGTTCGATATAACGATAAATCACTCTGAGAGACTCGGAATCGCGATATTTACCTTTTCCACACGCTGTGTATCGAAAGAACCTAAGGATTCACTTCATAGCCCTGGATATCGTTCGATACAACGATAAATTTCACTGGGAGACTCGGAATCGCGTAATTTACCATTTCCACCCGATATGTACCGAAAGAAACTAAGGATTCACTTCCTAGCCCACGATATCGTTCCATACAACGATAAATCACTCTGGGAGACTCCGAATCGCGATATTTACCTTTTCCGCACGCTGTGTATCGAAAGAAGCTAAGGATTCACTTCCTAGCACACGATATCGTTCGATATAACGATAAATTACTCTGGGAGACTCCTAATCGCGTAATTTACCATTTCCACACGATATGTACCGAAAGAAGCTAAGGATTCACTTCCTAGCCCACGATATCGATCGATAAAACGATAAATCACTCTGGGAGACTCGGAATCGCGATATTTAGCTTTTCCACACGCTGCGTATGGGAAGAAGCTACGGATTCACTTCCTAGCCCTGGATATCGTTCGATACAACGATAAATTACACTGGGAGTCTCGGAATCGCGTAATTTACCATTTCCACCCGATATGTACCGAAAGAAGCTAAGGATTCACTTCCTAGCACACGATATCGTTCGATATAACGATAAATTACTCTGGGAGACTCCTAATCGCGTAATTTACCATTTCCACACGATATGTACCGAAAGAAGCTAAGGATTCACTTCCTAGCCCACGATATCGATCGATAAAACGATAAATCACTCTGGGAGACTCGGAATCGCGATATTTAGCTTTTCCACACGCTGCGTATGGGAAGAAGCTACGGATTCACTTCCTAGCCCTGGATATCGTTCGATACAACGATAAATTACACTGGGAGTCTCGGAATCGCGTAATTTACCATTTCCACCCGATATGTACCGAAAGAAACTAAGGATTCACTTCCTAGCCCACGATATCGTTCCATACAACGATAAATCACTCAGAGAGACTCGGAATCGCGATATTTACCTTTTCCACACGATATGTACCGAAAGAAGCTAAGGATTCACTTCCAAGCCCACGATATCGTTCGATATAACGATAAATCAATCTGAGAGATTCGGAATCGCGATATTTACTTTTTCCGCACGTTGTGTATCGGAAAAACCTAAGGATTCACTTCATAGCCCTGGATATCGTTCGATACAACGATAAATTTCACTGGGAGACTCGGAATCGCGTAATTTACCATTTCCACCCGATATGTACCGAAAGAAGCTAAGGATTCACTTGCTAGCCCACGATAACGTTCGATACAACGATAAATTACTCTGGGAGACTCGGAATCGCGATATTTACCTTTTCCACACGCTGCGTATGGGAAGAAGCTACGGATTCACTTAATAGCCCTGGATATCGTTCGATACAACGATAAATTACACTGGGAGACTCGGAATCGCGTAATTTACCATTTCCACTCGATATGTACCGAAAGAAGCTAAGGATTCACATCCTAGCCCACGATATCGTTCCATACAACGATAAATCACTCAGAGAGACTCGGAATCGCGATATTTACCTTTTCCACACGATATGTACCGAAAGAAGCTAAGGATTCACTTCCAAGCCCACGATATCGTTCGATATAACGATAAATCAATCTGAGAGACTCGGAATCGCGATATTTACGTTTTCCGCACGCTGTGTATCGAAAGAACCTAAGGATTCACTTCATAGCCCTGGATATCGTTCGATACAACGATAAATTTCACTGGGAGACTCGGAATCGCGTAATTTACCATTTCCACCCGATATGTACCGAAAGAAGCTAAGGATTCACTTGCTAGCCCACGATAACGTTCGATACAACGATAAATCACTCTGGGAGACTCGGAATCGCGATATTTACCTTTTCCACACGCTGTGTATCGGAAGAACCTAAGGATTCACTTCATAGCCCTGGATATCGTTCGATACAACGATAAATTTCACTGGGAGACTCGGAATCGCGTAATTTACCATTTCCACCCGATATGTACCGAAAGAAACTAAGGATTCACTTCCTAGCCCACGATAACGTTCGATACAACGATAAATCACTCTGGGAGACTCGGAATCGCGATATTTACCTTTTCCACACGCTGCGTATGGGAAGTAGCTACGGATTCACTTCCTAGCCCTGGATATCGTTCGATACAACGATAAATTACACTGGGAGTCTCGGAATCGCGTAATTTACCATTTCCACCCGATATGTACCGAAAGAAACTAAGGATTCACTTCCTAGCCCACGATATCGTTCCATACAACGATAAATCACTCAGAGAGACTCGAAATCGCGATATTTACCTTATCCACACGATATGTACCGAAAGAAGCTAAGGATTCACTTCCAAGCCCACGATATCGTTCGATATAACGATAAATCAATCTGAGAGACTCGGAATCGCGATATTTACGTTTTCCGCACGCTGTGTATCGGAAGAACCTAAGGATTCACTTCATAGCCCTGGATATCGTTCGATACAACGATAAATTTCACTGGGAGACTCGGAATCGCGTAATTTACCATTTCCACCCGATATGTACCGAAAGAAACTAAGGATTCACTTCCTAGCCCACGATATCGTTCCATACAACGATAAATCACTCAGAGAGACTCGTAATTGCGATAGTTACCTTTTCCACACGATATGTACCGAAAGAAGCTAAGGATTCACTTCCAAGCCCACAATATCGTTCGATATAACGATAAATCACTCTGGGAGACTCGGAATCGCGATATTTACCTTTTCCACACGATTTGTACCAATAGAAGCTAAGCATTCAGTTCCTACCCCTCGATGTCGTTCGATATAACGATAAATCACTCTGAGAGACTCGGAATCGCGATATTTACCTTTTCCACACGCTGTGTATCGAAAGAACCTAAGGATTCACTTCATAGCCCTGGATATCGTTCGATACAACGATAAATTTCACTGGGAGACTCGGAATCGCGTAATTTACCATTTCCACCCGATATGTACCGAAAGAAACTAAGGATTCACTTCCTAGCCCACGATATCGTTCCATACAACGATAAATCACTCTGGGAGACTCCGAATCGCGATATTTACCTTTTCCGCACGCTGTGTATCGAAAGAAGCTAAGGATTCACTTCCTAGCACACGATATCGTTCGATATAACGATAAATTACTCTGGGAGACTCCTAATCGCGTAATTTACCATTTCCACACGATATGTACCGAAAGAAGCTAAGGATTCACTTCCTAGCCCACGATATCGATCGATAAAACGATAAATCACTCTGGGAGACTCGGAATCGCGATATTTAGCTTTTCCACACGCTGCGTATGGGAAGAAGCTACGGATTCACTTCCTAGCCCTGGATATCGTTCGATACAACGATAAATTACACTGGGAGTCTCGGAATCGCGTAATTTACCATTTCCACCCGATATGTACCGAAAGAAACTAAGGATTCACTTCCTAGCCCACGATATCGTTCCATACAACGATAAATCACTCAGAGAGACTCGGAATCGCGATATTTACCTTTTCCACACGATATGTACCGAAAGAAGCTAAGGATTCACTTCCAAGCCCACGATATCGTTCGATATAACGATAAATCAATCTGAGAGACTCGGAATCGCGATATTTACGTTTTCCGCACGCTGTGTATCGGAAGAACCTAAGGATTCACTTCATAGCCCTGGATATCGTTCGATGCAACGATAAATTTCACTGGGAGACTCGGAATCGCGTAATTTACCATTTCCACCCGATATGTACCGAAAGAAGCTAAGGATTCACTTGCTAGCCCACGATAACGTTCGATACAACGATAAATCACTCTGGGAGACTCGGAATCGCGATATTTACCTTTTCCACACGCTGCGTATGGGAAGAAGCTACGGATTCACTTAATAGCCCTGGATATCGTTCGATACAACGATAAATTACACTGGGAGACTCGGAATCGCGTAATTTACCATTTCCACCCGATATGTACCGAAAGAAGCTAAGGATTCACATCCTAGCCCACGATATCGTTCCATACAACGATAAATCACTCAGAGAGACTCGGAATCGCGATATTTACCTTTTCCACACGATATGTACCGAAAGAAGCTAAGGATTCACTTCCAAGCCCACGATATCGTTCGATATAACGATAAATCAATCTGAGAGACTCGGAATCGCGATATTTACGTTTTCCGCACGCTGTGTATCGAAAGAACCTAAGGATTCACTTCATAGCCCTGGATATCGTTCGATACAACGATAAATTTCACTGGGAGACTCGGAATCGCGTAATTTACCATTTCCACCCGATATGTACCGAAAGAAGCTAAGGATTCACTTGCTAGCCCACGATAACGTTCGATACAACGATAAATCACTCTGGGAGACTCGGAATCGCGATATTTACCTTTTCCACACGCTGCGTATGGGAAGTAGCTACGGATTCACTTCCTAGCCCTGGATATCGTTCGATACAGCGATAAATTTCACTGGGAGACTCGGAATCGCGTAATTTACCATTTCCACCCGATATGTACCGAAAGAAACTAAGGATTCACTTCCTAGCCCACGATATCGTTCCATACAACGATAAATCACTCAGAGAGACTCGTAATTGCGATAGTTACCTTTTCCACACGATATGTACCGAAAGAAGCTAAGGATTCACTTCCAAGCCCACAATATCGTTCGATATAACGATAAATCACTCTGGGAGACTCGGAATCGCGATATTTACCTTTTCCACACGATTTGTACCAATAGAAGCTAAGCATTCAGTTCCTACCCCTCGATGTCGTTCGATATAACGATAAATCACTCTGAGAGACTCGGAATCGCGATATTTACCTTTTCCACACGCTGTGTATCGAAAGAACCTAAGGATTCACTTCATAGCCCTGGATATCGTTCGATACAACGATAAATTTCACTGGGAGACTCGGAATCGCGTAATTTACCATTTCCACCCGATATGTACCGAAAGAAACTAAGGATTCACTTCCTAGCCCACGATATCGTTCCATACAACGATAAATCACTCTGGGAGACTCCGAATCGCGATATTTACCTTTTCCGCACGCTGTGTATCGAAAGAAGCTAAGGATTCACTTCCTAGCACACGATATCGTTCGATATAACGATAAATTACTCTGGGAGACTCCTAATCGCGTAATTTACCATTTCCACACGATATGTACCGAAAGAAGCTAAGGATTCACTTCCTAGCCCACGATATCGATCGATAAAACGATAAATCACTCTGGGAGACTCGGAATCGCGATATTTAGCTTTTCCACACGCTGCGTATGGGAAGAAGCTACGGATTCACTTCCTAGCCCTGGATATCGTTCGATACAACGATAAATTACACTGGGAGTCTCGGAATCGCGTAATTTACCATTTCCACCCGATATGTACCGAAAGAAGCTAAGGATTCACTTCCTAGCACACGATATCGTTCGATATAACGATAAATTACTCTGGGAGACTCCTAATCGCGTAATTTACCATTTCCACACGATATGTACCGAAAGAAGCTAAGGATTCACTTCCTAGCCCACGATATCGATCGATAAAACGATAAATCACTCTGGGAGACTCGGAATCGCGATATTTAGCTTTTCCACACGCTGCGTATGGGAAGAAGCTACGGATTCACTTCCTAGCCCTGGATATCGTTCGATACAACGATAAATTACACTGGGAGTCTCGGAATCGCGTAATTTACCATTTCCACCCGATATGTACCGAAAGAAACTAAGGATTCACTTCCTAGCCCACGATATCGTTCCATACAACGATAAATCACTCAGAGAGACTCGGAATCGCGATATTTACCTTTTCCACACGATATGTACCGAAAGAAGCTAAGGATTCACTTCCAAGCCCACGATATCGTTCGATATAACGATAAATCAATCTGAGAGATTCGGAATCGCGATATTTACTTTTTCCGCACGTTGTGTATCGGAAAAACCTAAGGATTCACTTCATAGCCCTGGATATCGTTCGATACAACGATAAATTTCACTGGGAGACTCGGAATCGCGTAATTTACCATTTCCACCCGATATGTACCGAAAGAAGCTAAGGATTCACTTGCTAGCCCACGATAACGTTCGATACAACGATAAATTACTCTGGGAGACTCGGAATCGCGATATTTACCTTTTCCACACGCTGCGTATGGGAAGAAGCTACGGATTCACTTAATAGCCCTGGATATCGTTCGATACAACGATAAATTACACTGGGAGACTCGGAATCGCGTAATTTACCATTTCCACTCGATATGTACCGAAAGAAGCTAAGGATTCACATCCTAGCCCACGATATCGTTCCATACAACGATAAATCACTCAGAGAGACTCGGAATCGCGATATTTACCTTTTCCACACGATATGTACCGAAAGAAGCTAAGGATTCACTTCCAAGCCCACGATATCGTTCGATATAACGATAAATCAATCTGAGAGACTCGGAATCGCGATATTTACCTTTTCCACACGATATGTACCGAAAGAAGCTAAGGATTCACTTCCAAGCCCACGATATCGTTCGATATAACGATAAATCAATCTGAGAGATTCGGAATCGCGATATTTACTTTTTCCGCACGTTGTGTATCGGAAAAACCTAAGGATTCACTTCATAGCCCTGGATATCGTTCGATACAACGATAAATTTCACTGGGAGACTCGGAATCGCGTAATTTACCATTTCCACCCGATATGTACCGAAAGAAGCTAAGGATTCACTTGCTAGCCCACGATAACGTTCGATACAACGATAAATTACTCTGGGAGACTCGGAATCGCGATATTTACCTTTTCCACACGCTGCGTATGGGAAGAAGCTACGGATTCACTTAATAGCCCTGGATATCGTTCGATACAACGATAAATTACACTGGGAGACTCGGAATCGCGTAATTTACCATTTCCACTCGATATGTACCGAAAGAAGCTAAGGATTCACATCCTAGCCCACGATATCGTTCCATACAACGATAAATCACTCAGAGAGACTCGGAATCGCGATATTTACCTTTTCCAAACGATATGTACCGAAAGAAGCTAAGGATTCACTTCCAAGCCCACGATATCGTTCGATATAACGATAAATCAATCTGAGAGACTCGGAATCGCGATATTTACGTTTTCCGCACGCTGTGTATCGAAAGAACCTAAGGATTCACTTCATAGCCCTGGATATCGTTCGATACAACGATAAATTTCACTGGGAGACTCGGAATCGCGTAATTTACCATTTCCACCCGATATGTACCGAAAGAAACTAAGGATTCACTTCCTAGCCCACGATATCGTTCCATACAACGATAAATCACTCTGGGAGACTCGGAATCGCGATATTTACCTTTTCCACACGCTGCGTATGGGAAGTAGCTACGGATTCACTTCCTAGCCCTGGATATCGTTCGATACAACGATAAATTACACTGGGAGTCTCGGAATCGCGTAATTTACCATTTCCACCCGATATGTACCGAAAGAAACTAAGGATTCACTTCCTAGCCCACGATATCGTTCCATACAACGATAAATCACTCAGAGAGACTCGAAATCGCGATATTTACCTTATCCACACGATATGTACCGAAAGAAGCTAAGGATTCACTTCCAAGCCCACGATATCGTTCGATATAACGATAAATCAATCTGAGAGACTCGGAATCGCGATATTTACGTTTTCCGCACGCTGTGTATCGGAAGAACCTAAGGATTCACTTCATAGCCCTGGATATCGTTCGATACAACGATAAATTTCACTGGGAGACTCGGAATCGCGTAATTTACCATTTCCACCCGATATGTACCGAAAGAAACTAAGGATTCACTTCCTAGCCCACGATATCGTTCCATACAACGATAAATCACTCAGAGAGACTCGTAATTGCGATAGTTACCTTTTCCACACGATATGTACCGAAAGAAGCTAAGGATTCACTTCCAAGCCCACAATATCGTTCGATATAACGATAAATCACTCTGGGAGACTCGGAATCGCGATATTTACCTTTTCCACACGATTTGTACCAATAGAAGCTAAGCATTCAGTTCCTACCCCTCGATGTCGTTCGATATAACGATAAATCACTCTGAGAGACTCGGAATCGCGATATTTACCTTTTCCACACGCTGTGTATCGAAAGAACCTAAGGATTCACTTCATAGCCCTGGATATCGTTCGATACAACGATAAATTTCACTGGGAGACTCGGAATCGCGTAATTTACCATTTCCACCCGATATGTACCGAAAGAAACTAAGGATTCACTTCCTAGCCCACGATATCGTTCCATACAACGATAAATCACTCTGGGAGACTCCGAATCGCGATATTTACATTTTCCGCACGCTGTGTATCGAAAGAAGCTAAGGATTCACTTCCTAGCACACGATATCGTTCGATATAACGATAAATTACTCTGGGAGGCTCCTAATCGCGTAATTTACCATTTCCACACGATATGTACCGAAAGAAGCTAAGGATTCACTTCCTAGCCCACGATATCGATCGATAAAACGATAAATCACTCTGGGAGACTCGGAATCGCGATATTTAGCTTTTCCACACGCTGCGTATGGGAAGAAGCTACGGATTCACTTCCTAGCCCTGGATATCGTTCGATACAACGATAAATTACACTGGGAGTCTCGGAATCGCGTAATTTACCATTTCCACCCGATATGTACCGAAAGAAGCTAAGGATTCACTTCCTAGCACACGATATCGTTCGATATAACGATAAATTACTCTGGGAGACTCCTAATCGCGTAATTTACCATTTCCACACGATATGTACCGAAAGAAGCTAAGGATTCACTTCCTAGCCCACGATATCGATCGATAAAACGATAAATCACTCTGGGAGACTCGGAATCGCGATATTTAGCTTTTCCACACGCTGCGTATGGGAAGAAGCTACGGATTCACTTCCTAGCCCTGGATATCGTTCGATACAACGATAAATTACACTGGGAGTCTCGGAATCGCGTAATTTACCATTTCCACCCGATATGTACCGAAAGAAACTAAGGATTCACTTCCTAGCCCACGATATCGTTCCATACAACGATAAATCACTCAGAGAGACTCGGAATCGCGATATTTACCTTTTCCACACGATATGTACCGAAAGAAGCTAAGGATTCACTTCCAAGCCCACGATATCGTTCGATATAACGATAAATCAATCTGAGAGATTCGGAATCGCGATATTTACTTTTTCCGCACGTTGTGTATCGGAAAAACCTAAGGATTCACTTCATAGCCCTGGATATCGTTCGATACAACGATAAATTTCACTGGGAGACTCGGAATCGCGTAATTTACCATTTCCACCCGATATGTACCGAAAGAAGCTAAGGATTCACATCCTAGCCCACGATATCGTTCCATACAACGATAAATCACTCAGAGAGACTCGGAATCGCGATATTTACCTTTTCCACACGATATGTACCGAAAGAAGCTAAGGATTCACTTCCAAGCCCACGATATCGTTCGATATAACGATAAATCAATCTGAGAGACTCGGAATCGCGATATTTACGTTTTCCGCACGCTGTGTATCGGAAGAACCTAAGGATTCACTTCATAGCCCTGGATATCGTTCGATACAACGATAAATTTCACTGGGAGACTCGGAATCGCGTAATTTACCATTTCCACCCGATATGTACCGAAAGAAACTAAGGATTCACTTCCTAGCCCACGATATCGTTCCATACAACGATAAATCACTCAGAGAGACTCGTAATTGCGATAGTTACCTTTTCCAAACGATATGTACCGAAAGAAGCTAAGGATTCACTTCCAAGCCCACGATATCGTTCGATATAACGATAAATCAATCTGAGAGACTCGGAATCGCGATATTTACGTTTTCCGCACGCTGTGTATCGAAAGAACCTAAGGATTCACTTCATAGCCCTGGATATCGTTCGATACAACGATAAATTTCACTGGGAGACTCGGAATCGCGTAATTTACCATTTCCACCCGATATGTACCGAAAGAAACTAAGGATTCACTTCCTAGCCCACGATATCGTTCCATACAACGATAAATCACTCTGGGAGACTCGGAATCGCGATATTTACCTTTTCCACACGCTGCGTATGGGAAGTAGCTACGGATTCACTTCCTAGCCCTGGATATCGTTCGATACAACGATAAATTACACTGGGAGTCTCGGAATCGCGTAATTTACCATTTCCACCCGATATGTACCGAAAGAAACTAAGGATTCACTTCCTAGCCCACGATATCGTTCCATACAACGATAAATCACTCAGAGAGACTCGAAATCGCGATATTTACCTTATCCACACGATATGTACCGAAAGAAGCTAAGGATTCACTTCCAAGCCCACGATATCGTTCGATATAACGATAAATCAATCTGAGAGACTCGGAATCGCGATATTTACGTTTTCCGCACGCTGTGTATCGGAAGAACCTAAGGATTCACTTCATAGCCCTGGATATCGTTCGATACAACGATAAATTTCACTGGGAGACTCGGAATCGCGTAATTTACCATTTCCACCCGATATGTACCGAAAGAAACTAAGGATTCACTTCCTAGCCCACGATATCGTTCCATACAACGATAAATCACTCAGAGAGACTCGTAATTGCGATAGTTACCTTTTCCACACGATATGTACCGAAAGAAGCTAAGGATTCACTTCCAAGCCCACAATATCGTTCGATATAACGATAAATCACTCTGGGAGACTCGGAATCGCGATATTTACCTTTTCCACACGATTTGTACCAATAGAAGCTAAGCATTCAGTTCCTACCCCTCGATGTCGTTCGATATAACGATAAATCACTCTGAGAGACTCGGAATCGCGATATTTACCTTTTCCACACGCTGTGTATCGAAAGAACCTAAGGATTCACTTCATAGCCCTGGATATCGTTCGATACAACGATAAATTTCACTGGGAGACTCGGAATCGCGTAATTTACCATTTCCACCCGATATGTACCGAAAGAAACTAAGGATTCACTTCCTAGCCCACGATATCGTTCCATACAACGATAAATCACTCTGGGAGACTCCGAATCGCGATATTTACATTTTCCGCACGCTGTGTATCGAAAGAAGCTAAGGATTCACTTCCTAGCACACGATATCGTTCGATATAACGATAAATTACTCTGGGAGGCTCCTAATCGCGTAATTTACCATTTCCACACGATATGTACCGAAAGAAGCTAAGGATTCACTTCCTAGCCCACGATATCGATCGATAAAACGATAAATCACTCTGGGAGACTCGGAATCGCGATATTTAGCTTTTCCACACGCTGCGTATGGGAAGAAGCTACGGATTCACTTCCTAGCCCTGGATATCGTTCGATACAACGATAAATTACACTGGGAGTCTCGGAATCGCGTAATTTACCATTTCCACCCGATATGTACCGAAAGAAGCTAAGGATTCACTTCCTAGCACACGATATCGTTCGATATAACGATAAATTACTCTGGGAGACTCCTAATCGCGTAATTTACCATTTCCACACGATATGTACCGAAAGAAGCTAAGGATTCACTTCCTAGCCCACGATATCGATCGATAAAACGATAAATCACTCTGGGAGACTCGGAATCGCGATATTTAGCTTTTCCACACGCTGCGTATGGGAAGAAGCTACGGATTCACTTCCTAGCCCTGGATATCGTTCGATACAACGATAAATTACACTGGGAGTCTCGGAATCGCGTAATTTACCATTTCCACCCGATATGTACCGAAAGAAACTAAGGATTCACTTCCTAGCCCACGATATCGTTCCATACAACGATAAATCACTCAGAGAGACTCGGAATCGCGATATTTACCTTTTCCACACGATATGTACCGAAAGAAGCTAAGGATTCACTTCCAAGCCCACGATATCGTTCGATATAACGATAAATCAATCTGAGAGATTCGGAATCGCGATATTTACTTTTTCCGCACGTTGTGTATCGGAAAAACCTAAGGATTCACTTCATAGCCCTGGATATCGTTCGATACAACGATAAATTTCACTGGGAGACTCGGAATCGCGTAATTTACCATTTCCACCCGATATGTACCGAAAGAAGCTAAGGATTCACATCCTAGCCCACGATATCGTTCCATACAACGATAAATCACTCAGAGAGACTCGGAATCGCGATATTTACCTTTTCCACACGATATGTACCGAAAGAAGCTAAGGATTCACTTCCAAGCCCACGATATCGTTCGATATAACGATAAATCAATCTGAGAGACTCGGAATCGCGATATTTACGTTTTCCGCACGCTGTGTATCGGAAGAACCTAAGGATTCACTTCATAGCCCTGGATATCGTTCGATACAACGATAAATTTCACTGGGAGACTCGGAATCGCGTAATTTACCATTTCCACCCGATATGTACCGAAAGAAACTAAGGATTCACTTCCTAGCCCACGATATCGTTCCATACAACGATAAATCACTCAGAGAGACTCGTAATTGCGATAGTTACCTTTTCCACACGATATGTACCGAAAGAAGCTAAGGATTCACTTCCAAGCCCACAATATCGTTCGATATAACGATAAATCACTCTGGGAGACTCGGAATCGCGATATTTAGCTTTTCCACACGCTGCGTATGGGAAGAAGCTACGGATTCACTTCGTAGCCCTGGATATCGTTCGATACAACGATAAATTACACTGGGAGTCTCGGAATCGCGTAATTTACCATTTCCACCCGATATGTACCGAAAGAAGCTAAGGATTCACTTCCTAGCACACGATATCGTTCGATATAACGATAAATTACTCTGGGAGACTCCTAATCGCGTAATTTACCATTTCCACACGATATGTACCGAAAGAAGCTAAGGATTCACTTCCTAGCCCACGATATCGATCGATAAAACGATAAATCACTCTGGGAGACTCGGAATCGCGATATTTAGCTTTTCCACACGCTGCGTATGGGAAGAAGCTACGGATTCACTTCCTAGCCCTGGATATCGTTCGATACAACGATAAATTACACTGGGAGTCTCGGAATCGCGTAATTTACCATTTCCACCCGATATGTACCGAAAGAAACTAAGGATTCACTTCCTAGCCCACGATATCGTTCCATACAACGATAAATCACTCAGAGAGACTCGGAATCGCGATATTTACCTTTTCCACACGATATGTACCGAAAGAAGCTAAGGATTCACTTCCAAGCCCACGATATCGTTCGATATAACGATAAATCAATCTGAGAGATTCGGAATCGCGATATTTACTTTTTCCGCACGTTGTGTATCGGAAAAACCTAAGGATTCACTTCATAGCCCTGGATATCGTTCGATACAACGATAAATTTCACTGGGAGACTCGGAATCGCGTAATTTACCATTTCCACCCGATATGTACCGAAAGAAACTAAGGATTCACTTCCTAGCCCACGATATCGTTCCATACAACGATAAATCACTCAGAGAGACTCGTAATTGCGATAGTTACCTTTTCCACACGATATGTACCGAAAGAAGCTAAGGATTCACTTCCAAGCCCACAATATCGTTCGATATAACGATAAATCACTCTGGGAGACTCGGAATCGCGATATTTAGCTTTTCCACACGCTGCGTATGGGAAGAAGCTACGGATTCACTTCCTAGCCCTGGATATCGTTCGATACAACGATAAATTACACTGGGAGTCTCGGAATCGCGTAATTTACCATTTCCACCCGATATGTACCGAAAGAAGCTAAGGATTCACTTCCTAGCACACGATATCGTTCGATATAACGATAAATTACTCTGGGAGACTCCTAATCGCGTAATTTACCATTTCCACACGATATGTACCGAAAGAAGCTAAGGATTCACTTCCTAGCCCACGATATCGATCGATAAAACGATAAATCACTCTGGGAGACTCGGAATCGCGATATTTAGCTTTTCCACACGCTGCGTATGGGAAGAAGCTACGGATTCACTTCCTAGCCCTGGATATCGTTCGATACAACGATAAATTACACTGGGAGTCTCGGAATCGCGTAATTTACCATTTCCACCCGATATGTACCGAAAGAAGCTAAGGATTCACTTCCTAGCACACGATATCGTTCGATATAACGATAAATTACTCTGGGAGACTCCTAATCGCGTAATTTACCATTTCCACACGATATGTACCGAAAGAAGCTAAGGATTCACTTCCTAGCCCACGATATCGATCGATAAAACGATAAATCACTCTGGGAGACTCGGAATCGCGATATTTAGCTTTTCCACACGCTGCGTATGGGAAGAAGCTACGGATTCACTTCCTAGCCCTGAATATCGTTCGATACAACGATAAATTACACTGGGAGTCTCGGAATCGCGTAATTTACCATTTCCACCCGATATGTACCGAAAGAAGCTAAGGATTCACTTCCTAGCCCACGATAGCGTTCCATACAACGATAAATCACTCAGAGAGACTCGGAATCGCGATGTTTACCTTTTCCTCACGATATGTACCGAAAGAAGCTAAGGATTCACTTCCAAGCCCACGATATCGTTCGATATAACGATAAATCACTCTGGGAGACTCGGAATCGCGATATTTACCTTATCCACACGCTGTGTATCGAAAGAAGCTAAGGATTCATTTCCTAGCACACGATATCGTTCGATATAACGATAAATTACTCTGGGAGACTCCTAATCGCGTAATTTACCATTTCCACACGCTGTGTATCGAAAGAAGCTAAGGATACACTTCCTAGCCCACGATATCGATCGATAAAACGATAAATTACTCTGGGAGACTCCTAATCGCGTAATTTACCATTTCCACACGATATGTACCGAAAGAAACTAAGGATTCACTTCCTAGCCCACGATATCGTTCCATACAACGATAAATCACTCTGGGAGACTCGGAATCGCGTAATTTACCATTTCCACCCGATATGTACCGAAAGAAGCTAAGGATTCACTTTCTAGCCCACGATATCGTTCGATATAACGATAAATCACTCTGAGAGACTCGCAATCGCGATATTTACCTTTTCCACACGCTGTGTATCGAAAGAAGCTAAGGATTCACTTCCTAGCACACGATATCGTTCGATATAACGATAAATTACTCTGGGAGACTCCTAATCGCGTAATTTACCATTTCCACACGATATGTACCGAAAGAAACTAAGGATTCACTTCCTAGCCCACGATATCGTTCCATACAACGATAAATCACTCAGAGAGACTCGAAATCGCGATATTTACCTTATCCACACGATATGTACCGAAAGAAGCTAAGGATTCACTTCCAAGCCCACGATATCGTTCGATATAACGATAAATCAATCTGAGAGACTCGGAATCGCGATATTTACGTTTTCCGCACGCTGTGTATCGGAAGAACCTAAGGACTCACTTCATAGCCCTGGATATCGTTCGATACAACGATAAATTTCACTGGGAGACTCGGAATCGCGTAATTTACCATTTCCACCCGATATGTACCGAAAGAAACTAAGGATTCACTTCCTAGCCCACGATATCGTTCCATACAACGATAAATCACTCAGAGAGACTCGTAATCGCGATAGTTACCTTTTCCACACGATATGTACCGAAAGAAGCTAAGGATTCACTTCCAAGCCCACAATATCGTTCGATATAACGATAAATCACTCTGGGAGCCTCGGAATCGCGATATTTACCTTTTCCACACGATTTGTACCAATAGAAGCTAAGGATTCAGTTCCTAGCCCTCGATGTCGTTCGATATAACGATAAATCACTCTGAGAGACTCGGAATCGCGATATTTACCTTTTCCACACGCTGTGTATCGAAAGAACCTAAGGATTCACTTCATAGCCCTGGATATCGTTCGATACAACGATAAATTTCACTGGGAGACTCGGAATCGCGTAATTTACCATTTCCACCCGATATGTACCGAAAGAAACTAAGGATTCACTTCCTAGCCCACGATATCGTTCCATACAACGATAAATCACTCTGGGAGACTCGGAATCGCGATATTTACCTTTTCCACACGCTGTGTATCGAAAGAACCTAAGGATTCACTTCATAGCCCTGGATATCGTTCGATACAACGATAAATTTCACTGGGAGACTCGGAATCGCGTAATTTACCATTTCCACCCGATATGTACCGAAAGAAACTAAGGATTCACTTCCTAGCCCACGATATCGTTCCATACAACGATAAATCACTCTGGGAGACTCGGAATCGCGATATTTACCTTTTCCACACGCTGTGTATCGAAAGAAGCTAAGGATTCACTTCCTAGCACACGATATCGTTCGATATAACGATAAATTACTCTGGGAGACTCCTAATCGCGTAATTTACCATTTCCACACGATATGTACCGAAAGAAGCTAAGGATTCACTTCCTAGCCCACGATATCGATCGATAAAACGATAAATCACTCTGGGAGACTCGGAATCGCGATATTTACCTTTTCCACACGCTGCGTATGGGAAGAAGCTACGGATTCACTTCCTAGCCCTGGATATCGTTCGATACAACGATAAATTACACTGGGAGTCTCGGAATCGCGTAATTTACCATTTCCACCCGATATGTACCGAAAGAAGCTAAGGATTCACTTCCTAGCCCACGATAGCGTTCCATACAACGATAAATCACTCAGAGAGACTCGGAATCGCGATATTTACCTTTTCCTCACGATATGTACCGAAAGAAGCTAAGGATTCACTTCCAAGCCCACGATATCGTTCGATATAACGATAAATCACTCTGGGAGACTCGGAATCGCGATATTTACCTTTTCCACACGCTGTGTATCGAAAGAAGCTAAGGATTCATTTCCTAGCACACGATATCGTTCGATATAACGATAAATTACTCTGGGAGACTCCTAATCGCGTAATTTACCATTTCCACACGATATGTACAGAAAGAAGCTAAGGATTCACTTCCTAGCCCACGATATCGATCGATAAAACGATAAATTACTCTGGGAGACTCCTAATCGCGTAATTTACCATTTCCACACGATATGTACCGAAAGAAACTAAGGATTCACTTCCTAGCCCACGATATCGTTCCATACAACGATAAATCACTCTGGGAGACTCGGAATTTCGATATTTACCTTTTCCACACGATATGTACCGAAAGAAGCTAAGGATTCACTTCCAAGTCCACGATATCGTTCGATATAACGATAAATCAATCTGAGAGACTCGGAATCGCGATATTTACGTTTTCCGCACGCTGTGTACCGAAAGAAACTAAGGATTCACTTCCTAGCCCACGATATCGTTCCATACAACGATAAATCACTCAGAGAGACTCGGAATCGCGATATTTACCTTTTCCACACGATATGTACCGAAAGAAGCTAAGGATTCACTTCCAAGCCCACGATATCGTTCGATATAACGATAAATCAATCTGAGAGACTCGGAATCGCGATATTTACGTTTTCCGCACGCTGTGTATCGGAAGAACCTAAGGATTCACTTCATAGCCCTGGATATCGTTCGATGCAACGATAAATTTCACTGGGAGACTCGGAATCGCGTAATTTACCATTTCCACCCGATATGTACCGAAAGAAGCTAAGGATTCACTTGCTAGCCCACGATAACGTTCGATACAACGATAAATCACTCTGGGAGACTCGGAATCGCGATATTTACCTTTTCCACACGCTGCGTATGGGAAGAAGCTACGGATTCACTTAATAGCCCTGGATATCGTTCGATACAACGATAAATTACACTGGGAGACTCGGAATCGCGTAATTTACCATTTCCACCCGATATGTACCGAAAGAAGCTAAGGATTCACATCCTAGCCCACGATATCGTTCCATACAACGATAAATCACTCAGAGAGACTCGGAATCGCGATATTTACCTTTTCCACACGATATGTACCGAAAGAAGCTAAGGATTCACTTCCAAGCCCACGATATCGTTCGATATAACGATAAATCAATCTGAGAGACTCGGAATCGCGATATTTACGTTTTCCGCACGCTGTGTATCGAAAGAACCTAAGGATTCACTTCATAGCCCTGGATATCGTTCGATACAACGATAAATTTCACTGGGAGACTCGGAATCGCGTAATTTACCATTTCCACCCGATATGTACCGAAAGAAGCTAAGGATTCACTTGCTAGCCCACGATAACGTTCGATACAACGATAAATCACTCTGGGAGACTCGGAATCGCGATATTTACCTTTTCCACACGCTGCGTATGGGAAGTAGCTACGGATTCACTTCCTAGCCCTGGATATCGTTCGATACAGCGATAAATTTCACTGGGAGACTCGGAATCGCGTAATTTACCATTTCCACCCGATATGTACCGAAAGAAACTAAGGATTCACTTCCTAGCCCACGATATCGTTCCATACAACGATAAATCACTCAGAGAGACTCGTAATTGCGATAGTTACCTTTTCCACACGATATGTACCGAAAGAAGCTAAGGATTCACTTCCAAGCCCACAATATCGTTCGATATAACGATAAATCACTCTGGGAGACTCGGAATCGCGATATTTACCTTTTCCACACGATTTGTACCAATAGAAGCTAAGCATTCAGTTCCTACCCCTCGATGTCGTTCGATATAACGATAAATCACTCTGAGAGACTCGGAATCGCGATATTTACCTTTTCCACACGCTGTGTATCGAAAGAACCTAAGGATTCACTTCATAGCCCTGGATATCGTTCGATACAACGATAAATTTCACTGGGAGACTCGGAATCGCGTAATTTACCATTTCCACCCGATATGTACCGAAAGAAACTAAGGATTCACTTCCTAGCCCACGATATCGTTCCATACAACGATAAATCACTCTGGGAGACTCCGAATCGCGATATTTACCTTTTCCGCACGCTGTGTATCGAAAGAAGCTAAGGATTCACTTCCTAGCCCACGATATCGATCGATAAAACGATAAATCACTCTGGGAGAATCGGAATCGCGATATTTAGCTTTTCCACACGCTGCGTATGGGAAGAAGCTACGGATTCACTTCCTAGCCCTGGATATCGTTCGATACAACGATAAATTACACTGGGAGTCTCGGAATCGCGTAATTTACCATTTCCACCCGATATGTACCGAAAGAAGCTAAGGATTCACTTCCTAGCACACGATATCGTTCGATATAACGATAAATTACTCTGGGAGACTCCTAATCGCGTAATTTACCATTTCCACACGATATGTACCGAAAGAAGCTAAGGATTCACTTCCTAGCCCACGATATCGATCGATAAAACGATAAATCACTCTGGGAGACTCGGAATCGCGATATTTAGCTTTTCCACACGCTGCGTATGGGAAGAATCTACGGATTCACTTCCTAGCCCTGGATATCGTTCGATACAACGATAAATTACACTGGGAGTCTCGGAATCGCGTAATTTACCATTTCCACCCGATATGTACCGAAAGAAACTAAGGATTCACTTCCTAGCCCACGATATCGTTCCATACAACGATAAATCACTCAGAGAGACTCGGAATCGCGATATTTACCTTTTCCACACGATATGTACCGAAAGAAGCTAAGGATTCACTTCCAAGCCCACAATATCGTTCGATATAACGATAAATCACTCTGGGAGACTCGGAATCGCGATATTTACCTTTTCCACACGATTTGTACCAATAGAAGCTAAGCATTCAGTTCCTACCCCTCGATGTCGTTCGATATAACGATAAATCACTCTGAGAGACTCGGAATCGCGATATTTACCTTTTCCACACGCTGTGTATCGAAAGAACCTAAGGATTCACTTCATAGCCCTGGATATCGTTCGATACAACGATAAATTTCACTGGGAGACTCGGAATCGCGTAATTTACCATTTCCACCCGATATGTACCGAAAGAAACTAAGGATTCACTTCCTAGCCCACGATATCGTTCCATACAACGATAAATCACTCTGGGAGACTCCGAATCGCGATATTTACATTTTCCGCACGCTGTGTATCGAAAGAAGCTAAGGATTCACTTCCTAGCACACGATATCGTTCGATATAACGATAAATTACTCTGGGAGACTCCTAATCGCGTAATTTACCATTTCCACACGATATGTACCGAAAGAAGCTAAGGATTCACTTCCTAGCCCACGATATCGATCGATAAAACGATAAATCACTCTGGGAGACTCGGAATCGCGATATTTAGCTTTTCCACACGCTGCGTATGGGAAGAAGCTACGGATTCACTTCCTAGCCCTGGATATCGTTCGATACAACGATAAATTACACTGGGAGTCTCGGAATCGCGTAATTTACCATTTCCACCCGATATGTACCGAAAGAAGCTAAGGATTCACTTCCTAGCACACGATATCGTTCGATATAACGATAAATTACTCTGGGAGACTCCTAATCGCGTAATTTACCATTTCCACACGATATGTACCGAAAGAAGCTAAGGATTCACTTCCTAGCCCACGATATCGATCGATAAAACGATAAATCACTCTGGGAGACTCGGAATCGCGATATTTAGCTTTTCCACACGCTGCGTATGGGAAGAAGCTACGGATTCACTTCCTAGCCCTGGATATCGTTCGATACAACGATAAATTACACTGGGAGTCTCGGAATCGCGTAATTTACCATTTCCACCCGATATGTACCGAAAGAAACTAAGGATTCACTTCCTAGCCCACGATATCGTTCCATACAACGATAAATCACTCAGAGAGACTCGGAATCGCGATATTTACCTTTTCCACACGATATGTACCGAAAGAAGCTAAGGATTCACTTCCAAGCCCACGATATCGTTCGATATAACGATAAATCAATCTGAGAGATTCGGAATCGCGATATTTACTTTTTCCGCACGTTGTGTATCGGAAAAACCTAAGGATTCACTTCATAGCCCTGGATATCGTTCGATACAACGATAAATTTCACTGGGAGACTCGGAATCGCGTAATTTACCATTTCCACCCGATATGTACCGAAAGAAGCTAAGGATTCACTTGCTAGCCCACGATAACGTTCGATACAACGATAAATCACTCTGGGAGACTCGGAATCGCGATATTTACCTTTTCCACACGCTGCGTATGGGAAGAAGCTACGGATTCACTTAATAGCCCTGGATATCGTTCGATACAACGATAAATTACACTGGGAGACTCGGAATCGCGTAATTTACCATTTCCACTCGATATGTACCGAAAGAAGCTAAGGATTCACATCCTAGCCCACGATATCGTTCCATACAACGATAAATCACTCAGAGAGACTCGGAATCGCGATATTTACCTTTTCCACACGATATGTACCGAAAGAAGCTAAGGATTCACTTCCAAGCCCACGATATCGTTCGATATAACGATAAATCAATCTGAGAGACTCGGAATCGCGATATTTACGTTTTCCGCACGCTGTGTATCGAAAGAACCTAAGGATTCACTTCATAGCCCTGGATATCGTTCGATACAACGATAAATTTCACTGGGAGACTCGGAATCGCGTAATTTACCATTTCCACCCGATATGTACCGAAAGAAGCTAAGGATTCACTTGCTAGCCCACGATAACGTTCGATACAACGATAAATCACTCTGGGAGACTCGGAATCGCGATATTTACCTTTTCCACACGCTGCGTATGGGAAGTAGCTACGGATTCACTTCCTAGCCCTGGATATCGTTCGATACAACGATAAATTACACTGGGAGTCTCGGAATCGCGTAATTTACCATTTCCACCCGATATGTACCGAAAGAAACTAAGGATTCACTTCCTAGCCCACGATATCGTTCCATACAACGATAAATCACTCAGAGAGACTCGAAATCGCGATATTTACCTTATCCACACGATATGTACCGAAAGAAGCTAAGGATTCACTTCCAAGCCCACGATATCGTTCGATATAACGATAAATCAATCTGAGAGACTCGGAATCGCGATATTTACGTTTTCCGCACGCTGTGTATCGGAAGAACCTAAGGATTCACTTCATAGCCCTGGATATCGTTCGATACAACGATAAATTTCACTGGGAGACTCGGAATCGCGTAATTTACCATTTCCACCCGATATGTACCGAAAGAAACTAAGGATTCACTTCCTAGCCCACGATATCGTTCCATACAACGATAAATCACTCAGAGAGACTCGTAATTGCGATAGTTACCTTTTCCACACGATATGTACCGAAAGAAGCTAAGGATTCACTTCCAAGCCCACAATATCGTTCGATATAACGATAAATCACTCTGGGAGACTCGGAATCGCGATATTTAGCTTTTCCACACGCTGCGTATGGGAAGAAGCTACGGATTCACTTCCTAGCCCTGGATATCGTTCGATACAACGATAAATTACACTGGGAGTCTCGGAATCGCGTAATTTACCATTTCCACCCGATATGTACCGAAAGAAGCTAAGGATTCACTTCCTAGCACACGATATCGTTCGATATAACGATAAATTACTCTGGGAGACTCCTAATCGCGTAATTTACCATTTCCACACGATATGTACCGAAAGAAGCTAAGGATTCACTTCCTAGCCCACGATATCGATCGATAAAACGATAAATCACTCTGGGAGACTCGGAATCGCGATATTTAGCTTTTCCACACGCTGCGTATGGGAAGAAGCTACGGATTCACTTCCTAGCCCTGGATATCGTTCGATACAACGATAAATTACACTGGGAGTCTCGGAATCGCGTAATTTACCATTTCCACCCGATATGTACCGAAAGAAACTAAGGATTCACTTCCTAGCCCACGATATCGTTCCATACAACGATAAATCACTCAGAGAGACTCGGAATCGCGATATTTACCTTTTCCACACGATATGTACCGAAAGAAGCTAAGGATTCACTTCCAAGCCCACGATATCGTTCGATATAACGATAAATCAATCTGAGAGATTCGGAATCGCGATATTTACTTTTTCCGCACGTTGTGTATCGGAAAAACCTAAGGATTCACTTCATAGCCCTGGATATCGTTCGATACAACGATAAATTTCACTGGGAGACTCGGAATCGCGTAATTTACCATTTCCACCCGATATGTACCGAAAGAAACTAAGGATTCACTTCCTAGCCCACGATATCGTTCCATACAACGATAAATCACTCAGAGAGACTCGTAATTGCGATAGTTACCTTTTCCACACGATATGTACCGAAAGAAGCTAAGGATTCACTTCCAAGCCCACAATATCGTTCGATATAACGATAAATCACTCTGGGAGACTCGGAATCGCGATATTTAGCTTTTCCACACGCTGCGTATGGGAAGAAGCTACGGATTCACTTCCTAGCCCTGGATATCGTTCGATACAACGATAAATTACACTGGGAGTCTCGGAATCGCGTAATTTACCATTTCCACCCGATATGTACCGAAAGAAGCTAAGGATTCACTTCCTAGCACACGATATCGTTCGATATAACGATAAATTACTCTGGGAGACTCCTAATCGCGTAATTTACCATTTCCACACGATATGTACCGAAAGAAGCTAAGGATTCACTTCCTAGCCCACGATATCGATCGATAAAACGATAAATCACTCTGGGAGACTCGGAATCGCGATATTTAGCTTTTCCACACGCTGCGTATGGGAAGAAGCTACGGATTCACTTCCTAGCCCTGGATATCGTTCGATACAACGATAAATTACACTGGGAGTCTCAGAATCGCGTAATTTACCATTTCCACCCGATATGTACCGAAAGAAGCTAAGGATTCACTTCCTAGCACACGATATCGTTCGATATAACGATAAATTACTCTGGGAGACTCCTAATCGCGTAATTTACCATTTCCACACGATATGTACCGAAAGAAGCTAAGGATTCACTTCCTAGCCCACGATATCGATCGATAAAACGATAAATCACTCTGGGAGACTCGGAATCGCGATATTTAGCTTTTCCACACGCTGCGTATGGGAAGAAGCTACGGATTCACTTCCTAGCCCTGAATATCGTTCGATACAACGATAAATTACACTGGGAGTCTCGGAATCGCGTAATTTACCATTTCCACCCGATATGTACCGAAAGAAGCTAAGGATTCACTTCCTAGCCCACGATAGCGTTCCATACAACGATAAATCACTCAGAGAGACTCGGAATCGCGATGTTTACCTTTTCCTCACGATATGTACCGAAAGAAGCTAAGGATTCACTTCCAAGCCCACGATATCGTTCGATATAACGATAAATCACTCTGGGAGACTCGGAATCGCGATATTTACCTTTTCCACACGCTGTGTATCGAAAGAAGCTAAGGATTCATTTCCTAGCACACGATATCGTTCGATATAACGATAAATTACTCTGGGAGACTCCTAATCGCGTAATTTACCATTTCCACACGCTGTGTATCGAAAGAAGCTAAGGATTCACTTCCTAGCCCACGATATCGATCGATAAAACGATAAATTACTCTGGGAGACTCCTAATCGCGTAATTTACCATTTCCACACGATATGTACCGAAAGAAACTAAGGATTCACTTCCTAGCCCACGATATCGTTCCATACAACGATAAATCACTCTGGGAGACTCGGAATCGCGTAATTTACCATTTCCACCCGATATGTACCGAAAGAAGCTAAGGATTCACTTTCTAGCCCACGATATCGTTCGATATAACGATAAATCACTCTGAGAGACTCGGAATCGCGATATTTACCTTTTCCACACGCTGTGTATCGAAAGAAGCTAAGGATTCACTTCCTAGCACACGATATCGTTCGATATAACGATAAATTACTCTGGGAGACTCCTAATCGCGTAATTTACCATTTCCACACGATATGTACCGAAAGAAACTAAGGATTCACTTCCTAGCCCACGATATCGTTCCATACAACGATAAATCACTCAGAGAGACTCGAAATCGCGATATTTACCTTATCCACACGATATGTACCGAAAGAAGCTAAGGATTCACTTCCAAGCCCACGATATCGTTCGATATAACGATAAATCAATCTGAGAGACTCGGAATCGCGATATTTACGTTTTCCGCACGCTGTGTATCGGAAGAACCTAAGGACTCACTTCATAGCCCTGGATATCGTTCGATACAACGATAAATTTCACTGGGAGACTCGGAATCGCGTAATTTACCATTTCCACCCGATATGTACCGAAAGAAACTAAGGATTCACTTCCTAGCCCACGATATCGTTCCATACAACGATAAATCACTCAGAGAGACTCGTAATCGCGATAGTTACCTTTTCCACACGATATGTACCGAAAGAAGCTAAGGATTCACTTCCAAGCCCACAATATCGTTCGATATAACGATAAATCACTCTGGGAGCCTCGGAATCGCGATATTTACCTTTTCCACACGATTTGTACCAATAGAAGCTAAGGATTCAGTTCCTAGCCCTCGATGTCGTTCGATATAACGATAAATCACTCTGAGAGACTCGGAATCGCGATATTTACCTTTTCCACACGCTGTGTATCGAAAGAACCTAAGGATTCACTTCATAGCCCTGGATATCGTTCGATACAACGATAAATTTCACTGGGAGACTCGGAATCGCGTAATTTACCATTTCCACCCGATATGTACCGAAAGAAACTAAGGATTCACTTCCTAGCCCACGATATCGTTCCATACAACGATAAATCACTCTGGGAGACTCGGAATCGCGATATTTACCTTTTCCACACGCTGTGTATCGAAAGAACCTAAGGATTCACTTCATAGCCCTGGATATCGTTCGATACAACGATAAATTTCACTGGGAGACTCGGAATCGCGTAATTTACCATTTCCACCCGATATGTACCGAAAGAAACTAAGGATTCACTTCCTAGCCCACGATATCGTTCCATACAACGATAAATCACTCTGGGAGACTCGGAATCGCGATATTTACCTTTTCCACACGCTGTGTATCGAAAGAAGCTAAGGATTCACTTCCTAGCACACGATATCGTTCGATATAACGATAAATTACTCTGGGAGACTCCTAATCGCGTAATTTACCATTTCCACACGATATGTACCGAAAGAAGCTAAGGATTCACTTCCTAGCCCACGATATCGATCGATAAAACGATAAATCACTCTGGGAGACTCGGAATCGCGATATTTACCTTTTCCACACGCTGCGTATGGGAAGAAGCTACGGATTCACTTCCTAGCCCTGGATATCGTTCGATACAACGATAAATTACACTGGGAGTCTCGGAATCGCGTAATTTACCATTTCCACCCGATATGTACCGAAAGAAGCTAAGGATTCACTTCCTAGCCCACGATAGCGTTCCATACAACGATAAATCACTCAGAGAGACTCGGAATCGCGATATTTACCTTTTCCTCACGATATGTACCGAAAGAAGCTAAGGATTCACTTCCAAGCCCACGATATCGTTCGATATAACGATAAATCACTCTGGGAGACTCGGAATCGCGATATTTACCTTTTCCACACGCTGTGTATCGAAAGAAGCTAAGGATTCATTTCCTAGCACACGATATCGTTCGATATAACGATAAATTACTCTGGGAGACTCCTAATCGCGTAATTTACCATTTCCACACGATATGTACAGAAAGAAGCTAAGGATTCACTTCCTAGCCCACGATATCGATCGATAAAACGATAAATTACTCTGGGAGACTCCTAATCGCGTAATTTACCATTTCCACACGATATGTACCGAAAGAAACTAAGGATTCACTTCCTAGCCCACGATATCGTTCCATACAACGATAAATCACTCTGGGAGACTCGGAATTTCGATATTTACCTTTTCCACACGATATGTACCGAAAGAAGCTAAGGATTCACTTCCAAGTCCACGATATCGTTCGATATAACGATAAATCAATCTGAGAGACTCGGAATCGCGATATTTACGTTTTCCGCACGCTGTGTACCGAAAGAAACTAAGGATTCACTTCCTAGCCCACGATATCGTTCCATACAACGATAAATCACTCAGAGAGACTCGGAATCGCGATATTTACCTTTTCCACACGATATGTACCGAAAGAAGCTAAGGATTCACTTCCAAGCCCACGATATCGTTCGATATAACGATAAATCAATCTGAGAGACTCCGAATCGCGATATTTACGTTTTCCGCACGTTGTGTATCGGAAGAACCTAAGGATTCACTTCATAGCCCTGGATATCGTTCGATACAACGATAAATTTCACTGGGAGACTCGGAATCGCGTAATTTACCATTTCCACCCGATATGTACCGAAAGAAACTAAGGATTCACCTCCTAGCCCACGATATCGTTCCATACAACGATAAATCACTCTGGGAGACTCGGAATCGCGATATTTACCTTTTCCACACGATATGTACCGAAAGAATCTAAGGATTCACTTCCAAGCCCACGATATCGTTCGATATAACGATAAATCAATCTGAGAGAATCGGAATCGCGATATTTACGTTTTCCGCACGCTGTGTACCGAAAGAAACTAAGGATTCACTTCCTAGCCCACGATATCGTTCCATACAACGATAAATCACTCAGAGAGACTCGGAATCGCGATATTTACCTTTTCCTCACGATATGTACCGAAAGAAGCTAAGGATTCACTTCTAAGCCCACGATATCGTTCGATATAACGATAAATCACTCTGGGAGACTCGGAATCGCGATATTTACCTTTTCCTCACGATATGTACCGAAAGAAGCTAAGAATTCACTTCCAAGCCCACGATATCGTTCGATATAACGATAAATCACTCTGAGAGACTCGGAATCGCGATATTTACCTTTTCAACACGCTGTGTATCGAAAGAAGCTAAGGATTCACTTCCTAGCACACGATATCGTTCGATACAACGATAAATTACACTGGGAGTCTCGGAATCGCGTAATTTACCATTTCCACCCGATATGTACCGAATGAAGCTAAGGATTCACTTCCAAGCCCACGATATCGTTCGATATAACGATAAATCAATCTGGGAGACTCGGAATCGCGATATTTACGTTTTCCACACGCTGTGTATCGAAAGAACCTAAGGATTCACTTCATAGCCCTGGATATCGTTCGATGCAACGATAAATTTCACTGGGAGACTCGGAATCGCGTAATTTACCATTTCCACCCGATATGTACCGAAAGAAACTAAGGATTCACTTCCTAGCCCACGATAGCGTTCCATACAACGATAAATCACTCAGAGAGACTCGGAATCGCGATATTTACCTTTTCCTCACGATATGTACCGAAAGAAGCTAAGGATTCACTTCCAAGCCCACGATATCGTTCGATATAACGATAAATCACTCTGGGAGACTCGGAATCGCGATATTTACCTTTTCCACACGCTGCGTATGGGAAGAAGCTACGGATTCACTTCCTAGCCCTGGATATCGTTCGATACAACGATAAATTACACTGGGAGTCTCGGAATCGCGTAATTTACCATTTCCACCCGATATGTACCGAATGAAGCTAAGGATTCACTTCCGAGCCCACGATATCGTTCGATATAACGATAAATCAATCTGGGAGACTCGGAATCGCGATATTTACGTTTTCCACACGCTGTGTATCGAAAGAACCTAAGGATTCACTTCATAGCCCTGGATATCGTTCGATGCAACGATAAATTTCACTGGGAGACTCGGAATCGCGTAATTTACCATTTCCACCCGATATGTACCGAAAGAAACTAAGGATTCACTTCCTAGCCCACGATATCGTTCCATACAACGATAAATCACTCAGAGAGACTCGGAATCGCGATATTTACCTTTTCCACACGATATGTACCGAAAGAAGCTAAGGATTCACTTCCAAGCCCACGATATCGTTCGATATAACGATAAATCAATCTGAGAGACTCGGAATCGCGATATTTACGTTTTCCGCACGCTGTGTATCGAAAGAAGCTAAGGATTCACTTCCTAGCCCACGATATCGTTCCATACAACGATAAATTTCACTGGGAGACTCGGAATCGCGATATTTACCTTTTCCACACGCTGTGTATCGAAAGAAGCTAAGGATTCACTTCCTAGCACACGATATCGTTCGATATAACGATAAATTACTCTGGGAGACTCCTAATCGCGTAATTTACCATTTCCACACGATATGTACCGAAAGAAACTAAGGATTCACTTCCAAGCCCACAATATCGTTCGATATAACGATCAATCACTCTGGGAGACTCGGAATCGCGATATTTACCTTTTCCACACGATTTGTACCAATAGATGCTAAGGATTCAGTTCCTAGCCCTCGATGTCGATCGATATAACGATAAATCACTCTGAGAGACTCGGAATCGCGATATTTACCTTTTCCACACGCTGTGTATCGAAAGAACCTAAGGATTCACTTCATAGCCCTGGATAACGTTCGATGCAACGATAAATTTCACTGGGAGACTCGGAATCGCGTAATTTACCATTTCCACCCGATATGTACCGAAAGAAACTAAGGATTCACTTCCTAGCCCACGATATCGTTCCATACAACGATAAATCACTCAGAGAGACTCGGAATCGCGATATTTACCTTTTCCACACGATATGTACCGAAAGAAGCTAAGGATTCACTTCCAAGCCCACGATATCGTTCGATATAACGATAAATCAATCTGAGAGACTCGGAATCGCGATATTTACGTTTTCCGCACGCTGTGTATCGAAAGAACCTAAGGATTCACTTCATAGCCCTGGATATCGTTCGATACAACGATAAATTTCACTGGGAGACTCGGAATCGCGTAATTTACCATTTCCACCCGATATGTACCGAAAGAAACTAAGGATTCACTTCCTAGCCCACGATATCGTTCCATACAACGATAAATCACTCAGAGAGACTCGGAATCGCGATATTTACCTTTTCCACACGCTGCGTATGGGAAGAAGCTACGGATTCACTTCCTAGCCCTGGATATCGTTCGATACAACGATAAATTACACTGGGAGTCTCGGAATCGCTTAATTTACCATTTCCACCCGATATGTACCGAAAGAAGCTAAGGATTCACTTCCTAGCCCACGATAGCGTTCCATACAACGATAAATCACTCAGAGAGACTCGGAATCGCGATATTTACCTTTTCCTCACGATATGTACCGAAAGAAGCTAAGGATTCACTTCCAAGCCCACGATATCGTTCGATATAACGATAAATCACTCTGGGAGACTCGGAATCGCGATATTTACCTTTTCCTCACGCTGCGTATGGGAAGAAGCTACGGATTCACTTCCTAGCCCTGGATATCGTTCTATACAACGATAAATTACACTGGGAGTCTCGGAATCGCGTAATTTACGATTTCCACCCGATATGTACCGAAAGAAGCTAAGGATTCACTTCCTAGCCCACGATATCGTTCCATACAACGATAAATCACTCAGAGAGACTCGGAATCGCGATATTTACCTTTT
Organism: Nomada fucata; assembly: GCA_948146005.1. NCBI lineage: Eukaryota > Metazoa > Arthropoda > Insecta > Hymenoptera > Apidae > Nomada > Nomada fucata. The sequence continues at coordinate 16,927,688 of OX411282.1, read as the reverse complement.
CCACACGATATGTACCGAAAGAAGCTAAGGATTCACTTCCAAGCCCACGATATCGTTCGATATAACGATAAATCACTCTGGGAGACTCGGAATCGCGTAATTTACCATTTCCACACGATATGTACAGAAAGAAGCTAAGGATTCACTTCCTAGCCCTGGATATCGTTCGATACAACGATAAATTACACTGGGAGTCTCGGAATCGCGTAATATACCATTTCCACCCGATATGTACCGAATGAAGCTAAGGATTCACTTCCAAGCCCACGATATCGTTCGATATAACGATAAATCAATCTGAGAGACTCGGAATCGCGATATTTACGTTTTCCACACGCTGTGTATCGAAAGAACCTAAGGATTCACTTCATAGCCCTGGATATCGTTCGATGCAACGATAAATTTCACTGGGAGACTCGGAATCGCGTAATTTACCATTTCCACCCGATATGTACCGAAAGAAACTAAGGATTCACTTCCTAGCCCACGATATCGTTCCATACAACGATAAATCACTCAGAGAGACTCGGAATCGCGATATTTACCTTTTCCACACGCTGCGTATGGGAAGAAGCTACGGATTCACTTCCTAGCCCTGGATATCGTTCGATACAACGATAAATTACACTGGGAGTCTCGGAATCGCTTAATTTACCATTTCCACCCGATATGTACCGAAAGAAGCTAAGGATTCACTTCCTAGCCCACGATAGCGTTCCATACAACGATAAATCACTCAGAGAGACTCGGAATCGCGATATTTACCTTTTCCTCACGATATGTACCGAAAGAAGCTAAGGATTCACTTCCAAGCCCACGATATCGTTCGATATAACGATAAATCACTCTGGGAGACTCGGAATCGCGATATTTACCTTTTCCACACGCTGTGTATCGAAAGAAGCTAAGGATTCACTTCCTAGCACACGATATCGTTCGATATAACGATAAATTACTCTGGGAGACTCCTAATCGCGTAATTTACCATTTCCACACGATATGTACAGAAAGAAGCTAAGGATTCACTTCCTAGCCCTGGATATCGTTCGATACAACGATAAATTACACTGGGAGTCTCGGAATCGCGTAATTTACCATTTCCACCCGATATGTACCGAATGAAGCTAAGGATTCACTTCCAAGCCCACGATATCGTTCGATATAACGATAAATCAATCTGAGAGACTCGGAATCGCGATATTTACGTTTTCCACACGCTGTGTATCGAAAGAACCTAAGGATTCACTTCATAGCCCTGGATATCGTTCGATGCAACGATAAATTTCACTGGGAGACTCGGAATCGCGTCATTTACCATTTCCACCCGATATGTACCGAAAGAAACTAAGGATTCACTTCCTAGCCCACGATATCGTTCCATACAACGATAAATCACTCAGAGAGACTCGGAATCGCGATATTTACCTTTTCCACACGATATGTACCGAAAGAAGCTAAGGATTCACTTCCAAGCCCACGATATCGTTCGATATAACGATAAATCAATCTGAGAGACTCGGAATCGCGATATTTACGTTTTCCGCACGCTGTGTATCGAAAGAACCTAAGGATTCACTTCATAGCCCTGGATATCGTTCGATACAACGATAAGTTTCACTGGGAGACTCGGAATCGCGTAATTTACCATTTCCACCCGATATGTACCGAAAGAAACTAAGGATTCACTTCCTAGCCCACGATATCGTTCCATACAACGATAAATCACTCAGAGAGACTCGGAATCGCGATATTTACCTTTTCCACACGCTGCGTATGGGAAGAAGCTACGGATTCACTTCCTAGCCCTGGATATCGTTCGATACAACGATAAATTACACTGGGAGTCTCGGAATCGCTTAATTTACCATTTCCACACGATATGTACCGAAAGAAGCTAAGGATTCACTTCCAAGCCCACGATATCGTTCGATATAACGATAAATCACTCTGGGAGACTCGGAATCGCGTAATTTACCATTTCCACACGATATGTACAGAAAGAAGCTAAGGATTCACTTCCTAGCCCTGGATATCGTTCGATACAACGATAAATTACACTGGGAGTCTCGGAATCGCGTAATATACCATTTCCACCCGATATGTACCGAATGAAGCTAAGGATTCACTTCCAAGCCCACGATATCGTTCGATATAACGATAAATCAATCTGAGAGACTCGGAATCGCGATATTTACGTTTTCCACACGCTGTGTATCGAAAGAACCTAAGGATTCACTTCATAGCCCTGGATATCGTTCGATGCAACGATAAATTTCACTGGGAGACTCGGAATCGCGTAATTTACCATTTCCACCCGATATGTACCGAAAGAAACTAAGGATTCACTTCCTAGACCACGATATCGTTCCATACAACGATAAATCACTCAGAGAGACTCGGAATCGCGATATTTACCTTTTCCACACGCTGCGTATGGGAAGAAGCTACGGATTCACTTCCTAGCCCTGGATATCGTTCGATACAACGATAAATTACACTGGGAGTCTCGGAATCGCTTAATTTACCATTTCCACCCGATATGTACCGAAAGAAGCTAAGGATTCACTTCCTAGCCCACGATAGCGTTCCATACAACGATAAATCACTCAGAGAGACTCGGAATCGCGATATTTACCTTTTCCTCACGATATGTACCGAAAGAAGCTAAGGATTCACTTCCAAGCCCACGATATCGTTCGATATAACGATAAATCACTCTGGGAGACTCGGAATCGCGATATTTACCTTTTCCACACGCTGTGTATCGAAAGAAGCTAAGGATTCACTTCCTAGCACACGATATCGTTCGATATAACGATAAATTACTCTGGGAGACTCCTAATCGCGTAATTTACCATTTCCACACGATATGTACAGAAAGAAGCTAAGGATTCACTTCCTAGCCCTGGATATCGTTCGATACAACGATAAATTACACTGGGAGTCTCGGAATCGCGTAATTTACCATTTCCACCCGATATGTACCGAATGAAGCTAAGGATTCACTTCCAAGCCCACGATATCGTTCGATATAACGATAAATCAATCTGAGAGACTCGGAATCGCGATATTTACGTTTTCCACACGCTGTGTATCGAAAGAACCTAAGGATTCACTTCATAGCCCTGGATATCGTTCGATGCAACGATAAATTTCACTGGGAGACTCGGAATCGCGTCATTTACCATTTCCACCCGATATGTACCGAAAGAAACTAAGGATTCACTTCCTAGCCCACGATATCGTTCCATACAACGATAAATCACTCAGAGAGACTCGGAATCGCGATATTTACCTTTTCCACACGATATGTACCGAAAGAAGCTAAGGATTCACTTCCAAGCCCACGATATCGTTCGATATAACGATAAATCAATCTGAGAGACTCGGAATCGCGATATTTACGTTTTCCGCACGCTGTGTATCGAAAGAACCTAAGGATTCACTTCATAGCCCTGGATATCGTTCGATACAACGATAAGTTTCACTGGGAGACTCGGAATCGCGTAATTTACCATTTCCACCCGATATGTACCGAAAGAAACTAAGGATTCACTTCCTAGCCCACGATATCGTTCCATACAACGATAAATCACTCAGAGAGACTCGGAATCGCGATATTTACCTTTTCCACACGATATGTACCGAAAGAAGCTAAGGATTCACTTCCAAGCCCACGATATCGTTCGATATAACGATAAATCAATCTGAGAGACTCGGAATCGCGATATTTACGTTTTCCGCACGCTGTGTATCGAAAGAACCTAAGGATTCACTTCATAGCCCTGGATATCGTTCGATACAACGATAAATTTCACTGGGAGACTCGGAATCGCGTAATTTACCATTTCCACCCGATATGTACCGAAAGAAACTAAGGATTCACTTCCTAGCCCACGATATCGTTCCATACAACGATAAATCACTCAGAGAGACTCGGAATCGCGATATTTACCTTTTTCACACGCTGCGTATGGGAAGAAGCTACGGATTCACTTCCTAGCCCTGGATATCGTTCGATACAACGATAAATTACACTGGGAGTCTCGGAATCGCTTAATTTACCATTTCCACCCGATATGTACCGAAAGAAGCTAAGGATTCACTTCCTAGCCCACGATAGCGTTCCATACAACGATAAATCACTCAGAGAGACTCGGAATCGCGATATTTACCTTTTCCTCACGATATGTACCGAAAGAAGCTAAGGATTCACTTCCAAGCCCACGATATCGTTCGATATAACGATAAATCACTCTGGGAGACTCGGAATCGCGATATTTACCTTTTCCACACGCTGTGTATCGAAAGAAGCTAAGGATTCACTTCCTAGCACACGATATCGTTCGATATAACGATAAATTACTCTGGGAGACTCCTAATCGCGTAATTTACCATTTCCACACGATATGTACAGAAAGAAGCTAAGGATTCACTTCCTAGCCCACGATATCGTTCCATACAACGATAAATCACTCAGAGAGACTCGGAATCGCGATATTTACCTTTTCCACACGATATGTACCGAAAGAAGTTAAGGATTCACTTCCAAGCCCACGATATCGTTCGATATAACGATAAATCAATCTGAGAGACTCGGTATCGCGATATTTACGTTTTCCGCACGCTGTGTATCGAAAGAACCTAAGGATTCACTTCATAGCCCTGGATATCGTTCGATACAACGATAAATTTCACTGGGAGACTCGGAATCGCGTAATTTACCATTTCCACCCGATATGTACCGAAAGAAACTAAGGATTCACTTCCTAGCCCACGATATCGTTCCATACAACGATAAATCACTCAGAGAGACTCGTAATCGCGATAGTTACCTTTTCCACACGATATGTACCGAAAGAAGCTAAGGATTCACTTCCAAGCCCATAATATCGTTCGATATAACGATAAATCACTCTGGGAGACTCGGAATCGCGATATTTACCTTTTCCACACGATTTGTACCAATAGAAGCTAAGGATTCAGTTCCTAGCCCTCGATGTCGTTCGATATAACGATAAATCACTCTGAGAGACTCGGAATCGCGATATTTACCTTTTCCACACGCTGTGTATCGAAAGAACCTAAGGATTCACTTCATAGCCCTGGATATCGTTCGATACAACGATAAATTTCACTGGGAGACTCGGAATCGCGTAATTTACCATTTCCACCCGATATGTACCGAAAGAAACTAAGGATTCACTTCCTAGCCCACGATATCGTTCCATACAACGATAAATCACTCAGAGAGACTCGGAATCGCGATATTTACCTTTTCCACACGCTGCGTATGGGAAGAAGCTACGGATTCACTTCCTAGCCCTGGATATCGTTCGATACAACGATAAATTACACTGGGAGTCTCGGAATCGCGTAATTTACCATTTCCACCCGATATGTACCGAAAGAAGCTAAGGATTCACTTCCTAGCCCACGATAGCGTTCCATACAACGATAAATCACTCAGAGAGACTCGGAATCGCGATATTTACCTTTTCCTCACGATATGTACCGAAAGAAGCTAAGGATTCACTTCCAAGCCCACGATATCGTTCGATATAACGATAAATCACTCTGGGAGACTCGGAATCGCGATATTTACCTTTTCCACACGCTGTGTATCGAAAGAAGCTAAGGATTCACTTCCTAGCACACGATATCGTTCGATATAACGATAAATTACTCTGGGAGACTCCTAATCGCGTAATTTACCATTTCCACACCATATGTACAGAAAGAAGCTAAGGATTCACTTCCTAGCCCACGATATCGATCGATAAAACGATAAATCTCTCTGGGAGACTCGGAATAGCGATATTTACCTTTTCCACACGCTGCGTATGGGAAGAAGCTACGGATTCACTTCCTAGCCCTGGATATCGTTCGATACAACGATAAATTACACTGGGAGTCTCGGAATCGCGTAATTTACCATTTCCACCCGATATGTACCGAATGAAGCTAAGGATTCACTTCCAAGCCCACGATATCGTTCGATATAACGATAAATCAATCTGAGAGACTCGGAATCGCGATATTTACGTTTTCCACACGCTGTGTATCGAAAGAACCTAAGGATTCACTTCATAGCCCTGGATATCGTTCGATGCAACGATAAATTTCACTGGGAGACTCGGAATCGCGTCATTTACCATTTCCACCCGATATGTACCGAAAGAAACTAAGGATTCACTTCCTAGCCCACGATATCGTTCCATACAACGATAAATCACTCAGAGAGACTCGTAATCGCGATAGTTACCTTTTCCACACGATATGTACCGAAAGAAGCTAAGGATTCACTTCCAAGCCCACAATATCGTTCGATATAACGATAAATCACTCTGGGAGACTCGGAATCGCGATATTTACCTTTTCCACACGATTTGTACCAATAGAAGCTAAGGATTCAGTTCCTAGCCCTCGATGTCGTTCGATATAACGATAAATCACTCTGAGAGACTCGGAATCGCGATATTTACCTTTTCCACACGCTGTGTATCGAAAGAACCTAAGGATTCACTTCATAGCCCTGGATATCGTTCGATACAACGATAAATTTCACTGGGAGACTCGGAATCGCGTAATTTACCATTTCCACCCGATATGTACCGAAAGAAACTAAGGATTCACTTCCTAGCCCACGATATCGTTCCATACAACGATAAATCACTCTGGGAGACTCGGAATCGTGATATTTACCTTTTCCACACGCTGTGTATCGAAAGAAGCTAAGGATTCACTTCCTAGCACACGATATCGTTCGATATAACGATAAATTACTCTGGGAGACTCCTAATCGCGTAATTTACCATTTCCACACGATATGTACCGAAAGAAGCTAAGGATTCACTTCCTAGCCCACGATATCGATCGATAAAACGATAAATCACTCTGGGAGACTCGGAATCGCGATATTTACCTTTTCCACACGCTGCGTATGGGAAGAAGCTACGGATTCACTTCCTAGCCCTGGATATCGTTCGATACAACGATAAATTACACTGGGAGTCTCGGAATCGCGTAATTTACCATTTCCACCCGATATGTACCGAAAGAAGCTAAGGATTCACTTCCTAGCCCACGATAGCGTTCCATACAACGATAAATCACTCAGAGAGACTCGGAATCGCGATATTTACCTTTTCCTCACGATATGTACCGAAAGAAGCTAAGGATTCACTTCCAAGCCCACGATATCGTTCGATATAACGATAAATCACTCTGGGAGACTCGGAATCGCGATATTTACTTTTTCCACACGCTGTGTATCGAAAGAAGCTAAGGATTCACTTCCTAGCACACGATATCGTTCGATATAACGATAAATTACTCTGGGAGACTCCTAATCGCGTAATTTACCATTTCCACACGATATGTACAGAAAGAAGCTAAGGATTCACTTCCTAGCCCACGATATCGATCGATAAAACGATAAATCTGTCTGGGAGACTCGGAATCGCGATATTTACCTTTTCCACACGCTGCGTATGGGAAGAAGCTACGGATTCACTTCCTAGCCCTGGATATCGTTCGATACAACGATAAATTACACTGGGAGTCTCGGAATCGCGTAATTTACCATTTCCACCCGATATGTACCGAATGAAGCTAAGGATTCACTTCCAAGCCCACGATATCGTTCGATATAACGATAAATCACTCTGGGAGACTCGGAATCGCGATATTTACCTTTTCCACACGCTGCGTATGGGAAGAAGCTACGGATTCACTTCCTAGCCCTGGATATCGTTCGATACAACGATAAATTACACTGGGAGTCTCGGAATCGCGTAATTTACCATTTCCACCCGATATGTACCGAAAGAAGCTAAGGATTCACTTCCTAGCCCACGATAGCGTTCCATACAACGATAAATCACTCAGAGAGACTCGGAATCGCGATATTTACCTTTTCCTCACGATATGTACCGAAAGAAGCTAAGGATTCACTTCCAAGCCCACGATATCGTTCGATATAACGATAAATCACTCTGGGAGACTCGGAATCGCGATATTTACCTTTTCCACACGCTGTGTATCGAAAGAAGCTAAGGATTCACTTCCTAGCACACGATATCGTTCGATATAACGATAAATTACTCTGGGAGACTCCTAATCGCGTAATTTACCATTTCCACACGATATGTACAGAAAGAAGCTAAGGATTCACTTCCTAGCCCACGATATCGATCGATAAAACGATAAATCTCTCTGGGAGACTCGGAATAGCGATATTTACCTTTTCCACACGCTGCGTATGGGAAGAAGCTACGGATTCACTTCCTAGCCCTGGATATCGTTCGATACAACGATAAATTACACTGGGAGTCTCGGAATCGCGTAATTTACCATTTCCACCCGATATGTACCGAATGAAGCTAAGGATTCACTTCCAAGCCCACGATATCGTTCGATATAACGATAAATCAATCTGAGAGACTCGGAATCGCGATATTTACGTTTTCCACACGCTGTGTATCGAAAGAACCTAAGGATTCACTTCATAGCCCTGGATATCGTTCGATGCAACGATAAATTTCACTGGGAGACTCGGAATCGCGTAATTTACCATTTCCACCCGATATGTACCGAAAGAAACTAAGGATTCACTTCCTAGCCCACGATATCGTTCCATACAACGATAAATCACTCAGAGAGACTCGTAATCGCGATAGTTACCTTTTCCACACGATATGTACCGAAAGAAGCTAAGGATTCACTTCCAAGCCCACAATATCGTTCGCTATAACGATAAATCACTCTGGGAGACTCGGAATCGCGATATTTACCTTTTCCACACGATTTGTACCAATAGAAGCTAAGGATTCAGTTCCTAGCCCTCGATGTCGTTCGATATAACGATAAATCACTCTGAGAGACTCGGAATCGCGATATTTACCTTTTCCACACGCTGTGTATCGAAAGAACCTAAGGATTCACTTCATAGCCCTGGATATAATTCGATACAACGATAAATTTCACTGGGAGACTCGGAATCGCGTAATTTACCATTTCCACCCGATATGTACCGAAAAAAGCTAAGGATTCACTTGCTAGCCCACGATAACGTTCGATACAACGATAAATCACTCTGGGAGACTCGGAATCGCGATATTTACCTTTTCCACACGATTTGTACCAATAGAAGCTAAGGATTCAGTTCCTAGCCCTCGATGTCGTTCGATATAACGATAAATCACTCTGAGAGACTCGGAATCGCGATATTTACCTTTTCCACACGCTGTGTATCGAAAGAACCTAAGGATTCACTTCATAGCCCTGGATATCGTTCGATGCAACGATAAATTTCACTGGGAGACTCGGAATCGCGTAATTTACCATTTCCACCCGATATGTACCGAAAGAAACTAAGGATTCACTTCCTAGCCCACGATATCGTTCCATACAACGATAAATCACTCAGAGAGACTCGGAATCGCGATATTTACCTTTTCCACACGATATGTACCGAAAGAAGCTAAGGATTCACTTCCAAGCCCACGATATCGTTCGATATAACGATAAATCAATCTGAGAGACTCGGAATCGCGATATTTACCTTTTCCACACGATATGTATCGAAAGAAGCTAAGGATTCACTTCCTAGCACACGATATCGTTCGATATAACGATAAATTACTCTGGGAGACTCCTAATCGCGTAATTTACCATTTTCACATAATATGTACAGAAAGAAGCTAAGGATTCACTTCCTAGCCCTGGATATCGTTCGATACAACGATAAATTACACTGGGAGTCTCGGAATCGCGTAATATACCATTTCCACCCGATATGTACCGAATGAAGCTAAGAATTCACTTCCAAGCCCAGGATATCATTCGATATAACGATAAATCAATCTGAGAGACTCGGAATCGCGATATTTACGTTTTCCACACGCTGTGTATCGAAAGAACCTAAGGATTCACTTCATAGCCCTGGATATCGTTCGATGCAACGATAAATTTCACTGGGAGACTCGGAATCGCGTAATTTACCATTTCCACCCGATATGTACCGAAAGAAACTAAGGATTCACTTCCTAGCCCACGATATCGTTCGATATAACGATAAATCAATCTGAGAGACTCGGAATCGCGATATTTACGTTTTCCGCACTCTGTGTATCGAAAGAACCTAAGGATTCACTTCATAGCCCTGGATATCGTTCGATACAACGATAAATTTCACTGGGAGACTCGGAATCGCGTAATTTACCATTTCCACCCGATATGTACCGAAAGAAACTAAGGATTCACTTCCTAGCCCACGATATCGTTCCATACAACGATAAATCACTCAGAGAGACTCGTAATCGCGATAGTTACCTTTTCCACACGATATGTACCGAAAGAAGCTAAGGATTCACTTCCTAGCACACGATATCGTTCCATACAACGATAAATCACTCAGAGAGACTCGGAATCGCGATATTTACCTTTTCCACACGATATGTACCGAAAGAAGCTAAGGATTCACTTCCAAGCCCACGATATCGTTCGATATAACGATAAATCAATCTGAGAGACTCGGAATCGCGATATTTACGTTTTCCGCACTCTGTGTATCGAAAGAACCTAAGGATTCACTTCATAGCCCTGGATATCGTTCGATACAACGATAAATTTCACTGGGAGACTCGGAATCGCGTAATTTACCATTTCCACCCGATATGTACCGAAAGAAACTAAGGATTCACTTCCTAGCCCACGATATCGTTCCATACAACGATAAATCACTCAGAGAGACTCGTAATCGCGATAGTTACCTTTTCCACACGATATGTACCGAAAGAAGCTAAGGATTCACTTCCTAGCACACGATATCGTTCGATATAACGATAAATTACTCTTGGAGACTCCTAATCGCGTAATTTACCATTTCCACACGATATGTACCGAAAGAAGCTAAGGATTCACTTCCTAGCCCACGATATCGATCGATAAAACGATAAATCACTCTGGGAGGCTCGGAATCGCGATATTTACCTTTTCCACACGCTGCGTATGGGAAGAAGCTACGGATTCACTTCCTAGCCCTGGATATCGTTCGATACAACGATAAATTACACTGGGAGTCTCGGAATCGCGTAATTTACCATTTCCACCCGATATGTACCGAAAGAAGCTAAGGATTCACTTCCTAGCCCACGATAGCGTTCCATACAACGATAAATCACTCAGAGAGACTCGGAATCGCGATATTTACCTTTTCCTCACGATATGTACCGAAAGAAGCTAAGGATTCACTTCCAAGCCCACGATATCGTTCGATATAACGATAAATCACTCTGGGAGACTCGGAATCGCGATATTTACCTTTTCCACACGCTGTGTATCGAAAGAAGCTAAGGATTCACTTCCTAGCACACGATATCGTTCGATATAACGATAAATTACTCTGGGAGACTCCTAATCGCGTAATTTACCATTTCCACACGATATGTACAGAAAGAAGCTAAGGATTCACTTCCTAGCCCTGGATATCGTTCGATATAACGATAAATTACACTGGGAGTCTCGGAATCGCGTAATTTACCATTTCCACCCGATATGTACCGAATGAAGCTAAGGATTCACTTCCAAGCCCACGATATCGTTCGATATAACGATAAATCAATCTGAGAGACTCGGAATCGCGATATTTACGTTTTCCACACGCTGTGTATCGAAAGAACCTAAGGATTCACTTCATAGCCCTGGATATCGTTCGATGCAACGATAAATTTCACTGGGAGACTCGGAATCGCGTCATTTACCATTTCCACCCGATATGTACCGAAAGAAACTAAGGATTCACTTCCTAGCCCACGATATTGTTCCATACAACGATAAATCACTCAGAGAGACTCGGAATCGCGATATTTACCTTTTCCACACGATATGTACCGAAAGAAGCTAAGGATTCACTTCCAAGCCCACGATATCGTTCGATATAACGATAAATCAATCTGAGAGACTCGGAATCGCGATATTTACGTTTTCCGCACGCTGTGTATCGAAAGAACCTAAGGATTCACTTCATAGCCCTGGATATCGTTCGATACAACGATAAATTTCACTGGGAGACTCGGAATCGCGTAATTTACCATTTCCACCCGATATGTACCGAAAGAAACTAAGGATTCACTTCATAGCCCTGGATATCGTTCGATACAACGATAAATTTCACTGGGAGACTCGGAATCGCGTAATTTACCATTTCCACCCGATATGTACCGAAAGAAACTAAGGATTCACTTCCTAGCCCACGATATCGTTCCATACAACTATAAATCACTCTGGGAGACTCGTAATCGCGATAGTTACCTTTTCCACACGCTGTGTATCGAAAGAAGCTAAGGATTCACTTCCTAGCACACGATATCGTTCGATATAACGATAAATTACTCTGGGAGACTCCTAATCGCGTAATTTACCATTTCCACACGATATGTACCGAAAGAAGCTAAGGATTCACTTCCTAGCCCACGATATCGATCGATAAAACGATAAATCACTCTGGGAGACTCGGAATCGCGATATTTACCTTTTCCACACGCTGCGTATGGGAAGAAGCTACGGATTCACTTCCTAGCCCTGGATATCGTTCGATACAACGATTAATTACACTGGGAGTCTCGGAATCGCGTAATTTACCATTTCCACCCGATATGTACCGAAAGAAGCTAAGGATTCACTTCCTAGCCCACGATAGCGTTCCATACAACGATAAATCACTCAGAGAGACTCGGAATCGCGTAATTTACCATTTCCACCCGATATGTACCGAAAGAAACTAAGGATTCACTTCCTAGCCCACGATATCGTTCCATACAACGATAAATCACTCAGAGAGACTCGGAATCGCGATATTTACCTTTTCCACACGATATGTACCGAAAGAAGCTAAGGATTCACTTCCAAGCCCACGATATCGTTCGATATAACGATAAATCAATCTGAGAGACTCGGAATCGCGATATTTACCTTTTCCACACGATATGTATCGAAAGAAGCTAAGGATTCACTTCCTAGCACACGATATCGTTCGATATAACGATAAATTACTCTGGGAGACTCCTAATCGCGTAATTTACCATTTTCACATAATATGTACAGAAAGAAGCTAAGGATTCACTTCCTAGCCCTGGATATCGTTCGATACAACGATAAATTACACTGGGAGTCTCGGAATCGCGTAATATACCATTTCCACCCGATATGTACCGAATGAAGCTAAGAATTCACTTCCAAGCCCAGGATATCATTCGATATAACGATAAATCAATCTGAGAGACTCGGAATCGCGATATTTACGTTTTCCACACGCTGTGTATCGAAAGAACCTAAGGATTCACTTCATAGCCCTGGATATCGTTCGATGCAACGATAAATTTCACTGGGAGACTCGGAATCGCGTAATTTACCATTTCCACCCGATATGTACCGAAAGAAACTAAGGATTCACTTCCTAGCCCACGATATCGTTCCATACAACGATAAATCACTCAGAGAGACTCGGAATCGCGATATTTACCTTTTCCACACGATATGTACCGAAAGAAGCTAAGGATTCACTTCCAAGCCCACGATATCGTTCGATATAACGATAAATCAATCTGAGAGACTCGGAATCGCGATATTTACGTTTTCCGCACTCTGTGTATCGAAAGAACCTAAGGATTCACTTCATAGCCCTGGATATCGTTCGATACAACGATAAATTTCACTGGGAGACTCGGAATCGCGTAATTTACCATTTCCACCCGATATGTACCGAAAGAAACTAAGGATTCACTTCCTAGCCCACGATATCGTTCCATACAACGATAAATCACTCAGAGAGACTCGTAATCGCGATAGTTACCTTTTCCACACGATATGTACCGAAAGAAGCTAAGGATTCACTTCCTAGCACACGATATCGTTCGATATAACGATAAATTACTCTTGGAGACTCCTAATCGCGTAATTTACCATTTCCACACGATATGTACCGAAAGAAGCTAAGGATTCACTTCCTAGCCCACGATATCGATCGATAAAACGATAAATCACTCTGGGAGGCTCGGAATCGCGATATTTACCTTTTCCACACGCTGCGTATGGGAAGAAGCTACGGATTCACTTCCTAGCCCTGGATATCGTTCGATACAACGATAAATTACACTGGGAGTCTCGGAATCGCGTAATTTACCATTTCCACCCGATATGTACCGAAAGAAGCTAAGGATTCACTTCCTAGCCCACGATAGCGTTCCATACAACGATAAATCACTCAGAGAGACTCGGAATCGCGATATTTACCTTTTCCTCACGATATGTACCGAAAGAAGCTAAGGATTCACTTCCAAGCCCACGATATCGTTCGATATAACGATAAATCACTCTGGGAGACTCGGAATCGCGATATTTACCTTTTCCACACGCTGTGTATCGAAAGAAGCTAAGGATTCACTTCCTAGCACACGATATCGTTCGATATAACGATAAATTACTCTGGGAGACTCCTAATCGCGTAATTTACCATTTCCACACGATATGTACAGAAAGAAGCTAAGGATTCACTTCCTAGCCCTGGATATCGTTCGATATAACGATAAATTACACTGGGAGTCTCGGAATCGCGTAATTTACCATTTCCACCCGATATGTACCGAATGAAGCTAAGGATTCACTTCCAAGCCCACGATATCGTTCGATATAACGATAAATCAATCTGAGAGACTCGGAATCGCGATATTTACGTTTTCCACACGCTGTGTATCGAAAGAACCTAAGGATTCACTTCATAGCCCTGGATATCGTTCGATGCAACGATAAATTTCACTGGGAGACTCGGAATCGCGTCATTTACCATTTCCACCCGATATGTACCGAAAGAAACTAAGGATTCACTTCCTAGCCCACGATATTGTTCCATACAACGATAAATCACTCAGAGAGACTCGGAATCGCGATATTTACCTTTTCCACACGATATGTACCGAAAGAAGCTAAGGATTCACTTCCAAGCCCACGATATCGTTCGATATAACGATAAATCAATCTGAGAGACTCGGAATCGCGATATTTACGTTTTCCGCACGCTGTGTATCGAAAGAACCTAAGGATTCACTTCATAGCCCTGGATATCGTTCGATACAACGATAAATTTCACTGGGAGACTCGGAATCGCGTAATTTACCATTTCCACCCGATATGTACCGAAAGAAACTAAGGATTCACTTCATAGCCCTGGATATCGTTCGATACAACGATAAATTTCACTGGGAGACTCGGAATCGCGTAATTTACCATTTCCACCCGATATGTACCGAAAGAAACTAAGGATTCACTTCCTAGCCCACGATATCGTTCCATACAACGATAAATCACTCTGGGAGACTCGTAATCGCGATAGTTACCTTTTCCACACGCTGTGTATCGAAAGAAGCTAAGGATTCACTTCCTAGCACACGATATCGTTCGATATAACGATAAATTACTCTGGGAGACTCCTAATCGCGTAATTTACCATTTCCACACGATATGTACCGAAAGAAGCTAAGGATTCACTTCCTAGCCCACGATATCGATCGATAAAACGATAAATCACTCTGGGAGACTCGGAATCGCGATATTTACCTTTTCCACACGCTGCGTATGGGAAGAAGCTACGGATTCACTTCCTAGCCCTGGATATCGTTCGATACAACGATTAATTACACTGGGAGTCTCGGAATCGCGTAATTTACCATTTCCACCCGATATGTACCGAAAGAAGCTAAGGATTCACTTCCTAGCCCACGATAGCGTTCCATACAACGATAAATCACTCAGAGAGACTCGGAATCGCGATATTTACCTTTTCCTCACGATATGTACCGAAAGAAGCTAAGGATTCACTTCCAAGCCCACGATATCGTTCGATATAACGATAAATCACTCTGGGAGACTCGGAATCGCGATATTTACCTTTTCCACACGCTGTGTATCGAAAGAAGCTAAGGATTCACTTCCTAGCACACGATATCGTTCGATATAACGATAAATTACTCTGGGAGACTCCTAATCGCGTAATTTACCATTTCCACACGATATGTACAGAAAGAAGCTAAGGATTCACTTAATAGCCCACGATATCGATCGATAAAACGATAAATCTGTCTGGGAGACTCGGAATCGCGATATTTACCTTTTCCACACGCTGCGTATGGGAAGAAGCTACGGATTCACTTCCTAGCCCTGGATATCGTTCGATACAACGATAAATTACACTGGGAGTCTCGGAATCGCGTAATTTACCATTTCCACCCGATATGTACCGAATGAAGCTAAGGATTCACTTCCAAGCCCACGATATCGTTCGATATAACGATAAATCACTCTGGGAGACTCGGAATCGCGATATTTACCTTTTCCACACGCTGTGAATGGGAAGAAGCTACGGATTCACTTCCTAGCCCTGGATATCGTTCGATACAACGATAAATTACACTGGGAGTCTCGGAATCGCGTAATTTACCATTTCCACCCGATATGTACCGAAAGAAGCTAAGGATTCACTTCCTAGCCCACGATAGCGTTCCATACAACGATAAATCACTCAGAGAGACTCGGAATCGCGATATTTACCATTTCCTCACGATATGTACCGAAAGAAGCTAAGGATTCACTTCCAAGCCCACGATATCGTTCGATATAACGATAAATCACTCTGGGAGACTCGGAATCGCGATATTTACCTTTTCCACACGCTGTGTATCGAAAGAAGCTAAGGATTCACTTCCTAGCACACGATATCGTTCGATATAACGATAAATTACTCTGGGAGACTCCTAATCGCGTAATTTACCATTTCCACACGATATGTACAGAAAGAAGCTAAGGATTCACTTCCTAGCCCACGATATCGATCGATAAAACGATAAATCTGTCTGGGAGACTCGGAATCGCGATATTTACCTTTTCCACACGCTGCGTATGGGAAGAAGCTACGGATTCACTTCCTAGCCCTGGATATCGTTCGATACAACGATAAATTACACTGGGAGTCTCGGAATCGCGTAATTTACCATTTCCACCCGATATGTACCGAATGAAGCTAAGGATTCACTTCCAAGCCCACGATATCGTTCGATATAACGATAAATCAATCTGAGAGACTCGGAATCGCGATATTTACGTTTTCCACACGCTGTGTATCGAAAGAACCTAAGGATTCACTTCATAGCCCTGGATATCGTTCGATACAACGATAAATTTCACTGGGAGACTCGGAATCGCGTAATTTACCATTTCCACCCGATATGTACCGAAAGAAGCTAAGGATTCACTTGCTAGCCCACGATAACGTTCGATACAACGATCAATCACTCTGGGAGACTCGGAATCGCGATATTTACCTTTTCCACACGCTGCGTATTGGAAAAAGCTACGGATTCACTTCCTAGCCCTGGATATCGTTCGATACAACGATAAATTAAACTGGGAGTCTCGGAATCGCATAATTTACCATTTCCACCCGATATGTACCGAAAGAAGCTAAGGATTCACTTCCTAGCCCACGATGTCGTTTGATATAACGATAAATCACTCTGAGAGACTCGGAATCGCGATATTTACCTTTTCCACACGCTGTGTATCGAAAGAAGCTAAGGATTCACTTCCTAGCACACGATATCGTTCGATATAACGATAAATTACTCTGGGAGACTCGGAATCGCGTAATTTACCATTTCCACCCGATATGTACCGAAAGAAACTAAGGATTCACTTCCTAGCCCACGATATCGTTCCATACAACGATAAATCACTCAGAGAGACTCGGAATCGCGATATTTACCTTTTCCACACGCTGTGTATCGAAAGAAGCTAAGGATTCACTTCCTAGCACACGATATCGTTCGATATAACGATAAATTACTCTGGGAGACTCGGAATCGCGTAATTTACCATTTCCACCCGATATGTACCGAAAGAAACTAAGGATTCACTTCCTAGCCCACGATATCGTTCGATATAACGGTAAATCACTCTGGGAGACTCGGAATCGCGTAATTTACCATTTCCACCCGATATGTACCGAAAGAAACTAAGGATTCACTTCCTAGCCCACGATATCGTTCCATACAACGATAAATCACTCAGAGAGACTCGGAATCGCGATATTTACCTTTTCCACCCGATATGTACCGAATGAAGCTAAGGATTCACTTCCAAGCCCACGATATCGTTCGATATAACGATAAATCACTCTGGGAGACTCGGAATCGCGATATTTACGTTTTCCACACGCTGTGTATCGAAAGAACCTAAGGATTCACTTCATAGCCCTGGATATCGTTCGATGCAACGATAAATTTCACTGGGAGACTCGGAATCGCGTAATTTACCATTTCCACCCGATATGTACCGAAAGAAACTAAGGATTCACTTCCTAGCCCACGATAACGTTCGATACAACGATCAATCACTCTGGGAGACTCGGAATCGCGATATTTACCTTTTCCACACGCTGCGTATTGGAAAAAGCTACGGATTCACTTCCTAGCCCTGGATATCGTTCGATACAACGATAAATTAAACTGGGAGTCTCGGAATCGCATAATTTACCATTTCCACCCGATATGTACCGAAAGAAGCTAAGGATTCACTTCCTAGCCCACGATGTCGTTCGATATAACGATAAATCACTCTGAGAGACTCGGAATCGCGATATTTACCTTTTCCACACGCTGTGTATCGAAAGAAGCTAAGGATTCACTTCCTAGCACACGATATCGTTCGATATAACGATAAATTACTCTGGGAGACTCGGAATCGCGTAATTTACCATTTCCACCCGATATGTACCGAAAGAAACTAAGGATTCACTTCCTAGCCCACGATATCGTTCCATACAACGATAAATCACTCAGAGAGACTCGGAATCGCGATATTTACCTTTTTCACACGATATGTACCGAAAGAAGCTAAGGATTCACTTCCAAGCCCACGATATCGTTCGATATAATGGTAAATCACTCTGGGAGACTCGGAATCGCGTAATTTACCATTTCCACCCGATATGTACCGAAAGAAACTAAGGATTCACTTCCTAGCCCACGATATCGTTCCATACAACGATAAATCACTCAGAGAGACTCGGAATCGCGATATTTACCTTTTCCACCCGATATGTACCGAATGAAGCTAAGGATTCACTTCCAAGCCCACGATATCGTTCGATATAACGATAAATCACTCTGGGAGACTCGGAATCGCGATATTTACGTTTTCCACACGCTGTGTATCGAAAGAACCTAAGGATTCACTTCATAGCCCTGGATATCGTTCGATGCAACGATAAATTTCACTGGGAGACTCGGAATCGCGTAATTTACCATTTCCACCCGATATGTACCGAAAGAAACTAAGGATTCACTTCCTAGCCCACGATAGCGTTCCATACAACGATAAATCACTCAGAGAGACTCGTAATCGCGATAGTTACCTTTTCCACACGATATGTACCGAAAGAAGCTAAGGATTCACTTCCAAGCCCACAATATCGTTCGATATAACGATAAATCACTCTGGGAGACTCGGAATCGCGATATTTACCTTTTCCACACGATTTGTACCAATAGAAGCTAAGGATTCAGTTCCTAGCCCTCGATGTCGTTCGATATAACGATAAATCACTCTGAGAGACTCGGAATCGCGATATTTACCTTTTCCACACGCTGTGTATCGAAAGAACCTAAGGATTCACTTCATAGCCCTGGATATCGTTCGATACAACGATAAATTTCACTGGGACACTCGGAATCGCGTAATTTACCATTTCCACCCGATATGTACCGAAAGAAACTAAGGATTCACTTCCTAGCCCACGATATCGTTCCATACAACGATAAATCACTCTGGGAGACTCGTAATCGCGATAGTTACCTTTTCCACACGCTGTGTATCGAAAGAAGCTAAGGATTCACTTCCTAGCACACGATATCGTTCGATATAACGATAAATTACTCTGGGAGACTCCTAATCGCGTAATTTACCATTTCCACACGATATGTACCGAAAGAAGCTAAGGATTCACTTCCTAGCCCACGATATCGATCGATAAAACGATAAATCACTCTGGGAGACTCGGAATCGCGATATTTACCTTTTCCACACGCTGCGTATGGGAAGAAGCTACGGATTCACTTCCTAGCCCTGGATATCGTTCGATACAACGATAAATTACACTGGGAGTCTCGGAATCGCGTAATTTACCATTTCCACCCGATATGTACCGAAAGAAGCTAAGGATTCACTTCCTAGCCCACGATAGCGTTCCATACAACGATAAATCACTCAGAGAGACTCGGAATCGCGATATTTACCTTTTCCTCACGATATGTACCGAAAGAAGCTAAGGATTCACTTCCAAGCCCACGATATCGTTCGATATAACGATAAATCACTCTGGGAGACTCGGAATCGCGATATTTACCTTTTCCACACGCTGTGTATCGAAAGAAGCTAAGGATTCACTTCCTAGCACACGATATCGTTCGATATAACGATAAATTACTCTGGGAGACTCCTAATCGCGTAATTTACCATTTCCACACGATATGTACAGAAAGAAGCTAAGGATTCACTTCCTAGCCCACGATATCGATCGATAAAACGATAAATCTGTCTGGGAGACTCGGAATCGCGATATTTACCTTTTCCACACGCTGCGTATGGGAAGAAGCTACGGATTCACTTCCTAGCCCTGGATATCGTTCGGTACAACGATAAATTACACTGGGAGTCTCGGAATCGCGTAATTTACCATTTCCACCCGATATGTACCGAATGAAGCTAAGGATTCACTTCCAAGCCCACGATATCGTTCGATATAACGATAAATCACTCTGGGAGACTCGGAATCGCGATATTTACCTTTTCCACACGCTGCGTATGGGAAGAAGCTACGGATTCACTTCCTAGCCCTGGATATCGTTCGATACAACGATAAATTACACTGGGAGTCTCGGAATCGCGTAATTTACCATTTCCACCCGATATGTACCGAAAGAAGCTAAGGATTCACTTCCTAGCCCACGATAGCGTTCCATACAACGATAAATCACTCAGAGAGACTCGGAATCGCGATATTTACCTTTTCCTCACGATATGTACCGAAAGAAGCTAAGGATTCACTTCCAAGCCCACGATATCGTTCGATATAACGATAAATCACTCTGGGAGACTCGGAATCGCGATATTTACCTTTTCCACACGCTGTGTATCGAAAGAAGCTAAGGATTCACTTCCTAGCACACGATATCGTTCGATATAACGATAAATTACTCTGGGAGACTCCTAATCGCGTAATTTACCATTTCCACACGATATGTACAGAAAGAAGCTAAGGATTCACTTCCTAGCCCACGATATCGATCGATAAAACGATAAATCTGTCTGGGAGACTCGGAATCGCGATATTTACCTTTTCCACACGCTGCGTATGGGAAGAAGCTACGGATTCACTTCCTAGCCCTGGATATCGTTCGATACAACGATAAATTACACTGGGAGTCTCGGAATCGCGTAATTTACCATTTCCACCCGATATGTACCGAATGAAGCTAAGGATTCACTTCCAAGCCCACGATATCGTTCGATATAACGATAAATCACTCTGAGAGACTCGGAATCGCGATATTTACCTTTTCCACACGCTGTGTATCGAAAGAAGCTAAGGATTCACTTCCTAGCACACGATATCGTTCGATATAACGATAAATTACTCTGGGAGACTCGGAATCGCGTAATTTACCATTTCCACCCGATATGTACCGAAAGAAACTAAGGATTCACTTCCTAGCCCACGATATCGTTCCATACAACGATAAATCACTCTGGGAGACTCGTAATCGCGATAGTTACCTTTTCCACACGCTGTGTATCGAAAGAAGCTAAGGATTCACTTCCTAGCACACGATATCGTTCGATATAACGATAAATTACTCTGGGAGACTCCTAATCGCGTAATTTACCATTTCCACACGATATGTACAGAAAGAAGCTAAGGATTCACTTCCTAGCCCACGATATCGATCGATAAAACGATAAATCTGTCTGGGAGACTCGGAATCGCGATATTTACCTTTTCCACACGCTGCGTATGGGAAGATGCTACGGATTCACTTCCTAGCCCTGGATATCGTTCGATACAACGATAAATTACACTGGGAGTCTCGGAATCGCGTAATTTACCATTTCCACCCGATATGTACCGAATGAAGCTAAGGATTCACTTCCAAGCCCACGATATCGTTCGATATAACGATAAATCAATCTGAGAGACTCGGAATCGCGATATTTACGTTTTCCACACGCTGTGTATCGAAAGAACCTAAGGATTCACTTCATAGCCCTGGATATCGTTCGATGCAACGATAAATTTCACTGGGAGACTCGGAATCGCGTCATTTACCATTTCCACCCGATATGTACCGAAAGAAACTAAGGATTCACTTCCTAGCCCACGATATCGTTCCATACAACGATAAATCACTCAGAGAGACTCGGAATCGCGATATTTACCTTTTCCACACGATATGTACCGAAAGAAGCTAAGGATTCACTTCCAAGCCCACGATATCGTTCGATATAACGATAAATCAATCTGAGAGACTCGGAATCGCGATATTTACGTTTTCCGCACGCTGTGTATCGAAAGAACCTAAGGATTCACTTCATAGCCCTGGATATCGTTCGATACAACGATAAATTTCACTGGGAGACTCGGAATCGCGTAATTTACCATTTCCACCCGATATGTACCGAAAGAAACTAAGGATTCACTTCCTAGCCCACGATATCGTTCCATACAACGATAAATCACTCAGAGAGACTCGTAATCGCGATAGTTACCTTTTCCACACGATATGTACCGAAAGAAGCTAAGGATTCACTTCCAAGCCCACAATATCGTTCGATATAACGATAAATCACTCTGGGAGACTCGGAATCGCGATATTTACCTTTTCCACACGATTTGTACCAATAGAAGCTAAGGATTCAGTTCCTAGCCCTCGATGTCGTTCGATATAACGATAAATCACTCTGAGAGACTCGGAATCGCGATATTTACCTTTTCCACACGCTGTGTATCGAAAGAACCTAAGGATTCACTTCATAGCCCTGGATATCGTTCGATACAACGATAAATTTCACTGGGAGACTCGGAATCGCGTAATTTACCATTTCCACCCGATATGTACCGAAAGAAACTAAGGATTCACTTCCTAGCCCACGATATCGTTCCATACAACGATAAATCACTCTGGGAGACTCGGAATCGTGATATTTACCTTTTCCACACGCTGTGTATCGAAAGAAGCTAAGGATTCACTTCCTAGCACACGATATCGTTCGATATAACGATAAATTACTCTGGG
The DNA here is from genome assembly GCA_948146005.1 of Nomada fucata. Taxonomy (NCBI): domain Eukaryota; kingdom Metazoa; phylum Arthropoda; class Insecta; order Hymenoptera; family Apidae; genus Nomada; species Nomada fucata. The sequence goes on along the minus strand of OX411282.1, from coordinate 16,904,286 downwards.
AGACTCCTAATCGCGTAATTTACCATTTCCACACGATATGTACCGAAAGAAGCTAAGGATTCACTTCCTAGCCCACGATATCGATCGATAAAACGATAAATCACTCTGGGAGACTCGGAATCGCGATATTTACCTTTTCCACACGCTGCGTATGGGAAGAAGCTACGGATTCACTTCCTAGCCCTGGATATCGTTCGATACAACGATAAATTACACTGGGAGTCTCGGAATCGCGTAATTTACCATTTCCACCCGATATGTACCGAAAGAAGCTAAGGATTCACTTCCTAGCCCACGATAGCGTTCCATACAACGATAAATCACTCAGAGAGACTCGGAATCGCGATATTTACCTTTTCCTCACGATATGTACCGAAAGAAGCTAAGGATTCACTTCCAAGCCCACGATATCGTTCGATATAACGATAAATCACTCTGGGAGACTCGGAATCGCGATATTTACCTTTTCCACACGCTGTGTATCCAAAGAAGCTAAGGATTCACTTCCTAGCACACGATATCGTTCGATATAACGATAAATTACTCTGGGAGACTCCTAATCGCGTAATTTACCATTTCCACACGATATGTACCGAAAGAAGCTAAGGATTCACTTCCTAGCCCACGATATCGATCGATAAAACGATAAATCACTCTGGGAGACTCGGAATCGCGATATTTACCTTTTCCACACGCTGCGTATGGGAAGAAGCTACGGATTCACTTCCTAGCCCTGGATATCGTTCGATACAACGATAAATTACACTGGGAGTCTCGGAATCGCGTAATTTACCATTTCCACCCGATATGTACCGAATGAAGCTAAGGATTCACTTCCAAGCCCACGATATCGTTCGATATAACGATAAATCAATCTGAGAGACTCGGAATCGCGATATTTACGTTTTCCACACGCTGTGTATCGAAAGAACCTAAGGATTCACTTCATAGCCCTGGATATCGTTCGATGCAACGATAAATTTCACTGGGAGACTCGGAATCGCGTCATTTACCATTTCCACCCGATATGTACCGAAAGAAACTAAGGATTCACTTCCTAGCCCACGATATCGTTCCATACAACGATAAATCACTCAGAGAGACTCGGAATCGCGATATTTACCTTTTCCACGCGATATGTACCGAAAGAAGCTAAGGATTCACTTCCAAGCCCACGATATCGTTCGATATAACGATAAATCAATCTGAGAGACTCGGAATCGCGATATTTACGTTTTCCGCACGCTGTGTATCGAAAGAACCTAAGGATTCACTTCATAGCCCTGGATATCGTTCGATACAACGATAAATTTCACTGGGAGACTCGGAATCGCGTAATTTACCATTTCCACCCGATATGTACCGAAAGAAACTAAGGATTCACTTCCTAGCCCACGATATCGTTCCATACAACGATAAATCACTCAGAGAGACTCGTAATCGCGATAGTTACCTTTTCCACACGATATGTACCGAAAGAAGCTAAGGATTCACTTCCAAGCCCACAATATCGTTCGATATAACGATAAATCACTCTGGGAGACTCGGAATCGCGATATTTACCTTTTCCACACGATTTGTACCAATAGAAGCTAAGGATTCAGTTCCTAGCCCTCGATGTCGTTCGATATAACGATAAATCACTCTGAGAGACTCGGAATCGCGATATTTACCTTTTCCACACGCTGTGTATCGAAAGAACCTAAGGATTCACTTCATAGCCCTGGATATCGTTCGATACAACGATAAATTTCACTGGGAGACTCGGAATCGCGTAATTTACCATTTCCACCCGATATGTACCGAAAGAAACTAAGGATTCACTTCCTAGCCCACGATATCGTTCCATACAACGATAAATCACTCTGGGAGACTCGGAATCGTGATATTTACCTTTTCCACACGCTGTGTATCGAAAGAAGCTAAGGATTCACTTCCTAGCACACGATATCGTTCGATATAACGATAAATTACTCTGGGAGACTCCTAATCGCGTAATTTACCATTTCCACACGATATGTACCGAAAGAAGCTAAGGATTCACTTCCTAGCCCACGATATCGATCGATAAAACGATAAATCACTCTGGGAGACTCGGAATCGCGATATTTACCTTTTCCACACGCTGCGTATGGGAAGAAGCTACGGATTCACTTCCTAGCCCTGGATATCGTTCGATACAACGATAAATTACACTGGGAGTCTCGGAATCGCGTAATTTACCATTTCCACCCGATATGTACCGAATGAAGCTAAGGATTCACTTCCAAGCCCACGATATCGTTCGATATAACGATAAATCAATCTGAGAGACTCGGAATCGCGATATTTACGTTTTCCACACGCTGTGTATCGAAAGAACCTAAGGATTCACTTCATAGCCCTGGATATCGTTCGATGCAACGATAAATTTCACTGGGAGACTCGGAATCGCGTCATTTACCATTTCCACCCGATATGTACCGAAAGAAACTAAGGATTCACTTCCTAGCCCACGATATCGTTCCATACAACGATAAATCACTCAGAGAGACTCGGAATCGCGATATTTACCTTTTCCACACGATATGTACCGAAAGAAGCTAAGGATTCACTTCCAAGCCCACGATATCGTTCGATATAACGATAAATCAATCTGAGAGACTCGGAATCGCGATATTTACGTTTTCCGCACGCTGTGTATCGAAAGAACCTAAGGATTCACTTCATAGCCCTGGATATCGTTCGATACAACGATAAATTTCACTGGGAGACTCGGAATCGCGTAATTTACCATTTCCACCCGATATGTACCGAAAGAAACTAAGGATTCACTTCCTAGCCCACGATATCGTTCCATACAACGATAAATCACTCAGAGAGACTCGTAATCGCGATAGTTACCTTTTCCACACGATATGTACCGAAAGAAGCTAAGGATTCACTTCCAAGCCCACAATATCGTTCGATATAACGATAAATCACTCTGGGAGACTCGGAATCGCGATATTTACCTTTTCCACACGATTTGTACCAATAGAAGCTAAGGATTCAGTTCCTAGCCCTCGATGTCGTTCGATATAACGATAAATCACTCTGAGAGACTCGGAATCGCGATATTTACCTTTTCCACACGCTGTGTATCGAAAGAACCTAAGGATTCACTTCATAGCCCTGGATATCGTTCGATACAACGATAAATTTCACTGGGAGACTCGGAATCGCGTAATTTACCATTTCCACCCGATATGTACCGAAAGAAACTAAGGATTCACTTCCTAGCCCACGATATCGTTCCATACAACGATAAATCACTCTGGGAGACTCGGAATCGTGATATTTACCTTTTCCACACGCTGTGTATCGAAAGAAGCTAAGGATTCACTTCCTAGCACACGATATCGTTCGATATAACGATAAATTACTCTGGGAGACTCCTAATCGCGTAATTTACCATTTCCACACGATATGTACCGAAAGAAGCTAAGGATTCACTTCCTAGCCCACGATATCGATCGATAAAACGATAAATCACTCTGGGAGACTCGGAATCGCGATATTTACCTTTTCCACACGCTGCGTATGGGAAGAAGCTACGGATTCACTTCCTAGCCCTGGATATCGTTCGATACAACGATAAATTACACTGGGAGTCTCGGAATCGCGTAATTTACCATTTCCCCCCGATATGTACCGAAAGAAGCTAAGGATTCACTTCCTAGCCCACGATAGCGTTCCATACAACGATAAATCACTCAGAGAGACTCGGAATCGCGATATTTACCTTTTCCTCACGATATGTACCGAAAGAAGCTAAGGATTCACTTCCAAGCACACGATATCGTTCGATATAACGATAAATCACTCTGGGAGACTCGGAATCGCGATATTTACCTTTTCCACACGCTGTGTATCGAAAGAAGCTAAGGATTCACTTCCTAGCACACGATATCGTTCGATATAACGATAAATTACTCTGGGAGACTCCTAATCGCGTAATTTACCATTTCCACACGATATGTACCGAAAGAAGCTAAGGATTCACTTCCTAGCCCACGATATCGATCGATAAAACGATAAATCACTCTGGGAGACTCGGAATCGCGATATTTACCTTTTCCACACGCTGCGTATGGGAAGAAGCTACGGATTCACTTCCTAGCCCTGGATATCGTTCGATACAACGATAAATTACACTGGGAGTCTCGGAATCGCGTAATTTACCATTTCCACCCGATATGTACCGAAAGAAGCTAAGGATTCACTTCCTAGCCCACGATAGCGTTCCATACAACGATAAATCACTCAGAGAGACTCGGAATCGCGATATTTACCTTTTCCTCACGATATGTACCGAAAGAAGCTAAGGATTCACTTCCAAGCCCACGATATCGTTCGATATAACGATAAATCACTCTGGGAGACTCGGAATCGCGATATTTACTTTTTCCACACGCTGTGTATCGAAAGAAGCTAAGGATTCACTTCCTAGCACACGATATCGTTCGATATAACGATAAATTACTCTGGGAGACTCCTAATCGCGTAATTTACCATTTCCACACGATATGTACAGAAAGAAGCTAAGGATTCACTTCCTAGCCCACGATATCGATCGATAAAACGATAAATCTCTCTGGGAGACTCGGAATAGCGATATTTACCTTTTCCACACGCTGCGTATGGGAAGAAGCTACGGATTCACTTCCTAGCCCTGGATATCGTTCGATACAACGATAAATTACACTGGGAGTCTCGGAATCGCGTAATTTACCATTTCCACCCGATATGTACCGAATGAAGCTAAGGATTCACTTCCAAGCCCACGATATCGTTCGATATAACGATAAATCACTCTGGGAGACTCGGAATCGCGATATTTACCTTTTCCACACGCTGCGTATGGGAAGAAGCTACGGATTCACTTCCTAGCCCTGGATATCGTTCGATACAACGATAAATTACACTGGGAGTCTCGGAATCGCGTAATTTACCATTTCCACCCGATATGTACCGAATGAAGCTAAGGATTCACTTCCAAGCCCACGATATCGTTCGATATAACGATAAATCAATCTGAGAGACTCGGAATCGCGATATTTACGTTTTCCACACGCTGTGTATCGAAAGAACCTAAGGATTCACTTCATAGCCCTGGATATCGTTCGATGCAACGATAAATTTCACTGGGAGACTCGGAATCGCGTAATTTACCATTTCCACCCGATATGTACCGAAAGAAACTAAGGATTCACTTCCTAGCCCACGATATCGTTCCATACAACGATAAATCACTCAGAGAGACTCGTAATCGCGATAGTTACCTTTTCCACACGATATGTACCGAAAGAAGCTAAGGATTCACTTCCAAGCCCACAATATCGTTCGCTATAACGATAAATCACTCTGGGAGACTCGGAATCGCGATATTTACCTTTTCCACACGATTTGTACCAATAGAAGCTAAGGATTCAGTTCCTAGCCCTCGATGTCGTTCGATATAACGATAAATCACTCTGAGAGACTCGGAATCGCGATATTTACCTTTTCCACACGCTGTGTATCGAAAGAACCTAAGGATTCACTTCATAGCCCTGGATATCGTTCGATACAACGATAAATTTCACTGGGAGACTCGGAATCGCGTAATTTACCATTTCCACCCGATATGTACCGAAAAAAGCTAAGGATTCACTTGCTAGCCCACGATAACGTTCGATACAACGATAAATCACTCTGGGAGACTCGGAATCGCGATATTTACCTTTTCCACACGATTTGTACCAATAGAAGCTAAGGATTCAGTTCCTAGCCCTCGATGTCGTTCGATATAACGATAAATCACTCTGAGAGACTCGGAATCGCGATATTTACCTTTTCCACACGCTGTGTATCGAAAGAACCTAAGGATTCACTTCATAGCCCTGGATATCGTTCGATACAACGATAAATTTCACTGGGAGACTCGGAATCGCGTAATTTACCATTTCCACCCGATATGTACCGAAAGAAGCTAAGGATTCACTTGCTAGCCCACGATAACGTTCGATACAACGATAAATCACTCTGGGAGACTCGGAATCGCGATATTTACCTTTTCCACACGCTGTGTATCGAAAGAAGCTAAGGATTCACTTCCTAGCACACGATATCGTTCGATATAACGATAAATTACTCTGGGAGACTCCTAATCGCGTAATTTACCATTTCCACACGATATGTACCGAAAGAAGCTAAGGATTCACTTCCTAGCCCACGATATCGATCGATAAAACGATAAATCACTCTGGGAGACTCGGAATCGCGATATTTACCTTTTCCACACGCTGCGTATGGGAAGAAGCTACGGATTCACTTCCTAGCCCTGGATATCGTTCGATACAACGATAAATTACACTGGGAGTCTCGGAATCGCGTAATTTACCATTTCCACCCGATATGTACCGAAAGAAGCTAAGGATTCACTTCCTAGCCCACGATAGCGTTCCATACAACGATAAATCACTCAGAGAGACTCGGAATCGCGATATTTACCTTTTCCTCACGATATGTACCGAAAGAAGCTAAGGATTCACTTCCAAGCCCACGATATCGTTCGATATAACGATAAATCACTCTGGGAGACTCGGAATCGCGATATTTACTTTTTCCACACGCTGTGTATCGAAAGAAGCTAAGGATTCACTTCCTAGCACACGATATCGTTCGATATAACGATAAATTACTCTGGGAGACTCCTAATCGCGTAATTTACCATTTCCACACGATATGTACAGAAAGAAGCTAAGGATTCACTTCCTAGCCCACGATATCGATCGATAAAACGATAAATCTGTCTGGGAGACTCGGAATCGCGATATTTACCTTTTCCACACGCTGCGTATGGGAAGAAGCTACGGATTCACTTCCTAGCCCTGGATATCGTTCGATACAACGATAAATTACACTGGGAGTCTCGGAATCGCGTAATTTACCATTTCCACCCGATATGTACCGAATGAAGCTAAGGATTCACTTCCAAGCCCACGATATCGTTCGATATAACGATAAATCACTCTGGGAGACTCGGAATCGCGATATTTACCTTTTCCACACGCTGCGTATGGTAAGAAGCTACGGATTCACTTCCTAGCCCTGGATATCGTTCGATACAACGATAAATTACACTGGGAGTCTCGGAATCGCGTAATTTACCATTTCCACCCGATATGTACCGAAAGAAGCTAAGGATTCACTTCCTAGCCCACGATAGCGTTCCATACAACGATAAATCACTCAGAGAGACTCGGAATCGCGATATTTACCTTTTCCTCACGATATGTACCGAAAGAAGCTAAGGATTCACTTCCAAGCCCACGATATCGTTCGATATAACGATAAATCACTCTGGGAGACTCGGAATCGCGATATTTACCTTTTCCACACGCTGTGTATCGAAAGAAGCTAAGGATTCACTTCCTAGCACACGATATCGTTCGATATAACGATAAATTACTCTGGGAGACTCCTAATCGCGTAATTTACCATTTCCACACGATATGTACAGAAAGAAGCTAAGGATTCACTTCCTAGCCCACGATATCGATCGATAAAACGATAAATCTCTCTGGGAGACTCGGAATAGCGATATTTACCTTTTCCACACGCTGCGTATGGGAAGAAGCTACGGATTCACTTCCTAGCCCTGGATATCGTTCGATACAACGATAAATTACACTGGGAGTCTCGGAATCGCGTAATTTACCATTTCCACCCGATATGTACCGAATGAAGCTAAGGATTCACTTCCAAGCCCACGATATCGTTCGATATAACGATAAATCACCCTGGGAGACTCGGAATCGCGATATTTACCTTTTCCACACGCTGCGTATGGGAAGAAGCTACGGATTCACTTCCTAGCCCTGGATATCGTTCGATACAACGATAAATTACACTGGGAGTCTCGGAATCGCGTAATTTACCATTTCCACCCGATATGTACCGAATGAAGCTAAGGATTCACTTCCAAGCCCACGATATCGTTCGATATAACGATAAATCAATCTGAGAGACTCGGAATCGCGATATTTACGTTTTCCACACGCTGTGTATCGAAAGAACCTAAGGATTCACTTCATAGCCCTGGATATCGTTCGATGCAACGATAAATTTCACTGGGAGACTCGGAATCGGGTAATTTACCATTTCCACCCGATATGTACCGAAAGAAACTAAGGATTCACTTCCTAGCCCACGATATCGTTCCATACAACGATAAATCACTCAGAGAGACTCGTAATCGCGATAGTTACCTTTTCCACACGATATGTACCGAAAGAAGCTAAGGATTCACTTCCAAGCCCACAATATCGTTCGCTATAACGATAAATCACTCTGGGAGACTCGGAATCGCGATATTTACCTTTTCCACACGATTTGTACCAATAGAAGCTAAGGATTCAGTTCCTAGCCCTCGATGTCGTTCGATATAACGATAAATCACTCTGAGAGACTCGGAATCGCGATATTTACCTTTTCCACACGCTGTGTATCGAAAGAACCTAAGGATTCACTTCATAGCCCTGGATATCGTTCGATACAACGATAAATTTCACTGGGAGACTCGGAATCGCGTAATTTACCATTTCCACCCGATATGTACCGAAAAAAGCTAAGGATTCACTTGCTAGCCCACGATAACGTTCGATACAACGATAAATCACTCTGGGAGACTCGGAATCGCGATATTTACCTTTTCCACACGATTTGTACCAATAGAAGCTAAGGATTCAGTTCCTAGCCCTCGATGTCGTTCGATATAACGATAAATCACTCTGAGAGACTCGGAATCGCGATATTTACCTTTTCCACACGCTGTGTATCGAAAGAACCTAAGGATTCACTTCATAGCCCTGGATATCGTTCGATACAACGATAAATTTCACTGGGAGACTCGGAATCGCGTAATTTACCATTTCCACCCGATATGTACCGAAAGAAGCTAAGGATTCACTTGCTAGCCCACGATAACGTTCGATACAACGATAAATCACTCTGGGAGACTCGGAATCGCGATATTTACCTTTTCCACACGATTTGTACCAATAGAAGCTAAGGATTCAGTTCCTAGCCCTCGATGTCGTTCGATATAACGATAAATCACTCTGAGAGACTCGGAATCGCGATATTTACCTTTTCCACACGCTGTGTATCGAAAGAACCTAAGGATTCACTGCATAGCCCTGGATATCGTTCGATACAACGATAAATTTCACTGGGAGACTCGGAATCGCGTAATTTACCATTTCCACCCGATATGTACCGAAAGAAGCTAAGGATTCACTTGCTAGCCCACGATAACGTTCGATACAACGATAAATCCCTCTGGGAGACTCGGAATCGCGATATTTACCTTTTCCACACGCTGTGTATCGAAAGAAGCTAAGGATTCACTTCCTAGCCCTGGATATCGTTCGATACAACGATAAATTACACTGGGAGTCTCGGAATCGCGTAATTTACCATTTCCACCCGATATGTACCGAAAGAAGCTAAGGATTCACTTCCTAGCCCACGATATCGTTCGATATAACGATAAATCACTCTGAGAGACTCGGAATCGCGATATTTACCTTTTCCACACGCTGTGTATCGAAAGAAGCTAAGGATTCACTTCCTAGCACACGATATCGTTCGATATAACGATAAATTACTCTGGGAGACTCCTAATCGCGTAATTTACCATTTCCACACGATATGTACCGAAAGAAACTAAGGATTCACTTCCTAGCCCACGATATCGTTCCATACAACGATAAATCACTCAGAGAGACTCGGAATCGCGATATTTACCTTATCCACACGATATGTACCGAAAGAAGCTAAGGATTCACTTCCAAGCCCACGATATCGTTCGATATAACGATAAATCAATCTGAGAGACTCGGAATCGCGATATTTACGTTTTCCGCACGCTGTGTATCGGAAGAACCTAAGGATTCACTTCATAGCCCTGGATATCGTTCGATACAACGATAAATTTCACTGGGAGACTCGGAATCGCGTAATTTACCATTTCCACCCGATATGTACCGAAAGAAACTAAGGATTCACTTCCTAGCCCACGATATCGTTCCATACAACGATAAATCACTCAGAGAGACTCGTAATCGCGATAGTTACCTTTTCCACACGATATGTACCGAAAGAAGCTAAGGATTCACTTCCAAGCCCACAATATCGTTCGATATAACGATCAATCACTCTGGGAGACTCGGAATCGCGATATTTACCTTTTCCACACGATTTGTACCAATAGATGCTAAGGATTCAGTTCCTAGCCCTCGATGTCGATCGATATAACGATAAATCACTCTGAGAGACTCGGAATCGCGATATTTACCTTTTCCACCCGCTGTGTATCGAAAGAACCTAAGGATTCACTTCATAGCCCTGGATATCGTTCGATACAACGATAAATTTCACTGGGAGACTCGGAATCGCGTAATTTACCATTTCCACCCGATATGTACCGAAAGAAACTAAGGATTCACTTCCTAGCACACGATATCGTTCGATATAACGATAAATTACTCTGGGAGACTCCTAATCGCGTAATTTACCATTTCCACACGATATGTACCGAAAGAAGCTAAGGATTCACTTCCTAGCCCACGATATCGATCGATAAAACGATAAATCACTCTGGGAGACTCGGAATCGCGATATATACCTTTTCCACACGCTGCGTATGGGAAGAAGCTACGGATTCACTTCCTAGCCCTGGATATCGTTCGATACAACGATAAATTTCACTGGGAGACTCGGAATCGCGTAATTTACCATTTCCACCCGATATGTACCGAAAGAAACTAAGGATTCACTTCCTAGCCCACGATATCGTTCCATACATCGATAAATCACTCTGGGAGACTCGGAATCGCGATATTTACCTTTTCCACACGCTGTGTATCGAAAGAAGCTAAGGATTCACTTTCTAGCACACGATATCGTTCGATATAACGATAAATTTCACTGGGAGACTCGGAATCGCGTAATTTACCATTTCCACCCGATATGTACCGAAAGAAACTAAGGATTCACTTCCTAGCCCACGATATCGTTCCATACAACGATAAATCACTCAGAGAGACTCGTAATCGCGATAGTTACCTTTTCCACACGATATGTACCGAAAGAAGCTAAGGATTCACTTCCAAGCCCACAATATCGTTCGATATAACGATAAATCACTCTGGGAGACTCGGAATCGCGATATTTACCTTTTCCACACGATTTGTACCAATAGAAGCTAAGGATTCAGTTCCTAGCCCACAATATCGTTCGATATAACGATAAATCACTCTGAGAGACTCGGAATCGCGATATTTACCTTTTCCACACGCTGTGTATCGAAAGAACCTAAGGATTCACTTCATAGCCCTGGATATCGTTCGATACAACGATAAATTTCACTGGGAGACTCGGAATCGCGTAATTTACCATTTCCACCCGATATGTACCGAAAGAAACTAAGGATTCACTTCCTAGCCCACGATATCGTTCCATACAACGATAAATCACTCTGGGAGACTCGGAATCGCGATATTTACCTTTTCCACACGCTGTGTATCGAAAGAAGCTAAGGATTCACTTCCTAGCACACGATATCGTTCGATATAACGATAAATTACTCTGGGAGACTCCAAATCGCGTAATTTACCATTTCCACACGATATGTACCGAAAGAAGCTAAGGATTCACTTCCTAGCCCACGATATCGATCGATAAAACGATAAATCACTCTGGGAGACTCGGAATCGCGATATTTACCTTTTCCTCACGCTGCGTATCGAAAGAAGCTAAGGATTCACTTCCTAGCCCTGGATATCGTTCTATACAACGATAAATTACACTGGGAGTCTCGGAATCGCGTAATTTACGATTTCCACCCGATATGTACCGAAAGAAGCTAAGGATTCACTTCCTAGCCCACGATATCGTTCCATACAACGATAAATCACTCAGAGAGACTCGGAATCGCGATATTTACCTTTTCCACACGATATGTACCGAAAGAAGCTAAGGATTCACTTCCAAGCCCACGATATCGTTCGATATAACGATAAATCACTCTGGGAGACTCGGAATCGCGATATTTACCTTTTCCACACGCTGCGTATCGAAAGAAGCTAAGGATTCACTTCCTAGCACACGATATCGTTCGATATAACGATAAATTACTCTGGGAGACTCCTAATCGCGTAATTTACCATTTCCACATAATATGTACAGAAAGAAGCTAAGGATTCACTTCCTAGCCCTGGATATCGTTCGATACAACGATAAATTACACTAGGAGTCTCGGAATCGCGTAATTTACCATTTCCACCCGATATGTATCGAAAGAAGCTAAGGATTCACTTCCTAGCACACGATATCGTTCGATATAACGATAAATTACTCTGGGAGACTCCTAATCGCGTAATTTACCATTTCCACATAATATGTACAGAAAGAAGCTAAGGATTCACTTCCTAGCCCTGGATATCGTTCGATACAACGATAAATTACACTGGGAGTCTCGGAATCGCGTAATATACCATTTCCACCCGATATGTACCGAATGAAGCTAAGGATTCACTTCCAAGCCCAGGATATCGTTCGATATAACGATAAATCAATCTGAGAGACTCGGAATCGCGATATTTACGTTTTCCACACGCTGTGTATCGAAAGAACCTAAGGATTCACTTCATAGCCCTGGATATCGTTCGATGCAACGATAAATTTCACTGGGAGACTCGGAATCGCGTAATTTACCATTTCCACCCGATATGTACCGAAAGAAACTAAGGATTCACTTCCTAGCCCACGATATCGTTCCATACAACGATAAATCACTCAGAGAGACTCGGAATCGCGATATTTACCTTTTCCACACGATATGTACCGAAAGAAGCTAAGGATTCACTTCCAAGCCCACGATATCGTTCGATATAACGATAAATCAATCTGAGAGACTCGGAATCGCGATATTTACGTTTTCCGCACTCTGTGTATCGAAAGAACCTAAGGATTCACTTCATAGCCCTGGATATCGTTCGATACAACGATAAATTTCACTGGGAGACTCGGAATCGCGTAATTTACCATTTCCACCCGATATGTACCGAAAGAAACTAAGGATTCACTTCCTAGCCCACGATATCGTTCCATACAACGATAAATCACTCAGAGAGACTCGTAATCGCGATAGTTACCTTTTCCACACGATATGTACCGAAAGAAGCTAAGGATTCACTTCCAAGCCCACAATATCGTTCGATATAACGATAAATCACTCTGGGAGACTCGGAATCGCGATATTTACCTTTTCCACACGATTTGTACCAATAGAAGCTAAGGATTCAGTTCCTAGCCCTCGATGTCGTTCGATATATCGATAAATCACTCTGAGAGACTCGGAATCGCGATATTTACCTTTTCCACACGCTGTGTATCGAAAGAACCTAAGGATTCACTTCATAGCCCTGGATATCGTTCGATACAACGATAAATTTCACTGGGAGACTCGGAATCGCGTAATTTACCATTTCCACCCGATATGTACCGAAAGAAACTAAGGATTCACTTCCTAGCCCACGATATCGTTCCATACAACGATAAATCACTCTGGGAGACTCGGAATCGCGATATTTACCTTTTCCACACGCTGTGTATCGAAAGAAGCTAAGGATTCACTTCCTAGCACACGATATCGTTCGATATAACGATAAATTACTCTTGGAGACTCCTAATCGCGTAATTTACCATTTCCACACGATATGTACCGAAAGAAGCTAAGGATTCACTTCCTAGCCCACGATATCGATCGATAAAACGATAAATCACTCTGGGAGACTCGGAATCGCGATATTTACCTTTTCCACACGCTGCGTATGGGAAGAAGCTACGGATTCACTTCCTAGCCCTGGATATCGTTCGATACAACGATAAATTACACTGGGAGTCTCGGAATCGCGTAATTTACCATTTCCACCCGATATGTACCGAAAGAAGCTAAGGATTCACTTCCTAGCCCACGATAGCGTTCCATACAACGATAAATCACTCAGAGAGACTCGGAATCGCGATATTTACCTTTTCCTCACGATATGTACCGAAAGAAGCTAAGGATTCACTTCCAAGCCCACGATATCGTTCGATATAACGATAAATCACTCTGGGAGACTCGGAATCGCGATATTTACCTTTTCCACACGATTTGTACCAATAGAAGCTAAGGATTCAGTTCCTAGCCCTCGATGTCGTTCGATATATCGATAAATTACTCTGGGAGACTCCTAATCGCGTAATTTACCATTTCCACACGATATGTACCGAAAGAAGCTAAGGATTCACTTCCAAGCCCACGATATCGTTCGATATAACGATAAATCAATCTGAGAGACTCGGAATCGCGATATTTACGTTTTCCGCACGCTGTGTATCGAAAGAACCTAAGGATTCACTTCATAGCCCTGGATATCGTTCGATACAACGATAAATTTCACTGGGAGACTCGGAATCGCGTAATTTACCATTTCCACCCGATATGTACCGAAAGAAACTAAGGATTCACTTCCTAGCCCACGATATCGTTCCATACAACGATAAATCACTCAGAGAGACTCGTAATCGCGATAGTTACCTTTTCCACACGATATGTACCGAAAGAAGCTAAGGATTCACTTCCAAGCCCACAATATCGTTCGATATAACGATAAATCACTCTGGGAGACTCGGAATCGCGATATTTACCTTTTCCACACGATTTGTACCAATAGAAGCTAAGGATTCAGTTCCTAGCCCTCGATGTCGTTCGATATAACGATAAATCACTCTGAGAGACTCGGAATCGCGATATTTACCTTTTCCACACGCTGCGTATGGGAAGAAGCTACGGATTCACTTCCTAGCCCTGGATATCGTTCGATACAACGATAAATTACACTGGGAGTCTCGGAATCGCGTAATTTACCATTTCCACCCGATATGTACCGAAAGAAGCTAAGGATTCACTTCCTAGCCCACGATAGAGTTCCATACAACGATAAATCACTCAGAGAGACTCGGAATCGCGATATTTACCTTTTCCTCACGATATGTACCGAAAGAAGCTAAGGATTCACTTCCAAGCCCACGATATCGTTCGATATAGCGATAAATCACTCTGGGAGACTCGGAATCGCGATATTTACCTTTTCCACACGCTGTGTATCGAAAGAAGCTAAGGATTCACTTCCTAGCACACGATATCGTTCGATATAACGATAAATTACTCTGGGAGACTCCTAATCGCGTAATTTACCATTTCCACACGATATGTACAGAAAGAAGCTAAGGATTCACTTCCTAGCCCACGATATCGATCGATAAAACGATAAATCTCTCTGGGAGCCTCGGAATAGCGATATTTACCTTTTCCACACGCTGCGTATGGGAAGAAGCTACGGATTCACTTCCTAGCCCTGGATATCGTTCGATACAACGATAAATTACACTGGGAGTCTCGGAATCGCGTAATTTACCATTTCCACCCGATATGTACCGAATGAAGCTAAGGATTCACTTCCAAGCCCACGATATCGTTCGATATAACGATAAATCAATCTGAGAGACTCGGAATCGCGATATTTACGTTTTCCACACGCTGTGTATCGAAAGAAGCTAAGGATTCACTTCCTAGCACACGATATCGTTCGATATAACGATAAATTACTCTGGGAGACTCCTAATCGCGTAATTTACCATTTCCACACGATATGTACCGAAAGAAGCTAAGGATTCACTTCCTAGCCCACGATATCGATCGATAAAACGATAAATCACTCTGGGAGACTCGGAATCGCGATATTTACCTTTTCCACACGCTGCGTATGGGAAGAAGCTACGGATTCACTTCCTAGCCCTGGATATCGTTCGATACAACGATTAATTACACTGGGAGTCTCGGAATCGCGTAATTTACCATTTCCACCCGATATGTACCGAAAGAAGCTAAGGATTCACTTCCTAGCCCACGATAGCGTTCCATACAACGATAAATCACTCAGAGAGACTCGGAATCGCGATATTTACCTTTTCCTCACGATATGTACCGAAAGAAGCTAAGGATTCACTTCCAAGCCCACGATATCGTTCGATATAACGATAAATCACTCTGGGAGACTCGGAATCGCGATATTTACCTTTTCCACACGCTGTGTATCGAAAGAAGCTAAGGATTCACTTCCTAGCACACGATATCGTTCGATATAACGATAAATTACTCTGGGAGACTCCTAATCGCGTAATTTACCATTTCCACACGATATGTACAGAAAGAAGCTAAGGATTCACTTAATAGCCCACGATATCGATCGATAAAACGATAAATCTGTCTGGGAGACTCGGAATCGCGATATTTACCTTTTCCACACGCTGCGTATGGGAAGAAGCTACGGATTCACTTCCTAGCCCTGGATATCGTTCGATACAACGATAAATTACACTGGGAGTCTCGGAATCGCGTAATTTACCATTTCCACCCGATATGTACCGAATGAAGCTAAGGATTCACTTCCAAGCCCACGATATCGTTCGATATAACGATAAATCAATCTGAGAGACTCGGAATCGCGATATTTACGTTTTCCACACGCTGTGTATCGAAAGAACCTAAGGATTCACTTCATAGCCCTGGATATCGTTCGATACAACGATAAATTTCACTGGGAGACTCGGAATCGCGTAATTTACCATTTCCACCCGATATGTACCGAAAGAAGCTAAGGATTCACTTGCTAGCCCACGATAACGTTCGATACAACGATCAATCACTCTGGGAGACTCGGAATCGCGATATTTACCTTTTCCACACGCTGCGTATTGGAAAAAGCTACGGATTCACTTCCTAGCCCTGGATATCGTTCGATACAACGATAAATTAAACTGGGAGTCTCGGAATCGCATAATTTACCATTTCCACCCGATATGTACCGAAAGAAGCTAAGGATTCACTTCCTAGCCCACGATGTCGTTTGATATAACGATAAATCACTCTGAGAGACTCGGAATCGCGATATTTACCTTTTCCACACGCTGTGTATCGAAAGAAGCTAAGGATTCACTTCCTAGCACACGATATCGTTCGATATAACGATAAATTACTCTGGGAGACTCGGAATCGCGTAATTTACCATTTCCACCCGATATGTACCGAAAGAAACTAAGGATTCACTTCCTAGCCCACGATATCGTTCCATACAACGATAAATCACTCAGAGAGACTCGGAATCGCGATATTTACCTTTTTCACACGATATGTACCGAAAGAAGCTAAGGATTCACTTCCAAGCCCACGATATCGTTCGATATAACGGTAAATCACTCTGGGAGACTCGGAATCGCGTAATTTACCATTTCCACCCGATATGTACCGAAAGAAACTAAGGATTCACTTCCTAGCCCACGATATCGTTCCATACAACGATAAATCACTCAGAGAGACTCGGAATCGCGATATTTACCTTTTCCACCCGATATGTACCGAATGAAGCTAAGGATTCACTTCCAAGCCCACGATATCGTTCGATATAACGATAAATCACTCTGGGAGACTCGGAATCGCGATATTTACGTTTTCCACACGCTGTGTATCGAAAGAACCTAAGGATTCACTTCATAGCCCTGGATATCGTTCGATGCAACGATAAATTTCACTGGGAGACTCGGAATCGCGTAATTTACCATTTCCACCCGATATGTACCGAAAGAAACTAAGGATTCACTTCCTAGCCCACGATAGCGTTCCATACAACGATAAATCACTCAGAGAGACTCGTAATCGCGATAGTTACCTTTTCCACACGATATGTACCGAAAGAAGCTAAGGATTCACTTCCAAGCCCACAATATCGTTCGATATAACGATAAATCACTCTGGGAGACTCGGAATCGCGATATTTACCTTTTCCACACGATTTGTACCAATAGAAGCTAAGGATTCAGTTCCTAGCCCTCGATGTCGTTCGATATAACGATAAATCACTCTGAGAGACTCGGAATCGCGATATTTACCGTTTCCACACGCTGTGTATCGAAAGAAGCTAAGGATTCACTTCCTAGCACACGATATCGTTCGATATAACGATAAATTACTCTGGGAGACTCCTAATCGCGTAATTTACCATTTCCACACGATATGTACAGAAAGAAGCTAAGGATTCACTTCCTAGCCCACGATATCGATCGATAAAACGATAAATCTCTCTGGGAGCCTCGGAATAGCGATATTTACCTTTTCCACACGCTGCGTATGGGAAGAAGCTACGGATTCACTTCCTAGCCCTGGATATCGTTCGATACAACGATAAATTACACTGGGAGTCTCGGAATCGCGTAATTTACCATTTCCACCCGATATGTACCGAATGAAGCTAAGGATTCACTTCCAAGCCCACGATATCGTTCGATATAACGATAAATCAATCTGAGAGACTCGGAATCGCGATATTTACGTTTTCCACACGCTGTGTATCGAAAGAAGCTAAGGATTCACTTCCTAGCACACGATATCGTTCGATATAACGATAAATTACTCTGGGAGACTCCTAATCGCGTAATTTACCATTTCCACACGATATGTACCGAAAGAAGCTAAGGATTCACTTCCTAGCCCACGATATCGATCGATAAAACGATAAATCACTCTGGGAGACTCGGAATCGCGATATTTACCTTTTCCACACGCTGCGTATGGGAAGAAGCTACGGATTCACTTCCTAGCCCTGGATATCGTTCGATACAACGATTAATTACACTGGGAGTCTCGGAATCGCGTAATTTACCATTTCCACCCGATATGTACCGAAAGAAGCTAAGGATTCACTTCCTAGCCCACGATAGCGTTCCATACAACGATAAATCACTCAGAGAGACTCGGAATCGCGATATTTACCTTTTCCTCACGATATGTACCGAAAGAAGCTAAGGATTCACTTCCAAGCCCACGATATCGTTCGATATAACGATAAATCACTCTGGGAGACTCGGAATCGCGATATTTACCTTTTCCACACGCTGTGTATCGAAAGAAGCTAAGGATTCACTTCCTAGCACACGATATCGTTCGATATAACGATAAATTACTCTGGGAGACTCCTAATCGCGTAATTTACCATTTCCACACGATATGTACAGAAAGAAGCTAAGGATTCACTTAATAGCCCACGATATCGATCGATAAAACGATAAATCTGTCTGGGAGACTCGGAATCGCGATATTTACCTTTTCCACACGCTGCGTATGGGAAGAAGCTACGGATTCACTTCCTAGCCCTGGATATCGTTCGATACAACGATAAATTACACTGGGAGTCTCGGAATCGCGTAATTTACCATTTCCACCCGATATGTACCGAATGAAGCTAAGGATTCACTTCCAAGCCCACGATATCGTTCGATATAACGATAAATCAATCTGAGAGACTCGGAATCGCGATATTTACGTTTTCCACACGCTGTGTATCGAAAGAACCTAAGGATTCACTTCATAGCCCTGGATATCGTTCGATACAACGATAAATTTCACTGGGAGACTCGGAATCGCGTAATTTACCATTTCCACCCGATATGTACCGAAAGAAGCTAAGGATTCACTTGCTAGCCCACGATAACGTTCGATACAACGATCAATCACTCTGGGAGACTCGGAATCGCGATATTTACCTTTTCCACACGCTGCGTATTGGAAAAAGCTACGGATTCACTTCCTAGCCCTGGATATCGTTCGATACAACGATAAATTAAACTGGGAGTCTCGGAATCGCATAATTTACCATTTCCACCCGATATGTACCGAAAGAAGCTAAGGATTCACTTCCTAGCCCACGATGTCGTTTGATATAACGATAAATCACTCTGAGAGACTCGGAATCGCGATATTTACCTTTTCCACACGCTGTGTATCGAAAGAAGCTAAGGATTCACTTCCTAGCACACGATATCGTTCGATATAACGATAAATTACTCTGGGAGACTCGGAATCGCGTAATTTACCATTTCCACCCGATATGTACCGAAAGAAACTAAGGATTCACTTCCTAGCCCACGATATCGTTCCATACAACGATAAATCACTCAGAGAGACTCGGAATCGCGATATTTACCTTTTTCACACGATATGTACCGAAAGAAGCTAAGGATTCACTTCCAAGCCCACGATATCGTTCGATATAACGGTAAATCACTCTGGGAGACTCGGAATCGCGTAATTTACCATTTCCACCCGATATGTACCGAAAGAAACTAAGGATTCACTTCCTAGCCCACGATATCGTTCCATACAACGATAAATCACTCAGAGAGACTCGGAATCGCGATATTTACCTTTTCCACCCGATATGTACCGAATGAAGCTAAGGATTCACTTCCAAGCCCACGATATCGTTCGATATAACGATAAATCACTCTGGGAGACTCGGAATCGCGATATTTACGTTTTCCACACGCTGTGTATCGAAAGAACCTAAGGATTCACTTCATAGCCCTGGATATCGTTCGATGCAACGATAAATTTCACTGGGAGACTCGGAATCGCGTAATTTACCATTTCCACCCGATATGTACCGAAAGAAACTAAGGATTCACTTCCTAGCCCACGATAGCGTTCCATACAACGATAAATCACTCAGAGAGACTCGTAATCGCGATAGTTACCTTTTCCACACGATATGTACCGAAAGAAGCTAAGGATTCACTTCCAAGCCCACAATATCGTTCGATATAACGATAAATCACTCTGGGAGACTCGGAATCGCGATATTTACCTTTTCCACACGATTTGTACCAATAGAAGCTAAGGATTCAGTTCCTAGCCCTCGATGTCGTTCGATATAACGATAAATCACTCTGAGAGACTCGGAATCGCGATATTTACCGTTTCCACACGCTGTGTATCGAAAGAACCTAAGGATTCACTTCATAGCCCTGGATATCGTTCGATACAACGATAAATTTCACTGGGAGACTCGGAATCGCGTAATTTACCATTTCCACCCGATATGTACCGAAAGAAACTAAGGATTCACTTCCTAGCCCACGATATCGTTCCATACAACGATAAATCACTCTGGGAGACTCGTAATCGCGATAGTTACCTTTTCCACACGCTGTGTATCGAAAGAAGCTAAGGATTCACTTCCTAGCACACGATATCGTTCGATATAACGATAAATTACTCTGGGAGACTCCTAATCGCGTAATTTACCATTTCCACACGATATGTACCGAAAGAAGCTAAGGATTCACTTCCTAGCCCACGATATCGATCGATAAAACGATAAATCACTCTGGGAGACTCGGAATCGCGATATTTACCTTTTCCACACGCTGCGTATGGGAAGAAGCTACGGATTCACTTCCTAGCCCTGGATATCGTTCGATACAACGATAAATTACACTGGGAGTCTCGGAATCGCGTAATTTACCATTTCCACCCGATATGTACCGAAAGAAGCTAAGGATTCACTTCCTAGCCCACGATAGCGTTCCATACAACGATAAATCACTCAGAGAGACTCGGAATCGCGATATTTACCTTTTCCTCACGATATGTACCGAAAGAAGCTAAGGATTCACTTCCAAGCCCACGATATCGTTCGATATAACGATAAATCACTCTGGGAGACTCGGAATCGCGATATTTACCTTTTCCACACGCTGTGTATCGAAAGAAGCTAAGGATTCACTTCCTAGCACACGATATCGTTCGATATAACGATAAATTACTCTGGGAGACTCCTAATCGCGTAATTTACCATTTCCACACGATATGTACAGAAAGAAGCTAAGGATTCACTTCCTAGCCCACGATATCGATCGATAAAACGATAAATCTGTCTGGGAGACTCGGAATCGCGATATTTACCTTTTCCACACGCTGCGTATGGGAAGAAGCTACGGATTCACTTCCTAGCCCTGGATATCGTTCGATACAACGATAAATTACACTGGGAGACTCGGAATCGCGATATTTACCTTTTCCACACGCTGCGTATGGGAAGAAGCTACGGATTCACTTCCTAGCCCTGGATATCGTTCGATACAACGATAAATTACACTGGGAGTCTCGGAATCGCGTAATTTACCATTTCCACCCGATATGTACCGAAAGAAGCTAAGGATTCACTTCCTAGCCCACGATAGCGTTCCATACAACGATAAATCACTCAGAGAGACTCGGAATCGCGATATTTACCTTTTCCTCACGATATGTACCGAAAGAAGCTAAGGATTCACTTCCAAGCCCACGATATCGTTCGATATAACGATAAATCACTCTGGGAGACTCGGAATCGCGATATTTACCTTTTCCACACGCTGTGTATCGAAAGAAGCTAAGGATTCACTTCCTAGCACACGATATCGTTCGATATAACGATAAATTACTCTGGGAGACTCCTAATCGCGTAATTTACCATTTCCACCCGATATGTACCGAAAGAAGCTAAGGATTCACTTCCTAGCCCACGATATCGTTTGATATAACGATAAATCACTCTGAGAGACTCGGAATCGCGATATTTACCTTTTCCACACGCTGTGTATCGAAAGAAGCTAAGGATTCACTTCCTAGCACACGATATCGTTCGATATAACGATAAATTACTCTGGGAGACTCGGAATCGCGTAATTTACCATTTCCACCCGATATGTACCGAAAGAAACTAAGGATTCACTTCCTAGCCCACGATATCGTTCCATACAACGATAAATCACTCTGGGAGACTCGTAATTGCGATAGTTACCTTTTCCACACGCTGTGTATCGAAAGAAGCTAAGGATTCACTTCCTAGCACACGATATCGTTCGATATAACGATAAATTACTCTGGGAGACTCCTAATCGCGTAATTTACCATTTCCACACGATATGTACAGAAAGAAGCTAAGGATTCACTTCCTAGCCCACGATATCGATCGATAAAACGATAAATCTGTCTGGGAGACTCGGAATCGCGATATTTACCTTTTCCACACGCTGCGTATGGGAAGAAGCTACGGATTCACTTCCTAGCCCTGGATATCGTTCGATACAACGATAAATTACACTGGGAGTCTCGGAATCGCGTAATTTACCATTTCCACCCGATATGTACCGAATGAAGCTAAGGATTCACTTCCAAGCCCACGATATCGTTCGATATAACGATAAATCACTCTGGGAGACTCGGAATCGCGATATTTACCTTTTCCACACGCTGCGTATGGGAAGAAGCTACGGATTCACTTCCTAGCCCTGGATATCGTTCGATACAACGATAAATTACACTGGGAGTCTCGGAATCGCGTAATTTACCATTTCCACCCGATATGTACCGAAAGAAGCTAAGGATTCACTTCCTAGCCCACGATAGCGTTCCATACAACGATAAATCACTCAGAGAGACTCCTAATCGCGATATTTACCATTTCCTCACGATATGTACCGAAAGAAGCTAAGGATTCACTTCCAAGCCCACGATATCGTTCGATATAACGATAAATCACTCTGGGAGACTCGGAATCGCGATATTTACCTTTTCCACACGCTGTGTATCGAAAGAAGCTAAGGATTCACTTCCTAGCACACGATATCGTTCGATATAACGATAAATTACTCTGGGAGACTCCTAATCGCGTAATTTACCATTTCCACCCGATGTGTACCGAATGAAGCTAAGGATTCACTTCCAAGCCCACGATATCGTTCGATATAACGATAAATCAATCTGAGAGACTCGGAATCGCGATATTTACGTTTTCCACACGCTGTGTATCGAAAGAACCTAAGGATTCACTTCATAGCCCTGGATATCGTTCGATACAACGATAAATTTCACTGGGAGACTCGGAATCGCGTAATTTACCATTTCCACCCGATATGTACCGAAAGAAGCTAAGGATTCACTTCCTAGCCCACGATAACGTTCGATACAACGATCAATCACTCTGGGAGACTCGGAATCGCGATATTTACCTTTTCCACACGCTGCGTATTGGAAAAAGCTACGGATTCACTTCCTAGCCCTGGATATCGTTCGATACAACGATAAATTACACTGGGAGTCTCGGAATCGCATAATTTACCATTTCCACCCGATATGTACCGAAAGAAGCTAAGGATTCACTTCCTAGCCCACGATATCGTTTGATATAACGATAAATCACTCTGAGAGACTCGGAATCGCGATATTTACCTTTTCCACACGCTGTGTATCGAAAGAAGCTAAGGATTCACTTCCAAGCCCACGATATCGTTCGATATAACGGTAAATCACTCTGGGAGACTCGGAATCGCGTAATTTACCATTTCCACCCGATATGTACCGAAAGAAACTAAGGATTCACTTCCTAGCCCACGATATCGTTCCATACAACGATAAATCATTCAGAGAGACTCGGAATCGCGATATTTACCTTTTCCACCCGATATGTACCGAATGAAGCTAAGGATTCACTTCCAAGCCCACGATATCGTTCGATATAACGATAAATCACTCTGGGAGACTCGGAATCGCGATATTTACCTTTTCCACACGCTGTGTATCGAAAGAAGCTAAGGATTCACTTCCTAGCACACGATATCGTTCGATATAACGATAAATTACTCTGGGAGACTCCTAATCGCGTAATTTACCATTTCCACCCGATATGTACCGAAAGAAACTAAGGATTCACTTCCTAGCCCACGATATCGTTCCATACAACGATAAATCACTCAGAGAGACTCGTAATCGCGATAGTTACCTTTTCCACACGATATGTACCGAAAGAAGCTAAGGATTCACTTCCAAGCCCACAATATCGTTCGATATAACGATAAATCACTCTGGGAGACTCGGAATCGCGATATTTACCTTTTCCACACGATTTGTACCAATAGAAGCTAAGGATTCAGTTCCTAGCCCTCGATGTCGTTCGATATAACGATAAATCACTCTGAGAGACTCGGAATCGCGATATTTACCTTTTCCACACGCTGTGTATCGAAAGAACCTAAGGATTCACTTCATAGCCCTGGATATCGTTCGATACAACGATAAATTTCACTGGGAGACTCGGAATCGCGTAATTTACCATTTCCACCCGATATGTACCGAAAGAAACTAAGGATTCACTTCCTAGCCCACGATATCGTTCCATACAACGATAAATCACTCTGGGAGACTCGTAATCGCGATAGTTACCTTTTCCACACGCTGTGTATCGAAAGAAGCTAAGGATTCACTTCCTAGCACACGATATCGTTCGATATAACGATAAATTACTCTGGGAGACTCCTAATCGCGTAATTTACCATTTCCACACGATATGTACCGAAAGAAGCTAAGGATTCACTTCCTAGCCCACGATATCGATCGATAAAACGATAAATCACTCTGGGAGACTCGGAATCGCGATATTTACCTTTTCCACACGCTGCGTATGGGAAGAAGCTACGGATTCACTTCCTAGCCCTGGATATCGTTCGATACAACGATAAATTACACTGGGAGTCTCGGAATCGCGTAATTTACCATTTCCACCCGATATGTACCGAAAGAAGCTAAGGATTCACTTCCTAGCCCACGATAGCGTTCCATACAACGATAAATCACTCAGAGAGACTCGGAATCGCGATATTTACCTTTTCCTCACGATATGTACCGAAAGAAGCTAAGGATTCACTTCCAAGCCCACGATATCGTTCGATATAACGATAAATCACTCTGGGAGACTCGGAATCGCGATATTTACCTTTTCCACACGCTGTGTATCGAAAGAAGCTAAGGATTCACTTCCTAGCACACGATATCGTTCGATATAACGATAAATTACTCTGGGAGACTCCTAATCGCGTAATTTACCATTTCCACACGATATGTACAGAAAGAAGCTAAGGATTCACTTCCTAGCCCACGATATCGATCGATAAAACGATAAATCTGTCTGGGAGACTCGGAATCGCGATATTTACCTTTTCCACACGCTGCGTATGGGAAGAAGCTACGGATTCACTTCCTAGCCCTGGATATCGTTCGATACAACGATAAATTACACTGGGAGTCTGGGAATCGCGTAATTTACCATTTCCACCCGATATGTACCGAATGAAGCTAAGGATTCAGTTCCAAGCCCACGATATCGTTCGATATAACGATAAATCACTCTGGGAGACTCGGAATCGCGATATTTACCTTTTCCACACGCTGCGTATGGGAAGAAGCTACGGATTCACTTCCTAGCCCTGGATATCGTTCGATACAACGATAAATTACACTGGGAGTCTCGGAATCGCGTAATTTACCATTTCCACCCGATATGTACCGAAAGAAGCTAAGGATTCACTTCCTAGCCCACGATAGCGTTCCATACAACGATAAATCACTCAGAGAGACTCGGAATCGCGATATTTACCTTTTCCTCACGATATGTACCGAAAGAAGCTAAGGATTCACTTCCAAGCCCACGATATCGTTCGATATAACGATAAATCACTCTGGGAGACTCGGAATCGCGATATTTACCTTTTCCACACGCTGTGTATCGAAAGAAGCTAAGGATTCACTTCCTAGCACACGATATCGTTCGATATAACGATAAATTACTCTGGGAGACTCCTAATCGCGTAATTTACCATTTCCACACGATATGTACAGAAAGAAGCTAAGGATTCACTTCCTAGCCCACGATATCGATCGATAAAACGATAAATCTGTCTGGGAGACTCGGAATCGCGATATTTACCTTTTCCACACGCTGCGTATGGGAAGAAGCTACGGATTCACTTCCTAGCCCTGGATATCGTTCGATACAACGATAAATTACACTGGGAGTCTCGGAATCGCATAATTTACCATTTCCACCCGATATGTACCGAACGAAGCTAATTATTCACTTCCAAGCCCACGATATCGTTCGATATAACGGTAAATCACTCTGGGAGCCTCGGAATCGCGTAATTTACCATTTCCACCCGATATGTACCGAAAGAAACTAAACATTCACTTCCTAGCCCACGATATCGTTCCATACAACGATAAATCACTCAGAGAGACTCGGAATCGCGATATTTACCTTTTCCACACGATATGTACCGAAAGAAACTAAGGATTCACTTCCTAGCCCACGATATCGTTCCATACAACGATAAATCACTCAGAGAGACTCGGAATCGCGATATTTACCTTTTCCACACGCTGTGTATCGAAAGAGCCTAAGGATTCACTTCATAGCCCTGGATATCGTTCGATACAACGATAAATTTCACTGGGAGATTCGGAATCGCGTAATTTACCATTTCCACCCGATATGTACCGAAAGAAACTAAGGATTCACTTCCTAGCCCACGATATCGTTCCATACAACGATAAATCACTCAGAGAGACTCGGAATCGCGATATTTACCTTTTCCACACGATATGTACCGAAAGAAACTAAGGATTCACTTCCTAGCCCACGATATCGTTCCATACAACGATAAATCACTCAGAGAGACTCGGAATCGCGATATTTACCTTTTCCACACGATATGTACCAATAGAAGCTACGGATTCACTTCGTAGCCCTGGATATCGTTCGATACAACGATAAATTACACTGAGAGACTCGGAATCGCGATATTTACCTTTTCTACACGCTGCGTATGGGAAGAAGCTACGGATACACTTCCTAGCCCTGGATATCGATCGATAAAACGATAAATCACTCTGGGAGACTCGGAATCGCGATATTTACCTTTTCCACACGCTGCGTATGGGAAGAAGCTACGGATTCACTTCCTAGCCCTGGATATCGTTCGATACAACGATAAATTACACTGGGAGTCTCGGAATCGCGTAATTTACCATTTCCACCCGATATGTACCGAATGAAGCTAAGGATTCACTTCCAAGCCCACGATATCGTTCGATATAACGATAAATCAATCTGAGAGACTCGGAATCGCGATATTTACGTTTTCCATACGCTGTGTATCGAAAGAACCTAAGGATTCACTTCATAGCCCTGGATATCGTTCGATGCAACGATAAATTTCACTGGGAGACTCGGAATCGCGTAATTTACCATTTCCACCCGATATGTACCGAAAGAAATTAAGGATTCACTTCCTAGCCCACGATATCGTTCCATACAACGATAAATCACTCAGAGAGACTCGGAATCGCGATATTTACCTTTTCCACACGATATGTACCGAAAGAAGCTAAGGATTCACTTCCAAGCCCACGATATCGATCGATATAACGATAAATCAATCTGAGAGACTCGGAATCGCGATATTTACGTTTTCCATACGCTGTGTATCGAAAGAACCTAAGGATTCACTTCATAGCCCTGGATATCGTTCGATGCAACGATAAATTTCACTGGGAGACTCGGAATCGCGTAATTTACCATTTCCACCCGATATGTACCGAAAGAAACTAAGGATTCACTTCCTAGCCCACGATATCGTTCCATACAACGATAAATCACTCAGAGAGACTCGGAATCGCGATATTTACCTTTTCCACACGATATGTACCAATAGAAGCTACGGATTCACTTCGTAGCCCTGGATATCGTTCGATACAACGATAAATTACACTGAGAGACTCGGAATCGCGATATTTACCTTTTCTACACGCTGCGTATGGGAAGAAGCTACGGATACACTTCCTAGCCCTGGATATCGATCGATAAAACGATAAATCACTCTGGGAGACTCGGAATCGCGATATTTACCTTTTCCACACGCTGCGTATGGGAAGAAGCTACGGATTCACTTCCTAGCCCTGGATATCGTTCGATACAACGATAAATTACACTGGGAGTCTCGGAATCGCGTAATTTACCATTTCCACCCGATATGTACCGAATGAAGCTAAGGATTCACTTCCAAGCCCACGATATCGTTCGATATAACGATAAATCAATCTGAGAGACTCGGAATCGCGATATTTACGTTTTCCATACGCTGTGTATCGAAAGAACCTAAGGATTCACTTCATAGCCCTGGATATCGTTCGATGCAACGATAAATTTCACTGGGAGACTCGGAATCGCGTAATTTACCATTTCCACCCGATATGTACCGAAAGAAATTAAGGATTCACTTCCTAGCCCACGATATCGTTCCATACAACGATAAATCACTCAGAGAGACTCGGAATCGCGATATTTACCTTTTCCACACGATATGTACCGAAAGAAGCTAAGGATTCACTTCCAAGCCCACGATATCGATCGATATAACGATAAATCAATCTGAGAGACTCGGAATCGCGATATTTACGTTTTCCGCACGCTGTGTATCGAAAGAACCTAAGGATTCACTTCATAGCCCTGGATATCGTTCGATACAACGATAAATTTCACTGGGAGACTCGGAATCGCGTAATTTACCATTTCCACCCGATATGTACCGAAAGAAGCTAAGGATTCACTTGCTAGCCCACGATAACGTTCGATACAACGATAAATCACTCTGAGAGACTCGGAATCGCGATATTTACCTTTTCCACACGCTGTGTATCGAAAGAAGCTAAGGATTCACTTCCTAGCACACGATATCCTTCGATATAACGATAAATTACTCTAGGAGACTCCTAATCGCGTAATTTACCATTTCCACACGATATGTACCGAAAGAAGCTAAGGATTCACTTCCTAGCCCACGATATCGATCGATAAAACGATAAATCACTCTGGGAGACTCGGAATCGCGATATTTACCTTTTCCACACGCTGCGTATGGGAAGAAGCTACGGATTCACTTCCTAGCCCTGGATATCGTTCGATACAACGATAAATTACACTGGAAGACTCGGAATCGCGTAATTTACCATTTCCACCCGATATGTACCGAAAGAAACTAAGGATTCACTTCCTAGCCCACGATATCGTTCCATACAACGATAAATCACTCAGAGAGACTCGGAATCGCGATATTTACCTTTTTCACACGATATGTACCGAACGAAGCTAATTATTCACTTCCAAGCCCACGATATCGTTCGATATAACGGTAAATCACTCTGGGAGACTCGGAATCGCGTAATTTACCATTTCCACCCGATATGTACCGAAAGAAACTAAACATTCACTTCCTAGCCCACGATATCGTTCCATACAACGATAAATCACTCAGAGAGACTCGGAATCGCGTAATTTACCATTTCCACCCGATATGTACCGAAAGAAACTAAGGATTCACTTCCTAGCCCACGATATCGTTCCATACAACGATAAATCACTCAGAGAGACTCGGAATCGCGATATTTACCTTTTCCACACGATATGTACCGAAAGAAACTAAGGATTCACTTCCTAGCCCACGATATCGTTCCATACAACGATAAATCACTCAGAGAGACTCGGAATCGCGATATTTACCTTTTCCACACGCTGTGTATCGAAAGAGCCTAAGGATTCACTTCATAGCCCTGGATATCGTTCGATACAACGATAAATTTCACTGGGAGATTCGGAATCGCGTAATTTACCATTTCCACCCGATATGTACCGAAAGAAACTAAGGATTCACTTCCTAGCCCACGATATCGTTCCATACAACGATAAATCACTCAGAGAGACTCGGAATCGCGATATTTACCTTTTCCACACGATATGTACCGAAAGAAACTAAGGATTCACTTCCTAGCCCACGATATCGTTCCATACAACGATAAATCACTCAAAGAGACTCGGAATCGCGATATTTACCTTTTCCACACGCTGCGTATGGGAAGAAGCTACGGATTCACTTCCTAGCCCTGGATATCGTTCGATACAACGATAAATTACACTGGGAGTCTCGGAATCGCGTAATTTACCATTTCCACCCGATATGTACCGAATGAAGCTAAGGATTCACTTCCAAGCCCACGATATCGTTCGATATAACGATAAATCAATCTGAGAGACTCGGAATCGCGATATTTACGTTTTCCACACGCTGTGTATCGAAAGAACCTAAGGATTCACTTCATAGCCCTGGATATCGTTCGATGCAACGATAAATTTCACTGGGAGACTCGGAATCGCGTAATTTACCATTTCCACCCGATATGTACCGAAAGAAATTAAGGATTCACTTCCTAGCCCACGATATCGTTCCATACAACGATAAATCACTCAGAGAGACTCGGAATCGCGATATTTACCTTTTCCACACGATATGTACCGAAAGAAGCTAAGGATTCACTTCCAAGCCTACGATATCGATCGATATAACGATAAATCAATCTGAGAGACTCGGAATCGCGATATTTACGTTTTCCGCACGCTGTGTATCGAAAGAACCTAAGGATTCACTTCATAGCCCTGGATATCGTTCGATACAACGATAAATTTCACTGGGAGACTCGGAATCGCGTAATTTACCATTTCCACCCGATATGTACCGAAAGAAGCTAAGGATTCACTTGCTAGCCCACGATAACGTTCGATACAACGATAAATCACTCTGAGAGACTCGGAATCGCGATATTTACCTTTTCCACACGATATGTACCGAAAGAAACTAAGGATTCACTTCCTAGCCCACGATATCGTTCCATACAACGATAAATCACTCAGAGAGACTCGGAATCGCGATATTTACCTTTTCCACACGCTGTGTATCGAAAGAGCCTAAGGATTCACTTCATAGCCCTGGATATCGTTCGATACAACGATAAATTTCACTGGGAGATTCGGAATCGCGTAATTTACCATTTCCACCCGATATGTACCGAAAGAAACTAAGGATTCACTTCCTAGCCCACGATATCGTTCCATACAACGATAAATCACTCAGAGAGACTCGGAATCGCGATATTTACCTTTTCCACACGATATGTACCGAAAGAAACTAAGGATTCACTTCCTAGCCCACGATATCGTTCCATACAACGATAAATCACTCAGAGAGACTCGGAATCGCGATATTTACCTTTTCCACACGATATGTACCAATAGAAGCTACGGATTCACTTCGTAGCCCTGGATATCGTTCGATACAACGATAAATTACACTGAGAGACTCGGAATCGCGATATTTACCTTTTCTACACGCTGCGTATGGGAAGAAGCTACGGATACACTTCCTAGCCCTGGATATCGATCGATAAAACGATAAATCACTCTGGGAGACTCGGAATCGCGATATTTACCTTTTCCACACGCTGCGTATGGGAAGAAGCTACGGATTCACTTCCTAGCCCTGGATATCGTTCGATACAACGATAAATTACACTGGGAGTCTCGGAATCGCGTAATTTACCATTTCCACCCGATATGTACCGAATGAAGCTAAGGATTCACTTCCAAGCCCACGATATCGTTCGATATAACGATAAATCAATCTGAGAGACTCGGAATCGCGATATTTACGTTTTCCATACGCTGTGTATCGAAAGAACCTAAGGATTCACTTCATAGCCCTGGATATCGTTCGATGCAACGATAAATTTCACTGGGAGACTCGGAATCGCGTAATTTACCATTTCCACCCGATATGTACCGAAAGAAATTAAGGATTCACTTCCTAGCCCACGATATCGTTCCATACAACGATAAATCACTCAGAGAGACTCGGAATCGCGATATTTACCTTTTCCACACGATATGTACCGAAAGAAGCTAAGGATTCACTTCCAAGCCCACGATATCGATCGATATAACGATAAATCAATCTGAGAGACTCGGAATCGCGATATTTACGTTTTCCATACGCTGTGTATCGAAAGAACCTAAGGATTCACTTCATAGCCCTGGATATCGTTCGATGCAACGATAAATTTCACTGGGAGACTCGGAATCGCGTAATTTACCATTTCCACCCGATATGTACCGAAAGAAACTAAGGATTCACTTCCTAGCCCACGATATCGTTCCATACAACGATAAATCACTCAGAGAGACTCGGAATCGCGATATTTACCTTTTCCACACGATATGTACCAATAGAAGCTACGGATTCACTTCGTAGCCCTGGATATCGTTCGATACAACGATAAATTACACTGAGAGACTCGGAATCGCGATATTTACCTTTTCTACACGCTGCGTATGGGAAGAAGCTACGGATACACTTCCTAGCCCTGGATATCGATCGATAAAACGATAAATCACTCTGGGAGACTCGGAATCGCGATATTTACCTTTTCCACACGCTGCGTATGGGAAGAAGCTACGGATTCACTTCCTAGCCCTGGATATCGTTCGATACAACGATAAATTACACTGGGAGTCTCGGAATCGCGTAATTTACCATTTCCACCCGATATGTACCGAATGAAGCTAAGGATTCACTTCCAAGCCCACGATATCGTTCGATATAACGATAAATCAATCTGAGAGACTCGGAATCGCGATATTTACGTTTTCCATACGCTGTGTATCGAAAGAACCTAAGGATTCACTTCATAGCCCTGGATATCGTTCGATGCAACGATAAATTTCACTGGGAGACTCGGAATCGCGTAATTTACCATTTCCACCCGATATGTACCGAAAGAAATTAAGGATTCACTTCCTAGCCCACGATATCGTTCCATACAACGATAAATCACTCAGAGAGACTCGGAATCGCGATATTTACCTTTTCCACACGATATGTACCGAAAGAAGCTAAGGATTCACTTCCAAGCCCACGATATCGATCGATATAACGATAAATCAATCTGAGAGACTCGGAATCGCGATATTTACGTTTTCCGCACGCTGTGTATCGAAAGAACCTAAGGATTCACTTCATAGCCCTGGATATCGTTCGATACAACGATAAATTTCACTGGGAGACTCGGAATCGCGTAATTTACCATTTCCACCCGATATGTACCGAAAGAAGCTAAGGATTCACTTGCTAGCCCACGATAACGTTCGATACAACGATAAATCACTCTGAGAGACTCGGAATCGCGATATTTACCTTTTCCACACGCTGTGTATCGAAAGAAGCTAAGGATTCACTTCCTAGCACACGATATCCTTCGATATAACGATAAATTACTCTAGGAGACTCCTAATCGCGTAATTTACCATTTCCACACGATATGTACCGAAAGAAGCTAAGGATTCACTTCCTAGCCCACGATATCGATCGATAAAACGATAAATCACTCTGGGAGACTCGGAATCGCGATATTTACCTTTTCCACACGCTGCGTATGGGAAGAAGCTACGGATTCACTTCCTAGCCCTGGATATCGTTCGATACAACGATAAATTACACTGGAAGACTCGGAATCGCGTAATTTACCATTTCCACCCGATATGTACCGAAAGAAACTAAGGATTCACTTCCTAGCCCACGATATCGTTCCATACAACGATAAATCACTCAGAGAGACTCGGAATCGCGATATTTACCTTTTTCACACGATATGTACCGAACGAAGCTAATTATTCACTTCCAAGCCCACGATATCGTTCGATATAACGGTAAATCACTCTGGGAGACTCGGAATCGCGTAATTTACCATTTCCACCCGATATGTACCGAAAGAAACTAAACATTCACTTCCTAGCCCACGATATCGTTCCATACAACGATAAATCACTCAGAGAGACTCGGAATCGCGTAATTTACCATTTCCACCCGATATGTACCGAAAGAAACTAAGGATTCACTTCCTAGCCCACGATATCGTTCCATACAACGATAAATCACTCAGAGAGACTCGGAATCGCGATATTTACCTTTTCCACACGATATGTACCGAAAGAAACTAAGGATTCACTTCCTAGCCCACGATATCGTTCCATACAACGATAAATCACTCAGAGAGACTCGGAATCGCGATATTTACCTTTTCCACACGCTGTGTATCGAAAGAGCCTAAGGATTCACTTCATAGCCCTGGATATCGTTCGATACAACGATAAATTTCACTGGGAGATTCGGAATCGCGTAATTTACCATTTCCACCCGATATGTACCGAAAGAAACTAAGGATTCACTTCCTAGCCCACGATATCGTTCCATACAACGATAAATCACTCAGAGAGACTCGGAATCGCGATATTTACCTTTTCCACACGATATGTACCGAAAGAAACTAAGGATTCACTTCCTAGCCCACGATATCGTTCCATACAACGATAAATCACTCAAAGAGACTCGGAATCGCGATATTTACCTTTTCCACACGCTGCGTATGGGAAGAAGCTACGGATTCACTTCCTAGCCCTGGATATCGTTCGATACAACGATAAATTACACTGGGAGTCTCGGAATCGCGTAATTTACCATTTCCACCCGATATGTACCGAATGAAGCTAAGGATTCACTTCCAAGCCCACGATATCGTTCGATATAACGATAAATCAATCTGAGAGACTCGGAATCGCGATATTTACGTTTTCCACACGCTGTGTATCGAAAGAACCTAAGGATTCACTTCATAGCCCTGGATATCGTTCGATGCAACGATAAATTTCACTGGGAGACTCGGAATCGCGTAATTTACCATTTCCACCCGATATGTACCGAAAGAAATTAAGGATTCACTTCCTAGCCCACGATATCGTTCCATACAACGATAAATCACTCAGAGAGACTCGGAATCGCGATATTTACCTTTTCCACACGATATGTACCGAAAGAAGCTAAGGATTCACTTCCAAGCCTACGATATCGATCGATATAACGATAAATCAATCTGAGAGACTCGGAATCGCGATATTTACGTTTTCCGCACGCTGTGTATCGAAAGAACCTAAGGATTCACTTCATAGCCCTGGATATCGTTCGATACAACGATAAATTTCACTGGGAGACTCGGAATCGCGTAATTTACCATTTCCACCCGATATGTACCGAAAGAAGCTAAGGATTCACTTGCTAGCCCACGATAACGTTCGATACAACGATAAATCACTCTGAGAGACTCGGAATCGCGATATTTACCTTTTCCACACGATATGTACCGAAAGAAGCTAAGGATTCACTTCCAAGCCCACGATATCGTTCGATATAACGATAAATCAATCTGAGAGACTCGGAATCGCGATATTTACGTTTTCCGCACGCTGCGTATGGGAAGAAGCTACGGATTCACTTCCTAGCCCTGGATATCGTTCGATACAACGATAAATTACACTGGGAGTCTCGGAATCGCGTAATTTACCATTTCCACCCGATATGTACCGAAAGAAGCTAAGGATTCACTTCCTAGCCCACGATAGCGTTCCATACAACGATAAATCACTCAGAGAGACTCGGAATCGCGATATTTACCTTTTCCTCACGATATGTACCGAAAGAAGCTAAGGATTCACTTCCAAGCTCACGATATCGATCGATAAAACGATAAATCTGTCTGGGAGACTCGGAATCGCGATATTTACCTTTTCCACACGCTGCGTATGGGAAGAAGCTACGGATTCACTTCCTAGCCCTGGATATCGTTCGATACAACGATAAATTACACTGGGAGTCTCGGAATCGCGTAATTTACCATTTCCACCCGATATGTACCGAATGAAGCTAAGGATTCACTTCCAAGCCCACGATATCGTTCGATATAACGATAAATCACTCTGGGAGACTCGGAATCGCGATATTTACCTTTTCCACACGCTGCGTATGGGAAGAAGCTACGGATTCACTTCCTAGCCCTGGATATCGTTCGATACAACGATAAATTACACTGGGAGTCTCGGAATCGCGTAATTTACCATTTCCACCCTGATATGTACCGAAAGAAGCTAAGGATTCACTTCCTAGCCCACGATAGCGTTCCATACAACGATAAATCACTCAGAGAGACTCGGAATCGCGATATTTACCTTTTCCTCACGATATGTACCGAAAGAAGCTAAGGATTCACTTCCAAGCTCACGATATCGTTCGATATAACGATAAATCACTCTGGGAGACTCGGAATCGCGATATTTACCTTTTCCACACGCTGTGTATCGAAAGAAGCTAAGGATTCACTTCCTAGCACACGATATCGTTCGATATAACGATAAATTACTCTGGGAGACTCCTAATCGCGTAATTTACCATTTCCACACGATATGTACAGAAAGAAGCTAAGGATTCACTTCCTAGCCCACGATATCGATCGATAAAACGATAAATCTGTCTGGGAGACTCGGAATCGCGATATTTACCTTTTCCACACGCTGCGTATGGGAAGAAGCTACGGATTCACTTCCTAGCCCTGGATATCGTTCGATACAACGATAAATTACACTGGGAGTCTCGGAATCGCATAATTTACCATTTCCACCCGATATGTACCGAAAGAAGCTAAGGATTCACTTCCTAGCCCACGATATCGTTTGATATAACGATAAATCACTCTGAGAGACTCGGAATCGCGATATTTACCTTTTCCACACGCTGTGTATCGAAAGAAGCTAAGGATTCACTTCCTAGCACACGATATCGTTCGATATAACGATAAATTACTCTGGGAGACTCGGAATCGCGTAATTTACCATTTCCACCCGATATGTACCGAAAGAAACTAAGGATTCACTTCCTAGCCCACGATATCGTTCCATACAACGATAAATCACTCAGAGAGACTCGGAATCGCGATTTTTACCTTTTTCACACAATATGTACCGAAAGAAGCTAGGGATTCACTTCCAAGCCCACGATATCGTTCGATGTAACGGTAAATCACTCAGAGAGACTCGGAATCGCGATATTTACCTTTTCCACACGATATGTACCGAAAGAAGCTAAGGATTCACTTCCAAGCCCACGATATCGATCGATATAACGATAAATCAATCTGAGAGACTCGGAATCGCGATATTTACGTTTTCCATACGCTGTGTATCGAAAGAACCTAAGGATTCACTTCATAGCCCTGGATATCGTTCGATGCAACGATAAATTTCACTGGGAGACTCGGAATCGCGTAATTTACCATTTCCACCCGATATGTACCGAAAGAAACTAAGGATTCACTTCCTAGCCCACGATATCGTTCCATACAACGATAAATCACTCAGAGAGACTCGGAATCGCGATATTTACCTTTTCCACACGATAAGTACCAATAGAAGCTACGGATTCACTTCGTAGCCCTGGATATCGTTCGATACAACGATAAATTACACTGAGAGACTCGGAATCGCGATATTTACCTTTTCTACACGCTGCGTATGGGAAGAAGCTACGGATACACTTCCTAGCCCTGGATATCGATCGATAAAACGATAAATCACTCTGGGAGACTCGGAATCGCGATATTTACCTTTTCCACACGCTGCGTATGGGAAGAAGCTACGGATTCACTTCCTAGCCCTGGATATCGTTCGATACAACGATAAATTACACTGGGAGTCTCGGAATCGCGTAATTTACCATTTCCACCCGATATGTACCGAATGAAGCTAAGGATTCACTTCCAAGCCCACGATATCGTTCGATATAACGATAAATCAATCTGAGAGACTCGGAATCGCGATATTTACGTTTTCCATACGCTGTGTATCGAAAGAACCTAAGGATTCACTTCATAGCCCTGGATATCGTTCGATGCAACGATAAATTTCACTGGGAGACTCGGAATCGCGTAATTTACCATTTCCACCCGATATGTACCGAAAGAAATTAAGGATTCACTTCCTAGCCCACGATATCGTTCCATACAACGATAAATCACTCAGAGAGACTCGGAATCGCGATATTTACCTTTTCCACACGATATGTACCGAAAGAAGCTAAGGATTCACTTCCAAGCCCACGATATCGATCGATATAACGATAAATCAATCTGAGAGACTCGGAATCGCGATATTTACGTTTTCCATACGCTGTGTATCGAAAGAACCTAAGGATTCACTTCATAGCCCTGGATATCGTTCGATGCAACGATAAATTTCACTGGGAGACTCGGAATCGCGTAATTTACCATTTCCACCCGATATGTACCGAAAGAAACTAAGGATTCACTTCCTAGCCCACGATATCGTTCCATACAACGATAAATCACTCAGAGAGACTCGGAATCGCGATATTTACCTTTTCCACACGATATGTACCAATAGAAGCTACGGATTCACTTCGTAGCCCTGGATATCGTTCGATACAACGATAAATTACACTGAGAGACTCGGAATCGCGATATTTACCTTTTCTACACGCTGCGTATGGGAAGAAGCTACGGATACACTTCCTAGCCCTGGATATCGATCGATAAAACGATAAATCACTCTGGGAGACTCGGAATCGCGATATTTACCTTTTCCACACGCTGCGTATGGGAAGAAGCTACGGATTCACTTCCTAGCCCTGGATATCGTTCGATACAACGATAAATTACACTGGGAGTCTCGGAATCGCGTAATTTACCATTTCCACCCGATATGTACCGAATGAAGCTAAGGATTCACTTCCAAGCCCACGATATCGTTCGATATAACGATAAATCAATCTGAGAGACTCGGAATCGCGATATTTACGTTTTCCATACGCTGTGTATCGAAAGAACCTAAGGATTCACTTCATAGCCCTGGATATCGTTCGATGCAACGATAAATTTCACTGGGAGACTCGGAATCGCGTAATTTACCATTTCCACCCGATATGTACCGAAAGAAATTAAGGATTCACTTCCTAGCCCACGATATCGTTCCATACAACGATAAATCACTCAGAGAGACTCGGAATCGCGATATTTACCTTTTCCACACGATATGTACCGAAAGAAGCTAAGGATTCACTTCCAAGCCCACGATATCGATCGATATAACGATAAATCAATCTGAGAGACTCGGAATCGCGATATTTACGTTTTCCGCACGCTGTGTATCGAAAGAACCTAAGGATTCACTTCATAGCCCTGGATATCGTTCGATACAACGATAAATTTCACTGGGAGACTCGGAATCGCGTAATTTACCATTTCCACCCGATATGTACCGAAAGAAGCTAAGGATTCACTTGCTAGCCCACGATAACGTTCGATACAACGATAAATCACTCTGAGAGACTCGGAATCGCGATATTTACCTTTTCCACACGCTGTGTATCGAAAGAAGCTAAGGATTCACTTCCTAGCACACGATATCGTTCGATATAACGATAAATTACTCTAGGAGACTCCTAATCGCGTAATTTACCATTTCCACACGATATGTACCGAAAGAAGCTAAGGATTCACTTCCTAGCCCACGATATCGATCGATAAAACGATAAATCACTCTGGGAGACTCGGAATCGCGATATTTACCTTTTCCACACGCTGCGTATGGGAAGAAGCTACGGATTCACTTCCTAGCCCTGGATATCGTTCGATACAACGATAAATTACACTGGAAGACTCGGAATCGCGTAATTTACCATTTCCACCCGATATGTACCGAAAGAAACTAAGGATTCACTTCCTAGCCCACGATATCGTTCCATACAACGATAAATCACTCAGAGAGACTCGGAATCGCGATATTTACCTTTTTCACACGATATGTACCGAACGAAGCTAATTATTCACTTCCAAGCCCACGATATCGTTCGATATAACGGTAAATCACTCTGGGAGACTCGGAATCGCGTAATTTACCATTTCCACCCGATATGTACCGAAAGAAACTAAACATTCACTTCCTAGCCCACGATATCGTTCCATACAACGATAAATCACTCAGAGAGACTCGGAATCGCGTAATTTACCATTTCCACCCGATATGTACCGAAAGAAACTAAGGATTCACTTCCTAGCCCACGATATCGTTCCATACAACGATAAATCACTCAGAGAGACTCGGAATCGCGATATTTACCTTTTCCACACGATATGTACCGAAAGAAACTAAGGATTCACTTCCTAGCCCACGATATCGTTCCATACAACGATAAATCACTCAGAGAGACTCGGAATCGCGATATTTACCTTTTCCACACGCTGTGTATCGAAAGAGCCTAAGGATTCACTTCATAGCCCTGGATATCGTTCGATACAACGATAAATTTCACTGGGAGATTCGGAATCGCGTAATTTACCATTTCCACCCGATATGTACCGAAAGAAACTAAGGATTCACTTCCTAGCCCACGATATCGTTCCATACAACGATAAATCACTCAGAGAGACTCGGAATCGCGATATTTACCTTTTCCACACGATATGTACCGAAAGAAACTAAGGATTCACTTCCTAGCCCACGATATCGTTCCATACAACGATAAATCACTCAAAGAGACTCGGAATCGCGATATTTACCTTTTCCACACGCTGCGTATGGGAAGAAGCTACGGATTCACTTCCTAGCCCTGGATATCGTTCGATACAACGATAAATTACACTGGGAGTCTCGGAATCGCGTAATTTACCATTTCCACCCGATATGTACCGAATGAAGCTAAGGATTCACTTCCAAGCCCACGATATCGTTCGATATAACGATAAATCAATCTGAGAGACTCGGAATCGCGATATTTACGTTTTCCACACGCTGTGTATCGAAAGAACCTAAGGATTCACTTCATAGCCCTGGATATCGTTCGATGCAACGATAAATTTCACTGGGAGACTCGGAATCGCGTAATTTACCATTTCCACCCGATATGTACCGAAAGAAATTAAGGATTCACTTCCTAGCCCACGATATCGTTCCATACAACGATAAATCACTCAGAGAGACTCGGAATCGCGATATTTACCTTTTCCACACGATATGTACCGAAAGAAGCTAAGGATTCACTTCCAAGCCTACGATATCGATCGATATAACGATAAATCAATCTGAGAGACTCGGAATCGCGATATTTACGTTTTCCGCACGCTGTGTATCGAAAGAACCTAAGGATTCACTTCATAGCCCTGGATATCGTTCGATACAACGATAAATTTCACTGGGAGACTCGGAATCGCGTAATTTACCATTTCCACCCGATATGTACCGAAAGAAGCTAAGGATTCACTTGCTAGCCCACGATAACGTTCGATACAACGATAAATCACTCTGAGAGACTCGGAATCGCGATATTTACCTTTTCCACACGATATGTACCGAAAGAAGCTAAGGATTCACTTCCAAGCCCACGATATCGTTCGATATAACGATAAATCAATCTGAGAGACTCGGAATCGCGATATTTACGTTTTCCGCACGCTGTGTATCGAAAGAACCTAAGGATTCACTTCATAGCACACGATATCGTTCGATATAACGATAAATTACTCTGGGAGACTCCTAATCGCGTAATTTACCATTTCCACACGATATGTACAGAAAGAAGCTAAGGATTCACTTCCTAGCCCACGATATCGATCGATAAAACGATAAATCTGTCTGGGAGACTCGGAATCGCGATATTTACCTTTTCCACACGCTGCGTATGGGAAGAAGCTACGGATTCACTTCCTAGCCCTGGATATCGTTCGATACAACGATAAATTACACTGGGAGTCTCGGAATCGCGTAATTTACCATTTCCACCCGATATGTACCGAATGAAGCTAAGGATTCACTTCCAAGCCCACGATATCGTTCGATATAACGATAAATCACTCTG
The DNA here is from genome assembly GCA_948146005.1 of Nomada fucata. NCBI lineage: Eukaryota > Metazoa > Arthropoda > Insecta > Hymenoptera > Apidae > Nomada > Nomada fucata. The sequence continues at coordinate 16,861,827 of OX411282.1, read as the reverse complement.
GGAGACTCGGAATCGCGATATTTACCTTTTCCACACGCTGCGTATGGGAAGAAGCTACGGATTCACTTCCTAGCCCTGGATATCGTTCGATACAACGATAAATTACACTGGGAGTCTCGGAATCGCGTAATTTACCATTTCCACCCGATATGTACCGAAAGAAGCTAAGGATTCACTTCCTAGCCCACGATAGCGTTCCATACAACGATAAATCACTCAGAGAGACTCGGAATCGCGATATTTACCTTTTCCTCACGATATGTACCGAAAGAAGCTAAGGATTCACTTCCAAGCTCACGATATCGTTCGATATAACGATAAATCACTCTGGGAGACTCGGAATCGCGATATTTACCTTTTCCACACGCTGTGTATCGAAAGAAGCTAAGGATTCACTTCCTAGCCCACGATATCGTTCCATACAACGATAAATCACTCAAAGAGACTCGGAATCGCGATATTTACCTTTTCCACACGCTGCGTATGGGAAGAAGCTACGGATTCACTTCCTAGCCCTGGATATCGTTCGATACAACGATAAATTACACTGGGAGTCTCGGAATCGCGTAATTTACCATTTCCACCCGATATGTACCGAATGAAGCTAAGGATTCACTTCCAAGCCCACGATATCGTTCGATATAACGATAAATCAATCTGAGAGACTCGGAATCGCGATATTTACGTTTTCCACACGCTGTGTATCGAAAGAACCTAAGGATTCACTTCATAGCCCTGGATATCGTTCGATGCAACGATAAATTTCACTGGGAGACTCGGAATCGCGTAATTTACCATTTCCACCCGATATGTACCGAAAGAAATTAAGGATTCACTTCCTAGCCCACGATATCGTTCCATACAACGATAAATCACTCAGAGAGACTCGGAATCGCGATATTTACCTTTTCCACACGATATGTACCGAAAGAAGCTAAGGATTCACTTCCAAGCCTACGATATCGATCGATATAACGATAAATCAATCTGAGAGACTCGGAATCGCGATATTTACGTTTTCCGCACGCTGTGTATCGAAAGAACCTAAGGATTCACTTCATAGCCCTGGATATCGTTCGATACAACGATAAATTTCACTGGGAGACTCGGAATCGCGTAATTTACCATTTCCACCCGATATGTACCGAAAGAAGCTAAGGATTCACTTGCTAGCCCACGATAACGTTCGATACAACGATAAATCACTCTGAGAGACTCGGAATCGCGATATTTACCTTTTCCACACGATATGTACCGAAAGAAGCTAAGGATTCACTTCCAAGCCCACGATATCGTTCGATATAACGATAAATCAATCTGAGAGACTCGGAATCGCGATATTTACGTTTTCCGCACGCTGTGTATCGAAAGAACCTAAGGATTCACTTCATAGCACACGATATCGTTCGATATAACGATAAATTACTCTGGGAGACTCCTAATCGCGTAATTTACCATTTCCACACGATATGTACAGAAAGAAGCTAAGGATTCACTTCCTAGCCCACGATATCGATCGATAAAACGATAAATCTGTCTGGGAGACTCGGAATCGCGATATTTACCTTTTCCACACGCTGCGTATGGGAAGAAGCTACGGATTCACTTCCTAGCCCTGGATATCGTTCGATACAACGATAAATTACACTGGGAGTCTCGGAATCGCGTAATTTACCATTTCCACCCGATATGTACCGAATGAAGCTAAGGATTCACTTCCAAGCCCACGATATCGTTCGATATAACGATAAATCACTCTGGGAGACTCGGAATCGCGATATTTACCTTTTCCACACGCTGCGTATGGGAAGAAGCTACGGATTCACTTCCTAGCCCTGGATATCGTTCGATACAACGATAAATTACACTGGGAGTCTCGGAATCGCGTAATTTACCATTTCCACCCGATATGTACCGAAAGAAGCTAAGGATTCACTTCCTAGCCCACGATAGCGTTCCATACAACGATAAATCACTCAGAGAGACTCGGAATCGCGATATTTACCTTTTCCTCACGATATGTACCGAAAGAAGCTAAGGATTCACTTCCAAGCTCACGATATCGTTCGATATAACGATAAATCACTCTGGGAGACTCGGAATCGCGATATTTACCTTTTCCACACGCTGTGTATCGAAAGAAGCTAAGGATTCACTTCCTAGCACACGATATCGTTCGATATAACGATAAATTACTCTGGGAGACTCCTAATCGCGTAATTTACCATTTCCACACGATATGTACAGAAAGAAGCTAAGGATTCACTTCCTAGCCCACGATATCGATCGATAAAACGATAAATCTGTCTGGGAGACTCGGAATCGCGATATTTACCTTTTCCACACGCTGCGTATGGGAAGAAGCTACGGATTCACTTCCTAGCCCTGGATATCGTTCGATACAACGATAAATTACACTGGGAGTCTCGGAATCGCATAATTTACCATTTCCACCCGATATGTACCGAAAGAAGCTAAGGATTCACTTCCTAGCCCACGATATCGTTTGATATAACGATAAATCACTCTGAGAGACTCGGAATCGCGATATTTACCTTTTCCACACGCTGTGTATCGAAAGAAGCTAAGGATTCACTTCCTAGCACACGATATCGTTCGATATAACGATAAATTACTCTGGGAGACTCGGAATCGCGTAATTTACCATTTCCACCCGATATGTACCGAAAGAAACTAAGGATTCACTTCCTAGCCCACGATATCGTTCCATACAACGATAAATCACTCAGAGAGACTCGGAATCGCGATTTTTACCTTTTTCACACAATATGTACCGAAAGAAGCTAGGGATTCACTTCCAAGCCCCCGATATCGTTCGGTGTAACGGTAAATCACTCTGGGAGACTCGGAATTGCGTAATTTACCATTTCCACCCGATATGTACCGAAAGAAACTAAGGATTCACTTCCTAGCCCACGATATCGTTCCATTCAACGATAAATCACTCAGAGAGACTCGGAATCGCGATATTTACCTTTTCCACACGATATGTACCGAAAGAAACTAAGGATTCACTTCCTAGCCCACGATATCGTTCCATACAACGATAAATCACTCAGAGAGACTCGGAATCGCGATATTTACCTTTTTCACACGATATGTACCGAACGAAGCTAATTATTCACTTCCAAGCCCACGATATCGTTCGATATAACGGTAAATCACTCTGGGAGCCTCGGAATCGCGTAATTTACCATTTCCACCCGATATGTACCGAAAGAAACTAAACATTCACTTCCTAGCCCACGATATCGTTCCATACAACGATAAATCACTCAGAGAGACTCGGAATCGCGATATTTACCTTTTCCACACGATATGTACCGAAAGAAACTAAGGATTCACTTCCTAGCCCACGATATCGTTCCATACAACGATAAATCACTCAGAGAGACTCGGAATCGCGATATTTACCTTTTCCACACGCTGTGTATCGAAAGAGCCTAAGGATTCACTTCATAGCCCTGGATATCGTTCGATACAACGATAAATTTCACTGGGAGATTCGGAATCGCGTAATTTACCATTTCCACCCGATATGTACCGAAAGAAACTAAGGATTCACTTCCTAGCCCACGATATCGTTCCATACAACGATAAATCACTCAGAGAGACTCGGAATCGCGATATTTACCTTTTCTACACGCTGTGTATCGAAAGAAGCTAAGGATTCACTTCATAGCCCTGGATATCGTTCGATACAACGATAAATTTCACTGGGAGTCTCGGAATCGCGTAATTTACCATTTCCACCCGATATGTACCGAATGAAGCTAAGGATTCACTTCCAAGCCCACGATATCGATCGATATAACGATAAATCAATCTGAGAGACTCGGAATCGCGATATTTACGTTTTCCGCACGCTGTGTATCGAAAGAACCTAAGGATTCACTTCATAGCCCTGGATATCGTTCGATACAACGATAAATTTCACTGGGAGACTCGGAATCGCGTAATTTACCATTTCCACCCGATATGTACCGAAAGAAGCTAAGGATTCACTTGCTAGCCCACGATAACGTTCGATACAACGATAAATCACTCTGAGAGACTCGGAATCGCGATATTTACCTTTTCCACACGCTGTGTATCGAAAGAAGCTAAGGATTCACTTCCTAGCACACGATATCGTTCGATATAACGATAAATTACTCTAGGAGACTCCTAATCGCGTAATTTACCATTTCCACACGATATGTACCGAAAGAAGCTAAGGATTCACTTCCTAGCCCACGATATCGATCGATAAAACGATAAATCACTCTGGGAGAATCGGAATCGCGATATTTACCTTTTCCACACGCTGCGTATGGGAAGAAGCTACGGATTCACTTCCTAGCCCTGGATATCGTTCGATACAACGATAAATTACACTGGAAGACTCGGAATCGCGTAATTTACCATTTCCACCCGATATGTACCGAAAGAAACTAAGGATTCACTTCCTAGCCCACGATATCGTTCCATACAACGATAAATCACTCAGAGAGACTCGGAATCGCGATATTTACCTTTTTCACACGATATGTACCGAACGAAGCTAATTATTCACTTCCAAGCCCACGATATCGTTCGATATAACGGTAAATCACTCTGGGAGACTCGGAATCGCGTAATTTACCATTTCCACCCGATATGTACCGAAAGAAACTAAGGATTCACTTCCTAGCCCACGATATCGTTCCATACAACGATAAATCACTCAGAGAGACTCGGAATCGCGATATTTACCTTTTCCACACGATATGTACCGAAAGAAACTAAGGATTCACTTCCTAGCCCACGATATCGTTCCATACAACGATAAATCACTCAGAGAGACTCGGAATCGCGTAATTTACCATTTCCACCCGATATGTACCGAAAGAAACTAAGGATTCACTTCCTAGCCCACGATATCGTTCCATACAACGATAAATCACTCAGAGAGACTCGGAATCGCGATATTTACCTTTTCCACACGCTGCGTATGGGAAGAAGCTACGGATTCACTTCCTAGCCCTGGATATCGTTCGATACAACGATAAATTACACTGGGAGTCTCGGAATCGCGTAATTTACCATTTCCACCCGATATGTACCGAAAGAAGCTAAGGATTCACTTCCTAGCCCACGATATCGTTCGATATAACGATAAATCACTCTGAGAGACTCGGAATCGCGATATTTACCTTTTCCACACGATATGTACCGAAAGAAGCTAAGGATTCACTTCCAAGCCCACGATATCGTTCGATATAACGATAAATTACTCTGGGAGACTCCTAATCGCGTAATTTACCATTTCCACACGATATGTACCGAAAGAAACTAAGGATTCACTTCCTAGCCCACGATATCGTTCCATACAACGATAAATCACTCAGAGAGACTCGGAATCGCGATATTTACCTTTTCCACACGATATGTACCGAAAGAAGCTAAGGATTCACTTCCAAGCCCACGATATCGTTCGATATAACGATAAATCAATCTGAGAGACTCGGAATCGCGATATTTACGTTTTCCGCACGCTGTGTATCGGAAGAACCTAAGGATTCACTTCCTAGCACACGATATCGTTCGATATAACGATAAATTACTCTAGGAGACTCCTAATCGCGTAATTTACCATTTCCACACGATATGTACCGAAAGAAACTAAGGATTCACTTCCTAGCCCACGATATCGTTCCATACAACGATAAATCACTCTGGGAGACTCGGAATCGCGATATTTACCTTTTCCACACGCTGCGTATGGGAAGAAGCTACGGATTCACTTCCTAGCCCTGGATATCGTTCGATACAACGATAAATTACACTGGGAGTCTCGGAATCGCGTAATTTACCATTTCCACCCGATATGTACCGAAAGAAGCTAAGGATTCACTTCCTAGCCCACGATATCGTTCGATATAACGATAAATCACTCTGAGAGACTCGGAATCGCGATATTTACCTTTTCCACACGATATGTACCGAAAGAAGCTAAGGATTCACTTCCAAGCCCACGATATCGTTCGATATAACGATAAATTACTCTGGGAGACTCCTAATCGCGTAATTTACCATTTCCACACGATATGTACCGAAAGAAACTAAGGATTCACTTCCTAGCCCACGATATCGTTCCATACAACGATAAATCACTCAGAGAGACTCGGAATCGCGATATTTACCTTTTCCACACGATATGTACCGAAAGAAGCTAAGGATTCACTTCCAAGCCCACGATATCGTTCGATATAACGATAAATCAATCTGAGAGACTCGGAATCGCGATATTTACGTTTTCCGCACGCTGTGTATCGGAAGAACCTAAGGATTCACTTCCTAGCACACGATATCGTTCGATATAACGATAAATTACTCTAGGAGACTCCTAATCGCGTAATTTACCATTTCCACACGATATGTACCGAAAGAAGCTAAGGATTCACTTCCTAGCCCACGATATCGATCGATACAACGATAAATCACTCTGAGAGGCTCGGAATCGCGATATTTACCTTTTCCACACGCTGTGTATCGAAAGAAGCTAAGGATTCACTTCCTAGCACACGATATCGTTCGATATAACGATAAATTACTCTAGGAGACTCCTAATCGCGTAATTTACCATTTCCACACGATATGTACCGAAAGAAGCTAAGGATTCACTTCCTAGCCCACGATATCGATCGATAAAACGATAAATCACTCTGGGAGACTCGGAATCGCGATATTTACCTTTTCCACACGCTGCGTATGGGAAGAAGCTACGGATTCACTTCCTAGCCCTGGATATCGTTCGATACAACGATAAATTACACTGGAAGACTCGGAATCGCGTAATTTACCATTTCCACCCGATATGTACCGAAAGAAACTAAGGATTCACTTCCTAGCCCACGATATCGTTCCATACAACGATAAATCACTCAGAGAGACTCGGAATCGCGATATTTACCTTTTTCACACGATATGTACCGAACGAAGCTAATTATTCACTTCCAAGCCCACGATATCGTTCGATATAACGGTAAATCACTCTGGGAGACTCGGAATCGCGTAATTTACCATTTCCACCCGATATGTACCGAAAGAAACTAAGGATTCACTTCCTAGCCCACGATATCGTTCCATACAACGATAAATCACTCAGAGAGACTCGGAATCGCGATATTTACCTTTTCCACACGATATGTACCGAAAGAAACTAAGGATTCACTTCCTAGCCCACGATATCGTTCCATACAACGATAAATCACTCAGAGAGACTCGGAATCGCGTAATTTACCATTTCCACCCGATATGTACCGAAAGAAACTAAGGATTCACTTCCTAGCCCACGATATCGTTCCATACAACGATAAATCACTCAGAGAGACTCGGAATCGCGATATTTACCTTTTCCACACGATATGTACCGAAAGAAACTAAGGATTCACTTCCTAGCCCACGATATCGTTCCATACAACGATAAATCACTCAGAGAGACTCGGAATCGCGATATTTACCTTTTCCACACGCTGTGTATCGAAAGAACCTAAGGATTCACTTCATAGCCCTGGATATCGTTCGATACAACGATAAATTTCACTGGGAGATTCGGAATCGCGTAATTTACCATTTCCACCCGATATGTACCGAAAGAAACTAAGGATTCACTTCCTAGCCCACGATATCGTTCCATACAACGATAAATCACTCAGAGAGACTCGGAATCGCGATATTTACCTTTTCCACACGATATGTACCGAAAGAAACTAAGGATTCACTTCCTAGCCCACGATATCGTTCCATACAACGATAAATCACTCAGAGAGACTCGGAATCGCGATATTTACCTTTTCCACACGATATGTACCAATAGAAGCTACGGATTCACTTCGTAGCCCTGGATATCGTTCGATACAACGATAAATTACACTGAGAGACTCGGAATCGCGATATTTACCTTTTCTACACGCTGCGTATGAGAAGAAGCTACGGATACACTTCCTAGCCCTGGATATCGATCGATAAAACGATAAATCACTCTGGGAGACTCGGAATCGCGATATTTACCTTTTCCACACGCTGCGTATGGGAAGAAGCTACGGATTCACTTCCTAGCCCTGGATATCGTTCGATACAACGATAAATTACACTGGGAGTCTCGGAATCGCGTAATTTACCATTTCCACCCGATATGTACCGAATGAAGCTAAGGATTCACTTCCAAGCCCACGATATCGTTCGATATAACGATAAATCAATCTGAGAGACTCGGAATCGCGATATTTACGTTTTCCACACGCTGTGTATCGAAAGAACCTAAGGATTCACTTCATAGCCCTGGATATCGTTCGATGCAACGATAAATTTCACTGGGAGACTCGGAATCGCGTAATTTACCATTTCCACCCGATATGTACCGAAAGAAATTAAGGATTCACTTCCTAGCCCACGATATCGTTCCATACAACGATAAATCAATCTGAGAGACTCGGAATCGCGATATTTACCTTTTCCACACGATATGTACCGAAAGAAGCTAAGGATTCACTTCCAAGCCCACGATATCGTTCGATATAACGATAAATCAATCTGAGAGACTCGGAATCGCGATATTTACGTTTTCCGCACGCTGTGTATCGAAAGAACCTAAGGATTCACTTCATAGCCCTGGATATCGTTCGATGCAACGATAAATTTCACTGGGAGACTCGGAATCGCGTAATTTACCATTTCCACCCGATATGTACCGAAAGAAGCTAAGGATTCACTTGCTAGCCCACGATAACGTTCGATACAACGATAAATCACTCTGGGAGACTCGGAATCGCGATATTTACCTTTTCCACACGCTGCGTATGGGAAGAAGCTACGGATTCACTTCCTAGCCCTGGATATCGTTCGATACAACGATAAATTACACTGGGAGTCTCGGAATCGCGTAATTTACCATTTCCACCCGATATGTACCGAATGAAGCTAAGGATTCACTTCCAAGCCCACGATATCGTTCGATATAACGATAAATCAATCTGAGAGACTCGGAATCGCGATATTTACCTTTTCCACACGATATGTACCGAAAGAAGCTAAGGATTCACTTCCAAGCCCACGATATCGTTCGATATAACGATAAATCAATCTGAGAGACTCGGAATCGCGATATTTACGTTTTCCGCACGCTGTGTATCGAAAGAACCTAAGGATTCACTTCATAGCCCTGGATATCGTTCGATACAACGATAAATTACACTGGAAGACTCGGAATCGCGTAATTTACCATTTCCACCCGATATGTACCGAAAGAAACTAAGGATTCACTTCCTAGCCCACGATATCGTTCCATACAACGATAAATCACTCAGAGAGACTCGGAATCGCGATATTTACCTTTTCCACACGATATGTACCGAAAGAAGCTAAGGATTCACTTCCAAGCCCACGATATCGTTCGATATAACGATAAATCAATCTGAGAGACTCGGAATCGCGATATTTACGTTTTCCGCACGCTGTGTATCGGAAGAACCTAAGGATTCACTTCATAGCCCTGGATATCGTTCGATACAACGATAAATTTCACTGGGAGACTCGGAATCGCGTAATTTACCATTTCCACCCGATATGTACCGAAAGAAACTAAGGATTCACTTCCTAGCCCACGATATCGTTCCATACAACGATAAATCACTCAGAGAGACTCGGAATCGCGATATTTACCTTTTCCACACGCTGCGTATGGGAAGAAGCTACGGATTCACATCCTAGCCCTGGATATCGTTCGATACAATGATAAATTACACTGGGAGTCTCGGAATCGCGTAATTTACCATTTCCACCCGATATGTACCGAAAGAAGCTAAGGATTCACTTCCTAGCCCACGATATCGTTCGATATAACGATAAATCACTCTGAGAGACTCGGAATCGCGATATTTACCTTTTCCACACGATATGTACCGAAAGAAGCTAAGGATTCACTTCCTAGCCCACGATATCGATCGATAAAACGATAAATCACTCTGGGAGACTCGGAATCGCGATATTTACCTTTTCCACACGCTGCGTATGGGAAGAAGCTACGGATTCACTTCCTAGCCCTGGATATCGTTCGATACAACGATAAATTACACTGGGAGTCTCGGAATCGCGTAATTTACCATTTCCACCCGATATGTACCGAAAGAAGCTAAGGATTCACTTCCAAGCCCACGATATCGTTCGATATAACGATAAATCAATCTGAGAGACTCGGAATCGCGATATTTACGTTTTCCGCACGCTGTGTATCGAAAGAACCTAAGGATTCACTTCATAGCCCTGGATATCGTTCGATACAACGATAAATTACACTGGAAGACTCGGAATCGCGTAATTTACCATTTCCACCCGATATGTACCGAAAGAAACTAAGGATTCACTTCCTAGCCCACGATATCGTTCTATACAACGATAAATCACTCAGAGAGACTCGGAATCGCGATATTTACCTTTTCCACACGATATGTACCGAAAGAAGCTAAGGATTCACTTCCAAGCCCACGATATCGTTCGATATAACGATAAATCAATCTGAGAGACTCGGAATCGCGATATTTACGTTTTCCGCACGCTGTGTATCGGAAGAACCTAAGGATTCACTTCATAGCCCTGGATATCGTTCGATACAACGATAAATTTCACTGGGAGACTCGGAATCGCGTAATTTACCATTTCCACCCGATATGTACCGAAAGAAACTAAGGATTCACTTCCTAGCCCACGATATCGTTCCATACAACGATAAATCACTCAGAGAGACTCGGAATCGCGATATTTACCTTTTCCACACGCTGCGTATGGGAAGAAGCTACGGATTCACATCCTAGCCCTGGATATCGTTCGATACAACGATAAATTACACTGGGAGTTTCGGAATCGTGTAATTTACCATTTCCACCCGATATGTACCGAATGAAGCTAAGGATTCACTTCCAAGCCCACGATATCGTTCGATATAACGATAAATCAATCTGAGAGACTCGGAATCGCGATATTTACGTTTTCCACACGCTGTGTATCGAAAGAACCTAAGGATTCACTTCATAGCCCTGGATATCGTTCGATGCAACGATAAATTTCACTGGGAGACTCGGAATCGCGTAATTTACCATTTCCACCCGATATGTACCGAAAGAAACAAAGGATTCACTTCCTAGCCCACGATATCGTTCCATACAACGATAAATCACTCAGAGAGACTCGGAATCGCGATATTTACCTTTTCCACACGATATGTACCGAAAGAAGCTAAGGATTCACTTCCAAGCCCACGATATCGTTCGATATAACGATAAATCAATCTGAGAGACTCGGAATCGCGATATTTACGTTTTCCGCACGCTGTGTATCGGAAGAACCTAAGGATTCACTTCATAGCCCTGGATATCGTTCGATACAACGATAAATTTCACTGGGAGACTCGGAATCGCGTAATTTACCATTTCCACCCGATATGTACCGAAAGAAGCTAAGGATTCACTTCCTAGCCCACGATATCGTTCGATATAACGATAAATCACTCTGAGAGACTCGGAATCGCGATATTTACCTTTTCCACACGATATGTACCGAAAGAAGCTAAGGATTCACTTCCAAGCCCACGATATCGTTCGATATAACGATAAATTACTCTGGGAGACTCCTAATCGCGTAATTTACCATTTCCACACGATATGTACCGAAAGAAACTAAGGATTCACTTCCTAGCCCACGATATCGTTCCATACAACGATAAATCACTCAGAGAGACTCGGAATCGCGATATTTACCTTTTCCACACGATATGTACCGAAAGAAGCTAAGGATTCACTTCCAAGCCCACGATATCGTTCGATATAACGATAAATCAATCTGAGAGACTCGGAATCGCGATATTTACGTTTTCCGCACGCTGTGTATCGGAAGAACCTAAGGATTCACTTCATAGCCCTGGATATCGTTCGATACAACGATAAATTTCACTGGGAGACTCGGAATCGCGTAATTTACCATTTCCACCCGATATGTACCGAAAGAAACTAAGGATTCACTTCCTAGCCCACGATATCGTTCCATACAACGATAAATCACTCTGGGAGACTCGGAATCGCGATATTTACCTTTTCCACACGCTGTGTATCGAAAGAAGCTAAGGATTCACTTCCTAGCACACGATATCGTTCGATATAACGATAAATTACTCTGGGAGACTCCTAATCGCGTAATTTACCATTTCCACACGATATGTACCGAAAGAAGCTAAGGATTCACTTCCTAGCCCACGATATCGATCGATAAAACGATAAATCACTCTGGGAGACTCGGAATCGCGATATTTACCTTTTCCACACGCTGCGTATGGGAAGAAGCTACGGATTCACTTCCTAGCCCTGGATATCGTTCGATACAACGATAAATTACACTGGGAGTCTCGGAATCGCGTAATTTACCATTTCCACCCGATATGTACCGAAAGAAGCTAAGGATTCACTTCCAAGCCCACGATATCGTTCGATATAACGATAAATCAATCTGAGAGACTCGGAATCGCGATATTTACGTTTTCCACACGCTGTGTATCGAAAGAACCTTAAGGATTCACTTCATAGCCCTGGATATCGTTCGATACAACGATAAATTTCACTGGGAGACTCGGAATCGCGTAATTTACCATTTCCACCCGATATGTACCGAAAGAAACTAAGGATTCACTTCCTAGCCCACGATATCGTTCCATACAACGATAAATCACTCAGAGAGACTCGGAATCGCGATATTTACCTTTTCCACACGATATGTACCGAAAGAAGCTAAGGATTCACTTCCAAGCCCACGATATCGTTCGATATAACGATAAATCAATCTGAGAGACTCGGAATCGCGATATTTACGTTTTCCGCACGCTGTGTATCGAAAGAACCTAAGGATTCACTTCATAGCCCTGGATATCGTTCGATACAACGATAAATTTCACTGGGAGACTCGGAATCGCGTAATTTACCATTTCCACCCGATATGTACCGAAAGAAACTAAGGATTCATTTCCTAGCCCACGATATCGTTCGATATAACGATAAATCAATCTGAGAGACTCGGAATCGCGATATTTACGTTTTCCGCACGTTGTGTATCGGAAGAACCTAAGGATTCACTTCATAGCCCTGGATATCGTTCGATACAACGATAAATTTCACTGGGAGACTCGGAATCGCGTAATTTACCATTTCCACCCGATATGTACCGAAAGAAACTAAGGATTCACTTCCTAGCCCACGATATCGTTCCATACAACGATAAATCACTCTGGGAGACTCGGAATCGCGATATTTACCTTTTCCACACGATATGTACCGAAAGAAGCTAAGGATTCACTTCCAAGCCCACGATATCGTTCGATAAAACGATAAATCAATCTGAGAGACTCGGAATCGCGATATTTACGTTTTCCGCACGCTGTGTACCGAAAGAAACTAAGGATTCACTTCCTAGCCCACGATATCGTTCCATACAACGATAAATCACTCAGAGAGACTCGGAATCGCGATATTTACCTTTTCCACACGATATGTACCGAAAGAAGCTAAGGATTCACTTCCAAGCCCACGATATCGTTCGATATAACGATAAATCAATCTGAGAGACTCGGAATCGCGATATTTACGTTTTCCGCACGCTGTGTATCGAAAGAACCTAAGGATTCACTTCATAGCCCTGGATATCGTTCGATACAACGATAAATTTCACTGGGAGACTCGGAATCGCGTAATTTACCATTTCCACCCGATATGTACCGAAAGAAGCTAAGGATTCACTTGCTAGCCCACGATAACGTTCGTTACAACGATAAATCACTCTGGGAGACTCGGAATCGCGATATTTACCTTTTCCACACGCTGCGTATGGGAAGAAGCTACGGATTCACTTCCTAGCCCTGGATATCGTTCGATACAACGATAAATTACACTGGGAGTCTCGGAATCGCGTAATTTACCATTTCCACCCGATATGTACCGAAAGAAGCTAAGGATTCACTTCCTAGCCCACGATATCGTTCGATATAACGATAAATCACTCTGAGAGACTCGGAATCGCGATATTTACCTTTTCCACACGCTGTGTATCGAAAGAACCTAAGGATTCACTTCATAGCCCTGGATATCGTTCGATACAACGATAAATTTCACTGGGAGACTCGTAATCGCGTAATTTACCATTTCCACCCGATATGTACCGAAAGAAACTAAGGATTCACTTCCTAGCCCACGATATCGTTCCATACAACGATAAATCACTCAGAGAGACTCGGAATCGCGATAGTTACCTTTTCCACACGATATGTACCGAAAGAAGCTAAGGATTCACTTCCAAGCCCACAATATCGTTCGATATAACGATATATCACTCTGGGAGACTCGGAATCGCGATATTTACCTTTTCCACCCGATTTGTACCAATAGAAGCTAAGGATTCAGTTCCTAGACCTCGATGTCGTTCGATATAACGATAAATCACTCTGAGAGACTCGGAATCGCGATATTTACCTTTTCCACACGCTGTGTATGGAAAGAACCTAAGGATTCACTTCATAGCCCTGGATATCGTTCGATACAACGATAAATTTCACTGGGAGACTCGGAATCGCGTAATTTACCATTTCCACACGATATGTACCGAAAGAAGCTAAGGATTCACTTCCTAGCCCACGATATCGTTCCATACAACGATAAATCACTCTGGGAGACTCGGAATCGCGATATTTACCTTTTCCACACGCTGTGTATCGAAAGAAGCTAAGGATTCACTTCCTAGCACACGATATCGTTCGATATAACGATAAATTACTCTGGGAGACTCCTAATCGCGTAATTTACCATTTCCACACGATATGTACCGAAAGAAGCTAAGGATTCACTTCCTAGCCCACGATATCGATCGATATAACGATAAATCAATCTGAGAGACTCGGAATCGCGATATTTACGTTTTCCGCACGCTGTGTATCGGAAGAACCTAAGGATTCACTTCATAGCCCTGGATATCGTTCGATACAACGATAAATTTCACTGGGAGACTCGGAATCGCGTAATTTACCATTTCCACCCGATATGTACCGAAAGAAACTAAGGATTCACTTCCTAGCCCACGATATCGTTCCATACAACGATAAATCACTCAGAGAGACTCGGAATCGCGATATTTACCTTTTCCACACGCTGCGTATGGGAAGAAGCTACGGATTCACATCCTAGCCCTGGATATCGTTCGATACAACGATAAATTACACTGGGAGTCTCGGAATCGCGTAATTTACCATTTCCACCCGATATGTACCGAAAGAAGCTAAGGATTCACTTCCTAGCCCACGATATCGTTCGATATAACGATAAATCACTCTGAGAGACTCGGAATCGCGATATTTACCTTTTCCACACGATATGTACCGAAAGAAGCTAAGGATTCACTTCCTAGCCCACGATATCGATCGATAAAACGATAAATCACTCTGGGAGACTCGGAATCGCGATATTTACCTTTTCCACACGCTGCGTATGGGAAGAAGCTACGGATTCACTTCCTAGCCCTGGATATCGTTCGATACAACGATAAATTACACTGGGAGTCTCGGAATCGCGTAATTTACCATTTCCACCCGATATGTACCGAAAGAAGCTAAGGATTCACTTCCAAGCCCACGATATCGTTCGATATAACGATAAATCAATCTGAGAGACTCGGAATCGCGATATTTACGTTTTCCGCACGCTGTGTATCGAAAGAACCTAAGGATTCACTTCATAGCCCTGGATATCGTTCGATACAACGATAAATTACACTGGAAGACTCGGAATCGCGTAATTTACCATTTCCACCCGATATGTACCGAAAGAAACTAAGGATTCACTTCCTAGCCCACGATATCGTTCTATACAACGATAAATCACTCAGAGAGACTCGGAATCGCGATATTTACCTTTTCCACACGATATGTACCGAAAGAAGCTAAGGATTCACTTCCAAGCCCACGATATCGTTCGATATAACGATAAATCAATCTGAGAGACTCGGAATCGCGATATTTACGTTTTCCGCACGCTGTGTATCGGAAGAACCTAAGGATTCACTTCATAGCCCTGGATATCGTTCGATACAACGATAAATTTCACTGGGAGACTCGGAATCGCGTAATTTACCATTTCCACCCGATATGTACCGAAAGAAACTAAGGATTCACTTCCTAGCCCACGATATCGTTCCATACAACGATAAATCACTCAGAGAGACTCGGAATCGCGATATTTACCTTTTCCACACGCTGCGTATGGGAAGAAGCTACGGATTCACATCCTAGCCCTGGATATCGTTCGATACAACGATAAATTACACTGGGAGTTTCGGAATCGTGTAATTTACCATTTCCACCCGATATGTACCGAATGAAGCTAAGGATTCACTTCCAAGCCCACGATATCGTTCGATATAACGATAAATCAATCTGAGAGACTCGGAATCGCGATATTTACGTTTTCCACACGCTGTGTATCGAAAGAACCTAAGGATTCACTTCATAGCCCTGGATATCGTTCGATGCAACGATAAATTTCACTGGGAGACTCGGAATCGCGTAATTTACCATTTCCACCCGATATGTACCGAAAGAAACTAAGGATTCACTTCCTAGCCCACGATATCGTTCCATACAACGATAAATCACTCAGAGAGACTCGGAATCGCGATATTTACCTTTTCCACACGCTGCGTATGGGAAGAAGCTACGGATTCACATCCTAGCCCTGGATATCGTTCGATACAACGATAAATTACACTGGGAGTCTCGGAATCGCGTAATTTACCATTTCCACCCGATATGTACCGAAAGAAGCTAAGGATTCACTTCCTAGCCCACGATATCGTTCGATATAACGATAAATCACTCTGAGAGACTCGGAATCGCGATATTTACCTTTTCCACACGATATGTACCGAAAGAAGCTAAGGATTCACTTCCTAGCCCACGATATCGATCGATAAAACGATAAATCACTCTGGGAGACTCGGAATCGCGATATTTACCTTTTCCACACGCTGCGTATGGGAAGAAGCTACGGATTCACTTCCTAGCCCTGGATATCGTTCGATACAACGATAAATTACACTGGGAGTCTCGGAATCGCGTAATTTACCATTTCCACCCGATATGTACCGAAAGAAGCTAAGGATTCACTTCCAAGCCCACGATATCGTTCGATATAACGATAAATCAATCTGAGAGACTCGGAATCGCGATATTTACGTTTTCCGCACGCTGTGTATCGAAAGAACCTAAGGATTCACTTCATAGCCCTGGATATCGTTCGATACAACGATAAATTACACTGGAAGACTCGGAATCGCGTAATTTACCATTTCCACCCGATATGTACCGAAAGAAACTAAGGATTCACTTCCTAGCCCACGATATCGTTCTATACAACGATAAATCACTCAGAGAGACTCGGAATCGCGATATTTACCTTTTCCACACGATATGTACCGAAAGAAGCTAAGGATTCACTTCCAAGCCCACGATATCGTTCGATATAACGATAAATCAATCTGAGAGACTCGGAATCGCGATATTTACGTTTTCCGCACGCTGTGTATCGGAAGAACCTAAGGATTCACTTCATAGCCCTGGATATCGTTCGATACAACGATAAATTTCACTGGGAGACTCGGAATCGCGTAATTTACCATTTCCACCCGATATGTACCGAAAGAAACTAAGGATTCACTTCCTAGCCCACGATATCGTTCCATACAACGATAAATCACTCAGAGAGACTCGGAATCGCGATATTTACCTTTTCCACACGCTGCGTATGGGAAGAAGCTACGGATTCACATCCTAGCCCTGGATATCGTTCGATACAACGATAAATTACACTGGGAGTTTCGGAATCGTGTAATTTACCATTTCCACCCGATATGTACCGAATGAAGCTAAGGATTCACTTCCAAGCCCACGATATCGTTCGATATAACGATAAATCAATCTGAGAGACTCGGAATCGCGATATTTACGTTTTCCACACGCTGTGTATCGAAAGAACCTAAGGATTCACTTCATAGCCCTGGATATCGTTCGATGCAACGATAAATTTCACTGGGAGACTCGGAATCGCGTAATTTACCATTTCCACCCGATATGTACCGAAAGAAACAAAGGATTCACTTCCTAGCCCACGATATCGTTCCATACAACGATAAATCACTCAGAGAGACTCGGAATCGCGATATTTACCTATTCCACACGATATGTACCGAAAGAAGCTAAGGATTCACTTCCAAGCCCACGATATCGTTCGATATAACGATAAATCAATCTGAGAGACTCGGAATCGCGATATTTACCTTTTCCACACGCTGCGTATGGGAAGAAGCTACGGATTCACATCCTAGCCCTGGATATCGTTCGATACAACGATAAATTACACTGGGAGTTTCGGAATCGTGTAATTTACCATTTCCACCCGATATGTACCGAATGAAGCTAAGGATTCACTTCCAAGCCCACGATATCGTTCGATATAACGATAAATCAATCTGAGAGACTCGGAATCGCGATATTTACGTTTTCCGCACGCTGTGTATCGGAAGAACCTAAGGATTCACTTCATAGCCCTGGATATCGTTCGATACAACGATAAATTTCACTGGGAGACTCGGAATCGCGTAATTTACCATTTCCACCCGATATGTACCGAAAGAAACTAAGGATTCACTTCCTAGCCCACGATATCGTTCCATACAACGATAAATCACTCAGAGAGACTCGGAATCGCGATATTTACCTTTTCCACACGCTGCGTATGGGAAGAAGCTACGGATTCACATCCTAGCCCTGGATATCGTTCGATACAACGATAAATTACACTGGGAGTTTCGGAATCGTGTAATTTACCATTTCCACCCGATATGTACCGAATGAAGCTAAGGATTCACTTCCAAGCCCACGATATCGTTCGATATAACGATAAATCAATCTGAGAGACTCGGAATCGCGATATTTACGTTTTCCACACGCTGTGTATCGAAAGAACCTAAGGATTCACTTCATAGCCCTGGATATCGTTCGATGCAACGATAAATTTCACTGGGAGACTCGGAATCGCGTAATTTACCATTTCCACCCGATATGTACCGAAAGAAACTAAGGATTCACTTCCTAGCCCACGATATCGTTCCATACAACGATAAATCACTCAGAGAGACTCGGAATCGCGATATTTACCTTTTCCACACGCTGCGTATGGGAAGAAGCTACGGATTCACATCCTAGCCCTGGATATCGTTCGATACAACGATAAATTACACTGGGAGTCTCGGAATCGCGTAATTTACCATTTCCACCCGATATGTACCGAAAGAAGCTAAGGATTCACTTCCTAGCCCACGATATCGTTCGATATAACGATAAATCACTCTGAGAGACTCGGAATCGCGATATTTACCTTTTCCACACGATATGTACCGAAAGAAGCTAAGGATTCACTTCCTAGCCCACGATATCGATCGATAAAACGATAAATCACTCTGGGAGACTCGGAATCGCGATATTTACCTTTTCCACACGCTGCGTATGGGAAGAAGCTACGGATTCACTTCCTAGCCCTGGATATCGTTCGATACAACGATAAATTACACTGGGAGTCTCGGAATCGCGTAATTTACCATTTCCACCCGATATGTACCGAAAGAAGCTAAGGATTCACTTCCAAGCCCACGATATCGTTCGATATAACGATAAATCAATCTGAGAGACTCGGAATCGCGATATTTACGTTTTCCGCACGCTGTGTATCGAAAGAACCTAAGGATTCACTTCATAGCCCTGGATATCGTTCGATACAACGATAAATTACACTGGAAGACTCGGAATCGCGTAATTTACCATTTCCACCCGATATGTACCGAAAGAAACTAAGGATTCACTTCCTAGCCCACGATATAATTCTATACAACGATAAATCACTCAGAGAGACTCGGAATCGCGATATTTACCTTTTCCACACGATATGTACCGAAAGAAGCTAAGGATTCACTTCCAAGCCCACGATATCGTTCGATATAACGATAAATCAATCTGAGAGACTCGGAATCGCGATATTTACGTTTTCCGCACGCTGTGTATCGGAAGAACCTAAGGATTCACTTCATAGCCCTGGATATCGTTCGATACAACGATAAATTTCACTGGGAGACTCGGAATCGCGTAATTTACCATTTCCACCCGATATGTACCGAAAGAAACTAAGGATTCACTTCCTAGCCCACGATATCGTTCCATACAACGATAAATCACTCAGAGAGACTCGGAATCGCGATATTTACCTTTTCCACACGCTGCGTATGGGAAGAAGCTACGGATTCACATCCTAGCCCTGGATATCGTTCGATACAACGATAAATTACACTGGGAGTTTCGGAATCGTGTAATTTACCATTTCCACCCGATATGTACCGAATGAAGCTAAGGATTCACTTCCAAGCCCACGATATCGTTCGATATAACGATAAATCAATCTGAGAGACTCGGAATCGCGATATTTACGTTTTCCACACGCTGTGTATCGAAAGAACCTAAGGATTCACTTCATAGCCCTGGATATCGTTCGATGCAACGATAAATTTCACTGGGAGACTCGGAATCGCGTAATTTACCATTTCCACCCGATATGTACCGAAAGAAACAAAGGATTCACTTCCTAGCCCACGATATCGTTCCATACAACGATAAATCACTCAGAGAGACTCGGAATCGCGATATTTACCTATTCCACACGATATGTACCGAAAGAAGCTAAGGATTCACTTCCAAGCCCACGATATCGTTCGATATAACGATAAATCAATCTGAGAGACTCGGAATCGCGATATTTACCTTTTCCACACGCTGCGTATGGGAAGAAGCTACGGATTCACATCCTAGCCCTGGATATCGTTCGATACAACGATAAATTACACTGGGAGTTTCGGAATCGTGTAATTTACCATTTCCACCCGATATGTACCGAATGAAGCTAAGGATTCACTTCCAAGCCCACGATATCGTTCGATATAACGATAAATCAATCTGAGAGACTCGGAATCGCGATATTTACCTTTTCCACACGCTGCGTATGGGAAGAAGCTACGGATTCACTTCCTAGCCCTGGATATCGTTCGATACAACGATAAATTACACTGGGAGTCTCGGAATCGCGTAATTTACCATTTCCACCCGATATGTACCGAAAGAAGCTAAGGATTCACTTCCTAGCCCACGATATCGTTCGATATAACGATAAATCACTCTGAGAGACTCGGAATCGCGATATTTACCTTTTCCACACGATATGTACCGAAAGAAGCTAAGGATTCACTTCCAAGCCCACGATATCGTTCGATATAACGATAAATTACTCTGGGAGACTCCTAATCGCGTAATTTACCATTTCCACACGATATGTACCGAAAGAAACTAAGGATTCACTTCCTAGCCCACGATATCGTTCCATACAACGATAAATCACTCAGAGAGACTCGGAATCGCGATATTTACCTTTTCCACACGATATGTACCGAAAGAAGCTAAGGATTCACTTCCAAGCCCACGATATCGTTCGATATAACGATAAATCAATCTGAGAGATTCGGAATCGCGATATTTACGTTTTCCGCACGCTGTGTATCGGAAGAACCTAAGGATTCACTTCATAGCCCTGGATATCGTACGATACAACGATAAATTTCACTGGGAGACTCGGAATCGCGTAATTTACCATTTCCACCCGATATGTACCGAAAGAAACTAAGGATTCACTTCCTAGCCCACGATATCGTTCCATACAACGATAAATCACTCAGAGAGACTCGTAATCGCGATAGTTACCTTTTCCACACGATATGTACCGAAAGAAGCTAAGGATTCACTTCCAAGCCCACAATATCGTTCGATATAACGATAAATTACTCTGGGAGACTCCTAATCGCGTAATTTACCATTTCCACACGATATGTACCGAAAGAAGCTAAGGATTCACTTCCTAGCCCACGATATCGATCCATACAACGATAAATCACTCTGGGAGACTCGGAATCGCGATATTTACCTTTTCCACCCGATTTGTACCAATAGAAGCTAAGGATTCAGTTCCTAGACCTCGATGTCGTTCGATATAACGATAAATCACTCTGAGAGACTCGGAATCGCGATATTTACCTTTTCCACACGCTGTGTATGGAAAGAACCTAAGGATTCACTTCATAGCCCTGGATATCGTTCGATACAACGATAAATTTCACTGGGAGACTCGGAATCGCGTAATTTACCATTTCCACCCGATATGTACCGAAAGAAACTAAGGATTCACTTCCTAGCCCACGATATCGTTCCATACAACGATAAATCACTCTGGGAGACTCGGAATCGCGATATTTACCTTTTCCACACGCTGTGTATCGAAAGAAGCTAAGGATTCACTTCCTAGCACACGATATCGTTCGATATAACGATAAATTACTCTGGGAGACTCCTAATCGCGTAATTTACCATTTCCACACGATATGTACCGAAAGAAGCTAAGGATTCACTTCCTAGCCCACGATATCGATCGATAAAACGATAAATCACTCTGGGAGACTCGGAATCGCGATATTTACCTTTTCCACACGCTGCGTATGGGAAGAAGCTACGGATTCACTTCCTAGCCCTGGATATCGTTCGATACAACGATAAATTACACTGGGAGTCTCGGAATCGCGTAATTTACCATTTCCACCCGATATGTACCGAAAGAAGCTAAGGATTCACTTCCAAGCCCACGATATCGTTCGATATAACGATAAATCAATCTGAGAGACTCGGAATCGCGATATTTACGTTTTCCACACGCTGTGTATCGAAAGAACCTTAAGGATTCACTTCATAGCCCTGGATATCGTTCGATACAACGATAAATTTCACTGGGAGACTCGGAATCGCGTAATTTACCATTTCCACCCGATATGTACCGAAAGAAACTAAGGATTCACTTCCTAGCCCACGATATCGTTCCATACAACGATAAATCACTCAGAGAGACTCGGAATCGCGATATTTACCTTTTCCACACGATATGTACCGAAAGAAGCTAAGGATTCACTTCCAAGCCCACGATATCGTTCGATATAACGATAAATCAATCTGAGAGACTCGGAATCGCGATATTTACGTTTTCCGCACGCTGTGTATCGAAAGAACCTAAGGATTCACTTCATAGCCCTGGATATCGTTCGATACAACGATAAATTTCACTGGGAGACTCGGAATCGCGTAATTTACCATTTCCACCCGATATGTACCGAAAGAAACTAAGGATTCATTTCCTAGCCCACGATATCGTTCGATATAACGATAAATCAATCTGAGAGACTCGGAATCGCGATATTTACGTTTTCCGCACGTTGTGTATCGGAAGAACCTAAGGATTCACTTCATAGCCCTGGATATCGTTCGATACAACGATAAATTTCACTGGGAGACTCGGAATCGCGTAATTTACCATTTCCACCCGATATGTACCGAAAGAAACTAAGGATTCACTTCCTAGCCCACGATATCGTTCCATACAACGATAAATCACTCTGGGAGACTCGGAATCGCGATATTTACCTTTTCCACACGATATGTACCGAAAGAAGCTAAGGATTCACTTCCAAGCCCACGATATCGTTCGATATAACGATAAATCAATCTGAGAGACTCGGAATCGCGATATTTACGTTTTCCGCACGCTGTGTACCGAAAGAAACTAAGGATTCACTTCCTAGCCCACGATATCGTTCCATACAACGATAAATCACTCAGAGAGACTCGGAATCGCGATATTTACCTTTTCCACACGATATGTACCGAAAGAAGCTAAGGATTCACTTCCAAGCCCACGATATCGTTCGATATAACGATAAATCAATCTGAGAGACTCGGAATCGCGATATTTACGTTTTCCGCACGCTGTGTATCGAAAGAACCTAAGGATTCACTTCATAGCCCTGGATATCGTTCGATACAACGATAAATTTCACTGGGAGACTCGGAATCGCGTAATTTACCATTTCCACCCGATATGTACCGAAAGAAGCTAAGGATTCACTTGCTAGCCCACGATAACGTTCGTTACAACGATAAATCACTCTGGGAGACTCGGAATCGCGATATTTACCTTTTCCACACGCTGCGTATGGGAAGAAGCTACGGATTCACTTCCTAGCCCTGGATATCGTTCGATACAACGATAAATTACACTGGGAGTCTCGGAATCGCGTAATTTACCATTTCCACCCGATATGTACCGAAAGAAGCTAAGGATTCACTTCCTAGCCCACGATATCGTTCGATATAACGATAAATCACTCTGAGAGACTCGGAATCGCGATATTTACCTTTTCCACACGCTGTGTATCGAAAGAACCTAAGGATTCACTTCATAGCCCTGGATATCGTTCGATACAACGATAAATTTCACTGGGAGACTCGGAATCGCGTAATTTACTATTTCCACCCGATATGTACCGAAAGAAACTAAGGATTCACTTCCTAGCCCACGATATCGTTCCATACAACGATAAATCACTCAGAGAGACTCGGAATCGCGATATTTACCTTTTCCACACGATATGTACCGAAAGAAGCTAAGGATTCACTTCCAAGCCCACGATATCGTTCGATATAACGATAAATCAATCTGAGAGACTCGGAATCGCGGTATTTACGTTTTCCGCACGCTGTGTATCGGAAGAACCTAAGGATTCACTTCATAGCCCTGGATATCGTTCGATACATCGATAAATTTCACTGGGAGGCTCGGAATCGCGTAATTTACCATTTCCACCCGATATGTACCGAAAGAAACTAAGGATTCACTTCCTAGCCCACGATATCGTTCCATACAACGATAAATCACTCAGAGAGACTCGGAATCGCGATATTTACCTTTTCCACACGCTGCGTATGGGAAGAAGCTACGGATTCACTTCCTAGCCCTGGCTATCGTTCGATACAACGATAAATTACACTGGGAGTCTCGGAATCGCGTAATTTACCATTTCCACCCGATATGTACCGAAAGAAGCTAAGGATTCACTTCCTAGCCCACGATATCGTTCGATATAACGATAAATCACTCTGAGAGACTCGGAATCGCGATATTTACCTTTTCCACACGATATGTACCGAAAGAAGCTAAGGATTCACTTCCAAGCCCACGATATCGTTCGATATAACGATAAATTACTCTGGGAGACTCCTAATCGCGTAATTTACCATTTCCACACGATATGTACCGAAAGAAACTAAGGATTCACATCCTAGCCCACGATATCGTTCCATACAACGATAAATCACTCAGAGAGACTCGGAATCGCGATATTTACCTTTTCCACACGATATGTACCGAAAGAAGCTAAGGATTCACTTCCAAGCCTACAATATCGTTCGATATAACGATAAATTACACTGGGAGTCTCGGAATCGCGTAATTTACCATTTCCACCCGATATGTACCGAATGAAGCTAAGGATTCACTTCCAAGCCCACGATATCGTTCGATATAACGATAAATCAATCTGAGAGACTCGTAATGGCGATAGTTACCTTTTCCACACGATATGTACCGAAAGAAGCTAAGGATTCACTTCCAAGCCCACGATATCGTTCGATATAACGATAAATCAATCTGAGAGACTCGGAATCGCGATATTTACGTTTTCTTCACGCTGTGTATCGGAAGAACCTAAGGATTCACTTCATAGCCCTGGATATCGTTCGATACAACGATAAATTTCACTGGGAGACTCGGAATCGCGTAATTTACCATTTCCACCCGATATGTACCGAAAGAAATTAAGGATTCACTTCCTAGCCCACGATATCGTTCCATACAACGATAAATCACTCAGAGAGACTCGTAATCGCGATAGTTACCTTTTCCACACGATATGTACCGAAAGAAGCTAAGGATTCACTTCCAAGCCTACAATATCGTTCGATATAACGATAAATCACTCTGGGAGACTCGGAATCGCGATATTTACCTTTTCCACCCGATTTGTACCAATAGAAGCTAAGGATTCAGTTCCTAGACCTCGATGTCGTTCGATATAACGATAAATCACTCTGAGAGACTCGGAATCGCGATATTTACCTTTTCCACACGCTGTGTATGGAAAGAACCTAAGGATTCACTTCATAGCCCTGGATATCGTTCGATACAACGATAAATTTCACTGGGAGACTCGGAATCGCGTAATTTACCATTTCCACACGATATGTACCGAAAGAAGCTAAGGATTCACTTCCTAGCCCACGATATCGATCGATAAAACGATAAATCACTCTGGGAGACTCGGAATCGCGATATTTACCTTTTCCACACGCTGCGTATGGGAAGAAGCTACGGATTCACTTCCTAGCCCTGGATATCGTTCGATACAACGATAAATTACACTGGGAGTCTCGGAATCGCGTAATTTACCATTTCCACCCGATATGTACCGAAAGAAGCTAAGGATTCACTTCCAAGCCCACGATATCGTTCGATATAACGATAAATCAATCTGAGAGACTCGGAATCGCGATATTTACGTTTTCCACACGCTGTGTATCGAAAGAACCTAAGGATTCACTTCATAGCCCTGGATATCGTTCGATACAACGATAAATTTCACTGGGAGACTCGGAATCGCGTAATTTACCATTTCCACCCGATATGTACCGAAAGAAACTAAGGATTCACTTCCTAGCCCACGATATCGTTCCATACAACGATAAATCACTCAGAGAGACTCGGAATCGCGATATTTACCTTTTCCACACGATATGTACCGAAAGAAGCTAAGGATTCACTTCCAAGCCCACGATATCGTTCGATATAACGATAAATCAATCTGAGAGACTCGGAATCGCGATATTTACGTTTTCCGCACGTTGTGTATCGGAAGAACCTAAGGATTCACTTCATAGCCCTGGATATCGTTCGATACAACGATAAATTTCACTGGGAGACTCGGAATCGCGTAATTTACCATTTCCACCCGATATGTACCGAAAGAAACTAAGGATTCACTTCCTAGCCCACGATATCGTTCCATACAACGATAAATCACTCTGGGAGACTCGGAATCGCGATATTTACCTTTTCCACACGATATGTACCGAAAGAAGCTAAGGATTCACTTCCAAGCCCACGATATCGTTCGATATAACGATAAATCAATCTGAGAGACTCGGAATCGCGATATTTACGTTTTCCGCACGCTGTGTACCGAAAGAAACTAAGGATTCACTTCCTAGCCCACGATATCGTTCCATACAACGATAAATCACTCAGAGAGACTCGGAATCGCGATATTTACCTTTTCCACACGATATGTACCGAAAGAAGCTAAGGATTCACTTGCTAGCCCACGATAACGTTCGTTACAACGATAAATCACTCTGGGAGACTCGGAATCGCGATATTTACCTTTTCCACACGCTGCGTATGGGAAGAAGCTACGGATTCACTTCCTAGCCCTGGATATCGTTCGATACAACGATAAATTACACTGGGAGTCTCGGAATCGCGTAATTTACCATTTCCACCCGATATGTACCGAAAGAAGCTAAGGATTCACTTCCTAGCCCACGATATCGTTCGATATAACGATAAATCACTCTGAGAGACTCGGAATCGCGATATTTACCTTTTCCACACGCTGCGTATGGGAAGAAGCTACGGATTCACTTCCTAGCCCTGGATATCGTTCGATACAACGATAAATTTCACTGGGAGACTCGGAATCGCGTAATTTACCATTTCCACCCGATATGTACCGAAAGAAGCTAAGGATTCACTTGCTAGCCCACGATAACGTTCGTTACAACGATAAATCACTCTGGGAGACTCGGAATCGCGATATTTACCTTTTCCACACGCTGCGTATGGGAAGAAGCTACGGATTCACTTCCTAGCCCTGGATATCGTTCGATACAACGATAAATTACACTGGGAGTCTCGGAATCGCGTAATTTACCATTTCCACCCGATATGTACCGAAAGAAGCTAAGGATTCACTTCCTAGCCCACGATATCGTTCGATATAACGATAAATCACTCTGAGAGACTCGGAATCGCGATATTTACCTTTTCCACACGCTGTGTATCGAAAGAAGCTAAGGATTCACTTCCTAGCACACGATATCGTTCGATATAACGATAAATTACTCTGGGAGACTCCTAATCGCGTAATTTACCATTTCCACACGATATGTACCGAAAGAAGCTAAGGATTCACTTCCTAGCCCACGATATCGATAGCTAAAACGATAAATCACTCTGGGAGACTCGGAATCGCGATATTTACCTTTTCCACACGCTGCGTATGGGAAGAAGCTACGGATTCACTTCCAATCCCACGATATCGTTCGATATAACGATAAATTACTCTGGGAGACTCCTAATCGCGTAATTTACCATTTCCACACGATATGTACACAAAGAAGCTAAGGATTTACTTCCAAGCCCACGATATCGTTCGATATAACGATAAATCAATCTGAGAGACTCGGAATCGCGATATTTACGTTTTCCACACGCTGTGTATCGAAAGAACCTAAGGATTCACTTCATAGCCCTGGATATCGTTCGATGCAACGATAAATTTCACTGGGAGACTCGGAATCGCGTAATTTACTATTTCCACCCGAAATGTACCGAAAGAAACTAAGGATTCACTTCCTAGCCCACGATATCGTTCCATACAACGATAAATCACTCAGAGAGACTCGGAATCGCGATATTTACCTTTTCCACACGATATGTACCGAAAGAAGCTAAGGATTCACTTCCAAGCCCACGATATCGTTCGATATAACGATAAATCAATCTGAGAGACTCGGAATCGCGATATTTACGTTTTCCGCACGCTGTGTATCGAAAGAACCTAAGGATTCACTTCATAGCCCTGGATATCGTTCGATACAACGATAAATTTCACTGGGAGACTCGGAATCGCGTAATTTACCATTTCCACCCGATATGTACCGAAAGAAACTAAGGATTCACTTCCTAGCCCACGATATCGTTCCATACAACGATAAATCACTCAGAGAGACTCGTAATCGCGATAGTTACCTTTTCCACACGATATGTACCGAAAGAAGCTAAGGATTCACTTCCAAGCCCACAATATCGTTCGATATAACGATAAATCACTCTGGGAGACTCGGAATCGCGATATTTACCTTTTCCACACGATTTGTACCAATAGAAGCTAAGGATTCAGTTCCTGGCCCTCGATGTCGTTCGATATAACGATAAATCACTCTGAGAGACTCGGAATCGCGATATTTACCTTTTCCACACGCTGTGTATCGAAAGAACCTAAGGATTCACTTCATAGCCCTGGATATCGTTCGATACAACGATAAATTTCACTGGGAGACTCGGAATCGCGTAATTTACCTTTTCCACCCGATATGTACCGAAAGAAACTAAGGATTCACTTTCTAGCCCACGATATCGTTCCATACAACGATAAATCACTCTGGGAGACTCGGAATCGCGATATTTACCTTTTCCACACGCTGTGTATCGAAAGAAGCTAAGGATTCACTTCATAGCCCTGGATATCGTTCGATACAACGATAAATTTCACTGGGAGACTCCTAATCGCGTAATTTACCATTTCCACACGATATGTACCGAAAGAAGCTAAGGATTCACTTCCTAGCCCACGATATCGATAGCTAAAACGATAAATCACTCTGGGAGACTCGGAATCGCGATATTTACCTTTTCCACACGCTGCGTATGGGAAGAAGCTACGGATTCACTTCCTAGCCCTGGATATCGTTCGATACAACGATAAATTACACTGGGAGTCTCGGAATCGCGTAATTTACCATTTCCACCCGATATGTACCGAAAGAAGCTAAGGATTCACTTCCTAGCCCACGATAGCGTTCCATACAACGATAAATCACTCAGAGAGACTCGGAATCGCGATATTTACCTTTTCCTCACGATATGTACCGAAAGAAGCTAAGGATTCACTTCCAAGCCCACGATATCGTTCGATATAACGATAAATCACTCTGGGAGACTCGGAATCGCGATATTTAACTTTTCCACACGCTGTGTATCGAAAGAAGCTAAGGATTCACTTCCTAGCACACGATATCGTTCGATATAACGATAAATTACTCTGGGAGACTCCTAATCGCGTAATTTACCATTTCCACACGATATGTACACAAAGAAGCTAAGGATTTACTTCCAAGCCCACGATATCGTTCGATATAACGATAAATCAATCTGAGAGACTCGGAATCGCGATATTTACGTTTTCCACACGCTGTGTATCGAAAGAACCTAAGGATTCACTTCATAGCCCTGGATATCGTTCGATGCAACGATAAATTTCACTGGGAGACTCGGAATCGCGTAATTTACCATTTCCACCCGATATGTACCGAAAGGAGCTAAGGATTCACTTGCTAGCCCACGATAACTTTCGATACAACGATAAATCACTCTGGGAGACTCGGAATCGCGATATTTACCTTTTCCACACGCTGCGTATTGGAAGAAGCTACGGATTCACTTCCTAGCCCTGGATATCGTTCGATACAACGATAAATTACACTGGGAGTCTCGGAATCGCATAATTTACCATTTCCACCCGATATGTACCGAAAGAAGCTAAGGATTCACTTCCTAGCCCACGATATCGTTTGATATAACGATAAATCACTCTGAGAGACTCGGAATCGCGATATTTACCTTTTCCACACGCTGTGTATCGAAAGAAGCTAAGGATTCACTTCCTAGCACACGATATCGTTCAATATAACGATAAATTACTCTGGGAGACTCCTAATCGCGTAATTTACCATTTCCACACGATATGTACCGAAAGAAACTAAGGATTCACTTCCTAGCCCACGATATCGTTCCATACAACGATAAATCACTCAGAGAGACTCGGAATCGCGATATTTACCTTTTCCACACGATATGTACCGAAAGAAGCTAAGGATTCACTTCCAAGCCCACGATATCGTTCGATATAACGATAAATCAATCTGAGAGACTCGGAATCGCGATATTTACGTTTTCCGCACGCTGTGTATCGGAAGAACCTAAGGATTCACTTCATAGCCCTGGATATCGTTCGATACAACGATAAATTTCACTGGGAGACTCGGAATCGCGTAATTTACCATTTCCACCCGATATGTACCGAAAGAAACTAAGGATTCACTTCCTAGCCCACGATAACGTCCGATACAACGATAAATCACTCTGGGAGACTCGGAATCGCGATATTTACCTTTTCCACACGCTGTGTATCGAAAGAAGCTAAGGATTCACTTCCTAGCACACGATATCGTTCGATATAACGATAAATTACTCTGGGAGACTCCTAATCGCGTAATTTACCATTTCCACACGATATGTACCGAAAGAAACTAAGGATTCACTTCCTAGCCCACGATATTGTTCCATACAACGATAAATCACTCAGAGAGACTCGGAATCGCGATATTTACCTTATCCACACGATATGTACCGAAAGAAGCTAAGGATTCACTTCCAAGCCCACGATTTCGTTCGATATAACGAGAAATCAATCTGAGAGACTCGGAATCGCGATATTTACGTTTTCCGCACGCTGTGTATCGGAAGAACCTAAGGATTCACTTCATAGCCCTGGATATCGTTCGATACAACGATAAATTTCACTGGGAGACTCGGAATCGCGTAATTTACCATTTCCACCCGATATGTACCGAAAGAAACTAAGGATTCACTTCCTAGCCCACGATATCGTTCCATACAACGATAAATCACTCAGAGAGACTCGTAATCGCGATAGTTACCTTTTCCACACGATATGTACCGAAAGAAGCTAAGGATTCACTTCCAAGCCCACAATATCGTTCGATATAACGATAAATCACTCTGGGAGACTCGGAATCGCGATATTTACCTTTTCCACACGATTTGTACCAATAGAAGCTAAGGCTTCAGTTCCTAGCCCTCGATGTCGTTCGATATAACGATGAATCACTCTGAGAGACTCGGAATCGCGATATTTACCTTTTCCACACGCTGTGTATCGAAAGAACCTAAGGATTCACTTCATAGCCCTGGATATCGTTCGATACAACGATAAATTTCACTGGGAGACTCGGAATCGCGTAATTTACCATTTCCACCCGATATGTACCGAAAGAAACTAAGGATTCACTTCCTAGCCCACGATAGCATTCCATACAACGATAAATCACTCAGAGAGACTCGGAATCGCGATATTTACCTTTTCCTCACGATATGTACCGAAAGAAGCTAAGGATTCACTTCCAAGCCCACGATATCGTTCGATATAACGATAAATCACTCTGGGAGACTCGGAATCGCGATATTTACCTTTTCCACACGCTGTGTATCGAAAGAAGCTAAGGATTCACTTCCTAGCACACGATATCGTTCGATATAACGATAAATTACTCTGGGAGACTCCTAATCGCGTAATTTACCATTTCCACACGATATGTACAGAAAGAAGCTAAGGATTCACTTCCTAGCCCACGATATCGATCGATAAAACGATAAATCTCTCTGGGAGACTCGGAATCGCGATATTTACCTTTTCCACACGCTGCGTATGGGAAGAAGCTACGGATTCACTTCCTAGCCCTGGATATCGTTCGACACAACGATAAATTACACTGGGAGTCTCGGAATCGCGTAATTTACCATTTCCACCCGATATGTACCGAATGAAGCTAAGGATTCACATCCAAGCCCACGATATCGTTCGATATAACGATAAATCAATCTGAGAGACTCGTAATCGCGATAGTTACCTTTTCCACACGATATGTACCGAAAGAAGCTAAGGATTCACTTCCAAGCCCACAATATCGTTCGATATAACGATAAATCACTCTGGGAGACTCGGAATCGCGATATTTACCTTTTCCACACGATTTGTACCAATAGAAGCTAAGGATTCAGTTCCTAGCCCTCGATGTCGTTCGATATAACGATAAATCACTCTGAGAGACTCGGAATCGCGATATTTACCTTTTCCACACGCTGTGTATCGAAAGAACCTAAGGATTCACTTCATAGCCCTGGATATCGTTCGATACAACGATAAATTTCACTGGGAGACTCGGAATCGCGTAATTTACCATTTCCACCCGATATGTACCGAAAGAAACTAAGGATTCACTTCCTAGCCCACGATATCGTTCCATACAACGATAAATCACTCTGGGAGACTCGGAATCGCGATATTTACCTTTTCCACACGCTGTGTATCGAAAGAAGCTAAGGATTCACTTCCTAGCACACGATATCGTTCGATATAACGATAAATTACTCTGCGAGACTCCTAATCGCGTAATTTACCATTTCCACACGATATGTACCGAAAGAAGCTAAGGATTCACTTGCTAGCCCACGATATCGATCGATAAAACGATAAATCACTCTGGGAGACTCGGAATCGCGATATTTACCTTTTCCACACGCTGCGTATGGGAAGAAGCTACGGATTCACTTCCTAGCCCTGGATATCGTTCGATACAACGATAAATTACACTGGGAGTCTCGGAATCGCGTAATTTACCATTTCCACCCGATATGTACCGAATGAAGCTAAGGATTCACTTCCAAGCCCACGATATCGTTCGATATAACGATAAATCAATCTGAGAGAATCGGAATCGCGATATTTACGTTTTCCACACGCTGTGTATCGAAAGAACCTAAGGATTCACTTCCTAGCCCACGATATCGTTCCATACAACGATAAATCACTCAGAGAGACTCGGAATCGCGATATTTACCTTTTCCACACGATATGTACCGAGAGAAGCTAAGGATTCACTTCCAAGCCCACGATATCGTTCGATACAACGATGAATTTCACTGGGAGACTCGGAATCGCGTAATTTACCATTTCCACCCGATATGTACCGAAAGAAGCTAAGGATTCACTTGCTAGCCCACGATAACGTTCGATACAACGATAAATCACTCTGGGAGACTCGGAATCGCGATATTTACCTTTTCCACACGCTGTGTATCGAAAGAAGCTAAGGATTCACTTCCAAGCCCACGATATCGTTCGATATAACGATAAATCACACTGGGAGACTCGGAATCGCGATATTTACCTTTTCCACACGCTGTGTATCGAAAGAAGCTAAGGATTCACTTCCTAGCACACGATATCGTTCGATATAACGATAAATTACTCTGGGAGACTCCTAATCGCGTAATTTACCATTTCCACACGATATGTACAGAAAGAAGCTAAGGATTCACTTCCTAGCCCACGATATCGATCGATAAAACGATAAATCTCTCTGGGAGACTCGGAATCGCGATATTTACCTTTTCCACACGCTGCGTATGGGAAGAAGCTACGGATTCACTTCCTAGCCCTGGATATCGTTCGATACAACGATAAATTACACTGGGAGTCTCGGAATCGCGTAATTTACCATTTCCACCCGATATGTACCGAATGAAGCTAAGGATTCACTTCCAAGCCCACGATATCGTTCGATATAACGATAAATCAATCTGAGACACTCGGAATCGCGATATTTACGTTTTCCACACGCTGTGTATCGAAAGAACCTAAGGATTCACTTCCAAGCCCACAATATCGTTCGATATAACGATAAATCACTCTGGGAGACTCGGAATCGCGATATTTACCTTTTCCACACGATTTGTACCAATAGAAGCTAAGGATTCAGTTCCTAGCCCTCGATGTCGTTCGATATAACGATAAATCACTCTGAGAGACTCGGAATCGCGATATTTACCTTTTCCACACGCTGTGTATCGAAAGAACCTAAGGATTCACTTCATAGCCCTGGATATCGTTCGATACAACGATAAATTTCACTGGGAGACTCGGAATCGCGTAATTTACCATTTCCACCCGATATGTACCGAAAGAAACTAAGGATTCACTTCCTAGCCCACGATATAGTTCCATACAACGATAAATCACTTTGGGAGACTCGGAATAGCGATATTTACCTTTTCCACACGCTGTGTATTGAAAGAAGCTAAGGATTCACTTCCTAGCACACGATATCGTTCGATATAACGATAAATTACTCTGCGAGACTCCTAATCGCGTAATTTACCATTTCCACACGATATGTACCGAAAGAAGCTAAGGATTCACTTGCTAGCCCACGATATCGATCGATAAAACGATAAATCACTCTGGGAGACTCGGAATCGCGATATTTACCTTTTCCACACGCTGCGTATGGGAAGAAGCTACGGATTCACTTCCTAGCCCTGGATATCGTTCGATACAACGATAAATTACACTGGGAGTCTCGGAATCGCGTAATTTACCATTTCCACCCGATATGTACCGAAAGAAGCTAAGGATTCACTTCCTAGCCCACGATAGCATTCCATACAACGATAAATCACTCAGAGAGACTCGGAATCGCGATATTTACCTTTTCCTCACGATATGTACCGAAAGAAGCTAAGGATTCACTTCCAAGCCCACGATATCGTTCGATATAACGATAAATCACTCTGGGAGACTCGGAATCGCGATATTTACCTTTTCCACACGCTGCGTATGGGAAGAAGCTACGGATTCACTTCCTAGCCCTGGATATCGTTCGATACAACGATAAATTACACTGGGAGTCTCGGAATCGCGTAATTTACCATTTCCACCCGATATGTACCGAATGAAGCTAAGGATTCACTTCCAAGCCCACGATATCGTTCGATATAACGATAAATCAATCTGAGAGACTCGGAATCGCGATATTTACGTTTTCCACACGCTGTGTATCGAAAGAACCTAAGGATTCACTTCATAGCCCTGGATATCGTTCGATGCAACGATAAATTTCACTGGGAGACTCGGAATCGCGTAATTTACCATTTCCACCCGATATGTACCGAAAGAAACTAAGGATTCACTTCCTAGCCCACGATATCGTTCCATACAACGATAAATCAATCTGAGAGACTCGGAATCGCGATATTTACGTTTTCCGCACGCTGTGTATCGAAAGAACCTAAGGATTCACTTCCAAGCCCACAATATCGTTCGATATAACGATAAATCACTCTGGGAGACTCGGAATCGCGATATTTACCTTTTCCACACGATTTGTACCAATAGAAGCTAAGGATTCAGTTCCTAGCCCTCGATGTCGTTCGATATAACGATAAATCACTCTGAGAGACTCGGAATCGCGATATTTACCTTTTCCACACGCTGTGTATCGAAAGAACCTACGGATTCACTTCATAGCCCTGGATATCGTTCGATACAACGATAAATTTCACTGGGAGACTCGGAATCGCGTAATTTACCATTTCCACCCGATATGTACCGAAAGAAACTAAGGATTCACTTCCTAGCCCACGATATAGTTCCATACAACGATAAATCACTCTGGGAGACTCGGAATCGCGATATTTACCTTTTCCACACGCTGTGTATCGAAAGAAGCTAAGGATTCACTTCCTAGCACACGATATCGTTCGATATAACGATAAATTACTCTGCGAGACTCCTAATCGCGTAATTTACCATTTCCACACGATATGTACCGAAAGAAGCTAAGGATTCACTTGCTAGCCCACGATATCGATCGATAAAACGATAAATCACTCTGGGAGACTCGGAATCGCGATATTTACCTTTTCCACACGCTGCGTATGGGAAGAAGCTACGGATTCACTTCCTAGCCCTGGATATCGTTCGATACAACGATAAATTACACTGGGAGTCTCGGAATCGCGTAATTTACCATTTCCACCCGATATGTACCGAAAGAAGCTAAGGATTCACTTCCTAGCCCACGATAGCATTCCATACAACGATAAATCACTCAGAGAGACTCGGAATTGCGATATTTACCTTTTCCTCACGATATGTACCGAAAGAAGCTAAGGATTCACTTCCAAGCCCACGATATCGTTCGATATAACGATAAATCACTCTGGGAGACTCGGAATCGCGATATTTACCTTTTCCACACGCTGTGTATCGAAAGAAGCTAAGGATTCACTTCCTAGCACACGATATCGTTCGATATAACGATAAATTACTCTGGGAGACTCCTAATCGCGTAATTTACCATTTCCACACGATATGTACAGAAAGAAGCTAAGGATTCACTTCCTAGCCCACGATATCGATCGATAAAACGATAAATCTCTCTGGGAGACTCGGAATCGCGATATTTACCTTTTCCACACGCTGCGTATGGGAAGAAGCTACGGATTCACTTCCTAGCCCTGGATATCGTTCGATACAACGATAAATTACACTGGGAGTCTCGGAATCGCGTAATTTACCATTTCCACCCGATATGTACCGAATGAAGCTAAGGATTCACTTCCAAGCCCACGATATCGTTCGATATAACGATAAATCAATCTGAGAGACTCGGAATCGCGATATTTACGTTTTCCACACGCTGTGTATCGAAAGAACCTAAGGATTCACTTCATAGCCCTGGATATCGTTCGATGCAACGATAAATTTCACTGGGAGACTCGGAATCGCGTAATTTACCATTTCCACCCGATATGTACCGAAAGAAACTAAGGATTCACTTCCTAGCCCACGATATCGTTCCATACAACGATAAATCACTCAGAGAGACTCGTAATCGCGATAGTTACCTTTTCCACACGATATGTACCGAAAGAAGCTAAGGATTCACTTCCAAGCCCACAATATCGTTCGATATAACGATAAATCACTCTGGGAGACTCGGAATCGCGATATTTACCTTTTCCACACGATATGTACCAATAGAAGCTAAGGATTCAGTTCCTAGCCCTCGATGTCGTTCGATATAACGATAAATCACTCTGAGAGACTCGGGATCGCGATATTTACCTTTTCCACACGCTGTGTATCGAAAGAACCTAAGGATTCACTTCATAGCCCTGGATATCGTTCGATACAACGATAAATTTCACTGGGAGACTCGGAATCGCGTAATTTACCATTTCCACCCGATATGTACCGAAAGAAACTAAGGATTCACTTCCTAGCCCACGATATCGTTCCATACAACGATAAATCACTCTGGGAGACTCGGAATCGCGATATTTACCTTTTCCACACGCTGTGTATCGAAAGAAGCTAAGGATTCACTTCCTAGCACACGATATCGTTCCATATAACGATAAATTACTCTGCGAGACTCCTAATCGCGTAATTTACCATTTCCACTCGATATGTACCGAAAGAAGCTAAGGATTCACTTGCTAGCCCACGATATCGATCGATAAAACGATAAATCACTCTGGGAGACTCGGAATCGCGATATTTACCTTTTCCACACGCTGCGTATGGGAAGAAGCTACGGATTCACTTCCTAGCCCTGGATATCGTTCGATACAACGATAAATTACACTGGGAGTCTCGGAATCGCGTAATTTACCATTTCCACCCGATATGTACCGAAAGAAGCTAAGGATTCACTTCCTAGCCCACGATAGCGTTCCATACAACGATAAATCACTCAGAGAGACTCGGAATCGCGATATTTACCTTTTCCTCACGATATGTACCGAAAGAAGCTAAGGATTCACTTCCAAGCCCACGATATCGTTCGATATAACGATAAATCACTCTGGGAGACTCGGAATCGCGATATTTACCTTTTCCACACGCTGTGTATCGAAAGAAGCTAAGGATTCACTTCCTAGCACACGATATCGTTCGATATAACGATAAATTACTCTGGGAGACTCCTAATTGCGTAATTTACCATTTCCACACGATATGTACAGAAAGAAGCTAAGGATTCACTTCCTAGCCCACGATATCGATCGATAAAACGATAAATCTCTCTGATAGACTCGGAATCGCGATATTTACCTTTTCCACACGCTGCGTATGGGAAGAAGCTACGGATTCACTTCCTAGCCCTGGATATCGTTCGATACAACGATAAATTACACTGGGAGTCTCGGAATCGCGTAATTTACCATTTCCACCCGATATGTACCGAATGAAGCTAAGGATTCACTTCCAAGCCCACGATATCGTTCGATATAACGATAAATCAATCTGAGAGACTCGGAATCGCGATATTTACGTTTTCCACACGCTGTGTATCGAAAGAACCTAAGGATTCACTTCATAGCCCTGGATATCGTTCGATGCAACGATAAATTTCACTGGGAGACTCGGAATCGCGTAATTTACCATTTCCACCCGATATGTACCGAAAGAAACTAAGGATTCACTTCCTAGCCCACGATATCGTTCCATACAACGATAAATCACTCAGAGAGACTCGGAATCGCGATATTTACCTTTTCCACACGATATGTACCGAAAGAAGCTAAGGATTCACTTCCAAGCCCACGATATCGTTCGATACAACGATAAATTTCACTGGGAGACTCGGAATCGCGTAATTTACCATTTCCACCCGATATGTTCCGAAAGAAGCTAAGGATTCACTTGCTAGCCCACGATAACGTTCGATACAACAATAAATCACTCTGGGAGACTCGGAATCGCGATATTTACCTTTTCCACACGCTGTGTATCGAAAGAAGCTAAGGATTCACTTCCAAGCCCACGATATCGTTCGATATAACGATAAATCACACTGGGAGACTCGGAATCGCGATATTTACCTTTTCCACACGCTGTGTATCGAAAGAAGCTAAGGATTCACTTCCTAGCACACGATATCGTTCGATATAACGATAAATTACTCTGGGAGACTCCTAATCGCGTAATTTACCATTTCCACACGATATGTACAGAAAGAAGCTAAGGATTCACTTCCTAGCCCACGATATCGATCGATAAAACGATAAATCTCTCTGGGAGACTCGGAATCGCGATATTTACGTTTTCCGCACGCTGTGTATCGAAAGAACCTAAGGATTCACTTCATAGCCCTGGATATCGTTCGATGCAACGATAAATTTCACTGGGAGACTCGGAATCGCGTAATTTACCATTTCCACCCGATATGTACCGAAAGAAACTAAGGATTCACTTCCTAGCCCACGATATCGTTCCATACAACGATAAATCAATCTGAGAGACTCGGAATCGCGATATTTACGTTTTCCGCACGCTGTGTATCGAAAGAACCTAAGGATTCACTTCATAGCCCTGGATATCGTTCGATACAACGATAAATTTCACTGGGAGACTCGGAATCGCGTAATTTACCATTTCCACACGCTGTGTATCGAAAGAAACTAAGGATTCACTTCCTAGCCCACGATATCGTTCCATACAACGATAAATCACTCAGAGAGACTCGGAATCGCGATATTTACCTTTTCCACACGATATGTACCGAAAGAAGCTAAGGATTCACTTCCAAGCCCTCGATGTCGTTCGATATAACGATGAATCACTCTGAGAGACTCGGAATCGCGATATTTACCTTTTCCACACGCTGTGTATCGAAAGAACCTAAGGATTCACTTCATAGCCCTGGATATCGTTCGATACAACGATAAATTTCACTGGGAGACTCGGAATCGCGTAATTTACCATTTCCACCCGATATGTACCGAAAGAAACTAAGGATTCACTTCCTAGCCCACGATAGCATTCCATACAACGATAAATCACTCAGAGAGACTCGGAATCGCGATATTTACCTTTTCCTCACGATATGTACCGAAAGAAGCTAAGGATTCACTTCCAAGCCCACGATATCGTTCGATATAACGATAAATCACTCTGGGAGACTCGGAATCGCGATATTTACCTTTTCCACACGCTGTGTATCGAAAGAAGCTAAGGATTCACTTCCTAGCACACGATATCGTTCGATATAACGATAAATTACTCTGGGAGACTCCTAATCGCGTAATTTACCATTTCCACACGATATGTACAGAAAGAAGCTAAGGATTCACTTCCTAGCCCACGATATCGATCGATAAAACGATAAATCTCTCTGGGAGACTCGGAATCGCGATATTTACCTTTTCCACACGCTGCGTATGGGAAGAAGCTACGGATTCACTTCCTAGCCCTGGATATCGTTCGACACAACGATAAATTACACTGGGAGTCTCGGAATCGCGTAATTTACCATTTCCACCCGATATGTACCGAATGAAGCTAAGGATTCACTTCCAAGCCCACGATATCGTTCGATATAACGATAAATCAATCTGAGAGACTCGTAATCGCGATAGTTACCTTTTCCACACGATATGTACCGAAAGAAGCTAAGGATTCACTTCCAAGCCCACAATATCGTTCGATATAACGATAAATCACTCTGGGAGACTCGGAATCGCGATATTTACCTTTTCCACACGATTTGTACCAATAGAAGCTAAGGATTCAGTTCCTAGCCCTCGATGTCGTTCGATATAACGATAAATCACTCTGAGAGACTCGGAATCGCGATATTTACCTTTTCCACACGCTGTGTATCGAAAGAACCTAAGGATTCACTTCATAGCCCTGGATATCGTTCGATACAACGATAAATTTCACTGGGAGACTCGGAATCGCGTAATTTACCATTTCCACACGCTGTGTATCGAAAGAAGCTAAGGATTCACTTCCTAGCACACGATATCGTTCGATATAA
The DNA here is from genome assembly GCA_948146005.1 of Nomada fucata. NCBI lineage: Eukaryota > Metazoa > Arthropoda > Insecta > Hymenoptera > Apidae > Nomada > Nomada fucata. The sequence continues at coordinate 16,820,150 of OX411282.1, read as the reverse complement.
CGATGAATCACTCTGAGAGACTCGGAATCGCGATATTTACCTTTTCCACACGCTGTGTATCGAAAGAACCTAAGGATTCACTTCATAGCCCTGGATATCGTTCGATACAACGATAAATTTCACTGGGAGACTCGGAATCGCGTAATTTACCATTTCCACCCGATATGTACCGAAAGAAACTAAGGATTCACTTCCTAGCCCACGATAGCATTCCATACAACGATAAATCACTCAGAGAGACTCGGAATCGCGATATTTACCTTTTCCTCACGATATGTACCGAAAGAAGCTAAGGATTCACTTCCAAGCCCACGATATCGTTCGATATAACGATAAATCACTCTGGGAGACTCGGAATCGCGATATTTACCTTTTCCACACGCTGTGTATCGAAAGAAGCTAAGGATTCACTTCCTAGCACACGATATCGTTCGATATAACGATAAATTACTCTGGGAGACTCCTAATCGCGTAATTTACCATTTCCACACGATATGTACAGAAAGAAGCTAAGGATTCACTTCCTAGCCCACGATATCGATCGATAAAACGATAAATCTCTCTGGGAGACTCGGAATCGCGATATTTACCTTTTCCACACGCTGCGTATGGGAAGAAGCTACGGATTCACTTCCTAGCCCTGGATATCGTTCGACACAACGATAAATTACACTGGGAGTCTCGGAATCGCGTAATTTACCATTTCCACCCGATATGTACCGAATGAAGCTAAGGATTCACTTCCAAGCCCACGATATCGTTCGATATAACGATAAATCAATCTGAGAGACTCGTAATCGCGATAGTTACCTTTTCCACACGATATGTACCGAAAGAAGCTAAGGATTCACTTCCAAGCCCACAATATCGTTCGATATAACGATAAATCACTCTGGGAGACTCGGAATCGCGATATTTACCTTTTCCACACGATTTGTACCAATAGAAGCTAAGGATTCAGTTCCTAGCCCTCGATGTCGTTCGATATAACGATAAATCACTCTGAGAGACTCGGAATCGCGATATTTACCTTTTCCACACGCTGTGTATCGAAAGAACCTAAGGATTCACTTCATAGCCCTGGATATCGTTCGATACAACGATAAATTTCACTGGGAGACTCGGAATCGCGTAATTTACCATTTCCACACGCTGTGTATCGAAAGAAGCTAAGGATTCACTTCCTAGCACACGATATCGTTCGATATAACGATAAATTACTCTGCGAGACTCCTAATCGCGTAATTTACCATTTCCACACGATATGTACCGAAAGAAGCTAAGGATTCACTTGCTAGCCCACGATATCGATCGATAAAACGATAAATCACTCTGGGAGACTCGGAATCGCGATATTTACCTTTTCCACACGCTGCGTATGGGAAGAAGCTACGGATTCACTTCCTAGCCCTGGATATCGTTCGATACAACGATAAATTACACTGGGAGTCTCGGAATCGCGTAATTTACCATTTCCACCCGATATGTACCGAATGAAGCTAAGGATTCACTTCCAAGCCCACGATATCGTTCGATATAACGATAAATCAATCTGAGACACTCGGAATCGCGATATTTACGTTTTCCACACGCTGTGTATCGAAAGAACCTAAGGATTCACTTCCAAGCCCACAATATCGTTCGATATAACGATAAATCACTCTGGGAGACTCGGAATCGCGATATTTACCTTTTCCACACGATATGTACCGAGAGAAGCTAAGGATTCACTTCCAAGCCCACGATATCGTTCGATACAACGATGAATTTCACTGGGAGACTCGGAATCGCGTAATTTACCATTTCCACCCGATATGTACCGAAAGAAGCTAAGGATTCACTTGCTAGCCCACGATAACGTTCGATACAACGATAAATCACTCTGGGAGACTCGGAATCGCGATATTTACCTTTTCCACACGCTGTGTATCGAAAGAAGCTAAGGATTCACTTCCAAGCCCACGATATCGTTCGATATAACGATAAATCACACTGGGAGACTCGGAATCGCGATATTTACCTTTTCCACACGCTGTGTATCGAAAGAAGCTAAGGATTCACTTCCTAGCACACGATATCGTTCGATATAACGATAAATTACTCTGGGAGACTCCTAATCGCGTAATTTACCATTCCCACACGATATGTACAGAAAGAAGCTAAGGATTCACTTCCTAGCCCACGATATCGATCGATAAAACGATAAATCTCTCTGGGAGACTCGGAATCGCGATATTTACCTTTTCCACACGCTGCGTATGGGAAGAAGCTACGGATTCACTTCCTAGCCCTGGATATCGTTCGATACAACGATAAATTACACTGGGAGTCTCGGAATCGCGTAATTTACCATTTCCACCCGATATGTACCGAATGAAGCTAAGGATTCACTTCCAAGCCCACGATATCGTTCGATATAACGATAAATCAATCTGAGACACTCGGAATCGCGATATTTACGTTTTCCACACGCTGTGTATCGAAAGAACCTAAGGATTCACTTCCAAGCCCACAATATCGTTCGATATAACGATAAATCACTCTGGGAGACTCGGAATCGCGATATTTACCTTTTCCACACGATTTGTACCAATAGAAGCTAAGGATTCAGTTCCTAGCCCTCGATGTCGTTCGATATAACGATAAATCACTCTGAGAGACTCGGAATCGCGATATTTACCTTTTCCACACGCTGTGTATCGAAAGAACCTAAGGATTCACTTCATAGCCCTGGATATCGTTCGATACAACGATAAATTTCACTGGGAGACTCGGAATCGCGTAATTTACCATTTCCACCCGATATGTACCGAAAGAAACTAAGGATTCACTTCCTAGCCCACGATATAGTTCCATACAACGATAAATCACTTTGGGAGACTCGGAATAGCGATATTTACCTTTTCCACACGCTGTGTATTGAAAGAAGCTAAGGATTCACTTCCTAGCACACGATATCGTTCGATATAACGATAAATTACTCTGCGAGACTCCTAATCGCGTAATTTACCATTTCCACACGATATGTACCGAAAGAAGCTAAGGATTCACTTGCTAGCCCACGATATCGATCGATAAAACGATAAATCACTCTGGGAGACTCGGAATCGCGATATTTACCTTTTCCACACGCTGCGTATGGGAAGAAGCTACGGATTCACTTCCTAGCCCTGGATATCGTTCGATACAACGATAAATTACACTGGGAGTCTCGGAATCGCGTAATTTACCATTTCCACCCGATATGTACCGAAAGAAGCTAAGGATTCACTTCCTAGCCCACGATAGCATTCCATACAACGATAAATCACTCAGAGAGACTCGGAATCGCGATATTTACCTTTTCCTCACGATATGTACCGAAAGAAGCTAAGGATTCACTTCCAAGCCCACGATATCGTTCGATATAACGATAAATCACTCTGGGAGACTCGGAATCGCGATATTTACCTTTTCCACACGCTGCGTATGGGAAGAAGCTACGGATTCACTTCCTAGCCCTGGATATCGTTCGATACAACGATAAATTACACTGGGAGTCTCGGAATCGCGTAATTTACCATTTCCACCCGATATGTACCGAATGAAGCTAAGGATTCACTTCCAAGCCCACGATATCGTTCGATATAACGATAAATCAATCTGAGAGACTCGGAATCGCGATATTTACGTTTTCCACACGCTGTGTATCGAAAGAACCTAAGGATTCACTTCATAGCCCTGGATATCGTTCGATGCAACGATAAATTTCACTGGGAGACTCGGAATCGCGTAATTTACCATTTCCACCCGATATGTACCGAAAGAAACTAAGGATTCACTTCCTAGCCCACGATATCGTTCCATACAACGATAAATCAATCTGAGAGACTCGGAATCGCGATATTTACGTTTTCCGCACGCTGTGTATCGAAAGAACCTAAGGATTCACTTCCAAGCCCACAATATCGTTCGATATAACGATAAATCACTCTGGGAGACTCGGAATCGCGATATTTACCTTTTCCACACGATTTGTACCAATAGAAGCTAAGGATTCAGTTCCTAGCCCTCGATGTCGTTCGATATAACGATAAATCACTCTGAGAGACTCGGAATCGCGATATTTACCTTTTCCACACGCTGTGTATCGAAAGAACCTAAGGATTCACTTCATAGCCCTGGATATCGTTCGATACAACGATAAATTTCACTGGGAGACTCGGAATCGCGTAATTTACCATTTCCACCCGATATGTACCGAAAGAAACTAAGGATTCACTTCCTAGCCCACGATATAGTTCCATACAACGATAAATCACTCTGGGAGACTCGGAATCGCGATATTTACCTTTTCCACACGCTGTGTATCGAAAGAAGCTAAGGATTCACTTCCTAGCACACGATATCGTTCGATATAACGATAAATTACTCTGCGAGACTCCTAATCGCGTAATTTACCATTTCCACACGATATGTACCGAAAGAAGCTAAGGATTCACTTGCTAGCCCACGATATCGATCGATAAAACGATAAATCACTCTGGGAGACTCGGAATCGCGATATTTACCTTTTCCACACGCTGCGTATGGGAAGAAGCTACGGATTCACTTCCTAGCCCTGGATATCGTTCGATACAACGATAAATTACACTGGGAGTCTCGGAATCGCGTAATTTACCATTTCCACCCGATATGTACCGAAAGAAGCTAAGGATTCACTTCCTAGCCCACGATAGCATTCCATACAACGATAAATCACTCAGAGAGACTCGGAATTGCGATATTTACCTTTTCCTCACGATATGTACCGAAAGAAGCTAAGGATTCACTTCCAAGCCCACGATATCGTTCGATATAACGATAAATCACTCTGGGAGACTCGGAATCGCGATATTTACCTTTTCCACACGCTGTGTATCGAAAGAAGCTAAGGATTCACTTCCTAGCACACGATATCGTTCGATATAACGATAAATTACTCTGGGAGACTCCTAATCGCGTAATTTACCATTTCCACACGATATGTACAGAAAGAAGCTAAGGATTCACTTCCTAGCCCACGATATCGATCGATAAAACGATAAATCTCTCTGGGAGACTCGGAATCGCGATATTTACCTTTTCCACACGCTGCGTATGGGAAGAAGCTACGGATTCACTTCCTAGCCCTGGATATCGTTCGATACAACGATAAATTACACTGGGAGTCTCGGAATCGCGTAATTTACCATTTCCACCCGATATGTACCGAATGAAGCTAAGGATTCACTTCCAAGCCCACGATATCGTTCGATATAACGATAAATCAATCTGAGAGACTCGGAATCGCGATATTTACGTTTTCCACACGCTGTGTATCGAAAGAACCTAAGGATTCACTTCATAGCCCTGGATATCGTTCGATGCAACGATAAATTTCACTGGGAGACTCGGAATCGCGTAATTTACCATTTCCACCCGATATGTACCGAAAGAAACTAAGGATTCACTTCCTAGCCCACGATATCGTTCCATACAACGATAAATCACTCAGAGAGACTCGTAATCGCGATAGTTACCTTTTCCACACGATATGTACCGAAAGAAGCTAAGGATTCACTTCCAAGCCCACAATATCGTTCGATATAACGATAAATCACTCTGGGAGACTCGGAATCGCGATATTTACCTTTTCCACACGATATGTACCAATAGAAGCTAAGGATTCAGTTCCTAGCCCTCGATGTCGTTCGATATAACGATAAATCACTCTGAGAGACTCGGGATCGCGATATTTACCTTTTCCACACGCTGTGTATCGAAAGAACCTAAGGATTCACTTCATAGCCCTGGATATCGTTCGATACAACGATAAATTTCACTGGGAGACTCGGAATCGCGTAATTTACCATTTCCACCCGATATGTACCGAAAGAAACTAAGGATTCACTTCCTAGCCCACGATATCGTTCCATACAACGATAAATCACTCTGGGAGACTCGGAATCGCGATATTTACCTTTTCCACACGCTGTGTATCGAAAGAAGCTAAGGATTCACTTCCTAGCACACGATATCGTTCGATATAACGATAAATTACTCTGCGAGACTCCTAATCGCGTAATTTACCATTTCCACTCGATATGTACCGAAAGAAGCTAAGGATTCACTTGCTAGCCCACGATATCGATCGATAAAACGATAAATCACTCTGGGAGACTCGGAATCGCGATATTTACCTTTTCCACACGCTGCGTATGGGAAGAAGCTACGGATTCACTTCCTAGCCCTGGATATCGTTCGATACAACGATAAATTACACTGGGAGTCTCGGAATCGCGTAATTTACCATTTCCACCCGATATGTACCGAAAGAAGCTAAGGATTCACTTCCTAGCCCACGATAGCGTTCCATACAACGATAAATCACTCAGAGAGACTCGGAATCGCGATATTTACCTTTTCCTCACGATATGTACCGAAAGAAGCTAAGGATTCACTTCCAAGCCCACGATATCGTTCGATATAACGATAAATCACTCTGGGAGACTCGGAATCGCGATATTTACCTTTTCCACACGCTGTGTATCGAAAGAAGCTAAGGATTCACTTCCTAGCACACGATATCGTTCGATATAACGATAAATTACTCTGGGAGACTCCTAATTGCGTAATTTACCATTTCCACACGATATGTACAGAAAGAAGCTAAGGATTCACTTCCTAGCCCACGATATCGATCGATAAAACGATAAATCTCTCTGATAGACTCGGAATCGCGATATTTACCTTTTCCACACGCTGCGTATGGGAAGAAGCTACGGATTCACTTCCTAGCCCTGGATATCGTTCGATACAACGATAAATTACACTGGGAGTCTCGGAATCGCGTAATTTACCATTTCCACCCGATATGTACCGAATGAAGCTAAGGATTCACTTCCAAGCCCACGATATCGTTCGATATAACGATAAATCAATCTGAGAGACTCGGAATCGCGATATTTACGTTTTCCACACGCTGTGTATCGAAAGAACCTAAGGATTCACTTCATAGCCCTGGATATCGTTCGATGCAACGATAAATTTCACTGGGAGACTCGGAATCGCGTAATTTACCATTTCCACCCGATATGTACCGAAAGAAACTAAGGATTCACTTCCTAGCCCACGATATCGTTCCATACAACGATAAATCACTCAGAGAGACTCGGAATCGCGATATTTACCTTTTCCACACGATATGTACCGAAAGAAGCTAAGGATTCACTTCCAAGCCCACGATATCGTTCGATACAACGATAAATTTCACTGGGAGACTCGGAATCGCGTAATTTACCATTTCCACCCGATATGTTCCGAAAGAAGCTAAGGATTCACTTGCTAGCCCACGATAACGTTCGATACAACAATAAATCACTCTGGGAGACTCGGAATCGCGATATTTACCTTTTCCACACGCTGTGTATCGAAAGAAGCTAAGGATTCACTTCCTAGCACACGATATCATTCGATATAACGATAAATTACTCTGGGAGACTCCTAATCGCGTAATTTACCATTTCCACACGATATGTACAGAAAGAAGCTAAGGATTCACTTCCTAGCCCACGATATCGATCGATAAAACGATAAATCTCTCTGGGAGACTCGGAATCGCGATATTTACGTTTTCCGCACGCTGTGTATCGAAAGAACCTAAGGATTCACTTCATAGCCCTGGATATCGTTCGATGCAACGATAAATTTCACTGGGAGACTCGGAATCGCGTAATTTACCATTTCCACCCGATATGTACCGAAAGAAACTAAGGATTCACTTCCTAGCCCACGATATCGTTCCATACAACGATAAATCAATCTGAGAGACTCGGAATCGCGATATTTACGTTTTCCGCACGCTGTGTATCGAAAGAACCTAAGGATTCACTTCATAGCCCTGGATATCGTTCGATACAACGATAAATTTCACTGGGAGACTCGGAATCGCGTAATTTACCATTTCCACACGCTGTGTATCGAAAGAAACTAAGGATTCACTTCCTAGCCCACGATATCGTTCCATACAACGATAAATCACTCAGAGAGACTCGGAATCGCGATATTTACCTTTTCCACACGATATGTACCGAAAGAAGCTAAGGATTCACTTCCAAGCCCACGATATCGTTCGATATAACGATAAATCAATCTGAGAGACTCGGAATCGCGATATTTACGTTTTCCGCACGCTGTGTATCGGAAGAACCTAAGGATTCACTTCATAGCCCTGGATATCGTTCGATACAACGATAAATTTCACTGGGAGACTCGGAATCGCGTAATTTACCATTTCCACCCGATATGTACCGAAAGAAGCTAAGGATTCACTCGCTAGCCCACGATAACGTTCGATACAACGATAAATCACTCTGGGAGACTCGGAATCGCGATATTTACCTTTTCCACACGCTGTGTATCGAAAGAAGCTAAGGATTCACTTCCTAGCACACGATATCGTTCGATATAACGATAAATTACTCTGGGAGACTCCTAATCGCGTAATTTACCATTTCCACACGATATGTACCGAAAGAAGCTAAGGATTCACTTCCTAGCCCACGATATCGATCGATAAAACGATAAATCACTCTGGGAGACTCGAAATCGCGATATTTACCTTTTCCACACGCTGCGTATGGGAAGAAGCTACGGATTCACTTCCTAGCCCTGGATATCGTTCGATACAACGATAAATTTCACTGGGAGACTCGGAATCGCGTAATTTACCATTTCCACCCGATATGTACCGAAAGAAACTAAGGATTCACTTCCTAGCCCACGATATCGTTCCATACAACGATAAATCACTCAGAGAGACTCGGAATCGCGATATTTACCTTTTCCACACGATATGTACCGAAAGAAGCTAAGGATTCACTTCCAAGCCCACGATATCGTTCGATATAACGATAAATCAATCTGAGAGACTCGGAATCGCGATATTTACGTTTTCCGCACGCTGTGTATCGGAAGAACCTAAGGATTCACTTCATAGCCCTGGATATCGTTCGATACAACGATAAATTTCACTGGAAGACTCGGAATCGCGTAATTTACCATTTCCACCCGATATGTACCGAAAGAAACTAAGGATTCACTTCCTAGCCCACGATATCGTTCCATACAACGATAAATCACTCAGAGAGACTCGGTATCGCGATATTTACCTTTTCCACACGATATGTACCGAAAGAAGCTAAGGATTCACTTCCAAGCCCACGATATCGTTCGATATAACGATAAATCAATCTGAGAGACTCGGAATCGCGATATTTACGTTTTCCACACGCTGTGTATCGAAAGAACCTAAGGATTCACTTCATAGCCCTGGATATCGTTCGATACAACGATAAATTTCACTGGGAGACTCGGAATCGCGATATTTACAATTTCCACACGCTATCTATCGAAAGGAGCTAAGGATTCACTTCCTAGCCCACGATATCGTTCGATATAACGATAAATTACTCTGAGAGACTCGGAATCGGGATATTAACCTTTTCCACACGCTGTGTATCGAAAGAAGGTAAGGATTCACTTCCTAGCCCACGATATCGTTCGATATAACGATAAATTACTCTGAGAGACTCGGAATCGGGATATTAACCTTTTCCACACGCTGTGTATCGATAGAAGCTAAGGATTCACTTCCTAGCCCACGATATCGTTCGATATAAGGATAAATCAATCTGAGAGACTCGGAATCGCGATATTTACGTTTTCCGCACGCTGTGTATCGAAAGAACCTAAGGATTCACTTCATAGCCCTGGATATCGTTCGATACAACGATAAATTTCACTGGGAGACTCGGAATTGCGTAATTTACCATTTCCACCCAATATGTACCGAAAGAAGCTAAGGATTCACTTGCTAGCCCACGATAACGTTCGATATAACGATAAATTACTCTGGGAGACTCCTAATCGCGTAATTTACCATTTCCACACAATATGTACCGAAAGAAGCTAAGGATTCACTTCCTAGCCCACGATATCGATCGATAAAACGATAAATCACTCTGGGAGACTCGGAATCGCGATATTTACCTTTTCCACACGCTGCGTATGGGAAGAAGCTACGGATTCACTTCCTAGCCCTGGATATCGTTCCATACAACGATAAATCACTCAGAGAGACTCGGTATCGCGATATTTACCTTTTCCACACGATATGTACCGAAAGAAACTAAGGATTCACTTCCTAGCCCACGATATCGTTCCATACAACGATAAATCACTCAGAGAGACTCGGTATCGCGATATTTACCTTTTCCACACGATATGTACCGAAAGAAGCTAAGGATTCACTTCCAAGCCCACGATATCGTTCGATATAACGATAAATCAATCTGAGAGACTCGGAATCGCGATATTTACGTTTTCCACACGCTGTGTATCGAAAGAACCTAAGGATTCACTTCATAGCCCTGGATATCGTTCGATACAACGATAAATTTCACTGGGAGACTCGGAATCGCGATATTTACAATTTCCACACGCTATCTATCGAAAGGAGCTAAGGATTCACTTCCTAGCCCACGATATCGTTCGATATAACGATAAATTACTCTGAGAGACTCGGAATCGGGATATTAACCTTTTCCACACGCTGTGTATCGAAAGAAGGTAAGGATTCACTTCCTAGCCCACGATATCGTTCGATATAACGATAAATTACTCTGAGAGACTCGGAATCGGGATATTAACCTTTTCCACACGCTGTGTATCGATAGAAGCTAAGGATTCACTTCCTAGCCCACGATATCGTTCGATATAAGGATAAATCAATCTGAGAGACTCGGAATCGCGATATTTACGTTTTCCGCACGCTGTGTATCGAAAGAACCTAAGGATTCACTTCATAGCCCTGGATATCGTTCGATACAACGATAAATTTCACTGGGAGACTCGGAATTGCGTAATTTACCATTTCCACCCAATATGTACCGAAAGAAGCTAAGGATTCACTTGCTAGCCCACGATAACGTTCGATATAACGATAAATTACTCTGGGAGACTCCTAATCGCGTAATTTACCATTTCCACACAATATGTACCGAAAGAAGCTAAGGATTCACTTCCTAGCCCACGATATCGATCGATAAAACGATAAATCACTCTGGGAGACTCGGAATCGCGATATTTACCTTTTCCACACGCTGCGTATGGGAAGAAGCTACGGATTCACTTCCTAGCCCTGGATATCGTTCCATACAACGATAAATCACTCAGAGAGACTCGGTATCGCGATATTTACCTTTTCCACACGATATGTACCGAAAGAAGCTAAGGATTCACTTCCAAGCCCACGATATCGTTCGATATAACGATAAATCAATCTGAGAGACTCGGAATCGCGATATTTACGTTTTCCACACGCTGTGTATCGAAAGAACCTAAGGATTCACTTCATAGCCCTGGATATCGTTCGATACAACGATAAATTTCACTGGGAGACTCGGAATCGCGATATTTACAATTTCCACACGCTATCTATCGAAAGGAGCTAAGGATTCACTTCCTAGCCCACGATATCGTTCGATATAACGATAAATTACTCTGAGAGACTCGGAATCGGGATATTAACCTTTTCCACACGCTGTGTATCGAAAGAAGGTAAGGATTCACTTCCTAGCCCACGATATCGTTCGATATAACGATAAATTACTCTGAGAGACTCGGAATCGGGATATTAACCTTTTCCACACGCTGTGTATCGATAGAAGCTAAGGATTCACTTCCTAGCCCACGATATCGTTCGATATAACGATAAATCAATCTGAGAGACTCGGAATCGCGATATTTACGTTTTCCGCACGCTGTGTATCGAAAGAACCTAAGGATTCACTTCATAGCCCTGGATATCGTTCGATACAACGATAAATTTCACTGGGAGACTCGGAATTGCGTAATTTACCATTTCCACCCAATATGTACCGAAAGAAGCTAAGGATTCACTTGCTAGCCCACGATAACGTTCGATATAACGATAAATTACTCTGGGAGACTCCTAATCGCGTAATTTACCATTTCCACACGATATGTACCGAAAGAAGCTAAGGATTCACTTCCTAGCCCACGATATCGATCGACAAAACGATAAATCACTCTGGGAGACTCGGAATCGCGATATTTACCTTTTCCACACGATGCGTATGGGAAGAAGCTACGGATTCACTTCCTAGCCCTGGATATCGTTCGATACAACGATAAATTACACTGGAAGGCTCGGAATCGCGTAATTTACCATTTCCACCCGATATGTACCGAAAGAAACTAAGGATTCACTTCCTAGCCCACGATATCGTTCCATACAACGATAAATCACTCAGAGAGACTCGGAATCGCGATATTTACTTTTTCCACACGATATGTACCGAAAGAAGCTAAGGATTCACTTCCAAGCCCACGATATCGTTCGATATAACGATAAATCAATCTGGGAGACTCCTAATCGCGTAATTTACCATTTCCACACGATATGTACCGAAAGAAGCTAAGGATTCACTTCCTAGCCCACGATATCGATCGATAAAACGATAAATCACTCTGGGAGACTCGGAATCGCGATATTTACCTTTTCCACACGCTGCGTATGGGAAGAAGCTACGGATTCACTTCCTAGCCCTGGATATCGTTCGATACAACGATAAATTACACTGGAAGAATCGGAATCGCGTAATTTACCATTTCCACCCGATATGTACCGAAAGAAACTAAGGATTCACTTCCTAGCCCACGATATCGTTCCATACAACGATAAATCACTCAGAGAGACTCGGAATCGCGATATTTACCTTTTCCACACTATATGTACCGAAAGAAGCTAAGGATTCACTTCCAAGCCCACGATATCGTTCGATATAACGATAAATCAATCTGAGAGACTCGGAATCGCGATATTTACGTTTTCCGCACGCTGTGTATCGAAAGAACCTAAGGATTCACTTCATAGCCCTGGATATCGTTCGATACAACGATAAATTTCACTGGGAGACTCGGAATCGCGTAATTTACCATTTCCACCCGATATGTACCGAAAGAAGCTAAGGATTCACTTGCTAGCCCACGATAACGTTCGATACAACGATAAATCACTCTGGGAGACTCGGAATCGCGATATTTACCTTTTCCACACGCTGCGTATGGGAAGAAGCTACGGATTCACTTCCTAACCCACGATATCGTTCGATATAACGATAAATTACTCTGAGAGACTCGGAATCGGGATATTAACCATTTCCACACGCTGTGTACCGAAAGAAGCTAAGGATTCACTTCCAAGCCCACGATATCGTTCGATATAACGATAAATCACTCTGGGAGACTCCTAATCGCGTAATTTACCATTTCCACACGATATGTACAGAAAGAAGCTAAGGATTCACTTCCTAGCCCACGATATCGATCGATAAAACGATAAATCACTCTGGGAGACTCGGAATCGGGATATTTACCTTTTCCACACGCTGCGTATGGGAAGAAGCTACGGATTCACTTCCTAGCCCTGGATATCGTTCGATACAACGATAAATTACACTGGGAGTCTCGGAATCGCGTAATTTACCATTTCCACCCGATATGTACCGAAAGAAACTAAGGATTCACTTCCTAGCCCACGATATCGTTCCATACAACGATAAATCACTCAGAGAGACTCGGAATCGCGATATTTACCTTTTCCACACGATATGTACCGAAAGAAGCTAAGGATTCACTTCCAAGCCCACGATATCGTTCGATATAACGATAAATCAATCTGAGAGACTCGGAATCGCGATATTTACCTTTTCCATACGTTGTGTATCGAAAGAACCTAAGGATTCACTTCATAGCCCTGGATATCGTTCGATACAACGATAAATTTCACTGGGAGACTCGGAATCGCGTAATTTACCATTTCCACCCGATATGTACCGAAAGAAACTAAGGATTCACTTCCTAGCCCACGATATCGTTCTATACAACGATAAATCACTCAGAGAGACTCGGAATCGCGATATTTACCTTTTCCACACGATATGTACCGAAAGAAGCTAAGGATTCACTTCCAAGCCCACGATATCGTTCGATATAACGATAAATCAATCTGAGAGACTCGGAATCGCGATATTTACCTTTTCCACACGTTGTGTATCGAAAGAACCTAAGGATTCACTTCATAGCCCTGGATATCGTTCGATACAACGATAAATTTCACTGGGAGACTCGGAATTGCGTAATTTACCATTTCCACCCAATATGTACCGAAAGAAGCTAAGGATTCACTTGCTAGCCCACGATAACGTTCGATATAACGATAAATTACTCTGGGAGACTCCTAATCGCGTAATTTACCATTTCCACACAATATGTACCGAAAGAAGCTAAGGATTCACTTCCTAGCCCACGATATCGATCGATAAAACGATAAATCACTCTGGGAGACTCGGAATCGCGATATTTACCTTTTCCACACGATGCGTATGGGAAGAAGCTACGGATTCACTTCCTAGCCCTGGATATCGTTCGATACAACGATAAATTTCACTGGAAGACTCGGAATCGCGTAATTTACCATTTCCACCCGATATGTACCGAAAGAAACTAAGGATTCACTTCCTAGCCCACGATATCGTTCCATACAACGATAAATCACTCAGAGAGACTCGGTATCGCGATATTTACCTTTTCCACACGATATGTACCGAAAGAAGCTAAGGATTCACTTCCAAGCCCACGATATCGTTCGATATAACGATAAATCAATCTGAGAGACTCGGAATCGCGATATTTACGTTTTCCACACGCTGTGTATCGAAAGAACCTAAGGATTCACTTCATAGCCCTGGATATCGTTCGATACAACGATAAATTTCACTGGGAGACTCGGAATCGCGATATTTACAATTTCCACACGCTATCTATCGAAAGGAGCTAAGGATTCACTTCCTAGCCCACGATATCGTTCGATATAACGATAAATTACTCTGAGAGACTCGGAATCGGGATATTAACCTTTTCCACACGCTGTGTATCGAAAGAAGGTAAGGATTCACTTCCTAGCCCACGATATCGTTCGATATAACGATAAATTACTCTGAGAGACTGGGAATCGGGATATTAACCTTTTCCACACGCTGTGTATCGATAGAAGCTAAGGATTCACTTCCTAGCCCACGATATCGTTCGATATAACGATAAATTACTCTGGGAGACTCCTAATCGCGTAATTTACCATTTCCACACGATATGTACAGAAAGAAGCTAAGGATTCACTTCCTAGCCCACGATATCGATCGATAAAACGATAAATCACTCTGGGAGACTCGGAATCGCGATATTTACCTTTTCCACACGCTGCGTATGGGAAGAAGCTACGGATTCACTTCCTAGCCCTGGATATCGTTCGATACAACGATAAATTACACTGGAAGAATCGGAATCGCGTAATTTACCATTTCCACCCGATATGTACCGAAAGAAACTAAGGATTCACTTCCTAGCCCACGATATCGTTCCATACAACGATAAATCACTCAGAGAGACTCGGAATCGCGATATTTACCTTTTCCACACTATATGTACCGAAAGAAGCTAAGGATTCACTTCCAAGCCCACGATATCGTTCGATATAACGATAAATCAATCTGAGAGACTCGGAATCGCGATATTTACGTTTTCCGCACGCTGTGTATCGAAAGAACCTAAGGATTCACTTCATAGCCCTGGATATCGTTCGATACAACGATAAATTTCACTGGGAGACTCGGAATCGCGTAATTTACCATTTCCACCCGATATGTACCGAAAGAAGCTAAGGATTCACTTGCTAGCCCACGATAACGTTCGATACAACGATAAATCACTCTGGGAGACTCGGAATCGCGATATTTACCTTTTCCACACGCTGCGTATGGGAAGAAGCTACGGATTCACTTCCTAGCCCACGATATCGTTCGATATAACGATAAATTACTCTGAGAGACTCGGAATCGGGATATTAACCATTTCCACACGCTGTGTACCGAAAGAAGCTAAGGATTCACTTCCAAGCCCACGATATCGTTCGATATAACGATAAATCACTCTGGGAGACTCGGAATCGCGATATTTACCTTTTCCACACGCTGTGTATCGATAGAAGCTAAGGATTCACTTCCTAGCCCTCGATGTCGTTCGATATAACGATAAATCACTCTGGGAGACTCGGAATCGCGATATTTACCTTTTCCACACGCTGTGTATCGAAAGAAGCTAAGGATTCACTTCCTAGCACACGATATCGTTCGATATAACGATAAATTACTCTGGGAGACTCCTAATCGCGTAATTTACCATTTCCACACGATATGTACAGAAAGAAGCTAAGGATTCACTTCCTAGCCCACGATATCGATCGATAAAACGATAAATCACTCTGGGAGACTCGGAATCGGGATATTTACCTTTTCCACACGCTGCGTATGGGAAGAAGCTACGGATTCACTTCCTAGCCCTGGATATCGTTCGATACAACGATAAATTACACTGGGAGTCTCGGAATCGCGTAATTTACCATTTCCACCCGATATGTACCGAAAGAAACTAAGGATTCACTTCCTAGCCCACGATATCGTTCCATACAACGATAAATCACTCAGAGAGACTCGGAATCGCGATATTTACCTTTTCCACACGATATGTACCGAAAGAAGCTAAGGATTCACTTCCAAGCCCACGATATCGTTCGATATAACGATAAATCAATCTGAGAGACTCGGAATCGCGATATTTACCTTTTCCACACGTTGTGTATCGAAAGAACCTAAGGATTCACTTCATAGCCCTGGATATCGTTCGATACAACGATAAATTTCACTGGGAGACTCGGAATCGCGTAATTTACCATTTCCACCCGATATGTACCGAAAGAAACTAAGGATTCACTTCCTAGCCCACGATATCGTTCTATACAACGATAAATCACTCAGAGAGACTCGGAATCGCGATATTTACCTTTTCCACACGATATGTACCGAAAGAAGCTAAGGATTCACTTCCAAGCCCACGATATCGTTCGATATAACGATAAATCAATCTGAGAGACTCGGAATCGCGATATTTACGTTTTCCGCACGCTGTGTATCGGAAGAACCTAAGGATTCACTTCATAGCCCTGGATATCGTTCGATACAACGATAAATTTCACTGGGAGACTCGGAATCGCGTAATTTACCATTTCCACCCGATATGTACCGAAAGAAACTAAGGATTCACTTCCTAGCCCACGATATCGTTCCATACAACGATAAATCACTCAGAGAGACTCGGAATCGCGATATTTACCTTTTCCACACGATATGTACCGAAAGAAGCTAAGGATTCACTTCCAAGCCCACGATATCGTTCGATATAACGATAAATCAATCTGGGAGACTCCTAATCGCGTAATTTACCATTTCCACACGATATGTACCGAAAGAAGCTAAGGATTCACTTCCTAGCCCACGATATCGATCGATAAAACGATAAATCCCTCTGGGAGACTCGGAATCGCGATATTTACCTTTTCCACACGCTGCGTATGGGAAGAAGCTACGGATTCACTTCCTAGCCCTGGATATCGTTCGATACAACGATAAATTACACTGGGAGTCTCGGAATCGCGTAATTTACCATTTCCACCCGATATGTACCGAAAGAAGCTAAGGATTCACTTCCTAGCCCACGATAGCGTTCCATACAACGATAAATCACTCAGAGAGACTCGGAATCGCGATATTTACCTTTTCCTCACGATATGTACCGAAAGAAGCTAAGGATTCACTTCCAAGCCCACGATATCGTTCGATATAACGATAAATCACTCTGGGAGACTCGGAATCGCGATATTTACCTTTTCCACACGCTGTGTATCGAAAGAAGCTAAGGATTCACTTCCTAGCACACGATATCGTTCGATATAACGATAAATTACTCTGGGAGACTCCTAATCGCGTAATTTACCATTTCCACACGATATGTACACAAAGAAGCTAAGGATTTACTTCCAAGCCCACGATATCGTTCGATATAACGATAAATCAATCTGAGAGACTCGGAATCGCGATATTTACGTTTTCCACACGCTGTGTATCGAAAGAACCTAAGGATTCACTTCATAGCCCTGGATATCGTTCGATGCAACGATAAATTTCACTGGGAGACTCGGAATCGCGTAATTTACTATTTCCACCCGAAATGTACCGAAAGAAACTAAGGATTCACTTCCTAGCCCACGATATCGTTCCATACAACGATAAATCACTCAGAGAGACTCGGAATCGCGATATTTACCTTTTCCACACGATATATACCGAAAGAAGCTAAGGATTCACTTCCAAGCCCACGATATCGTTCGATATAACGATAAATCAATCTGAGAGACTCGGAATCGCGATATTTACGTTTTCCGCACGCTGTGTATCGAAAGAACCTAAGGATTCACTTCATAGCCCTGGATATCGTTCGATACAACGATAAATTTCACTGGGAGACTCGGAATCGCGTAATTTACCATTTCCACCCGATATGTACCGAAAGGAGCTAAGGATTCACTTGCTAGCCCACGATAACTTTCGATACAACGATAAATCACTCTGGGAGACTCGGAATCGCGATATTTACCTTTTCCACACGCTGCGTATTGGAAGAAGCTACGGATTCACTTCCTAGCCCTGGATATCGTTCGATACAACGATAAATTACACTGGGAGTCTCGGAATCGCATAATTTACCATTTCCACCCGATATGTACCGAAAGAAGCTAAGGATTCACTTCCTAGCCCACGATATCGTTTGATATAACGATAAATCACTCTGAGAGACTCGGAATCGCGATATTTACCTTTTCCACACGCTGTGTATCGAAAGAAGCTAAGGATTCACTTCCTAGCACACGATATCGTTCAATATAACGATAAATCACTCAGAGAGACTCGGAATCGCGATATTTACCTTTTCCACACGATATGTACCGAAAGAAGCTAAGGATTCACTTCCAAGCCCACGATATCGTTCGATATAACGATAAATCAATCTGAGAGACTCGGAATCGCGATATTTACGTTTTCCGCACGCTGTGTATAGGAAGAACCTAAGGATTCACTTCATAGCCCTGGATATCGTTCGATACAACGATAAATTTCACTGGGAGACTCGGAATCGCGTAATTTACCATTTCCACCCGATATGTACCGAAAGAAGCTAAGGATTCACTTGCTAGCCCACGATAACGTCCGATACAACGATAAATCACTCTGGGAGACTCGGAATCGCGATATTTACCTTTTCCACACGCTGCGTATGGGAAGAAGCTACGGATTCACTTCCTAGCCCTGGATATCGTTCGATACAACGAGAAATTACACTGGGAGTCTCCTAATCGCGTAATTTACCATTTCCACACGATATGTACCGAAAGAAACTAAGGATTCACTTCCTAGCCCACGATATCGTTCCATACAACGATAAATCACTCAGAGAGACTCGGAATCGCGATATTTACCTTTTCCACACGATATGTACCGAAAGAAGCTAAGGATTCACTTCCAAGCCCACGATATCGTTCGATATAACGATAAATCAATCTGAGAGACTCGGAATCGCGATATTTACGTTTTCCGCACGCTGTGTATCGAAAGAACCTAAGGATTCACTTCATAGCCCTGGATATCGTTCGATACAACGATAAATTTCACTGGGAGACTCGGAATCGCGTAATTTACCTTTTCCACCCGATATGTACCGAAAGGAGCTAAGGATTCACTTGCTAGCCCACGATAACTTTCGATACAACGATAAATCACTCTGGGAGACTCGGAATCGCGATATTTACCTTTTCCACACGCTGTGTATCGAAAGAAGCTAAGGATTCACTTCCTAGCACACGATATCGTTCAATATAACGATAAATTACTCTGGGAGACTCCTAATCGCGTAATTTACCATTTCCACACGATATGTACCGAAAGAAACTAAGGATTCACTTCCTAGCCCACGATATCGTTCCATACAACGATAAATCACTCAGAGAGACTCGGAATCGCGATATTTACCTTTTCCACACGATATGTACCGAAAGAAGCTAAGGATTCACTTCATAGCCCTGGATATCGTTCGATACAACGATAAATTTCACTGGGAGACTCGGAATCGCGATATTTACCTTTTCCACACGATATGTACCGAAAGAAGCTAAGGATTCACTTCCAAGCCCACGATATCGTTCGATATAACGATAAATCACTCTGGGAGACTCGGAATCGCGATATTTACCTTTTCCACACGCTGTGTATCGAAAGAAGCTAAGGATTCACTTCCTAGCACACGATATCGTTCGATATAACGATAAATTACTCTGGGAGACTCCTAATCGCGTAATTTACCATTTCCACACGATATGTACAGAAAGAAGCTAAGGATTCACTTGCTAGCCCACGATATCGATCGATAAAACGATAAATCACTCTGGGAGACTCGGAATCGCGATATTTACCTTTTCCACACGCTGCGTATGGGAAGAAGCTACGGATTCACTTCCTAGCCCTGGATATCGTTCGACACAACGATAAATTACACTGGGAGTCTCGGAATCGCGTAATTTACCATTTCCACCCGATATGTACCGAATGAAGCTAAGGATTCACTTCCAAGCCCACGATATCGTTCGATATAACGATAAATCAATCTGAGAGACTCGTAATCGCGATAGTTACCTTTTCCACACGATATGTACCGAAAGAAGCTAAGGATTCACTTCCAAGCCCACAATATCGTTCGATATAACGATAAATCACTCTGGGAGACTCGGAATCGCGATATTTACCTTTTCCACACGATTTGTACCAATAGAAGCTAAGGATTCACTTGCTAGCCCACGATATCGATCGATAAAACGATAAATCACTCTGGGAGACTCGGAATCGCGATATTTACCTTTTCCACACGCTGCGTATGGGAAGAAGCTACGGATTCACTTCCTAGCCCTGGATATCGTTCGACACAACGATAAATTACACTGGGAGTCTCGGAATCGCGTAATTTACCATTTCCACCCGATATGTACCGAATGAAGCTAAGGATTCACTTCCAAGCCCACGATATCGTTCGATATAACGATAAATCAATCTGAGAGACTCGTAATCGCGATAGTTACCTTTTCCACACGATATGTACCGAAAGAAGCTAAGGATTCACTTCCAAGCCCACAATATCGTTCGATATAACGATAAATCACTCTGGGAGACTCGGAATCGCGATATTTACCTTTTCCACACGATTTGTACCAATAGAAGCTAAGGATTCAGTTCCTAGCCCTCGATGTCGTTCGATATAACGATAAATCACTCTGAGAGACTCGGAATCGCGATATTTACCTTTTCCACACGCTGTGTATCGAAAGAACCTAAGGATTCACTTCCTAGCCCTGGATATCGTTCGATACAACGATAAATTACACTGGGAGACTCGGAATCGCGTAATTTACCATTTCCACCCGATATGTACCGAAAGAAACTAAGGATTCACTTCCTAGCCCACGATATCGTTCCATACAACGATAAATCACTCTGGGAGACTCGGAATCGCGATATTTACCTTTTCCACACGCTGTGTATCGAAAGAAGCTAAGGATTCACTTCCTAGCACACGATATCGTTCGATATAACGATAAATTACTCTGCGAGACTCCTAATCGCGTAATTTACCATTTCCACACGATATGTACCGAAAGAAGCTAAGGATTCACTTGCTAGCCCACGATATCGATCGATAAAACGATAAATCACTCTGGGAGACTCGGAATCGCGATATTTACCTTTTCCACACGCTGCGTATGGGAAGAAGCTACGGATTCACTTCCTAGCCCTGGATATCGTTCGATACAACGATAAATTACACTGGGAGTCTCGGAATCGCGTAATTTACCATTTCCACCCGATATGTACCGAATGAAGCTAAGGATTCACTTCCAAGCCCAGGATATCGTTCGATATAACGATAAATCAATCTGAGAGAATCGGAATCGCGATATTTACGTTTTCCACACGCTGTGTATCGAAAGAACCTAAGGATTCACTTCATAGCCCAGGATATCGTTCGATGCAACGATAAATTTCACTGGGAGACTCGGAATCGCGTAATTTACCATTTCCACCCGATATGTACCGAAAGAAACTAAGGATTCACTTCCTAGCCCACGATATCGTTCCATACAACGATAAATCACTCAGAGAGACTCGGAATCGCGATATTTACCTTTTCCACACGATATGTACCGAAAGAAGCTAAGGATTCACTTCCAAGCCCACGATATCGTTCGATACAACGATGAATTTCACTGGGAGACTCGGAATCGCGTAATTTACCATTTCCACCCGATATGTACCGAAAGAAGCTAAGGATTCACTTGCTAGCCCACGATAACGTTCGATACAACGATAAATCACTCTGGGAGACTCGGAATCGCGATATTTACCTTTTCCACACGCTGCGTATGGGAAGAAGCTACGGATTCACTTCCTAGCCCTGGATATCGTTCGATACAACGATAAATTACACTGGGAGTCTCGGAATCGCGTAATTTACCATTTCCACCCGATATGTACCGAAAGAAGCTAAGGATTCACTTCCTAGCCCACGATAGCGTTCCATACAACGATAAATCACTCAGAGAGACTCGGAATCGCGATATTTACCTTTTCCTCACGATATGTACCGAAAGAAGCTAAGGATTCACTTCCAAGCCCACGATATCGTTCGATATAACGATAAATCACTCTGGGAGACTCGGAATCGCGATATTTACCTTTTCCACACGCTGTGTATCGAAAGAAGCTAAGGATTCACTTCCTAGCACACGATATCGTTCGATATAACGATAAATTACTCTGGGAGACTCCTAATCGCGTAATTTACCATTTCCACACGATATGTACACAAAGAAGCTAAGGATTTACTTCCAAGCCCACGATATCGTTCGATATAACGATAAATCAATCTGAGAGACTCGGAATCGCGATATTTACGTTTTCCACACGCTGTGTATCGAAAGAACCTAAGGATTCACTTCATAGCCCTGGATATCGTTCGATACAACGATAAATTTCACTGGGAGACTCGGAATCGCGTAATTTACTATTTCCACCCGAAATGTACCGAAAGAAACTAAGGATTCACTTCCTAGCCCACGATAACTTTCGATACAACGATAAATCACTCTGGGAGACTCGGAATCGCGATATTTACCTTTTCCACACGCTGCGTATTGGAAGAAGCTACGGATTCACTTCCTAGCCCTGGATATCGTTCGATACAACGATAAATTACACTGGGAGTCTCGGAATCGCATAATTTACCATTTCCACCCGATATGTACCGAAAGAAGCTAAGGATTCACTTCCTAGCCCACGATATCGTTTGATATAACGATAAATCACTCTGAGAGACTCGGAATCGCGATATTTACCTTTTCCACACGCTGTGTATCGAAAGAAGCTAAGGATTCACTTCCTAGCACACGATATCGTTCAATATAACGATAAATTACTCTGGGAGACTCCTAATCGCGTAATTTACCATTTCCACACGATATGTACCGAAAGAAACTAAGGATTCACTTCCTAGCCCACGATATCGTTCCATACAACGATAAATCACTCAGAGAGACTCGGAATCGCGATATTTACCTTTTCCACACGATATGTACCGAAAGAAGCTAAGGATTCACTTCCAAGCCCACGATATCGTTCGATATAACGATAAATCAATCTGAGAGACTCGGAATCGCGATATTTACGTTTTCCGCACGCTGTGTATCGGAAGAACCTAAGGATTCACTTCATAGCCCTGGATATCGTTCGATACAACGATAAATTTCACTGGGAGACTCGGAATCGCGATATTTACCTTTTCCACACGATATGTACCGAAAGAAGCTAAGGATTCACTTCCAAGCCCACGATATCGTTCGATATAACGATAAATCACTCTGGGAGACTCGGAATCGCGATATTTACCCTTTCCACACGCTGTGTATCGAAAGAAGCTAAGGATTCACTTCCTAGCACACGATATCGTTCGATATAACGATAAATTACTCTGGGAGACTCCTAATCGCGTAATTTACCATTTCCACACGATATGTACAGAAAGAAGCTAAGGATTCACTTGCTAGCCCACGATATCGATCGATAAAACGATAAATCACTCTGGGAGACTCGGAATCGCGATATTTACCTTTTCCACACGCTGCGTATGGGAAGAAGCTACGGATTCACTTCCTAGCCCTGGATATCGTTCGACACAACGATAAATTACACTGGGAGTCTCGGAATCGCGTAATTTACCATTTCCACCCGATATGTACCGAATGAAGCTAAGGATTCACTTCCAAGCCCACGATATCGTTCGATATAACGATAAATCAATCTGAGAGACTCGTAATCGCGATAGTTACCTTTTCCACACGATATGTACCGAAAGAAGCTAAGGATTCACTTCCAAGCCCACAATATCGTTCGATATAACGATAAATCACTCTGGGAGACTCGGAATCGCGATATTTACCTTTTCCACACGATTTGTACCAATAGAAGCTAAGGATTCAGTTCCTAGCGCTCGATGTCGTTCGATATAACGATAAATCACTCTGAGAGACTCGGAATCGCGATATTTACCTTTTCCACACGCTGTGTATCGAAAGAACCTAAGGATTCACTTCCTAGCATTGCATATCGTTCGATACAACGATAAATTACACTGGGAGACTCGGAATCGCGTAATTTACCATTTCCACCCGATATGTACCGAAAGAAACTAAGGATTCACTTCCTAGCCCACGATATCGTTCCATACAACGATAAATCACTCTGGGAGACTCGGAATCGCGATATTTACCTTTTCCACACGCTGTGTATCGAAAGAAGCTAAGGATTCACTTCCTAGCACACGATATCGTTCGATATAACGATAAATTACTCTGCGAGACTCCTAATCGCGTAATTTACCATTTCCACACGATATGTACCGAAAGAAGCTAAGGATTCACTTGCTAGCCCACGATATCGATCGATAAAACGATAAATCACTCTGGGAGACTCGGAATCGCGATATTTACCTTTTCCACACGCTGCGTATGGGAAGAAGCTACGGATTCACTTCCTAGCCCTGGATATCGTTCGATACAACGATAAATTACACTGGGAGTCTCGGAATCGCGTAATTTACCATTTCCACCCGATATGTACCGAATGAAGCTAAGGATTCACTTCCAAGCCCACGATATCGTTCGATATAACGATAAATCAATCTGAGAGAATCGGAATCGCGATATTTACGTTTTCCACACGCTGTGTATCGAAAGAACCTAAGGATTCACTTCATAGCCCAGGATATCGTTCGATGCAACGATAAATTTCACTGGGAGACTCGGAATCGCGTAATTTACCATTTCCACCCGATATGTACCGAAAGAAGCTAAGGATTCACTTCCTAGCCCACGATATCGTTTGATATAACGATAAATCACTCTGAGAGACTCGGAATCGCGATATTTACCTTTTCCACACGCTGTGTATCGAAAGAAGCTAAGGATTCACTTCCTAGCACACGATATCGTTCAATATAACGATAAATTACTCTGGGAGACTCCTAATCGCGTAATTTACCATTTCCACACGATATGTACCGAAAGAAACTAAGGATTCACTTCCTAGCCCACGATATCGTTCCATACAACGATAAATCACTCAGAGAGACTCGGAATCGCGATATTTACCTTTTCCACACGATATGTACCGAAAGAAGCTAAGGATTCACTTCCAAGCCCACGATATCGTTCGATATAACGATAAATCAATCTGAGAGACTCGGAATCGCGATATTTACGTTTTCCGCACGCTGTGTATCGGAAGAACCTAAGGATTCACTTCATAGCCCTGGATATCGTTCGATACAACGATAAATTTCACTGGGAGACTCGGAATCGCGATATTTACCTTTTCCACACGATATGTACCGAAAGAAGCTAAGGATTCACTTCCAAGCCCACGATATCGTTCGATATAACGATAAATCACTCTGGGAGACTCGGAATCGCGATATTTACCTTTTCCACACGCTGTGTATCGAAAGAAGCTAAGGATTCACTTCCTAGCACACGATATCGTTCGATATAACGATAAATTACTCTGGGAGACTCCTAATCGCGTAATTTACCATTTCCACACGATATGTACAGAAAGAAGCTAAGGATTCACTTGCTAGCCCACGATATCGATCGATAAAACGATAAATCACTCTGGGAGACTCGGAATCGCGATATTTACCTTTTCCACACGCTGCGTATGGGAAGAAGCTACGGATTCACTTCCTAGCCCTGGATATCGTTCGACACAACGATAAATTACACTGGGAGTCTCGGAATCGCGTAATTTACCATTTCCACCCGATATGTACCGAATGAAGCTAAGGATTCACTTCCAAGCCCACGATATCGTTCGATATAACGATAAATCAATCTGAGAGACTCGTAATGGCGATAGTTACCTTTTCCACACGATATGTACCGAAAGAAGCTAAGGATTCACTTCCAAGCCCACAATATCGTTCGATATAACGATAAATCACTCTGGGAGACTCGGAATCGCGATATTTACCTTTTCCACACGATTTGTACCAATAGAAGCTAAGGATTCAGTTCCTAGCGCTCGATGTCGTTCGATATAACGATAAATCACTCTGAGAGACTCGGAATCGCGATATTTACCTTTTCCACACGCTGTGTATCGAAAGAACCTAAGGATTCACTTCCTAGCATTGCATATCGTTCGATACAACGATAAATTACACTGGGAGACTCGGAATCGCGTAATTTACCATTTCCACCCGATATGTACCGAAAGAAACTAAGGATTCACTTCCTAGCCCACGATATCGTTCCATACAACGATAAATCACTCTGGGAGACTCGGAATCGCGATATTTACCTTTTCCACACGCTGTGTATCGAAAGAAGCTAAGGATTCACTTCCTAGCACACGATATCGTTCGATATAACGATAAATTACTCTGCGAGACTCCTAATCGCGTAATTTACCATTTCCACACGATATGTACCGAAAGAAGCTAAGGATTCACTTGCTAGCCCACGATATCGATCGATAAAACGATAAATCACTCTGGGAGACTCGGAATCGCGATATTTACCTTTTCCACACGCTGCGTATGGGAAGAAGCTACGGATTCACTTCCTAGCCCTGGATATCGTTCGATACAACGATAAATTACACTGGGAGTCTCGGAATCGCGTAATTTACCATTTCCACCCGATATGTACCGAATGAAGCTAAGGATTCACTTCCAAGCCCACGATATCGTTCGATATAACGATAAATCAATCTGAGAGAATCGGAATCGCGATATTTACGTTTTCCACACGCTGTGTATCGAAAGAACCTAAGGATTCACTTCATAGCCCAGGATATCGTTCGATGCAACGATAAATTTCACTGGGAGACTCGGAGTCGCGTAATTTACCATTTCCACCCGATATGTACCGAAAGAAACTAAGGATTCACTTCCTAGCCCACGATATCGTTCCATACAACGATAAATCACTCAGAGAGACTCGGAATCGCGATAGTTACCTTTTCCACACGATATGTACCGAAAGAAGCTAAGGATTCACTTCCAAGCCCACAATATCGTTCGATATAACGATAAATCACTCTGGGAGACTCGGAATCGCGATATTTACCTTTTCCACACGATTTGTACCAATAGAAGCTAAGGATTCAGTTCCTAGCCCTCGATGTCGTTCGATATAACGATAAATCACTCTGAGAGACTCGGAATCGCGATATTTACCTTTTCCACACGCTGTGTATCGAAAGAACCTAAGGATTCACTTCCTAGCATTGCATATCGTTCGATACAACGATAAATTACACTGGGAGACTCGGAATCGCGTAATTTACCATTTCCACCCGATATGTACCGAAAGAAACTAAGGATTCACTTCCTAGCCCACGATATCGTTCCATACAACGATAAATCACTCTGGGAGACTCGGAATCGCGATATTTACCTTTTCCACACGCTGTGTATCGAAAGAAGCTAAGGATTCACTTCCTAGCACACGATATCGTTCGATATAACGATAAATTACTCTGCGAGACTCCTAATCGCGTAATTTACCATTTCCACACGATATGTACCGAAAGAAGCTAAGGATTCACTTGCTAGCCCACGATATCGATCGATAAAACGATAAATCACTCTGGGAGACTCGGAATCGCGATATTTACCTTTTCCACACGCTGCGTATGGGAAGAAGCTACGGATTCACTTCCTAGCCCTGGATATCGTTCGATACAACGATAAATTACACTGGGAGTCTCGGAATCGCGTAATTTACCATTTCCACCCGATATGTACCGAATGAAGCTAAGGATTCACTTCCAAGCCCACGATATCGTTCGATATAACGATAAATCAATCTGAGAGAATCGGAATCGCGATATTTACGTTTTCCACACGCTGTGTATCGAAAGAACCTAAGGATTCACTTCATAGCCCAGGATATCGTTCGATGCAACGATAAATTTCACTGGGAGACTCGGAATCGCGTAATTTACCATTTCCACCCGATATGTACCGAAAGAAACTAAGGATTCACTTCCTAGCCCACGATATCGTTCCATACAACGATAACTCACTCAGAGAGACTCGGAATCGCGATATTTACCTTTTCCACACGATATGTACCGAAAGAAGCTAAGGATTCACTTCCAAGCCCACGATATCGTTCGATACAACGATGAATTTCACTGGGAGACTCGGAATCGCGTAATTTACCATTTCCACCCGATATGTACCGAAAGAAGCTAAGGATTCACTTGCTAGCCCACGATAACGTTCGATACAACGATAAATCACTCTGGGAGACTCGGAATCGCGATATTTACCTTTTCCACACGCTGCGTATGGGAAGAAGCTACGGATTCACTTCCTAGCCCTGGATATCGTTCGACACAACGATAAATTACACTGGGAGTCTCGGAATCGCGTAATTTACCATTTCCACCCGATATGTACCGAATGAAGCTAAGGATTCACTTCCAAGCCCACGATATCGTTCGATATAACGATAAATCAATCTGAGAGACTCGTAATCGCGATAGTTACCTTTTCCACACGATATGTACCGAAAGAAGCTAAGGATTCACTTCCAAGCCCACAATATCGTTCGATATAACGATAAATCACTCTGGGAGACTCGGAATCGCGATATTTACCTTTTCCACACGATTTGTACCAATAGAAGCTAAGGATTCAGTTCCTAGCCCTCGATGTCGTTCGATATAACGATAAATCACTCTGAGAGACTCGGAATCGCGATATTTACCTTTTCCACACCCTGTGTATCGAAAGAACCTA
Source organism: Nomada fucata (assembly GCA_948146005.1). Lineage (NCBI taxonomy): Eukaryota > Metazoa > Arthropoda > Insecta > Hymenoptera > Apidae > Nomada > Nomada fucata. The sequence continues at coordinate 16,790,708 of OX411282.1, read as the reverse complement.
AGGATTCACTTCCTAGCCCTGGATATCGTTCGATACAACGATAAATTACACTGGGAGACTCGGAATCGCGTAATTTACCATTTCCACCCGATATGTACCGAAAGAAACTAAGGATTCACTTCCTAGCCCACGATATCGTTCCATACAACGATAAATCACTCTGGGAGACTCGGAATCGCGATATTTACCTTTTCCACACGCTGTGTATCGAAAGAAGCTAAGGATTCACTTCCTAGCACACGATATCGTTCGATATAACGATAAATTACTCTGCGAGACTCCTAATCGCGTAATTTACCATTTCCACACGATATGTACCGAAAGAAGCTAAGGATTCACTTGCTAGCCCACGATATCGATCGATAAAACGATAAATCACTCTGGGAGACTCGGAATCGCGATATTTACCTTTTCCACACGCTGCGTATGGGAAGAAGCTACGGATTCACTTCCTAGCCCTGGATATCGTTCGATACAACGATAAATTACACTGGGAGTCTCGGAATCGCGTAATTTACCATTTCCACCCGATATGTACCGAATGAAGCTAAGGATTCACTTCCAAGCCCACGATATCGTTCGATATAACGATAAATCAATCTGAGAGAATCGGAATCGCGATATTTACGTTTTCCACACGCTGTGTATCGAAAGAACCTAAGGATTCACTTCATAGCCCAGGATATCGTTCGATGCAACGATAAATTTCACTGGGAGACTCGGAATCGCGTAATTTACCATTTCCACCCGATATGTACCGAAAGAAACTAAGGATTCACTTCCTAGCCCACGATATCGTTCCATACAACGATAAATCACTCAGAGAGACTCGGAATCGCGATATTTACCTTTTCCACACGATATGTACCGAAAGAAGCTAAGGATTCACTTCCAAGCCCACGATATCGTTCGATACAACGATGAATTTCACTGGGAGACTCGGAATCGCGTAATTTACCATTTCCACCCGATATGTACCGAAAGAAGCTAAGGATTCACTTGCTAGCCCACGATAACGTTCGATACAACGATAAATCACTCTGGGAGACTCGGAATCGCGATATTTACCTTTTCCACACGCTGCGTATGGGAAGAAGCTACGGATTCACTTCCTAGCCCTGGATATCGTTCGATACAACGATAAATTACACTGGGAGTCTCGGAATCGCGTAATTTACCATTTCCACCCGATATGTACCGAAAGAAGCTAAGGATTCACTTCCTAGCCCACGATAGCGTTCCATACAACGATAAATCACTCAGAGAGACTCGGAATCGCGATATTTACCTTTTCCACACGCTGTGTATCGAAAGAAGCTAAGGATTCACTTCCTAGCACACGATATCGTTCGATATAACGATAAATTACTCTGGGAGACTCCTAATCGCGTAATTTACCATTTCCACACGATATGTACACAAAGAAGCTAAGGATTTACTTCCAAGCCCACGATATCGTTCGATATAACGATAAATCAATCTGAGAGACTCGGAATCGCGATATTTACGTTTTCCACACGCTGTGTATCGAAAGAACCTAAGGATTCACTTCATAGCCCTGGATATCGTTCGATGCAACGATAAATTTCACTGGGAGACTCGGAATCGCGTAATTTACTATTTCCACCCGAAATGTACCGAAAGAAACTAAGGATTCACTTCCTAGCCCACGATATCGTTCCATACAACGATAAATCACTCAGAGAGACTCGGAATCGCGATATTTACCTTTTCCACACGATATATACCGAAAGAAGCTAAGGATTCACTTCCAAGCCCACGATATCGTTCGATATAACGATAAATCAATCTGAGAGACTCGGAATCGCGATATTTACGTTTTCCGCACGCTGTGTATCGAAAGAACCTAAGGATTCACTTCATAGCCCTGGATATCGTTCGATACAACGATAAATTTCACTGGGAGACTCGGAATCGCGTAATTTACCATTTCCACCCGATATGTACCGAAAGGAGCTAAGGATTCACTTGCTAGCCCACGATAACTTTCGATACAACGATAAATCACTCTGGGAGACTCGGAATCGCGATATTTACCTTTTCCACACGCTGCGTATTGGAAGAAGCTACGGATTCACTTCCTAGCCCTGGATATCGTTCGATACAACGATAAATTACACTGGGAGTCTCGGAATCGCATAATTTACCATTTACACCCGATATGTACCGAAAGAAGCTAAGGATTCACTTCCTAGCCCACGATATCGTTTGATATAACGATAAATCACTCTGAGAGACTCGGAATCGCGATATTTACCTTTTCCACACGCTGTGTATCGAAAGAAGCTAAGGATTCACTTCCTAGCACACGATATCGTTCAATATAACGATAAATTACTCTGGGAGACTCCTAATCGCGTAATTTACCATTTCCACACGATATGTACCGAAAGAAGCTAAGGATTCACTTCCTAGCCCACGATATCGTTCCATACAACGATAAATCACTCAGAGAGACTCGGAATCGCGATATTTACCTTTTCCACACGATATGTACCGAAAGAAGCTAAGGATTCACTTCCAAGCCCACGATATCGTTCGATATAACGATAAATCAATCTGAGAGACTCGGAATCGCGATATTTACGTTTTCCGCACGCTGTGTATCGGAAGAACCTAAGGATTCACTTCATAGCCCTGGATATCGTTCGATACAACGATAAATTTCACTGGGAGACTACGAATCGCGTAATTTACCATTTCCACCCGATATGTACCGAAAGAAGCTAAGGATTCACTTGCTAGCCCACGATAACGTCCGATACAACGATAAATCACTCTGGGAGACTCGGAATCGCGATATTTACCTTTTCCACACGCTGCATATGGGAAGAAGCTACGGATTCACTTCCTAGCCCTGGATATCGTTCGATACAACGAGAAATTACACTGGGAGTCTCCTAATCGCGTAATTTACCATTTCCACACGATATGTACCGAAAGAAACTAAGGATTCACTTCCTAGCCCACGATATCGTTCCATACAACGATAAATCACTCAGAGAGACTCGGAATCGCGATATTTACCTTTTCCACACGATATGTACCGAAAGAAGCTAAGGATTCACTTCCAAGCCCACGATATCGTTCGATATAACGATAAATCAATCTGAGAGACTCGGAATCGCGATATTTACGTTTTCCGCACGCTGTGTATCGAAAGAACCTAAGGATTCACTTCATAGCCCTGGATATCGTTCGATACAACGATAAATTTCACTGGGAGACTCGGAATCGCGTAATTTACCATTTCCACCCGATATGTACCGAAAGGAGCTAAGGATTCACTTGCTAGCCCACGATAACTTTCGATACAACGATAAATCACTCTGGGAGACTCGGAATCGCGATATTTACCTTTTCCACACGCTGCGTATTGGAAGAAGCTACGGATTCACTTCCTAGCCCTGGATATCGTTCGATACAACGATAAATTACACTGGGAGTCTCGGAATCGCATAATTTACCATTTCCACCCGATATGTACCGAAAGAAGCTAAGGATTCACTTCCTAGCCCACGATATCGTTCCATACAACGATAAATCACTCAGAGAGACTCGGAATCGCGATATTTACCTTTTCCACACGATATGTACCGAAAGAAGCTAAGGATTCACTTCCAAGCCCACGATATCGTTCGATATAACGATAAATCAATCTGAGAGACTCGGAATCGCGATATTTACGTTTTCCGCACGCTGTGTATCGGAAGAACCTAAGGATTCACTTCATAGCCCTGGATATCGTTCGATACAACGATAAATTTCACTGGGAGACTCGGAATCGCGATATTTACCTTTTCCACACGATATGTACCGAAAGAAGCTAAGGATTCACTTCCAAGCCCACGATATCGTTCGATATAACGATAAATCACTCTGGGAGACTCGGAATCGCGATATTTACCTTTTCCACACGCTGTGTATCGAAAGAAGCTAAGGATTCACTTCCTAGCACACGATATCGTTCGATATAACGATAAATTACTCTGGGAGACTCCTAATCGCGTAATTTACCATTTCCACACGATATGTACAGAAAGAAGCTAAGGATTCACTTGCTAGCCCACGATATCGATCGATAAAACGATAAATCACTCTGGGAGACTCGGAATCGCGATATTTACCTTTTCCACACGCTGCGTATGGGAAGAAGCTACGGATTCACTTCCTAGCCCTGGATATCGTTCGACACAACGATAAATTACACTGGGAGTCTCGGAATCGCGTAATTTACCATTTCCACCCGATATGTACCGAATGAAGCTAAGGATTCACTTCCAAGCCCACGATATCGTTCGATATAACGATAAATCAATCTGAGAGACTCGTAATCGCGATAGTTACCTTTTCCACACGATATGTACCGAAAGAAGCTAAGGATTCACTTCCAAGCCCACAATATCGTTCGATATAACGATAAATCACTCTGGGAGACTCGGAATCGCGATATTTACCTTTTCCACACGATTTGTACCAATAGAAGCTAAGGATTCAGTTCCTAGCCCTCGATGTCGTTCGATATAACGATAAATCACTCTGAGAGACTCGGAATCGCGATATTTACCTTTTCCACACGCTGTGTATCGAAAGAACCTAAGGATTCACTTCCTAGCATTGCATATCGTTCGATACAACGATAAATTACACTGGGAGACTCGGAATCGCGTAATTTACCATTTCCACCCGATATGTACCGAAAGAAACTAAGGATTCACTTCCTAGCCCACGATATCGTTCCATACAACGATAAATCACTCTGGGAGACTCGGAATCGCGATATTTACCTTTTCCACACGCTGTGTATCGAAAGAAGCTAAGGATTCACTTCCTAGCACACGATATCGTTCGATATAACGATAAATTACTCTGCGAGACTCCTAATCGCGTAATTTACCATTTCCACACGATATGTACCGAAAGAAGCTAAGGATTCACTTGCTAGCCCACGATATCGATCGATAAAACGATAAATCACTCTGGGAGACTCGTAATCGCGATAGTTACCTTTTCCACACGATATGTACCGAAAGAAGCTAAGGATTCACTTCCAAGCCCACAATATCGTTCGATATAACGATAAATCACTCTGGGAGACTCGGAATCGCGATATTTACCTTTTCCACACGATTTGTACCAATAGAAGCTAAGGATTCAGTTCCTAGCCCTCGATGTCGTTCGATATAACGATAAATCACTCTGAGAGACTCGGAATCGCGATATTTACCTTTTCCACACGCTGTGTATCGAAAGAACCTAAGGATTCACTTCCTAGCATTGCATATCGTTCGATACAACGATAAATTACACTGGGAGACTCGGAATCGCGTAATTTACCATTTCCACCCGATATGTACCGAAAGAAACTAAGGATTCACTTCCTAGCCCACGATATCGTTCCATACAACGATAAATCACTCTGGGAGACTCGGAATCGCGATATTTACCTTTTCCACACGCTGTGTATCGAAAGAAGCTAAGGATTCACTTCCTAGCACACGATATCGTTCGATATAACGATAAATTACTCTGCGAGACTCCTAATCGCGTAATTTACCATTTCCACACGATATGTACCGAAAGAAGCTAAGGATTCACTTGCTAGCCCACGATATCGATCGATAAAACGATAAATCACTCTGGGAGACTCGGAATCGCGATATTTACCTTTTCCACACGCTGCGTATGGGAAGAAGCTACGGATTCACTTCCTAGCCCTGGATATCGTTCGATACAACGATAAATTACACTGGGAGTCTCGGAATCGCGTAATTTACCATTTCCACCCGATATGTACCGAATGAAGCTAAGGATTCACTTCCAAGCCCACGATATCGTTCGATATAACGATAAATCAATCTGAGAGAATCGGAATCGCGATATTTACGTTTTCCACACGCTGTGTATCGAAAGAACCTAAGGATTCACTTCATAGCCCAGGATATCGTTCGATGCAACGATAAATTTCACTGGGAGACTCGGAATCGCGTAATTTACCATTTCCACCCGATATGTACCGAAAGAAGCTAAGGATTCACTTCCTAGCCCACGATATCGTTTGATATAACGATAAATCACTCTGAGAGACTCGGAATCGCGATATTTACCTTTTCCACACGCTGTGTATCGAAAGAAGCTAAGGATTCACTTCCTAGCACACGATATCGTTCAATATAACGATAAATTACTCTGGGAGACTCCTAATCGCGTAATTTACCATTTCCACACGATATGTACCGAAAGAAACTAAGGATTCACTTCCTAGCCCACGATATCGTTCCATACAACGATAAATCACTCAGAGAGACTCGGAATCGCGATATTTACCTTTTCCACACGATATGTACCGAAAGAAGCTAAGGATTCACTTCCAAGCCCACGATATCGTTCGATATAACGATAAATCAATCTGAGAGACTCGGAATCGCGATATTTACGTTTTCCGCACGCTGTGTATCGGAAGAACCTAAGGATTCACTTCATAGCCCTGGATATCGTTCGATACAACGATAAATTTCACTGGGAGACTCGGAATCGCGATATTTACCTTTTCCACACGATATGTACCGAAAGAAGCTAAGGATTCACTTCCAAGCCCACGATATCGTTCGATATAACGATAAATCACTCTGGGAGACTCGGAATCGCGATATTTACCTTTTCCACACGCTGTGTATCGAAAGAAGCTAAGGATTCACTTCCTAGCACACGATATCGTTCGATATAACGATAAATTACTCTGGGAGACTCCTAATCGCGTAATTTACCATTTCCACACGATATGTACAGAAAGAAGCTAAGGATTCACTTGCTAGCCCACGATATCGATCGATAAAACGATAAATCACTCTGGGAGACTCGGAATCGCGATATTTACCTTTTCCACACGCTGCGTATGGGAAGAAGCTACGGATTCACTTCCTAGCCCTGGATATCGTTCGACACAACGATAAATTACACTGGGAGTCTCGGAATCGCGTAATTTACCATTTCCACCCGATATGTACCGAATGAAGCTAAGGATTCACTTCCAAGCCCACGATATCGTTCGATATAACGATAAATCAATCTGAGAGACTCGTAATCGCGATAGTTACCTTTTCCACACGATATGTACCGAAAGAAGCTAAGGATTCACTTCCAAGCCCACAATATCGTTCGATATAACGATAAATCACTCTGGGAGACTCGGAATCGCGATATTTACCTTTTCCACACGATTTGTACCAATAGAAGCTAAGGATTCAGTTCCTAGCCCTCGATGTCGTTCGATATAACGATAAATCACTCTGAGAGACTCGGAATCGCGATATTTACCTTTTCCACACGCTGTGTATCGAAAGAACCTAAGGATTCACTTCCTAGCATTGCATATCGTTCGATACAACGATAAATTACACTGGGAGACTCGGAATCGCGTAATTTACCATTTCCACCCGATATGTACCGAAAGAAACTAAGGATTCACTTCCTAGCCCACGATATCGTTCCATACAACGATAAATCACTCTGGGAGACTCGGAATCGCGATATTTACCTTTTCCACACGCTGTGTATCGAAAGAAGCTAAGGATTCACTTCCTAGCACACGATATCGTTCGATATAACGATAAATTACTCTGCGAGACTCCTAATCGCGTAATTTACCATTTCCACACGATATGTACCGAAAGAAGCTAAGGATTCACTTGCTAGCCCACGATATCGATCGATAAAACGATAAATCACTCTGGGAGACTCGTAATCGCGATAGTTACCTTTTCCACACGATATGTACCGAAAGAAGCTAAGGATTCACTTCCAACCCCACAATATCGTTCGATATAACGATAAATCACTCTGGGAGACTCGGAATCGCGATATTTACCTTTTCCACACGATTTGTACCAATAGAAGCTAAGGATTCAGTTCCTAGCCCTCGATGTCGTTCGATACAACGATAAATTTCACTGGGAGACTACGAATCGCGTAATTTACCATTTCCACCCGATATGTACCGAAAGAAGCTAAGGATTCACTTGCTAGCCCACGATAACGTCCGATACAACGATAAATCACTCTGGGAGACTCGGAATCGCGATATTTACCTTTTCCACACGCTGCATATGGGAAGAAGCTACGGATTCACTTCCTAGCCCTGGATATCGTTCGATACAACGAGAAATTACACTGGGAGTCTCCTAATCGCGTAATTTACCATTTCCACACGATATGTACCGAAAGAAACTAAGGATTCACTTCCTAGCCCACGATATCGTTCCATACAACGATAAATCACTCAGAGAGACTCGGAATCGCGATATTTACCTTTTCCACACGATATGTACCGAAAGAAGCTAAGGATTCACTTCCAAGCCCACGATATCGTTCGATATAACGATAAATCAATCTGAGAGACTCGGAATCGCGATATTTACGTTTTCCGCACGCTGTGTATCGAAAGAACCTAAGGATTCACTTCATAGCCCTGGATATCGTTCGATACAACGATAAATTTCACTGGGAGACTCGGAATCGCGTAATTTACCATTTCCACCCGATATGTACCGAAAGGAGCTAAGGATTCACTTGCTAGCCCACGATAACTTTCGATACAACGATAAATCACTCTGGGAGACTCGGAATCGCGATATTTACCTTTTCCACACGCTGCGTATTGGAAGAAGCTACGGATTCACTTCCTAGCCCTGGATATCGTTCGATACAACGATAAATTACACTGGGAGTCTCGGAATCGCATAATTTACCATTTCCACCCGATATGTACCGAAAGAAGCTAAGGATTCACTTCCTAGCCCACGATATCGTTTGATATAACGATAAATCACTCTGAGAGACTCGGAATCGCGATATTTACCTTTTCCACACGCTGTGTATCGAAAGAAGCTAAGGATTCACTTCCTAGCACACGATATCGTTCAATATAACGATAAATTACTCTGGGAGACTCCTAATCGCGTAATTTACCATTTCCACACGATATGTACCGAAAGAAACTAAGGATTCACTTCCTAGCCCACGATATCGTTCCATACAACGATAAATCACTCAGAGAGACTCGGAATCGCGATATTTACCTTTTCCACACGATATGTACCGAAAGAAGCTAAGGATTCACTTCCAAGCCCACGATATCGTTCGATATAACGATAAATCAATCTGAGAGACTCGGAATCGCGATATTTACGTTTTCCGCACGCTGTGTATCGGAAGAACCTAAGGATTCACTTCATAGCCCTGGATATCGTTCGATACAACGATAAATTTCACTGGGAGACTCGGAATCGCGATATTTACCTTTTCCACACGATATGTACCGAAAGAAGCTAAGGATTCACTTCCAAGCCCACGATATCGTTCGATATAACGATAAATCACTCTGGGAGACTCGGAATCGCGATATTTACCTTTTCCACACGCTGTGTATCGAAAGAAGCTAAGGATTCACTTCCTAGCACACGATATCGTTCGATATAACGATAAATTACTCTGGGAGACTCCTAATCGCGTAATTTACCATTTCCACACGATATGTACAGAAAGAAGCTAAGGATTCACTTGCTAGCCCACGATATCGATCGATAAAACGATAAATCACTCTGGGAGACTCGGAATCGCGATATTTACCTTTTCCACACGCTGCGTATGGGAAGAAGCTACGGATTCACTTCCTAGCCCTGGATATCGTTCGACACAACGATAAATTACACTGGGAGTCTCGGAATCGCGTAATTTACCATTTCCACCCGATATGTACCGAATGAAGCTAAGGATTCACTTCCAAGCCCACGATATCGTTCGATATAACGATAAATCAATCTGAGAGACTCGTAATCGCGATAGTTACCTTTTCCACACGATATGTACCGAAAGAAGCTAAGGATTCACTTCCAAGCCCACAATATCGTTCGATATAACGATAAATCACTCTGGGAGACTCGGAATCGCGATATTTACCTTTTCCACACGATTTGTACCAATAGAAGCTAAGGATTCAGTTCCTAGCCCTCGATGTCGTTCGATATAACGATAAATCACTCTGAGAGACTCGGAATCGCGATATTTACCTTTTCCACACGCTGTGTATCGAAAGAACCTAAGGATTCACTTCCTAGCCCTGCATATCGTTCGATACAACGATAAATTACACTGGGAGACTCGGAATCGCGTAATTTACCATTTCCACCCGATATGTACCGAAAGAAACTAAGGATTCACTTCCTAGCCCACGATATCGTTCCATACAACGATAAATCACTCTGGGAGACTCGGAATCGCGATATTTACCTTTTCCACACGCTGTGTATCGAAAGAAGCTAAGGATTCACTTCCTAGCACACGATATCGTTCGATATAACGATAAATTACTCTGCGAGACTCCTAATCGCGTAATTTACCATTTCCACACGATATGTACCGAAAGAAGCTAAGGATTCACTTGCTAGCCCACGATATCGATCGATAAAACGATAAATCACTCTGGGAGACTCGGAATCGCGATATTTACCTTTTCCACACGCTGCGTATGGGAAGAAGCTACGGATTCACTTCCTAGCCCTGGATATCGTTCGATACAACGATAAATTACACTGGGAGTCTCGGAATCGCGTAATTTACCATTTCCACCCGATATGTACCGAATGAAGCTAAGGATTCACTTCCAAGCCCACGATATCGTTCGATATAACGATAAATCAATCTGAGAGAATCGGAATCGCGATATTTACGTTTTCCACACGCTGTGTATCGAAAGAACCTAAGGATTCACTTCATAGCCCAGGATATCGTTCGATGCAACGATAAATTTCACTGGGAGACTCGGAATCGCGTAATTTACCATTTCCACCCGATATGTACCGAAAGAAACTAAGGATTCACTTCCTAGCCCACGATATCGTTCCATACAACGATAAATCACTCAGAGAGACTCGGAATCGCGATATTTACCTTTTCCACACGATATGTACCGAAAGAAGCTAAGGATTCACTTCCAAGCCCACGATATCGTTCGATACAACGATGAATTTCACTGGGAGACTCGGAATCGCGTAATTTACCATTTCCACCCGATATGTACCGAAAGAAGCTAAGGATTCACTTGCTAGCCCACGATAACGTTCGATACAACGATAAATCACTCTGGGAGACTCGGAATCGCGATATTTACCTTTTCCACACGCTGTGTATCGAAAGAAGCTAAGGATTCACTTCCAAGCCCACGATATCGTTCGATATAACGATAAATCACACTGGGAGACTCGGAATCGCGATATTTACCTTTTCCACACGCTGTGTATCGAAAGAAGCTAAGGATTCACTTCCTAGCACACGATATCGTTCGATATAATGATAAATTACTCTGGGAGACTCCTAATCGCGTAATTTACCATTTCCACACGATATGTACAGAAAGAAGCTAAGGATTCACTTCCTAGCCCACGATATCGATCGATAAAACGATAAATCTCTCTGGGAGACTCGGAATCGCGATATTTACCTTTTCCACACGCTGCGTATGGGAAGAAGCTACGGATTCACTTCCTAGCCCTGGATATCGTTCGATACAACGATAAATTACACTGGGAGTCTCGGAATCGCGTAATTTACCATTTCCACCCGATATGTACCGAATGAAGCTAAGGATTCACTTCCAAGCCCACGATATCGTTCGATATAACGATAAATCAATCTGAGACACTCGGAATCGCGATATTTACGTTTTCCACACGCTGTGTATCGAAAGAACCTAAGGATTCACTTCATAGCCCTGGATATCGTTCGATGCAACGATAAATTTCACTGGGAGACTCGGAATCGCGTAATTTACCATTTCCACCCGATATGTACCGAAAGAAACTAAGGATTCACTTCCTAGCCCACGATATCGTTCCATACAACGATAAATCAATCTGAGAGACTCGGAATCGCGATATTTACGTTTTCCGCACGCTGTGTATCGAAAGAACCTAAGGATTCACTTCCAAGCCCACAATATCGTTCGATATAACGATAAATCACTCTGGGAGACTCGGAATCGCGATATTTACCTTTTCCACACGATTTGTACCAATAGAAGCTAAGGATTCAGTTCCTAGCCCTCGATGTCGTTCGATATAACGATAAATCACTCTGAGAGACTCGGAATCGCGATATTTACCTTTTCCACACGCTGTGTATCGAAAGAACCTAAGGATTCACTTCATAGCCCTGGATATCGTTCGATACAACGATAAATTTCACTGGGAGACTCGGAATCGCGTAATTTACCATTTCCACCCGATATGTACCGAAAGAAACTAAGGATTCACTTCCTAGCCCACGATATAGTTCCATACAACGATAAATCACTCTGGGAGACTCGGAATCGCGATATTTACCTTTTCCACACGATTTGTACCAATAGAAGCTAAGGATTCAGTTCCTAGCCCTCGATGTCGTTCGATATAACGATAAATCACTCTGAGAGACTCGGAATCGCGATATTTACCTTTTCCACACGCTGTGTATCGAAAGAACCTAAGGATTCACTTCATAGCCCTGGATATCGTTCGATACAACGATAAATTTCACTGGGAGACTCGGAATCGCGTAATTTACCATTTCCACCCGATATGTACCGAAAGAAACTAAGGATTCACTTCCTAGCCCACGATATAGTTCCATACAACGATAAATCACTCTGGGAGACTCGGAATCGCGATATTTACCTTTTCCACACGCTGTGTATCGAAAGAAGCTAAGGATTCACTTCCTAGCACACGATATCGTTCGATATAACGATAAATTACTCTGCGAGACTCCTAATCGCGTAATTTACCATTTCCGCACGATATGTACCGAAAGAAGCTAAGGATTCACTTGCTAGCCCACGATATCGATCGATAAAACGATAAATCACTCTGGGAGACTCGGAATCGCGATATTTACCTTTTCCACACGCTGCGTATGGGAAGAAGCTACGGATTCACTTCCTAGCCCTGGATATCGTTCGATACAACGATAAATTACACTGGGAGTCTCGGAATCGCGTAATTTACCATTTCCACCCGATATGTACCGAAAGAAGCTAAGGATTCACTTCCTAGCCCACGATAGCATTCCATACAACGATAAATCACTCAGAGAGACTCGGAATTGCGATATTTACCTTTTCCTCACGATATGTACCGAAAGAAGCTAAGGATTCACTTCCAAGCCCACGATATCGTTCGATATAACGATAAATCACTCTGGGAGACTCGGAATCGCGATATTTACCTTTTCCACACGCTGTGTATCGAAAGAAGCTAAGGATTCACTTCCTAGCACACGATATCGTTCGATATAACGATAAATTACTCTGGGAGACTCCTAATCGCGTAATTTACCATTTCCACACGATATGTACAGAAAGAAGCTAAGGATTCACTTCCTAGCCCACGATATCGATCGATAAAACGATAATTCTCTCTGGGAGACTCGGAATCGCGATATTTACCTTTTCCACACGCTGCGTATGGGAAGAAGCTACGGATTCACTTCCTAGCCCTGGATATCGTTCGATACAACGATAAATTACACTGGGAGTCTCGGAATCGCGTAATTTACCATTTCCACCCGACATGTACCGAATGAAGCTAAGGATTCACTTCCAAGCCCACGATATCGTTCGATATAACGATAAATCAATCTGAGAGACTCGGAATCGCGATATTTACGTTTTCCACACGCTGTGTATCGAAAGAACCTAAGGATTCACTTCATAGCCCTGGATATCGTTCGATGCAACGATAAATTTCACTGGGAGACTCGGAATCGCGTAATTTACCATTTCCACCCGACATGTACCGAATGAAGCTAAGGATTCACTTCCAAGCCCACGATATCGTTCGATATAACGATAAATCAATCTGAGAGACTCGGAATCACGATATTTACGTTTTCCACACGCTGTGTATCGAAAGAACCTAAGGATTCACTTCATAGCCCTGGATATCGTTCGATGCAACGATAAATTTCACTGGGAGACTCGGAATCGCGTAATTTACCATTTCCACCCGATATGTACCGAAAGAAACTAAGTATTCACTTCCTAGCCCACGATATCGTTCCATACAACGATAAATCACTCAGAGAGACTCGGAATCGCGATATTTACCTTTTCCACACGATATGTACCGAAAGAAGCTAAGGATTCACTTCCAAGCCCACGATATCGTTCGATACAACGATAAATTTCACTGGGAGACTCGGAATCGCGTAATTTACCATTTCCACCCGATATGTACCGAAAGAAGCTAAGGATTCACTTGCTAGCCCACGATAACGTTCGATACAACAATAAATCACTCTGGGAGACTCGGAATCGCGATATTTACCTTTTCCACACGCTGTGTATCGAAAGAAGCTAAGGATTCACTTCCAAGCCCACGATATCGTTCGATATAACGATAAATCACACTGGGAGACTCGGAATCGCGATATTTACCTTTTCCACACGCTGTGTATCGAAAGAAGCTAAGGATTCACTTCCTAGCACACGATATCGTTCGATATAACGATAAATTACTCTGGGAGACTCCTAATCGCGTAATTTACCATTTCCACACGATATGTACAGAAAGAAGCTAAGGATTCACTTCCTAGCCCACGATATCGATCGATAAAACGATAAATCTCTCTGGGAGACTCGGAATCGCGATATTTACCTTTTCCACACGCTGCGTATGGGAAGAAGCTACGGATTCACTTCCTAGCCCTGGATATCGTTCGATACAACGATAAATTACACTGGGAGTCTCGGAATCGCGTAATTTACCATTTCCACCCGATATGTACCGAATGAAGCTAAGGATTCACTTCCAAGCCCACGATATCGTTCGATATAACGATAAATCAATCTGAGAGACTCGGAATCGCGATATTTACGTTTTCCACACGCTGTGTATCGAAAGAACCTAAGGATTCACTTCATAGCCCTGGATATCGTTCGATGCAACGATAAATTTCACTGGGAGACTCGGAATCGCGTAATTTACCATTTCCACCCGATATGTACCGAAAGAATCTAAGGATTCACTTCCTAGCCCACGATATCGTTCCATACAACGATAAATCAATCTGAGAGACTCGGAATCGCGATATTTACGTTTTCCGCACGCTGTGTATCGAAAGAACCTAAGGATTCACTTCATAGCCCTGGATATCGTTCGATACAACGATAAATTTCACTGGGAGACTCGGAATGGCGTAATTTACCATTTCCACACGCTGTGTATCGAAAGAAACTAAGGATTCACTTCCTAGCCCACGATATCGTTCCATACAACGATAAATCACTCAGAGAGACTCGGAATCGCGATATTTACCTTTTCCACACGATATGTACCGAAAGAAGCTAAGGATTCACTTCCAAGCCCACGATATCGTTCGATATAACGATAAATCAATCTGAGAGACTCGGAATCGCGATATTTACGTTTTCCGCACGCTGTGTATCGGAAGAACCTAAGGATTCACTTCATAGCCCTGGATATCGTTCGATACAACGATAAATTTCACTGGGAGACTCGGAATCGCGATATTTACCTTTTCCACGTTATATGTACCGAAAGAAACTAAGGATTCACTTCCTAGCCCACGATATCGTTCCATACAACGATAAATCACTCAGAGAGACTCGGAATCGCGATATTTACCTTTTCCTCACGATATGTACCGAAAGAAGCTAAGGATTCACTTCCAAGCCCACGATATCGTTCGATATAACGATAAATCACTCTGGGAGACTCGGAATCGCGATATTTACCTTTTCCACACGCTGCGTATGGGAAGAAGCTACGGATTCACTTCATAGCCCTGGATATCGTTCGATACAACGATGAATTTCACTGGGAGACTCGGAATCGCGTAATTTACCATTTCCACCCGATATGTACCGAAAGAAGCTAAGGATTCACTCGCTAGCCCACGATAACGTTCGATACAACGATAAATCACTCTGGGAGACTCGGAATCGCGATATTTACCTTTTCCACACGCTTCGTATGGGAAGAAGCTACGGATTCACTTCCTAGCCCTGGATATCGTTCGATACAACGATAAATTACACTGGGAGTCTCGGAATCGCGTAATTTACCATTTCCACCCGATATGTACCGAAAGAAGCTAAGGATTCACTTCCTAGCCCACGATATCGTTCGATATAACGCTAAATCACTCTGAGAGACTCGGAATCGCGATATTTACCTTTTCCACACGCTGTGTATCGAAAGAAGCTAAGGATTCACTTCCTAGCACACGATATCGTTCGATATAACGATAAATTACTCTGGGAGACTCCTAATCGCGTAATTTACCATTTCCACACGATATGTACCGAAAGAAGCTAAGGATTCACTTCCTAGCCCACGATATCGATCGATAAAACGATAAATCACTCTGGGAGACTCGGAATCGCGATATTTACCTTTTCCACACGCTGCGTATGGGAAGAAGCTACGGATTCACTTCCTAGCCCTGGATATCGTTCGATACAACGATAAATTTCACTGGGAGACTCGGAATCGCGTAATTTACCATTTCCACCCGATATGTTCCGAAAGAAACTAAGGATTCACTTCCTAGCCCACGATATCGTTCCATACAACGATAAATCACTCAGAGAGACTCGGAATCGCGATATTTACCTTTTCCACACGATATGTACCGAAAGAAGCTAAGGATTCACTTCCAAGCCCACGATATCGTTCGATATAACGATAAATCAATCTGAGAGACTCGGAATCGCGATATTTACGTTTTCCGCACGCTGTGTATCGGAAGAACCTAAGGATTCACTTCATAGCCCTGGATATCGTTCGATACAACGATAAATTTCACTGGAAGACTCGGAATCGCGTAATTTACCATTTCCACCCGATATGTACCGAAAGAAACTAAGGATTCACTTCCTAGCCCACGATATCGTTCCATACAACGATAAATCACTCAGAGAGACTCGGTATCGCGATATTTACCTTTTCCACACGATATGTACCGAAAGAAGCTAAGGATTCACTTCCAAGCCCACGATATCGTTCGATATAACGATAAATCACTCTGAGAGACTCGGAATCGCGATATTTACCTTTTCCACACGCTGTGTATCGAAAGAAGCTAAGGATTCACTTCCTAGCACACGATATCGTTCGATATAACGATAAATTACTCTGGGAGACTCCTAATCGCGTAATTTACCATTTCCACACGATATGTACCGAAAGAAGCTAAGGATTCACTTCCTAGCCCACGATATCGATCGATAAAACGATAAATCACTCTGGGAGACTCGGAATCGCGATATTTACCTTTTCCACACGCTGCGTATGGGAAGAAGCTACGGATTCACTTCCTAGCCCTGGATATCGTTCGATACAACGATAAATTTCACTGGGAGACTCGGAATCGCGTAATTTACCATTTCCACCCGATATGTACCGAAAGAAACTAAGGATTCACTTCCTAGCCCACGATATCGTTCCATACAACGATAAATCACTCAGAGAGACTCGGAATCGGGATATTAACCTTTTCCACACGCTGTGTATCGATAGAAGCTAAGGATTCACTTCCTAGCCCACGATATCGTTCGATATAACGATAAATCAATCTGAGAGACTCGGAATCGCGATATTTACGTTTTCCGCACGCTGTGTATCGAAAGAACCTAAGGATTCACTTCATAGCCCTGGATATCGTTTGATACAACGATAAATTTCACTGGGAGACTCGGAATTGCGTAATTTACCATTTCCACCCAATATGTACCGAAAGAAGCTAAGGATTCACTTGCTAGCCCACGATAACGTTCGATATAACGATAAATTACTCTGGGAGACTCCTAATCGCGTAATTTACCATTTCCACACGATATGTACCGAAAGAAGCTAAGGATTCACTTCCTAGCCCACGATATCGATCGATAAAACGATAAATCACTCTGGGAGACTCGGAATCGCGATATTTACCTTTTCCACACGATGCGTATGGGAAGAAGCTACGGATTCACTTCCTAGCCCTGGATATCGTTCGATACAACGATAAATTACACTGGAAGGCTCGGAATCGCGTAATTTACCATTTCCACACGATTTGTACCAATAGAAGCTAAGGATTCAGTTCCTAGCACTCGATGTCGTTCGATATAACGATAAATCACTCTGAGAGACTCGGAATCGCGATATTTACCTTTTCCACACGCTGTGTATCGAAAGAACCTAAGGATTCACTTCATAGCCCTGGATATCGTTCGATACAACGATAAATTTCACTGGGAGACTCGGAATCGCGTAATTTACCATTTCCACCCGATATGTACCGAAAGAAACTAAGGATTCACTTCCTAGCCCACGATATCGTTCCATACAACGATAAATCACTCAGAGAGACTCGTAATCGCGATAGTTACCTTTTCCACACGATATGTACCGAACGAAGCTAAGGATTCACTTCCAAGCCCACAATATCGTTCGATATAACGATAAATCACTCTGGGAGACTCGGAATCGCGATATTTACCTTTTCCACACGATTTGTACCAATAGAAGCTAAGGATTCAGTTCCTAGCCCTCGATGTCGTTCGATATAACGATAAATCACTCTGAGAGACTCGGAATCGCGATATTTACCTTTTCCACACGCTGTGTATCGAAAGAACCTAAGGATTCACTTCATAGCCCTGGATATCGTTCGATACAACGATAAATTTCACTGGGAGACTCGGAATCGCGTAATTTACCATTTCCACCCGATATGTACCGAAAGAAACTAAGGATTCACTTCCTAGCCCACGATATCGTTCCATACAACGATAAATCACTCTGGGAGACTCGGAATCGCGATATTTACCTTTTCCACACGCTGTGTATCGAAAGAACCTAAGGATTCACTTCATAGCCCAGGATATCGTTCGATGCAACGATAAATTTCACTGGGAGACTCGGAATCGCGTAATTTACCATTTCCACCCGATATGTACCGAAAGAAACTAAGGATTCACTTCCTAGCCCACGATATCGTTCCATACAACGATAAATCACTCAGAGAGACTCGGAATCGCGATATTTACCTTTTCCACACGATATGTACCGAAAGAAGCTAAGGATTCACTTCCAAGCCCACGATATCGTTCGATACAACGATGAATTTCACTGGGAGACTCGGAATCGCGTAATTTACCATTTCCACCCGATATGTACCGAAAGAAGCTAAGGATTCACTTGCTAGCCCACGATAACGTTCGATACAACGATAAATCACTCTGGGAGACTCGGAATCGCGATATTTACCTTTTCCACACGCTGTGTATCGAAAGAAGCTAAGGATTCACTTCCAAGCCCACGATATCGTTCGATATAACGATAAATCACACTGGGAGACTCGGAATCGCGATATTTACCTTTTCCACACGCTGTGTATCGAAAGAAGCTAAGGATTCACTTCCTAGCACACGATATCGTTCGATATAATGATAAATTACTCTGGGAGACTCCTAATCGCGTAATTTACCATTTCCACACGATATGTACAGAAAGAAGCTAAGGATTCACTTCCTAGCCCACGATATCGATCGATAAAACGATAAATCTCTCTGGGAGACTCGGAATCGCGATATTTACCTTTTCCACACGCTGCGTATGGGAAGAAGCTACGGATTCACTTCCTAGCCCTGGATATCGTTCGATACAACGATAAATTACACTGGGAGTCTCGGAATCGCGTAATTTACCATTTCCACCCGATATGTACCGAATGAAGCTAAGGATTCACTTCCAAGCCCACGATATCGTTCGATATAACGATAAATCAATCTGAGACACTCGGAATCGCGATATTTACGTTTTCCACACGCTGTGTATCGAAAGAACCTAAGGATTCACTTCATAGCCCTGGATATCGTTCGATGCAACGATAAATTTCACTGGGAGACTCGGAATCGCGTAATTTACCATTTCCACCCGATATGTACCGAAAGAAACTAAGGATTCACTTCCTAGCCCACGATATCGTTCCATACAACGATAAATCAATCTGAGAGACTCGGAATCGCGATATTTACGTTTTCCGCACGCTGTGTATCGAAAGAACCTAAGGATTCACTTCCAAGCCCACAATATCGTTCGATATAACGATAAATCACTCTGGGAGACTCGGAATCGCGATATTTACCTTTTCCACACGATTTGTACCAATAGAAGCTAAGGATTCAGTTCCTAGCCCTCGATGTCGTTCGATATAACGATAAATCACTCTGAGAGACTCGGAATCGCGATATTTACCTTTTCCACACGCTGTGTATCGAAAGAACCTAAGGATTCACTTCATAGCCCTGGATATCGTTCGATACAACGATAAATTTCACTGGGAGACTCGGAATCGCGTAATTTACCATTTCCACCCGATATGTACCGAAAGAAACTAAGGATTCACTTCCTAGCCCACGATATAGTTCCATACAACGATAAATCACTCTGGGAGACTCGGAATCGCGATATTTACCTTTTCCACACGCTGTGTATCGAAAGAAGCTAAGGATTCACTTCCTAGCACACGATATCGTTCGATATAACGATAAATTACTCTGCGAGACTCCTAATCGCGTAATTTACCATTTCCACACGATATGTACCGAAAGAAGCTAAGGATTCACTTGCTAGCCCACGATATCGATCGATAAAACGATAAATCACTCTGGGAGACTCGGAATCGCGATATTTACCTTTTCCACACGCTGCGTATGGGAAGAAGCTACGGATTCACTTCCTAGCCCTGGATATCGTTCGATATAACGATAAATTACTCTGGGAGACTCCTAATCGCGTAATTTACCATTTCCACACGATATGTACAGAAAGAAGCTAAGGATTCACTTCCTAGCCCACGATATCGATCGATAAAACGATAATTCTCTCTGGGAGACTCGGAATCGCGATATTTACCTTTTCCACACGCTGCGTATGGGAAGAAGCTACGGATTCACTTCCTAGCCCTGGATATCGTTCGATACAACGATAAATTACACTGGGAGTCTCGGAATCGCGTAATTTACCATTTCCACCCGACATGTACCGAATGAAGCTAAGGATTCACTTCCAAGCCCACGATATCGTTCGATATAACGATAAATCAATCTGAGAGACTCGGAATCGCGATATTTACGTTTTCCACACGCTGTGTATCGAAAGAACCTAAGGATTCACTTCATAGCCCTGGATATCGTTCGATGCAACGATAAATTTCACTGGGAGACTCGGAATCGCGTAATTTACCTTTTCCACACGATATGTACCGAAAGAAGCTAAGGATTCACTTCCAAGCCCACAATATCGTTCGATATAACGATAAATCACTCTGGGAGACTCGGAATCGCGATATTTACCTTTTCCACACGATTTGTACCAATAGAAGCTAAGGATTCAGTTCCAAGCCCTCGATGTCGTTCGATATAACGATAAATCACTCTGAGAGACTCGGAATCGCGATATTTACCTTTTCCACACGCTGTGTATCGAAAGGACCTAAGGATTCACTTCATAGCCCTGGATATCGTTCGATACAACGATAAATTTCACTGGGAGACTCGGAATCGCGTAATTTACCATTTCCACCCGATATGTACCGAAAGAAACTAAGGATTCACTTCCTAGCCCACGATATCGTTCCATACAACGATAAATCACTCTGGGAGACTCGGAATCGCGATATTTACCTTTTCCACACGCTGTGTATCGAAAGAAGCTAAGGATTCACTTCCTAGCACACGATATCGTTCGATATAACGATAAATTACTCTGCGAGACTCCTAATCGCGTAATTTACCATTTCCACACGATATGTACCGAAAGAAGCTAAGGATTCACTTGCTAGCCCACGATATCGATCGATAAAACGATAAATCACTCTGGGAGACTCGGAATCGCGATATTTACCTTTTCCACACGCTGCGTATGGGAAGAAGCTACGGATTCACTTCCTAGCCCTGGATATCGTTCGATACAACGATAAATTACACTGGGAGTCTCGGAATCGCGTAATTTACCATTTCCACCCGATATGTACCGAAAGAAGCTAAGGATTCACTTCCTAGCCCACGATAGCGTTCCATACAACGATAAATCACTCAGAGAGACTCGGAATCGCGATATTTACCTTTTCCTCACGATATGTACCGAAAGAAGCTAAGGATTCACTTCCAAGCCCACGATATCGTTCGATATAACGATAAATTACTCTGCGAGACTCCTAATCGCGTAATTTACCATTTCCACACGATATGTACCGAAAGAAGCTAAGGATTCACTTGCTAGCCCACGATATCGATCGATAAAACGATAAATCACTCTGGGAGACTCGGAATCGCGATATTTACCTTTTCCACACGCTGCGTATGGGAAGAAGCTAAGGATTCACTTCCTAGCCCACGATAGCATTCCATACAACGATAAATCACTCAGAGAGACTCGGAATTGCGATATTTACCTTTTCCTCACGATATGTACCGAAAGAAGCTAAGGATTCACTTCCAAGCCCACGATATCGTTCGATATAACGATAAATCACTCTGGGAGACTCGGAATCGCGATATTTACCTTTTCCACACGCTGTGTATCGAAAGAAGCTAAGGATTCACTTCCTAGCACACGATATCGTTCGATATAACGATAAATTACTCTGGGAGACTCCTAATCGCGTAATTTACCATTTCCACACGATATGTACAGAAAGAAGCTAAGGATTCACTTCCTAGCCCACGATATCGATCGATAAAACGATAATTCTCTCTGGGAGACTCGGAATCGCGATATTTACCTTTTCCACACGCTGCGTATGGGAAGAAGCTACGGATTCACTTCCTAGCCCTGGATATCGTTCGATACAACGATAAATTACACTGGGAGTCTCGGAATCGCGTAATTTACCATTTCCACCCGACATGTACCGAATGAAGCTAAGGATTCACTTCCAAGCCCACGATATCGTTCGATATAACGATAAATCAATCTGAGAGACTCGGAATCGCGATATTTACGTTTTCCACACGCTGTGTATCGAAAGAACCTAAGGATTCACTTCATAGCCCTGGATATCGTTCGATGCAACGATAAATTTCACTGGGAGACTCGGAATCGCGTAATTTACCTTTTCCACACGATATGTACCGAAAGAAGCTAAGGATTCACTTCCAAGCCCACAATATCGTTCGATATAACGATAAATCACTCTGGGAGACTCGGAATCGCGATATTTACCTTTTCCACACGATTTGTACCAATAGAAGCTAAGGATTCAGTTCCAAGCCCTCGATGTCGTTCGATATAACGATAAATCACTCTGAGAGACTCGGAATCGCGATATTTACCTTTTCCACACGCTGTGTATCGAAAGGACCTAAGGATTCACTTCATAGCCCTGGATATCGTTCGATACAACGATAAATTTCACTGGGAGACTCGGAATCGCGTAATTTACCATTTCCACCCGATATGTACCGAAAGAAACTAAGGATTCACTTCCTAGCCCACGATATCGTTCCATACAACGATAAATCACTCTGGGAGACTCGGAATCGCGATATTTACCTTTTCCACACGCTGTGTATCGAAAGAAGCTAAGGATTCACTTCCTAGCACACGATATCGTTCGATATAACGATAAATTACTCTGCGAGACTCCTAATCGCGTAATTTACCATTTCCACACGATATGTACCGAAAGAAGCTAAGGATTCACTTGCTAGCCCACGATATCGATCGATAAAACGATAAATCACTCTGGGAGACTCGGAATCGCGATATTTACCTTTTCCACACGCTGCGTATGGGAAGAAGCTACGGATTCACTTCCTAGCCCTGGATATCGTTCGATACAACGATAAATTACACTGGGAGTCTCGGAATCGCGTAATTTACCATTTCCACCCGATATGTACCGAAAGAAGCTAAGGATTCACTTCCTAGCCCACGATAGCGTTCCATACAACGATAAATCACTCAGAGAGACTCGGAATCGCGATATTTACCTTTTCCTCACGATATGTACCGAAAGAAGCTAAGGATTCACTTCCAAGCCCACGATATCGTTCGATATAACGATAAATCACTCTGGGAGACTCGGAATCGCGATATTTACCTTTTCCACACGCTGTGTATCGAAAGAAGCTAAGGATTCACTTCCTAGCACACGATATCGTTCGATATAACGATAAATTACTCTGGGAGACTCCTAATCGCGTAATTTACCATTTCCACACGATATGTACAGAAAGAAGCTAAGGATTCACTTCCTAGCCCACGATATCGATCGATAAAACGATAAATCTCTCTGATAGACTCGGAATCGCGATATTTACCTTTTCCACACGCTGCGTATGGGAAGAAGTTACGGATTCACTTCCTAGCCCTGGATATCGTTCGATACAACGATAAATTACACTGGAAGTCTCGGAATCGCGTAATTTACCATTTCCACCCGATATGTACCGAATGAAGCTAAGGATTCACTTCCAAGCCCACGATATCGTTCGATATAACGATAAATCAATCTGAGAGACTCGGAATCACGATATTTACGTTTTCCACACGCTGTGTATCGAAAGAACCTAAGGATTCACTTCATAGCCCTGGATATCGTTCGATGCAACGATAAATTTCACTGGGAGACTCGGAATCGCGTAATTTACCATTTCCACCCGATATGTACCGAAAGAAACTAAGGATTCACTTCCTAGCCCACGATATCGTTCCATACAACGATAAATCACTCAGAGAGACTCGGAATCGCGATATTTACCTTTTCCACACGATATGTACCGAAAGAAGCTAAGGATTCACTTCCAAGCCCACGATATCGTTCGATACAACGATAAATTTCACTGGGAGACTCGGAATCGCGTAATTTACCATTTCCACCCGATATGTACCGAAAGAAGCTAAGGATTCACTTGCTAGCCCACGATAACGTTCGATACAACAATAAATCACTCTGGGAGACTCGGAATCGCGATATTTACCTTTTCCACACGCTGTGTATCGAAAGAAGCTAAGGATTCACTTCCAAGCCCACGATATCGTTCGATATAACGATAAATCACACTGGGAGACTCGGAATCGCGATATTTACCTTTTCCACACGCTGTGTATCGAAAGAAGCTAAGGATTCACTTCCTAGCACACGATATCGTTCGATATAACGATAAATTACTCTGGGAGACTCCTAATCGCGTAATTTACCATTTCCACACGATATGTACAGAAAGAAGCTAAGGATTCACTTCCTAGCCCACGATATCGATCGATAAAACGATAAATCTCTCTGGGAGACTCGGAATCGCGATATTTACCTTTTCCACACGCTGCGTATGGGAAGAAGCTACGGATTCACTTCCTAGCCCTGGATATCGTTCGATACAACGATAAATTACACTGGGAGTCTCGGAATCGCGTAATTTACCATTTCCACCCGATATGTACCGAATGAAGCTAAGGATTCACTTCCAAGCCCACGATATCGTTCGATATAACGATAAATCAATCTGAGAGACTCGGAATCGCGATATTTACGTTTTCCACACGCTGTGTATCGAAAGAACCTAAGGATTCACTTCATAGCCCTGGATATCGTTCGATGCAACGATAAATTTCACTGGGAGACTCGGAATCGCGTAATTTACCATTTCCACCCGATATGTACCGAAAGAAACTAAGGATTCACTTCCTAGCCCACGATATCGTTCCATACAACGATAAATCAATCTGAGAGACTCGGAATCGCGATATTTACGTTTTCCGCACGCTGTGTATCGAAAGAACCTAAGGATTCACTTCATAGCCCTGGATATCGTTCGATACAACGATAAATTTCACTGGGAGACTCGGAATCGCGTAATTTACCATTTCCACACGCTGTGTATCGAAAGAAACTAAGGATTCACTTCCTAGCCCACGATATCGTTCCATACAACGATAAATCACTCAGAGAGACTCGGAATCGCGATATTTACCTTTTCCACACGATATGTACCGAAAGAAGCTAAGGATTCACTTCCAAGCCCACGATATCGTTCGATATAACGATAAATCAATCTGAGAGACTCGGAATCGCGATATTTACGTTTTCCGCACGCTGTGTATCGGAAGAACCTAAGGATTCACTTCATAGCCCTGGATATCGTTCGATACAACGATAAATTTCACTGGAAGACTCGGAATCGCGTAATTTACCATTTCCACCCGATATGTACCGAAAGAAACTAAGGATTCACTTCCTAGCCCACGATATCGTTCCATACAACGATAAATCACTCAGAGAGACTCGGTATCGCGATATTTACCTTTTCCACACGATATGTACCGAAAGAAGCTAAGGATTCACTTCCAAGCCCACGATATCGTTCGATATAACGATAAATCACTCTGAGAGACTCGGAATCGCGATATTTACCTTTTCCACACGCTGTGTATCGAAAGAAGCTAAGGATTCACTTCCTAGCACACGATATCGTTCGATATAACGATAAATTACTCTGGGAGACTCCTAATCGCGTAATTTACCATTTCCACACGATATGTACCGAAAGAAGCTAAGGATTCACTTCCTAGCCCACGATATCGATCGATAAAACGATAAATCACTCTGGGAGACTCGGAATCGCGATATTTACCTTTTCCACACGCTGCGTATGGGAAGAAGCTACGGATTCACTTCCTAGCCCTGGATATCGTTCGATACAACGATAAATTTCACTGGGAGACTCGGAATCGCGTAATTTACCATTTCCACCCGATATGTACCGAAAGAAACTAAGGATTCACTTCCTAGCCCACGATATCGTTCCATACAACGATAAATCACTCAGAGAGACTCGGAATCGGGATATTAACCTTTTCCACACGCTGTGTATCGATAGAAGCTAAGGATTCACTTCCTAGCCCACGATATCGTTCGATATAACGATAAATCAATCTGAGAGACTCGGAATCGCGATATTTACGTTTTCCGCACGCTGTGTATCGAAAGAACCTAAGGATTCACTTCATAGCCCTGGATATCGTTCGATACAACGATAAATTTCACTGGGAGACTCGGAATTGCGTAATTTACCATTTCCACCCAATATGTACCGAAAGAAGCTAAGGATTCACTTGCTAGCCCACGATAACGTTCGATATAACGATAAATTACTCTGGGAGACTCCTAATCGCGTAATTTACCATTTCCACACGATATGTACCGAAAGAAGCTAAGGATTCACTTCCTAGCCCACGATATCGATCGATAAAACGATAAATCACTCTGGGAGACTCGGAATCGCGATATTTACGTTTTCCGCACGCTGTGTATCGAAAGAACCTAAGGATTCACTTCATAGCCCTGGATATCGTTCGATACAACGATAAATTTCACTGGGAGACTCGGAATCGCGTAATTTACCATTTCCACCCGATATGTACCGAAAGAAACTAAGGATTCACTTCCTAGCCCACGATATCGTTCCATACAACGATAAATCACTCTGGGAGACTCGGAATCGCGATATTTACCTTTTCCACACGCTGTGTATCGAAAGAAGCTAAGGATTCACTTCCTAGCACACGATATCGTTCGATATAACGATAAATTACTCTGCGAGACTCCTAATCGCGTAATTTACCATTTCCACACGATATGTACCGAAAGAAGCTAAGGATTCACTTGCTAGCCCACGATATCGATCGATAAAACGATAAATCACTCTGGGAGACTCGGAATCGCGATATTTACCTTTTCCACACGCTGCGTATGGGAAGAAGCTACGGATTCACTTCCTAGCCCTGGATATCGTTCGATACAACGATAAATTACACTGGGAGTCTCGGAA
The DNA here is from genome assembly GCA_948146005.1 of Nomada fucata. NCBI lineage: Eukaryota > Metazoa > Arthropoda > Insecta > Hymenoptera > Apidae > Nomada > Nomada fucata. Next base: position 16,762,813 of record OX411282.1, on the reverse strand, counting down.
TCACGTAATTTACCATTTCCACCCGATATGTACCGAAAGAAGCTAAGGATTCACTTCCTAGCCCACGATAGCGTTCCATACAACGATAAATCACTCAGAGAGACTCGGAATCGCGATATTTACCTTTTCCTCACGATATGTACCGAAAGAAGCTAAGGATTCACTTCCAAGCCCACGATATCGTTCGATATAACGATAAATCACTCTGGGAGACTCGGAATCGCGATATTTACCTTTTCCACACGCTGTGTATCGAAAGAAGCTAAGGATTCACTTCCTAGCACACGATATCGTTCGATATAACGATAAATTACTCTGGGAGACTCCTAATCGCGTAATTTACCATTTCCACACGATATGTACAGAAAGAAGCTAAGGATTCACTTCCTAGCCCACGATATCGATCGATAAAACGATAAATCTCTCTGATAGACTCGGAATCGCGATATTTACCTTTTCCACACGCTGCGTATAGGAAGAAGCTACGGATTCACTTCCTAGCCCTGGATATCGTTCGATACAACGATAAAATACACTGGGAGTCTCGGAATCGCGTAATTTACCATTTCCACCCGATATGTACCGAATGAAGCTAAGGATTCACTTCCAAGCCCACGATATCGTTCGATATAACGATAAATCAATCTGAGAGACTCGGAATCGCGATATTTACGTTTTCCACACGCTGTGTATCGAAAGAACCTAAGGATTCACTTCATAGCCCTGGATATCGTTCGATGCAACGATAAATTTCACTGGGAGACTCGGAATCGCGTAATTTACCATTTCCACCCGATATGTACCGAAAGAAACTAAGGATTCACTTCCTAGCCCACGATATCGTTCCATACAACGATAAATCACTCAGAGAGACTCGGAATCGCGATATTTACCTTTTCCACACGATATGTACCGAAAGAAGCTAAGGATTCACTTCCAAGCCCACGATATCGTTCGATACAACGATAAATTTCACTGGGAGACTCGGAATCGCGTAATTTACCATTTCCACCCGATATGTACCGAAAGAAGCTAAGGATTCACTTGCTAGCCCACGATAACGTTCGATACAACAATAAATCACTCTGGGAGACTCGGAATCGCGATATTTACCTTTTCCACACGCTGTGTATCGAAAGAAGCTAAGGATTCACTTCCAAGCCCACGATATCGTTCGATATAACGATAAATCACACTGGGAGACTCGGAATCGCGATATTTACCTTTTCCACACGATATGTACCGAAAGAAGCTAAGGATTCACTTCCAAGCCCACGATATCGTTCGATACAACGATAAATTTCACTGGGAGACTCGGAATCGCGTAATTTACCATTTCCACCCGATATGTACCGAAAGAAGCTAAGGATTCACTTGCTAGCCCACGATGACGTTCGATACAACAATAAATCACTCTGGGAGACTCGGAATCGCGATATTTACCTTTTCCACACGCTGTGTATCGAAAGAAGCTAAGGATTCACTTCCTAGCACACGATATCGTTCGATATAACGATAAATTACTCTGGGAGACTCCTAATCGCGTAATTTACCATTTCCACACGATATGTACAGAAAGAAGCTAAGGATTCACTTCCTAGCCCACGATATCGATCGATAAAACGATAAATCTCTCTGGGAGACTCGGAATCGCGATATTTACCTTTTCCACACGCTGCGTATGGGAAGAAGCTACGGATTCACTTCCTAGCCCTGGATATCGTTCGATACAACGATAAATTACACTGGGAGTCTCGGAATCGCGTAATTTACCATTTCCACCCGATATGTACCGAATGAAGCTAAGGATTCACTTCCAAGCCCACGATATCGTTCGATATAACGATAAATCAATCTGAGAGACTCGGAATCGCGATATTTACGTTTTCCACACGCTGTGTATCGAAAGAACCTATGGATTCACTTCATAGCCCTGGATATCGTTCGATGCAACGATAAATTTCACTGGGAGACTCGGAATCGCGTAATTTACCATTTCCACCCGATATGTACCGAAAGAAACTAAGGATTCACTTCCTAGCCCACGATATCGTTCCATACAACGATAAATCAATCTGAGAGACTCGGAATCGCGATATTTACGTTTTCCGCACGCTGTGTATCGAAAGAACCTAAGGATTCACTTCATAGCCCTGGATATCATTCGATACAACGATAAATTTCACTGGGAGACTCGGAATCGCGTAATTTACCATTTCCACACGCTGTGTATCGAAAGAAACTAAGGATTCACTTCCTAGCCCACGATATCGTTCCATACAACGATAAATCACTCAGAGAGACTCGGAATCGCGATATTTACCTTTTCCACACGATATGTACCGAAAGAAGCTAAGGATTCACTTCCAAGCCCACGATATCGTTCGATATAACGATAAATCAATCTGAGAGACTCGGAATCGCGATATTTACGTTTTCCGCACGCTGTGTATCGGAAGAACCTAAGGATTCACTTCATAGCCCTGGATATCGTTCGATACAACGATAAATTTCACTGGGAGACTCGGAATCGCGATATTTACCTTTTCCACGTTATATGTACCGAAAGAAACTAAGGATTCACTTCCTAGCCCACGATATCGTTCGATATAACGATAAATCACTCTGGGAGACTCGGAATCGCGATATTTACCTTTTCCACACGCTGCGTATGGGAAGAAGCTACGGATTCACTTCATAGCCCTGGATATCGTTCGATACAACGATGAATTTCACTGGGAGACTCGGAATCGCGTAATTTACCATTTCCACCCGATATGTACCGAAAGAAGCTAAGGATTCACTCGCTAGCCCACGATAACGTTCGATACAACGATAAATCACTCTGGGAGACTCGGAATCGCGATATTTACCTTTTCCACACGCTTCGTATGGGAAGAAGCTACGGATTCACTTCCTAGCCCTGGATATCGTTCGATACAACGATAAATTACACTGGGAGTCTCGGAATCGCGTAATTTACCATTTCCACCCGATATGTACCGAAAGAAGCTAAGGATTCACTTCCTAGCCCACGATATCGTTCGATATAACGATAAATCACTCTGAGAGACTCGGAATCGCGATATTTACCTTTTCCACACGCTGTGTATCGAAAGAAGCTAAGGATTCACTTCCTAGCACACGATATCGTTCGATATAACGATAAATTACTCTGGGAGACTCCTAATCGCGTAATTTACCATTTCCACACGATATGTACCGAAAGAAGCTAAGGATTCACTTCCTAGCCCACGATATCGATCGATAAAACGATAAATCACTCTGGGAGACTCGGAATCGCGATATTTACCTTTTCCACACGCTGCGTATGGGAAGAAGCTACGGATTCACTTCCTAGCCCTGGATATCGTTCGATACAACGATAAATTTCACTGGGAGACTCGGAATCGCGTAATTTACCATTTCATCCCGATATGTACCGAAAGAAACTAAGGATTCACTTCCTAGCCCACGATATCGTTCCATACAACGATAAATCACTCAGAGAGACTCGGAATCGCGATATTTACCTTTTCCACACGATATGTACCGAAAGAAGCTAAGGATTCACTTCCAAGCCCACGATATCGTTCGATATAACGATAAATCAATCTGAGAGACTCGGAATCGCGATATTTACGTTTTCCGCACGCTGTGTATCGGAAGAACCTAAGGATTCACTTCATAGCCCTGGATATCGTTCGATACAACGATAAATTTCACTGGAAGACTCGGAATCGCGTAATTTACCATTTCCACCCGATATGTACCGAAAGAAACTAAGGATTCACTTCCTAGCCCACGATATCGTTCCAGACAACGATAAATCACTCAGAGAGACTCGGTATCGCGATATTTACCTTTTCCACACGATATGTACCGAAAGAAGCTAAGGATTCACTTCCAAGCCCACGATATCGTTCGATATAACGATAAATCAATCTGAGAGACTCGGAATCGCGATATTTACGTTTTCCACACGCTGTGTATCGAAAGAACCTAAGGATTCACTTCATAGCCCTGGATATCGTTCGATACAACGATAAATTTCACTGGGAGACTCGGAATCGCGATATTTACAATTTCCACACGCTGTGTATCGAAAGAAGCTAAGGATTCACTTCCTAGCACACGATATCGTTCGATATAACGATAAATTACTCTGCGAGACTCCTAATCGCGTAATTTACCATTTCCACACGATATGTACCGAAAGAAGCTAAGGATTCACTTGCTAGCCCACGATATCGATCGATAAAACGATAAATCACTCTGGGAGACTCGGAATCGCGATATTTACCTTTTCCACACGCTGCGTATGGGAAGAAGCTACGGATTCACTTCCTAGCCCTGGATATCGTTCGATACAACGATAAATTACACTGGGAGTCTCGGAATCACGTAATTTACCATTTCCACCCGATATGTACCGAAAGAAGCTAAGGATTCACTTCCTAGCCCACGATAGCGTTCCATACAACGATAAATCACTCAGAGAGACTCGGAATCGCGATATTTACCTTTTCCTCACGATATGTACCGAAAGAAGCTAAGGATTCACTTCCAAGCCCACGATATCGTTCGATATAACGATAAATCACTCTGGGAGACTCGGAATCGCGATATTTACCTTTTCCACACGCTGTGTATCGAAAGAAGCTAAGGATTCACTTCCTAGCACACGATATCGTTCGATATAACGATAAATTACTCTGGGAGACTCCTAATCGCGTAATTTACCATTTCCACACGATATGTACAGAAAGAAGCTAAGGATTCACTTCCTAGCCCACGATATCGATCGATAAAACGATAAATCTCTCTGATAGACTCGGAATCGCGATATTTACCTTTTCCACACGCTGCGTATAGGAAGAAGCTACGGATTCACTTCCTAGCCCTGGATATCGTTCGATACAACGATAAAATACACTGGGAGTCTCGGAATCGCGTAATTTACCATTTCCACCCGATATGTACCGAATGAAGCTAAGGATTCACTTCCAAGCCCACGATATCGTTCGATATAACGATAAATCAATCTGAGAGACTCGGAATCGCGATATTTACGTTTTCCACACGCTGTGTATCGAAAGAACCTAAGGATTCACTTCATAGCCCTGGATATCGTTCGATGCAACGATAAATTTCACTGGGAGACTCGGAATCGCGTAATTTACCATTTCCACCCGATATGTACCGAAAGAAACTAAGGATTCACTTCCTAGCCCACGATATCGTTCCATACAACGATAAATCACTCAGAGAGACTCGGAATCGCGATATTTACCTTTTCCACACGATATGTACCGAAAGAAGCTAAGGATTCACTTCCAAGCCCACGATATCGTTCGATACAACGATAAATTTCACTGGGAGACTCGGAATCGCGTAATTTACCATTTCCACCCGATATGTACCGAAAGAAGCTAAGGATTCACTTGCTAGCCCACGATAACGTTCGATACAACAATAAATCACTCTGGGAGACTCGGAATCGCGATATTTACCTTTTCCACACGCTGTGTATCGAAAGAAGCTAAGGATTCACTTCCAAGCCCACGATATCGTTCGATATAACGATAAATCACACTGGGAGACTCGGAATCGCGATATTTACCTTTTCCACACGATATGTACCGAAAGAAGCTAAGGATTCACTTCCAAGCCCACGATATCGTTCGATACAACGATAAATTTCACTGGGAGACTCGGAATCGCGTAATTTACCATTTCCACCCGATATGTACCGAAAGAAGCTAAGGATTCACTTGCTAGCCCACGATGACGTTCGATACAACAATAAATCACTCTGGGAGACTCGGAATCGCGATATTTACCTTTTCCACACGCTGTGTATCGAAAGAAGCTAAGGATTCACTTCCTAGCACACGATATCGTTCGATATAACGATAAATTACTCTGGGAGACTCCTAATCGCGTAATTTACCATTTCCACACGATATGTACAGAAAGAAGCTAAGGATTCACTTCCTAGCCCACGATATCGATCGATAAAACGATAAATCTCTCTGGGAGACTCGGAATCGCGATATTTACCTTTTCCACACGCTGCGTATGGGAAGAAGCTACGGATTCACTTCCTAGCCCTGGATATCGTTCGATACAACGATAAATTACACTGGGAGTCTCGGAATCGCGTAATTTACCATTTCCACCCGATATGTACCGAATGAAGCTAAGGATTCACTTCCAAGCCCACGATATCGTTCGATATAACGATAAATCAATCTGAGAGACTCGGAATCGCGATATTTACGTTTTCCACACGCTGTGTATCGAAAGAACCTATGGATTCACTTCATAGCCCTGGATATCGTTCGATGCAACGATAAATTTCACTGGGAGACTCGGAATCGCGTAATTTACCATTTCCACCCGATATGTACCGAAAGAAACTAAGGATTCACTTCCTAGCCCACGATATCGTTCCATACAACGATAAATCAATCTGAGAGACTCGGAATCGCGATATTTACGTTTTCCGCACGCTGTGTATCGAAAGAACCTAAGGATTCACTTCATAGCCCTGGATATCATTCGATACAACGATAAATTTCACTGGGAGACTCGGAATCGCGTAATTTACCATTTCCACACGCTGTGTATCGAAAGAAACTAAGGATTCACTTCCTAGCCCACGATATCGTTCCATACAACGATAAATCACTCAGAGAGACTCGGAATCGCGATATTTACCTTTTCCACACGATATGTACCGAAAGAAGCTAAGGATTCACTTCCAAGCCCACGATATCGTTCGATATAACGATAAATCAATCTGAGAGACTCGGAATCGCGATATTTACGTTTTCCGCACGCTGTGTATCGGAAGAACCTAAGGATTCACTTCATAGCCCTGGATATCGTTCGATACAACGATAAATTTCACTGGGAGACTCGGAATCGCGATATTTACCTTTTCCACGTTATATGTACCGAAAGAAACTAAGGATTCACTTCCTAGCCCACGATATCGTTCGATATAACGATAAATCACTCTGGGAGACTCGGAATCGCGATATTTACCTTTTCCACACGCTGCGTATGGGAAGAAGCTACGGATTCACTTCATAGCCCTGGATATCGTTCGATACAACGATGAATTTCACTGGGAGACTCGGAATCGCGTAATTTACCATTTCCACCCGATATGTACCGAAAGAAGCTAAGGATTCACTCGCTAGCCCACGATAACGTTCGATACAACGATAAATCACTCTGGGAGACTCGGAATCGCGATATTTACCTTTTCCACACGCTTCGTATGGGAAGAAGCTACGGATTCACTTCCTAGCCCTGGATATCGTTCGATACAACGATAAATTACACTGGGAGTCTCGGAATCGCGTAATTTACCATTTCCACCCGATATGTACCGAAAGAAGCTAAGGATTCACTTCCTAGCCCACGATATCGTTCGATATAACGATAAATCACTCTGAGAGACTCGGAATCGCGATATTTACCTTTTCCACACGCTGTGTATCGAAAGAAGCTAAGGATTCACTTCCTAGCACACGATATCGTTCGATATAACGATAAATTACTCTGGGAGACTCCTAATCGCGTAATTTACCATTTCCACACGATATGTACCGAAAGAAGCTAAGGATTCACTTCCTAGCCCACGATATCGATCGATAAAACGATAAATCACTCTGGGAGACTCGGAATCGCGATATTTACCTTTTCCACACGCTGCGTATGGGAAGAAGCTACGGATTCACTTCCTAGCCCTGGATATCGTTCGATACAACGATAAATTTCACTGGGAGACTCGGAATCGCGTAATTTACCATTTCATCCCGATATGTACCGAAAGAAACTAAGGATTCACTTCCTAGCCCACGATATCGTTCCATACAACGATAAATCACTCAGAGAGACTCGGAATCGCGATATTTACCTTTTCCACACGATATGTACCGAAAGAAGCTAAGGATTCACTTCCAAGCCCACGATATCGTTCGATATAACGATAAATCAATCTGAGAGACTCGGAATCGCGATATTTACGTTTTCCGCACGCTGTGTATCGGAAGAACCTAAGGATTCACTTCATAGCCCTGGATATCGTTCGATACAACGATAAATTTCACTGGAAGACTCGGAATCGCGTAATTTACCATTTCCACCCGATATGTACCGAAAGAAACTAAGGATTCACTTCCTAGCCCACGATATCGTTCCAGACAACGATAAATCACTCAGAGAGACTCGGTATCGCGATATTTACCTTTTCCACACGATATGTACCGAAAGAAGCTAAGGATTCACTTCCAAGCCCACGATATCGTTCGATATAACGATAAATCAATCTGAGAGACTCGGAATCGCGATATTTACGTTTTCCACACGCTGTGTATCGAAAGAACCTAAGGATTCACTTCATAGCCCTGGATATCGTTCGATACAACGATAAATTTCACTGGGAGACTCGGAATCGCGATATTTACAATTTCCACACGCTATCTATCGAAAGGAGCTAAGGATTCACTTCCTAGCCCACGATATCGTTCGATATAACGATAAATTACTCTGAGAGACTCGGAATCGGGATATTAACCTTTTCCACACGCTGTGTATCGAAAGAAGGTAAGGATTCACTTCCTAGCCCACGATATCGTTCGATATAACGATAAATTACTCTGAGAGACTCGGAATCGGGATATTAACCTTTTCCACACGCTGTGTATCGATAGAAGCTAAGGATTCACTTCCTAGCCCACGATATCGTACGATATAACGATAAATCAATCTGAGAGACTCGGAATCGCGATATTTACGTTTTCCGCACGCTGTGTATCGAAAGAACCTAAGGATTCACTTCATAGCCCTGGATATCGTTCGATACAACGATAAATTTCACTGGGAGACTCGGAATTGCGTAATTTACCATTTCCACCCAATATGTACCGAAAGAAGCTAAGGATTCACTTGCTAGCCCACGATAACGTTCGATATAACGATAAATTACTCTGGGAGACTCCTAATCGCGTAATTTACCATTTCCACACGATATGTACCGAAAGAAGCTAAGGATTCACTTCCTAGCCCACGATATCGATCGATAAAACGATAAATCACTCTGGGAGACTCGGAATCGCGATATTTACCTTTTCCACACGATGCGTATGGGAAGAAGCTACGGATTCACTTCCTAGCCCTGGATATCGTTCGATACAACGATAAATTACACTGGAAGGCTCGGAATCGCGTAATTTACCATTTCCACCCGATATGTACCGAAAGAAACTAAGGATTCACTTCCTAGCCCACGATATCGTTCCATACAACGATAAATCACTCAGAGAGACTCGGAATCGCGATATTTACCTTTTCCACACGATATGTACCGAAAGAAGCTAAGGATTCACTTCCAAGCCCACGATATCGTTCGATATAACGATAAATCAATCTGGGAGACTCCTAATCGCGTAATTTACCATTTCCACACGATATGTACCGAAAGAAGCTAAGGATTCACTTCCTAGCCCACGATATCGATCGATAAAACGATAAATCACTCTGGGAGACTCGGAATCGCGATATTTACCTTTTCCACACGCTGCGTATGGGAAGAAGCTACGGATTCACTTCCTAGCCCTGGATATCGTTCGATACAACGATAAATTACACTGGAAGACTCGGAATCGCGTAATTTACCATTTCCACCCGATATGTACCGAAAGAAACTAAGGATTTACTTCCTAGCCCACGATATCGTTCCATACAACGATAAATCACTCAGAGAGACTCGGAATCGCGATATTTACCTTTTCCACACGATATGTACCGAAAGAAGCTAAGGATTCACTTGCTAGCCCACGATGACGTTCGATATAACGATAAATCACTCTGAGAGACTCGGAATCGCGATATTTACCTTTTCCACACGCTGTGTATCGAAAGAACCTAAGGATTCACTTCCTAGCCCTGGATATCGTTCGATACAACGATAAATCACTCTGGGAGACTCGGAATCGCGATATTTATCTTTTCCACACGCTGTGTATCGAAAGAAGCTAAGGATTCACTTCCTAGCACACGATATCGTTCGATATAACGATAAATTACTCTGGGAGACTCCTAATCGCGTAATTTACCATTTCCACACGATATGTACCGAAAGAAGCTAAGGATTCACTTCCTAGCCCACGATATCGATCGATAAAACGATAAATCACTCTGGGAGACTCGGAATCGCGATATTTACCTTTTCCACACGCTGCGTATGGGAAGAAGCTACGGATTCACTTCCTAGCCCTGGATATCGTTCGATACAACGATAAATCACTCTGGGAGACTCGGAATCGCGATATTTATCTTTTCCACACGCTGTGTATCGAAAGAAGCTAAGGATTCACTTCCTAGCCCACGATATCGTTCCATACAACGATAAATCACTCAGAGAGACTCGGAATCGCGATATTTACCTTTTCCACACGATATGTACCGAAAGAAGCTAAGGATTCACTTCCAAGCCCACGATATCGTTCGATATAACGATAAATCAATCTGAGAGACTCGGAATCGCGATATTTACGTTTTCCGCACGCTGTGTGTCGAAAGAACCTAAGGATTCACTTCATAGCCCTGGATATCGTTCGATACAACGATAAATTTCACTGGGAGACTCGGAATCGCGTAATTTACCATTTCCACCCGATATGTACCGAAAGAAACTAAGGATTCACTTCCTAGCCCACGATATCGTTCCATACAACGATAAATCACTCAGAGAGACTCGGAATCGCGATATTTACCTTTTCCACACGATATGTACCGAAAGAAGCTAAGGATTCACTTCCAAGCCCACGATATCGTTCGATATAACGATAAATCAATCTGAGAGACTCGGAATCGCGATATTTACGTTTTCCGCACGCTGTGTATCGGAAGAACCTAAGGATTCACTTCATAGCCCTGGATATCGTTCGATACAACGATAAATTTCACTGGGAGACTCGGAATCGCGTAATTTACCATTTCCACCCGATATGTACCGAAAGAAACTAAGGATTCACTTCCTAGCCCACGATATCGTTCCATACAACGATAAATCACTCAGAGAGACTCGGAATCGCGATATTTACCTTTTCCACACGATATGTACCGAAAGAAGCTAAGGATTCACTTCCAAGCCCACGATATCGTTCGATATAACGATAAATCAATCTGGGAGACTCCTAATCGCGTAATTTACCATTTCCACACGATATGTACCGAAAGAAGCTAAGGATTCACTTCCTAGCCCACGATATCGATCGATAAAACGATAAATCACTCTGGGAGACTCGGAATCGCGATATTTACCTTTTCCACACGCTGCGTATGGGAAGAAGCTACGGATTCACTTCCTAGCCCTGGATATCGTTCGATACATCGATAAATTACACTGGAAGACTCGGAATCGCGTAATTTACCATTTCCACCCGATATGTACCGAAAGAAACTAAGGATTCACTTCCTAGCCCACGATATCGTTCGATATAACGATAAATTACTCTGAGAGACTCGGAATCGGGATATTAACCTTTTCCACACGCTGTGTATCGAAAGAAATTAAGGATTCACTTCCTAGCCCACGATATCGTTCGATATAGCGATAAATTACTCTGAGAGACTCGGAATCGGGATATTAACCTTTTCCACACGCTGCGTACCGAAAGAAGCTAAGGATTCACTTCATAGCCCACGATATCGTTCCATACAACGATAAATCACTCAGAGAGACTCGGAATCGCGATATTTACCTTTTCCACACGATATGTACCGAAAGAAGCTAAGGATTCACTTCCAAGCCCACGATATCGTTCGATATAACGATAAATCAATCTGAGAGACTCGGAATCGCGATATTTATGTTTTCCGCACGCTGTGTATCGAAAGAACCTAAGGATTCACTTCATAGCCCTGGATATCGTTCGATACAACGATAAATTTCACTGGGAGACTCGGAATCGCGTAATTTACCATTTCCACCCGATATGTACCGAAAGAAGCTAAGGATTCACTTCATAGCCCACGATATCGTTCCATACAACGATAAATCACTCAGAGAGACTCGGAATCGCGATATTTACCTTTTCCACACGATATGTACAGAAAGAAGCTAAGGATTCACTTCCTAGCCCACGATATCGATCGATAAAACGATAAATCACTCTGGGAGACTCGGAATCGGGATATTTACCTTTTCCACACGCTGCGTATGGGAAGAAGCTACGGATTCACTTCCTAGCCCTGGATATCGTTCGATACAACGATAAATTACACTGGGAGTCTCGGAATCGCGTAATTTACCATTTCCACCCGATATGTACCGAAAGAAACTAAGGATTCACTTCCTAGCCCACGATATCTTTCCATACAACGATAAATCACTCAGAGAGACGCGGAATCGCGATATTTACCTTTTCCACACGATATGTACCGAAAGAAGCTAAGGATTCACTTCCAAGCCCACGATATCGTTCGATATAACGATAAATCAATCTGAGAGACTCGGAATCGCGATATTTACCTTTTCCACACGCTGTGTATCGAAAGAACCTAAGGATTCACTTCAAAGCCCTGGATATCGATCGATACAACGATAAATTTCACTGGGAGACTCGGAATCGCGTAATTTACCATTTCCACCCGATATGTACCGATAGAAACTAAGGATTCACTTCCTAGCCCACGATATCGTTCCATACAACGATAAATCACTCTGGGAGACTCGGAATCGCGATATTTATCTTTTCCACACGATATGTACCGAAAGAAGCTAAGGATTCACTTCCAAGCCCACGATATCGTTCGATATAACGATAAATCAATCTGAGAGACTCGGAATCGCGATATTTACGTTTTCCGCACGCTGTGTATCGGAAGAACCTAAGGATTCACTTCATAGCCCTGGATATCGTTCGATACAACGATAAATTTCACTGGGAGACTCGGAATCGCGTAATTTACCATTTCCACCCGATATGTACCGAAAGAAACTAAGGATTCACTTCCTAGCCCACGATATCGTTCCATACAACGATAAATCACTCAGAGAGACTCGGTATCGCGATATTTACCTTTTCCACACGATATGTACCGAAAGAAACTAAGGATTCACTTCCTAGCCCACGATATCGTTCGATATAACGATAAATTACTCTGAGAGACTCGGAATCGGGATATTAACCTTTTCCACACGCTGTGTATCGAAAGAAATTAAGGATTCACTTCCTAGCCCACGATATCGTTCGATATAGCGATAAATTACTCTGAGAGACTCGGAATCGGGATATTAACCTTTTCCACACGCTGCGTACCGAAAGAAGCTAAGGATTCACTTCATAGCCCACGATATCGTTCCATACAACGATAAATCACTCAGAGAGACTCGGAATCGCGATATTTACCTTTTCCACACGATATGTACCGAAAGAAGCTAAGGATTCACTTCCAAGCCCACGATATCGTTCGATATAACGATAAATCAATCTGAGAGACTCGGAATCGCGATATTTATGTTTTCCGCACGCTGTGTATCGAAAGAACCTAAGGATTCACTTCATAGCCCTGGATATCGTTCGATACAACGATAAATTTCACTGGGAGACTCGGAATCGCGTAATTTACCATTTCCACCCGATATGTACCGAAAGAAGCTAAGGATTCACTTGCTAGCCCACGATAACGTTCGATACAACGATAAATCACTCTGGGAGACGCGGAATCGCGATATTTACCTTTTCCACACGCTGCGTATGGGAAGAAGCTACGGATTCACTTCCTAGCCCACGATATCGTTCGATATAACGATAAATTACTCTGAGAGACTCGGAATCGGGATATTAACCTTTTCCACACGCTGTGTACCGAAAGAAGCTAAGGATTCACTTCCAAGCCCACGATATCGTTCGATATAACGATAAATCACTCTGGGAGACTCGGAATCGCGATATTTACCTTTTCCACACGCTGTGTATCGATAGAAGCTAAGGATTCACTTCCTAGCCCTCGATGTCGTTCGATATAACGATAAATCACTCTGGGAGACTCGGAATCGCGATATTTACCTTTTCCACACGCTGCGTATGGGAAGAAGCTACGGATTCACTTCCTAGCCCTGGATATCGTTCGATACAACGATAAATTACACTGGGAGTCTCGGAATCGCGTAATTTACCATTTCCACCCGATATGTACCGAAAGAAGCTAAGGATTCACTTCCTAGCCCACGATATCGTTCGATATAACGATAAATCACTCTGAGAGACTCGGAATCGCGATATTTACCTTTTCCACACGCTGTGTATCGAAAGAAGCTAAGGATTCACTTCCTAGCACACGATATCGTTCGATATAACGATAAATTACTCTGGGAGACTCCTAATCGCGTAATTTACCATTTCCACACGATATGTACAGAAAGAAGCTAAGGATTCACTTCCTAGCCCACGATATCGATCGATAAAACGATAAATCACTCTGGGAGACTCGGAATCGGGATATTTACCTTTTCCACACGCTGCGTATGGGAAGAAGCTACGGATTCACTTCCTAGCCCTGGATATCGTTCGATACAACGATAAATTACACTGGGAGTCTCGGAATCGCGTAATTTACCATTTCCACCCGATATGTACCGAAAGAAACTAAGGATTCACTTCCTAGCCCACGATATCGTTCCATACAACGATAAATCACTCAGAGAGACGCGGAATCGCGATATTTACCTTTTCCACACGATATGTACCGAAAGAAGCTAAGGATTCACTTCCAAGCCCACGATATCGTTCGATATAACGATAAATCAATCTGAGAGACTCGGAATCGCGATATTTACCTTTTCCACACGCTGTGTATCGAAAGAACCTAAGGATTCACTTCAAAGCCCTGGATATCGATCGATACAACGATAAATTTCACTGGGAGACTCGGAATCGCGTAATTTACCATTTCCACCCGATATGTACCGATAGAAACTAAGGATTCACTTCCTAGCCCACGATATCGTTCCATACAACGATAAATCACTCTGGGAGACTCGGAATCGCGATATTTATCTTTTCCACACGATATGTACCGAAAGAAGCTAAGGATTCACTTCCAAGCCCACGATATCGTTCGATATAACGATAAATCAATCTGAGAGACTCGGAATCGCGATATTTACGTTTTCCGCACGCTGTGTATCGGAAGAACCTAAGGATTCACTTCATAGCCCTGGATATCGTTCGATACAACGATAAATTTCACTGGGAGACTCGGAATCGCGTAATTTACCATTTCCACCCGATATGTACCGAAAGAAACTAAGGATTCACTTCCTAGCCCACGATATCGTTCCATACAACGATAAATCACTCAGAGAGACTCGGTATCGCGATATTTACCTTTTCCACACGATATGTACCGAAAGAAACTAAGGATTCACTTCCTAGCCCACGATATCGTTCGATATAACGATAAATTACTCTGAGAGACTCGGAATCGGGATATTAACCTTTTCCACACGCTGTGTATCGAAAGAAATTAAGGATTCACTTCCTAGCCCACGATATCGTTCGATATAGCGATAAATTACTCTGAGAGACTCGGAATCGGGATATTAACCTTTTCCACACGCTGTGTACCGAAAGAAGCTAAGGATTCACTTCATAGCCCACGATATCGTTCCATACAACGATAAATCACTCAGAGAGACTCGGAATCGCGATATTTACCTTTTCCACACGATATGTACCGAAAGAAGCTAAGGATTCACTTCCAAGCCCACGATATCGTTCGATATAACGATAAATCAATCTGAGAGACTCGGAATCGCGATATTTATGTTTTCCGCACGCTGTGTATCGAAAGAACCTAAGGATTCACTTCATAGCCCTGGATATCGTTCGATACAACGATAAATTTCACTGGGAGACTCGGAATCGCGTAATTTACCATTTCCACCCGATATGTACCGAAAGAAGCTAAGGATTCACTTGCTAGCCCACGATAACGTTCGATACAACGATAAATCACTCTGGGAGACGCGGAATCGCGATGTTTACCTTTTCCACACGCTGCGTATGGGAAGAAGCTACGGATTCACTTCCTAGCCCACGATATCGTTCGATATAACGATAAATTACTCTGAGAGACTCGGAATCGGGATATTAACCTTTTCCACACGCTGTGTACCGAAAGAAGCTAAGGATTCACTTCCAAGCCCACGATATCGTTCGATATAACGATAAATCACTCTGGGAGACTCGGAATCGCGATATTTACCTTTTCCACACGCTGTGTATCGATAGAAGCTAAGGATTCACTTCCTAGCCCTCGATGTCGTTCGATATAACGATAAATCACTCTGGGAGACTCGGAATCGCGATATTTACCTTTTCCACACGCTGCGTATGGGAAGAAGCTACGGATTCACTTCCTAGCCCTGGATATCGTTCGATACAACGATAAATTACACTGGGAGTCTCGGAATCGCGTAATTTACCATTTCCACCCGATATGTACCGAAAGAAGCTAAGGATTCACTTCCTAGCCCACGATATCGTTCGATATAACGATAAATCACTCTGAGAGACTCGGAATCGCGATATTTACCTTTTCCACACGCTGTGTATCGAAAGAAGCTAAGGATTCACTTCCTAGCACACGATATCGTTCGATATAACGATAAATTACTCTGGGAGACTCCTAATCGCGTAATTTACCATTTCCACACGATATGTACAGAAAGAAGCTAAGGATTCACTTCCTAGCCCACGATATCGATCGATAAAACGATAAATCACTCTGGGAGACTCGGAATCGGGATATTTACCTTTTCCACACGCTGCGTATGGGAAGAAGCTACGGATTCACTTCCTAGCCCTGGATATCGTTCGATACAACGATAAATTACACTGGGAGTCTCGGAATCGCGTAATTTACCATTTCCACCCGATATGTACCGAAAGAAACTAAGGATTCACTTCCTAGCCCACGATATCGTTCCATACAACGATAAATCACTCAGAGAGACGCTGAATCGCGATATTTACCTTTTCCACACGATATGTACCGAAAGAAGCTAAGGATTCACTTCCAAGCCCACGATATCGTTCGATATAACGATAAATCAATCTGAGAGACTCGGAATCGCGATATTTACCTTTTCCACACGCTGTGTATCGAAAGAACCTAAGGATTCACTTCAAAGCCCTGGATATCGTTCGATACAACGATAAATTTCACTGGGAGACTCGGAATCGCGTAATTTACCATTTCCACCCGATATGTACCGATAGAAACTAAGGATTCACTTCCTAGCCCACGATATCGTTCCATACAACGATAAATCACTCTGGGAGACTCGGAATCGCGATATTTATCTTTTCCACACGATATGTACCGAAAGAAGCTAAGGATTCACTTCCAAGCCCACGATATCGTTCGATATAACGATAAATCAATCTGAGAGACTCGGAATCGCGATATTTACGTTTTCCGCACGCTGTGTATCGGAAGAACCTAAGGATTCACTTCATAGCCCTGGATATCGTTCGATACAACGATAAATTTCACTGGGAGACTCGGAATCGCGTAATTTACCATTTCCACCCGATATGTACCGAAAGAAACTAAGGATTCACTTCCTAGCCCACGATATCGTTCCATACAACGATAAATCACTCAGAGAGACTCGGTATCGCGATATTTACCTTTTCCACACGATATGTACCGAAAGAAGCTAAGGATTCACTTCCAAGCCCACGATATCGTTCCATACAACGATAAATCACTCAGAGAGACTCGGAATCGCGATATTTACCTTTTCCACACGATATGTACCGAAAGAAGCTAAGGATTCACTTCCAAGCCCACGATATCGTTCGATATAACGATAAATCAATCTGAGAGACTCGGAATCGCGATATTTACGTTTTCCGCACGCTGTGTATCGGAAGAACCTAAGGATTCACTTCATAGCCCTGGATATCGTTCGATACAACGATAAATTTCACTGGGAGACTCGGAATCGCGTAATTTACCATTTCCACCCGATATGTACCGAAAGAAACTAAGGATTCACTTCCTAGCCCACGATATCGTTCCATACAACGATAAATCACTCAGAGAGACTCGGTATCGCGATATTTACCTTTTCCACACGATATGTACCGAAAGAAGCTAAGGATTCACTTCCAAGCCCACGATATCGTTCGATATAACGATAAATCAATCTGAGAGACTCGGAATCGCGATATTTACGTTTTCCACACGCTGTGTATCGAAAGAACCTAAGGATTCACTTCATAGCCCTGGATATCGTTCGATACAACGATAAATTTCACTGGGAGACTCGGAATTGCGTAATTTACCATTTCCACCCGATATGTACCGAAAGAAGCTAAGGATTCACTTGCTAGCCCACGATAACGTTCGATATAACGATAAATTACTCTGGGAGACTCCTAATCGCGTAATTTACCATTTCCACACGATATTTACCGAAAGAAGCTAAGGATTCACTTCCTAGCCCACGATATCGATCGATAAAACGATAAATCACTGTGGGAGACTGGGAATCGCGATATTTACATTTTCCACACGCTGCGTATGGGAAGAAGCTACGGATTCACTTCCTAGCCCTGGATATCGTTCGATACAACGATAAATTACACTGGAAGACTCGGAATCGCGTAATTTACCATTTCCACCCGATATGTACCGAAAGAAACTAAGGATTCACTTCCTAGCCCACGATATCGTTCCATACAACGATAAATCACTCAGAGAGACTCGGAATCGCGATATTTACCTTTTCCACACGATATGTACCGAAAGAAGCTAAGGATTCACTTCCAAGCCCACGATATCGTTCGATATAACGATAAATCAATCTGGGAGACTCCTAATCGCGTAATTTACCATTTCCACACGATATGTACCGAAAGAAGCTAAGGATTCACTTCCTAGCCCACGATATCGATCGATAAAACGATAAATCACTCTGGGAGACTCGGAATCGCGATATTTACCTTTTCCACACGCTGCGTATGGGAAGAAGCTACGGATTCACTTCCTAGCCCTGGATATCGTTCGATACAACGATAAATTACACTGGAAGACTGGGAATCGCGTAATTTACCATTTCCACCCGATATGTACCGAAAGAAACTAAGGATTCACTTCCTAGCCCACGATATCGTTCCATACAACGATAAATCACTCAGAGAGACTCGGAATCGCGATATTTACCTTTTCCACACGATATGTACCGAAAGAAGCTAAGGATTCACTTCCAAGCCCACGATATCGTTCGATATAACGATAAATCAATCTGAGAGACTCGGAATCGCGATATTTACGTTTTCCGCACGCTGTGTATCGAAAGAACCTAAGGATTCACTTCATAGCCCTGGATATCGTTCGATACAACGATAAATTTCACTGGGAGACTCGGAATCGCGTAATTTACCATTTCCACCCGATATGTACCGAAAGAAGCTAAGGATTCCCTTGCTAGCCCACGATAACGTTCGATACAACGATAAATCACTCTGGGAGACTCGGAATCGCGATATTTACCTTTTCCACACGCTGCGTATGGGAAGAAGCTACGGATTCACTTCCTAGCCCACGATATCGATCCATACAACGATAAATCACTCAGAGAGACTCGGAATCGCGATATTTACCTTTTCCACACGCTGTG
Organism: Nomada fucata; assembly: GCA_948146005.1. NCBI lineage: Eukaryota > Metazoa > Arthropoda > Insecta > Hymenoptera > Apidae > Nomada > Nomada fucata. The sequence goes on along the minus strand of OX411282.1, from coordinate 16,743,093 downwards.
TATCGAAAGAACCTAAGGATTCACTTCATAGCCCTGGATATCGTTCGATACAACGATAAATTTCACTGGGAGACTCGGAATCGCGTAATTAACCATTTCCACCCGATATGTACCGAAAGAAACTAAGGATTCACTTCCTAGCCCACGATATCGTTCCATACAACGATAAATCACTCAGAGAGACTCGGAATCGCGATATTTACCTTTTCCACACGATATGTACCGAAAGAAGCTAAGGATTCACTTCCAAGCCCACGATATCGTTCGATATAACGATAAATCAATCTGAGAGACTCGGAATCGCGATATTTACGTTTTCCGCACGCTGTGTATCGGAAGAACCTAAGGATTCACTTCATAGCCCTGGATATCGTTCGATACAACGATAAATTTCACTGGGAGACTCGGAATCGCGTAATTTACCATTTCCACCCGATATGTACCGAAAGAAACTAAGGATTCACTTCCTAGCCCACGATATCGTTCCATACAACGATAAATCACTCAGAGAGACTCGGTATCGCGATATTTACCTTTTCCACACGATATGTACCGAAAGAAGCTAAGGATTCACTTCCAAGCCCACGATATCGTTCGATATAACGATAAATCAATCTGAGAGACTCGGAATCGCGATATTTACGTTTTCCACACGCTGTGTATCGAAAGAACCTAAGGATTCACTTCATAGCCCTGGATATCGTTCGATACAACGATAAATTTCACTGGGAGACTCGGAATCGCGATATTTACAATTTCCACAATCTATCTATCGAAAGGAGCTAAGGATTCACTTCCTAGCCCACGATATCGTTCGATATAACGATAAATTACTCTGAGAGACTCGGAATCGGGATATTAACTTTTTCCACACGCTGTGTATCGAAAGAAGGTATGGATTCACTTCCTAGCCCACGATATCGTTCGATATAACGATAAATTACTCTGAGAGACTCGGAATCGGGATATTAACCTTTCACACACGCTGTGTATCGATAGAAGCTAAGGATTCACTTAATAGCCCACGATATCGTTCGATATAACGATAAATCAATCTGAGAGACTCGGAATCGCGATATTTACGTTTTCCGCACGCTGTGTATCGAAAGAACCTAAGGATTCACTTCATACCCCTGGATATCGTTCGATACAACGATAAATTTCACTGGGAGACTCGGAATTGCGTAATTTACCATTTCCACCCGATATTTACCGAAAGAAGCTAAGGATTCACTTGCTAGCCCACGATAACGTTCGATATAACGATAAATTACTCTGGGAGACTCCTAATCGCGTAATTTACCATTTCCACACGATATGTACCGAAAGAAACTAAGGATTCACTTAATAGCCCACGATATCGTTCCATACAACGATAAATCACTCAGAGAGACTCGGAATCGCGATATTTACCTTTTCCACACGATATGTACCGAAAGAAGCTAAGGATTCACTTCCAAGCCCACGATATCGTTCGATATAACGATAAATCAATCTGAGAGATTCGGAATCGCGATATTTACGTTTTCCGCACGCTGTGTATCGGAAGAACCTAAGGATTCACTTCATAGCCCTGGATATCGTTCGATACAACGATAAATTTCACTGGGAGACTCGGAATCGCGTAATTTACCATTTCCACCCGATATGTACCGAAAGAAACTAAGGATTCACTTCCTAGCCCACGATATCGTTCCATACAACGATAAATCACTCAGAGAGACTCGGTATCGCGATATTTACCTTTTCCACACGATATGTACCGAAAGAAGCTAAGGATTCACTTCCAAGCCCACGATATCGTTCGATATAACGATAAATCAATCTGAGAGACTCGGAATCGCGATATTTACGTTTTCCACACGCTGTGTATCGAAAGAACCTAAGGATTCACTTCATAGCCCTGGATATCGTTCGATACAACGATAAATTTCACTGGGAGACTCGGAATCGCGTAATTTACCATTTCCACCCGATATGTACCGAAAGAAACTAAGGATTCACTTCCTAGCCCACGATATCGTTCCATACAACGATAAATCACTCAGAGAGACTCGGTATCGCGATATTTACCTTTTCCACACGATATGTACCGAAAGAAGCTAAGGATTCACTTCCAAGCCCACGATATCGTTCGATATAACGATAAATCAATCTGAGAGACTCGGAATCGCGATATTTACGTTTTCCACACGCTGTGTATCGAAAGAACCTAAGGATTCACTTCATAGCCCTGGATATCGTTCGATACAACGATAAATTTCACTGGGAGACTCGGAATTGCGTAATTTACCATTTCCACCCGATATTTACCGAAAGAAGCTAAGGATTCACTTGCTAGCCCACGATATCGTTCCATACAACGATAAATCACTCAGAGAGACTCGGAATCGCGATATTTACCTTTTCCACACGATATGTACCGAAAGAAGCTAAGGATTCACTTCCTAGCCCACGATATCGTTCCATACAACGATAAATCACTCAGAGAGACTCGGAATCGCGATATTTACCTTTTCCACACGATATGTACCGAAAGAAGCTAAGGATTCACTTCCAAGCCCACGATATCGTTCGATATAACGATAAATCAATCTGAGAGATTCGGAATCGCGATATTTACGTTTTCCGCACGCTGTGTATCGGAAGAACCTAAGGATTCACTTCATAGCCCTGGATATCGTTCGATACAACGATAAATTTCACTGGGAGACTCGGAATCGCGATATTTACAATTTCCACACGCTATCTATCGAAAGGAGCTAAGGATTCACTTCCTAGCCCACGATATCGTTCGATATAACGATAAATTACTCTGAGAGACTCGGAATCGGGATATTAACCTTTTCCACACGCTGTGTATCGAAAGAAGGTAAGGATTCGCTTCCTAGCCCACGATATCGTTCGATATAACGATAAATTACTCTGAGAGACTCGGAATCGGGATATTAACCTTTTCCACACGCTGTGTACCGAAAGAAGCTAAGGATTCACTTGCTAGCCCACGATAACGTTCGATATAACGATAAATTACTCTGGGAGACTCCTAATCGCGTAATTTACCATTTCCACACGATATGTACCGAAAGAAGCTAAGGATTCACTTCCTAGCCCACGATATCGATCGATAAAACGATAAAACACTCTGGGAGACTCGGAATCGCGATATTTACCTTTTCCACACGCTGCGTATGGGAAGAAGCTACGGATTCACTTCCAAGCCCACGATATCGTTCGATATAACGATAAATCAATCTGGGAGACTCCTAATCGCGTAATTTACCATTTCCACACGATATGTACCGAAAGAAGCTAAGGATTCACTTCCTAGCCCACGATATCGATCGATAAAACGATAAATCACTCTGGGAGACTCGGAATCGCGATATTTACCTTTTCCACACGCTGCGTATGGGAAGAAGCTACGGATTCACTTCCTAGCCCTGGATATCGTTCGATACAACGATAAATTACACTGGAAGACTCGGAATCGCGTAATTTACCATTTCCACCCGATATGTACCGAAAGAAACTACGGATTCACTTCCTAGCCCACGATATCGTTCCATACAACGATAAATCACTCAGAGAGACTCGGAATCGCGATATTTACCTTTTCCACACGATATGTACCGAAAGAAGCTAAGGATTCACTTCCAATCCCACGATATCGTTCGATATAACGATAATTCAATCTGAGAGACTCGGAATCGCGATATTTACGTTTTCCGCACGCTGTGTATCGGAAGAACCTAAGGATTCACTTCATAGCCCTGGATATCGTTCGATACAACGATAAATTTCACTGGGAGACTCGGAATCGCGTAATTTACCATTTCCACCCGATATGTACCGAAAGAAACTAAGGATTCACTTCCTAGCCCACGATATCGTTCCATACAACGATAAATCACTCAGAGAGACTCGGTATCGCGATATTTACCTTTTCCACACGATATGTACCGAAAGAAGCTAAGGATTCACTTCCTAGCCCACGATATCGATCGATAAAACGATAAATCACTCTGGGAGACTCGGAATCGCGATATTTACCTTTTCCACACGCTGCGTATGGGAAGAAGCTACGGATTCACTTCCTAGCCTTGGATATCGTTCGATACAACGATAAATTACACTGGAAGACTCGGAATCGCGTAATTTACCATTTCCACCCGATATGTACCGAAAGAAACTAAGGATTCACTTCCTAGCCCACGATATCGATCGATAAAACGATAAATCACTCTGGGAGACTCGGAATCGCGTAATTTACCATTTCCACCCGATATGTACCGAAAGAAACTAAGGATTCACTTCCTAGCCCACGATATCGTTCCATACAACGATAAATCACTCAGAGAGACTCGGAATCGCGATATTTACCTTTCCCTCACGATATGTACCGAAAGAAGCTAAGGATTCACTTCCAAGCCCACGATATCGTTCGATATAACGATAAATCACTCTGGGAGACTCGGAATCGCGATATTTACCTTTTCCACACGCTGTGTATCGAAAGTAGCTAAGGATTCACTTCCTAGCACACGATATCGTTCGATATAACGATAAATTACTCTGGGAGACTCCTAATCGCGTAATTTACCATTTCCACACGATATGTACAGAAAGAAGCTAAGGATTCACTTCCTAGCCCACGATATCGATCGATAAAACGATAAATCAATCTGAGAGACTCGGAATCGCGATATTTACGTTTTCCGCACGCTGTGTATCGGAAGAACCTAAGGATTCACTTCATAGCCCTGGATATCGTTCGATACAACGATAAATTTCACTGGGAGACTCGGAATCGCGTAATTTACCATTTCCACCCGATATGTACCGAAAGAAACTAAGGATTCACTTCCTAGCCCACGATATCGTTCCATACAACGATAAATCACTCAGAGAGACTCGGAATCGCGATATTTACCTTTTCCACACGATATGTACCGAAAGAAGCTAAGGATTCACTTCCAAGCCCACGATATCGTTCGATATAACGATAAATCAATCTGAGAGACTCGGAATCGCGATATTTACGTTTTCCGCACGCTGTGTATCGGAAGAACCTAAGGATTCACTTCATAGCCCTGGATATCGTTCGATACAACGATAAATTTCACTGGGAGACTCGGAATCGCGTAATTTACCATTTCCACCCGATATGTACCGAAAGAAACTAAGGATTCACTTCCTAGCCCACGATATCGTTCCATACAACGATAAATCACTCAGAGAGACTCGGTATCGCGATATTTACCTTTTCCACACGATATGTACCGAAAGAAGCTAAGGATTCACTTCCAAGCCCACGATATCGTTCGATATAACGATAAATCAATCTGAGAGACTCGGAATCGCGATATTTACGTTTTCCACACGCTGTGTATCGAAAGAACCTAAGGATTCACTTCATAGCCCTGGATATCGTTCGATACAACGATAAATTTCACTGGGAGACTCGGAATCGCGATATTTACAATTTCCACACGCTATCTATCGAAAGGAGCTAAGGATTCACTTCCTAGCCCAAGATATCGTTCGATATAACGATAAATTACTCTGAGAGACTTGGAATCGGGATATTAACCTTTTCCACACGCTGTGTATCGAAAGAAGGTAAGGATTCACTTCCTAGCCCACGATATCGTTCGAAATAACGATAAATTACTCTGAGAGACTCGGAATCGGGATATTAACCTTTTCCACACGCTGTGTATCGATAGAAGCTAAGGATTCACTTCCTAGCCCACGATATCGTTCGATATAACGATAAATCAATCTGAGAGACTCGGAATCGCGATATTTACGTTTTCCGCACGCTGTGTATCGAAAGAACCTAAGGATTCACTTCATAGCCCTGGATATCGTTCGATACAACGATAAATTTCACTGGGAGACTCGGAATTGCGTAATTTACCATTTCCACCCGATATGTACCGAAAGAAGCTAAGGATTCACTTGCTAGCCCACGATAACGTTCGATATAACGATAAATTACTCTGGGAGACTCCTAATCGCGTAATTTACCATTTCCACACGATATGTACCGAAAGAAGCTAAGGATTCACTTCCTAGCCCACGATATCGATCGATAAAACGATAAATCACTCTGGGAGACTCGGAATCGCGATATTTACCTTTTCCACACGCTGCGTATGGGAAGAAGCTACGGATTCACTTCCTAGCCCTGGATATCGTTCGATACAACGATAAATTACACTGGAAGACTCGGAATCGCGTAATTTACCATTTCCACCCGATATGTACCGAAAGAAACTAAGGATTCACTTCCTAGCCCACGATATCGTTCCATACAACGATAAATCACTCAGAGAGACTCGGAATCGCGATATTTACCTTTTCCACACGATATGTACCGAAAGAAGCTAAGGATTCACTTCCAAGCCCACGATATCGTTCGATATAACGATAAATCAATCTGGGAGACTCCTAAATGCGTAATTTACCATTTCCACACGATATGTACCGAAAGAAGCTAAGGATTCACTTCCTAGCCGACGATATCGATCGATAAAACGATAAATCACTCTGGGAGACTCGGAATCGCGATATTTACCTTTTCCACACGCTGCGTATGGGAAGAAGCTACGGATTCACTTCCTAGCCCTGGATATCGTTCGATACAACGATAAATTACACTGGAAGACTCGGAATCGCGTAATTTACCATTTCCACCCGATATGTACCGAAAGAAACTAAGGATTCACTTCCTAGCCCACGATATCGTTCCATACAACGATAAATCACTCTGGGAGACTCGGAATCGCGATATTTACCTTTTCCACACGCTGCGTATGGGAAGAAGCTACGGATTCACTTCCTAGCCCTGGATATCGTTCGATACAACGATAAATTACACTGGGAGTCTCGGAATCGCGTAATTTACCATTTCCACCCGATATGTACCGAAAGAAGCTAAGGATTCACTTCCAAGCCCACGATATCGTTCGATATAACGATAAATCACTCTGGGAGACTCGGAATCGCGATATTTACCTTTTCCACATGCTGCGTATGGGAAGAAGCTACGGATTCACTTCCTAGCCCTGGATATCGTTCGATACAACGATAAATTACACTGGGAGTCTCGGAATCGCGTAATTTACCATTTCCACCCGATATGTACCGAATGAAGCTAAGGATTCACTTCCAAGCCCACGATATCGTTCGATATAACGATAAATCACTCTGGGAGACTCGGAATCGCGATATTTACGTTTTCCACACGCTGTGTATCGAAAGAACCTAAGGATTCACTTCATAGCCCTGGATATCGTTCGATACAACGATAAATTTCACTGGGAGACTCGGAATCGCGATATTTACAATTTCCACACGCTATCTATCGAAAGGAGCTAAGGATTCACTTCCTAGCCCACGATATCGTTCGATATAACGATAAATTACTCTGAGAGACTTGGAATCGGGATATTAACCTTTTCCACACGCTGTGTATCGAAAGAAGGTAAGGATTCACTTCCTAGCCCACGATATCGTTCGATATAACGATAAATTACTCTGAGAGACTCGGAATCGGGATATTAACCTTTTCCACACGCTGTGTATCGATAGAAGCTAAGGATTCACTTCCTAGCCCACGATATCGTTCGATATAACGATAAATCAATCTGAGAGACTCGGAATCGCGATATTTACGTTTTCCGCACGCTGTGTATCGAAAGAACCTAAGGATTCACTTCATAGCCCTGGATATCGTTCGATACAACGATAAATTTCACTGGGAGACTCGGAATTGCGTAATTTACCATTTCCACCCGATATGTACCGAAAGAAGCTAAGGATTCACTTGCTAGCCCACGATAACGTTCGATATAACGATAAATTACTCTGGGAGACTCCTAATCGCGTAATTTACCATTTCCACACGATATGTACCGAAAGAAGCTAAGGATTCACTTCCTAGCCCACGATATCGATCGATAAAACGATAAATCACTCTGGGAGACTCGGAATCGCGATATTTACCTTTTCCACACGCTGCGTATGGGAAGAAGCTACGGATTCACTTCCTAGCCCTGGATATCGTTCGATACAACGATAAATTACACTGGAAGACTCGGAATCGCGTAATTTACCATTTCCACCCGATATGTACCGAAAGAAACTAAGGATTCACTTCCAAGCCCACGATATCGTTCGATATAACGATAAATCAATCTGGGAGACTCCTAATCGCGTAATTTACCATTTCCACACGATATGTACCGAAAGAAGCTAAGGATTCACTTCCTAGCCCACGATATCGATCGATAAATCGATAAATCACTCTGGGAGACTCGGAATCGCGATATTTACCTTTTCCACACGCTGCGTATGGGAAGAAGCTACGGATTCACTTCCTAGCCCTGGATATCGTTCGATACAACGATAAATTACACTGGAAGACTCGGAATCGCGTAATTTACCATTTCCACCCGATATGTACCGAAAGAAACTAAGGATTCACTTCCTAGCCCACGATATCGTTCCATACAACGATAAATCACTCTGGGAGACTCGGAATCGCGATATTTACCTTTTCCACCCGCTGCGTATGGGAAGAAGCTACGGATTCACTTCCTAGCCCTGGATATCGTTCGATACAACGATAAATTACACTGGGAGTCTCGGAATCGCGTAATTTACCATTTCCACCCGATATGTACCGAATGAAGCTAAGGATTCACTTCCAAGCCCACGATATCGTTCGATATAACGATAAATCAATCTGAGAGACTCGGAATCGCGATATTTACCTTTTCCACACGATATGTACCGAAAGAAGCTAAGGATTCACTTCCAAGCCCACGATATCGTTCGATATAACGATAAATCAATCTGAGAGACTCGGGATCGCGATATTTACGTTTTCCGCACGTTGTGTATCGGAAGAACCTAAGGATTCACTTCATAGCCCTGGATATCGTTCGATACAACGATAAATTTCACTGGGAGACTCGGAATCGCGTAATTTACCATTTCCACCCGATATGTACCGAAAGAAACTAAGGATTCACTTCCTAGCCCACGATATCGTTCCATACAACGATAAATCACTCAGAGAGACTCGGAATCGCGATATTTACCTTTTCCACACGATATGTACCGAAAGAAGCTAAGGATTCACTTCCAAGCCCACGATATATTTCGATATAACGATAAATCAATCTGAGAGACTCGGAATCGCGATATTTACGTTTTCCGCACGCTGTGTATCGGAAGAACCTAAGGATTCACTTCATAGCCCTGGATATCGTTCGATACAACGATAAATTTCACTGGGAGACTCGGAATCGCGTAATTTACCATTTCCACCCGATATGTACCGAAAGAAACTAAGGATTCACTTCCTAGCCCACGATATCGTTCCATACAACGATAAATCACTCAGAGAGACTCGGAATCGCGATATTTACCTTTCCCTCACGATATGTACCGAAAGAAGCTAAGGATTCACTTCCAAGATCACGATATCGTTCGATATAACGATAAATCACTCTGGGAGACTCGGAATCGCGATATTTACCTTTTCCACACGCTGTGTATCGAAAGTAGCTAAGGATTCACATCCTAGCACACGATATCGTTCGATATAACGATAAATTACTCTGGGAGACTCCTAATCGCGTAATTTACCATTTCCACACGATATGTACAGAAAGAAGCTAAGGATTCACTTCCTAGCCCACGATATCGATCGATAAAACGATAAATCACTCTGGGAGACTCGGAATCGCGATATTTACCTTTTCCACACGCTGCGTATGGGAAGAAGCTACGGATTCACTTCCTAGCCCTGGATATCGTTCGATACAACGATAAATTACACTGGAAGACTCGGAATCGCGTAATTTACCATTTCCACCCGATATGTACCGAAAGAAACTACGGATTCACTTCCAAGCCCACGATATCGTTCCATACAACGATAAATCACTCAGAGAGACTCGGAATCGCGATATTTACCTTTCCCTCACGATATGTACCGAAAGAAGCTAAGGATTCACTTCCAAGCCCACGATATCGTTCGATATAACGATAAATCACTCTGGGAGACTCGGAATCGCGATATTTACCTTTTCCACACGCTGTGTATCGACAGTAGCTAAGGATTCACTTCCTAGCACACGATATCGTTCGATATAACGATAAATTACTCTGGGAGACTCCTAATCGCGTAATTTACCATTTCCACACGATATGTACAGAAAGAAGCTAAGGATTCACTTCCTAGCCCACGATATCGTTCGATATAACGCTAAATCACTCTGAGAGACTCGGAATCGCGATATTTACCTTTTCCACACGCTGTGTATCGAAAGAAGCTAAGGATTCACTTCCTAGCACACGATATCGTTCGATATAACGATAAATTACTCTGGGAGACTCCTAATCGCGTAATTTACCATTTCCACACGATATGTACCGAAAGAAGCTAAGGATTCACTTCCTAGCCCACGATATCGATCGATAAAACGATAAATCACTCTGGGAGACTCGGAATCGCGATATTTACCTTTTCCACACGCTGCGTATGGGAAGAAGCTACGGATTCACTTCCTAGCCCTGGATATCGTTCGATACAACGATAAATTTCACTGGGAGACTCGGAATCGCGTAATTTACCATTTCCACCCGATATGTACCGAAAGAAACTAAGGATTCACTTCCTAGCCCACGATATCGTTCCATACAACGATAAATCACTCAGAGAGACTCGGAATCGCGATATTTACCTTTTCCACACGATATGTACCGAAAGAAGCTAAGGATTCACTTCCAAGCCCACGATATCGTTCGATATAACGATAAATCAATCTGAGAGACTCGGAATCGCGATATTTACGTTTTCCGCACGCTGTGTATCGGAAGAACCTAAGGATTCACTTCATAGCCCTGGATATCGTTCGATACAACGATAAATTTCACTGGAAGACTCGGAATCGCGTAATTTACCATTTCCACCCGATATGTACCGAAAGAAACTAAGGATTCACTTCCTAGCCCACGATATCGTTCCATACAACGATAAATCACTCAGAGAGACTCGGAATCGCGATATTTACCTTTTCCACACGATATGTACCGAAAGAAACTAAGGATTCACTTCCTAGCCCACGATATCGTTCCATACAACGATAAATCACTCAGAGAGACTCGGAATCGCGATATTTACCTTTTCCACACGATATGTACCGAAAGAAGCTAAGGATTCACTTCCAAGCCCACGATATCGTTCGATACAACGATAAATTTCACTGGGAGACTCGGAATTGCGTAATTTACCATTTCCACCCGATATTTACCGAAAGAAGCTAAGGATTCACTTGCTAGCCCACGATATCGTTCCATACAACGATAAATCACTCAGAGAGACTCGGAATCGCGATATTTACCTTTTCCACACGATATGTACCGAAAGAAGCTAAGGATTCACTTCCTAGCCCACGATATCGTTCCATACAACGATAAATCACTCAGAGAGACTCGGAATCGCGATATTTACCTTTTCCACACGATATGTACCGAAAGAAGCTAAGGATTCACTTCCAAGCCCACGATATCGTTCGATATAACGATAAATCAATCTGAGAGATTCGGAATCGCGATATTTACGTTTTCCGCACGCTGTGTATCGGAAGAACCTAAGGATTCACTTCATAGCCCTGGATATCGTTCGATACAACGATAAATTTCACTGGGAGACTCGGAATCGCGATATTTACAATTTCCACACGCTATCTATCGAAAGGAGCTAAGGATTCACTTCCTAGCCCACGATATCGTTCGATATAACGATAAATTACTCTGAGAGACTCGGAATCGGGATATTAACCTTTTCCACACGCTGTGTATCGAAAGAAGGTAAGGATTCACTTCCTAGCCCACGATATCGTTCGATATAACGATAAATTACTCTGAGAGACTCGGAATCGGGATATTAACCTTTTCCACACGCTGTGTACCGAAAGAAGCTAAGGATTCACTTGCTAGCCCACGATAACGTTCGATATAACGATAAATTACTCTGGGAGACTCCTAATCGCGTAATTTACCATTTCCACACGATATGTACCGAAAGAAGCTAAGGATTCACTTCCTAGCCCACGATATCGATCGATAAAACGATAAATCACTCTGGGAGACTCGGAATCGCGATATTTACCTTTTCCACACGCTGCGTATGGGAAGAAGCTACGGATTCACTTCCTAGCCCTGGATATCGTTCGATACAACGATAAATTACACTGGAAGACTCGGAATCGCGTAATTTACCATTTCCACCCGATATGTACCGAAAGAAACTACGGATTCACTTCCAAGCCCACGATATCGTTCGATATAACGATAAATCAATCTGGGAGACTCCTAATCGCGTAATTTACCATTTCCACACGATATGTACCGAAAGAAGCTAAGGATTCACTTCCTAGCCCACGATATCGATCGATAAAACGATAAATCACTCTGGGAGACTCGGAATCGCGATATTTACCTTTTCCACACGCTGCGTATGGGAAGAAGCTACGGATTCACTTCCTAGCCCTGGATATCGTTCGATACAACGATAAATTACACTGGAAGACTCGGAATCGCGTAATTTACCATTTCCACCCGATATGTACCGAAAGAAACTACGGATTCACTTCCTAGCCCACGATATCGTTCCATACAACGATAAATCACTCAGAGAGACTCGGAATCGCGATATTTACCTTTTCCACACGATATGTACCGAAAGAAGCTAAGGATTCACTTCCAAGCCCACGATATCGTTCGATATAACGATAATTCAATCTGAGAGACTCGGAATCGCGATATTTACGTTTTCCGCACGCTGTGTATCGGAAGAACCTAAGGATTCACTTCATAGCCCTGGATATCGTTCGATACAACGATAAATTTCACTGGGAGACTCGGAATCGCGTAATTTACCATTTCCACCCGATATGTACCGAAAGAAACTAAGGATTCACTTCCTAGCCCACGATATCGTTCCATACAACGATAAATCACTCAGAGAGACTCGGTATCGCGATATTTACCTTTTCCACACGATATGTACCGAAAGAAGCTAAGGATTCACTTCCTAGCCCACGATATCGATCGATAAAACGATAAATCACTCTGGGAGACTCGGAATCGCGATATTTACTTTTTCCACACGCTGCGTATGGGAAGAAGCTACGGATTCACTTCCTAGCCTTGGATATCGTTCGATACAACGATAAATTACACTGGAAGACTCGGAATCGCGTAATTTACCATTTCCACCCGATATGTACCGAAAGAAACTAAGGATTCACTTCCTAGCCCACGATATCGATCGATAAAACGATAAATCACTCTGGGAGACTCGGAATCGCGTAATTTACCATTTCCACCCGATATGTACCGAAAGAAACTAAGGATTCACTTCCTAGCCCACGATATCGTTCCATACAACGATAAATCACTCAGAGAGACTCGGAATCGCGATATTTACCTTTCCCTCACGATATGTACCGAAAGAAGCTAAGGATTCACTTCCAAGCCCACGATATCGTTCGATATAACGATAAATCACTCTGGGAGACTCGGAATCGCGATATTTACCTTTTCCACACGCTGTGTATCGAAAGTAGCTAAGGATTCACTTCCTAGCACACGATATCGTTCGATATAACGATAAATTACTCTGGGAGACTCCTAATCGCGTAATTTACCATTTCCACACGATATGTACAGAAAGAAGCTAAGGATTCACTTCCTAGCCCACGATATCGATCGATAAAACGATAAATCAATCTGAGAGACTCGGAATCGCGATATTTACGTTTTCCGCACGCTGTGTATCGGAAGAACCTAAGGATTCACTTCATAGCCCTGGATATCGTTCGATACAACGATAAATTTCACTGGGAGACTCGGAATCGCGTAATTTACCATTTCCACCCGATATGTACCGAAAGAAACTAAGGATTCACTTCCTAGCCCACGATATCGTTCCATACAACGATAAATCACTCAGAGAGACTCGGAATCGCGATATTTACCTTTTCCACACGATATGTACCGAAAGAAGCTAAGGATTCACTTCCAAGCCCACGATATCGTTCGATATAACGATAAATCAATCTGAGAGACTCGGAATCGCGATATTTACGTTTTCCGCACGCTGTGTATCGGAAGAACCTAAGGATTCACTTCATAGCCCTGGATATCGTTCGATACAACGATAAATTTCACTGGGAGACTCGGAATCGCGTAATTTACCATTTCCACCCGATATGTACCGAAAGAAACTAAGGATTCACTTCCTAGCCCACGATATCGTTCCATACAACGATAAATCACTCAGAGAGACTCGGTATCGCGATATTTACCTTTTCCACACGATATGTACCGAAAGAAGCTAAGGATTCACTTCCAAGCCCACGATATCGTTCGATATAACGATAAATCAATCTGGGAGACTCCTAAATGCGTAATTTACCATTTCCACACGATATGTACCGAAAGAAGCTAAGGATTCACTTCCTAGCCGACGATATCGATCGATAAAACGATAAATCACTCTGGGAGACTCGGAATCGCGATATTTACCTTTTCCACACGCTGCGTATGGGAAGAAGCTACGGATTCACTTCCTAGCCCTGGATATCGTTCGATACAACGATAAATTACACTGGAAGACTCGGAATCGCGTAATTTACCATTTCCACCCGATATGTACCGAAAGAAACTAAGGATTCACTTCCTAGCCCACGATATCGTTCCATACAACGATAAATCACTCTGGGAGACTCGGAATCGCGATATTTACCTTTTCCACACGCTGCGTATGGGAAGAAGCTACGGATTCACTTCCTAGCCCTGGATATCGTTCGATACAACGATAAATTACACTGGGAGTCTCGGAATCGCGTAATTTACCATTTCCACCCGATATGTACCGAAAGAAGCTAAGGATTCACTTCCAAGCCCACGATATCGTTCGATATAACGATAAATCACTCTGGGAGACTCGGAATCGCGATATTTACCTTTTCCACATGCTGCGTATGGGAAGAAGCTACGGATTCACTTCCTAGCCCTGGATATCGTTCGATACAACGATAAATTACACTGGGAGTCTCGGAATCGCGTAATTTACCATTTCCACCCGATATGTACCGAATGAAGCTAAGGATTCACTTCCAAGCCCACGATATCGTTCGATATAACGATAAATCACTCTGGGAGACTCGGAATCGCGATATTTACGTTTTCCACACGCTGTGTATCGAAAGAACCTAAGGATTCACTTCATAGCCCTGGATATCGTTCGATACAACGATAAATTTCACTGGGAGACTCGGAATCGCGATATTTACAATTTCCACACGCTATCTATCGAAAGGAGCTAAGGATTCACTTCCTAGCCCACGATATCGTTCGATATAACGATAAATTACTCTGAGAGACTTGGAATCGGGATATTAACCTTTTCCACACGCTGTGTATCGAAAGAAGGTAAGGATTCACTTCCTAGCCCACGATATCGTTCGATATAACGATAAATTACTCTGAGAGACTCGGAATCGGGATATTAACCTTTTCCACACGCTGTGTATCGATAGAAGCTAAGGATTCACTTCCTAGCCCACGATATCGTTCGATATAACGATAAATCAATCTGAGAGACTCGGAATCGCGATATTTACGTTTTCCGCACGCTGTGTATCGAAAGAACCTAAGGATTCACTTCATAGCCCTGGATATCGTTCGATACAACGATAAATTTCACTGGGAGACTCGGAATTGCGTAATTTACCATTTCCACCCGATATGTACCGAAAGAAGCTAAGGATTCACTTGCTAGCCCACGATAACGTTCGATATAACGATAAATTACTCTGGGAGACTCCTAATCGCGTAATTTACCATTTCCACACGATATGTACCGAAAGAAGCTAAGGATTCACTTCCTAGCCCACGATATCGATCGATAAAACGATAAATCACTCTGGGAGACTCGGAATCGCGATATTTACCTTTTCGACACGCTGCGTATGGGAAGAAGCTACGGATTCACTTCCTAGCCCTGGATATCGTTCGATACAACGATAAATTACACTGGAAGACTCGGAATCGCGTAATTTACCATTTCCACCCGATATGTACCGAAAGAAACTAAGGATTCACTTCCTAGCCCACGATATCGTTCCATACAACGATAAATCACTCAGAGATACTCGGAATCGCGATATTTACCTTTTCCACACGATATGTACCGAAAGAAGCTAAGGATTCACTTCCAAGCCCACGATATCGTTCGATATAACGATAAATCAATCTGGGAGACTCCTAATCGCGTAATTTACCATTTCCACACGATATGTACCGAAAGAAGCTAAGGATTCACTTCCTAGCCCACGATATCGATCGATAAATCGATAAATCACTCTGGGAGACTCGGAATCGCGATATTTACCTTTTCCACACGCTGCGTATGGGAAGAAGCTACGGATTCACTTCCTAGCCCTGGATATCGTTCGATACAACGATAAATTACACTGGAAGACTCGGAATCGCGTAATTTACCATTTCCACCCGATATGTACCGAAAGAAACTAAGGATTCACTTCCTAGCCCACGATATCGTTCCATACAACGATAAATCACTCTGGGAGACTCGGAATCGCGATATTTACCTTTTCCACCCGCTGCGTATGGGAAGAAGCTACGGATTCACTTCCTAGCCCTGGATATCGTTCGATACAACGATAAATTACACTGGGAGTCTCGGAATCGCGTAATTTACCATTTCCACCCGATATGTACCGAATGAAGCTAAGGATTCACTTCCAAGCCCACGATATCGTTCGATATAACGATAAATCAATCTGAGAGACTCGGAATCGCGATATTTACCTTTTCCACACGATATGTACCGAAAGAAGCTAAGGATTCACTTCCAAGCCCACGATATCGTTCGATATAACGATAAATCAATCTGAGAGACTCGGGATCGCGATATTTACGTTTTCCGCACGCTGTGTATCGGAAGAACCTAAGGATTCACTTCATAGCCCTGGATATCGTTCGATACAACGATAAATTTCACTGGGAGACTCGGAATCGCGTAATTTACCATTTCCACCCGATATGTACCGAAAGAAACTAAGGATTCACTTCCTAGCCCACGATATCGTTCCATACAACGATAAATCACTCAGAGAGACTCGGAATCGCGATATTTACCTTTCCCTCACGATATGTACCGAAAGAAGCTAAGGATTCACTTCCAAGATCACGATATCGTTCGATATAACGATAAATCACTCTGGGAGACTCGGAATCGCGATATTTACCTTTTCCACACGCTGTGTATCGAAAGTAGCTAAGGATTCACATCCTAGCACACGATATCGTTCGATATAACGATAAATTACTCTGGGAGACTCCTAATCGCGTAATTTACCATTTCCACACGATATGTACAGAAAGAAGCTAAGGATTCACTTCCTAGCCCACGATATCGATCGATAAAACGATAAATCACTCTGGGAGACTCGGAATCGCGATATTTACCTTTTCCACACGCTGCGTATGGGAAGAAGCTACGGATTCACTTCCTAGCCCTGGATATCGTTCGATACAACGATAAATTACACTGGAAGACTCGGAATCGCGTAATTTACCATTTCCACCCGATATGTACCGAAAGAAACTAAGGATTCACTTCCTAGCCCACGATATCGTTCCATACAACGATAAATCACTCAGAGAGACTCGGAATCGCGATATTTACCTTTTCCACACGATATGTACCGAAAGAAGCTAAGGATTCACTTCCAAGCCCACGATATCGTTCGATATAACGATAAATCAATCTGAGAGACTCGGAATCGCGATATTTACGTTTTCCGCACGCTGTGTATCGGAAGAACCTAAGGATTCACTTCATAGCCCTGGATATCGTTCGATACAACGATAAATTTCACTGGGAGACTCGGAATCGCGTAATTTACCATTTCCACCCGATATGTACCGAAAGAAACTAAGGATTCACTTCCTAGCCCACGATATCGTTCCATACAACGATAAATCACTCAGAGAGACTCGGTATCGCGATATTTACCTTTTCCACACGATATGTACCGAAAGAAGCTAAGGATTCACTTCCAAGCCCACGATATCGTTCGATATAACGATAAATCAATCTGAGAGACTCGGAATCGCGATATTTACGTTTTCCACACGCTGTGTATCGAAAGAACCTAAGGATTCACTTCATAGCCCTGGATATCGTTCGATACAACGATAAATTTCACTGGGAGACTCGGAATCGCGATATTTACAATTTCCACACGCTATCTATCGAAAGGAGCTAAGGATTCACTTCCTAGCCCAAGATATCGTTCGATATAACGATAAATTACTCTGAGAGACTTGGAATCGGGATATTAACCTTTTCCACAACCTGTGTATCGAAAGAAGGTAAGGATTCACTTCCTAGCCCACGATATCGTTCGATATAACGATAAATTACTCTGAGAGACTCGGAATCGGGATATTAACCTTTTCCACACGCTGTGTATCGATAGAAGCTAAGGATTCACTTCCTAGCCCACGATATCGTTCGATATAACGATAAATCAATCTGAGAGACTCGGAATCGCGATATTTACGTTTTCCGCACGCTGTGTATCGAAAGAACCTAAGGATTCACTTCATAGCCCTGGATATCGTTCGATACAACGATAAATTTCACTGGGAGACTCGGAATTGCGTAATTTACCATTTCCAACCGATATGTACCGAAAGAAGCTAAGGATTCACTTGCTAGCCCACGATAACGTTCGATATAACGATAAATTACTCTGGGAGACTCCTAATCGCGTAATTTACCATTTCCACACGATATGTACCGAAAGAAGCTAAGGATTCACTTCCTAGCCCACGATATCGATCGATAAAACGATAAATCACTCTGGGAGACTCGGAATCGCGATATTTACCTTTTCCACACGATATGTACCGAAAGAAGCTAAGGATTCACTTCCAAGCCCACGATATCGTTCGATATAACGATAAATCAATCTGGGAGACTCCTAAATGCGTAATTTACCATTTCCACACGATATGTACCGAAAGAAGCTAAGGATTCACTTCCTAGCCGACGATATCGATCGATAAAACGATAAATCACTCTGGGAGACTCGGAATCGCGATATTTACCTTTTCCACACGCTGCGTATGGGAAGAAGCTACGGATTCACTTCCTAGCCCTGGATATCGTTCGATACAACGATAAATTACACTGGAAGACTCGGAATCGCGTAATTTACCATTTCCACCCGATATGTACCGAAAGAAACTAAGGATTCACTTCCTAGCCCACGATATCGTTCCATACAACGATAAATCACTCAGAGAGACTCGGAATCGCGATATTTATCTTTTCCACACGATATGTACCGAAAGAAGCTAAGGATTCACTTCCAAGCCCACGATATCGTTCGATATAACGATAAATCAATCTGGGAGACTCCTAAATGCGTAATTTACCATTTCCACACGATATGTACCGAAAGAAGCTAAGGATTCACTTCCTAGCCGACGATATCGATCGATAAAACGATAAATCACTCTGGGAGACTCGGAATCGCGATATTTACCTTTTCCACACGCTGCGTATGGGAAGAAGCTACGGATTCACTTCCTAGCACTGGATATCGTTCGATACAACGATAAATTACACTGGAAGACTCGGAATCGCGTAATTTACCATTTCCACCCGATATGTACCGAAAGAAACTAAGGATTCACTTCCTAGCCCACGATATCGTTCCATACAACGATAAATCACTCTGGGAGACTCGGAATCGCGATATTTACCTTTTCCACACGCTGCGTATGGGAAGAAGCTACGGATTCACTTCCTAGCACTGGATATCGTTCGATACAACGATAAATTACACTGGAAGACTCGGAATCGCGTAATTTACCATTTCCACCCGATATGTACCGAAAGAAACTAAGGATTCACTTCCTAGCCCACGATATCGTTCCATACAACGATAAATCACTCTGGGAGACTCGGAATCGCGATATTTACCTTTTCCACACGCTGCGTATGGGAAGAAGCTACGGATTCACTTCCTAGCCCTGGATATCGTTCGATACAACGATAAATTACATTGGGAGTCTCGGAATCGCGTAATTTACCATTTCCACCCGATATGTACCGAAAGAAGCTAAGGATTCACTTCCAAGCCCACGATATCGTTCGATATAACGATAAATCACTCTGGGAGACTCGGAATCGCGATATTTACCTTTTCCACACGCTGCGTATGGGAAGAAGCTACGGATTCACTTCCTAGCCCTGGATATCGTTCGATACAACGATAAATTACACTGGGAGTCTCGGAATCGCGTAATTTACCATTTCCACCCGATATGTACCGAATGAAGCTAAGGATTCACTTCCAAGCCCACGATATCGTTCGATATAACGATAAATCACTCTGGGAGACTCGGAATCGCGATATTTACGTTTTCCACACGCTGTGTATCGAAAGAACCTAAGGATTCACTTCATAGCCCTGGATATCGTTCGATACAACGATAAATTTCACTGGGAGACTCGGAATCGCGATATTTACAATTTCCACACGCTATCTATCGAAAGGAGCTAAGGATTCACTTCCTAGCCCACGATATCGTTCGATATAACGATAAATTACTCTGAGAGACTTGGAATCGGGATATTAACCTTTTCCACACGCTGTGTATCGAAAGAAGGTAAGGATTCACTTCCTAGCCCACGATATCGTTCGATATAACGATAAATTACTCTGAGAGACTCGGAATCGGGATATTAACCTTTTCCACACGCTGTGTATCGATAGAAGCTAAGGATTCACTTCCTAGCCCACGATATCGTTCGATATAACGATAAATCAATCTGAGAGACTCGGAATCGCGATATTTACGTTTTCCGCACGCTGTGTATCGAAAGAACCTAAGGATTCACTTCATAGCCCTGGATATCGTTCGATACAACGATAAATTTCACTGGGAGACTCGGAATTGCGTAATTTACCATTTCCACCCGATATGTACCGAAAGAAGCTAAGGATTCACTTGCTAGCCCACGATAACGTTCGATATAACGATAAATTACTCTGGGAGACTCCTAATCGCGTAATTTACCATTTCCACACGATATGTACCGAAAGAAGCTAAGGATTCACTTCCTAGCCCACGATATCGATCGATAAAACGATAAATCACTCTGGGAGACTCGGAATCGCGATATTTACCTTTTCCACACGCTGCGTATGGGAAGAAGCTACGGATTCACTTCCTAGCCCTGGATATCGTTCGATACAACGATAAATTACACTGGAAGACTCGGAATCGCGTAATTTACCATTTCCACCCGATATGTACCGAAAGAAACTAAGGATTCACTTCCTAGCCCACGATATCGTTCCATACAACGATAAATCACTCAGAGAGACTCGGAATCGCGATATTTACCTTTTCCACACGATATGTACCGAAAGAAGCTAAGGATTCACTTCCAAGCCCACGATATCGTTCGATATAACGATAAATCAATCTGGGAGACTCCTAATCGCGTAATTTACCATTTCCACACGATATGTACCGAAAGAAGCTAAGGATTCACTTCCTAGCCCACGATATCGATCGATAAAACGATAAATCACTCTGGGAGACTCGGAATCGCGATATTTACCTTTTCCACACGCTGCGTATGGGAAGAAGCTACGGATTCACTTCCTAGCCCTGGATATCGTTCGATACAACGATAAATTACACTGGAAGACTCGGAATCGCGTAATTTACCATTTCCACCCGATATGTACCGAAAGAAACTAAGGATTCACTTCCTAGCCCACGATATCGTTCCATACAACGATAAATCACTCTGGGAGACTCGGAATCGCGATATTTACCTTTTCCACACGCTGCGTATGGGAAGAAGCTACGGATTCACTTCCTAGCCCTGGATATCGTTCGATACAACGATAAATTACACTGGGAGTCTCGGAATCGCGTAATTTACCATTTCCACCCGATATGTACCGAATGAAGCTAAGGATTCACTTCCAAGCCCACGATATCGTTCGATATAACGATAAATCAATCTGAGAGACTCGGAATCGCGATATTTACCTTTTCCACACGATATGTACCGAAAGAAGCTAAGGATTCACTTCCAAGCCCACGATATATTTCGATATAACGATAAATCAATCTGAGAGACTCGGAATCGCGATATTTACGTTTTCCGCACGCTGTGTATCGGAAGAACCTAAGGATTCACTTCATAGCCCTGGATATCGTTCGATACAACGATAAATTTCACTGGGAGACTCGGAATCGCGTAATTTACCATTTCCACCCGATATGTACCGAAAGAAACTAAGGATTCACTTCCTAGCCCACGATATCGTTCCATACAACGATAAATCACTCAGAGAGACTCGGAATCGCGATATTTACCTTTCCCTCACGATATGTACCGAAAGAAGCTAAGGATTCACTTCCAAGATCACGATATCGTTCGATATAACGATAAATCACTCTGGGAGACTCGGAATCGCGATATTTACCTTTTCCACACGCTGTGTATCGAAAGTAGCTAAGGATTCACATCCTAGCACACGATATCGTTCGATATAACGATAAATTACTCTGGGAGACTCCTAATCGCGTAATTTACCATTTCCACACGATATGTACAGAAAGAAGCTAAGGATTCACTTCCTAGCCCACGATATCGATCGATAAAACGATAAATCACTCTGGGAGACTCGGAATCGCGATATTTACCTTTTCCACACGCTGCGTATGGGAAGAAGCTACGGATTCACTTCCTAGCCCTGGATATCGTTCGATACAACGATAAATTACACTGGGAGTCTCGGAATCGCGTAATTTACCATTTCCACCCGATATGTACCGAATGAAGCTAAGGATTCACTTCCAAGCCCACGATATCGTTCGATATAACGATAAATCAATCTGAGAGACTCGGAATTGCGATATTTACCTTTTCCACACGATATGTACCGAAAGAAGCTAAGGATTCACTTCCAAGCCCACGATATCGTTCGATATAACGATAAATCAATCTGAGAGACTCGGAATCGCGATATTTACGTTTTCCGCACGTTGTGTATCGGAAGAACAAAAGGATTCACTTCATAGCCCTGGATATCGTTCGATACAACGATAAATTTCACTGGGAGACTCGGAATCGCGTAATTTACCATTTCCACCCGATATGTACCGAAAGAAACTAAGGATTCACTTCCTAGCCCACGATATCGTTCCATACAACGATAAATCACTCTGGGAGACTCGGAATCGCGATATTTACCTTTTCCACACGCTGTGTATCGAAAGAAGCTAAGGATTCACTTCCTAGCACACGATATCGTTCGATAAAACGATAAAT
This sequence comes from Nomada fucata, assembly GCA_948146005.1. Taxonomy (NCBI): domain Eukaryota; kingdom Metazoa; phylum Arthropoda; class Insecta; order Hymenoptera; family Apidae; genus Nomada; species Nomada fucata. The sequence continues at coordinate 16,719,602 of OX411282.1, read as the reverse complement.
CACTCTGGGAGACTCGGAATCGCGATATTTACCTTTTCCACACGCTGCGTATGGGAAGAAGCTACGGATTCACTTCCTAGCCCTGGATATCGTTCGATACAACGATAAATTACACTGGGAGTCTCGGAATCGCGTAATTTACCATTTCCACCCGATATGTACCGAAAGAAGCTAAGGATTCACTTCCAAGCCCACGATATCGTTCGATATAACGATAAATCAATCTGAGAGACTCGGAATCGCGATATTTACGTTTTCCACACGCTGTGTATCGAAAGAACCTAAGGATTCACTTCATAGCCCTGGATATCGTTCGATACAACGATAAATTTCACTGGGAGACTCGGAATCGCGTAATTTACCATTTCCACCCGATATGTACCGAAAGAAACTAAGGATTCACTTCCTAGCCCACGATATCGTTCCATACAACGATAAATCACTCAGGGAGACTCGGAATCGCGATATTTACCTTTTCCACACGATATGTACCGAAAGAAGCTAAGGATTCACTTCCAAGCCCACGATATCGTTCGATATAACGATAAATCAATCTGAGAGACTCGGAATCGCGATATTTACGTTTTCCGCACGCTGTGTATCGAAAGAACCTAAGGATTCACTTCCTAGCACACGATATCGTTCGATATAACGATAAATTACTCTGGGAGACTTCTAATCGCGTAATTTACCATTTCCACACGATATGTACCGAAAGATGCTAAGGATTCACTTCCTAGCCCACGATATCGATCGATAAAACGATAAATCACTCTGGGAGACTCGGAATCGCGATATTTACCTTTTCCACACGCTGCGTATGGGAAGAAGCTACGGATTCACTTCCTAGCCCTGGATATCGTTCGATACAACGATAAATTACACTGGAAGACTCGGAATCGGGTAATTTACCATTTCCACCCGATATGTACCGAATGAAGCTAAGGATTCACTTCCAAGCCCACGATATCGTTCGATATAACGATAAATCAATCTGAGAGACTCGGAATCGCGATATTTACCTTTTCCACACGATATGTACCGAAAGAAGCTAAGGATTCACTTCCAAGCCCACGATATCGTTCGATATAACGATAAATCAATCTGAGAGACTCGGGATCGCGATATTTACGTTTTCCGCACGTTGTGTATCGGAAGAACCTAAGGATTCACTTCATAGCCCTGGATATCGTTCGATACAACGATAAATTTCACTGGGAGACTCGGAATCGCGTAATTTACCATTTCCACCCGATATGTACCGAAAGAAACTAAGGATTCACTTCCTAGCCCACGATATCGTTCCATACAACGATAAATCACTCAGAGAGACTCGGAATCGCGATATTTACCTTTTCCACACGATATGTACCGAAAGAAGCTAAGGATTCACTTCCAAGCCCACGATATATTTCGATATAACGATAAATCAATCTGAGAGACTCGGAATCGCGATATTTACGTTTTCCGCACGCTGTGTATCGGAAGAACCTAAGGATTCACTTCATAGCCCTGGATATCGTTCGATACAACGATAAATTTCACTGGGAGACTCGGAATCGCGTAATTTACCATTTCCACCCGATATGTACCGAAAGAAACTAAGGATTCACTTCCTAGCCCACGATATCGTTCCATACAACGATAAATCACTCAGAGAGACTCGGAATCGCGATATTTACCTTTCCCTCACGATATGTACCGAAAGAAGCTAAGGATTCACTTCCAAGATCACGATATCGTTCGATATAACGATAAATCACTCTGGGAGACTCGGAATCGCGATATTTACCTTTTCCACACGCTGTGTATCGAAAGTAGCTAAGGATTCACATCCTAGCACACGATATCGTTCGATATAACGATAAATTACTCTGGGAGACTCCTAATCGCGTAATTTACCATTTCCACACGATATGTACAGAAAGAAGCTAAGGATTCACTTCCTAGCCCACGATATCGATCGATAAAACGATAAATCACTCTGGGAGACTCGGAATCGCGATATTTACCTTTTCCACACGCTGCGTATGGGAAGAAGCTACGGATTCACTTCCTAGCCCTGGATATCGTTCGATACAACGATAAATTACACTGGGAGTCTCGGAATCGCGTAATTTACCATTTCCACCCGATATGTACCGAATGAAGCTAAGGATTCACTTCCAAGCCCACGATATCGTTCGATATAACGATAAATCAATCTGAGAGACTCGGAATTGCGATATTTACCTTTTCCACACGATATGTACCGAAAGAAGCTAAGGATTCACTTCCAAGCCCACGATATCGTTCGATATAACGATAAATCAATCTGAGAGACTCGGAATCGCGATATTTACGTTTTCCGCACGTTGTGTATCGGAAGAACAAAAGGATTCACTTCATAGCCCTGGATATCGTTCGATACAACGATAAATTTCACTGGGAGACTCGGAATCGCGTAATTTACCATTTCCACCCGATATGTACCGAAAGAAACTAAGGATTCACTTCCTAGCCCACGATATCGTTCCATACAACGATAAATCACTCTGGGAGACTCGGAATCGCGATATTTACCTTTTCCACACGCTGTGTATCGAAAGAAGCTAAGGATTCACTTCCTAGCACACGATATCGTTCGATAAAACGATAAATCACTCTGGGAGACTCGGAATCGCGATATTTACCTTTTCCACACGCTGCGTATGGGAAGAAGCTACGGATTCACTTCCTAGCCCTGGATATCGTTCGATACAACGATAAATTACACTGGGAGTCTCGGAATCGCGTAATTTACCATTTCCACCCGATATGTACCGAAAGAAGCTAAGGATTCACTTCCAAGCCCACGATATCGTTCGATATAACGATAAATCAATCTGAGAGACTCGGAATCGCGATATTTACGTTTTCCACACGCTGTGTATCGAAAGAACCTAAGGATTCACTTCATAGCCCTGGATATCGTTCGATACAACGATAAATTTCACTGGGAGACTCGGAATCGCGTAATTTACCATTTCCACCCGATATGTACCGAAAGAAACTAAGGATTCACTTCCTAGCCCACGATATCGTTCCATACAACGATAAATCACTCAGGGAGACTCGGAATCGCGATATTTACCTTTTCCACACGATATGTACCGAAAGAAGCTAAGGATTCACTTCCAAGCCCACGATATCGTTCGATATAACGATAAATCAATCTGAGAGACTCGGAATCGCGATATTTACGTTTTCCGCACGCTGTGTATCGAAAGAACCTAAGGATTCACTTCCTAGCACACGATATCGTTCGATATAACGATAAATTACTCTGGGAGACTTCTAATCGCGTAATTTACCATTTCCACACGATATGTACCGAAAGATGCTAAGGATTCACTTCCTAGCCCACGATATCGATCGATAAAACGATAAATCACTCTGGGAGACTCGGAATCGCGATATTTACCTTTTCCACACGCTGCGTATGGGAAGAAGCTACGGATTCACTTCCTAGCCCTGGATATCGTTCGATACAACGATAAATTACACTGGAAGACTCGGAATCGGGTAATTTACCATTTCCACCCGATATGTACCGAAAGAAACTAAGGATTCACTTCCTAGCCCACGATATCGTTCCATACAACGATAAATCACTCAGAGAGACTCGGAATCGCGTAATTTACCATTTCCACACGATATGTACCGAAAGAAGCTAAGGATTCACTTCCAAGCCCACGATATCGTTCGATATAACGATAAATCAATCTGAGAGACTCGGAATCGCGATATTTACGTTTTCCGCACGCTGTGTATCGAAAGAACCTAAGGATTCACTTCCTAGCACACGATATCGTTCGATATAACGATAAATTACTCTGGGAGACTTCTAATCGCGTAATTTACCATTTCCACACGATATGTACCGAAAGATGCTAAGGATTCACTTCCTAGCCCACGATATCGATCGATAAAACGATAAATCACTCTGGGAGACTCGGAATCGCGATATTTACCTTTTCCACACGCTGCGTATGGGAAGAAGCTACGGATTCACTTCCTAGCCCTGGATATCGTTCGATACAACGATAAATTACACTGGAAGACTCGGAATCGGGTAATTTACCATTTCCACCCGATATGTACCGAAAGAAACTAAGGATTCACTTCCTAGCCCACGATATCGTTCCATACAACGATAAATCACTCAGAGAGACTCGGAATCGCGTAATTTACCATTTCCACACGATATGTACAGAAAGAAGCTAAGGATTCACTTCCTAGCCCACGATATCGATCGATAAAACGATAAATCACTCTGGGAGACTCGGAATCGCGATATTTACCTTTTCCACACGCTGCGTATGGGAAGAAGCTACGGATTCACTTCCTAGCCCTGGATATCGTTCGATACAACGATAAATTACACTGGGAGTCTCGGAATCGCGTAATTTACCATTTCCACCCGATATGTACCGAATGAAGCTAAGGATTCACTTCCAAGCCCACGATATCGTTCGATATAACGATAAATCAATCTGAGAGACTCGGAATTGCGATATTTACCTTTTCCACACGATATGTACCGAAAGAAGCTAAGGATTCACTTCCAAGCCCACGATATCGTTCGATATAACGATAAATCAATCTGAGAGACTCGGAATCGCGATATTTACGTTTTCCGCACGTTGTGTATCGGAAGAACAAAAGGATTCACTTCATAGCCCTGGATATCGTTCGATACAACGATAAATTTCACTGGGAGACTCGGAATCGCGTAATTTACCATTTCCACCCGATATGTACCGAAAGAAACTAAGGATTCACTTCCTAGCCCACGATATCGTTCCATACAACGATAAATCACTCTGGGAGACTCGGAATCGCGATATTTACCTTTTCCACACGCTGTGTATCGAAAGAAGCTAAGGATTCACTTCCTAGCACACGATATCGTTCGATAAAACGATAAATCACTCTGGGAGACTCGGAATCGCGATATTTACCTTTTCCACACGCTGCGTATGGGAAGAAGCTACGGATTCACTTCCTAGCCCTGGATATCGTTCGATACAACGATAAATTACACTGGGAGTCTCGGAATCGCGTAATTTACCATTTCCACCCGATATGTACCGAAAGAAGCTAAGGATTCACTTCCAAGCCCACGATATCGTTCGATATAACGATAAATCAATCTGAGAGACTCGGAATCGCGATATTTACGTTTTCCACACGCTGTGTATCGAAAGAACCTAAGGATTCACTTCATAGCCCTGGATATCGTTCGATACAACGATAAATTTCACTGGGAGACTCGGAATCGCGTAATTTACCATTTCCACCCGATATGTACCGAAAGAAACTAAGGATTCACTTCCTAGCCCACGATATCGTTCCATACAACGATAAATCACTCAGGGAGACTCGGAATCGCGATATTTACCTTTTCCACACGATATGTACCGAAAGAAGCTAAGGATTCACTTCCAAGCCCACGATATCGTTCGATATAACGATAAATCAATCTGAGAGACTCGGAATCGCGATATTTACGTTTTCCGCACGCTGTGTATCGAAAGAACCTAAGGATTCACTTCCTAGCACACGATATCGTTCGATATAACGATAAATTACTCTGGGAGACTTCTAATCGCGTAATTTACCATTTCCACACGATATGTACCGAAAGATGCTAAGGATTCACTTCCTAGCCCACGATATCGATCGATAAAACGATAAATCACTCTGGGAGACTCGGAATCGCGATATTTACCTTTTCCACACGCTGCGTATGGGAAGAAGCTACGGATTCACTTCCTAGCCCTGGATATCGTTCGATACAACGATAAATTACACTGGAAGACTCGGAATCGGGTAATTTACCATTTCCACCCGATATGTACCGAAAGAAACTAAGGATTCACTTCCTAGCCCACGATATCGTTCCATACAACGATAAATCACTCAGAGAGACTCGGAATCGCGTAATTTACCATTTCCACACGATATGTACCGAAAGAAGCTAAGGATTCACTTCCTAGCCCACGATATCGATCGATAAAACGATAAATCACTCTGGGAGACTCGGAATCGCGATATTTACCTTTTCCACACGCTGCGTATGGGAAGAAGCTACGGATTCACTTCCTAGCCCTGGATATCGTTCGATACAACGATAATGTTGCGTATGAAGAATATTCCATACGTCGCTCTCAACGCGTTTTTCGAGCTCGCGTCCGTAATGGGAAAACGCCCTAAAATTCTTTCAGTTTCCATAAACAGATAAAGGGGTCCTGAGAACATGTGCGACCAGCTGCATCACGACCAAGACGGGCGTGGTCCGACGAAGACTTCTTAATTTCCTTATATGGAAAATTCTAATGCGTTCCCGCGCATTACGGGGGTATATAAACCCTTTGGTTTCTACCCTCGTCGGTTCAGAGTTACATAGTCACGCGTAAAGTCACGTCGTGCCACGCTCGTACGGAGTCAGTTATATCAAGTGAGATTGGGCTTAGCGCACCTTTCGAATCATAGATTAACCCGTTAGAATCCGCTAGTCCGGTTGAAGTTCTTTCGGCATACTCTTAAAGGCGGCTCTCAGACCCCGCATCGCCAGTGCGTCAACACCGTGCAAATATTAGGTAAATTACACACTTTATATTATTTCATCGCGACAACTACAATTGTACAGACGACTGTTTTGAATATATATACCATTTGTTCACCATTAAATCGAGTAGATTCGTTAAACCAATCTTTACTCCGTGATCCTTTATATCAGAAGTAACGCTCCCACAGATACAACTTAACCGCTCGAGTTGTATCGAATATTAATTTAAAAGTTACGAGGCAAACTAACATTTCCAGCGACTCCCTGATTTCGCATCAGGTTCGTTCGCACGCCTTATCCAAGCAGAATAACTATAAATACTCCAACCCAGTGGCTCCCCGATTTCGCATCGGGTTCGTCCACGAAATCTAACCCATCCTACAGCTCCCTGGTTTCGCACCAGGTTCGTCTGTATCCTACGGCTCCCTGATTTCGCATCAGGTTCGTCCGTACGTTTTCCAACTTCCGAACAGCTCCCCGGCTACGCGCCGGGTTCGTCTGTGAATAAGCCAACCTCCTAGCAGCTCCCCGAGTTCGCATCGGGTTCGTCTGCGAACTTCTTTCCTAGTGGCTCCCCGATTTCGCATCGGGTTCGTCCACGACGTTTCACCCTCCTGCGGCTCCCTGATTTTGCATCAGGTTCGTCCGCGCTTGACTCTATTCCTGAGGCTCCCCGATTACGCATCGGGTTCGTCCTCGTTTCACACATCCCAGCGGCTCCCCGATTTCGCATCGGGTTCGTCCGCGCACCTTATTAACAAATTCTCAACCGTATTCCTTGGGTTATATCAACCTCGCCGGCCTAGGCGTTGCCCACAGCCCCGGCTCGTAACAAACTGGTGACAGCGGTGGGATTCTTTGATTTAGAATCGCCGTAAATTTTGGTTTCAAAAATACGTTCTATTACTCGTAGGTGAACATTTACAATATACTAGTTTTCTCTAGTTAATTACTTCTTTATTAATATTTTAAAATGGCAAACCCACAAGCGAACGTCTCTTCTAATGAGATGCTAAACCTGACTGTTTCGATCGCAAATTCAATGACACTCTTGACGCAACGGACGTGCATACAGAATATTACATCGTCCATTCCGACCTTTGACGGAGAAAGACCATCGTTGACGCACTTCGCTCAAAATGTGGAAGACGGGTTAACTTTGATTCCTGAGGGTACGGAAGCGGAGTATCTCGCGATTGTGTTAACTAAGCTTATCGGTCCAGCACGCAGATGCACGATAGAGCATAAATTCGTTTCAGTCAAGGCTTTAATTAAGCATTTGAAAAAAAGATACGCGCCGGGTAAAAATTTGTCACACTTTCAAGTCGAAATCGCGAAGTTACATATTCGTGATGGAGAAAGCATTCGACAATATGTCGATAGAACTAGCCATCTGGTTTACTGTACGCGCGGAGCTATCCGGGAAAGATATCTGGATCACGCTGAAGATTTCGTCAAAGAAATGGAGCAAGACGTTAAAGAAAACTTCATCGATGGTTTACCGGATCGGATTTCTTGGAAAGTGTCGGCTCAGATTCAAGACTTAGGTACACTTGAACAAGCTTACGACGCCGTGATACAGATAGATAGGAAATTAAGGAATCGACGACAGTCGCCCAGCAGTCTATCACCTGCTAGATGGTCTCGTCGAGACTCGCATAATTACGACCGTGAAGTGTCGTACCCTCACTCGCCGAGTAGATACGATCGGTTCAGGGAACGACAAGTGAGAACACCTGAATCTGAAGAGGAACGAGAGAGACAAGGACGTGCGACAGCTTGGACCTTGCAGCAAGGAAGCCCCTCGAGATCTCCTTCCTTACGCCGCGATTCATCTATACTTGATGATCGGGGCCCGAAAATATCCATCCTTAAAAATTCTAACAGAAACCGCAAGCCAAGTTTGTATTGCTGGCATTGCGGTATGAACGGACATGACGAAAAGTCATGTCGGAAACATCCGCGTAATTCGCGCTATCATCGGGACTCGCGAGATTCGTCTATGGAATCAAACAAGTCTTTAAACATAAATCGCGCTCAACGTACAGGCGACACGATGAGCGGAAACGAGGAAGATCGCCAAAGGAAAATTCGATTCAGCGACGAGAAGAAAGAAGACTCATCAAGGAGGCACCTGCACCAAGAATCAAGATCAAAGTTCCGGAATTGGAATCAGGAACGGGAGAATTCTTAATTGATGGTGGAGCAGCCGTGAACCTGGTGGTCATCGACGTTCTCGGAACAACCGCAGAGATCATTTCTAGGGAAGAAATTGAATTGACCGGACTGACAACGACACCAATCCACACTCTCGGAACAACAATTTTAAATATTCATGGATCTTCAGCGTTTTTCTACGTGGTAAAGAATCTTGCGTTAGACGCAGATGGACTTATCGGAAGCCCATTCTTAAAACAAGAGGAAGCCGAGATTTCCTATTATCACGGAACTTTAACTTTAAAAAGTGAACCGATCCGACCTTTGCGTTTTTCAAACTATCAAGATTTACCTCAGATAAAAGAACAGCAGACAGTCACCAAATATTGTATCAAGCCTAGAACATCGCAGCAGATTGCTGTAAGAATAGCAAATGTGAAAATTAAAGAAGGGTATTTACCGCGCATCAAAACTCATGAGCAACTATACATAGGGGAAGCAATAGTAACAAACAACGACGGCAAAGGTCACGTTATGGCAATAAATACTAGCGAAGAAGAAATCGATGTAGAGTTAGAGCCTCAAATTTTGGAGCCCTACGACATTTTTAGTACAACCGACGAAGATTCTTGTTCAGGAGTGGAACACCCGTCGAACTTCAAGACTAGCAAAGACAGGATTCAGGGAATTTTGCAAACAATTAACTTAAAACATTTGAACAGAGAGGAACGGAATTTCGTTACCGATTTAGTAGAGGAATTTCCCGACCGATTTTTCTTGCCAGGAGACAAACTCGGAAAAGCTCGTGATTTCAACCATTCAATTCACACGACCAATGATATCCCTATTAATACGAGACAATATCGCTACCCTCCTGTACATCAGGAAGAAATTCAAAAACAGATTAGCACTATGCTATCTGCAGGTATCATAAATCATTCCAAATCCCCGTACAATTCACCTTTATGGATTGTTCCTAAGAAAGCAGACGCACAGGGTAATAAACGCTGGCGTTTAGTGATAGATTTCCGCGCACTCAACGAAAAAACTATTTCAGACAAATACCCATTACCACAGATCACCGAAATATTAGACCGATTGGGAGGAGCTAAATACTTCTCAGTTTTCGATCTCGCAAGTGGATTTCATCAAATAGAGATGGATCCAAAAGATAAATCAAAGACAGCATTTACTACACCGAATGGACATTACGAATTTTCTCGAATGCCTTTCGGATTAAAGAACGCACCACCCACGTTTCAACGCCTCATGGATCAAGCACTCACCGGACTTCAAGGGACAGATCTTTTTGTTTACTTAGACGACATAGTAGTATACGCCTCATCGCTTCAAGAACATAACATCAAAGTTAAAAAATTGTTAAAACGCCTTAAAGATCATGGATTAACCCTTCAAACCAATAAATGTGAATTTCTACGAAAGGAAGTCGCATACCTCGGACATATTATTTCAAAAGATGGAGTCAGACCTGATCCTAGGAAATTAAAAGCAGTGCAAGATTTTCCAACACCCACAACGCAGAAGAATATTCAGCAATTCTTAGGACTTGTAGGATATTATCGTAGATTCGTACCTAATTTCACCTCAAAAGCGAAGCCTTTAATTAACTTGTTAGGGAAAGGCATGAAATTTAAATGGACCGAGGAGCAGGATCAAAGTTTCAAACAATTATTCAACGAATTGTGTCAGCAGCCCATTTTACAATATCCAGACTTCAGTAAACCATTCATCGTTACAACAGATGCATCCGAATACGCTATCGGAGCCGTACTTAGCCAGGGAGAGGTAGGAAGCGACCTACCAATTGCCTATGCGTCTCGCAGTCTAAACAAACCCGAAAAAAATTACTCAGCTACAGAAAAAGAATGCCTAGCAATGGTTTACGCTGTAAGATACTTCAGGCCCTACATCTACGGAACCAAATTCACCCTAATAACAGATCATAGACCACTTGTTTGGTTACATTCCGTTAAGGACCCGACTTCCAGACTCATGAAGTGGAAACTTAGACTTCTGGAGTATGAATATCAGGTGGTCCATAAAGCCGGAAAAATAAATAAAAACGCAGACGCTCTGTCGCGTAACCCCACTTCAGTCTGTCTACCACTTCTTCCACGGGAATGCAGGGACACCGACTTCAAAATACAAATACCTAAAATAGAAGTTAATACGGATTCAATTGGGCATCGTGTTCGGCAATTGCGTCGAGACAGAGAAAATCGACCCAGGTATCGGGACAGCAGCAGCTCAGACGAGATAGAACAAGCCGCATATGGAAAGGTTCAACACTCGCCAATTATACATCAAAATCGATCTTTCCCCAGCTTATCACAAGAAGTAACATTGCCAGATGAACGTCAGGAACCCATAAATATTTTTGCGCCAGCAGCTAATTCCACACAAATTTCCCCTTTGGACAAGGATCAAACCGTATTTAACGATTTAATATCTTTTGAAGAACCGCTTGAAGATACCGTAGTAGAAAATGCAAACCATATTCAGCAAAATTTAATTAGCACACCACAAACATCATCTCGAATTACGGATGAAATTTTACAATCGACAATTACCCAGCTACCTGCCAGGACTACGACCGAAGCAAGTGTTGGAGGATCGCCGGACAGCAGATCACCTCGACATGGGGCCCTTGACTACACACCTGACCCTTACCCATTCTTCACTACTGACCCTGAAAATTCAACCGACGGAGACTATTTAGAAGAGGCTTTACCAGAAGAAACACACAAAATTACTACCAGTTCAAATACTCTTATAGCTGAAGAGGGTCACTACGTATATTTTATATCTGCCGACTGCAACATACAAACCGCTGTTGGAAAACTACTGCTGGATACCGAAGTGATAAATAAACAAGACCTTCTAGCAAAGCGACCGGAAAAAGGACACGTGGTAACACTTGACAACGGGTCGTACAAATCTTTCGCTATAGTAATCTCTGATCATTTTTACGACAATATTACAAAAACAGACATTCTTCGTGGTTTAGAAATTCTTAAGGATATCTTAAAACAACAACAGATTAAATCATTCCGAATTTCTGCAACCGAGGACCTTCACAAGTTGCCAGTTAACGATTTTCTCAAATTATTAGAAGAAATTTTCACTGGAACAACTCTTCAAATTAGTATTTGCAATTGTATCATCACGTCACCATCCATAGGAGACAGACAGGAAATAATCCGCGAAGCTCATGACAGTTTAATTGGTGGACACAAAGGAATAACGAAAACATATAAACGCATCCGATCAAAATTTCATTGGCCGCAAATGCGCAACGAAATTCAAGATTATATTCGGAAGTGCCAAAGTTGCCAAGAACAAAAATTAGTCCGAGCGAAAACTCGTCAACCTATGCTAATTACCGACACACCTATGGGACCTTTCGATAAAATTGCTTTGGATACAGTAGGACCTTTACCCATCACTCCGAGCGGGAACAGATATATCCTTACAATGCAAGATAATTTAACTAAGTATTGCATGGCAGTAGCAATACCAAATATTCGAGCTACCACTATTGCAGATGCTTTTGCCAGACATTTCATCGCAATTTATGGTACGCCTCGCGCAATATTGACAGACAAAGGAACCAGTTTTATTGGAAACCTTATGACAAACCTATCAGAAATATTTAAAATCAAACAAATTACCACCTCGGGATACAGACCACAGACCAACGGATCATTGGAACGAAGTCACATCGTACTCACCGAGTACCTCAAACACTACATGGATAGTTACGAAGATTGGGATTTATTAATACCGTTTGCAATGTTCTCCTATAATACATCCGTTCACGAAGCAACCAATTTCACTCCGTATGAGTTAATTTTCGGAAAACCAGCTCGAGAACCGAGTTCTTTTCCAACCGGCGAAAAATTACAATCGTACGGAGATTATTTAACAGATCTGATAACACATATGACTAATATCCGCAATGTAGCTTCAGATAACTTAAACAAGGCAAAAACCCGTTCAAAAGGCTATTACGATCTTCGTGCAAAACCAGCAACGTTTAACGTAGGCGATTCCGTTTACGTACTCCTGGAACCACGCATTAATAAATTCGATCCACATTACATCGGACCGTATGAGATAATAGACGTAACGGACCTGAACAACGTAGTACTGCAAAAACACAACAAGCTAATCACAAAACATCAGGACAAACTGAAACACGCTTATTTTACATCATCAGCAAGGAACTAGGATCTCAATTAATGAAGAAAGAAGAAAACACCGTCCATTGCAGCGATCACATTAGTAATAAGTACACACGTACACACACACACTACACCTGACAACTTCATACGCCTTTCTTTTTACGGAGAATTTTTGGGCATTTTTCAATCCTTTACGAAAGCATCACGCGAACCGCGATGTTTCATCTTGGGAGGGGAGATGTTGCGTATGAAGAATATTCCATACGTCGCTCTCAACGCGTTTTTCGAGCTCGCGTCCGTAATGGGAAAACGCCCTAAAATTCTTTCAGTTTCCATAAACAGATAAAGGGGTCCTGAGAACATGTGCGACCAGCTGCATCACGACCAAGACGGGCGTGGTCCGACGAAGACTTCTTAATTTCCTTATATGGAAAATTCTAATGCGTTCCCGCGCATTACGGGGGTATATAAACCCTTTGGTTTCTACCCTCGTCGGTTCAGAGTTACATAGTCACGCGTAAAGTCACGTCGTGCCACGCTCGTACGGAGTCAGTTATATCAAGTGAGATTGGGCTTAGCGCACCTTTCGAATCATAGATTAACCCGTTAGAATCCGCTAGTCCGGTTGAAGTTCTTTCGGCATACTCTTAAAGGCGGCTCTCAGACCCCGCATCGCCAGTGCGTCAACACCGTGCAAATATTAGGTAAATTACACACTTTATATTATTTCATCGCGACAACTACAATTGTACAGACGACTGTTTTGAATATATATACCATTTGTTCACCATTAAATCGAGTAGATTCGTTAAACCAATCTTTACTCCGTGATCCTTTATATCAGAAGTAACGCTCCCACAGATACAACTTAACCGCTCGAGTTGTATCGAATATTAATTTAAAAGTTACGAGGCAAACTAACATTTCCAGCGACTCCCTGATTTCGCATCAGGTTCGTTCGCACGCCTTATCCAAGCAGAATAACTATAAATACTCCAACCCAGTGGCTCCCCGATTTCGCATCGGGTTCGTCCACGAAATCTAACCCATCCTACAGCTCCCTGGTTTCGCACCAGGTTCGTCTGTATCCTACGGCTCCCTGATTTCGCATCAGGTTCGTCCGTACGTTTTCCAACTTCCGAACAGCTCCCCGGCTACGCGCCGGGTTCGTCTGTGAATAAGCCAACCTCCTAGCAGCTCCCCGAGTTCGCATCGGGTTCGTCTGCGAACTTCTTTCCTAGTGGCTCCCCGATTTCGCATCGGGTTCGTCCACGACGTTTCACCTTCCTGCGGCTCCCTGATTTTGCATCAGGTTCGTCCGCGCTTGACTCTATTCCTGAGGCTCCCCGATTACGCATCGGGTTCGTCCTCGTTTCACACATCCCAGCGGCTCCCCGATTTCGCATCGGGTTCGTCCGCGCACCTTATTAACAAATTCTCAACCGTATTCCTTGGGTTATATCAACCTCGCCGGCCTAGGCGTTGCCCACAGCCCCGGCTCGTAACAATAAATTACACTGGAAGACTCGGAATCGCGTAATTTACCATTTCCACCCGATATGTACCGAAAGAAACTAAGGATTCACTTCCTAGCCCACGATATCGTTCGATACAACGATAAATTACACTGGGAGTCTCGGAATCGCGTAATTTACCATTTCCACCCGATATGTACCGAAAGAAGCTAAGGATTCACTTCCAAGCCCACGATATCGTTCGATATAACGATAAATCAATCTGAGAGACTCGGAATCGCGATATTTACGTTTTCCACACGCTGTGTATCGAAAGAACCTAAGGATTCACTTCATAGCCCTGGATATCGTTCGATACAACGATAAATTTCACTGGGAGACTCGGAATCGCGATATTTACGTTTTCCGCACGTTGTGTATCGGAAGAAGCTACGGATTCACTTCCTAGCCCTGGATATCGTTCGATACAACGATAAATTACACTGGGAGTCTCGGAATCGCGTAATTTACCTTTTCCACACGATATGTACCGAAAGAAGCTAAGGATTCACTTCCAAGCCCACGATATCGTTCGATATAACGATAAATCAATCTGAGAGACTCGGAATCGCGATATTTACGTTTTCCGCACGCTGTGTATCGAAAGAACCTAAGGATTCACTTCATAGCCCTGGATATCGTTCGATACAACGATAAATTTCACTGGGAGACTCGGAATCGCGTAATTTACCATTTCCACCCGATATGTACCGAAAGAAACTAAGGATTCACTTCCTAGCCCACGATATCGTTCCATACAACGATAAATCACTCAGAGAGACTCGGAATCGCGATATTTACCTTTTCCACACGATATGTACCGAAAGAAGCTAAGGATTCACTTCCAAGCCCACGATATATTTCGATATAACGATAAATCAATCTGAGAGACTCGGAATCGCGATATTTACGTTTTCCGCACGCTGTGTATCGGAAGAACCTAAGGATTCACTTCATAGCCCTGGATATCGTTCGATACAACGATAAATTTCACTGGGAGACTCGGAATCGCGTAATTTACCATTTCCACCCGATATGTACCGAAAGAAACTAAGGATTCACTTCCTAGCCCACGATATCGTTCCATACAACGATAAATCACTCAGAGAGACTCGGAATCGCGATATTTACCTTTCCCTCACGATATGTACCGAAAGAAGCTAAGGATTCACTTCCAAGCCCACGATATCGTTCGATATAACGATAAATCACTCTGGGAGACTCGGAATCGCGATATTTACCTTTTCCACACGCTGTGTATCGAAAGTAGCTAAGGATTCACTTCCTAGCACACGATATCGTTCGATATAACGATAAATTACTCTGGGAGACTCCTAATCGCGTAATTTACCATTTCCACACGATATGTACAGAAAGAAGCTAAGGATTCACTTCCTAGCCCACGATATCGTTCGATATAACGATAAATCACTCTGGGAGACTCGGAATCGCGATATTTACCTTTTCCACACGCTGCGTATGGGAAGAAGCTACGGATTCACTTCCTAGCCCTGGATATCGTTCGATACAACGATAAATTACACTGGGAGTCTCGGAATCGCGTAATTTACCATTTCCACCCGATATGTACCGAATGAAGCTAAGGATTCACTTCCAAGCCCACGATATCGTTCGATATAACGATAAATCAATCTGAGAGACTCGGAATCGCGATATTTACCTTTTCCACACGATATGTACCGAAAGAAGCTAAGGATTCACTTCCAAGCCCACGATATCGTTCGATATAACGATAAATCAATCTGAGAGACTCGGAATCGCGATATTTACGTTTTCCGCACGTTGTGTATCGGAAGAACCTAAGGATTCACTTCATAGCCCTGGACATCGTTCGATACAACGATAAATTTCACTGGGAGACTCGGAATCGCGTAATTTACCATTTCCACCCGATATGTACCGAAAGAAACTAAGGATTCACTTCCTAGCCCACGATATCGTTCCATACAACGATAAATCACTCTGGGAGACTCGGAATCGCGATATTTACCTTTTCCACACGCTGTGTATCGAAAGAAGCTAAGGATTCACTTCCTAGCACACGATATCGTTCGATAAAACGATAAATCACTCTGGGAGACTCGGAATCGCGATATTTACCTTTTCCACACGCTGCGTATGGGAAGAAGCTACGGATTCACTTCCTAGCCCTGGATATCGTTCGATACAACGATAAATTACACTGGGAGTCTCGGAATCGCGTAATTTACCATTTCCACCCGATATGTACCGAAAGAAGCTAAGGATTCACTTCCAAGCCCACGATATCGTTCGATATAACGATAAATCAATCTGAGAGACTCGGAATCGCGATATTTACGTTTTCCACACGCTGTGTATCGAAAGAACCTAAGGATTCACTTCATAGCCCTGGATATCGTTCGATATAACGATAAATTACTCTGAGAGACTCGGAATCGGGATATTAACCTTTTCCACACGCTGTGTACCGAAAGAAGCTAAGGATTCACTTGCTAGCCCACGATAACGTTCGATATAACGATAAATTACTCTGGGAGACTCCTAATCGCGTAATTTACCATTTCCACACGATATGTACCGAATGAAGCTAAGGATTCACTTCCTAGCCCACGATATCGATCGATAAAACGATAAATCACTCTGGGAGACTCGGAATCGCGATATTTACCTTTTCCACACGCTGCGTATGGGAAGAAGCTACGGATTCACTTCCTAGCCCTGGATATCGTTCGATACAACGATAAATTACACTGGAAGACTCGGAATCGCGTAATTTACCATTTCCACCCGATATGTACCGAAAGAAACTAAGGATTCACTTCCTCGCCCACGATATCGTTCCATACAACGATAAATCACTCAGAGAGACTCGGAATCGCGATATTTACCTTTTCCACACGATATGTACCGAAAGAACCTAAGGATTCACTTCATAGCCCTGGATATCGTTCGATACAACGATAAATTTCACTGGGAGACTCGGAATCGCGTAATTTACCATTTACACCCGATATGTACCGAAAGAAACTAAGGATTCACTTCCTAGCCCACGATATCGTTCCATACAACGATAAATCACTCAGGGAGACTCGGAATCGCGATATTTACCATTTCCACACGATATGTACCGAAAGATGCTAAGGATTCACTTCCTAGCCCACGATATCGATCGATAAAACGATAAATCACTCTGGGAGACTCGGAATCGCGATATTTACCTTTTCCACACGCTGCGTATGGGAAGAAGCTACGGATTCACTTCCTAGCCCTGGATATCGTTCGATACAACGATAAATTACACTGGAAGACTCGGAATCGAGTAATTTACCATTTCCACCCGATATGTACCGAAAGAAACTAAGGATTCACTTCCTAGCCCACGATATCGTTCCATACAACGATAAATCACTCAGAGAGACTCGGAATCGCGATATTTACCTTTTCCACACGATATGTACCGAAAGCAGCTAAGGATTCACTTCCAAGCCCACGATATCGTTCGATATAACGATAAATCAATCTGAGAGACTCGGAATCGCGATATTTACGTTTTCCGCACGTTGTGTATCGGAAGAACCTAAGGATTCACTTCATAGCCCTGGATATCGTTCGATACAACGATAAATTTCACTGGGAGACTCGGAATCGCGTAATTTACCATTTCCACCCGATATGTACCGAAAGAAGCTAAGGATTCACTTGCTAGCCCACGATAACGTTCGATACAACGATAAATCACTCTGGGAGACTCGGAATCGCGATATTTACCTTTTCCACACGCTGCGTATGGGAAGAAGCTACGGATTCACTTCCTAGCCCTGGATATCGTTCGATACAACGATAAATTACACTGGGAGTCTCGGAATCGCGTAATTTACCATTTCCACCCGATATGTACCGAAAGAAGCTGAGGATTCACTTCCTAGCCCACGATATCGTTCGATATAACGATAAATCAATCTGAGAGACTCGGAATCGCGATATTTACCTTTTCCACACGCTGTGTATCGAAAGAAGCTAAGGATTCACTTCCTAGCACACGATATCGTTCGATATAACGATAAATTACTCTGGGAGACTCCTAATCGCGTAATTTACCATTTCCACCCGATATGTACCGAAAGAAGCTGAGGATTCACTTCCTAGCCCACGATATCGTTCGATATAACGATAAATCAATCTGAGAGACTCGGAATCGCGATATTTACGTTTTCCGCACGCTGTGTATCGAAAGAACCTAAGGATTCACTTCATAGCCCTGGATATCGTTCGATACAACGATAAATTTCACTGGGAGACTCGGAATTGCGTAATATACCATTTCCACCCGATATGTACCGAAAGAAGCTAAGGATTCACTTGCTAGCCCACGATAACTTTCGATATAACGATAAATTAGTCTGGGAGACTCCTAATCGCGTAATTTACCATTTCCACACGATATGTACCGAAAGAAACTAAGGATTCACTTCCTAGCCCACGATATCGTTCCATACAACGATAAATCACTCAGAGAGACTCGGAATCGCGATATTTACCTTTTCCACACGATATGTACCGAAAGAAGCTAAGGATTCACTTCCAAGCCCACGATATCGTTCGATATAACGATAAATCAATCTGAGAGACTCGGAATCGCGATATTTACGTTTTCCACACGCTGTGTATCGAAAGAACCTAAGGATTCACTTCATAGCCAAGGATATCGTTCGATACAACGATAAATTTCACTGGGAGACTCGGAATCGCGATATTTACAATTTCCACACGCTATCTATCGAAAGGAGCTAAGGATTCACTTCCTAGCCCACGATATCGTTCGATATAACGATAAATTACTCTGAGAGACTCGGAATCGGGATATTAACCTTTTCCACACGCTGTGTATCGAAAGAAGGTAAGGATTCACTTCCTAGCCCACGATATCGTTCGATATAACGATAAATTACTCTGAGAGACTCGGAATCGGGATATTAACCTTTTCCACACGCTGTGTACCGAAAGAAGCTAAGGATTCACTTGCTAGCCCACGATAACGTTCGATATAACGATAAATTACTCTGGGAGACTCCTAATCGCGTAATTTACCATTTCCACACGATATGTACCGAATGAAGCTAAGGATTCACTTCCTAGCCCACGATATCGATCGATAAAACGATAAATCACTCTGGGAGACTCGGAATCGCGATATTTACCTTTTCCACACGCTGCGTATGGGAAGAAGCTACGGATTCACTTCCTAGCCCTGGATATCGTTCGATACAACGATAAATTACACTGGAAGACTCGGAATCGCGTAATTTACCATTTCCACCCGATATGTACCGAAAGAAACTAAGGATTCACTTCCTCGCCCACGATATCGTTCCATACAACGATAAATCACTCAGAGAGACTCGGAATCGCGATATTTACCTTTTCCACACGATATGTACCGAAAGAAGCTAAGGATTCACTTCCAAGCCCACGATATCGTTCGATATAACGATAAATCAATCTGGGAGACTCCTAATCGCGTAATTTACCATTTCCACACGATATGTACCGAAAGAAGCTAAGGATTCACTTCCTAGCCCACGATATCGATCGATAAAACGATAAATCACTCTGGGAGACTCGGAATCGCGATATTTACCTTTTCCACACGCTGTGTATCGAAAGAAGCTAAGGATTCACTTCCTAGCACACGATATCGTTCGATATAACGATAAATTACTCTGGGAGACTCCTAATCGCGTAATTTACCATTTCCACACGATATGTACCGAAAGAAGCTAAGGATTCACTTCCTAGCCCACGATATCGATCGATAAAACGATAAATCACTCTGGGAGACTCGGAATCGCGATATTTACCTTTTCCACACGCTGCGTATGGGAAGAAGCTACGGATTCACTTCCTAGCCTTGGATATCGTTCGATACAACGATAAATTACACTGGAAGACTCGGAATCGCGTAATTTACCATTTCCACCCGATATGTACCGAAAGAAACTAAGGATTCACTTCCTAGCCCACGATATCGATCGATAAAACGATAAATCACTCTGGGAGACTCGGAATCGCGATATTTACCTTTTCCACACGATTTGTACCAATAGAAGCTAAGGATTCAGTTCCTAGCCCTCGATGTCGTTCGATATAACGATAAATCACTCTGAGAGACTCGGAATCGCGATATTTACCTTTTCCACACGCTGTGTATCGAAAGAACCTAAGGATTCACTTCATAGCCCTGGATATCGTTCCATACAACGATAAATTTCACTGGGAGACTCGGAATCGCGTAATTTACCATTTCCACCCGATATGTACCGAAAGAAACTAAGGATTCACTTCCTAGCCCACGATATCGTTCCATACAACGATAAATCACTCTGGGAGACTCGGAATCGCGATATTTACCTTTTCCACACGCTGTGTATCGAAAGAACCTAAGGATTCACTTCATAGCCCTGGATATCGTTCCATACAACGATAAATTTCACTGGGAGACTCGGAATCGCGTAATTTACCATTTCCACCCGATATGTACCGAAAGAAACTAAGGATTCACTTCCTAGCCCACGATATCGTTCCATACAACGATAAATCACTCTGGGAGACTCGGAATCGCGATATTTACCTTTTCCACACGCTGCGTATGGGAAGAAGCTACGGATTCACTTCCTAGCCCTGGATATCGTTCGATACAACGATAAATTACACTGGGAGTCTCGGAATCGCGTAATTTACCTTTTCCACACGATATGTACCGAAAGAAGCTAAGGATTCACTTCCAAGCCCACGATATCGTTCGATATAACGATAAATCAATCTGAGAGACTCGGAATCGCGATATTTACGTTTTCCGCACGCTGTGTATCGAAAGAACCTAAGGATTCACTTCATAGCCCTGGATATCGTTCGATACAACGATAAATTTCACTGGGAGACTCGGAATATCGTAATTTACCATTTCCACCCGATATGTACCGACAGAAACTAAGGATTCACTTCCTAGCCCACGATATCGTTCCATACAACGATAAATCACTCAGAGAGACTCGGAATCGCGATATTTACCTTTTCCACACGATATGTACCGAAAGAAGCTAAGGATTCACTTCCAAGCCCACGATATATTTCGATATAACGATAAATCAATCTGAGAGACTCGGAATCGCGATATTTACGTTTTCCGCCCGCTGTGTATCGGAAGAACCTAAGGATTCACTTCATAGCCCTGGATATCGTTCGATACAACGATAAATTTCACTGGAAGACTCGGAATCGCGTAATTTACCATTTCCACCCGATATGTACCGAAAGAAACTAAGGATTCACTTCCTAGCCCACGATATCGTTCCATACAACGATAAATCACTCAGAGAGACTCGGAATCGCGATATTTACCTTTCCCTCACGATATGTACCGAAAGAAGCTAAGGATTCACTTCCAAGCCCACGATATCGTTCGATATAACGATAAATCACTCTGGGAGACTCGAAATCGCGATATTTACCTTTTCCACACGCTGTGTATCGAAAGTAGCTAAGGATTCACTTCCTAGCACACGATATCGTTCGATATAACGATAAATTACTCTGGGAGACTCCTAATCGCGTAATTTACCATTTCCACACGATATGTACAGAAAGAGGCTAAGGATTCACTTCCTAGCCCACGATATCGTTCCATACAACGATAAATCACTCAGAGAGACTCGGAATCGCGATATTTACGTTTTCCGCACGCTGTGTATCGGAAGAACCTAAGGATTCACTTCATAGCCCTGGATATCGTTCGATACAACGATAAATTTCACTGGGAGACTCGGAATCGCGTAATTTACCATTTCCACCCGATATGTACCGAAAGAAACTAAGGATTCACTTCCTAGCCCACGATATCGTTCCATACAACGATAAATCACTCAGAGAGACTCGGAATCGCGATATTTACCTTTTCCACACGATATGTACCGAAAGAAGCTAAGGATTCACTTCCAAGCCCACGATATCGTTCGATATAACGATAAATCAATCTGAGAGACTCGGAATCGCGATATTTACGTTTTCCGCACGCTGTGTATCGGAAGAACCTAAGGATTCACTTCATAGCCCTGGATATCGTTCGATACAACGATAAATTTCACTGGGAGACTCGGAATCGCGTAATTTACCATTTCCACCCGATATGTAACGAAAGAAACTAAGGATTCACTTCCTAGCCCACGATATCGTTCCATACAACGATAAATCACTCAGAGAGACTCGGTATCGCGATATTTACCTTTTCCACACGATATGTACCGAAAGAAGCTAAGGATTCACTTCCAAGCCCACGATATCGTTCGATATAACGATAAATCAATCTGAGAGACTCGGAATCGCGATATTTACGTTTTCCACACGCTGTGTATCGAAAGAACCTAAGGATTCACTTCATAGCCCTGGATATCGTTCGATACAACGATAAATTTCACTGGGAGACTCGGAATCGCGATATTTACAATTTCCACACGCTATCTATCGAAAGGAGCTAAGGATTCACTTCCTAGCCCACGATATCGTTCGATATAACGATAAATTACTCTGAGAGACTCGGAATCGGGATATTAACCTTTTCCACACGCTGTGTATCGAAAGAACCTAAGGATTCACTTCATAGCCCTGGATATCGTTCGATACAACGATAAATTTCACTGGGAGACTCGGAATTGCGTAATTTACCATTTCCACCCGATATGTACCGAAAGAAGCTAAGGATTCACTTCCTAGCCCACGATATCGTTCGATATAACGATAAATTACTCTGAGAGACTCGGAATCGGGATATTAACCTTTTCCACACGCTGTGTATCGATAGAAGCTAAGGATTCACTTCCTAGCCCACGATATCGTTCGATATAACGATAAATCAGTCTGAGAGACTCGGAATCGCGATATTTACGTTTTCCGCACGCTGTGTATCGAAAGAACCTAAGGATTCACTTCATAGCCCTGGATATCGTTCGATACAACGATAAATTTCACTGGGAGACTCGGAATTGCGTAATTTACCATTTCCACCCGATATGTACCGAAAGAAGCTAAGGATTCACTTGCTAGCCCACGATAACGTTCGATATAACGATAAATTACTCTGGGAGACTCCTAATCGCGTAATTTACCATTTCCACACGATATGTACCGAAAGAAGCTATTGATTCACTTCCTAGCCCACGATATCGATCGATAAAACGATAAATCACTCTGGGAGACTCGGAATCGCGATATTTACCTTTTCCACACGCTGCGTATGGGAAGAAGCTACGGATTCACTTCCTAGCCCTGGATATCGTTCGATACAACGATAAATTACACTGGAAGACTCGGAATCGCGTAATTTACCATTTCCACCCGATATGTACCGAAAGAAACTAAGGATTCACTTCCTAGCCCACGATATCGTTGCATACAACGATAAATCACTCAGAGAGACTCGGAATCGCGATATTTACCTTTTCCACACGATATGTACCGAAAGAAGCTAAGGATTCACTTCCAAGCCCACGATATCGTTCGATATAACGATAAATCAATCTGGGAGACACCTAATCGCGTAATTTACCATTTCCACACGATATGTACCGAAAGAAGCTAAGGATTCACTTCCTAGCCCACGATATCGATCGATAAAACGATAAATCACTCTGGGAGACTCGGAATCGCGATATTTACCTTTTCCACACGCTGCGTATGGGAAGCAGCTACGGATTCACTTCCTAGCCCTGGATATCGTTCGATACAACGATAAATTACACTGGAAGACTCGGAATCGCGTAATTTACCATTTCCACCCGATATGTACCGAAAGAAACTAAGGATTCACTTCCTAGCCCACGATATCGTTCCATACAACGATAAATCACTCTGGGAGACTCGGAATCGCGATATTTACCTTTTCCACACGCTGCGTATGGGAAGAAGCTACGGATTCACTTCCTAGCCCTGGATATCGTTCGATACAACGATAAATTACACTGGGAGTCTCGGAATCGCGTAATTTACCATTTCCACCCGATATGTACCGAAAGAAGCTGAGGATTCACTTCCTAGCCCACGATATCGTTCGATATAACGATAAATCACTCTGAGAGACTCGGAATCGCGATATTTACCCTTTCCACACGCTGTGTATCGAAAGAAGCTAAGGATTCACTTCCTAGCACACGATATCGTTCGATATAACGATAAATTACTCTGGGAGACTCCTAATCGCGTAATTTACCATTTCCACCCGATATGTACCGAAAGAAGCTAAGGATTCACTTCCTAGCCCACGATATCGTTCGATATAACGATAAATCACTCTGAGAGACTCGGAATCGCGATATTTACCTTTTCCACACGCTGTGTATCGAAAGAAGCTAAGGATTCACTTCCTAGCACACGATATCGTTCGATATAACGATAAATTACTCTGGGAGACTCCTAATCGCGTAATTTACCATTTCCACCCGATATGTACCGAAAGAAGCTGAGGATTCACTTCCTAGCCCACGATATCGTTCGATATAACGATAAATCAATCTGAGAGACTCGGAATCGCGATATTTACGTTTTCCGCACGCTGTGTATCGAAAGAACCTAAGGATTCACTTCATAGCCCTGGATATCGTTCGATACAACGATAAATTTCCCTGGGAGACTCAGAATTGCGTTATATACCATTTCCACCCGATATGTACCGAAAGAAGCTAAGGATTCACTTGCTAGCCCACGATAACGTTCGATATAACGATAAATTACTCTGGGAGACTCCTAATCGCGTAATTTACCATTTCCACACGATATGTACCGAAAGAAACTAAGGATTCACTTCCTAGCCCACGATATCGATCGATAAAACGATAAATCACTCTGGGAGACTCGGAATCGCGATATTTACCTTTTCCACACGCTGCGTATGGGAAGAAGCTACGGATTCACTTCCTAGCCCTGGATATCGTTCGATACAACGATAAATTACACTGGGAGTCTCGGAATCGCGTAATTTACCATTTCCACCCGATATGTACCGAAAGAAGCTAAGGATTCACTTCCAAGCCCACGATATCGTTCGATATAATGATAAATCAATCTGAGAGACTCGGAATCGCGATATTTACGTTTTCCACACGCTGTGTATCGAAAGAACCTAAGGATTCACTTCCTAGCCCACGATATCGTTCCATACAACGATAAATCACTCAGGGAGACTCGGAATCGCGATATTTACCTTTTCCACACGATATGTACCGAAAGAAGCTAAGGATTCACTTCCAAGCCCACGATATCGTTCGATATAACGATAAATCAATCTGAGAGACTCGGAATCGCGATATTTACGTTTTCCGCACGCTGTGTATCGAAAGAACCTAAGGATTCACTTCCTAGCACACGATATCGTTCGATATAACGATAAATTACTCTGGGAGACTTCTAATCGCGTAATTTACCATTTCCACACGATATGTACCGAAAGAAGCTAAGGATTCACTTCCTAGCCCACGATATCGATCGATAAAACGATAAATCACTCTGGGAGACTCGGAATCGCGATATTTACCTTTTCCACACGCTGCATATGGGAAGAAGCTACGGATTCACTTCCTAGCCCTGGATATCGTTCGATACAACGATAAATTACACTGGAAGACTCGGAATCGGGTAATTTACCATTTCCACCCGATATGTATCGAAAGAAACTAAGGATTCACTTCCTAGCCCACGATATCGTTCCATACAACGATAAATCACTCAGAGAGACTCGGAATCGCGATATTTACCTTTTCCTCACGATATGTACCGAAAGAAGCTAAGGATTCACTTCCAAGCCCACGATATCGTTCGATATAACGATAAATCACTCTGGGAGACTCGGAATCGCGATATTTCCCTTTTCCACACGATATGTACCGAAAGAAGCTAAGGATTCACTTCCAAGCCCACGATATCATTCGATATAACGATAAATCACTCTGGGAGACTCGGAATCGCGATATTTACCTTTTCCACACGATTTGTACCAATAGAAGCTAAGGATTCAGTTCCTAGCCCTCGATGTCGTTCGATATAACGATAAATCCCTCTGGGAGACTCGGAATCGCGATATTTAAAATTTCCACCCGATATGTACCGAAAGAAACTAAGGATTCACTTCCTAGCCCACGATATCGTTCCATACAACGATAAATTACTCAGAGAGACTCGGAATCGCGATATTTACCTTTTCCTCACGATATGTACCGAAAGAAGCTAAGGATTCACTTCCAAGCCCACGATATCGTTCGATATAACGATAAATCCCTCTGGGAGACTCGGAATCGCGATATTTAAAATTTCCACCCGATATGTACCGAAAGAAACTAAGGATTCACTTCCTAGCCCACGATATCGTTCCATACAACGATAAATTACTCAGAGAGACTCGGAATCGCGATATTTACCTTTTCCTCACGATATGTACCGAAAGAAGCTAAGGATTCACTTCCTAGCCCACGATATCGTTCCATACAACGATAAATCACTCAGGGAGACTCGGAATCGCGATATTTACCTTTTCCACACGATATGTACCGAAAGAAGCTAAGGATTCACTTCCAAGCCCACGATATCGTTCGATATAACGATAAATCAATCTGAGAGACTCGGAATCGCGATATTTACGTTTTCCGCACGCTGTGTATCGAAAGAACCTAAGGATTCACTTCCTAGCACACGATATCGTTCGATATAACGATAAATTACTCTGGGAGACTTCTAATCGCGTAATTTACCATTTCCACACGATATGTACCGAAAGAAGCTAAGGATTCACTTCCTAGCCCACGATATCGATCGATAAAACGATAAATCACTCTGGGAGACTCGGAATCGCGATATTTACCTTTTCCACACGCTGCATATGGGAAGAAGCTACGGATTCACTTCCTAGCCCTGGATATCGTTCGATACAACGATAAATTACACTGGAAGACTCGGAATCGGGTAATTTACCATTTCCACCCGATATGTACCGAAAGAAACTAAGGATTCACTTCCTAGCCCACGATATCGTTCCATACAACGATAAATCACTCAGAGAGACTCGGAATCGCGATATTTACCTTTTCCACACGCTGCGTATGGGAAGAAGCTACGGATTCACTTCCTAGCCCTGGATATCGTTCGATACAACGATAAATTACACTGGGAGTCTCGGAATCGCGTAATTTACCATTTCCACCCGATATGTACCGAAAGAAGCTGAGGATTCACTTCCTAGCCCACGATATCGTTCGATATAACGATAAATCACTCTGAGAGACTCGGAATCGCGATATTTACCCTTTCCACACGCTGTGTATCGAAAGAAGCTAAGGATTCACTTCCTAGCACACGATATCGTTCGATATAACGATAAATTACTCTGGGAGACTCCTAATCGCGTAATTTACCATTTCCACCCGATATGTACCGAAAGAAGCTAAGGATTCACTTCCTAGCCCACGATATCGTTCGATATAACGATAAATCACTCTGAGAGACTCGGAATCGCGATATTTACCTTTTCCACACGCTGTGTATCGAAAGAAGCTAAGGATTCACTTCCTAGCACACGATATCGTTCGATATAACGATAAATTACTCTGGGAGACTCCTAATCGCGTAATTTACCATTTCCACCCGATATGTACCGAAAGAAGCTGAGGATTCACTTCCTAGCCCACGATATCGTTCGATATAACGATAAATCAATCTGAGAGACTCGGAATCGCGATATTTACGTTTTCCGCACGCTGTGTATCGAAAGAACCTAAGGATTCACTTCATAGCCCTGGATATCGTTCGATACAACGATAAATTTCCCTGGGAGACTCAGAATTGCGTTATATACCATTTCCACCCGATATGTACCGAAAGAAGCTAAGGATTCACTTGCTAGCCCACGATAACGTTCGATATAACGATAAATTACTCTGGGAGACTCCTAATCGCGTAATTTACCATTTCCACACGATATGTACCGAAAGAAACTAAGGATTCACTTCCTAGCCCACGATATCGATCGATAAAACGATAAATCACTCTGGGAGACTCGGAATCGCGATATTTACCTTTTCCACACGCTGCGTATGGGAAGAAGCTACGGATTCACTTCCTAGCCCTGGATATCGTTCGATACAACGATAAATTACACTGGGAGTCTCGGAATCGCGTAATTTACCATTTCCACCCGATATGTACCGAATGAAGCTAAGGATTCACTTCCAAGCCCACGATATCGTTCGATATAACGATAAATCAATCTGAGAGACTCGGAATCGCGATATTTACCTTTTCCACACGCTGTGTATCGAAAGAAGCTAAGGATTCACTTCCTAGCACACGATATCGTTCGATAAAACGATAAATCACTCTGGGAGACTCGGAATCGCGATATTTACCTTTTCCACACGCTGCGTATGGGAAGAAGCTACGGATTCACTTCCTAGCCCTGGATATCGTTCGATACAACGATAAATTACACTGGGAGTCTCGGAATCGCGTAATTTACCATTTCCACCCGATATGTACCGAAAGAAGCTAAGGATTCACTTCCAAGCCCACGATATCGTTCGATATAATGATAAATCAATCTGAGAGACTCGGAATCGCGATATTTACGTTTTCCACACGCTGTGTATCGAAAGAACCTAAGGATTCACTTCATAGCCCTGGATATCGTTCGATACAACGATAAATTTCACTGGGAGACTCGGAATCGCGTAATTTACCATTTCCACCCGATATGTACCGAAAGAAACTAAGGATTCACTTCCTAGCCCACGATATCGTTCCATACAACGATAAATCACTCAGGGAGACTCGGAATCGCGATATTTACCTTTTCCACACGATATGTACCGAAAGAAGCTAAGGATTCACTTCCAAGCCCACGATATCGTTCGATATAACGATAAATCAATCTGAGAGACTCGGAATCGCGATATTTACGTTTTCCGCACGCTGTGTATCGAAAGAACCTAAGGATTCACTTCCTAGCACACGATATCGTTCGATATAACGATAAATTACTCTGGGAGACTTCTAATCGCGTAATTTACCATTTCCACACGATATGTACCGAATGAAGCTAAGGATTCACTTCCTAGCCCACGATATCGATCGATAAAACGATAAATCACTCTGGGAGACTCGGAATCGCGATATTTACCTTTTCCACACGCTGCATATGGGAAGAAGCTACGGATTCACTTCCTAGCCCTGGATATCGTTCGATACAACGATAAATTACACTGGAAGACTCGGAATCGGGTAATTTACCATTTCCACCCGATATGTATCGAAAGAAACTAAGGATTCACTTCCTAGCCCACGATATCGTTCCATACAACGATAAATCACTCAGAGAGACTCGGAATCGCGATATTTACCTTTTCCTCACGATATGTACCGAAAGAAGCTAAGGATTCACTTCCAAGCCCACGATATCGTTCGATATAACGATAAATCACTCTGGGAGACTCGGAATCGCGATATTTCCCTTTTCCACACGATATGTACCGAAAGAAGCTAAGGATTCACTTCCAAGCCCACGATATCATTCGATATAACGATAAATCACTCTGGGAGACTCGGAATCGCGATATTTACCTTTTCCACACGATTTGTACCAATAGAAGCTAAGGATTCAGTTCCTAGCCCTCGATGTCGTTCGATATAACGATAAATCCCTCTGGGAGACTCGGAATCGCGATATTTAAAATTTCCACCCGATATGTACCGAAAGAAACTAAGGATTCACTTCCTAGCCCACGATATCGTTCCATACAACGATAAATTACTCAGAGAGACTCGGAATCGCGATATTTACCTTTTCCTCACGATATGTACCGAAAGAAGCTAAGGATTCACTTCCAAGCCCACGATATCGTTCGATATAACGATAAATCCCTCTGGGAGACTCGGAATCGCGATATTTAAAATTTCCACCCGATATGTACCGAAAGAAACTAAGGATTCACTTCCTAGCCCACGATATCGTTCCATACAACGATAAATTACTCAGAGAGACTCGGAATCGCGATATTTACCTTTTCCTCACGATATGTACCGAAAGAAGCTAAGGATTCACTTCCTAGCCCACGATATCGTTCCATACAACGATAAATCACTCAGGGAGACTCGGAATCGCGATATTTACCTTTTCCACACGATATGTACCGAAAGAAGCTAAGGATTCACTTCCAAGCCCACGATATCGTTCGATATAACGATAAATCAATCTGAGAGACTCGGAATCGCGATATTTACGTTTTCCGCACGCTGTGTATCGAAAGAACCTAAGGATTCACTTCCTAGCACACGATATCGTTCGATATAACGATAAATTACTCTGGGAGACTTCTATTCGCGTAATTTACCATTTCCACACGATATGTACCGAAAGAAGCTAAGGATTCACTTCCTAGCCCACGATATCGATCGATAAAACGATAAATCACTCTGGGAGACTCGGAATCGCGATATTTACCTTTTCCACACGCTGCATATGGGAAGAAGCTACGGATTCACTTCCTAGCCCTGGATATCGTTCGATACAACGATAAATTACACTGGAAGACTCGGAATCGGGTAATTTACCATTTCCACCCGATATGTACCGAAAGAAACTAAGGATTCACTTCCTAGCCCACGATATCGTTCCATACAACGATAAATCACTCAGAGAGACTCGGAATCGCGATATTTACCTTTTCCTCACGATATGTACCGAAAGAAGCTAAGGATTCACTTCCAAGCCCACGATATCGTTCGATATAACGATAAATCACTCTGGGAGACTCGGAATCGCGATATTTCCCTTTTCCACACGATATGTACCGAAAGAAGCTAAGGATTCACTTCCAAGCCCACGATATCATTCGATATAACGATAAATCACTCTGGGAGACTCGGAATCGCGATATTTACCTTTTCCACACGATTTGTACCAATAGAAGCTAAGGATTCAGTTCCTAGCCCTCGATGTCGTTCGATATAACGATAAATCCCTCTGGGAGACTCGGAATCGCGATATTTAAAATTTCCACCCGATATGTACCGAAAGAAACTAAGGATTCACTTCCTAGCCCACGATATCGTTCCATACAACGATAAATTACTCAGAGAGACTCGGAATCGCGATATTTACCTTTTCCTCACGATATGTACCGAAAGAAGCTAAGGATTCACTTCCAAGCCCACGATATCGTTCGATATAACGATAAATCACTCTGGGAGACTCGGAATCGCGATATTTACCTTTTCCACACGCTGTGTATCGAAAGAAGCTAAGGATTCACTTCCTAGCACACGATATCGTTCGATATAACGATAAATTACTCTGGGAGACTCCTAATCGCGTAATTTACCATTTCCACACGATATGTACCGAAAGAAGCTAAGGATTCACTTCCTAGCCCACGATATCGATCGATAAAACGATAAATCACTCTGGGAGACTCGGAATCGCGATATTTACCTTTTCCACACGCTGCGTATGGGAAGAAGCTACGGATTCACTTCCTAACCCTGGATATCGTTGGATACAACGATAAATTACACTGAGAGTCTCGGAATCGCGTAATTTACCATTTCCACCCGATATGTACCGAAAGAAACTAAGGATTCACTTCCTAGCCCACGATATCGTTCCATACAACGATAAATCACTCTGGGAGACTCGGAATCGCGATATTTACCTTTTCCACACGCTGTGTATCGAAAGAAGCTAAGGATTCACTTCCAAGCCCACGATATATTTCGATATAACGATAAATCAATCTGAGAGACTCGGAATCGCGATATTTACGTTTTCCGCACGTTGTGTATCGGAAGAACCTAAGGATTCACTTCATAGCCCTGGATATCGTTCGATACAACGATAAATTTCACTGGGAGACTCGGAATCGCGTAATTTACCATTTCCAACCGATATGTACCGAAAGAAACTAAGGATTCACTTCCTAGCCCACGATATCGTTCCATACAACGATAAATCACTCTGGGAGACTCGGAATCGCGATATTTACCTTTTCCACACGCTGTGTATCGAAAGAAGCTAAGGATTCACTTCATAGCCCTGGATATCGTTCGATACAACGATAAATTTCACTGGGAGACTCGGAATCCCGTAATTTACCATTTCCACCCGATATGTACCGAAAGAAACTAAGGATTCACTTCCTAGCCCACGATATCGTTCCATACAACGATAAATCACTCAGAGAGACTCGGAATCGCGATATTTACCTTTTCCACACGATATGTACCGAAAGAAGCTTAGCATTCACTTCCAAGCCCACGATATCGTTCGATATAACGATAAATCAATCTGAGAGACTCGGAATCGCGATATTTACGTTTTCCGCACGCTGTGTATCGAAAGAACGTAAGGATTCACTTCATAGTCCTGGATATCGTTCGATACAACGATAAATTTCACTGGGAGACTCGGAATCGCGTAATTTACCATTTCCACCCGATATGTACCGAAAGAAACTAAGGATTCACTTCCTAGCCCACGATATCGTTCCATACAACGATAAATCACTCTGGGAGACTCGGAATCGCGATATTTACCTTTTCCACACGCTGCGTATGGGAAGAAGCTACGGATTCACTTCCTAACCCTGGATATCGTTGGATACAACGATAAATTACACTGGAAGACTCGGAATCGGGTAATTTACCATTTCCACCCGATATGTACCGAAAGAAACTAAGGATTCACTTCCAAGCCCACGATATCATTCGATATAACGATAAATCACTCTGGGAGACTCGGAATCGCGATATTTACCTTTTCCACACGATTTGTACCAATAGAAGCTAAGGATTCAGTTCCTAGCCCTCGATGTCGTTCGATATAACGATAAATCCCTCTGGGAGACTCGGAATCGCGATATTTAAAATTTCCACCCGATATGTACCGAAAGAAACTAAGGATTCACTTCCTAGCCCACGATATCGTTCCATACAACGATAAATCACTCAGAGAGACTCGGAATCGCGATATTTACCTTTTCCTCACGATATGTACCGAAAGAAGCTAAGGATTCACTTCCAAGCCCACGATATCGTTCGATATAACGATAAATCACTCTGGGAGACTCGGAATCGCGATATTTACCTTTTCCACACGCTGCGTATGGGAAGAAGCTACGGATTCACTTCCTAACCCTGGATATCGTTGGATACAACGATAAATTACACTGAGAGTATCGGAATCGCGTAATTTACCATTTCCACCCGGTATGTACCGAAAGAAACTAAGGATTCACTTCCTAGCCCACGATATCGTTCCATACAACGATAAATCACTCTGGGAGACTCGGAATCGCGATATTTACCTTTTCCACACGCTGTGTATCGAAAGAAGCTAAGGATTCACTTCCAAGCCCACGATATATTTCGATATAACGATAAATCAATCTGAGAGACTCGGAATCGCGATATTTACGTTTTCCGCACGCTGTGTATCGGAAGAACCTAAGGATTCACTTCATAGCCCTGGATATCGTTCGATACAACGATAAATTTCACTGGGAGACTCGGAATCGCGTAATTTACCATTTCCACCCGATATGTACCGAAAGAAACTAAGGATTCACTTCCTAGCCCACGATATCGTTCCATACAACGATAAATCACTCAGAGAGACTCGGAATCGCGATATTTACCTTTTCCTCACGATATGTACCGAAAGAAGCTAAGGATTCACTTCCAAGCCCACGATATCGTTCGATATAACGATAAATCACTCTGGGAGACTCGGAATCGCGATATTTAAGTTTTCCACACGCTGTGTATCGAAAGTAGCTAAGGATTCACTTCCTAGCCCTGGATATCGATCGATACAACGATAAATTACACTGGGAGTCTCGGAATCGCGTAATTTACCATTTCCACCCGATATGTACCGAAAGAAGCTAAGGATTCACTTCCAAGCCCACGATATCGTTCGATATAACGATAAATCAATCTGAGAGACTCGGAATCGCGATATTTACGTTTTCCACACGCTGTGTATTGAAAGAACCTAAGGATTCACTTCATAGCCCTGGATATCGTTCGATACAACGATAAATTTCACTGGGAGACTCGGAATCGCGTAATTTACCATTTACACCCGATATGTACCGAAAGAAACTAAGGATTCACTTCCTAGCCCACGATATCGTTCCATACAACGATAAATCACTCAGGGAGACTCGGAATCGCGATATTTGCCTTTTCCACACGATATGTACCGAAAGAAGCTAAGGATTCACTTCCAAGCCCACGATATCGTTCGATATAACGATAAATTACTCTGGGAGACTTCTAATCGCGTAATTTACCATTTCCACACGATATGTACCGAAAGAAGCTAAGGATTCACTTCCTAGCCCACGATATCGATCGATAAAACGATAAATCACTCTGGGAGACTCGGAATCGCGATATTTACCTTTTCCACACGCTGCATATGGGAAGAAGCTACGGATTCACTTCCTAGCCCCGGATATCGTTCGATACAACGATAAATTACACTGGAAGACTCGGAATCGGGTAATTTACCATTTCCACCCGATATGTACCGAAAGAAACTAAGGATTCACTTCCTAGCCCACGATATCGTTCCATACAACGATAAATCACTCAGAGAGACTCGGAATCGCGATATTTACCTTTTCCACACGATATGTACCGAAAGAAGCTATGGATTCACTTCCAAGCCCACGATATCGTTCGATATAACGATAAATCAATCTGAGAGACTCGGAATCGCGATATTTACGTTTTCCTAACGTTGTGTATCGGAAGAACCTAAGGATTCACTTCATAGCCCTGGATATCGTTCGATACAACGATAAATTTCACTGGGAGACTCGGAATCGCGTAATTTACCATTTCCACCCGATATGTACCGAAAGAAACTAAGGATTCACTTCCTAGCCCACGATATCGTTCCATACAACAATAAATCACTCAGGGAGACTCGGAATCGCGATATTTACCTTTTCCACACGATATGTACCGAAAGAAGCTATGGAATCACTTCCAAGCCCACGATATCGTTCGATATAACGATAAATCAATCTGAGAGACTCGGAATCGCGATATTTACGTTTTCCGCACGTTGTGTATCGGAAGAACCTAAGGATTCACTTCATAGCCCTGGATATCGTTCGATACAACGATAAATTTCACTGGGAGACTCGGAATCGCGTAATTTACCATTTCCACCCGATATGTACCGAAAGAAACTAAGGATTCACTTCCTAGCCCACGATATCGATCGATAAAACGATAAATCACTCTGGGAGACTCGGAATCGCGATATTTACCTTTTCCACACGCTGCGTATGGGAAGAAGCTACGGATTCACTTCCTAGCCCTGGATATCGTTCGATACAACGATAAATTACACTGGGAGTCTCGGAATCGCGTAATTTACCATTTCCACCCGATATGTACCGAATGAAGCTAAGGATTCACTTCCAAGCCCACGATATCGTTCGATATAACGATAAATCAATCTGAGAGACTCGGAATCGCGATATTTACCTTTTCCACACGATATGTACCGAAAGAAGCTAAGGATTCACTTCCAAGCCCACGATATCGTTCGATATAACGATAAATCAATCTGAGAGACTCGGAATCGCGTAATTTACCATTTCCACCCGATATGTACCGAAAGAAACTAAGGATTCACTTCCTAGCCCACGATATCGATCGATAAAACGATAAATCACTCTGGGAGACTCGGAATCGCGATATTTACCTTTTCCACACGCTGCGTATGGGAAGAAGCTACGGATTCACTTCCTAGCCCTGGATATCGTTCGATACAACGATAAATTACACTGGGAGTCTCGGAATCGCGTAATTTACCATTTCCACCCGATATGTACCGAATGAAGCTAAGGATTCACTTCCAAGCCCACGATATCGTTCGATATAACGATAAATCAATCTGAGAGACTCGGAATCGCGATATTTACCTTTTCCACACGATATGTACCGAAAGAAGCTAAGGATTCACTTCCAAGCCCACGATATCGTTCGATATAACGATAAATCAATCTGAGAGACTCGGAATCGCGATATTTACGTTTTCCTAACGTTGTGTATCGGAAGAACCTAAGGATTCACTTCATAGCCCTGGATATCGTTCGATACAACGATAAATTTCACTGGGAGACTCGGAATCGCGTAATTTACCATTTCCACCCGATATGTACCGAAAGAAACTAAGGATTCACTTCCTAGCCCACGATATCGTTCCATACAACAATAAATCACTCAGGGAGACTCGGAATCGCGATATTTACCTTTTCCACACGATATGTACCGAAAGAAGCTATGGAATCACTTCCAAGCCCACGATATCGTTCGATATAACGATAAATCAATCTGAGAGACTCGGAATCGCGATATTTACGTTTTCCGCACGTTGTGTATCGGAAGAACCTAAGGATTCACTTCATAGCCCTGGATATCGTTCGATACAACGATAAATTTCACTGGGAGACTCGGAATCGCGTAATTTACCATTTCCACCCGATATGTACCGAAAGAAACTAAGGATTCACTTCCTAGCCCACGATATCGTTCCATACAACAATAAATCACTCAGGGAGACTCGGAATCGCGATATTTACCTTTTCCACACGATATGTACCGAAAGAAGCTTAGGATTCACTTCCAAGCCCACGACATCGTTCGATATAACGATAAATCAATCTGAGAGACACGGAATCGCGATATTTACGTTTTCCGCACGCTGTGTATCGAAAGAACGTAAGGATTCACTTCATAGTCCTGGATATCGTTCGATACAACGATAAATTTCACTGGGAGACTCGGAATCGCGTAATTTACCATTTCCACCCGATATGTACCGAAAGAAACTAAGGATTCACTGCCTAGCCCACGATATCGTTCCATACAACGATAAATCACTCAGAGAGACTCG
Organism: Nomada fucata; assembly: GCA_948146005.1. NCBI lineage: Eukaryota > Metazoa > Arthropoda > Insecta > Hymenoptera > Apidae > Nomada > Nomada fucata. The sequence goes on along the minus strand of OX411282.1, from coordinate 16,682,129 downwards.
GAATCGCGATATTTACCTTTTCCACACGATTTGTACCAATAGAAGCTAAGGATTCAGTTCCTAGCCCTCGATGTCGTTCGATATAACGATAAATCCCTCTGGGAGACTCGGAATCGCGATATTTAAAATTTCCACCCGATATGTACCGAAAGAAACTAAGGATTCACTTCCTAGCCCACGATATCGTTCCATACAACGATAAATCACTCAGAGAGACTCGGAATCGCGATATTTACCTTTTCCTCACGATATGTACCGAAAGAAGCTAAGGATTCACTTCCAAGCCCACGATATCGTTCGATATAACGATAAATCACTCTGGGAGACTCGGAATCGCGATATTTACCTTTTCCACACGCTGCGTATGGGAAGAAGCTACGGATTCACTTCCTAACCCTGGATATCGTTGGATACAACGATAAATTACACTGAGAGTCTCGGAATCGCGTAATTTACCATTTCCACCCGATATGTACCGAAAGAAACTAAGGATTCAATTCCTAGCCCACGATATCGTTCCATACAACGATAAATCACTCTGGTAGACTCGGAATCGCGATATTTACCTTTTCCACACGCTGTGTATCGAAAGAAGCTAAGGATTCACTTCCAAGCCCACGATATCGTTCGATATAACGATAAATCAATCTGAGAGACTCGGAATCGCGATATTTACGTTTTCCGCACGCTGTGTATCGAAAGAACGTAAGGATTCACTTCATAGTCCTGGATATCGTTCGATACAACGATAAATTTCACTGGGAGACTCGGAATCGCGTAATTTACCATTTCCACCCGATATGTACCGAAAGAAACTAAGGATTCACTGCCTAGCCCACGATATCGTTCCATACAACGATAAATCACTCAGAGAGACTCGGAATCGCGATATTTACCTTTTCCACACGATATGTACCGAAAGAAGCTAAGGATTCACTTCCAAGCCCACGATATCATTCGATATAACGATAAATCAATCTGAGAGACTCGGAATCGCGATATTTACGTTTTCCGCACGCTGTGTATCGAAAGAACGTAAGGATTCAGTTCCTAGCCCTCGATGTCGTTCGATATAACGATAAATCCCTCTGGGAGACTCGGAATCGCGATATTTAAAATTTCCACCCGATATGTACCGAAAGAAACTAAGGATTCACTTCCTAGCCCACGATATCGTTCCATACAACGATAAATCACTCAGAGAGACTCGGAATCGCGATATTTACCTTTTCCTCACGATATGTACCGAAAGAAGCTAAGGATTCACTTCCAAGCCCACGATATCGTTCGATATAACGATAAATCACTCTGGGAGACTCGGAATCGCGATATTTACCTTTTCCACACGCTGCGTATGGGAAGAAGCTACGGATTCACTTCCTAACCCTGGATATCGTTGGATACAACGATATATTACACTGAGAGTCTCGGAATCGCGTAATTTACCATTTCCACCCGATATGTACCGAAAGAAACTAAGGATTCACTTCCTAGCCCACGATATCGTTCGATATAACGATAAATCAATCTGAGAGACTCGGAATCGCGATATTTACGTTTTCCACACGCTGTGTATCGAAAGAACCTAAGGATTCACTTCATAGCCCTGGATATCGTTCGATACAACGATAAATTTCACTGGGTGACTCGGAATCGCGTAATTTACCATTTCCACCCGATATGTACCGAAAGAAACTAAGGATTCACTTCCTAGCCCACGATATCGTTCCATACAACGATAAATCACTCAGGGAGACTCGGAATCGCGATATTTACCTTTTCCACACGATATGTACCGAAAGAAGCTAAGGATTCACTTCCAAGCCCACGATATCGTTCGATATAACGATAAATCAATCTGAGAGACTCGGAATCGCGATATTTACGTTTTCCGCACGCTGTGTATCGAAAGAACCTAAGGATTCACTTCCTAGCACACGATATCGTTCGATATAACGATAAATTACTCTGGGAGACTTCTAATCGCGTAATTTACCATTTCCACACGATATGTACCGAAAGAAGCTAAGGATTCACTTCCTAGCCCACGATATCGATCGATAAAACGATAAATCACTCTGGGAGACTCGGAATCGCGATATTTACCTTTTCCACACGCTGCATATGGGAAGAAGCTACGGATTCACTTCCTAGCCCTGGATATCGTTCGATACAACGATAAATTACACTGGAAGACTCGGAATCGCGTAATTTACCATTTCCACCCGATATGTACCGAAAGAAACTAAGGATTCACTTCCTAGCCCACGATATCGTTCCATACAACAATAAATCACTCAGGGAGACTCGGAATCGCGATATTTACCTTTTCCACACGATATGTACCGAATGAAGCTATGGATTCACTTCCAAGCCCACGATATCGTTCGATATAACGATAAATCAATCTGAGAGACTCGGAATCGCGATATTTACGTTTTCCGCACGTTGTGTATCGGAAGAACCTAAGGATTCACTTCATAGCCCTGGATATCGTTCGATACAACGATAAATTTCACTGGGAGACTCGGAATCGCGTAATTTACCATTTCCACCCGATATGTACCGAAAGAAACTAAGGATCCACTTCCTAGCCCACGATATCGTTCCATACAACGATAAATCACTCAGGGAGACTCGGAATCGCGATATTTGCCTTTTCCACACGATATGTACCGAAAGAAGCTAAGGATTCACTTCCAAGCCCACGATATCGTTCGATATAACGATAAATTACTCTGGGAGACTTCTAATCGCGTAATTTACCATTTCCACACGATATGTACCGAAAGAAGCTAAGGATTCACTTCCTAGCCCACGATATCGATCGATAAAACGATAAATCACTCTGGGAGACTCGGAATCGCGATATTTACCTTTTCCACACGCTGCATATGGGAAGAAGCTACGGATTCACTTCCTAGCCCCGGATATCGTTCGATACAACGATAAATTACACTGGAAGACTCGGAATCGGGTAATTTACCATTTCCACCCGATATGTACCGAAAGAAACTAAGGATTCACTTCCTAGCCCACGATATCGTTCCATACAACGATAAATCACTCAGAGAGACTCGGAATCGCGATATTTACCTTTTCCACACGATATGTACCGAAAGAAGCTATGGATTCACTTCCAAGCCCACGATATCGTTCGATATAACGATAAATCAATCTGAGAGACTCGGAATCGCGATATTTACGTTTTCCTAACGTTGTGTATCGGAAGAACCTAAGGATTCACTTCATAGCCCTGGATATCGTTCGATACAACGATAAATTTCACTGGGAGACTCGGAATCGCGTAATTTACCATTTCCACCCGATATGTACCGAAAGAAACTAAGGATTCACTTCCTAGCCCACGATATCGTTCCATACAACAATAAATCACTCAGGGAGACTCGGAATCGCGATATTTACCTTTTCCACACGATATGTACCGAAAGAAGCTATGGAATCACTTCCAAGCCCACGATATCGTTCGATATAACGATAAATCAATCTGAGAGACTCGGAATCGCGATATTTACGTTTTCCGCACGTTGTGTATCGGAAGAACCTAAGGATTCACTTCATAGCCCTGGATATCGTTCGATACAACGATAAATTTCACTGGGAGACTCGGAATCGCGTAATTTACCATTTCCACCCGATATGTACCGAAAGAAACTAAGGATTCACTTCCTAGCCCACGATATCGATCGATAAAACGATAAATCACTCTGGGAGACTCGGAATCGCGATATTTACCTTTTCCACACGCTGCGTATGGGAAGAAGCTACGGATTCACTTCCTAGCCCTGGATATCGTTCGATACAACGATAAATTACACTGGGAGTCTCGGAATCGCGTAATTTACCATTTCCACCCGATATGTACCGAATGAAGCTAAGGATTCACTTCCAAGCCCACGATATCGTTCGATATAACGATAAATCAATCTGAGAGACTCGGAATCGCGATATTTACCTTTTCCACACGATATGTACCGAAAGAAGCTAAGGATTCACTTCCAAGCCCACGATATCGTTCGATATAACGATAAATCAATCTGAGAGACTCGGAATCGCGATATTTACGTTTTCCGCACGCTGTGTATCGAAAGAACCTAAGGATTCACTTCCTAGCACACGATATCGTTCGATATAACGATAAATTACTCTGGGAGACTTCTAATCGCGTAATTTACCATTTCCACACGATATGTACCGAAAGAAGCTAAGGATTCACTTCCTAGCCCACGATATCGATCGATAAAACGATAAATCACTCTGGGAGACTCGGAATCGCGATATTTACCTTTTCCACACGCTGCATATGGGAAGAAGCTACGGATTCACTTCCTAGCCCCGGATATCGTTCGATACAACGATAAATTACACTGGAAGACTCGGAATCGGGTAATTTACCATTTCCACCCGATATGTACCGAAAGAAACTAAGGATTCACTTCCTAGCCCACGATATCGTTCCATACAACGATAAATCACTCAGAGAGACTCGGAATCGCGATATTTACCTTTTCCACACGATATGTACCGAAAGAAGCTATGGATTCACTTCCAAGCCCACGATATCGTTCGATATAACGATAAATCAATCTGAGAGACTCGGAATCGCGATATTTACGTTTTCCTAACGTTGTGTATCGGAAGAACCTAAGGATTCACTTCATAGCCCTGGATATCGTTCGATACAACGATAAATTTCACTGGGAGACTCGGAATCGCGTAATTTACCATTTCCACCCGATATGTACCGAAAGAAACTAAGGATTCACTTCCTAGCCCACGATATCGTTCCATACAACAATAAATCACTCAGGGAGACTCGGAATCGCGATATTTACCTTTTCCACACGATATGTACCGAAAGAAGCTATGGAATCACTTCCAAGCCCACGATATCGTTCGATATAACGATAAATCAATCTGAGAGACTCGGAATCGCGATATTTACGTTTTCCGCACGTTGTGTATCGGAAGAACCTAAGGATTCACTTCATAGCCCTGGATATCGTTCGATACAACGATAAATTTCACTGGGAGACTCGGAATCGCGTAATTTACCATTTCCACCCGATATGTACCGAAAGAAACTAAGGATTCACTTCCTAGCCCACGATATCGTTCCATACAACAATAAATCACTCAGGGAGACTCGGAATCGCGATATTTACCTTTTCCACACGATATGTACCGAAAGAAGCTTAGGATTCACTTCCAAGCCCACGACATCGTTCGATATAACGATAAATCAATCTGAGAGACTCGGAATCGCGATATTTACGTTTTCCGCACGCTGTGTATCGAAAGAACGTAAGGATTCACTTCATAGTCCTGGATATCGTTCGATACAACGATAAATTTCACTGGGAGACTCGGAATCGCGTAATTTACCATTTCCACCCGATATGTACCGAAAGAAACTAAGGATTCACTGCCTAGCCCACGATATCGTTCCATACAACGATAAATCACTCAGAGAGACTCGGAATCGCGATATTTACCTTTTCCACACGATTTGTACCAATAGAAGCTAAGGATTCAGTTCCTAGCCCTCGATGTCGTTCGATATAACGATAAATCCCTCTGGGAGACTCGGAATCGCGATATTTAAAATTTCCACCCGATATGTACCGAAAGAAACTAAGGATTCACTTCCTAGCCCACGATATCGTTCCATACAACGATAAATCACTCAGAGAGACTCGGAATCGCGATATTTACCTTTTCCTCACGATATGTACCGAAAGAAGCTAAGGATTCACTTCCAAGCCCACGATATCGTTCGATATAACGATAAATCACTCTGGGAGACTCGGAATCGCGATATTTACCTTTTCCACACGCTGCGTATGGGAAGAAGCTACGGATTCACTTCCTAACCCTGGATATCGTTGGATACAACGATAAATTACACTGAGAGTCTCGGAATCGCGTAATTTACCATTTCCACCCGATATGTACCGAAAGAAACTAAGGATTCAATTCCTAGCCCACGATATCGTTCCATACAACGATAAATCACTCTGGTAGACTCGGAATCGCGATATTTACCTTTTCCACACGCTGTGTATCGAAAGAAGCTAAGGATTCACTTCCAAGCCCACGATATCGTTCGATATAACGATAAATCAATCTGAGAGACTCGGAATCGCGATATTTACGTTTTCCGCACGCTGTGTATCGAAAGAACGTAAGGATTCACTTCATAGTCCTGGATATCGTTCGATACAACGATAAATTTCACTGGGAGACTCGGAATCGCGTAATTTACCATTTCCACCCGATATGTACCGAAAGAAACTAAGGATTCACTGCCTAGCCCACGATATCGTTCCATACAACGATAAATCACTCAGAGAGACTCGGAATCGCGATATTTACCTTTTCCACACGATATGTACCGAAAGAAGCTAAGGATTCACTTCCAAGCCCACGATATCATTCGATATAACGATAAATCAATCTGAGAGACTCGGAATCGCGATATTTACGTTTTCCGCACGCTGTGTATCGAAAGAACGTAAGGATTCAGTTCCTAGCCCTCGATGTCGTTCGATATAACGATAAATCCCTCTGGGAGACTCGGAATCGCGATATTTAAAATTTCCACCCGATATGTACCGAAAGAAACTAAGGATTCACTTCCTAGCCCACGATATCGTTCCATACAACGATAAATCACTCAGAGAGACTCGGAATCGCGATATTTACCTTTTCCTCACGATATGTACCGAAAGAAGCTAAGGATTCACTTCCAAGCCCACGATATCGTTCGATATAACGATAAATCACTCTGGGAGACTCGGAATCGCGATATTTACCTTTTCCACACGCTGCGTATGGGAAGAAGCTACGGATTCACTTCCTAACCCTGGATATCGTTGGATACAACGATATATTACACTGAGAGTCTCGGAATCGCGTAATTTACCATTTCCACCCGATATGTACCGAAAGAAACTAAGGATTCACTTCCTAGCCCACGATATCGTTCGATATAACGATAAATCAATCTGAGAGACTCGGAATCGCGATATTTACGTTTTCCACACGCTGTGTATCGAAAGAACCTAAGGATTCACTTCATAGCCCTGGATATCGTTCGATACAACGATAAATTTCACTGGGTGACTCGGAATCGCGTAATTTACCATTTCCACCCGATATGTACCGAAAGAAACTAAGGATTCACTTCCTAGCCCACGATATCGTTCCATACAACGATAAATCACTCAGGGAGACTCGGAATCGCGATATTTACCTTTTCCACACGATATGTACCGAAAGAAGCTAAGGATTCACTTCCAAGCCCACGATATCGTTCGATATAACGATAAATCAATCTGAGAGACTCGGAATCGCGATATTTACGTTTTCCGCACGCTGTGTATCGAAAGAACCTAAGGATTCACTTCCTAGCACACGATATCGTTCGATATAACGATAAATTACTCTGGGAGACTTCTAATCGCGTAATTTACCATTTCCACACGATATGTACCGAAAGAAGCTAAGGATTCACTTCCTAGCCCACGATATCGATCGATAAAACGATAAATCACTCTGGGAGACTCGGAATCGCGATATTTACCTTTTCCACACGCTGCATATGGGAAGAAGCTACGGATTCACTTCCTAGCCCCGGATATCGTTCGATACAACGATAAATTACACTGGAAGACTCGGAATCGGGTAATTTACCATTTCCACCCGATATGTACCGAAAGAAACTAAGGATTCACTTCCTAGCCCACGATATCGTTCCATACAACGATAAATCACTCAGAGAGACTCGGAATCGCGATATTTACCTTTTCCACACGATATGTACCGAAAGAAGCTATGGATTCACTTCCAAGCCCACGATATCGTTCGATATAACGATAAATCAATCTGAGAGACTCGGAATCGCGATATTTACGTTTTCCTAACGTTGTGTATCGGAAGAACCTAAGGATTCACTTCATAGCCCTGGATATCGTTCGATACAACGATAAATTTCACTGGGAGACTCGGAATCGCGTAATTTACCATTTCCACCCGATATGTACCGAAAGAAACTAAGGATTCACTTCCTAGCCCACGATATCGTTCCATACAACAATAAATCACTCAGGGAGACTCGGAATCGCGATATTTACCTTTTCCACACGATATGTACCGAAAGAAGCTATGGAATCACTTCCAAGCCCACGATATCGTTCGATATAACGATAAATCAATCTGAGAGACTCGGAATCGCGATATTTACGTTTTCCGCACGCTGTGTATCGATAGAACGTAAGGATTCACTTCATAGTCCTGGATATCGTTCGATACAACGATAAATTTCACTGGGAGACTCGGAATCGCGTAATTTACCATTTCCACCCGATATGTACCGAAAGAAACTAAGGATTCACTGCCTAGCCCACGATATCGTTCCATACAACGATAAATCACTCAGAGAGACTCGGAATCGCGATATTTACCTTTTCCACACGATTTGTACCAATAGAAGCTAAGGATTCAGTTCCTAGCCCTCGATGTCGTTCGATATAACGATAAATCCCTCTGGGAGACTCGGAATCGCGATATTTAAAATTTCCACCCGATATGTACCGAAAGAAACTAAGGATTCACTTCCTAGCCCACGATATCGTTCCATACAACGATAAATCACTCAGAGAGACTCGGAATCGCGATATTTACCTTTTCCTCACGATATGTACCGAAAGAAGCTAAGGATTCACTTCCAAGCCCACGATATCGTTCGATATAACGATAAATCACTCTGGGAGACTCGGAATCGCGATATTTACCTTTTCCACACGCTGCGTATGGGAAGAAGCTACGGATTCACTTCCTAACCCTGGATATCGTTGGATACAACGATAAATTACACTGAGAGTCTCGGAATCGCGTAATTTACCATTTCCACCCGATATGTACCGAAAGAAACTAAGGATTCAATTCCTAGCCCACGATATCGTTCCATACAACGATAAATCACTCTGGTAGACTCGGAATCGCGATATTTACCTTTTCCACACGCTGTGTATCGAAAGAAGCTAAGGATTCACTTCCAAGCCCACGATATCGTTCGATATAACGATAAATCAATCTGAGAGACTCGGAATCGCGATATTTACGTTTTCCGCACGCTGTGTATCGAAAGAACGTAAGGATTCACTTCATAGTCCTGGATATCGTTCGATACAACGATAAATTTCACTGGGAGACTCGGAATCGCGTAATTTACCATTTCCACCCGATATGTACCGAAAGAAACTAAGGATTCACTGCCTAGCCCACGATATCGTTCCATACAACGATAAATCACTCAGAGAGACTCGGAATCGCGATATTTACCTTTTCCACACGATATGTACCGAAAGAAGCTAAGGATTCACTTCCAAGCCCACGATATCATTCGATATAACGATAAATCAATCTGAGAGACTCGGAATCGCGATATTTACGTTTTCCGCACGCTGTGTATCGAAAGAACGTAAGGATTCAGTTCCTAGCCCTCGATGTCGTTCGATATAACGATAAATCCCTCTGGGAGACTCGGAATCGCGATATTTAAAATTTCCACCCGATATGTACCGAAAGAAACTAAGGATTCACTTCCTAGCCCACGATATCGTTCCATACAACGATAAATCACTCAGAGAGACTCGGAATCGCGATATTTACCTTTTCCTCACGATATGTACCGAAAGAAGCTAAGGATTCACTTCCAAGCCCACGATATCGTTCGATATAACGATAAATCACTCTGGGAGACTCGGAATCGCGATATTTACCTTTTCCACACGCTGCGTATGGGAAGAAGCTACGGATTCACTTCCTAACCCTGGATATCGTTGGATACAACGATATATTACACTGAGAGTCTCGGAATCGCGTAATTTACCATTTCCACCCGATATGTACCGAAAGAAACTAAGGATTCACTTCCTAGCCCACGATATCGTTCGATATAACGATAAATCAATCTGAGAGACTCGGAATCGCGATATTTACGTTTTCCACACGCTGTGTATCGAAAGAACCTAAGGATTCACTTCATAGCCCTGGATATCGTTCGATACAACGATAAATTTCACTGGGTGACTCGGAATCGCGTAATTTACCATTTCCACCCGATATGTACCGAAAGAAACTAAGGATTCACTTCCTAGCCCACGATATCGTTCCATACAACGATAAATCACTCAGGGAGACTCGGAATCGCGATATTTACCTTTTCCACACGATATGTACCGAAAGAAGCTAAGGATTCACTTCCAAGCCCACGATATCGTTCGATATAACGATAAATCAATCTGAGAGACTCGGAATCGCGATATTTACGTTTTCCGCACGCTGTGTATCGAAAGAACCTAAGGATTCACTTCCTAGCACACGATATCGTTCGATATAACGATAAATTACTCTGGGAGACTTCTAATCGCGTAATTTACCATTTCCACACGATATGTACCGAAAGAAGCTAAGGATTCACTTCCTAGCCCACGATATCGATCGATAAAACGATAAATCACTCTGGGAGACTCGGAATCGCGATATTTACCTTTTCCACACGCTGCATATGGGAAGAAGCTACGGATTCACTTCCTAGCCCTGGATATCGTTCGATACAACGATAAATTACACTGGAAGACTCGGAATCGCGTAATTTACCATTTCCACCCGATATGTACCGAAAGAAACTAAGGATTCACTTCCTAGCCCACGATATCGTTCCATACAACAATAAATCACTCAGGGAGACTCGGAATCGCGATATTTACCTTTTCCACACGATATGTACCGAATGAAGCTATGGATTCACTTCCAAGCCCACGATATCGTTCGATATAACGATAAATCAATCTGAGAGACTCGGAATCGCGATATTTACGTTTTCCGCACGTTGTGTATCGGAAGAACCTAAGGATTCACTTCATAGCCCTGGATATCGTTCGATACAACGATAAATTTCACTGGGAGACTCGGAATCGCGTAATTTACCATTTCCACCCGATATGTACCGAAAGAAACTAAGGATTCACTTCCTAGCCCACGATATCGTTCCATACAACAATAAATCACTCAGGGAGACTCGGAATCGCGATATTTACCTTTTCCACACGATATGTACCGAAAGAAGCTTAGGATTCACTTCCAAGCCCACGATATCGTTCGATATAACGATAAATCAATCTGAGAGACTCGGAATCGCGATATTTACGTTTTCCGCACGCTGTGTATCGAAAGAACGTAAGGATTCACTTCATAGTCCTGGATATCGTTCGATACAACGATAAATTTCACTGGGAGACTCGGAATCGCGTAATTTACCATTTCCACCCGATATGTACCGAAAGAAACTAAGGATTCACTGCCTAGCCCACGATATCGTTCCATACAACGATAAATCACTCAGAGAGACTCGGAATCGCGATATTTACCTTTTCCACACGATTTGTACCAATAGAAGCTAAGGATTCAGTTCCTAGCCCTCGATGTCGTTCGATATAACGATAAATCCCTCTGGGAGACTCGGAATCGCGATATTTAAAATTTCCACCCGATATGTACCGAAAGAAACTAAGGATTCACTTCCTAGCCCACGATATCGTTCCATACAACGATAAATCACTCAGAGAGACTCGGAATCGCGATATTTACCTTTTCCTCACGATATGTACCGAAAGAAGCTAAGGATTCACTTCCAAGCCCACGATATCGTTCGATATAACGATAAATCACTCTGGGAGACTCGGAATCGCGATATTTACCTTTTCCACACGCTGCGTATGGGAAGAAGCTACGGATTCACTTCCTAACCCTGGATATCGTTGGATACAACGATAAATTACACTGAGAGTCTCGGAATCGCGTAATTTACCATTTCCACCCGATATGTACCGAAAGAAACTAAGGATTCACTTCCTAGACCACGATATCGTTCCATACAACGATAAATCACTCTGGGAGACTCGGAATCGCGATATTTACCTTTTCCACACGCTGTGTATCGAAAGAAGCTAAGGATTCACTTCCAAGCCCACGATATCGTTCGATATAACGATAAATCAATCTGAGAGACTCGGAATCGCGATATTTACGTTTTCCGCACGCTGTGTATCGAAAGAACGTAAGGATTCACTTCATAGTCCTGGATATCGTTCGATACAACGATAAATTTCACTGGGAGACTCGGAATCGCGTAATTTACCATTTCCACCCGATATGTACCGAAAGAAACTAAGGATTCACTGCCTAGCCCACGATATCGTTCCATACAACGATAAATCACTCAGAGAGACTCGGAATCGCGATATTTACCTTTTCCACACGATATGTACCGAAAGAAGCTAAGGATTCACTTCCAAGCCCACGATATCATTCGATATAACGATAAATCAATCTGAGAGACTCGGAATCGCGATATTTACGTTTTCCGCACGCTGTGTATCGAAAGAACGTAAGGATTCAGTTCCTAGCCCTCGATGTCGTTCGATATAACGATAAATCCCTCTGGGAGACTCGGAATCGCGATATTTAAAATTTCCACCCGATATGTACCGAAAGAAACTAAGGATTCACTTCCTAGCCCACGATATCGTTCCATACAACGATAAATCACTCAGAGAGACTCGGAATCGCGATATTTACCTTTTCCTCACGATATGTACCGAAAGAAGCTAAGGATTCACTTCCAAGCCCACGATATCATTCGATATAACGATAAATCACTCTGGGAGACTCGGAATCGCGATATTTACCTTTTCCACACGCTGCGTATGGGAAGAAGCTACGGATTCACTTCCTAACCCTGGATATCGTTGGATACAACGATATATTACACTGAGAGTCTCGGAATCGCGTAATTTACCATTTCCACCCGATATGTACCGAAAGAAACTAAGGATTCACTTCCTAGCCCACGATATCGTTCGATATAACGATAAATCAATCTGAGAGACTCGGAATCGCGATATTTACGTTTTCCACACGCTGTGTATCGAAAGAACCTAAGGATTCACTTCATAGCCCTGGATATCGTTCGATACAACGATAAATTTCACTGGGTGACTCGGAATCGCGTAATTTACCATTTCCACCCGATATGTACCGAAAGAAACTAAGGATTCACTTCCTAGCCCACGATATCGTTCCATACAACGATAAATCACTCAGGGAGACTCGGAATCGCGATATTTACCTTTTCCACACGATATGTACCGAAAGAAGCTAAGGATTCACTTCCAAGCCCACGATATCGTTCGATATAACGATAAATCAATCTGAGAGACTCGGAATCGCGATATTTACGTTTTCCGCACGCTGTGTATCGAAAGAACCTAAGGATTCACTTCCTAGCACACGATATCGTTCGATATAACGATAAATTACTCTGGGAGACTTCTAATCGCGTAATTTACCATTTACACACGATATGTACCGAAAGAAGCTAAGGATTCACTTCCTAGCCCACGATATCGATCGATAAAACGATAAATCACTCTGGGAGACTCGGAATCGCGATATTTACCTTTTCCACACGCTGCATATGGGAAGAAGCTACGGATTCACTTCCTAGCCCTGGATATCGTTCGATACAACGATAAATTACACTGGAAGACTCGGAATCGCGTAATTTACCATTTCCACCCGATATGTACCGAAAGAAACTAAGGATTCACTTCCTAGCCCACGATATCGTTCCATACAACAATAAATCACTCAGGGAGACTCGGAATCGCGATATTTACCTTTTCCACACGATATGTACCGAATGAAGCTATGGATTCACTTCCAAGCCCACGATATCGTTCGATATAACGATAAATCAATCTGAGAGACTCGGAATCGCGATATTTACGTTTTCCGCACGCTGTGTATCGAAAGAACGTAAGGATTCACTTCATAGTCCTGGATATCGTTCGATACAACGATAAATTTCACTGGGAGACTCGGAATCGCGTAATTTACCATTTCCACCCGATATGTACCGAAAGAAACTAAGGATTCACTGCCTAGCCCACGATATCGTTCCATACAACGATAAATCACTCAGAGAGACTCGGAATCGCGATATTTACCTTTTCCACACGATATGTACCGAAAGAAGCTAAGGATTCACTTCCAAGCCCACGATATCATTCGATATAACGATAAATCAATCTGAGAGACTCGGAATCGCGATATTTACGTTTTCCGCACGCTGTGTATCGAAAGAACGTAAGGATTCAGTTCCTAGCCCTCGATGTCGTTCGATATAACGATAAATCCCTCTGGGAGACTCGGAATCGCGATATTTAAAATTTCCACCCGATATGTACCGAAAGAAACTAAGGATTCACTTCCTAGCCCACGATATCGTTCCATACAACGATAAATCACTCAGAGAGACTCGGAATCGCGATATTTACCTTTTCCTCACGATATGTACCGAAAGAAGCTAAGGATTCACTTCCAAGCCCACGATATCGTTCGATATAACGATAAATCACTCTGGGAGACTCGGAATCGCGATATTTAAAATTTCCACCCGATATGTACCGAAAGAAACTAAGGATTCACTTCCTAGCCCACGATATCGTTCCATACAACGATAAATCACTCAGAGAGACTCGGAATCGCGATATTTACCTTTTCCACACGATATGTACCGAAAGAAGCTAAGGATTCACTTCCAAGCCCACGATATCATTCGATATAACGATAAATCAATCTGAGAGACTCGGAATCGCGATATTTACGTTTTCCGCACGCTGTGTATCGAAAGAACGTAAGGATTCAGTTCCTAGCCCTCGATGTCGTTCGATATAACGATAAATCCCTCTGGGAGACTCGGAATCGCGATATTTAAAATTTCCACCCGATATGTACCGAAAGAAACTAAGGATTCACTTCCTAGCCCACGATATCGTTCCATACAACGATAAATCACTCAGAGAGACTCGGAATCGCGATATTTACCTTTTCCTCACGATATGTACCGAAAGAAGCTAAGGATTCACTTCCAAGCCCACGATATCGTTCGATATAACGATAAATCACTCTGGGAGACTCGGAATCGCGATATTTACCTTTTCCACACGCTGCGTATGGGAAGAAGCTACGGATTCACTTCCTAACCCTGGATATCGTTGGATACAACGATATATTACACTGAGAGTCTCGGAATCGCGTAATTTACCATTTCCACCCGATATGTACCGAAAGAAACTAAGGATTCACTTCCTAGCCCACGATATCGTTCGATATAACGATAAATCAATCTGAGAGACTCGGAATCGCGATATTTACGTTTTCCACACGCTGTGTATCGAAAGAACCTAAGGATTCACTTCATAGCCCTGGATATCGTTCGATACAACGATAAATTTCACTGGGTGACTCGGAATCGCGTAATTTACCATTTCCACCCGATATGTACCGAAAGAAGCTAAGGATTCACTTGCTAGCCCACGATATCGTTCCATACAACGATAAATCACTCAGGGAGACTCGGAATCGCGATATTTACCTTTTCCACACGATATGTACCGAAAGAAGCTAAGGATTCACTTCCAAGCCCACGATATCGTTCGATATAACGATAAATCAATCTGAGAGACTCGGAATCGCGATATTTACGTTTTCCGCACGCTGTGTATCGAAAGAACCTAAGGATTCACTTCCTAGCACACGATATCGTTCGATATAACGATAAATTACTCTGGGAGACTTCTAATCGCGTAATTTACCATTTCCACACGATATGTACCGAAAGAAGCTAAGGATTCACTTCCTAGCCCACGATATCGATCGATAAAACGATAAATCACTCTGGGAGACTCGGAATCGCGATATTTACCTTTTCCACACGCTGCATATGGGAAGAAGCTACGGATTCACTTCCTAGCCCTGGATATCGTTCGATACAACGATAAATTACACTGGAAGACTCGGAATCGCGTAATTTACCATTTCCACCCGATATGTACCGAAAGAAACTAAGGATTCACTTCCTAGCCCACGATATCGTTCCATACAACAATAAATCACTCAGGGAGACTCGGAATCGCGATATTTACCTTTTCCACACGATATGTACCGAATGAAGCTATGGATTCACTTCCAAGCCCACGATATCGTTCGATATAACGATAAATCAATCTGAGAGACTCGGAATCGCGATATTTACGTTTTCCGCACGTTGTGTATCGGAAGAACCTAAGGATTCACTTCATAGCCCTGGATATCGTTCGATACAACGATAAATTTCACTGGGAGACTCGGAATCGCGTAATTTACCATTTCCACCCGATATGTACCGAAAGAAACTAAGGATTCACTTCCTAGCCCACGATATCGTTCCATACAACAATAAATCACTCAGGGAGACTCGGAATCGCGATATTTACCTTTTCCACACGATATGTACCGAAAGAAGCTTAGGATTCACTTCCAAGCCCACGATATCGTTCGATATAACGATAAATCAATCTGAGAGACTCGGAATCGCGATATTTACGTTTTCCGCACGCTGTGTATCGAAAGAACGTAAGGATTCACTTCATAGTCCTGGATATCGTTCGATACAACGATAAATTTCACTGGGAGACTCGGAATCGCGTAATTTACCATTTCCACCCGATATGTACCGAAAGAAACTAAGGATTCACTGCCTAGCCCACGATATCGTTCCATACAACGATAAATCACTCAGAGAGACTTGGAATCGCGATATTTACCTTTTCCACACGATTTGTACCAATAGAAGCTAAGGATTCAGTTCCTAGCCCTCGATGTCGTTCGATATAACGATAAATCCCTCTGGGAGACTCGGAATCGCGATATTTAAAATTTCCACCCGATATGTACCGAAAGAAACTAAGGATTCACTTCCTAGCCCACGATATCGTTCCATACAACGATAAATCACTCAGAGAGACTCGGAATCGCGATATTTACCTTTTCCTCACGATATGTACCGAAAGAAGCTAAGGATTCACTTCCAAGCCCACGATATCGTTCGATATAACGATAAATCACTCTGGGAGACTCGGAATCGCGATATTTACCTTTTCCACACGCTGCGTATGGGAAGAAGCTACGGATTCACTTCCTAACCCTGGATATCGTTGGATACAACGATAAATTACACTGAGAGTCTCGGAATCGCGTAATTTACCATTTCCACCCGATATGTACCGAAAGAAACTAAGGATTCACTTCCTAGCCCACGATATCGTTCCATACAACAATAAATCACTCAGGGAGACTCGGAATCGCGATATTTACCTTTTCCACACGATATGTACCGAATGAAGCTATGGATTCACTTCCAAGCCCACGATATCGTTCGATATAACGATAAATCAATCTGAGAGACTCGGAATCGCGATATTTACGTTTTCCGCACGTTGTGTATCGGAAGAACCTAAGGATTCACTTCATAGCCCTGGATATCGTTCGATACAACGATAAATTTCACTGGGAGACTCGGAATCGCGTAATTTACCATTTCCACCCGATATGTACCGAAAGAAACTAAGGATTCACTTCCTAGCCCACGATATCGTTCCATACAACAATAAATCACTCAGGGAGACTCGGAATCGCGATATTTACCTTTTCCACACGATATGTACCGAAAGAAGCTTAGGATTCACTTCCAAGCCCACGATATCGTTCGATATAACGATAAATCAATCTGAGAGACTCGGAATCGCGATATTTACGTTTTCCGCACGCTGTGTATCGAAAGAACGTAAGGATTCACTTCATAGTCCTGGATATCGTTCGATACAACGATAAATTTCACTGGGAGACTCGGAATCGCGTAATTTACCATTTCCACCCGATATGTACCGAAAGAAACTAAGGATTCACTGCCTAGCCCACGATATCGTTCCATACAACGATAAATCACTCAGAGAGACTTGGAATCGCGATATTTACCTTTTCCACACGATTTGTACCAATAGAAGCTAAGGATTCAGTTCCTAGCCCTCGATGTCGTTCGATATAACGATAAATCCCTCTGGGAGACTCGGAATCGCGATATTTAAAATTTCCACCCGATATGTACCGAAAGAAACTAAGGATTCACTTCCTAGCCCACGATATCGTTCCATACAACGATAAATCACTCAGAGAGACTCGGAATCGCGATATTTACCTTTTCCTCACGATATGTACCGAAAGAAGCTAAGGATTCACTTCCAAGCCCACGATATCGTTCGATATAACGATAAATCACTCTGGGAGACTCGGAATCGCGATATTTACCTTTTCCACACGCTGCGTATGGGAAGAAGCTACGGATTCACTTCCTAACCCTGGATATCGTTGGATACAACGATAAATTACACTGAGAGTCTCGGAATCGCGTAATTTACCATTTCCACCCGATATGTACCGAAAGAAACTAAGGATTCACTTCCTAGCCCACGATATCGTTCCATACAACGATAAATCACTCTGGGAGACTCGGAATCGCGATATTTACCTTTTCCACACGCTGTGTATCGAAAGAAGCTAAGGATTCACTTCCAAGCCCACGATATCGTTCGATATAACGATAAATCAATCTGAGGGACTCGGAATCGCGATATTTACGTTTTCCGCACGCTGTGTATCGAAAGAACGTAAGGATTCACTTCATAGTCCTGGATATCGTTCGATACAACGATAAATTTCACTGGGAGACTCGGAATCGCGTAATTTACCATTTCCACCCGATATGTACCGAAAGAAACTAAGGATTCACTGCCTAGCCCACGATATCGTTCCATACAACGATAAATCACTCAGAGAGACTCGGAATCGCGATATTTACCTTTTCCACACGATATGTACCGAAAGAAGCTAAGGATTCACTTCCAAGCCCACGATATCATTCGATATAACGATAAATCAATCTGAGAGACTCGGAATCGCGATATTTACGTTTTCCGCACGCTGTGTATCGAAAGAACGTAAGGATTCACTTCATAGTCCTGGATATCGTTCGATACAACGATAAATTTCACTGGGAGACTCGGAATCGCGTAATTTACCATTTCCACCCGATATGTACCGAAAGAAACTAAGGATTCACTGCCTAGCCCACGATATCGTTCCATACAACGATAAATCACTCAGAGAGACTCGGAATCGCGATATTTACCTTTTCCACACGATTTGTACCAATAGAAGCTAAGGATTCAGTTCCTAGCCCTCGATGTCGTTCGATATAACGATAAATCCCTCTGGGAGACTCGGAATCGCGATATTTAAAATTTCCACCCGATATGTACCGAAAGAAACTAAGGATTCACTTCCTAGCCCACGATATCGTTCCATACAACGATAAATCACTCAGAGAGACTCGGAATCGCGATATTTACCTTTTCCTCACGATATGTACCGAAAGAAGCTAAGGATTCACTTCCAAGCCCACGATATCGTTCGATATAACGATAAATCACTCTGGGAGACTCGGAATCGCGATATTTACCTTTTCCACACGCTGCGTATGGGAAGAAGCTACGGATTCACTTCCTAACCCTGGATATCGTTGGATACAACGATAAATTACACTGAGAGTCTCGGAATCGCGTAATTTACCATTTCCACCCGATATGTACCGAAAGAAACTAAGGATTCACTTCCTAGCCCACGATATCGTTCCATACAACGATAAATCACTCTGGGAGACTCGGAATCGCGATATTTACCTTTTCCACACGCTGTGTATCGAAAGAAGCTAAGGATTCACTTCCAAGCCCACGATATCGTTCGATATAACGATAAATCAATCTGAGAGACTCGGAATCGCGATATTTACGTTTTCCGCACGCTGTGTATCGAAAGAACGTAAGGATTCACTTCATAGTCCTGGATATCGTTCGATACAACGATAAATTTCACTGGGAGACTCGGAATCGCGTAATTTACCATTTCCACCCGATATGTACCGAAAGAAACTAAGGATTCACTGCCTAGCCCACGATATCGTTCCATACAACGATAAATCACTCAGAGAGACTCGGAATCGCGATATTTACCTTTTCCACACGATATGTACCGAAAGAAGCTAAGGATTCACTTCCAAGCCCACGATATCATTCGATATAACGATAAATCAATCTGAGAGACTCGGAATCGCGATATTTACGTTTTCCGCACGCTGTGTATCGAAAGAACGTAAGGATTCAGTTCCTAGCCCTCGATGTCGTTCGATATAACGATAAATCCCTCTGGGAGACTCGGAATCGCGATATTTAAAATTTCCACCCGATATGTACCGAAAGAAACTAAGGATTCACTTCCTAGCCCACGATATCGTTCCATACAACGATAAATCACTCAGAGAGACTCGGAATCGCGATATTTACCTTTTCCTCACGATATGTACCGAAAGAAGCTAAGGATTCACTTCCAAGCCCACGATATCGTTCGATATAACGATAAATCACTCTGGGAGACTCGGAATCGCGATATTTACCTTTTCCACACGCTGCGTATGGGAAGAAGCTACGGATTCACTTCCTAACCCTGGATATCGTTGGATACAACGATATATTACACTGAGAGTCTCGGAATCGCGTAATTTACCATTTCCACCCGATATGTACCGAAAGAAACTAAGGATTCACTTCCTAGCCCACGATATCGTTCGATATAACGATAAATCAATCTGAGAGACTCGGAATCGCGATATTTACGTTTTCCACACGCTGTGTATCGAAAGAACCTAAGGATTCACTTCATAGCCCTGGATATCGTTCGATACAACGATAAATTTCACTGGGTGACTCGGAATCGCGTAATTTACCATTTCCACCCGATATGTACCGAAAGAAACTAAGGATTCACTTCCTAGCCCACGATATCGTTCCATACAACAATAAATCACTCAGGGAGACTCGGAATCGCGATATTTACCTTTTCCACACGATATGTACCGAAAGAAGCTAAGGATTCACTTCCAAGCCCACGATATCGTTCGATATAACGATAAATCAATCTGAGAGACTCGGAATCGCGATATTTACGTTTTCCGCACGCTGTGTATCGAAAGAACCTAAGGATTCACTTCCTAGCACACGATATCGTTCGATATAACGATAAATTACTCTGGGAGACTTCTAATCGCGTAATTTACCATTTCCACACGATATGTACCGAAAGAAGCTAAGGATTCACTTCCTAGCCCACGATATCGATCGATAAAACGATAAATCACTCTGGGAGACTCGGAATCGCGATATTTACCTTTTCCACACGCTGCATATGGGAAGAAGCTACGGATTCACTTCCTAGCCCTGGATATCGTTCGATACAACGATAAATTACACTGGAAGACTCGGAATCGGGTAATTTACCATTTCCACCCGATATGTACCGAAAGAAACTAAGGATTCACTTCCTAGCCCACGATATCGTTCCATACAACGATAAATCACTCAGAGAGACTCGGAATCGCGATATTTACCTTTTCCACACGATATGTACCGAAAGAAGCTATGGATTCACTTCCAAGCCCACGATATCGTTCGATATAACGATAAATCAATCTGAGAGACTCGGAATCGCGATATTTACGTTTTCCGCACGTTGTGTATCGGAAGAACCTAAGGATTCACTTCATAGCCCTGGATATCGTTCGATACAACGATAAATTTCACTGGGAGACTCGGAATCGCGTAATTTACCATTTCCACCCGATATGTACCGAAAGAAACTAAGGATTCACTTCCTAGCCCACGATATCGTTCCATACAACAATAAATCACTCAGGGAGACTCGGAATCGCGATATTTACCTTTTCCACACGATATGTACCGAAAGAAGCTATGGATTCACTTCCAAGCCCACGATATCGTTCGATATATCGATAAATCAATCTGAGAGACTCGGAATCGCGATATTTACCTTTTCCACACGCTGCGTATGGGAAGAAGCTACGGATTCACTTCCTAACCCTGGATATCGTTGGATACAACGATAAATTACACTGGGAGACTCGGAATCGGGTAATTTACCATTTCCACCCGATATGTACCGAAAGAAACTAAGGATTCACTTCCTAGCCCACGATATCGTTCCATACAACAATAAATCACTCAGGGAGACTCGGAATCGCGTAATTTACCATTTCCACACGATATGTACCGAAAGAAGCTAAGGATTCACTTCCTAGCCCACGATATCGATCGATAAAACGATAAATCACTCTGGGAGACTCGGAATCGCGATATTTACCTTTTCCACACGCTGCATATGGGAAGAAGCTACGGATTCACTTCCTAGCCCTGGATATCGTTCGATACAACGATAAATTACACTGGAAGACTCGGAATCGGGTAATTTACCATTTCCACCCGATATGTACCGAAAGAAACTAAGGATTCACTTCCTAGCCCACGATATCGTTCCATACAACGATAAATCACTCAGAGAGACTCGGAATCGCGATATTTACCTTTTCCACACGATATGTACCGAAAGAAGCTATGGATTCACTTCCAAGCTCACGATATCGTTCGATATAACGATAAATCAATCTGAGAGACTCGGAATCGCGATATTTACGTTTTCCGCACGTTGTGTATCGGAAGAACCTAAGGATTCACTTCATAGCCCTGGATATCGTTCGATACAACGATTAATTTCACTGGGAGACTCGGAATCGCGTAATTTACCATTTCCACCCGATACGTACCGAAAGAAGCTAAGGATTCACTTGCTAGCCCACGATAACGTTCGATACAACGATAAATCACTCTGGGAGACTCGGAATCGCGATATTTACCTTTTCCACACGCTGCGTATGGGAAGAAGCTACGGATTCACTTCCTAGCCCTGGATATCGTTCGATACAACGATAAATTACACTGGGAGTCTCGGAATCGCGTAATTTACCATTTCCACCCGATATGTACCGAAAGAAGCTGAGGATTCACTTCCTAGCCCACGATATCGTTCGATATAACGATAAATCACTCTGAGAGACTCGGAATCGCGATATTTACCCTTTCCACACGCTGTGTATCGAAAGAAGCTAAGGATTCACTTCCTAGCACACGATATCGTTCGATATAACGATAAATTACTCTGGGAGACTCCTAATCGCGTAATTTACCATTTCCACCCGATATGTACCGAAAGAAGTTAAGGATTCACTTCTTAGCCCACGATATCGTTCGATATAACGATAAATCACTCTGAGAGACTCGGAATCGCGATATTTACCTTTTCCACACGCTGTGTATCGAAAGAAGCTAAGGATTCACTTCCTAGCACACGATATCGTTCGATATAACGATAAATTACTCTGGGAGACTCCTAATCGCGTAATTTACCATTTCCACCCGATATGTACCGAAAGAAGCTGAGGATTCACTTCCTAGCCCACGATATCGTTCGATATAACGATAAATCACTCTGGGAGACTCGGAATCGCGATATTTACCTTTTCCACACGATTTGTACCAATAGAAGCTAATAATTCACTTCCTAGCCCACGATATCGATCGATAAAACGATAAATCACTCTGGGAGACTCGGAATCGCGATATTTACCTTTTCCACACGCTGCGTATGGGAAGAAGCTACGGATTCACTTCCTAGCCAAGGATATCGTTCGATACAACGATAAATTACACTGGAAGACTCGGAATCGCGTAATTTACCATTTCCACCCGATATGTACCGAAAGAAACTAAGGATTCACTTCCTAGCCCACGATATCGTTCCATACAACGATAAATCACTCTGGGAGACTCGGAATCGCGATATTTACCTTTTCCACACGCTGCGTATGGGAAGAAGCTACGGATTCATTTCCTAGCTCTGGATATCGTTCGATACAACGATAAATTACACTGGGAGTCTCGGAATCGCGTAATTTACCATTTCCACCCGATATGTACCGAAAGAAGCTAAGGATTCACTTCCAAGCCCACGATATCGTTCGATATAACGATAAATCAATCTGAGAGACTCGGAATCGCGATATTTACGTTTTCCACACGCTGTGTATCGAAAGAACCTAAGGATTCACTTCATAGCCCTGGATATCGTTCGATACAACGATAAATTTCACTGGGAGACTCGGAATCGCGATATTTACGTTTTCCGCACGTTGTGTATCGGAAGAAGCTACGGATTCACTTCCTAGCCCTGGATATCGTTCGATACAACGATAAATTACACTGGGAGTCTCGGAATCGCGTAATTTACCATTTCCACCCGATATGTACCGAATGAAGCTAAGGATTCACTTCCTAGCACACGATATCGTTCGATATAACGATAAATTACTCTGGGAGACTCCTAATCGCGTAATTTACCATTTCCACACGATATGTACAGAAAGAAGCTAAGGATTCACTTCCTAGCCCACGATATCGATCGATAAAACGATAAATCACTCTGGGAGACTCGGAATCGCGATATTTACCTTTTCCACACGCTGCGTATGGGAAGAAGCTACGGATTCACTTCCTAGCCCTGGATATCGTTCGATACAACGATAAATTTCACTGGGAGACTCGGAATCGCGTAATTTACCATTTCCACCCGATATGTACCGAAAGAAACTAAGGATTCACTTCCTAGCCCACGATATCGTTCCATACAACGATAAATCACTCAGAGAGACTCGGAATCGCGATATTTACCTTTCCCTCACGATATGTACCGAAAGAAGCTAAGGATTCACTTCCAAGCCCACGATATCGTTCGATATAACGATAAATCACTCTGGGAGACTCGGAATCGCGATATTTACCTTTTCCACACGATATGTACAGAAAGAAGCTAAGGATTCACTTCCTAGCCCACGATATCGATCGATAAAAGGATAAATCACTCTGGGAGACTCGGAATCGCGATATTTACCTTTTCCACACGCTGCGTATGGGAAGAAGCTACGGATTCACTTCCTAGCCCTGGATATCGTTCGATACAACGATAAATTACACTGGGAGTCTCGGAATCGCGTAATTTACCATTTCCACCCGATATGTACCGAATGAAGCTAAGGATTCACTTCCTAGCACACGATATCGTTCGATATAACGATAAATTACTCTGGGAGACTCCTAATCGCGTAATTTACCATTTCCACACGATATGTACAGAAAGAAGCTAAGGATTCACTTCCTAGCCCACGATATCGATCGATAAAACGATAAATCACTCTGGGAGACTCGGAATCGCGATATTTACCTTTTCCACACGCTGCGTATGGGAAGAAGCTACGGATTCACTTCCTAGCCCTGGATATCGTTCGATACAACGATAAATTACACTGGGAGTCTCGGAATCGCGTAATTTACCATTTCCACCCGATATGTACCGAATGAAGCTAAGGATTCACTTCCAAGCCCACGATATTGTTCGATATAACGATAAATCAATCTGAGAGACTCGGAATCGCGATATTTACCTTTTCCACACGATATGTACCGAAAGAAGCTAAGGATTCACTTCCAAGCCCACGATATCGTTCGATATAACGATAAATCAATCTGAGAGACTCGGAATCGCGATATTTACGTTTTCCGCACGTTGTGTATCGGAAGAACCTAAGGATTCACTTCATAGCCCTGGATATCGTTCGATACAACGATAAATTTCACTGGGAGACTCGGAATCGCGTAATTTACCATTTCCACCCGATATGTACCGAAAGAAACTAAGGATTCACTTCCTAGCCCACGATATCGTTCCATACAACGATAAATCACTCTGGGAGACTCGGAATCGCGATATTTACCTTTTCCACACGCTGTGTATCGAAAGAAGCTAAGGATTCACTTCCTAGCACACGATATCGTTCGATAAAACGATAAATCACTCTGGGAGACTCGGAATCGCGATATTTACCTTTTCCACACGCTGCGTATGGGAAGAAGCTACGGATTCACTTCCTAGCCCTGGATATCGTTCGATACAACGATAAATTACACTGGGAGCCTCGGAATCGCGTAATTTACCATTTCCACCCGATATGTACCGAAAGAAGCTAAGGATTCACTTCCAAGCCCACGATATCGTTCGATATAACGATAAATCAATCTGAGAGACTCGGAATCGCGATATTTACGTTTTCCACACGCTGTGTATCGAAAGAACCTAAGGATTCACTTCATAGCCCTGGATATCGTTCGATACAACGATAAATTTCACTGGGAGACTCGGAATCGCCTAATTTACCATTTCCACCCGATATGTACCGAAAGAAACTAAGGATTCACTTCCTAGCCCACGATATCGTTCCATACAACGATAAATCACTCAGGGAGACTCGGAATCGCGATATTTACCTTTTCTACACGATATGTACCGAAAGAAGCTAAGGATTCACTTCCAAGCCCACGATATCGTTCGATATAACGATAAATCAATCTGAGAGACTCGGAATCGCGATATTTACGTTTTCCGCACGCTGTGTATCGAAAGAACCTAAGGATTCACTTCCTAGCCCACGATATCGATCGATAAAACGATAAATCACTCTGGGAGACTCGGAATCGCGATATTTACCTTTTCCACATGCTGCATATGGGAAGAAGCTACGGATTCACTTCCTAGCCCTGGATATCGTTCGATACAACGATAAATTACACTGGAAGACTCGGAATCGGGTAATTTACCATTTCCACCCGATATGTACCGAAAGAAACTAAGGATTCACTTCCTAGCCCACGATATCGTTCCATACAACGATAAATCACTCAGAGAGACTCGGAATCGCGATATTTACCTTTTCCACACGATTTGTACCAATAGAAGCTAAGGATTCAGTTCCTAGCCCTCGATGTCGTTCGATATAACGATAAATCCCTCTGGGAGACTCGGAATCGCGATATTTAAAATTTCCACCCGATATGTACCGAAAGAAACTAAGGATTCACTTCCTAGCCCACGATATCGTTCCATACAACGATAAATCACTCAGAGAGACTCGGAATCGCGATATTTACCTTTTCCTCACGATATGTACCGAAAGAAGCTAAGGATTCACTTCCAAGCCCACGATATCGTTCGATATAACGATATATCACTCTGGGAGACTCGGAATCGCGATATTTACCTTTTCCACACGCTGTGTATCGAAAGAAGCTAAGGATTCACTTCCTAGCACACGATATCGTTCGATATAACGATAAATTACTCTGGGAGACTCCTAATCGCGTAATTTACCATTTCCACACGATATGTACCGAAAGAAGCTAAGGATTCACTTCCTAGCCCACGATATCGATCGATAAAACGATAAATCACTCTGGGAGACTCGGAATCGCGATATTTACCTTTTCCACACGCTGCGTATGGGAAGAAGCTACGGATTCACTTCCTAACCCTGGATATCGTTGGATACAACGATAAATTACACTGAGAGTCTCGGAATCGCGTAATTTACCATTTCCACCCGATATGTACCGAAAGAAACTAAGGATTCACTTCCTAGCCCACGATATCGTTCCATACAACGATAAATCACTCTGGGAGACTCGGAATCGCGATATTTACCTTTTCCACAAGCTGTGTATCGAAAGAAGCTAAGGATTCAGTTCCTAGCCCTCGATGTCGTTCGATATAACGATAAATCACTCTGGGAGACTCGGAATCGCGATATTTACCTTTTCCACACGCTGTGTATCGAAAGAAGCTAAGGATTCACTTCATAGCCCTGGATATCGTTCGATACAACGATAAATTTCACTGGGAGACTCGGAATCCCGTAATTTACCATTTCCACCCGATATGTACCGAAAGAAACTAAGGATTCACTTCCTAGCCCACGATATCGTTCCATACAACTATAAATCACTCTGGGAGACTCGGAATCGCGATATTTACCTTTTCCACACGCTGTGTATCGAAAGAAGCTTAGCATTCACTTCCAAGCCCACGATATCGTTCGATATAACGATAAATCAATCTGAGGGACTCGGAATCGCGATATTTACGTTTTCCGCACGCTGTGTATCGGAAGAACCTAAGGATTCACTTCATAGCCCTGGATATCGTTCGATACAACGATAAATTTCACTGGGAGACTCGGAATCGCGTAATTTACCATTTCCACCCGATATGTACCGAAAGAAACTAAGGATTCACTTCCTAGCCCACGATATCGTTCCATACAACGATAAATCACTCAGAGAGACTCGGAATCGCGAAATTTACCTTTTCCTCACGATATGTACCGAAAGAAGCTAAGGATTCACTTCCAAGCCCACGATATCGTTCGATATAACGATAAATCACTCTGGGAGACTCGGAATCGCGATATTTAAGTTTTCCACACGCTGTGTTTCGAAAGAAGCTAAGGATTCACTTCCAAGCCCACGATATCGTTCGATATAACGATAAATCAATCTGAGAGACTCGGAATCGCGATATTTACGTTTTCCACACGCTGTGTATCGAAAGAACCTAAGGATTCACTTCATAGCACACGATATCGTTCGATATAACGATAAATTACTCTGGGAGACTTCTAATCGCGTAATTTACCATTTCCACACGATATGTACCGAAAGAAGCTAAGGATTCACTTCCTAGCCCACGATATCGATCGATAAAACGATAAATCACTCTGGGAGACTCGGAATCGCGATATTTACCTTTTCCACACGCTGCATATGGGAAGAAGCTACGGATTCACTTCCTAGCCCTGGATATCGTTCGATACAACAATAAATTACACTGGAAGACTCGGAATCGGGTAATTTACCATTTCCACCCGATATGTACCGAACGAAACTAAGGATTCACTTCCTAGCCCACGATATCGTTCCATACAACGATAAATCACTCAGAGAGACTCGGAATCGCGATATTTACCTTTTCCACACGATATGTACCGAAAGAAGCTATGGATTCACTTCCAAGCCCACGATATCGTTCGATATAACGATAAATCAATCTGAGAGACTCGGAATCGCGATATTTACGTTTTCCGCACGTTGTGTATCGGAAGAACCTAAGGATTCACTTCATAGCCCTGGATATCGTTCGATACAACGATAAATTTCACTGGGAGACTCGGAATCGCGTAATTTACCATTTCCACCCGATATGTACCGAAAGAAACTAAGGATTCACTTCCTAGCCCACGATATCGTTCCATACAACAATAAATCACTCAGGGAGACTCGGAATCGCGATATTTACCTTTTCCACACGATATGTACCGAAAGAAGCTATGGATTCACTTCCAAGCCCACGATATCGTTCGATATAACGATAAATCAATCTGAGAGACTCGGAATCGCGATATTTACGTTTTCCGCACGCTGTGTATCGAAAGAACGTAAGGATTCACTTCATAGTCCTGGATATCGTTCGATACAACGATAAATTTCACTGGGAGACTCGGAATCGCGTAATTTACCATTTCCACCCGATATGTACCGAAAGAAACTAAGGATTCACTGCCTAGCCCACGATATCGTTCCATACAACGATAAATCACTCAGAGAGACTCGGAATCGCGATATTTACCTTTTCCACACGATATAACCGAAAGAAGCTAAGGATTCACTTCCAAGCCCACGATATCATTCGATATAACGATAAATCACTCTGGGAGACTCGGAATCGCGATATTTACCTTTTCCACACGATTTGTACCAATAGAAGCTAAGGATTCAGTTCCTAGCCCTCTATGTCGTTCGATATAACGATAAATCCCTCTGGGAGACTCGGAATCGCGATATTTAAAATTTCCACCCGATATGTACCGAAAGAAACTAAGGATTCACTTCAAAGCCCATTATATCGTTCCATACAACGATAAATCACTCAGAGAGACTCGGAATCGCGATATTTACCTTTTCCTCACGATATGTACCGAAAGAAGCTAAGGATTCACTTCCAAGCCCACGATATCGTTCGATATAACGATAAATCACTCTGGGAGACTCGGAATCGCGATATTTACCTTTTCCACACGCTGCGTATGGGAAGAAGCTACGGATTCACTTCCTAACCCTGGATATCGTTGGATACAACGATAAATTACACTGAGAGTCTCGGAATCACGTAATTTACCATTTCCACCCGATATGTACCGAAAGAAACTAAGGATTCACTTCCTAGCCCACGATATCGTTCCATACAACGATAAATCACTCTGGGAGACTCGGAATCGCGATATTTACCTTTTCCACACGCTGTGTATCGAAAGAAGCTAAGGATTCACTTCCAAGCCCACGATATATTTCGATATAACGATAAATCAATCTGAGAGACTCGGAATCGCGATATTTACGTTTTCCGCACGCTGTGTATCGGAAGAACCTAAGGATTCACTTCATAGCCCTGGATATCGTTCGATACAACGATAAATTTCACTGGGAGACTCGGAATCGCGTAATTTACCATTTCCACCCGATATGTACCGAAAGAAACTAAGGATTCACTTCCTAGCCCACGATATCGTTCCATACAACGATAAATCACTCAGAGAGACTCGGAATCGCGATATTTACCTTTTCCTCACGATATGTACCGAAAGAAGCTAAGGATTCACTTCCAAGCCCACGATATCGTTCGATATAACGATAAATCACTCTGGGAGACTCGGAATCGCGATATTTACCTTTTCCACACGCTGTGTATCGAAAGTAGCTAAGGATTCACTTCCTAGCCCTGGATATCGATCGATACAACGATAAATTACACTGGGAGTCTCGGAATCGCGTAATTTACCATTTCCACCCGATATGTACCGAAAGAAGCTAAGGATTCACTTCCAAGCCCACGATATCGTTCGATATAACGATAAATCAATCTGAGAGACTCGGAATCGCGATATTTACGTTTTCCACACGCTGTGTATCGAAAGAACCTAAGGATTCACTTCATAGCCCTGGATATCGTTCGATACAACGATAAATTTCACTGGGAGACTCGGAATCGCGTAATTTACCATTTCCACCCGATATGTACCGAAAGAAACTAAGGATTCACTTCCTAGCCCACGATATCGTTCCATACAACGATAAATCACTCAGGGAGACTCGGAATCGCGATATTTACCTTTTCCACACGATATGTACCGAAAGAAGCTAAGGATTCACTTCCAAGCCCACGATATCGTTCGATATAACGATAAATCAATCTGAGAGACTCGGAATCGCGATATTTACGTTTTCCGCACGCTGTGTATCGAAAGAACCTAAGGATTCACTTCCTAGCACACGATATCGTTCGATATAACGATAAATTACTCTGGGAGACTTCTAATCGCGTAATTTACCATTTCCACACGATATGTACCGAAAGAAGCTAAGGATTCACTTCCTAGCCCACGATATCGATCGATAAAACGATAAATCACTCTGGGAGACTCGGAATCGCGATATTTACCTTTTCCACACGCTGCATATGGGAAGAAGCTACGGATTCACTTCCTAGCCCTGGATATCGTTGGATACAACGATAAATTACACTGGGAGACTCGGAATCGGGTAATTTACCATTTCCACCCGATATGTACCGAAAGAAACTAAGGATTCACTTCCTAGCCCACGATATCGTTCCATACAACAATAAATCACTCAGGGAGACTCGGAATCGCGTAATTTACCATTTCCACACGATATGTACCGAAAGAAGCTAAGGATTCACTTCCTAGCCCACGATATCGATCGATAAAACGATAAATCACTCTGGGAGACTCGGAATCGCGATATTTACCTTTTCCACACGCTGCATATGGGAAGAAGCTACGGATTCACTTCCTAGCCCTGGATATCGTTCGATACAACGATAAATTACACTGGAAGACTCGGAATCGGGTAATTTACCATTTCCACCCGATATGTACCGAAAGAAACTAAGGATTCACTTCCTAGCCCACGATATCGTTCCATACAACGATAAATCACTCAGAGAGACTCGGAATCGCGATATTTACCTTTTCCACACGATATGTACCGAAAGAAGCTATGGATTCACTTCCAAGCCCACGATATCGTTCGATATAACGATAAATCAATCTGAGAGACTCGGAATCGCGATATTTACGTTTTCCGCACGTTGTGTATCGGAAGAACCTAAGGATTCACTTCATAGCCCTGGATATCGTTCGATACAACGATTAATTTCACTGGGAGACTCGGAATCGCGTAATTTACCATTTCCACCCGATACGTACCGAAAGAAGCTAAGGATTCACTTGCTAGCCCACGATAACGTTCGATACAACGATAAATCACTCTGGGAGACTCGGAATCGCGATATTTACCTTTTCCACACGCTGCGTATGGGAAGAAGCTACGGATTCACTTCCTAGCCCTGGATATCGTTCGATACAACGATAAATTACACTGGGAGTCTCGGAATCGCGTAATTTACCATTTCCACCCGATATGTACCGAAAGAAGCTGAGGATTCACTTCCTAGCCCACGATATCGTTCGATATAACGATAAATCACTCTGAGAGACTCGGAATCGCGATATTTACCCTTTCCACACGCTGTGTATCGAAAGAAGCTAAGGATTCACTTCCTAGCACACGATATCGTTCGATATAACGATAAATTACTCTGGGAGACTCCTAATCGCGTAATTTACCATTTCCACCCGATATGTACCGAAAGAAGTTAAGGATTCACTTCTTAGCCCACGATATCGTTCGATATAACGATAAATCACTCTGAGAGACTCGGAATCGCGATATTTACCTTTTCCACACGCTGTGTATCGAAAGAAGCTAAGGATTCACTTCCTAGCACACGATATCGTTCGATATAACGATAAATTACTCTGGGAGACTCCTAATCGCGTAATTTACCATTTCCACCCGATATGTACCGAAAGAAGCTGAGGATTCACTTCCTAGCCCACGATATCGTTCGATATAACGATAAATCACTCTGGGAGACTCGGAATCGCGATATTTACCTTTTCCAC
Source organism: Nomada fucata (assembly GCA_948146005.1). Lineage (NCBI taxonomy): Eukaryota > Metazoa > Arthropoda > Insecta > Hymenoptera > Apidae > Nomada > Nomada fucata. Next base: position 16,649,215 of record OX411282.1, on the reverse strand, counting down.
ACGATTTGTACCAATAGAAGCTAATAATTCACTTCCTAGCCCACGATATCGATCGATAAAACGATAAATCACTCTGGGAGACTCGGAATCGCGATATTTACCTTTTCCACACGCTGCGTATGGGAAGAAGCTACGGATTCACTTCCTAGCCCTGGATATCGTTCGATACAACGATAAATTACACTGGAAGACTCGGAATCGCGTAATTTACCATTTCCACCCGATATGTACCGAAAGAAACTAAGGATTCACTTCCTAGCCCACGATATCGTTCCATACAACGATAAATCACTCTGGGAGACTCGGAATCGCGATATTTACCTTTTCCACACGCTGCGTATGGGAAGAAGCTACGGATTCACTTCCTAGCTCTGGATATCGTTCGATACAACGATAAATTACACTGGGAGTCTCGGAATCGCGTAATTTACCATTTCCACCCGATATGTACCGAAAGAAGCTAAGGATTCACTTCCAAGCCCACGATATCGTTCGATATAACGATAAATCAATCTGAGAGACTCGGAATCGCGATATTTACGTTTTCCACACGCTGTGTATCGAAAGAACCTAAGGATTCACTTCATAGCCCTGGATATCGTTCGATACAACGATAAATTTCACTGGGAGACTCGGAATCGCGATATTTACGTTTTCCGCACGTTGTGTATCGGAAGAAGCTACGGATTCACTTCCTAGCCCTGGATATCGTTCGATACAACGATAAATTACACTGGGAGTCTCGGAATCGCGTAATTTACCTTTTCCACACGATATGTACCGAAAGAAGCTAAGGATTCACTTCCAAGCCCACGATATCGTTCGATATAACGATAAATCAATCTGAGAGACTCGGAATCGCGATATTTACGTTTTCCGCACGCTGTGTATCGAAAGAACCTAAGGATTCACTTCATAGCCCTGGATATCGTTCGATACAACGATAAATTTCACTGGGAGACTCGGAATCGCGTAATTTACCATTTCCACCCGATATGTACCGAAAGAAACTAAGGATTCACTTCCTAGCCCACGATATCGTTCCATACAACGATAAATCACTCAGAGAGACTCGGAATCGCGATATTTACCTTTCCCTCACGATATGTACCGAAAGAAGCTAAGGATTCACTTCCAAGCCCACGATATCGTTCGATATAACGATAAATCACTCTGGGAGACTCGGAATCGCGATATTTACCTTTTCCACACGATATGTACAGAAAGAAGCTAAGGATTCACTTCCTAGCCCACGATATCGATCGATAAAAGGATAAATCACTCTGGGAGACTCGGAATCGCGATATTTACCTTTTCCACACGCTGCGTATGGGAAGAAGCTACGGATTCACTTCCTAGCCCTGGATATCGTTCGATACAACGATAAATTACACTGGGAGTCTCGGAATCGCGTAATTTACCATTTCCACCCGATATGTACCGAATGAAGCTAAGGATTCACTTCCTAGCACACGATATCGTTCGATATAACGATAAATTACTCTGGGAGACTCCTAATCGCGTAATTTACCATTTCCACACGATATGTACAGAAAGAAGCTAAGGATTCACTTCCTAGCCCACGATATCGATCGATAAAACGATAAATCACTCTGGGAGACTCGGAATCGCGATATTTACCTTTTCCACACGCTGCGTATGGGAAGAAGCTACGGATTCACTTCCTAGCCCTGGATATCGTTCGATACAACGATAAATTACACTGGGAGTATCGGAATCGCGTAATTTACCATTTCCACCCGATATGTACCGAATGAAGCTAAGGATTCACTTCCAAGCCCACGATATTGTTCGATATAACGATAAATCAATCTGAGAGACTCGGAATCGCGATATTTACCTTTTCCACACGATATGTACCGAAAGAAGCTAAGGATTCACTTCCAAGCCCACGATATCGTTCGATATAACGATAAATCAATCTGAGAGACTCGGAATCGCGATATTTACGTTTTCCGCACGTTGTGTATCGGAAGAACCTAAGGATTCACTTCATAGCCCTGGATATCGTTCGATACAACGATAAATTTCACTGGGAGACTCGGAATCGCGTAATTTACCATTTCCACCCGATATGTACCGAAAGAAACTAAGGATTCACTTCCTAGCCCACGATATCGTTCCATACAACGATAAATCACTCTGGGAGACTCGGAATCGCGATATTTACCTTTTCCACACGCTGTGTATCGAAAGAAGCTAAGGATTCACTTCCTAGCACACGATATCGTTCGATAAAACGATAAATCACTCTGGGAGACTCGGAATCGCGATATTTACCTTTTCCACACGCTGCGTATGGGAAGAAGCTACGGATTCACTTCCTAGCCCTGGATATCGTTCGATACAACGATAAATTACACTGGGAGTCTCGGAATCGCGTAATTTACCATTTCCACCCGATATGTACCGAATGAAGCTAAGGATTCACTTCCTAGCACACGATATCGTTCGATATAACGATAAATTACTCTGGGAGACTCCTAATCGCGTAATTTACCATTTCCACACGATATGTACAGAAAGAAGCTAAGGATTCACTTCCTAGCCCACGATATCGATCGATAAAACGATAAATCACTCTGGGAGACTCGGAATCGCGATATTTACCTTTTCCACACGCTGCGTATGGGAAGAAGCTACGGATTCACTTCCTAGCCCTGGATATCGTTCGATACAACGATAAATTACACTGGGAGTATCGGAATCGCGTAATTTACCATTTCCACCCGATATGTACCGAATGAAGCTAAGGATTCACTTCCAAGCCCACGATATTGTTCGATATAACGATAAATCAATCTGAGAGACTCGGAATCGCGATATTTACCTTTTCCACACGATATGTACCGAAAGAAGCTAAGGATTCACTTCCAAGCCCACGATATCGTTCGATATAACGATAAATCAATCTGAGAGACTCGGAATCGCGATATTTACGTTTTCCGCACGTTGTGTATCGGAAGAACCTAAGGATTCACTTCATAGCCCTGGATATCGTTCGATACAACGATAAATTTCACTGGGAGACTCGGAATCGCGTAATTTACCATTTCCACCCGATATGTACCGAAAGAAACTAAGGATTCACTTCCTAGCCCACGATATCGTTCCATACAACGATAAATCACTCTGGGAGACTCGGAATCGCGATATTTACCTTTTCCACACGCTGTGTATCGAAAGAAGCTAAGGATTCACTTCCTAGCACACGATATCGTTCGATAAAACGATAAATCACTCTGGGAGACTCGGAATCGCGATATTTACCTTTTCCACATGCTGCATATGGGAAGAAGCTACGGATTCACTTCCTAGCCCTGGATATCGTTCGATACAACGATAAATTACACTGGAAGACTCGGAATCGGGTAATTTACCATTTCCACCCGATATGTACCGAAAGAAACTAAGGATTCACTTCCTAGCCCACGATATCGTTCCATACAACGATAAATCACTCAGAGAGACTCGGAATCGCGATATTTACCTTTTCCACACGATTTGTACCAATAGAAGCTAAGGATTCAGTTCCTAGCCCTCGATGTCGTTCGATATAACGATAAATCCCTCTGGGAGACTCGGAATCGCGATATTTAAAATTTCCACCCGATATGTACCGAAAGAAACTAAGGATTCACTTCCTAGCCCACGATATCGTTCCATACAACGATAAATCACTCAGAGAGACTCGGAATCGCGATATTTACCTTTTCCTCACGATATGTACCGAAAGAAGCTAAGGATTCACTTCCAAGCCCACGATATCGTTCGATATAACGATAAATCACTCTGGGAGACTCGGAATCGCGATATTTACCTTTTCCACACGCTGTGTATCGAAAGAAGCTAAGGATTCACTTCCTAGCACACGATATCGTTCGATATAACGATAAATTACTCTGGGAGACTCCTAATCGCGTAATTTACCATTTCCACACGATATGTACCGAAAGAAGCTAAGGATTCACTTCCTAGCCCACGATATCGATCGATAAAACGATAAATCACTCTGGGAGACTCGGAATCGCGATATTTACCTTTTCCACACGCTGCGTATGGGAAGAAGCTACGGATTCACTTCCTAACCCTGGATATCGTTGGATACAACGATAAATTACACTGAGAGTCTCGGAATCGCGTAATTTACCATTTCCACCCGATATGTACCGAAAGAAACTAAGGATTCACTTCCTAGCCCACGATATCGTTCCATACAACGATAAATCACTCTGGGAGACTCGGAATCGCGTTATTTACCTTTTCCACACGCTGTGTATCGAAAGAAGCTAAGGATTCACTTCCAAGCCCACGATATATTTCGATATAACGATAAATCAATCTGAGAGACTCGGAATCGCGATATTTACGTTTTCCGCACGTTGTGTATCGGAAGAACCTAAGGATTCACTTCATAGCCCTGGATATCGTTCTATACAACGATAAATTTCACTGGGAGACTCGGAATCGCGTAATTTACCATTTCCAACCGATATGTACCGAAAGAAACTAAGGATTCACTTCCTAGCCCACGATATCGTTCCATACAACGATAAATCACTCTGGGAGACTCGGAATCGCGATATTTACCTTTTCCACACGCTGTGTATCGAAAGAAGCTAAGGATTCACTTCATAGCCCTGGATATCGTTCGATACAACGATAAATTTCACTGGGAGACTCGGAATCCCGTAATTTACCATTTCCACCCGATATGTACCGAAAGAAACTAAGGATTCACTTCCTAGCCCACGATATCGTTCCATACAACGATAAATCACTCTGGGAGACTCGGAATCGCGATATTTACCTTTTCCACACGCTGTGTATCGAAAGAAGCTTAGCATTCACTTCCAAGCCCACGATATCGTTCGATATAACGATAAATCAATCTGAGGGACTCGGAATCGCGATATTTACGTTTTCCGCACGCTGTGTATCGGAAGAACCTAAGGATTCACTTCATAGCCCTGGATATCGTTCGATACAACGATAAATTTCACTGGGAGACTCGGAATCGCGTAATTTACCATTTCCACCCGATATTTACCGAAAGAAACTAAGGATTCACTTCCTAGCCCACGATATCGTTCCATACAACGATAAATCACTCAGAGAGACTCGGAATCGCGAAATTTACCTTTTCCTCACGATATGTACCGAAAGAAGCTAAGGATTCACTTCCAAGCCCACGATATCGTTCGATATAACGATAAATCACTCTGGGAGACTCGGAATCGCGATATTTAAGTTTTCCACACGCTGTGTTTCGAAAGTAGCTAAGGATTCACTTCCTAGCCCTGGATATCGATCGATACAACGATAAATTACACTGGGAGTCTCGGAATCGCGTAATTTACCATTTCCACCCGATATGTACCGAAAGAAGCTAAGGATTCACTTCCAAGCCCACGATATCGTTCGATATAACGATAAATCAATCTGAGAGACTCGGAATCGCGATATTTACGTTTTCCACACGCTGTGTATCGAAAGAACCTAAGGATTCACTTCATAGCACACGATATCGTTCGATATAACGATAAATTACTCTGGGAGACTTCTAATCGCGTAATTTACCATTTCCACACGATATGTACCGAAAGAAGCTAAGGATTCACTTCCTAGCCCACGATATCGATCGATAAAACGATAAATCACTCTGGGAGACTCGGAATCGCGATATTTACCTTTTCCACACGCTGCATATGGGAAGAAGCTACGGATTCACTTCCTAGCCCTGGATATCGTTCGATACAACAATAAATTACACTGGAAGACTCGGAATCGGGTAATTTACCATTTCCACCCGATATGTACCGAACGAAACTAAGGATTCACTTCCTAGCCCACGATATCGTTCCATACAACGATAAATCACTCAGAGAGACTCGGAATCGCGATATTACCTTTTCCACACGATATGTACCGAAAGAAGCTATGGATTCACTTCCAAGCCCACGATATCGTTCGATATAACGATAAATCAATCTGAGAGACTCGGAATCGCGATATTTACGTTTTCCGCACGTTGTGTATCGGAAGAACCTAAGGATTCACTTCATAGCCCTGGATATCGTTCGATACAACGATAAATTTCACTGGGAGACTCGGAATCGCGTAATTTACCATTTCCACCCGATATGTACCGAAAGAAACTAAGGATTCACTTCCTAGCCCACGATATCGTTCCATACAACAATAAATCACTCAGGGAGACTCGGAATCGCGATATTTACCTTTTCCACACGATATGTACCGAAAGAAGCTATGGATTCACTTCCAAGCCCACGATATCGTTCGATATAACGATAAATCAATCTGAGAGACTCGGAATCGCGATATTTACGTTTTCCGCACGCTGTGTATCGAAAGAACGTAAGGATTCACTTCATAGTCCTGGATATCGTTCGATACAACGATAAATTTCACTGGGAGACTCGGAATCGCGTAATTTACCATTTCCACCCGATATGTACCGAAAGAAACTAAGGATTCACTGCCTAGCCCACGATATCGTTCCATACAACGATAAATCACTCAGAGAGACTCGGAATCGCGATATTTACCTTTTCCACACGATATAACCGAAAGAAGCTAAGGATTCACTTCCAAGCCCACGATATCATTCGATATAACGATAAATCACTCTGGGAGACTCGGAATCGCGATATTTACCTTTTCCACACGATTTGTACCAATAGAAGCTATGGATTCAGTTCCTAGCCCTCTATGTCGTTCGATATAACGATAAATCCCTCTGGGAGACTCGGAATCGCGTTATTTAAAATTTCCACCCGATATGTACCGAAAGAAACTAAGGATTCACTTCAAAGCCCATTATATCGTTCCATACAACGATAAATCACTCAGAGAGACTCGGAATCGCGATATTTACCTTTTCCTCACGATATGTACCGAAAGAAGCTAAGGATTCACTTCCAAGCCCACGATATCGTTCGATATAACGATAAATCACTCTGGGAGACTCGGAATCGCGATATTTACCTTTTCCACACGCTGCGTATGGGAAGAAGCTACGGATTCACTTCCTAACCCTGGATATCGTTGGATACAACGATAAATTACACTGAGAGTCTCGGAATCACGTAATTTACCATTTCCACCCGATATGTACCGAAAGAAACTAAGGATTCACTTCCTAGCCCACGATATCGTTCCATACAACGATAAATCACTCTGGGAGACTCGGAATCGCGATATTTACCTTTTCCACACGCTGTGTATCGAAAGAAGCTAAGGATTCACTTCCAAGCCCACGATATATTTCGATATAACGATAAATCAATCTGAGAGACTCGGAATCGCGATATTTACGTTTTCAGCACGCTGTGTATCGGAAGAACCTAAGGATTCACTTCATAGCCCTGGATATCGTTCGATACAACGATAAATTTCACTGGGAGACTCGGAATCGCGTAATTTACCATTTCCACCCGATATGTACCGAAAGAAACTAAGGATTCACTTCCTAGCCCACGATATCGTTCCATACAACGATAAATCACTCAGAGAGACTCGGAATCGCGATATTTACCTTTTCCTCACGATATGTACCGAAAGAAGCTAAGGATTCACTTCCAAGCCCACGATATCGTTCGATATAACGATAAATCACTCTGGGAGACTCGGAATCGCGATATTTACCTTTTCCACACGCTGTGTATCGAAAGTAGCTAAGGATTCACTTCCTAGCCCTGGATATCGATCGATACAACGATAAATTACACTGGGAGTCTCGGAATCGCGATATTTACCTTTTCCACACGATATGTACCGAAAGAAGCTATGGATTCACTTCCAAGCCCACGATATCGTTCGATATAACGATAAATCAATCTGAGCGACTCGGAATCGCGATATTTACGTTTTCCGCACGTTGTGTATCGGAAGAACCTAAGGATTCACTTCATAGCCCTGGATATCGTTCGATACAACGATAAATTTCACTGGGAGACTCGGAATCGCGTAATTTACCATTTCCACCCGATACGTACCGAAAGAAGCTAAGGATTCACTTGCTAGCCCACGATAACGTTCGATACAACGATAAATCATTCTGGGAGACTCGGAATCGCGATATTTATCTTTTCCACACGCTGCGTATGGGAAGAAGCTACGGATTCACTTCCTAGCCCTGGATATCGTTCGATACAACGATAAATTACACTGGGAGTCTCGGAATCGCGTAATGTACCATTTCCACCCGATATGTACCGAAAGAAGCTGAGGATTCACTTCCTAGCCCACGATATCGTTCGATATAACGATAAATCACTCTGAGAGACTCGGAATCGCGATATTTACCCTTTCCACACGCTGTGTATCGAAAGAAGCTAAGGATTCACTTCCTAGCACACGATATCGTTCGATATAACGATAAATTACTCTGGGAGACTCCTAATCGCGTAATTTACCATTTCCACCCGATATGTACCGAAAGAAGCTAAGGATTCACTTCCTAGCCCACGATATCGTTCGATATAACGATAAATCACTCTGAGAGACTCGGAATCGCGATATTTACCTTTTCCACACGCTGTGTATCGAAAGAAGCTAAGGATTCACTTCCTAGCACACGATATCGTTCGATATAACGATAAATTACTCTGGGAGACTCCTAATCGCGTAATTTACCATTTCCACCCGATATGTACCGAAAGAAGCTGAGGATTCACTTCCTAGCCCACGATATCGTTCGATATAACGATAAATCACTCTGGGAGACTCGGAATCGCGATATTTACCTTTTCCACACGATTTGTACCAATAGAAGCTAATAATTCAGTTCCTAGCCCTCGATGTCGTTCGATATAACGATAAATCACTCTGAGAGACTCGGAATCGCGATATTTACCTTTTCCACACGCTGTGTATCGAAAGAAGCTAAGGATTCACTTCCTAGCCCACGATATCGTTCCATACAACGATAAATCACTCTGGGAGACTCGGAATCGCGATATTTACCTTTTCCACACGCTGCGTATGGGAAGAAGCTACGGATTCACTTCCTAGCCCTGGATATCGTTCGATACAACGATAAATTACACTGGAAGACTCGGAATCGTGTAATTTACCATTTCCACCCGATATGTACCGAAAGAAACTAAGGATTCACTTCCTAGCCCACGATATCGTTCCATACAACGATAAATCACTCAGAGAGACTCGGAATCGCGATATTTACCTTTTCCACACGATATGTACCGAAAGAAGCTAAGGATTCACTTCCAAGCCCACGATATCGTTCGATATAACGATAAATCAATCTGAGAGACACGGAATCGCGATATTTACGTTTTCCGCACGCTGTGTATCGAAAGAACGTAAGGATTCACTTCATAGTCCTGGATATCGTTCGATACAACGATAAATTTCACTGGGAGACTCGGAATCGCGTAATTTACCATTTCCACCCGATATGTACCGAAAGAAACTAAGGATTCACTGCCTAGCCCACGATATCGTTCCATACAACGATAAATCACTCTGGGAGACTCGGAATCGCGATATTTACCTTTTCCACACGCTGTGTATCGAAAGAAGCTAAGGATTCACTTCATAGCCCTGGATATCGTTCGATACAACGATAAATTTCACTGGGAGACTCGGAATCCCGTAATTTACCATTTCCACCCGATATGTACCGAAAGAAACTAAGGATTCACTTCCTAGAACACGATATCGATCCATACAACGATAAATCACTCAGAGAGACTCGGAATCGCGATATTTACCTTTTCCACACGATATGTACCGAAAGAAGCTTAGCATTCACATCCAAGCCCACGATATCGTTCGATATAACGATAAATCAATCTGAGAGACTCGGAATCGCGATATTTACGTTTTCCGCACGCTGTGTATCGAAAGAACGTAAGGATTCACTTCATAGTCCTGGATATCGTTCGATACAACGATAAATTTCACTGGGAGACTCGGAATCGCGTAATTTACCATTTCCACCCGATATGTACCGAAAGAAACTAAGGATTCACTGCCTAGCCCACGATATCGTTCCATACAACGATAAATCACTCAGAGAGACTCGGAATCGCGATATTTACCTTTTCCACACGATATGTACCGAAAGAAGCTAAGGATTCACTTCCAAGCCCACGATATCATTCGATATAACGATAAATCACTCTGGGAGACTCGGAATCGCGATATTTACCTTTTCCACACGATTTGTACCAATAGAAGCTAAGGATTCAGTTCCTAGCCCTCGATGTCGTTCGATATAACGATAAATCCCTCTGGGAGACTCGGAATCGCGATATTTAAAATTTCCACCCGATATGTACCGAAAGAAGCTAAGGATTCACTTCCAAGCCCACGATATCGTTCGATATAACGATAAATCACTCTGGGAGACTCGGAATCGCGATATTTACCTTTTCCACACGCTGCGTATGGGAAGAAGCTACGGATTCACTTCCTAACCCTGGATATCGTTGGATACAACGATAAATTACACTGAGAGTCTCGGAATCGCGTATTTTACCATTTCCACCCGATATGTACCGAAAGAAACTAAGGATTCACTTCCTAGCCCACGATATCGTTCCATACAACGATAAATCACTCTGGGAGACTCGGAATCGCGATATTTACCTTTTCCACACGCTGTGTATCGAAAGAAGCTAAGGATTCACTTCCAAGCCCACGATATATTTCGATATAACGATAAATCAATCTGAGGGACTCGGAATCGCGATATTTACGTTTTCCGCACGCTGTGTATCGGAAGAACCTAAGGATTCACTTCATAGCCCTGGATATCGTTCGATACAACGATAAATTTCACTGGGAGACTCGGAATCGCGTAATTTACCATTTCCACCCGATATGTACCGAAAGAAACTAAGGATTCACTTCCTAGCCCACGATATCGTTCCATACAACGATAAATCACTCAGAGAGACTCGGAATCGCGAAATTTACCTTTTCCTCACGATATGTACCGAAAGAAGCTAAGGATTCACTTCCAAGCCCACGATATCGTTCGATATAACGATAAATCACTCTATGAGACTCGGAATCGCGATATTTAAGTTTTCCACACGCTGTGTTTCGAAAGTAGCTAAGGATTCACTTCCTAGCCCTGGATATCGATCGATACAACGATAAATTACACTGGGAGTCTCGGAATCGCGTAATTTACCATTTCCACCCGATATGTACCGAAAGAAGCTAAGGTTTCACTTCCAAGCCCACGATATCGTTCGATATAACGATAAATCAATCTGAGAGACTCGGAATCGCGATATTTACGTTTTCCACACGCTGTGTATCGAAAGAACCTAAGGATTCACTTCATAGCCCTGGATATCGTTCGATACAACGATAAATTTCACTGGGAGACTCGGAATCGCGTAATTTACCATTTCCACCCGATATGTACCGAAAGAAACTAAGGATTCACTTCCTAGCCCACGATATCGTTCCATACAACGATAAATCACTCAGGGAGACTCGGAATCGCGATATTTACCTTTTCCACACGATATGTACCGAAAGAAGCTAAGGATTCACTTCCAAGCCCACGATATCGTTCGATATAACGATAAATCAATCTGAGAGACTCGGAATCGCGATATTTACGTTTTCCGCACGCTGTGTATCGAAAGAACCTAAGGATTCACTTCCTAGCACACGATATCGTTCGATATAACGATAAATTACTCTGGGAGACTTCTAATCGCGTAATTTACCATTTCCACACGATATGTACCGAAAGAAGCTAAGGATTCACTTCCTAGCCCACGATATCGATCGATAAAACGATAAATCACTCTGGGAGACTCGGAATCGCGATATTTACCTTTTCCACACGCTGCATATGGGAAGAAGCTACGGATTCACTTCCTAGCCCTGGATATCGTTCGATACAACGATAAATTACACTGGAAGACTCGGAATCGGGTAATTTACCATTTCCACCCGATATGTACCGAACGAAACTAAGGATTCACTTCCTAGCCCACGATATCGTTCCATACAACGATAAATCACTCAGAGAGACTCGGAATCGCGATATTTACCTTTTCCACACGATATGTACCGAAAGAAGCTATGGATTCACTTCCAAGCAAGCGATATCGTTCGATATAACGATAAATCAATCTGAGAGACTCGGAATCGCGATATTTACGTTTTCCGCACGTTGTGTATCGGAAGAACCTAAGGATTCACTTCATAGCCCTGGATATCGTTCGATACAACGATAAATTTCACTGGGAGACTCGGAATCGCGTAATTTACCATTTCCACCCGATATGTACCGAAAGAAACTAAGGATTCACTTCCTAGCCCACGATATCGTTCCATACAACGATAAATCACTCTGGGAGACTCGGAATCGCGATATTTACCTTTTCCACACGCTGTGTATCGAAAGAAGCTAAGGATTCACTTCCTAGCACACGATATCGTTCGATAAAACGATAAATCACTCTGGGAGACTCGGAATCGCGATATTTACCTTTTCCGCACGCTGTGTATCGAAAGAACCTAAGGATTCACTTCCTAGCACACGATATCGTTCGATATAACGATAAATTACTCTGGGAGACTTCTAATCGCGTAATTTACCATTTCCACACGATATGTACCGAAAGAAGCTAAGGATTCACTTCCTAGCCCACGATATCGATCGATAAAACGATAAATCACTCTGGGAGACTCGGAATCGCGATATTTACCTTTTCCACACGATATGTACCGAAAGAAGCTAAGGATTCACTTCCTAGCCCACGATATCGTTCCATACAACGATAAATCACTCAGAGAGACTCGGAATCGCGATATTTACCTTTTCCACACGATATGTACCGAAAGAAGCTATGGATTCACTTCCAAGCCCACGATATCGTTCGATATAACGATAAATCAATCTGAGAGACTCGGAATCGCGATATTTACGTTTTCCGCACGTTGTGTATCGGAAGAACCTAAGGATTCACTTCATAGCCCTGGATATCGTTCGATACAACGATAAATTTCACTGGGAGACTCGGAATCGCGTAATTTACCATTTCCACCCGATATGTACCGAAAGAAACTAAGGATTCACTTCCTAGCCCACGATATCGTTCCATACAACAATAAATCACTCAGGGAGACTCGGAATCGCGATATTTACCTTTTCCACACGATATGTACCGAAAGAAGCTATGGATTCACTTCCAAGCCCACGATATCGTTCGATATAACGATAAATCAATCTGAGAGACTCGGAATCGCGATATTTACGTTTTCCGCACGTTGTGTATCGGAAGAACCTAAGGATTCACTTCATAGCCCTGGATATCGTTCGATACAACGATATATTTCACTGGGAGACTCGGAATCGCGTAATTTACCATTTCCACCCGATATGTACCGAAAGAAACTAAGGATTCACTTCCTAGCCCACGATATCGTTCCATACAACAATAAATCACTCAGGGAGACTCGGAATCGCGATATTTACCTTTTCCACACGATATGTACCGAAAGAAGCTTAGGATTCACTTCCAAGCCCACGATATCGTTCGATATAACGATAAATCAATCTGAGAGACTCGGAATCGCGATATTTACGTTTTCCGCACGCTGTGTATCGAAAGAACGTAAGGATTCACTTCATAGTCCTGGATATCGTTCGATACAACGATAAATTTCACTGGGAGACTCGGAATCGCGTAATTTACCATTTCCACCCGATATGTACCGAAAGAAACTAAGGATTCACTGCCTAGCCCACGATATCGTTCCATACAACGATAAATCACTCAGAGAGACTCGGAATCGCGATATTTACCTTTTCCACACGATATGTACCGAAAGAAGCTAAGGATTCACTTCCAAGCCCACGATATCATTCGATATAACGATAAATCACTCTGGGAGACTCGGAATCGCGATATTTACCTTTTCCACACGATTTGTACCAATAGAAGCTAAGGATTCAGTTCCTAGCCCTCGATGTCGTTCGATATAACGATAAATCCCTCTGGGAGACTCGGAATCGCGATATTTAAAATTTCCACCCGATATGTACCGAAAGAAACTAAGGATTCACTTCAAAGCCCACGATATCGTTCCATACAACGATAAATCACTCAGAGAGACTCGGAATCGCGATATTTACCTTTTCCTCACGATATGTACCGAAAGAAGCTAAGGATTCACTTCCAAGCCCACGATATCGTTCGATATAACGATAAATCACTCTGGGAGACTCGGAATCGCGATATTTACCTTTTCCACACGCTGCGTATGGGAAGAAGCTACGGATTCACTTCCTAACCCTGGATATCGTTGGATACAACGATAAATTACACTGAGAGTCTCGGAATCACGTAATTTACCATTTCCACCCGATATGTACCGAAAGAAACTAAGGATTCACTTCCTAGCCCACGATATCGTTCCATACAACGATAAATCACTCAGAGAGACTCGGAATCGCGATATTTACCTTTTCCTCACGATATGTACCGAAAGAAGCTAAGGATTCACTTCCAAGCCCACGATATCGTTCGATATAACGATAAATCACTCTGGGAGACTCGGAATCGCGATATTTACCTTTTCCACACGCTGTGTATCGAAAGTAGCTAAGGATTCACTTCCTAGCCCTGGATATCGATCGATACAACGATAAATTACACTGGGAGTCTCGGAATCGCGTAATTTACCATTTCCACCCGATATGTACCGAAAGAAGCTAAGGATTCACTTCCAAGCCCACGATATCGTTCGATATAACGATAAATCAATCTGAGAGACTCGGAATCGCGATATTTACGTTTTCCACACGCTGTGTATCGAAAGAACCTAAGGATTCACTTCATAGCCCTGGATATCGTTCGATACAACGATAAATTTCACTGGGAGACTCGGAATCGCGTAATTTACCATTTCCACCCGATATGTACCGAAAGAAACTAAGGATTCACTTCCTAGCCCACGATATCGTTCCATACAACGATAAATCACTCAGGGAGACTCGGAATCGCGATATTTACCTTTTCCACACGATATGTACCGAAAGAAGCTAAGGATTCACTTCCTAGCCCACGATATCGATCGATAAAACGATAAATCACTCTGGGAGACTCGGAATCGCGATATTTACCTTTTCCACACGCTGCGTATGGGAAGAAGCTACGGATTCACTTCCTAGCCCTGGATATCGTTCGATACAACGATAAATTACACTGGGAGTCTCGGAATCGCGTAATTTACCATTTCCACCCGATATGTACCGAAAGAAGCTGAGGATTCACTTCCTAGCCCACGATATCGTTCGATATAACGATAAATCACTCTGAGAGACTCGGAATCGCGATATTTACCCTTTCCACACGCTGTGTATCGAAAGAAGCTAAGGATTCACTTCCTAGCACACGATATCGTTCGATATAACGATAAATTACTCTGGGAGACTCCTAATCGCGTAATTTACCATTTCCACCCGATATGTACCGAAAGAAGCTAAGGATTCACTTCCTAGCCCACGATATCGTTCGATATAACGATAAATCACTCTGAGAGACTCGGAATCGCGATATTTACCTTTTCCACACGCTGTGTATCGAAAGAAGCTAAGGATTCACTTCCTAGCACACGATATCGTTCGATATAACGATAAATTACTCTGGGAGACTCCTAATCGCGTAATTTACCATTTCCACCCGATATGTACCGAAAGAAGCTGAGGATTCACTTCCTAGCCCACGATATCGTTCGATATAACGATAAATCACTCTGGGAGACTCGGAATCGCGATATTTACCTTTTCCACACGATTTGTACCAATAGAAGCTAATAATTCAGTTCCTAGCCCTCGATGTCGTTCGATATAACGATAAATCACTCTGAGAGACTCGGAATCGCGATATTTACCTTTTCCACACGCTGTGTATCGAAAGAAGCTAAGGATTCACTTCCTAGCCCACGATATCGTTCCATACAACGATAAATCACTCTGGGAGACTCGGAATCGCGATATTTACCTTTTCCACACGCTGCGTATGGGAAGAAGCTACGGATTCACTTCCTAGCCCTGGATATCGTTCGATACAACGATAAATTACACTGGAAGACTCGGAATCGTGTAATTTACCATTTCCACCCGATATGTACCGAAAGAAACTAAGGATTCACTTCCTAGCCCACGATATCGTTCCATACAACGATAAATCACTCAGAGAGACTCGGAATCGCGATATTTACCTTTTCCACACGATATGTACCGAAAGAAGCTAAGGATTCACTTCCAAGCCCACGATATCGTTCGATATAACGATAAATCAATCTGAGAGACTCGGAATCGCGATATTTACGTTTTCCACACGCTGTGTATCGAAAGAACCTAAGGATTCACTTCATAGCCCTGGATATCGTTCGATACAACGATAAATTTCACTGGGAGACTCGGAATCGCGTAATTTACCATTTCCACAAGATATGTACCGAAAGAAACTAAGGATTCACTTCCTAGCCCACGATATCGTTCCATACAACGATAAATCACTCTGGGAGACTCGGAATCGCGATATTTACCTTTTCCACACGCTGTGTATCGAAAGAAGCTAAGGATTCACTTCCTAGCACACGATATCGTTCGATAAAACGATAAATCACTCTGGGAGACTCGGAATCGCGATATTTACCTTTTCCACACGCTGCGTATGGGAAGAAGCTACGGATTCACTTCCTAGCCCTGGATATCGTTCGATACAACGATAAATTACACTGGGAGTCTCGGAATCGCGTAATTTACCATTTCCACCCGATATGTACCGAAAGAAGCTAAGGATTCACTTGCTAGCCCACGATAACGTTCGATACAACGATAAATCACTCTGGGAGACTCGGAATCGCGATATTTACCTTTTCCACACGCTGCGTATGGGAAGAAGCTACGGATTCACTTCCCAGCCCTGGATATCGTTTGATACAACGATAAATTACACTGGGAGTCTCGGAATCGCGTAATTTACCATTTCCACACGCTGTGTATCGAAAGAAGCTAAGGATTCACTTCCTAGCCCACGATATCGTTCCATACAACGATAAATCACTCTGGGAGACTCGGAATCGCGATATTTACCTTTTCCACACGCTGCGTATGGGAAGAAGCTACGGATTCACTTCCTAGCACACGATATCGTTCGATATAACGATAAATTACTCTGGGAGACTCCTAATCGCGTAATTTACCATTTCCACCCGATATGTACCGAAAGAAGCTGAGGATTCACTTCCTAGCCCACGATATCGTTCGATATAACGATAAATCACTCTGGGAGACTCGGAATCGCGATATTTACCTTTTCCACACGATTTGTACCAATAGAAGCTAATAATTCAGTTCCTAGCCCTCGATGTCGTTCGATATAACGATAAATCACTCTGAGAGACTCGGAATCGCGATATTTACCTTTTCCACACGCTGTGTATCGAAAGAAGCTAAGGATTCACTTCCTAGCCCACGATATCGTTCCATACAACGATAAATCACTCTGGGAGACTCGGAATCGCGATATTTACCTTTTCCACACGCTGCGTATGGGAAGAAGCTACGGATTCACTTCCTAGCCCTGGATATCGTTCGATACAACGATAAATTACACTGGAAGACTCGGAATCGTGTAATTTACCATTTCCACCCGATATGTACCGAAAGAAACTAAGGATTCACTTCCTAGCCCACGATATCGTTCCATACAACGATAAATCACTCAGAGAGACTCGGAATCGCGATATTTACCTTTTCCACACGATATGTACCGAAAGAAGCTAAGGATTCACTTCCAAGCCCACGATATCGTTCGATATAACGATAAATCAATCTGAGAGACTCGGAATCGCGATATTTACGTTTTCCACACGCTGTGTATCGAAAGAACCTAAGGATTCACTTTATAGCCCTGGATATCGTTCGATACAACGATAAATTTCACTGGGAGACTCGGAATCGCGTAATTTACCATTTCCACAAGATATGTACCGAAAGAAACTAAGGATTCACTTCCTAGCCCACGATATCGTTCCATACAACGATAAATCACTCTGGGAGACTCGGAATCGCGATATTTACCTTTTCCACACGCTGTGTATCGAAAGAAGCTAAGGATTCACTTCCTAGCACACGATATCGTTCGATAAAACGATAAATCACTCTGGGAGACTCGGAATCGCGATATTTACCTTTTCCACACGCTGCGTATGGGAAGAAGCTACGGATTCACTTCCTAGCCCTGGATATCGTTCGATACAACGATAAATTACACTGGGAGTCTCGGAATCGCGTAATTTACCATTTCCACCCGATATGTACCGAAAGAAGCTAAGGATTCACTTGCTAGCCCACGATAACGTTCGATACAACGATAAATCACTGTGGGAGACTCGGAATCGCGATATTTACCTTTTCCACACGCTGCGTATGGGAAGAAGCTACGGATTCACTTCCCAGCCCTGGATATCGTTCGATACAACGATAAATTACACTGGGAGTCTCGGAATCGCGTAATTTACCATTTCCACCCGATATGTACCGAAAGAAACTAAGGATTCACTGCCTAGCACACGATATCGTTCCATACAACGATAAATCAATCAGAGAGACTCGGAATCGCGATATTTACCTTTTCCACACGCTGTGTATCGAAAGAAGCTAAGGATTCACTTCCTAGCCCACGATATCGTTCCATACAACGATAAATCACTCTGGGAGACTCGGAATCGCGATATTTACCTTTTCCACACGCTGCGTATGGGAAGAAGCTACGGATTCACTTCCTAGCCCTGGATATCGTTCGATACAACGATAAATTACACTGGAAGACTCGGAATCGTGTAATTTACCATTTCCACCCGATATGTACCGAAAGAAACTAAGGATTCACTTCCTAGCCCACGATATCGTTCCATACAACGATAAATCACTCAGAGAGACTCGGAATCGCGATATTTACCTTTTCCACACGATATGTACCGAAAGAAGCTAAGGATTCACTTCCAAGCCCACGATATCGTTCGATATAACGATAAATCAATCTGAGAGACTCGGAATCGCGATATTTACGTTTTCCACACGCTGTGTATCGAAAGAACCTAAGGATTCACTTCATAGCCCTGGATATCGTTCGATACAACGATAAATTTCACTGGGAGACTCGGAATCGCGTAATTTACCATTTCCACAAGATATGTACCGAAAGAAACTAAGGATTCACTTCCTAGCCCACGATATCGTTCCATACAACGATAAATCACTCTGGGAGACTCGGAATCGCGATATTTACCTTTTCCACACGCTGTGTATCGAAAGAAGCTAAGGATTCACTTCCTAGCACACGATATCGTTCGATAAAACGATAAATCACTCTGGGAGACTCGGAATCGCGATATTTACCGTTTCCACACGCTGCGTATGGGAAGAAGCTACGGATTCACTTCCTAGCCCTGGATATCGTTCGATACAACGATAAATTACACTGGGAGTCTCGGAATCGCGTAATTTACCATTTCCACCCGATATGTACCGAAAGAAGCTAAGGATTCACTTGCTAGCCCACGATAACGTTCGATACAACGATAAATCACTCTGGGGGACTCGGAATCGCGATATTTACCTTTTCCACACGCTGCGTATGGGAAGAAGCTACGGATTCACTTCCCAGCCCTGGATATCGTTCGATACAACGATAAACTACACTGGGAGTCTCGGAATCGCGTAATTTACCATTTCCACCCGATATGTACCGAAAGAAACTAAGGATTCACTGCCTAGCCCACGATATCGTTCCATACAACGATAAATCACTCAGAGAGACTCGGAATCGCGATATTTACCTTTTCCACACGATATGTACCGAAAGAAGCTAAGGATTCACTTCCAAGCCCACGATATCATTCGATATAACGATAAATCACTCTGGGAGACTCGGAATCGCGATATTTACCTTTTCCACACGATTTGTACCAATAGAAGCTAAGGATTCAGTTCCTAGCCCTCGATGTCGTTCGATATAACGATAAATCCCTCTGATAGACTCGGAATCGCGATATTTAAAATTTCCACCCGATATGTACCGAAAGAAGCTAAGGATTCACTTCCAAGCCCACGATATCGTTCGATATAACGATAAATCACTCTGGGAGACTCGGAATCGCGATATTTACCTTTTCCACACGCTGCGTATGGGAAGAAGCTACGGATTCACTTCCTAACCCTGGATATCGTTGGATACAACGATAAATTACACTGAGAGTCTCGGAATCGCGTAATTTACCATTTCCACCCGATATGTACCGAAAGAAACTAAGTATTCACTTCCTAGCCCACGATATCGTTCCATACAACGATAAATCACTCTGGGAGACTCGGAATCGCGATATTTACCTTTTCCACACGCTGTGTATCGAAAGAAGCTAAGGATTCACTTCCAAGCCCACGATATATTTCGATATAACGATAAATCAATCTGAGGGACTCGGAATCGCGATATTTACGTTTTCCGCACGCTGTGTATCGGAAGAACCTAAGGATTCACTTCATAGCCCTGGATATCGTTCGATACAACGATAAATTTCACTGGGAGACTCGGAATCGCGTAATTTACCATTTCCACCCGATATGTACCGAAGGAAACTAAGGATTCACTTCCTAGCCCACGATATCGTTCCATACAACGATAAATCACTCAGAGAGACTCGGAATCGCGATATTTACCTTTTCCTCACGATATGTACCGAAAGAAGCTAAGGATTCACTTCCAAGCCCACGATATCGTTCGATATAACGATAAATCACTCTGGGAGACTCGGAATCGCGATATTTAAGTTTTCCACACGCTGTGTTTCGAAAGTAGCTAAGGATTCACTTCCTAGCCCTGGATATCGATCGATACAACGATAAATTACACTGGGAGTCTCGGAATCGCGTAATTTACCATTTCCACCCGATATGTACCGAAAGAAGCTAAGGATTCACTTCCAAGCCCACGATATCGTTCGATATAACGATAAATCAATCTGAGAGACTCGGAATCGCGATATTTACGTTTTCCACACGCTGTGTATCGAAAGAACCTAAGGATTCACTTCATAGCCCTGGATATCGTTCGATACAACGATAAATTTCACTGGGAGACTCGGAATCGCGTAATTTACCATTTCCACCCGATATGTACCGAACGAAACTAAGGATTCACTTCCTAGCCCACGATATCGTTCCATACAACGATAAATCACTCAGAGAGACTCGGAATCGCGATATTTACCTTTTCCACACGATATGTACCGAAAGAAGCTAAGGATTCACTTCCAAGCCCACGATATCGTTCGATATAACGATAAATCAATCTGAGAGACTCGGAATCGCGATATTTACGTTTTCCGCACGCTGTGTATCGAAAGAACCTAAGGATTCACTTCCTAGCACACGATATCGTTCGATATAACGATAAATTACTCTGGGAGACTTCTAATCGCGTAATTTACCATTTCCACACGATATGTACCGAAAGAAGCTAAGGATTCACTTCCTAGCCCACGATATCGATCGATAAAACGATAAATCACTCTGGGAGACTCGGAATCGCGATATTTACCTTTTCCACACGCTGCATATGGGAAGAAGCTACGGATTCACTTCCTAGCCCTGGATATCGTTCGATACAACGATAAATTACACTGGAAGACTCGGAATCGGGTAATTTACCATTTCCACCCGATATGTACCGAACGAAACTAAGGATTCACTTCCTAGCCCACGATATCGTTCCATACAACGATAAATCACTCAGAGAGACTCGGAATCGCGATATTTACCTTTTCCACACGATATGTACCGAAAGAAGCTATGGATTCACTTCCAAGCAAGCGATATCGTTCGATATAACGATAAATCAATCTGAGAGACTCGGAATCGCGATATTTACGTTTTCCGCACGTTGTGTATCGGAAGAACCTAAGGATTCACTTCATAGCCCTGGATATCGTTCGATACAACGATAAATTTCACTGGGAGACTCGGAATCGCGTAATTTACCATTTCCACCCGATATGTACCGAAAGAAACTAAGGATTCACTTCCTAGCCCACGATATCGTTCCATACAACGATAAATCACTCTGGGAGACTCGGAATCGCGATATTTACCTTTTCCACACGCTGTGTATCGAAAGAAGCTAAGGATTCACTTCCTAGCACACGATATCGTTCGATAAAACGATAAATCACTCTGGGAGACTCGGAATCGCGATATTTACCTTTTCCACACGCTGCGTATGGGAAGAAGCTACGGATTCACTTCCTAGCCCTGGATATCGTTCGATACAACGATAAATTACACTGGGAGTCTCGGAATCGCGTAATTTACCATTTCCACCCGATATGTACCGAAAGAAGCTAAGGATTCACTTGCTAGCCCACGATAACGTTCGATACAACGATAAATCACTCTGGGAGACTCGGAATCGCGATATTTACCTTTTCCACACGCTGCGTATGGGAAGAAGCTACGGATTCACTTCCCAGCCCTGGATATCGTTCGATACAACGATAAATTACACTGGGAGTCTCGGAATCGCGTAATTTACCATTTCCACCCGATATGTACCGAAAGAAACTAAGGATTCACTGCCTAGCCCACGATATCGTTCCATACAACGATAAATCACTCAGAGAGACTCGGAATCGCGATATTTACCTTTTCCACACGCTGTGTATCGAAAGAAGCTAAGGATTCACTTCCAAGCCCACGATATATTTCGATATAACGATAAATCAATCTGAGAGACTCGGAATCGCGATATTTACGTTTTCCACACGCTGTGTATCGAAAGAAGCTAAGGATTCACTTCCTAGCCCTCGATGTCGTTCGATATAACGATAAATTTCACTGGGAGTCTCGGAATAGCGTAATTTACCATTTCCACCCGATATGTACCGAAAGAAGCTAAGGATTCACTTCCAAGCCCACGATATCATTCGATATAACGATAAATCACTCTGGGAGACTCGGAATCGCGATATTTACCTTTTCCACACGATTTGTACCAATAGAAGCTAAGGATTCAGTTCCTAGCCCTCGATGTCGTTCGATATAACGATAAATCCCTCTGATAGACTCGGAATCGCGATATTTAAAATTTCCACCCGATATGTACCGAAAGAAGCTAAGGATTCACTTCCAAGCCCACGATATCGTTCGATATAACGATAAATCACTCTGGGAGACTCGGAATCGCGATATTTACCTTTTCCACACGCTGCGTATGGGAAGAAGCTACGGATTCACTTCCTAACCCTGGATATCGTTGGATACAACGATAAATTACACTGAGAGTCTCGGAATCGCGTAATTTACCATTTCCACCCGATATGTACCGAAAGAAACTAAGGATTCACTTCCTAGCCCACGATATCGTTCCATACAACGATAAATCACTCTGGGAGACTCGGAATCGCGATATTTACCTTTTCCACACGCTGTGTATCGAAAGAAGCTAAGGATTCACTTCCAAGCCCACGATATATTTCGATATAACGATAAATCAATCTGAGGGACTCGGAATCGCGATATTTACGTTTTCCGCACGCTGTGTATCGGAAGAACCTAAGGATTCACTTCATAGCCCTGGATATCGTTCGATACAACGATAAATTTCACTGGGAGACTCGGAATCGCGTAATTTACCATTTCCACCCGATATGTACCGAAAGAAACTAAGGATTCACTTCCTAGCCCACGATATCGTTCCATACAACGATAAATCACTCAGAGAGACTCGGAATCGCGATATTTACCTTTTCCTCACGATATGTACCGAAAGAAGCTAAGGATTCACTTCCAAGCCCACGATATCGTTCGATATAACGATAAATCACTCTGGGAGACTCGGAATCGCGATATTTAAGTTTTCCACACGCTGTGTTTCGAAAGTAGCTAAGGATTCACTTCCTAGCCCTGGATATCGATCGATACAACGATAAATTACACTGGGAGTCTCGGAATCGCGTAATTTACCATTTCCACCCGATATGTACCGAAAGAAGCTAAGGATTCACTTCCAAGCCCACGATATCGTTCGATATATCGATAAATCAATCTGAGAGACTCGGAATCGCGATATTTACGTTTTCCACACGCTGTGTATCGAAAGAACCTAAGGATTCACTTCATAGCCCTGGATATCGTTCGATACAACGATAAATTTCACTGGGAGACTCGGAATCGCGTAATTTACCATTTCCACCCGATATGTACCGAAAGAAACTAAGGATTCACTTCCTAGCCCACGATATCGTTCCATACAACGATAAATCACTCAGGGAGACTCGGAATCGCGATATTTACCTTTTCCACACGATATGTACCGAAAGAAGCTAAGGATTCACTTCCAAGCCCACGATATCGTTCGATATAACGATAAATCAATCTGAGAGACTCGGAATCGCGATATTTACGTTTTCCGCACGCTGTGTATCGAAAGAACCTAAGGATTCACTTCCTAGCACACGATATCGTTCGATATAACGATAAATTACTCTGGGAGACTTCTAATCGCGTAATTTACCATTTCCACACGATATGTACCGAAAGAAGCTAAGGATTCACTTCCTAGCCCACGATATCGATCGATAAAACGATAAATCACTCTGGGAGACTCGGAATCGCGATATTTACCTTTTCCACACGCTGCATATGGGAAGAAGCTACGGATTCACTTCCTAGCCCTGGATATCGTTCGATACAAAGATAAATTACACTGGAAGACTCGGAATCGGGTAATTTACCATTTCCACCCGATATGTACCGAACGAAACTAAGGATTCACTTCCTAGCCCACGATATCGTTCCATACAACGATAAATCACTCAGAGAGACTCGGAATCGCGATATTTACCTTTTCCACACGATATGTACCGAAAGAAGCTATGGATTCACTTCCAAGCCCGCGATATCGTTCGATATAACGATAAATCAATCTGAGAGACTCGGAATCGCGATATTTACGTTTTCCGCACGTTGTGTATCGGAAGAACCTAAGGATTCACTTCATAGCCCTGGATATCGTTCGATACAACGATAAATTTCACTGGGAGACTCGGAATCGCGTAATTTACCATTTCCACCCGATATGTACCGAAAGAAACTAAGGATTCACTTCCTAGCCCACGATATCGTTCCATACAACAATAAATCACTCAGGGAGACTCGGAATCGCGATATTTACCTTTTCCACACGATATGTACCGAAAGAAGCTATGGATTCACTTCCAAGCCCACGATATCGTTCGATATAACGATAAATCAATCTGAGAGACTCGGAATCGCGATATTTACGTTTTCCGCACGTTGTGTATCGGAAGAACCTAAGGATTCACTTCATAGCCCTGGATATCGTTCGATACAACGATAAATTTCACTGGGAGACTCGGAATCGCGTAATTTACCATTTCCACCCGATATGTACCGAAAGAAACTAAGGATTCACTTCCTAGCCCACGATATCGTTCCATACAACGATAAATCACTCAGAGAGACTCGGAATCGCGATATTTACCTTTTCCACACGATATGTACCGAAAGAAGCTAAGGATTCACTTCCAAGCCCACGATATCATTCGATATAACGATAAATCACTCTGGGAGACTCGGAATCGCGATATTTACCTTTTCCACACGATTTGTACCAATAGAAGCTAAGGATTCAGTTCCTAGCCCTCGATGTCGTTCGATATAACGATAAATCCCTCTGGGAGACTCGGAATCGCGATATTTAAAATTTCCACCCGATATGTACCGAAAGAAACTAAGGATTCACTTCAAAGCCCACGATATCGTTCCATACAACGATAAATCACTCAGAGAGACTCGGAATCGCGATATTTACCTTTTCCTCACGATATGTACCGAAAGAAGCTAAGGATTCACTTCCAAGCCCACGATATCGTTCGATATAACGATAAATCACTCTGGGAGACTCGGAATCGCGATATTTACCTTTTCCACACGCTGCGTATGGGAAGAAGCTACGGATTCACTTCCTAACCCTGGATATCGTTGGATACAACGATAAATTACACTGAGAGTCTCGGAATCACGTAATTTACCATTTCCACCCGATATGTACCGAAAGAAACTAAGGATTCACTTCCTAGCCCACGATATCGTTCCATACAACGATAAATCACTCAGAGAGACTCGGAATCGCGATATTTACCTTTTCCTCACGATATGTACCGAAAGAAGCTAAGGATTCACTTCCAAGCCCACGATATCGTTCGATATAACGATAAATCACTCTGAGAGACTCGGAATCGCGATATTTACCTTTTCCACACGCTGTGTATCGAAAGTAGCTAAGGATTCACTTCCTAGCCCTGGATATCGATCGATACAACGATAAATTACACTGGGAGTCTCGGAATCGCGTAATTTACCATTTCCACCCGATATGTACCGAAAGAAGCTAAGGATTCACTTCCAAGCCCACGATATCGTTCGATATAACGATAAATCAATCTGAGAGACTCGGAATCGCGATATTTACGTTTTCCACACGCTGTGTATCGAAAGAACCTAAGGATTCACTTCATAGCCCTGGATATCGTTCGATACAACGATAAATTTCACTGGGAGACTCGGAATCGCGTAATTTACCATTTCCACCCGATATGTACCGAAAGAAACTAAGGATTCACTTCCTAGCCCACGATATCGTTCCATACAACGATAAATCACTCAGGGAGACTCGGAATCGCGATATTTACCTTTTCCACACGATATGTACCGAAAGAAGCTAAGGATTCACTTCCTAGCCCACGATATCGATCGATAAAACGATAAATCACTCTGGGAGACTCGGAATCGCGATATTTACCTTTTCCACACGCTGCGTATGGGAAGAAGCTACGGATTCACTTCCTAGCCCTGGATATCGTTCGATACAACGATAAATTACACTGGGAGTCTCGGAATCGCGTAATTTACCATTTCCACCCGATATGTACCGAAAGAAGCTGAGGATTCACTTCCTAGCCCACGATATCGTTCGATATAACGATAAATCACTCTGAGAGACTCGGAATCGCGATATTTACCCTTTCCACACGCTGTGTATCGAAAGAAGCTAAGGATTCACTTCCTAGCACACGATATCGTTCGATATAACGATAAATTACTCTGGAAGACTCCTAATCGCGTAATTTACCATTTCCACCCGATATGTACCGAAAGAAGCTAAGGATTCACTTCCTAGCCCACGATATCGTTCGATATAACGATAAATCACTCTGAGAGACTCGGAATCGCGATATTTACCTTTTCCACACGCTGTGTATCGAAAGAAGCTAAGGATTCACTTCCTAGCACACGATATCGTTCGATATAACGATAAATTACTCTGGGAGACTCCTAATCGCGTAATTTACCATTTCCACCCGATATGTACCGAAAGAAGCTGAGGATTCACTTCCTAGCCCACGATATCGTTCGATATAACGATAAATCACTCTGGGAGACTCGGAATCGCGATATTTACCTTTTCCACACGATTTGTACCAATAGAAGCTAATAATTCAGTTCCTAGCCCTCGATGTCGTTCGATATAACGATAAATCACTCTGAGAGACTCGGAATCGCGATATTTACCTTTTCCACACGCTGTGTATCGAAAGAAGCTAAGGATTCACTTCCTAGCCCACGATATCGTTCCATACAACGATAAATCACTCTGGGAGACTCGGAATCGCGATATTTACCTTTTCCACACGCTGCGTATGGGAAGAAGCTACGGATTCACTTCCTAGCCCTGGATATCGTTCGATACAACGATAAATTACACTGGAAGACTCGGAATCGTGTAATTTACCATTTCCACCCGATATGTACCGAAAGAAACTAAGGATTCACTTCCTAGCCCACGATATCGTTCCATACAACGATAAATCACTCAGAGAGACTCGGAATCGCGATATTTACCTTTTCCACACGATATGTACCGAAAGAAGCTAAGGATTCACTTCCAAGCCCACGATATCGTTCGATATAACGATAAATCAATCTGAGAGACTCGGAATCGCGATATTTACGTTTTCCACACGCTGTGTATCGAAAGAACCTAAGGATTCACTTCATAGCCCTGGATATCGTTCGATACAACGATAAATTTCACTGGGAGACTCGGAATCGCGTAATTTACCATTTCCACAAGATATGTACCGAAAGAAACTAAGGATTCACTTCCTAGCCCACGATATCGTTCCATACAACGATAAATCACTCTGGGAGACTCGGAATCGCGATATTTACCTTTTCCACACGCTGTGTATCGAAAGAAGCTAAGGATTCACTTCCTAGCACACGATATCGTTCGATAAAACGATAAATCACTCTGGGAGACTCGGAATCGCGATATTTACCTTTTCCACACGCTGCGTATGGGAAGAAGCTACGGATTCACTTCCTAGCCCTGGATATCGTTCGATACAACGATAAATTACACTGGGAGTCTCGGAATCGCGTAATTTACCATTTCCACCCGATATGTACCGAAAGAAGCTAAGGATTCACTTGCTAGCCCACGATAACGTTCGATACAACGATAAATCACTCTGGGAGACTCGGAATCGCGATATTTACCTTTTCCACACGCTGCGTATGGGAAGAAGCTACGGATTCACTTCCCAGCCCTGGATATCGTTCGATACAACGATAAATTACACTGGGAGTCTCGGAATCGCGTAATTTACCATTTCCACCCGATATGTACCGAAAGAAACTAAGGATTCACTGCCTAGCCCACGATATCGTTCCATACAACGATAAATCAATCAGAGAGACTCGGAATCGCGATATTTACCTTTTCCACACGCTGTGTATCGAAAGAAGCTAAGGATTCACTTCCTAGCCCACGATATCGTTCCATACAACGATAAATCACTCTGGGAGACTCGGAATCGCGATATTTACCTTTTCCACACGCTGCGTATGGGAAGAAGCTACGGATTCACTTCCTAGCACACGATATCGTTCGATATAACGATAAATTACTCTGGGAGACTCCTAATCGCGTAATTTACCATTTCCACCCGATATGTACCGAAAGAAGCTGAGGATTCACTTCCTAGCCCACGATATCGTTCGATATAACGATAAATCACTCTGGGAGACTCGGAATCGCGATATTTACCTTTTCCACACGATTTGTACCAATAGAAGCTAATAATTCAGTTCCTAGCCCTCGATGTCGTTCGATATAACGATAAATCACTCTGAGAGACTCGGAATCGCGATATTTACCTTTTCCACACGCTGTGTATCGAAAGAAGCTAAGGATTCACTTCCTAGCCCACGATATCGTTCCATACAACGATAAATCACTCTGGGAGACTCGGAATCGCGATATTTACCTTTTCCACACGCTGCGTATGGGAAGAAGCTACGGATTCACTTCCTAGCCCTGGATATCGTTCGATACAACGATAAATTACACTGGAAGACTCGGAATCGTGTAATTTACCATTTCCACCCGATATGTACCGAAAGAAACTAAGGATTCACTTCCTAGCCCACGATATCGTTCCATACAACGATAAATCACTCAGAGAGACTCGGAATCGCGATATTTACCTTTTCCACACGATATGTACCGAAAGAAGCTAAGGATTCACTTCCAAGCCCACGATATCGTTCGATATAACGATAAATCAATCTGAGAGACTCGGAATCGCGATATTTACGTTTTCCACACGCTGTGTATCGAAAGAACCTAAGGATTCACTTTATAGCCCTGGATATCGTTCGATACAACGATAAATTTCACTGGGAGACTCGGAATCGCGTAATTTACCATTTCCACAAGATATGTACCGAAAGAAACTAAGGATTCACTTCCTAGCCCACGATATCGTTCCATACAACGATAAATCACTCTGGGAGACTCGGAATCGCGATATTTACCTTTTCCACACGCTGTGTATCGAAAGAAGCTAAGGATTCACTTCCTAGCACACGATATCGTTCGATAAAACGATAAATCACTCTGGGAGACTCGGAATCGCGATATTTACCTTTTCCACACGCTGCGTATGGGAAGAAGCTACGGATTCACTTCCTAGCCCTGGATATCGTTCGATACAACGATAAATTACACTGGGAGTCTCGGAATCGCGTAATTTACCATTTCCACCCGATATGTACCGAAAGAAGCTAAGGATTCACTTGCTAGCCCACGATAACGTTCGATACAACGATAATTCACTCTGGGAGACTCGGAATCGCGATATTTACCTTTTCCACACGCTGCGTATGGGAAGAAGCTACGGATTCACTTCCCAGCCCTGGATATCGTTCGATACAACGATAAATTACACTGGGAGTCTCGGAATCGCGTAATTTACCATTTCCACCCGATATGTACCGAAAGAAACTAAGGATTCACTGCCTAGCCCACGATATCGTTCCATACAACGATAAATCAATCAGAGAGACTCGGAATCGCGATATTTACCTTTTCCACACGCTGTGTATCGAAAGAAGCTAAGGATTCACTTCCTAGCCCACGATATCGTTCCATACAACGATAAATCACTCTGGGAGACTCGGAATCGCGATATTTACCTTTTCCACACGCTGCGTATGGGAAGAAGCTACGGATTCACTTCCTAGCCCTGGATATCGTTCGATACAACGATAAATTACACTGGAAGACTCGGAATCGTGTAATTTACCATTTCCACCCGATATGTACCGAAAGAAACTAAGGATTCACTTCCTAGCCCACGATATCGTTCCATACAACGATAAATCACTCAGAGAGACTCGGAATCGCGATATTTACCTTTTCCACACGATATGTACCGAAAGAAGCTAAGGATTCACTTCCAAGCCCACGATATCGTTCGATATAACGATAAATCAATCTGAGAGACTCGGAATCGCGATATTTACGTTTTCCACACGCTGTGTATCGAAAGAACCTAAGGATTCACTTCATAGCCCTGGATATCGTTCGATACAACGATAAATTTCACTGGGAGACTCGGAATCGCGTAATTTACCATTTCCACAAGATATGTACCGAAAGAAACTAAGGATTCACTTCCTAGCCCACGATATCGTTCCATACAACGATAAATCACTCTGGGAGACTCGGAATCGCGATATTTACCTTTTCCACACGCTGTGTATCGAAAGAAGCTAAGGATTCACTTCCTAGCACACGATATCGTTCGATAAAACGATAAATCACTCTGGGAGACTCGGAATCGCGATATTTACCTTTTCCACACGCTGCGTATGGGAAGAAGCTACGGATTCACTTCCTAGCCCTGGATATCGTTCGATACAACGATAAATTACACTGGGAGTCTCGGAATCGCGTAATTTACCATTTCCACCCGATATGTACCGAAAGAAGCTAAGGATTCACTTGCTAGCCCACGATAACGTTCGATACAACGATAAATCACTCTGGGGGACTCGGAATCGCGATATTTACCTTTTCCACACGCTGCGTATGGGAAGAAGCTACGGATTCACTTCCCAGCCCTGGATATCGTTCGATACAACGATAAACTACACTGGGAGTCTCGGAATCGCGTAATTTACCATTTCCACCCGATATGTACCGAAAGAAACTAAGGATTCACTGCCTAGCCCACGATATCGTTCCATACAACGATAAATCACTCAGAGAGACTCGGAATCGCGATATTTACCTTTTCCACACGATATGTACCGAAAGAAGCTAAGGATTCACTTCCAAGCCCACGATATCATTCGATATAACGATAAATCACTCTGGGAGACTCGGAATCGCGATATTTACCTTTTCCACACGATTTGTACCAATAGAAGCTAAGGATTCAGTTCCTAGCCCTCGATGTCGTTCGATATAACGATAAATCCCTCTGATAGACTCGGAATCGCGATATTTAAAATTTCCACCCGATATGTACCGAAAGAAGCTAAGGATTCACTTCCAAGCCCACGATATCGTTCGATATAACGATAAATCACTCTGGGAGACTCGGAATCGCGATATTTACCTTTTCCACACGCTGCGTATGGGAAGAAGCTACGGATTCACTTCCTAACCCTGGATATCGTTGGATACAACGATAAATTACACTGAGAGTCTCGGAATCGCGTAATTTACCATTTCCACCCGATATGTACCGAAAGAAACTAAGGATTCACTTCCTAGCCCACGATATCGTTCCATACAACGATAAATCACTCTGGGAGACTCGGAATCGCGATATTTACCTTTTCCACACGCTGTGTATCGAAAGAAGCTAAGGATTCACTTCCAAGCCCACGATATATTTCGATATAACGATAAATCAATCTGAGGGACTCGGAATCGCGATATTTACGTTTTCCGCACGCTGTGTATCGGAAGAACCTAAGGATTCACTTCATAGCCCTGGATATCGTTCGATACAACGATAAATTTCACTGGGAGACTCGGAATCGCGTAATTTACCATTTCCACCCGATATGTACCGAAGGAAACTAAGGATTCACTTCCTAGCCCACGATATCGTTCCATACAACGATAAATCACTCAGAGAGACTCGGAATCGCGATATTTACCTTTTCCTCACGATATGTACCGAAAGAAGCTAAGGATTCACTTCCAAGCCCACGATATCGTTCGATATAACGATAAATCACTCTGGGAGACTCGGAATCGCGATATTTAAGTTTTCCACACGCTGTGTTTCGAAAGTAGCTAAGGATTCACTTCCTAGCCCTGGATATCGATCGATACAACGATAAATTACACTGGGAGTCTCGGAATCGCGTAATTTACCATTTCCACCCGATATGTACCGAAAGAAGCTAAGGATTCACTTCCAAGCCCACGATATCGTTCGATATAACGATAAATCAATCTGAGAGACTCGGAATCGCGATATTTACGTTTTCCACACGCTGTGTATCGAAAGAACCTAAGGATTCACTTCATAGCCCTGGATATCGTTCGATACAACGATAAATTTCACTGGGAGACTCGGAATCGCGTAATTTACCATTTCCACCCGATATGTACCGAACGAAACTAAGGATTCACTTCCTAGCCCACGATATCGTTCCATACAACGATAAATCACTCAGAGAGACTCGGAATCGCGATATTTACCTTTTCCACACGATATGTACCGAAAGAAGCTAAGGATTCACTTCCAAGCCCACGATATCGTTCGATATAACGATAAATCAATCTGAGAGACTCGGAATCGCGATATTTACGTTTTCCGCACGCTGTGTATCGAAAGAACCTAAGGATTCACTTCCTAGCACACGATATCGTTCGATATAACGATAAATTACTCTGGGAGACTTCTAATCGCGTAATTTACCATTTCCACACGATATGTACCGAAAGAAGCTAAGGATTCACTTCCTAGCCCACGATATCGATCGATAAAACGATAAATCACTCTGGGAGACTCGGAATCGCGATATTTACCTTTTCCACACGCTGCATATGGGAAGAAGCTACGGATTCACTTCCTAGCCCTGGATATCGTTCGATACAACGATAAATTACACTGGAAGACTCGGAATCGGGTA
The DNA here is from genome assembly GCA_948146005.1 of Nomada fucata. Taxonomy (NCBI): domain Eukaryota; kingdom Metazoa; phylum Arthropoda; class Insecta; order Hymenoptera; family Apidae; genus Nomada; species Nomada fucata. The sequence goes on along the minus strand of OX411282.1, from coordinate 16,615,572 downwards.
ATTTACCATTTCCACCCGATATGTACCGAACGAAACTAAGGATTCACTTCCTAGCCCACGATATCGTTCCATACAACGATAAATCACTCAGAGAGACTCGGAATCGCGATATTTACCTTTTCCACACGATATGTACCGAAAGAAGCTATGGATTCACTTCCAAGCAAGCGATATCGTTCGATATAACGATAAATCAATCTGAGAGACTCGGAATCGCGATATTTACGTTTTCCGCACGTTGTGTATCGGAAGAACCTAAGGATTCACTTCATAGCCCTGGATATCGTTCGATACAACGATAAATTTCACTGGGAGACTCGGAATCGCGTAATTTACCATTTCCACCCGATATGTACCGAAAGAAACTAAGGATTCACTTCCTAGCCCACGATATCGTTCCATACAACGATAAATCACTCTGGGAGACTCGGAATCGCGATATTTACCTTTTCCACACGCTGTGTATCGAAAGAAGCTAAGGATTCACTTCCTAGCACACGATATCGTTCGATAAAACGATAAATCACTCTGGGAGACTCGGAATCGCGATATTTACCTTTTCCACACGCTGCGTATGGGAAGAAGCTACGGATTCACTTCCTAGCCCTGGATATCGTTCGATACAACGATAAATTACACTGGGAGTCTCGGAATCGCGTAATTTACCATTTCCACCCGATATGTACCGAAAGAAGCTAAGGATTCACTTGCTAGCCCACGATAACGTTCGATACAACGATAAATCACTCTGGGAGACTCGGAATCGCGATATTTACCTTTTCCACACGCTGCGTATGGGAAGAAGCTACGGACTCACTTCCCAGCCCTGGATATCGTTCGATACAACGATAAATTACACTGGGAGTCTCGGAATCGCGTAATTTACCATTTCCACCCGATATGTACCGAAAGAAACTAAGGATTCACTGCCTAGCCCACGATATCGTTCCATACAACGATAAATCACTCAGAGAGACTCGGAATCGCGATATTTACCTTTTCCACACGCTGTGTATCGAAAGAAGCTAAGGATTCACTTCCAAGCCCACGATATATTTCGATATAACGATAAATCAATCTGAGAGACTCGGAATCGCGATATTTACGTTTTCCACACGCTGTGTATCGAAAGAAGCTAAGGATTCACTTCCTAGCCCTCGATGTCGTTCGATATAACGATAAATTTCACTGGGAGTCTCGGAATAGCGTAATTTACCATTTCCACCCGATATGTACCGAAAGAAGCTAAGGATTCACTTCCAAGCCCACGATATCATTCGATATAACGATAAATCACTCTGGGAGACTCGGAATCGCGATATTTACCTTCTCCACACGATTTGTACCAATAGAAGCTAAGGATTCAGTTCCTAGCCCTCGATGTCGTTCGATATAACGATAAATCCCTCTGATAGACTCGGAATCGCGATATTTAAAATTTCCACCCGATATGTACCGAAAGAAGCTAAGGATTCACTTCCAAGCCCACGATATCGTTCGATATAACGATAAATCACTCTGGGAGACTCGGAATCGCGATATTTACCTTTTCCACACGCTGCGTATGGGAAGAAGCTACGGATTCACTTCCTAACCCTGGATATCGTTGGATACAACGATAAATTACACTGAGAGTCTCGGAATCGCGTAATTTACCATTTCCACCCGATATGTACCGAAAGAAACTAAGGATTCACTTCCTAGCCCACGATATCGTTCCATACAACGATAAATCACTCTGGGAGACTCGGAATCGCGATATTTACCTTTTCCACACGCTGTGTATCGAAAGAAGCTAAGGATTCACTTCCAAGCCCACGATATATTTCGATATAACGATAAATCAATCTGAGGGACTCGGAATCGCGATATTTACGTTTTCCGCACGCTGTGTATCGGAAGAACCTAAGGATTCACTTCATAGCCCTGGATATCGTTCGATACAACGATAAATTTCACTGGGAGACTCGGAATCGCGTAATTTACCATTTCCACCCGATATGTACCGAAAGAAACTAAGGATTCACTTCCTAGCCCACGATATCGTTCCATACAACGATAAATCACTCAGGGAGACTCGGAATCGCGATATTTACCTTTTCCACACGATATGTACCGAAAGAAGCTAAGGATTCACTTCCAAGCCCACGATATCGTTCGATATAACGATAAATCAATCTGAGAGACTCGGAATCGCGATATTTACGTTTTCCGCACGCTGTGTATCGAAAGAACCTAAGGATTCACTTCCTAGCACACGATATCGTTCGATATAACGATAAATTACTCTGGGAGACTTCTAATCGCGTAATTTACCATTTCCACACGATATGTACCGAAAGAAGCTAAGGATTCACTTCCTAGCCCACGATATCGATCGATAAAACGATAAATCACTCTGGGAGACTCGGAATCGCGATATTTACCTTTTCCACACGCTGCATATGGGAAGAAGCTACGGATTCACTTCCTAGCCCTGGATATCGTTCGATACAACGATAAATTACACTGGAAGACTCGGAATCGGGTAATTTACCATTTCCACCCGATATGTACCGAACGAAACTAAGGATTCACTTCCTAGCCCACGATATCGTTCCATACAACGATAAATCACTCAGAGAGACTCGGAATCGCGATATTTACCTTTTCCACACGATATGTACCGAAAGAAGCTATGGATTCACTTCCAAGCCCGCGATATCGTTCGATATAACGATAAATCAATCTGAGAGACTCGGAATCGCGATATTTACGTTTTCCGCACGTTGTGTATCGGAAGAACCTAAGGATTCACTTCATAGCCCTGGATATCGTTCGATACAACGATAAATTTCACTGGGAGACTCGGAATCGCGTAATTTACCATTTCCACCCGATATGTACCGAAAGAAACTAAGGATTCACTTCCTAGCCCACGATATCGTTCCATACAACAATAAATCACTCAGGGAGACTCGGAATCGCGATATTTACCTTTTCCACACGATATGTACCGAAAGAAGCTATGGATTCACTTCCAAGCCCACGATATCGTTCGATATAACGATAAATCAATCTGAGAGACTCGGAATCGCGATATTTACGTTTTCCGCACGTTGTGTATCGGAAGAACCTAAGGATTCACTTCATAGCCCTGGATATCGTTCGATACAACGATAAATTTCACTGGGAGAATCGGAATCGCGTAATTTACCATTTCCACCCGATATGTACCGAAAGAAACTAAGGATTCACTTCCTAGCCCACGATATCGTTCCATACAACGATAAATCACTCAGAGAGACTCGGAATCGCGATATTTACCTTTTCCACACGATATGTACCGAAAGAAGCTAAGGATTCACTTCCAAGCCCACGATATCATTCGATATAACGATAAATCACTCTGGGAGACTCGGAATCGCGATATTTACCTTTTCCACACGATTTGTACCAATAGAAGCTAAGGATTCAGTTCCTAGCCCTCGATGTCGTTCGATATAACGATAAATCCCTCTGGGAGACTCGGAATCGCGATATTTAAAATTTCCACCCGATATGTACCGAAAGAAACTAAGGATTCACTTCAAAGCCCACGATATCGTTCCATACAACGATAAATCACTCAGAGAGACTCGGAATCGCGATATTTACCTTTTCCTCACGATATGTACCGAAAGAAGCTAAGGATTCACTTCCAAGCCCACGATATCGTTCGATATAACGATAAATCAATCTGAGAGACTCGGAATCGCGATATTTACGTTTTCCGCACGCTGTGTATCGGAAGAACCTAAGGATTCACTTCATAGCCCTGGATATCGTTCGATACAACGATAAATTTCACTGGGAGACTCGGAGTCGCGTAATTTACCATTTCCACCCGATATGTACCGAAAGAAACTAAGGATTCACTTCCTAGCCCACGATATCGTTCCATACAACGATAAATCACTCAGAGAGACTCGGAATCGCGATATTTACCTTTTCCTCACGATATGTACCGAAAGAAGCTAAGGATTCACTTCCAAGCCCACGATATCGTTCGATATAACGATAAATCACTCTGGGAGACTCGGAATCGCGATATTTACCTTTTCCACACGCTGTGTATCGAAAGTAGCTAAGGATTCACTTCCTAGCCCTGGATATCGATCGATACAACGATAAATTACACTGGGAGTCTCGGAATCGCGTAATTTACCATTTCCACCCGATATGTACCGAAAGAAGCTAAGGATTCACTTGCAAGCCCACGATATCGTTCGATATAACGATAAATCAATCTGAGAGACTCGGAATCGCGATATTTACGTTTTCCACACGCTGTGTATCGAAAGAACCTAAGGATTCACTTCATAGCCCTGGATATCGTTCGATACAACGATAAATTTCACTGGGAGACTCGGAATCGCGTAATTTACCATTTCCACCCGATATGTACCGAAAGAAACTAAGGATTCACTTCCTAGCCCACGATATCGTTCCATACAACGATAAATCACTCAGGGAGACTCGGAATCGCGATATTTACCTTTTCCACACGATATGTACCGAAAGAAGCTAAGGATTCACTTCCAAGCCCACGATATCGTTCGATATAACGATAAATCAATCTGAGAGACTCGGAATCGCGATATTTACGTTTTCCGCACGCTGTGTATCGAAAGAACCTAAGGATTCACTTCCTAGCACACGATATCGTTCGATATAACGATAAATTACTCTGGGAGACTTCTAATCGCGTAATTTACCATTTCCACACGATATGTACCGAAAGAAGCTAAGGATTCACTTCCTAGCCCACGATATCGATCGATAAAACGATAAATCACTCTGGGAGACTCGGAATCGCGATATTTACCTTTTCCACACGCTGCATATGGGAAGAAGCTACGGATTCACTTCCTAGCCCTGGATATCGTTCGATACAACGATAAATTACACTGGAAGACTCGGAATCGGGTAATTTACCATTTCCACCCGATATGTACCGAAAGAAACTAAGGATTCACTTCCTAGCCCACGATATCGTTCCATACAACGATAAATCACTCAGAGAGACTCGGAATCGCGATATTTACCTTTTCCACACGATATGTACCGAAAGAAGCTATGGATTCACTTCCAAGCCCACGATATCGTTCGATATAACGATAAATCAATCTGAGAGACTCGGAATCGCGATATTTACGTTTTCCGCACGTTGTGTATCGGAAGAACCTAAGGATTCACTTCATAGCCCTGGATATCGTTCGATACAACGATAAATTTCACTGGGAGACTCGGAATCGCGTAATTTACCATTTCCACCCGATACGTACCGAAAGAAGCTAAGGATTCACTTGCTAGCCCACGATAACGTTCGATACAACGATAAATCATTCTGGGAGACTCGGAATCGCGATATTTACCTTTTCCACACGCTGCGTATGGGAAGAAGCTACGGATTCACTTCCTAGCCCTGGATATCGTTCGATACAACGATAAATTACACTGGGAGTCTCGGAATCGCGTAATTTACCATTTCCACCCGATATGTACCGAAAGCAGCTGAGGATTCACTTCCTAGCCCACGATATCGTTCGATATAACGATAAATCACTCTGAGAGACTCGGAATCGCGATATTTACCCTTTCCACACGCTGTGTATCGAAAGAAGCTAAGGATTCACTTCCTAGCACACGATATCGTTCGATATAACGATAAATTACTCTGGGAGACTCCTAATCGCGTAATTTACCATTTCCACCCGATATGTACCGAAAGAAGCTAAGGATTCACTTCCTAGCCCACGATATCGTTCGATATAACGATAAATCACTCTGAGAGACTCGGAATCGCGATATTTACCTTTTCCACACGCTGCGTATGGGAAGAAGCTACGGATTCACTTCCTAGCCCTGGATATCGTTCGATACAACGATAAATTACACTGGAAGACTCGGAATCGTGTAATTTACCATTTCCACCCGATATGTACCGAAAGAAACTAAGGATTCACTTCCTAGCCCACGATATCGTTCCATACAACGATAAATCACTCAGAGAGACTCGGAATCGCGATATTTACCTTTTCCACACGATATGTACCGAAAGAAGCTAAGGATTCACTTCCAAGCCCACGATATCGTTCGATATAACGATAAATCAATCTGAGAGACTCGGAATCGCGATATTTACGTTTTCCACACGCTGTGTATCGAAAGAACCTAAGGATTCACTTCATAGCCCTGGATATCGTTCGATACAACGATAAATTTCACTGGGAGACTCGGAATCGCGTAATTTACCATTTCCACAAGATATGTACCGAAAGAAACTAAGGATTCACTTCCTAGCCCACGATATCGTTCCATACAACGATAAATCACTCTGGGAGACTCGGAATCGCGATATTTACCTTTTCCACACGCTGTGTATCGAAAGAAGCTAAGGATTCACTTCCTAGCACACGATATCGTTCGATAAAACGATAAATCACTCTGGGAGACTCGGAATCGCGATATTTACCTTTTCCACACGCTGCGTATGGGAAGAAGCTACGGATTCACTTCCCAGCCCTGGATATCGTTCGATACAACGATAAATTACACTGGGAGTCTCGGAATCGCGTAATTTACCATTTCCACCCGATATGTACCGAAAGAAGCTAAGGATTCACTTCCTAGCCCACGATATCGTTCGATATAACGATAAATCACTCTGGGAGACTCGGAATCGCGATATTTACCTTTTCCACACGCTGCGTATGGGAAGAAGATACGGATTCACTTCCTAGCCCTGGATATCGTTCGATACAACGATAAATTACACTGGGAGTCTCGGAATCGCGTAATTTACCATTTCCACCCGATATGTACCGAAAGAAGCTAAGGATTCACTTGCTAGCCCACGATAACGTTCGATACAACGATAAATCACTCTGGGAGACTCGGAATCGCGATATTTACCTTTTCCACACGCTGCGTATGGGAAGAAGCTACGGATTCACTTCCCAGCCCTGGATATCGTTCGATACAACGATAAATTACACTGGGAGTCTCGGAATCGCGTAATTTACCATTTCCACCCGATATGTACCGAAAGAAGCTAAGGATTCACTTCCTAGCCCACGATATCGTTCGATATAACGATAAATCACTCTGGGAGACTCGGAATCGCGATATTTACCTTTTCCACACGCTGCGTATGGGAAGAAGATACGGATTCACTTCCTAGCCCTGGATATCGTTCGATACAACGATAAATTACACTGGAACACTCGGAATCGGGTAATTTACCATTTCCACCCGATATGTACCGAAAGAAACTAAGGATTCACTTCCTAGCCCACGATATCGTTCCATACAACGATAAATCACTCAGAGAGACTCGGAATCGCGTAATTTACCATTTCCACACGATATGTACCGAAAGAAGCTAAGGATTCACTTCCTAGCCCACGATATCGATCGATAAAACGATAAATCACTCTGGGAGACTCGGAATCGCGATATTTACCTTTTCCACACGCTGCGTATGGGAAGAAGCTACGGATTCACTTCCTAGCCCTGGATATCGTTCGATACAACGATAAATTACACTGGGAGTCTCGGAATAGCGTAATTTACCATTTCCACCCGATATGTACCGAAAGAAGCTAAGGATTCACTTCCAAGCCCACGATATCGTTCGATATAACGATAAATCAATCTGAGAGACTCGGAATCGCGATATTTACGTTTTCCACACGCTGTGTATCGAAAGAACCTAAGGATTCACTTCATAGCCCTGGATATCGTTCGATACAACGATAAATTTCATAGGGAGACTCGGAATCCCGTAATTTACCATTTCCACCCGATATGTACCGAAAGAAACTAAGGATTCACTTCCTAGCCCACGATATCGTTCCATACAACGATGAATCACTCAGAGAGACTCGGAATCGCGATATTTACCTTTTCCACACGATATGTACCGAAAGAAGCTTAGGATTCACTTCCAAGCCCACGATATCGTTCGATATAACGATAAATCAATCTGAGAGACTCGGAATCGCGATATTTACCTTTTCCACACGATTTGTACCAATAGAAGCTAATAATTCAGTTCCTAGCCCTCGATGTCGTTCGATATAACGATAAATCACTCTGAGAGACTCGGAATCGCGATATTTACCTTTTCCACACGCTGTGTATCGAAAGAAGCTAAGGATTCACTTCCTAGCCCACGATATCGTTCCATACAACGATAAATCACTCTGGGAGACTCGGAATCGCGATATTTACCTTTTCCACACGCTGCGTATGGGAAGAAGCTACGGATTCACTTCCTAGCCCTGGATATCGTTCGATACAACGATAAATTACACTGGAAGACTCGGAATCGTGTAATTTACCATTTCCACCCGATATGTACCGAAAGAAACTAAGGATTCACTTCCTAGCCCACGATATCGTTCCATACAACGATAAATCACTCTGGGAGACTCGGAATCGCGATATTTACCTTTTCCACACGCTGTGTATCGAAAGAAGCTAAGGATTCACTTCCAAGCCCACGATATATTTCGATATAACGATAAATCAATCTGAGAGACTCGGAATCGCGATATTTACGTTTTCCGCACGCTGTGTATCGGAAGAACCTAAGGATTCACTTCATAGCCCTGGATATCGTTCGATACGACGATAAATTTCACTGGGAGACTCGGAATCGCGTAATTTACCATTTCCACCCGATATGTACCGAAAGAAACTAAGGATTCACTTCCTAGCCCACGATATCGTTCCATACAACGATAAATCACTCAGAGAGACTCGGAATCGCGATATTTACCTTTTCCTCACGATATGTACCGAAAGAAGCTAAGGATTCACTTCCAAGCCCACGATATCGTTCGATATAACGATAAATCACTCTGGGAGACTCGGAATCGCGATATTTACCTTTTCCACACGCTGTGTATCGAAAGTAGCTAAGGATTCACTTCCTAGCCCTGCATATCGATCGATACAACGATAAATTACACTGGGAGTCTCGGAATCGCGTAATTTACCATTTCCACCCGATATGTACCGAAAGAAGCTAAGGATTCACTTCCAAGCCCACGATATCGTTCGATATAACGATAAATCAATCTGAGAGACTCGGAATCGCGATATTTACGTTTTCCACACGCTGTGTATCGAAAGAACCTAAGGATTCACTTCATAGCCCTGGATATCGTTCGATACAACGATAAATTTCACTGGGAGACTCGGAATCGCGTAATTTACCATTTCCACCCGATATGTACCGAAAGAAGCTAAGGATTCACTTGCTAGCCCACGATAACGTTCGATACAACGATAAATCACTCTGGGAGTCTCGGAATCGCGTAATTTACCATTTCCACCCGATATGTACCGAAAGAAGCTGAGGATTCACTTCCTAGCCCACGATATCGTTCGATATAACGATAAATCACTCTGAGAGACTCGGAATCGCGATATTTACCCTTTCCACACGCTGTGTATCGAAAGAAGCTAAGGATTCACTTCCTAGCACACGATATCGTTCGATATAACGATAAATTACTCTGGGAGACTCCTAATCGCGTAATTTACCATTTCCACCCGATATGTACCGAAAGAAGCTAAGGATTCACTTCCTAGCCCACGATATCGTTCGATATAACGATAAATCACTCTGAGAGACTCGGAATCGCGATATTTACCTTTTCCACACGCTGTGTATCGAAAGAAGCTAAGGATTCACTTCCTAGCACACGATATCGTTCGATATAACGATAAATTACTCTGGGAGACTCCTAATCGCGTAATTTACCATTTCCACCCGATATGTACCGAAAGAAGCTGAGGATTCACTTCCTAGCCCACGATATCGTTCGATATAACGATAAATCACTCTGGGAGACTCGGAATCGCGATATTTACCTTTTCCACACGATTTGTACCAATAGAAGCTAAGGATTCAGTTCCTAGCCCTCGATGTCGTTCGATATAACGATAAATCACTCTGAGAGACTCGGAATCGCGATATTTACCTTTTCCACACGCTGTGTATCGAAAGAAGCTAAGGATTCACTTCCTAGCCCACGATATCGTTCCATACAACGATAAATCACTCTGGGAGACTCGGAATCGCGATATTTACCTTTTCCACACGCTGCGTATGGGAAGAAGCTACGGATTCACTTCCTAGCCGTGGATATCGTTCGATACAACGATAAATTACACTGGAAGACTCGGAATCGTGTAATTTACCATTTCCACCCGATATGTACCGAAAGAAGCTAAGGATTCACTTCCAAGCCCACGATATCGTTCGATATAACGATAAATCAATCTGAGAGACTCGGAATCGCGATATTTACGTTTTCCGCACGTTGTGTATCGGAAGAACCTAAGGATTCACTTCATAGCCCTGGATATCGTTCGATACAACGATAAATTTCACTGGGAGACTCGGAATCGCGTAATTTACCATTTCCACCCGATATGTACCGAAAGAAACTAAGGATTCACTTCCTAGCACACGATATCGTTCGATATAACGATAAATTACTCTGGGAGACTCCTAATCGCGTAATTTACCATTTCCACACGATATGTACCGAAAGAAGCTAAGGATTCACTTCCTAGCCCACGATATCGATCGATAAAACGATAAATCACTCTGGGAGACTCGGAATCGCGATATTTACCTTTTCCACACGCTGCGAATGGGAAGAAGCTACGGATTCACTTCCTAGCCCTGGATATCGTTCGATACAACGATAAATTTCACTGGGAGTCTCGGAATAGCGTAATTTACCATTTCCACCCGATATGTACCGAAAGAAGCTAAGGATTCACTTCCAAGCCCACGATATCGTTCGATATAACGATAAATCAATCTGAGAGACTCGGAATCGCGATATTTACGTTTTCCACACGCTGTGTATCGAAGGAACCTAAGGATTCACTTCATAGCCCTGGATATCGTTCGATACAACGATAAATTTCACTGGGAGACTCGGAATCCCGTAATTTACCATTTCCACCCGATATGTACCGAAAGAAACTAAGGATTCACTTCCTAGCCCACGATATCGTTCCATACAACGATAAATCACTCTGGGAGACTCGGAATCGCGATATTTACCTTTTCCACACGCTGCGAATGGGAAGAAGCTACGGATTCACTTCCTAGCCCTGGATATCGTTCGATACAACGATAAATTTCACTGGGAGTCTCGGAATAGCGTAATTTACCATTTCCACCCGATATGTACCGAAAGAAGCTAAGGATTCACTTCCAAGCCCACGATATCGTTCGATATAACGATAAATCAATCTGAGAGACTCGGAATCGCGATATTTACGTTTTCCACACGCTGTGTATCGAAGGAACCTAAGGATTCACTTCATAGCCCTGGATATCGTTCGATACAACGATAAATTTCACTGGGAGACTCGGAATCCCGTAATTTACCATTTCCACCCGATATGTACCGAAAGAAACTAAGGATTCACTTCCTAGCCCACGATATCGTTCCATACAACGATAAATCACTCAGGGAGACTCGGAATCGCGATATTTACCTTTTCCACACGATATGTACCGAAAGAAGCTAAGGATTCACTTCCAAGCCCACGATATCGTTCGATATAACGATAAATCAATCTGCGAGACTCGGAATCGCGATATTTACGTTTTCCGCACGCTGTGTATCGAAAGAACGTAAGGATTCACTTCATAGTCCTGGATATCGTTCGATACAACGATAAATTTCACTGGGAGACTCGGAATCGCGTAATTTACCATTTCCACCCGATATGTACCGAAAGAAACTAAGGATTCACTTCCTAGCCCACGATATCGTTCCATACAACGATAAATCACTCAGAGAGACTCGGAATCGCGATATTTACCTTTTCCACACGATATGTACCGAAAGAAGCTAAGGATTCACTTCCAAGCCCACGATATCATTCGATATAACGATAAATCACTCTGGGAGACTCGGAATCGCGATATTTACCTTTTCCACACGATTTGTACCAATAGAAGCTAAGGATTCAGTTCCTAGCCCTCGATGTCGTTCGATATAACGATAAATCACTCTGGGAGACTCGGAATCGCGATATTTAAAATTTCCACCCGATATGTACCGAAAGAAACTAAGGATTCACTTCCTAGCCCACGATATCGTTCCATACAACGATAAATCACTCAGAGAGACTCGGAATCGCGATATTTACCTTTTCCTCACGATATGTACCGAAAGAAGCTAAGGATTCACTTCCAAGCCCACGATATCGTTCGATATAACGATAAATCAATCTGAGAGTCTCGGAATCGCGTAATTTACCATTTCCACCCGATATGTACCGAAAGAAGCTAAGGATTCACTTGCTAGCCCACGATAACGTTCGATACAACGATAAATCACTCTGGGAGACTCGGAATCGCGATATTTACCTTTTCCACACGCTGCGTATGGGAAGAAGCTACGGATTCACTTCCCAGCCCTGGATATCGTTCGATACAACGATAAATTACACTGGGAGTCTCGGAATCGCGTAATTTACCATTTCCACCCGATATGTACCGAAAGAAACTAAGGATTCACTTCCTAGCCCACGATATCGTTCCATACAACGATAAATCACTCTGGGAGACTCCTAATCGCGATATTTACCTTTTCCACACGCTGTGTATCGAAAGAAGCTAAGGATTCACTTCCTAGCACACGATATCGTTCGATATAACGATAAATTACTCTGGGAGACTCCTAATCGCGTAATTTACCATTTCCACCCGATATGTACCGAAAGAAGCTGAGGATTCACTTCCTAGCCCACGATATCGTTCGATATAACGATAAATCACTCTGAGAGACTCGGAATCGCGATATTTACCTTTTCCACACGCTGTGTATCGAAAGATGCTAAGGATTCACTTCCTAGCCCACGATATCGTTCCATACAACGATAAATCACTCAGAGAGACTCGGAATCGCGATATTTACCTTTTCCTCACGATATGTACCGAAAGAAGCTAAGGATTCACTTCCAAGCCCACGATATCGTTCGATATAACGATAAATCACTCTGGGAGACTCGGAATCGCGATATTTACCTTTTCCACACGCTGTGTATCGAAAGAAGCTAAGGATTCACTTCCTAGCACACGATATCGTTGGATACAACGATAAATTACACTGAGAGTCTCGGAATCGCGTAATTTACCATTTCCACCCGATATGTACCGAAAGAAACTAAGGATTCACTTCCTAGCCCACGATATCGTTCCATACAACGATAAATCACTCTGGGAGACTCGGAATCGCGATATTTACCTTTTCCACACGCTGTGTATCGAAAGAAGCTAAGGATTCACTTCCAAGCCCACGATATATTTCGATATAACGATAAATCAATCTGAGAGACTCGGAATCGCGATATTTACGTTTTCCGCACGTTGTGTATCGGAAGAACCTAAGGATTCACTTCATAGCCCTGGATATCGTTCGATACAACGATAAATTTCACTGGGAGACTCGGAATCGCGTAATTTACCATTTCCAACCGATATGTACCGAAAGAAACTAAGGATTCACTTCCTAGCCCACGATATCGTTCCATACAACGATAAATCACTCTGGGAGACTCGGAATCGCGATATTTACCTTTTCCACACGCTGTGTATCGAAAGAAGCTAAGGATTCACTTCCTAGCAAACGATATCGTTCGATATAACGATAAATTACTCTGGGAGACTCCTAATCGCGTAATTTACCATTTCCACACGATATGTACCGAAAGAAGCTAAGGATTCACTTCCTAGCCCACGATATCGTTCGATATAACGATAAATCAATCTGAGAGACTCGGAATCGCGATATTTACGTTTTCCACACGCTGTGTATCGAAAGAACCTAAGGATTCACTTCATAGCCCTGGATATCGTTCGATACAACGATAAATTTCACTGGGAGACTCGGAATCCCGTAATTTACCATTTCCACCCGATATGTACCGAAAGAAACTAAGGATTCACTTCCTAGCCCACGATATCGTTCCATACAACGATAAATCACTCAGAGAGACTCGGAATCGCGATATTTACCTTTTCCACACGATATGTACCGAAAGAAGCTTAGGATTCACTTCCAAGCCCACGATATCGTTCGATATAACGATAAATCAATCTGAGAGACTCGGAATCGCGATATTTACGTTTTCCGCACGCTGTGTATCGAAAGAACGTAAGGATTCACTTCATAGCCCTGGATATCGTTCGATACAACGATAAATTTCACTGGGAGACTCGGAATCCCGTAATTTACCATTTCCACCCGATATGTACCGAAAGAAACTAAGGATTCACTTCCTAGCCCACGATATCGTTCCATACAACGATAAATCACTCAGAGAGACTCGGAATCGCGATATTTACCTTTTCCTCACGATATGTACCGAAAGAAGCTAAGGATTCACTTCCAAGCCCACGATATCGTTCGATATAACGATAAATCACTCTGGGAGACTCGGAATCGCGATATTTACCTTTTCCACACGCTGTGTATCGAAAGAAGCTAAGGATTCACTTCCTAGCACACGATATCGTTCGATATAACGATAAATTACTCTGGGAGACTCCTAATCGCGTAATTTACCATTTCCACACGATATGTACCGAAAGAAGCTAAGGATTCACTTCCTAGCCCACGATATCGATCGATAAAACGATAAATCACTCTGGGAGACTCGGAATCGCGATATTTACCTTTTCCACACGCTGCGTATGGGAAGAAGCTACGGATTCACTTCCTAACCCTGGATATCGTTGGATACAACGATAAATTACACTGAGAGTCTCGGAATCGCGTAATTTACCATTTCCACCCGATATGTACCGAAAGAAACTAAGGATTCACTTCCTAGCCCACGATATCGTTCCATACAACGATAAATCACTCTGGGAGACTCGGAATCGCGATATTTACCTTTTCCACACGCTGTGTATCGAAAGAAGCTAAGGATTCACTTCCAAGCCCACGATATATTTCGATATAACGATAAATCAATCTGAGAGACTCGGAATCGCGATATTTACGTTTTCCGCACGTTGTGTATCGGAAGAACCTAAGGATTCACTTCAGAGCCCTGGATATCGTTCGATACAACGATAAATTTCACTGGGAGACTCGGAATCGCGTAATTTACCATTTCCAACCGATATGTACCGAAAGAAACTAAGGATTCACTTCCTAGCACACGATATCGTTCCATACAACGATAAATCACTCTGGGAGACTCGGAATCGCGATATTTACCTTTTCCACACGCTGTGTATCGAAAGAAGCTAAGGATTCACTTCCTAGCACACGATATCGTAAGATATAACGATAAATTACTCTGGGAGACTCCTAATCGCGTAATTTACCATTTCCACACGATATGTACCGAAAGAAGCTAAGGATTCACTTCCTAGCCCACGATATCGATCGATAAAACGATAAATCACTCTGAGAGACTCGGAATCGCGATATTTACCTTTTCCACACGCTGCGTATGGGAAGAAGCTACGGAATCACTTCCTAGCCCTGGAAATCGTTCGATACAACGATAAATTTCACTGGGAGTCTCGGAATAGCGTAATTTACCATTTCCACCCGATATGTACCGAAAGAAGCTAAGGATTCACTTCCAAGCCCACGATATCGTTCGATATAACGATAAATCAATCTGAGAGACTCGGAATCGCGATATTTACGTTTTCCACACGCTGTGTATCGAAAGAACCTAAGGATTCACTTCATAGCCCTGGATATCGTTCGATACAACGATAAATTTCACTGGGAGACTCGGAATCCCGTAATTTACCATTTCCACCCGATATGTACCGAAAGAAACTAAGGATTCACTTCCAAGCCCACGATAACGTTCGATACAACGATAAATCACTCTGGGAGACTCGGAATCGCAATATTTACCTTTTCCACACGCTGCGTATGGGAAGAAGCTACGGATTCACTTCCCAGCCCTGGATATCGTTCGATACAACGATAAATTACACTGGGAGTCTCGGAATCGCGTAATTTACCATTTCCACCCGATATGTACCGAAAGAAACTAAGGATTCACTTCCTAGCCCACAATATCGTTCCATACAACGATAAATCACTCTGGGAGACTCCTAATCGCGATATTTACCTTTTCCACACGCTGCGTATGGGAAGAAGCTACGGATTCACTTCCTAACCCTGGATAACGTTGGATACAACGATAAATTACACTGAGAGTCTCGGAATCGCGTAATTTACCATTTCCACCCGATATGTACCGAAAGAAACTAAGGATTCACTTCCTAGCCCACGATATCGTTCCATACAACGATAAATCACTCTGGGAGACTCGGAATCGCGATATTTACCTTTTCCACACGCTGTGTATCGAAAGAAGCTAAGGATTCACTTCCAAGCCCACGATATATTTCGATATAACGATAAATCAATCTGAGAGACTCGGAATCGCGATATTTACGTTTTCCGCACGTTGTGTATCGGAAGAACCTAAGGATTCACTTCATAGCCCTGGATATCGTTCGATACAACGATAAATTTCACTGGGAGACTCGGAATCGCGTAATTTACCATTTCCAACCGATATGTACCGAAAGAAACTAAGGATTCACTTCCTAGCCCACGATATCGTTCCATACAACGATAAATCACTCTGGGAGACTCGGAATCGCGATATTTACCTTTTCCTCACGATATGTACCGAAAGAAGCTAAGGATTCACTTCCTAGCACACGATATCGTTCGATATAACGATAAATTACTCTGGGAGACTCCTAATCGCGTAATTTACCATTTCCACACGATATGTAACGAAAGAAGCTAAGGATTCACTTCCTAGCCCACGATATCGATCGATAAAACGATAAATCACTCTGGGAGACTCGGAATCGCGATATTTACCTTTTCCACACGCTGCGTATGGGAAGAAGCTACGGATTCACTTCCTAGCCCTGGATATCGTTCGATACAACGATAAATTTCACTGGGAGTCTCGGAATAGCGTAATTTACCATTTCCACCCGATATGTACCGAAAGAAGCTAAGGATTCACTTCCAAGCCCACGATATCGTTCGATATAACGATAAATCAATCTGAGAGACTCGGAATCGCGATATTTACGTTTTCCACACGCTGTGTATCGAAACAACCTAAGGATTCACTTCATAGCCCTGGATATCGTTCGATACAACGATAAATTTCACTGGGAGACTCGGAATCCCGTAATTTACCATTTCCACCCGATATGTACCGAAAGAAACTAAGGATTCACTTCCTAGCCCACGATATCGTTCCATACAACGATAAATCACTCAGAGAGACTCGGAATCGCGATATTTACCTTTTCCACACGATATGTACCGAAAGAAGCTTAGGATTCACTTCCAAGCCCACGATATCGTTCGATATAACGATAAATCAATCTGAGAGACTCGGAATCGCGATATTTACGTTTTCCGCACGCTGTGTATCGAAAGAACGTAAGGATTCACTTCATAGCCCTGGATATCGTTCGATACAACGATAAATTTCACTGGGAGACTCGGAATCCCGTAATTTACCATTTCCACCCGATATGTACCGAAAGAAACTAAGGATTCACTTCCTAGCCCACGATATCGTTCCATACAACGATAAATCACTCAGAGAGACTCGGAATCGCGATATTTACCTTTTCCTCACGATATGTACCGAAAGAAGCTAAGGATTCACTTCCAAGCCCACGATATCGTTCGATATAACGATAAATCACTCTGGGAGACTCGGAATCGCGATATTTACCTTTTCCACACGCTGTGTATCGAAAGAAGCTAAGGATTCACTTCCTAGCACACGATATCGTTCGATATAACGATAAATTACTCTGGGAGACTCCTAATCGCGTAATTTACCATTTCCACACGATATGTACCGAAAGAAGCTAAGGATTCACTTCCTAGCCCACGATATCGATCGATAAAACGATAAATCACTCTGGGAGACTCGGAATCGCGATATTTACCTTTTCCACACGCTGCGTATGGGAAGAAGCTACGGATTCACTTCCTAACCCTGGATATCGTTGGATACAACGATAAATTACACTGAGAGTCTCGGAATCGCGTAATTTACCATTTCCACCCGATATGTACCGAAAGAAACTAAGGATTCACTTCCTAGCCCACGATATCGTTCCATACAACGATAAATCACTCTGGGAGACTCGGAATCGCGATATTTACCTTTTCCACACGCTGTGTATCGAAAGAAGCTAAGGATTCACTTCCAAGCCCACGATATATTTCGATATAACGATAAATCAATCTGAGAGACTCGGAATCGCGATATTTACGTTTTCCGCACGTTGTGTATCGGAAGAACCTAAGGATTCACTTCAGAGCCCTGGATATCGTTCGATACAACGATAAATTTCACTGGGAGACTCGGAATCGCGTAATTTACCATTTCCAACCGATATGTACCGAAAGAAACTAAGGATTCACTTCCTAGCACACGATATCGTTCCATACAACGATAAATCACTCTGGGAGACTCGGAATCGCGATATTTACCTTTTCCACACGCTGTGTATCGAAAGAAGCTAAGGATTCACTTCCTAGCACACGATATCGTAAGATATAACGATAAATTACTCTGGGAGACTCCTAATCGCGTAATTTACCATTTCCACACGATATGTACCGAAAGAAGCTAAGGATTCACTTCCTAGCCCACGATATCGATCGATAAAACGATAAATCACTCTGGGAGAATCGGAATCGCGATATTTACCTTTTCCACACGCTGCGTATGGGAAGAAGCTACGGAATCACTTCCTAGCCCTGGAAATCGTTCGATACAACGATAAATTTCACTGGGAGTCTCGGAATAGCGTAATTTACCATTTCCACCCGATATGTACCGAAAGAAGCTAAGGATTCACTTCCAAGCCCACGATATCGTTCGATATAACGATAAATCAATCTGAGAGACTCGGAATCGCGATATTTACGTTTTCCACACGCTGTGTATCGAAAGAACCTAAGGATTCACTTCATAGCCCTGGATATCGTTCGATACAACGATAAATTTCACTGGGAGACTCGGAATCCCGTAATTTACCATTTCCACCCGATATGTACCGAAAGAAACTAAGGATTCACTTCCAAGCCCACGATAACGTTCGATACAACGATAAATCACTCTGGGAGACTCGGAATCGCAATATTTACCTTTTCCACACGCTGCGTATGGGAAGAAGCTACGGATTCACTTCCCAGCCCTGGATATCGTTCGATACAACGATAAATTACACTGGGAGTCTCGGAATCGCGTAATTTACCATTTCCACCCGATATGTACCGAAAGAAACTAAGGATTCACTTCCTAGCCCACAATATCGTTCCATACAACGATAAATCACTCTGGGAGACTCCTAATCGCGATATTTACCTTTTCCACACGCTGCGTATGGGAAGAAGCTACGGATTCACTTCCTAACCCTGGATAACGTTGGATACAACGATAAATTACACTGAGAGTCTCGGAATCGCGTAATTTACCATTTCCACCCGATATGTACCGAAAGAAACTAAGGATTCACTTCCTAGCCCACGATATCGTTCCATACAACGATAAATCACTCTGGGAGACTCGGAATCGCGATATTTACCTTTTCCACACGCTGTGTATCGAAAGAAGCTAAGGATTCACTTCCAAGCCCACGATATATTTCGATATAACGATAAATCAATCTGAGAGACTCGGAATCGCGATATTTACGTTTTCCGCACGTTGTGTATCGGAAGAACCTAAGGATTCACTTCATAGCCCTGGATATCGTTCGATACAACGATAAATTTCACTGGGAGACTCGGAATCGCGTAATTTACCATTTCCAACCGATATGTACCGAAAGAAACTAAGGATTCACTTCCTAGCCCACGATATCGTTCCATACAACGATAAATCACTCTGGGAGACTCGGAATCGCGATATTTACCTTTTCCTCACGATATGTACCGAAAGAAGCTAAGGATTCACTTCCTAGCACACGATATCGTTCGATATAACGATAAATTACTCTGGGAGACTCCTAATCGCGTAATTTACCATTTCCACACGATATGTAACGAAAGAAGCTAAGGATTCACTTCCTAGCCCACGATATCGATCGATAAAACGATAAATCACTCTGGGAGACTCGGAATCGCGATATTTACCTTTTCCACACGCTGCGTATGGGAAGAAGCTACGGATTCACTTCCTAGCCCTGGATATCGTTCGATACAACGATAAATTTCACTGGGAGTCTCGGAATAGCGTAATTTACCATTTCCACCCGATATGTACCGAAAGAAGCTAAGGATTCACTTCCAAGCCCACGATATCGTTCGATATAACGATAAATCAATCTGAGAGACTCGGAATCGCGATATTTACGTTTTCCACACGCTGTGTATCGAAACAACCTAAGGATTCACTTCATAGCCCTGGATATCGTTCGATACAACGATAAATTTCACTGGGAGACTCGGAAACCCGTAATTTACCATTTCCACCCGATATGTACCGAAAGAAACTAAGGATTCACTTCCTAGCCCACGATATCGTTCCATACAACGATAAATCACTCAGAGAGACTCGGAATCGCGATATTTACCTTTTCCACACGATATGTACCGAAAGAAGCTTAGGATTCACTTCATAGTCCTGGATATCGTTCGATACAACGATAAATTTCACTGGGAGACTCGGAATCGCGTAATTTACCATTTCCACCCGATATGTACCGAAAGAAACTAAGGATTCACTGCCTAGCCCACGATATCGTTCCATACAACGATAAATCACTCAGAGAGACTCGGAATCGCGATATTTACCTTTTCCACACGATATGTACCGAAAGAAGCTAAGGATTCACTTCCAAGCCCACGATATCATTCGATATAACGATAAATCACTCTGGGAGACTCGGAATCGCGATATTTACCTTTTCCACACGATTTGTAACAATAGAAGCTAAGGATTCAGTTCCTAGCCCTCGATGTCGTTCGATATAACGATAAATCCCTCTGGGAGACTCGGAATCGCGATATTTAAAATTTCCACCCGATATGTACCGAAAGAAACTAAGGATTCACTTCCTAGCCCACGATATCGTTCCATACAACGATAAATCACTCAGAGAGACTCGGAATCGCGATATTTACCTTTTCCTCACGATATGTACCGAAAGAAGCTAAGGATTCACTTCCAAGCCCACGATATATTTCGATATAACGATAAATCAATCTGAGAGACTCGGAATCGCGATATTTACGTTTTCCGCACGCTGTGTATCGGAAGAACCTAAGGATTCACTTCATAGCCCTGGATATCGTTCGATACAACGATAAATTTCACTGGGAGATTCGGAATCGCGTAATTTACCATTTCCACCCGATATGTACCGAAAGAAACTAAGGATTCACTTCCTAGCCCACGATATCGTTCCATACAACGATAAATCACTCAGAGAGACTCGGAATCGCGATATTTACCTTTTCCTCACGATATGTACCGAAAGAAGCTAAGGATTCACTTCCAAGCCCACGATATCGTTCGATATAACGATAAATCACTCTGGGAGACTCGGAATCGCGATATTTACCTTTTCCACACGCTGTGTATCGAAAGTAGCTAAGGATTCACTTCCTAGCCCTGGATATCGATCGATACAACGATAAATTACACTGGGAGTCTCGGAATCGCGTAATTTACCATTTCCACCCGATATGTACCGAAAGAAGCTAAGGATTCACTTCCTAGCACACGATATCGTTCGATATAACGATAAATTACTCTGGGAGACTCCTAATCGCGTAATTTACCATTTCCACACGATATGTAACGAAAGAAGCTAAGGATTCACTTCCTAGCCCACGATATCGATCGATAAAACGATAAATCACTCTGGGAGACTCGGAATCGCGATATTTACCTTTTCCACACGCTGCGTATGGGAAGAAGCTACGGATTCACTTCCTAGCCCTGGATATCGTTCGATACAACGATAAATTTCACTGGGAGTCTCGGAATAGCGTAATTTACCATTTCCACCCGATATGTACCGAAAGAAGCTAAGGATTCACTTCCAAGCCCACGATATCGTTCGATATAACGATAAATCAATCTGAGAGACTCGGAATCGCGATATTTACGTTTTCCACACGCTGTGTATCGAAACAACCTAAGGATTCACTTCATAGCCCTGGATATCGTTCGATACAACGATAAATTTCACTGGGAGACTCGGAAACCCGTAATTTACCATTTCCACCCGATATGTACCGAAAGAAACTAAGGATTCACTTCCTAGCCCACGATATCGTTCCATACAACGATAAATCACTCAGAGAGACTCGGAATCGCGATATTTACCTTTTCCACACGATATGTACCGAAAGAAGCTTAGGATTCACTTCATAGTCCTGGATATCGTTCGATACAACGATAAATTTCACTGGGAGACTCGGAATCGCGTAATTTACCATTTCCACCCGATATGTACCGAAAGAAACTAAGGATTCACTTCCTAGCCCACGATATCGTTCCATACAACGATAAATCACTCTGGGAGACTCGGAATCGCGATATTTACCTTTTCCACACGCTGTGTATCGAAAGAAGCTAAGGATTCACTTCCAAGCCCACGATATATTTCGATATAACGATAAATCAATCTGAGAGACTCGGAATCGCGATATTTACGTTTTCCGCACGTTGTGTATCGGAAGAACCTAAGGATTCACTTCATAGCCCTGGATATCGTTCGATACAACGATAAATTTCACTGGGAGACTCGGAATCGCGTAATTTACCATTTCCAACCGATATGTACCGAAAGAAACTAAGGATTCACTTCCTAGCCCACGATATCGTTCCATACAACGATAAATCACTCTGGGAGACTCGGAATCGCGATATTTACCTTTTCCTCACGATATGTACCGAAAGAAGCTAAGGATTCACTTCCTAGCACACGATATCATTCGATATAACGATAAATCACTCTGGGAGACTCGGAATCGCGATATTTACCTTTTCCACACGATTTGTAACAATAGAAGCTAAGGATTCAGTTCCTAGCCCTCGATGTCGTTCGATATAACGATAAATCCCTCTGGGAGACTCGGAATCGCGATATTTAAAATTTCCACCCGATATGTACCGAAAGAAACTAAGGATTCACTTCCTAGCCCACGATATCGTTCCATACAACGATAAATCACTCAGAGAGACTCGGAATCGCGATATTTACCTTTTCCTCACGATATGTACCGAAAGAAGCTAAGGATTCACTTCCAAGCCCACGATATATTTCGATATAACGATAAATCAATCTGAGAGACTCGGAATCGCGATATTTACGTTTTCCGCACGCTGTGTATCGGAAGAACCTAAGGATTCACTTCATAGCCCTGGATATCGTTCGATACAACGATAAATTTCACTGGGAGATTCGGAATCGCGTAATTTACCATTTCCACCCGATATGTACCGAAAGAAACTAAGGATTCACTTCCTAGCCCACGATATCGTTCCATACAACGATAAATCACTCAGAGAGACTCGGAATCGCGATATTTACCTTTTCCTCACGATATGTACCGAAAGAAGCTAAGGATTCACTTCCAAGCCCACGATATCGTTCGATATAACGATAAATCACTCTGGGAGACTCGGAATCGCGATATTTACCTTTTCCACACGCTGTGTATCGAAAGTAGCTAAGGATTCACTTCCTAGCCCTGGATATCGATCGATACAACGATAAATTACACTGGGAGTCTCGGAATCGCGTAATTTACCATTTCCACCCGATATGTACCGAAAGAAGCTAAGGATTCACTTCCAAGCCCACGATATCGTTCGATATAACGATAAATCAATCTGAGAGACTCGGAATCGCGATATTTACGTTTTCCACACGCTGTGTATCGAAAGAACCTAAGGATTCACTTCATAGCCCTGGATATCGTTCGATACAACGATAAATTTCACTGGGAGACTCGGAATCGCGTAATTTACCATTTCCACGCGATATGTACCGAAAGAAACTAAGGATTCACTTCCTAGCCCACGATATCGTTCCATACAACGATAAATCACTCTGGGAGACTCGGAATCGCGATATTTACCTTTTCCACCCGATATGTACCGAAAGAAGCTAAGGATTCACTTGCTAGCCCACGATAACGTTCGATACAACGATAAATCACTCTGGGAGACTCGGAATCGCGATATTTACCTTTTCCACACGCTGCGTATGGGAAGAAGCTACGGATTCACTTCCCAGCCCTGGATATCGTTCGATACAACAGTAAATTACACTGGGAGTCTCGGAATCGCGTAATTTACCATTTCCACCCGATATGTACCGAAAGAAGCTAAGGATTCACTTCCTAGCCCACGATATCGTTCCATACAACGATAAATCACTCTGGGAGACTCCTAATCGCGATATTTACCTTTTCCACACGCTGTGTATCGAAAGAAGCTAAGGATTCACTTCCTAGCACACGATATCGTTCGATAAAACGATAAATCACTCTGGAAGACTCGGAATCGCGATATTTACCTTTTCCACACGCTGCGTATGGAAAGAAGCTACGGATTCACTTCCTAGCCCTGGATATCGTTCGATACAACGATAAATTACACTGGGAGTCTCGGAATCGCGTAATTTACCATTTCCACCCGATATGTACCGAAGGAAGCTAAGGATTCACTTCCAAGCCCACGATATCGTTCGATATAACGATAAATCAATCTGAGAGACTCGGAATCGCGATATTTACGTTTTCCACACGCTGTGTATCGAAAGAACCTAAGGATTCACTTCATAGCCCTGGATATCGTTCGATACAACGATAAATTTCACTGGGAGACTCGGAATCGCGTAATTTACCATTTCCACCCGATATGTACCGAAAGAAACTAAGGATTCACTTCCTAGCCCACGGTATCGTTCCATACAACGATAAATCACTCAGGGAGACTCGGAATCGCGATATTTACCTTTTCCACACGATATGTACCGAAAGAAGCTAAGGATTCACTTCCAAGCCCACGATATCGTTCGATATAACGATAAATCAATCTGAGAGACTCGGAATCGCGATATTTACGTTTTCCGCACGCTGTGTATCGAAAGAACGTAAGGATTCACTTCATAGTCCTGGATATCGTTCGATACAACGATAAATTTCACTGGGAGACTCGGAATCGCGTAATTTACCATTTCCACCCGATATGTACCGAAAGAAACTAAGGATTCACTTCCTAGCCCACGATATCGTTCGATATAACGATAAATCACTCTGAGAGACTCGGAATCGCGATATTTACCTTTTCCACACGATTTGTACCAATAGAAGCTAAGGATTCAGTTCCTAGCCCTCGATGTCGTTCGATATAACGATAAATCACTCTGAGAGACTCGGAATCGCGATATTTACCTTTTCCACACGCTGTGTATCGAAAGAAGCTAAGGATTCACTTCCTAGCCCACGATATCGTTCCATACAACGATAAATTACTCTGGGAGACTCGGAATCGCGATATTTACCTTTTCCACACGCTGCGTATGGGAAGAAGCTACGGATTCACTTCCTAGCCCTGGATATCGTTCGATACAACGATAAATTACACTGGAAGACTCGGAATCGCGTAATTTACCATTTCCACCCGATATGTACCGAAAGAAACTAAGGATTCACTTCCTAGCCCACGATATCGTTCCATACAACGATAAATCACTCAGAGAGACTCGGAATCGCGATATTTACCTTTTCCACACGATATGTACCGAAAGAAGCTTAGGATTCACTTCATAGTCCTGGATATCGTTCGATACAACGATAAATTTCACTGGGAGACTCGGAATCGCGTAATTTACCATTTCCACCCGATATGTACCGAAAGAAACTAAGGATTCACTGCCTAGCCCACGATATCGTTCCATACAACGATAAATCACTCAGAGAGACTCGGAATCGGATATTTACCTTTTCCACACGATATGTACCGAAAGAAGCTAAGGATTCACTTCCAAGCCCACGATATCATTCGATATAACGATAAATCAATCTGGGAGACTCGGAATCGCGATATTTACCTTTTCCACACGATTTGTACCAATAGAAGCTAAGGATTCAGTTCCTAGCCCTCGATGTCGTTCGATATAACGATAAATCAATCTGAGAGACTCGGAATCGCGATATTTACGTTTTCCACACGCTGTGTATCGAAAGAACCTAAGGATTCACTTCATAGCCCTGGATATCGTTCGATACAACGATAAATTTCACTGGGAGACTCGGAATCGCGTAATTTACCATTTCCACCCGATATGTACCGAAAGAAACTAAGGATTCACTTCCTAGCCCACGGTAACGTTCCATACAACGATAAATCACTCAGGGAGACTCGGAATCGCGATATTTACCTTTTCCACACGATATGTACCGAAAGAAGCTAAGGATTCACTTCCAAGCCCACGATATCGTTCGATATAACGATAAATCAATCTGAGAGACTCGGAATCGCGATATTTACGTTTTCCGCACGCTGTGTATCGAAAGAACGTAAGGATTCACTTCATAGTCCTGGATATCGTTCGATACAACGATAAATTTCACTGGGAGACTCGGAATCGCGTAATTTACCATTTCCACGCGATATGTACCGAAAGAAGCTGAGGATTCACTTCCTAGCCCACGATATCGTTCGATATAACGATAAATCACTCTGGGAGACTCCTAATCGCGATATTTACCTTTTCCACACGCTGTGTATCGAAAGAAGCTAAGGATTCACTTCCTAGCACACGATATCGTTCGATAAAACGATAAATCACTCTGGAAGACTCGGAATCGCGATATTTACCTTTTCCACACGCTGCGTATGGAAAGAAGCTACGGATTCACTTCCTAGCCCTGGATATCGTTCGATACAACGATAAATTACACTGGGAGTCTCGGAATCGCGTAATTTACCATTTCCACCCGATATGTACCGAAGGAAGCTAAGGATTCACTTCCAAGCCCACGATATCGTTCGATATAACGATAAATCAATCTGAGAGACTCGGAATCGCGATATTTACGTTTTCCACACGCTGTGTATCGAAAGAACCTAAGGATTCACTTCATAGCCCTGGATATCGTTCGATACAACGATAAATTTCACTGGGAGACTCGGAATCGCGTAATTTACCATTTCCACCCGATATGTACCGAAAGAAACTAAGGATTCACTTCCTAGCCCACGGTATCGTTCCATACAACGATAAATCACTCAGGGAGACTCGGAATCGCGATATTTACCTTTTCCACACGATATGTACCGAAAGAAGCTAAGGATTCACTTCCAAGCCCACGATATCGTTCGATATAACGATAAATCAATCTGAGAGACTCGGAATCGCGATATTTACGTTTTCCGCACGCTGTGTATCGAAAGAACGTAAGGATTCACTTCATAGTCCTGGATATCGTTCGATACAACGATAAATTTCACTGGGAGACTCGGAATCGCGTAATTTACCATTTCCACCCGATATGTACCGAAAGAAACTAAGGATTCACTTCCTAGCCCACGATATCGTTCGATATAACGATAAATCACTCTGAGAGACTCGGAATCGCGATATTTACCTTTTCCACACGATTTGTACCAATAGAAGCTAAGGATTCAGTTCCTAGCCCTCGATGTCGTTCGATATAACGATAAATCACTCTGAGAGACTCGGAATCGCGATATTTACCTTTTCCACACGCTGTGTATCGAAAGAAGCTAAGGATTCACTTCCTAGCCCACGATATCGTTCCATACAACGATAAATTACTCTGGGAGACTCGGAATCGCGATATTTACCTTTTCCACACGCTGCGTATGGGAAGAAGCTACGGATTCACTTCCTAGCCCTGGATATCGTTCGATACAACGATAAATTACACTGGAAGACTCGGAATCGCGTAATTTACCATTTCCACCCGATATGTACCGAAAGAAACTAAGGATTCACTTCCTAGCCCACGATATCGTTCCATACAACGATAAATCACTCAGAGAGACTCGGAATCGCGATATTTACCTTTTCCACACGATATGTACCGAAAGAAGCTTAGGATTCACTTCATAGTCCTGGATATCGTTCGATACAACGATAAATTTCACTGGGAGACTCGGAATCGCGTAATTTACCATTTCCACCCGATATGTACCGAAAGAAACTAAGGATTCACTGCCTAGCCCACGATATCGTTCCATACAACGATAAATCACTCAGAGAGACTCGGAATCGGATATTTACCTTTTCCACACGATATGTACCGAAAGAAGCTAAGGATTCACTTCCAAGCCCACGATATCATTCGATATAACGATAAATCAATCTGGGAGACTCGGAATCGCGATATTTACCTTTTCCACACGATTTGTACCAATAGAAGCTAAGGATTCAGTTCCTAGCCCTCGATGTCGTTCGATATAACGATAAATCCCTCTGGGAGACTCGGAATCGCGATATTTACCTTTTCCACACGCTGTGTATCGAAAGAAGCTAAGGATTCACTTCCTAGCACACGATATCGTAAGATATAACGATAAATTACTCTGGGAGACTCCTAATCGCGTAATTTACCATTTCCACACGATATGTACCGAAAGAAGCTAAGGATTCACTTCCTAGCCCACGATATCGATCGATAAAACGATAAATCACTCTGGGAGAATCGGAATCGCGATATTTACCTTTTCCACACGCTGCGTATGGGAAGAAGCTACGGAATCACTTCCTAGCCCTGGAAATCGTTCGATACAACGATAAATTTCACTGGGAGTCTCGGAATAGCGTAATTTACCATTTCCACCCGATATGTACCGAAAGAAGCTAAGGATTCACTTCCAAGCCCACGATATCGTTCGATATAACGATAAATCAATCTGAGAGACTCGGAATCGCGATATTTACGTTTTCCACACGCTGTGTATCGAAAGAACCTAAGGATTCACTTCATAGCCCTGGATATCGTTCGATACAACGATAAATTTCACTGGGAGACTCGGAATCCCGTAATTTACCATTTCCACCCGATATGTACCGAAAGAAACTAAGGATTCACTTCCAAGCCCACGATAACGTTCGATACAACGATAAATCACTCTGGGAGACTCGGAATCGCAATATTTACCTTTTCCACACGCTGCGTATGGGAAGAAGCTACGGATTCACTTCCCAGCCCTGGATATCGTTCGATACAACGATAAATTACACTGGGAGTCTCGGAATCGCGTAATTTACCATTTCCACCCGATATGTACCGAAAGAAACTAAGGATTCACTTCCTAGCCCACAATATCGTTCCATACAACGATAAATCACTCTGGGAGACTCCTAATCGCGATATTTACCTTTTCCACACGCTGCGTATGGGAAGAAGCTACGGATTCACTTCCTAACCCTGGATAACGTTGGATACAACGATAAATTACACTGAGAGTCTCGGAATCGCGTAATTTACCATTTCCACCCGATATGTACCGAAAGAAACTAAGGATTCACTTCCTAGCCCACGATATCGTTCCATACAACGATAAATCACTCTGGGAGACTCGGAATCGCGATATTTACCTTTTCCACACGCTGTGTATCGAAAGAAGCTAAGGATTCACTTCCAAGCCCACGATATATTTCGATATAACGATAAATCAATCTGAGAGACTCGGAATCGCGATATTTACGTTTTCCGCACGTTGTGTATCGGAAGAACCTAAGGATTCACTTCATAGCCCTGGATATCGTTCGATACAACGATAAATTTCACTGGGAGACTCGGAATCGCGTAATTTACCATTTCCAACCGATATGTACCGAAAGAAACTAAGGATTCACTTCCTAGCCCACGATATCGTTCCATACAACGATAAATCACTCTGGGAGACTCGGAATCGCGATATTTACCTTTTCCTCACGATATGTACCGAAAGAAGCTAAGGATTCACTTCCTAGCACACGATATCGTTCGATATAACGATAAATTACTCTGGGAGACTCCTAATCGCGTAATTTACCATTTCCACACGATATGTAACGAAAGAAGCTAAGGATTCACTTCCTAGCCCACGATATCGATCGATAAAACGATAAATCACTCTGGGAGACTCGGAATCGCGATATTTACCTTTTCCACACGCTGCGTATGGGAAGAAGCTACGGATTCACTTCCTAGCCCTGGATATCGTTCGATACAACGATAAATTTCACTGGGAGTCTCGGAATAGCGTAATTTACCATTTCCACCCGATATGTACCGAAAGAAGCTAAGGATTCACTTCCAAGCCCACGATATCGTTCGATATAACGATAAATCAATCTGAGAGACTCGGAATCGCGATATTTACGTTTTCCACACGCTGTGTATCGAAACAACCTAAGGATTCACTTCATAGCCCTGGATATCGTTCGATACAACGATAAATTTCACTGGGAGACTCGGAAACCCGTAATTTACCATTTCCACCCGATATGTACCGAAAGAAACTAAGGATTCACTTCCTAGCCCACGATATCGTTCCATACAACGATAAATCACTCAGAGAGACTCGGAATCGCGATATTTACCTTTTCCACACGATATGTACCGAAAGAAGCTTAGGATTCACTTCATAGTCCTGGATATCGTTCGATACAACGATAAATTTCACTGGGAGACTCGGAATCGCGTAATTTACCATTTCCACCCGATATGTACCGAAAGAAACTAAGGATTCACTGCCTAGCCCACGATATCGTTCCATACAACGATAAATCACTCAGAGAGACTCGGAATCGCGATATTTACCTTTTCCACACGATATGTACCGAAAGAAGCTAAGGATTCACTTCCAAGCCCACGATATCATTCGATATAACGATAAATCACTCTGGGAGACTCGGAATCGCGATATTTACCTTTTCCACACGATTTGTAACAATAGAAGCTAAGGATTCAGTTCCTAGCCCTCGATGTCGTTCGATATAACGATAAATCCCTCTGGGAGACTCGGAATCGCGATATTTAAAATTTCCACCCGATATGTACCGAAAGAAACTAAGGATTCACTTCCTAGCCCACGATATCGTTCCATACAACGATAAATCACTCAGAGAGACTCGGAATCGCGATATTTACCTTTTCCTCACGATATGTACCGAAAGAAGCTAAGGATTCACTTCCAAGCCCACGATATATTTCGATATAACGATAAATCAATCTGAGAGACTCGGAATCGCGATATTTACGTTTTCCGCACGCTGTGTATCGGAAGAACCTAAGGATTCACTTCATAGCCCTGGATATCGTTCGATACAACGATAAATTTCACTGGGAGATTCGGAATCGCGTAATTTACCATTTCCACCCGATATGTACCGAAAGAAACTAAGGATTCACTTCCTAGCCCACGATATCGTTCCATACAACGATAAATCACTCAGAGAGACTCGGAATCGCGATATTTACCTTTTCCTCACGATATGTACCGAAAGAAGCTAAGGATTCACTTCCAAGCCCACGATATCGTTCGATATAACGATAAATCACTCTGGGAGACTCGGAATCGCGATATTTACCTTTTCCACACGCTGTGTATCGAAAGTAGCTAAGGATTCACTTCCTAGCCCTGGATATCGATCGATACAACGATAAATTACACTGGGAGTCTCGGAATCGCGTAATTTACCATTTCCACCCGATATGTACCGAAAGAAGCTAAGGATTCACTTCCAAGCCCACGATATCGTTCGATATAACGATAAATCAATCTGAGAGACTCGGAATCGCGATATTTACGTTTTCCACACGCTGTGTATCGAAAGAACCTAAGGATTCACTTCATAGCCCTGGATATCGTTCGATACAACGATAAATTTCACTGGGAGACTCGGAATCGCGTAATTTACCATTTCCACGCGATATGTACCGAAAGAAACTAAGGATTCACTTCCTAGCCCACGATATCGTTCCATACAACGATAAATCACTCTGGGAGACTCGGAATCGCGATATTTACCTTTTCCACCCGATATGTACCGAAAGAAGCTAAGGATTCACTTGCTAGCCCACGATAACGTTCGATACAACGATAAATCACTCTGGGAGACTCGGAATCGCGATATTTACCTTTTCCACACGCTGCGTATGGGAAGAAGCTACGGATTCACTTCCCAGCCCTGGATATCGTTCGATACAACAGTAAATTACACTGGGAGTCTCGGAATCGCGTAATTTACCATTTCCACCCGATATGTACCGAAAGAAGCTAAGGATTCACTTCCTAGCCCACGATATCGTTCCATACAACGATAAATCACTCTGGGAGACTCCTAATCGCGATATTTACCTTTTCCACACGCTGTGTATCGAAAGAAGCTAAGGATTCACTTCCTAGCACACGATATCGTTCGATAAAACGATAAATCACTCTGGAAGACTCGGAATCGCGATATTTACCTTTTCCACACGCTGCGTATGGGAAGAAGCTACGGATTCACTTCCTAGCCCTGGATATCGTTCGATACAACGATAAATTACACTGGGAGTCTCGGAATCGCGTAATTTACCATTTCCACCCGATATGTACCGAAAGAAGCTAAGGATTCACTTCCAAGCCCACGATATCGTTCGATATAACGATAAATCAATCTGAGAGACTCGGAATCGCGATATTTACGTATTCCACACGCTGTGTATCGAAAGAACCTAAGGATTCACTTCATAGCCCTGGATATCGTTCGATACAACGATAAATTTCACTGGGAGACTCGGAATCGCGTAATTTACCATTTCCACCCGATATGTACCGAAAGAAACTAAGGATTCACTTCCTAGCCCACGGTAACGTTCCATACAACGATAAATCACTCAGGGAGACTCGGAATCGCGATATTTACCTTTTCCACACGATATGTACCGAAAGAAGCTAAGGATTCACTTCCAAGCCCACGATATCGTTCGATATAACGATAAATCAATCTGAGAGACTCGGAATCGCGATATTTACGTTTTCCGCACGCTGTGTATCGAAAGAACGTAAGGATTCACTTCATAGTCCTGGATATCGTTCGATACAACGATAAATTTCACTGGGAGACTCGGAATCGCGTAATTTACCATTTCCACGCGATATGTACCGAAAGAAGCTGAGGATTCACTTCCTAGCCCACGATATCGTTCGATATAACGATAAATCACTCTGGGAGACTCCTAATCGCGATATTTACCTTTTCCACACGCTGTGTATCGAAAGAAGCTAAGGATTCACTTCCTAGCACACGATATCGTTCGATAAAACGATAAATCACTCTGGAAGACTCGGAATCGCGATATTTACCTTTTCCACACGCTGCGTATGGAAAGAAGCTACGGATTCACTTCCTAGCCCTGGATATCGTTCGATACAACGATAAATTACACTGGGAGTCTCGGAATCGCGTAATTTACCATTTCCACCCGATATGTACCGAAGGAAGCTAAGGATTCACTTCCAAGCCCACGATATCGTTCGATATAACGATAAATCAATCTGAGAGACTCGGAATCGCGATATTTACGTTTTCCACACGCTGTGTATCGAAAGAACCTAAGGATTCACTTCATAGCCCTGGATATCGTTCGATACAACGATAAATTTCACTGGGAGACTCGGAATCGCGTAATTTACCATTTCCACCCGATATGTACCGAAAGAAACTAAGGATTCACTTCCTAGCCCACGGTATCGTTCCATACAACGATAAATCACTCAGGGAGACTCGGAATCGCGATATTTACCTTTTCCACACGATATGTACCGAAAGAAGCTAAGGATTCACTTCCAAGCCCACGATATCGTTCGATATAACGATAAATCAATCTGAGAGACTCGGAATCGCGATATTTACGTTTTCCGCACGCTGTGTATCGAAAGAACGTAAGGATTCACTTCATAGTCCTGGATATCGTTCGATACAACGATAAATTTCACTGGGAGACTCGGAATCGCGTAATTTACCATTTCCACCCGATATGTACCGAAAGAAACTAAGGATTCACTTCCTAGCCCACGATATCGTTCGATATAACGATAAATCACTCTGAGAGACTCGGAATCGCGATATTTACCTTTTCCACACGATTTGTACCAATAGAAGCTAAGGATTCAGTTCCTAGCCCTCGATGTCGTTCGATATAACGATAAATCACTCTGAGAGACTCGGAATCGCGATATTTACCTTTTCCACACGCTGTGTATCGAAAGAAGCTAAGGATTCACTTCCTAGCCCACGATATCGTTCCATACAACGATAAATTACTCTGGGAGACTCGGAATCGCGATATTTACCTTTTCCACACGCTGCGTATGGGAAGAAGCTACGGATTCACTTCCTAGCCCTGGATATCGTTCGATACAACGATAAATTACACTGGAAGACTCGGAATCGCGTAATTTACCATTTCCACCCGATATGTACCGAAAGAAACTAAGGATTCACTTCCTAGCCCACGATATCGTTCCATACAACGATAAATCACTCAGAGAGACTCGGAATCGCGATATTTACCTTTTCCACACGATATGTACCGAAAGAAGCTTAGGATTCACTTCATAGTCCTGGATATCGTTCGATACAACGATAAATTTCACTGGGAGACTCGGAATCGCGTAATTTACCATTTCCACCCGATATGTACCGAAAGAAACTAAGGATTCACTGCCTAGCCCACGATATCGTTCCATACAACGATAAATCACTCAGAGAGACTCGGAATCGGATATTTACCTTTTCCACACGATATATACCGAAAGAAGCTAAGGATTCACTTCCAAGCCCACGATATCATTCGATATAACGATAAATCACTCTGGGAGACTCGGAATCGCGATATTTACCTTTTCCACACGATTTGTACCAATAGAAGCTAAGGATTCAGTTCCTAGCCCTCGATGTCGTTCGATATAACGATAAATCCCTCTGGGAGACTCGGAATCGCGATATTTAAAATTTCCACCCGATATGTACCGAAAGAAACTAAGGATTCACTTCCTAGCCCACGATATCGTTCCATACAACGATAAATCACTCAGAGAGACTCGGAATCGCGATATTTACCTTTTCCTCACGATATGTACCGAAAGAAGCTAAGGATTCACTTCCAAGCCCACGATATATTTCGATATAACGATAAATCAATCTGAGAGACTCGGAATCGCGATATTTACGTTTTCCGCACGCTGTGTATCGGAAGAACCTAAGGATTCACTTCATAGCCCTGGATATCGTTCGATACAACGATAAATTTCACTGGGAGATTCGGAATCGCGTAATTTACCATTTCCACCCGATATGTACCGAAAGAAACTAAGGATTCACTTCCTAGCCCACGATATCGTTCCATACAACGATAAATCACTCAGAGAGACTCGGAATCGCGATATTTACCTTTTCCTCACGATATGTACCGAAAGAAGCTAAGGATTCACTTCCAAGCCCACGATATCGTTCGATATAACGATAAATCACTCTGGGAGACTCGGAATCGCGATATTTACCTTTTCCACACGCTGTGTATCGAAAGTAGCTAAGGATTCACTTCCTAGCCCTGGATATCGATCGATACAACGATAAATTACACTGGGAGTCTCGGAATCGCGTAATTTACCATTTCCACCCGATATGTACCGAAAGAAGCTAAGGATTCACTTCCAAGCCCACGATATCGTTCGATATAACGATAAATCAATCTGAGAGACTCGGAATCGCGATATTTACGTTTTCCACACGCTGTGTATCGAAAGAACCTAAGGATTCACTTCATAGCCCTGGATATCGTTCGATACAACGATAAATTTCACTGGGAGACTCGGAATCGCGTAATTTACCATTTCCACCCGATATGTACCGAAAGAAACTAAGGATTCACTTCCTAGCCCACGATATCGTTCCATACAACGATAAATCACTCAGAGAGACTCGGAATCGCGATATTTACCTTTTCCACACGATATGTACCGAAAGAAGCTAAGGATTCACTTCCAAGCCCACGATATCGTTCGATATAACGATAAATCAATCTGAGAGACTCGGAATCGCGATATTTACCTTTTCCACACGCTGCGTATGGGAAGAAGCTACGGATTCACTTCCTAGCCCTGGATATCGTTCGATACAACGATAAATTTCACTGGGAGACTCGGAATCGCGTAATTTACCATTTCCACCCGATATGTACCGAAAGAAGCTAAGGATTCACTTCCAAGCCCACGATATCGTTCGATATAACGATAAATCAATCTGAGAGACTCGGAATCGCGATATTTACGTTTTCCACACGCTGTGTATCGAAAGAACCTAAGGATTCACTTCATAGCCCTGGATATCGTTCGATACAACGATAAATTTCACTGGGAGACTCGGAATCGCGTAATTTACCATTTCCACGCGATATGTACCGAAAGAAGCTGAGGATTCACTTCCTAGCCCACGATATCGTTCAATATAATGATAAATCACTCTGGGAGACTCGGAATCGCGATATTTACCTTTTCCACCCGATATGTACCGAAAGAAGCTAAGGATTCACTTGCTAGCCCACGATAACGTTCGATACAAAGATAAATCACTCTGGGAGACTCGGAATCGCGATATTTACCTTTTCCACACGCTGCGTATGGGAAGAAGCTACGGATTCACTTCCCAGCCCTGGATATCGTTCGATACAACAGTAAATTACACTGGGAGTCTCGGAATCGCGTAATTTACCATTTCCACCCGATATGTACCGAAAGAAGCTAAGGATTCACTTCCTAGCCCACGATATCGTTCCATGCAACGATAAATCACTCTGGGAGACTCCTAATCGCGATATTTACCTTTTCCACACGCTGTGTATCGAAAGAAGCTAAGGATTCACTTCCTAGCACACGATATCGTTCGATAAAACGATAAATCACTCTGGAAGACTCGGAATCGCGATATTTACCTTTTCCACACGCTGCGTATGGGAAGAAGCTACGGATTCACTTCCTAGCCCTGGATATCGTTCGATACAACGATAAATTACACTGGGAGTCTCGGAATCGCGTAATTTACCATTTCCACCCGATATGTACCGAAAGAAGCTAAGGATTCACTTCCAAGCCCACGATATCGTTCGATATAACGATAAATCAATCTGAGAGACTCGGAATCGCGATATTTACGTTTTCCACACGCTGTGTATCGAAAGAACCTAAGGATTCACTTCATAGCCCTGGATATCGTTCGATACAACGATAAATTTCACTGGGAGACTCGGAATCGCGTAATTTACCATTTCCACCCGATATGTACCGAAGGAAGCTAAGGATTCACTTCCAAGCCCACGATATCGTTCGATATAACGATAAATCAATCTGAGAGACTCGGAATCGCGATATTTACCTTTTCCACACGATATGTACCGAAAGAAGCTAAGGATTCACTTCCAAGCCCACGATATCGTTCGATATAACGATAAATCACTCTGAGAGACTCGGAATCGCGATATTTACGTTTTCCACACGCTGTGTATCGAAAGAACCTAAGGATTCACTTCATAGCCCTGGATATCGTTCGATACAACGATAAATTTCACTGGGAGACTCGGAATCGCGTAATTTACCATTTCCACCCGATATGTACCGAAAGAAACTAAGGATTCACTTCCTAGCCCACGGTATCGTTCCATACAACGATAAATCACTCAGGGAGACTCGGAATCGCGATATTTACCTTTTCCACACGATATGTACCGAAAGAAGCTAAGGATTCACTTCCAAGCCCACGATATCGTTCGATATAACGATAAATCAATCTGAGAGACTCGGAATCGCGATATTTACGTTTTCCGCACGCTGTGTATCGAAAGAACGTAAGGATTCACTTCATAGTCCTGGATATCGTTCGATACAACGATAAATTTCACTGGGAGACTCGGAATCGCGTAATTTACCATTTCCACCCGATATGTACCGAAAGAAACTAAGGATTCACTTCCTAGCCCACGATATCGTTCGATATAACGATAAATCACTCTGAGAGACTCGGAATCGCGATATTTACCTTTTCCACACGATTTGTACCAATAGAAGCTAAGGATTCAGTTCCTAGCCCTCGATGTCGTTCGATATAACGATAAATCACTCTGAGAGACTCGGAATCGCGATATTTACCTTTTCCACACGCTGTGTATCGAAAGAAGCTAAGGATTCACTTCCTAGCCCACGATATCGTTCCATACAACGATAAATTACTCTGGGAGACTCGGAATCGCGATATTTACCTTTTCCACACGCTGCGTATGGGAAGAAGCTACGGATTCACTTCCTAGCCCTGGATATCGTTCGATACAACGATAAATTACACTGGAAGACTCGGAATCGCGTAATTTACCATTTCCACCCGATATGTACCGAAAGAAACTAAGGATTCACTTCCTAGCCCACGATATCGTTCGATATAACGATAAATCACTCTGAGAGACTCGGAATCGCGATATTTACCTTTTCCACACGATTTGTACCAATAGAAGCTAAGGATTCAGTTCCTAGCCCTCGATGTCGTTCGATATAACGATAAATCACTCTGAGAGACTCGGAATCGCGATATTTACCTTTTCCACACGCTGTGTATCGAAAGAAGCTAAGGATTCACTTCCTAGCCCACGATATCGTTCCATACAACGATAAATTACTCTGGGAGACTCGGAATCGCGATATTTACCTTTTCCACACGCTGCGTATGGGAAGAAGCTACGGATTCACTTCCTAGCCCTGGATATCGTTCGATACAACGATAAATTACACTGGAAGACTCGGAATCGCGATATTTACCTTTTCCACACGATATGTACCGAAAGAAGCTAAGGATTCACTTCCAAGCCCACGATATCGTTCGATATAACGATAAATCAATCTGAGAGACTCGGAATCGCGATATTTACCTTTTCCACACGCTGCGTATGGGAAGAAGCTACGGATTCACTTCCTAGCCCTGGATATCGTTCGATACAACGATAAATTTCACTGGGAGACTCGGAATCGCGTAATTTACCATTTCCACCCGATATGTACCGAAAGAAGCTAAGGATTCACTTCCAAGCCCACGATATCGTTCGATATAACGATAAATCAATCTGAGAGACTCGGAATCGCGATATTTACGTTTTCCACCCGATATGTACCGAAAGAAGCTAAGGATTCACTTGCTAGCCCACGATAACGTTCGATACAACGATAAATCACTCTGGGAGACTCGGAATCGCGATATTTACCGTTTCCACACGCTGCGTATGGGAAGAAGCTACGGATTCACTTCCCAGCCCTGGATA
Source organism: Nomada fucata (assembly GCA_948146005.1). Lineage (NCBI taxonomy): Eukaryota > Metazoa > Arthropoda > Insecta > Hymenoptera > Apidae > Nomada > Nomada fucata. The sequence continues at coordinate 16,576,132 of OX411282.1, read as the reverse complement.
TCGTTCGATACAACAATAAATTACACTGGGAGTCTCGGAATCGCGTAATTTACCATTTCCACCCGATATGTACCGAAAGAAGCTAAGGATTCACTTCCTAGCCCACGATATCGTTCCATACAACGATAAATCACTCTGGGAGACTCCTAATCGCGATATTTACCTTTTCCACACGCTGTGTATCGAAAGAAGCTAAGGATTCACTTCCTAGCACACGATATCGTTCGATAAAACGATAAATCACTCTGGAAGACTCGGAATCGCGATATTTACCTTTTCCACACGCTGCGTATGGAAAGAAGCTACGGATTCACTTCCTAGCCCTGGATATCGTTCGATACAACGATAAATTACACTGGGAGTCTCGGAATCGCGTAATTTACCATTTCCACCCGATATGTACCGAAGGAAGCTAAGGATTCACTTCCAAGCCCACGATATCGTTCGATATAACGATAAATCAATCTGAGAGACTCGGAATCGCGATATTTACGTTTTCCACACGCTGTGTATCGAAAGAACCTAAGGATTCACTTCATAGCCCTGGATATCGTTCGATACAACGATAAATTTCACTGGGAGACTCGGAATCGCGTAATTTACCATTTCCACCCGATATGTACCGAAAGAAACTAAGGATTCACTTCCTAGCCCACGGTATCGTTCCATACAACGATAAATCACTCAGGGAGACTCGGAATCGCGATATTTACCTTTTCCACACGATATGTACCGAAAGAAGCTAAGGATTCACTTCCAAGCCCACGATATCGTTCGATATAACGATAAATCAATCTGAGAGACTCGGAATCGCGATATTTACGTTTTCCGCACGCTGTGTATCGAAAGAACGTAAGGATTCACTTCATAGTCCTGGATATCGTTCGATACAACGATAAATTTCACTGGGAGACTCGGAATCGCGTAATTTACCATTTCCACCCGATATGTACCGAAAGAAACTAAGGATTCACTTCCTAGCCCACGATATCGTTCGATATAACGATAAATCACTCTGAGAGACTCGGAATCGCGATATTTACCTTTTCCACACGATTTGTACCAATAGAAGCTAAGGATTCAGTTCCTAGCCCTCGATGTCGTTCGATATAACGATAAATCACTCTGAGAGACTCGGAATCGCGATATTTACCTTTTCCACACGCTGTGTATCGAAAGAAGCTAAGGATTCACTTCCTAGCCCACGATATCGTTCCATACAACGATAAATCACTCTGGGATACTCGGAATCGCGATATTTACCTTTTCCACACCCTGCGTATGGGAAGAAGCTACGGATTCACTTCCTAGCCCTGGATATCGTTCGATACAACGATAAATTACACTGGAAGACTCGGAATCGCGTAATTTACCATTTCCACCCGATATGTACCGAAAGAAACTAAGGATTCACTTCCTAGCCCACGATATCGTTCCATACAACGATAAATCACTCAGAGAGACTCGGAATCGCGATATTTACCTTTTCCACACGATATGTACCGAAAGAAGCTAAGGATTCACTTCCAAGCCCACGATATCGTTCGATATAACGATAAATCAATCTGAGAGACTCGGAATCGCGATATTTACCTTTTCCACACGCTGCGTATGGGAAGAAGCTACGGATTCACTTCGTAGCCCTGGATATCGTTCGATACAACGATAAATTTCACTGGGAGACTCGGAATCGCGTAATTTACCATTTCCACCCGATATGTACCGAAAGAAGCTAAGGATTCACTTCCAAGCCCACGATATCGTTCGATATAACGATAAATCAATCTGAGAGACTCGGAATCGCGATATTTACGTTTTCCGCACGTTGTGTATCGGAAGAACCTAAGGATTCACTTCATAGCCCTGGATATCGTTCGATACAACGATAAATTTCACTGGGAGACTCGGAATCGCGTAATTTACCATTTCCACGCGATATGTACCGAAAGAAGCTGAGGATTCACTTCCTAGCCCACGATATCGTTCGATATAACGATAAATCACTCTGGGAGACTCGGAATCGCGATATTTACCTTTTCCACCCGATATGTACTGAAAGAAGCTAAGGATTCACTTGCTAGCCCACGATAACGTTCGATACAACGATAAATCACTCTGGGAGACTCGGAATCGCGATATTTACCTTTTCCACACGCTGCGTATGGGAAGAAGCTACGGATTCACTTCCCAGCCCTGGATATCGTTCGATACAACAATAAATTACACTGGGAGTCTCGGAATCGCGTAATTTACCATTTCCACCCGATATGTACCGAAAGAAGCTAAGGATTCACTTCCTAGCCCACGATATCGTTCCATACAACGATAAATCACTCTGGGAGACTCCTAATCGCGATATTTACCTTTTCCACACGCTGTGTATCGAAAGAAGCTAAGGATTCACTTCCTAGCACACGATATCGTTCGATAAAACGATAAATCACTCTGGAAGACTCGGAATCGCGATATTTACCTTTTCCACACGCTGCGTATGGAAAGAAGCTACGGATTCACTTCCTAGCCCTGGATATCGTTCGATACAACGATAAATTACACTGGGAGTCTCGGAATCGCGTAATTTACCATTTCCACCCGATATGTACCGAAGGAAGCTAAGGATTCACTTCCAAGCCCACGATATCGTTCGATATAACGATAAATCAATCTGAGAGACTCGGAATCGCGATATTTACGTTTCCCACACGCTGTGTATCGAAAGAACCTAAGGATTCACTTCATAGCCCTGGATATCGTTCGATACAACGATAAATTTCACTGGGAGACTCGGAATCGCGTAATTTACCATTTCCACCCGATATGTACCGAAAGAAACTAAGGATTCACTTCCTAGCCCACGGTATCGTTCCATACAACGATAAATCACTCAGGGAGACTCGGAATCGCGATATTTACCTTTTCCACACGATATGTACCGAAAGAAGCTAAGGATTCACTTCCAAGCCCACGATATCGTTCGATATAACGATAAATCAATCTGAGAGACTCGGAATCGCGATATTTACGTTTTCCGCACGCTGTGTATCGACAGAACGTAAGGATTCACTTCATAGTCCTGGATATCGTTCGATACAACGATAAATTTCACTGGGAGACTCGGAATCGCGTAATTTACCATTTCCAACCGATATGTACCGAAAGAAACTAAGGATTCACTTCCTAGCCCACGATATCGTTCCATACAACGATAAATCACTCAGAGAGACTCGGAATCGCGATATTTACCTTTTCCACACGATATGTACCGAAAGAAGCTAAGGATTCACTTCCAAGCCCACGATATCATTCGATATAACGATAAATCACTCTGGGAGACTCGGAATCGCGATATTTACCTTTTCCACACGATTTGTACCAATAGAAGCTAAGGATTCAGTTCCTAGCCCTCGATGTCGTTCGATATAACGATAAATCACTCTGGGAGACTCGGAATCGCGATATTTAAAATTTCCACCCGATATGTACCGAAAGAAACTAAGGATTCACTTCCTAGCCCACGATATCGTGCCATACAACGATAAATCAATCAGAGAGACTCGGAATCGCGATATTTACCTTTTCCTCACGATATGTACCGAAAGAAGCTAAGGATTCACTTCCAAGCCCACGATATCGTTCGATATAACGATAAATCAATCTGAGAGACTCGGAATCGCGATATTTACGTTTTCCGCACGCTGTGTATCGAAAGAACGTAAGGATTCACTTCATAGTCCTGGATATCGTTCGATACAACGATAAATTTCACTGGGAGACTCGGAATCGCGTAATTTACCATTTCCACCCGATATGTACCGAAAGAAACTAAGGATTCACTTCCTAGCCCACGATATCGTTCCATACAACGATAAATCACTCAGAGAGACTCGGAATCGCGATATTTACCTTTTCCACACGATATGTACCGAAAGAAGCTAAGGATTCACTTCCAAGCCCACGATATCGTTCGATATAACGATAAATCAATCTGAGAGACTCGGAATCGCGATATTTACGTTTTCCGCACGTTGTGTATCGGAAGAACCTAAGGATTCACTTCATAGCCCTGGATATCGTTCGATACAACGATAAATTTCACTGGGAGACTCGGAATCGCGTAATTTACCATTTCCACCCGATATGTACCGAAAGAAACTAAGGATTCACTTGCTAGCCCACGATAACGTTCGATACAACGATAAATCACTCTGGGAGACTCGGAATCGCTATATTTACCTTTTCCACACGCTGCGTATGGGAAGAAGCTACGGATTCACTTCCTAGCCCTGGATATCGTTCGATACAACGATAAATTACACTGGGAGACTCGGAATCGGGTAATTTACCATTTCCACCCGATATGTACCGAAAGAAACTAAGGATTCACTTCCTAGCCCACGATATCGTTCCATACAACGATAAATCACTCAGAGAGACTCGGAATCGCGATATTTACCTTTTCCACACGATATGTACCGAAAGAAGCTAAGGATTCACTTCCTAGCACACGATATCGTTCGATATAACGATAAATCAATCTGAGAGACTCGGAATCGCGATATTTACGTTTTCCGCACGTTGTGTATCGGAAGAACCTAAGGATTCACTTCATAGCCCTGGATATCGTTCGATACAACGATAAATTTCACTGGGAGACTCGGAATCGCGTAATTTACCATTTAGACCCGATATGTACCGAAAGAAGCTAAGGATTCACTTGCTAGCCCACGATAACGTTCGATACAACGATAAATCACTCTGGGAGACTCGGAATCGCTATATTTACCTTTTCCACACGCTGCGTATGGGAAGAAGCTACGGATTCACTTCCTAGCCCTGGATATCGTTCGATACAACGATAAATTACTCTGGGAGTCTCGGAATCGCGTAATTTACCATTTCCACCCGATATGTACCGAAAGAAGCTGAGGATTCACTTCCTAGCCCACGATATCGTTCGATATAACGATAAATCACTCTGAGAGACTCGGAATCGCGATATTTACCAATTCCACACGCTGTGTATCGAAAGAAGCTAAGGATTCACTTCCTAGCACACGATATCGTTCGATATAACGATAAATTACTCTGGGAGACTCCTAATCGCGTAATTTACCATTTCCACCCGATATGTACCGAAAGAAGCTGAGGATTCACTTCCTAGCCCACGATATCGTTCGATATAACGATAAATCACTCTGAGAGACTCGGAATCGCGATATTTACCTTTTCCACACGATTTGTACCAATAGAAGCTAAGGATTCAGTTCCTAGCACACGATATCGTTCGATATAACGATAAATTACTCTGGGAGACTCCTAATCGCGTAATTTACCATTTCCACCCGATATGTACCGAAAGAAGCTAAGGATTCACTTCCTAGTACACGATATCGATCGATAAAACGATAAATCACTCTGGGAGACTCGGAATCGCGATATTTACCTTTTCCACACGCTGCGTATGGGAAGAAGCTACGGATTCACTTCCTAGCCCTGGATATCGTTCGATACAACGATAAATTACACTGGGAGTCTCGGAATCGCGTAATTTACCATTTCCACCCGATATGTACCGAAAGAAGCTAAGGATTCACTTCCAAGCCCACGATATCGTTCGATATAACGATAAATCAATCTGAGAGACTCGGAATCGCGATATTTACGTTTTCCGCACGTTGTGTATCGAAAGAACCTAAGGATTCACTTCATAGCCCTGGATATCGTTCGATACAACGATAAATTTCACTGGGAGTCTCGGAATCGCGTAATTTACCATTTCCACCCGATATGTACCGAAAGAAGCTAAGGATTCACTTCCAAGCCCACGATATCGTTCGATATAACGATAAATCAATCTGAGAGACTCGGAATCGCGATATTTACGTTTTCCGCACGTTGTGTATCGAAAGAACCTAAGGATTCACTTCATAGCCCTGGATATCGTTCGATACAACGATAAATTTCACTGGGAGACTCGGAATCGCGTAATTTACCATTTCCACCCGATATGTACCGAAAGAAACTAAGGATTCACTTCCTAGCCCACGATATCGTTCCATACAACGATAAATCACTCAGAGAGACTCGGAATCGCGATATTTACCTTTTCCACACGATATGTACCGAAAGAAGCTAAGGATTCACTTCCAAGCCCACGATATCGTTCGATATAACGATAAATCAATCTGAGAGACTCGGAATCGCGATATTTACGTTTTCCGCACGTTGTGTATCGGAAGAACCTAAGGATTCACTTCATAGCCCTGGATATCGTTCGATACAACGATAAATTTCACTGGGAGACTCGGAATCGCGTAATTTACCATTTAGACCCGATATGTACCGAAAGAACCTAAGGATTCACTTGCTAGCCCACGATAACGTTCGATACAACGATAAATCACTCTGGGAGACTCGGAATCGCTATATTTACCTTTTCCACACGCTGCGTATGGGAAGAATCTACGGATTCACTTCCTAGCCCTGGATATCGTTCGATACAACGATAAATTACACTGGGAGACTCGGAATCGGGTAATTTACCATTTCCACCCGATATGTACCGAAAGAAACTAAGGATTCACTTCCTAGCCCACGATATCGTTCCATACAACGATAAATCACTCAGAGAGACTCGGAATCGCGATATTTACCTTTTCCACACGATATGTACCGAAAGAAGCTAAGGATTCACTTCCAAGCCCACGATATCGTTCGATATAACGATAAATCAATCTGAGAGACTCGGAATCGCGATATTTACGTTTTCCGCACGCTGTGTATCGACAGAACGTAAGGATTCACTTCATAGTCCTGGATATCGTTCGATACAACGATAAATTTCACTGGGAGACTCGGAATCGCGTAATTTACCATTTCCAACCGATATGTACCGAAAGAAACTAAGGATTCACTTCCTAGCCCACGATATCGTTCCATACAACGATAAATCACTCAGAGAGACTCGGAATCGCGATATTTACCTTTTCCACACGATATGTACCGAAAGAAGCTAAGGATTCACTTCCAAGCCCACGATATCATTCGATATAACGATAAATCACTCTGGGAGACTCGGAATCGCGATATTTACCTTTTCCACACGATTTGTACCAATAGAAGCTAAGGATTCAGTTCCTAGCCCTCGATGTCGTTCGATATAACGATAAATCACTCTGGGAGACTCGGAATCGCGATATTTAAAATTTCCACCCGATATGTACCGAAAGAAACTAAGGATTCACTTCCTAGCCCACGATATCGTGCCATACAACGATAAATCAATCAGAGAGACTCGGAATCGCGATATTTACCTTTTCCTCACGATATGTACCGAAAGAAGCTAAGGATTCACTTCCAAGCCCACGATATCGTTCGATATAACGATAAATCAATCTGAGAGACTCGGAATCGCGATATTTACGTTTTCCGCACGCTGTGTATCGAAAGAACGTAAGGATTCACTTCATAGTCCTGGATATCGTTCGATACAACGATAAATTTCACTGGGAGACTCGGAATCGCGTAATTTACCATTTCCACCCGATATGTACCGAAAGAAACTAAGGATTCACTTCCTAGCCCACGATATCGTTCCATACAACGATAAATCACTCAGAGAGACTCGGAATCGCGATATTTACCTTTTCCACACGATATGTACCGAAAGAAGCTAAGGATTCACTTCCAAGCCCACGATATCGTTCGATATAACGATAAATCAATCTGAGAGACTCGGAATCGCGATATTTACGTTTTCCGCACGTTGTGTATCGGAAGAACCTAAGGATTCACTTCATAGCCCTGGATATCGTTCGATACAACGATAAATTTCACTGGGAGACTCGGAATCGCGTAATTTACCATTTCCACCCGATATGTACCGAAAGAAACTAAGGATTCACTTGCTAGCCCACGATAACGTTCGATACAACGATAAATCACTCTGGGAGACTCGGAATCGCTATATTTACCTTTTCCACACGCTGCGTATGGGAAGAAGCTACGGATTCACTTCCTAGCCCTGGATATCGTTCGATACAACGATAAATTACACTGGGAGACTCGGAATCGGGTAATTTACCATTTCCACCCGATATGTACCGAAAGAAACTAAGGATTCACTTCCTAGCCCACGATATCGTTCCATACAACGATAAATCACTCAGAGAGACTCGGAATCGCGATATTTACCTTTTCCACACGATATGTACCGAAAGAAGCTAAGGATTCACTTCCTAGCACACGATATCGTTCGATATAACGATAAATCAATCTGAGAGACTCGGAATCGCGATATTTACGTTTTCCGCACGTTGTGTATCGGAAGAACCTAAGGATTCACTTCATAGCCCTGGATATCGTTCGATACAACGATAAATTTCACTGGGAGACTCGGAATCGCGTAATTTACCATTTAGACCCGATATGTACCGAAAGAAGCTAAGGATTCACTTGCTAGCCCACGATAACGTTCGATACAACGATAAATCACTCTGGGAGACTCGGAATCGCTATATTTACCTTTTCCACACGCTGCGTATGGGAAGAAGCTACGGATTCACTTCCTAGCCCTGGATATCGTTCGATACAACGATAAATTACTCTGGGAGTCTCGGAATCGCGTAATTTACCATTTCCACCCGATATGTACCGAAAGAAGCTGAGGATTCACTTCCTAGCCCACGATATCGTTCGATATAACGATAAATCACTCTGAGAGACTCGGAATCGCGATATTTACCAATTCCACACGCTGTGTATCGAAAGAAGCTAAGGATTCACTTCCTAGCACACGATATCGTTCGATATAACGATAAATTACTCTGGGAGACTCCTAATCGCGTAATTTACCATTTCCACCCGATATGTACCGAAAGAAGCTGAGGATTCACTTCCTAGCCCACGATATCGTTCGATATAACGATAAATCACTCTGAGAGACTCGGAATCGCGATATTTACCTTTTCCACACGATTTGTACCAATAGAAGCTAAGGATTCAGTTCCTAGCACACGATATCGTTCGATATAACGATAAATTACTCTGGGAGACTCCTAATCGCGTAATTTACCATTTCCACCCGATATGTACCGAAAGAAGCTAAGGATTCACTTCCTAGTACACGATATCGATCGATAAAACGATAAATCACTCTGGGAGACTCGGAATCGCGATATTTACCTTTTCCACACGCTGCGTATGGGAAGAAGCTACGGATTCACTTCCTAGCCCTGGATATCGTTCGATACAACGATAAATTACACTGGGAGTCTCGGAATCGCGTAATTTACCATTTCCACCCGATATGTACCGAAAGAAGCTAAGGATTCACTTCCAAGCCCACGATATCGTTCGATATAACGATAAATCAATCTGAGAGACTCGGAATCGCGATATTTACGTTTTCCGCACGTTGTGTATCGAAAGAACCTAAGGATTCACTTCATAGCCCTGGATATCGTTCGATACAACGATAAATTTCACTGGGAGTCTCGGAATCGCGTAATTTACCATTTCCACCCGATATGTACCGAAAGAAGCTAAGGATTCACTTCCAAGCCCACGATATCGTTCGATATAACGATAAATCAATCTGAGAGACTCGGAATCGCGATATTTACGTTTTCCGCACGTTGTGTATCGAAAGAACCTAAGGATTCACTTCATAGCCCTGGATATCGTTCGATACAACGATAAATTTCACTGGGAGACTCGGAATCGCGTAATTTACCATTTCCACCCGATATGTACCGAAAGAAACTAAGGATTCACTTCCTAGCCCACGATATCGTTCCATACAACGATAAATCACTCAGAGAGACTCGGAATCGCGATATTTACCTTTTCCACACGATATGTACCGAAAGAAGCTAAGGATTCACTTCCAAGCCCACGATATCGTTCGATATAACGATAAATCAATCTGAGAGACTCGGAATCGCGATATTTACGTTTTCCGCACGTTGTGTATCGGAAGAACCTAAGGATTCACTTCATAGCCCTGGATATCGTTCGATACAACGATAAATTTCACTGGGAGACTCGGAATCGCGTAATTTACCATTTAGACCCGATATGTACCGAAAGAAGCTAAGGATTCACTTGCTAGCCCACGATAACGTTCGATACAACGATAAATCACTCTGGGAGACTCGGAATCGCTATATTTACCTTTTCCACACGCTGCGTATGGGAAGAAGCTACGGATTCACTTCCTAGCCGTGGATATCGTTCGATACAACGATAAATTACACTGGGAGTCTCGGAATCGCGTAATTTACCATTTCCACCCGATATGTACCGACAGAAGCTGAGGATTCACTTCCTAGCCCACGATATCGTTCGATATAACGATAAATCACTCTGAGAGACTCGGAATCGCGATATTTACCCTTTCCACACGCTGTGTATCGAAAGAAGCTAAGGATTCACTTCCTAGCACACGATATCGTTCGATATAACGATAAATTACTCTGGGAGACTCCTAATCGCGTAATTTACCATTTCCACCCGATATGTACCGAAAGAAGCTAAGGATTCACTTCCTAGCCCACGATATCGTTCGATATAACGATAAATCACTCTGAGAGACTCGGAAACGCGATATTTACCTTTTCCACACGATTTGTACCAATAGAAGCTAAGGATTCAGTTCCTAGCCCTCGATGTCGTTCGATATAACGATAAATCACTCTGAGAGACTCGGAATCGCGATATTTACCTTTTCCACACGCTGTGTATCGAAAGAAGCTAAGGATTCACTTCCTAGCCCACGATATCGTTCCATACAACGATAAATCACTCTGGGAGACTCGGAATCGCGATATTTACCTTTTCCACACGCTGCGTATGGGAAGAAGCTACGGATTCACTTCCTAGCCCTGGATATCGTTCGATACAACGATAAATTACACTGGAAGACTCGGAATCGCGTAATTTACCATTTCCACCCGATATGTACCGAAAGAAACTAAGGATTCACTTCCTAGCCCACGATATCGTTCCATACAACGATAAATCACTCAGAGAGACTCGGAATCGCGATATTTACCTTTTCCACACGATATGTACCGAAAGAAGCTAAGGATTCACTTCCAAGCCCACGATATCGTTCGATATAACGATAAATCAATCTGAGAGACTCGGAATCGCGATATTTACCTTTTCCACACGCTGCGTATGGGAAGAAGCTACGGATTCACTTCCTAGCCCTGGATATCGTTCGATACAACGATAAATTACACTGGGAGTCTCGGAATCGCGTAATTTACCATTTCCACCCGATATGTACCGAAAGAAGCTAAGGATTCACTTCCAAGCCCACGATATCGTTCGATATAACGATAAATCAATCTGAGAGACTCGGAATCGCGATATTTACGTTTTCCACACGCTGTGTATCGAAAGAACCTAAGGATTCACTTCATAGACCTGGATATCGTTCGATACAACGATAAATTTCACTGGGAGACTCGGAATCGCGTAATTTACCATTTCCACCCGATATGTACCGAAAGAAACTAAGGATTCACTTCCTAGCCCACGATATCGTTCCATACAACGATAAATCACTCAGGGAGACTCGGAATCGCGATATTTACCTTTTCCACACGATATGTACCGAAAGAAGCTAAGGATTCACTTCCAAGCCCACGATATAGTTCGATATAACGATAAATCAATCTGAGAGACTCGGAATCGCGATATTTACGTTTTCCGCACGCTGTGTATCGAAAGAACCTAAGGATTCACTTCATAGCCCTGGATATCGTTCGATACAACGATAAATCACTCTGAGAGACTCGGAATCGCGATATTTACCTTTTCCACACGCTGTGTATCGAAAGAAGCTAAGGATTCACTTCCTAGCCCACGATATCGTTCCATACAACGATAAATCACTCAGGGAGACTCGGAATCGCGATATTTACCTTTTCCACTCGATATGTACCGAAAGAAGCTAAGGATTCACTTCCTAGCCCACGATATCGTTCGATATAACGATAAATCACTCTGGGCAACTCGGAATCGCGATATTCACCTTTTCCACACGCTGCGTATGGGAAGATTCTACGGATTCACTTCCCAGCCCTGGATATCGTTCGATACAACGATAAATTACACTGGGAGTCTCGGAATCGCGTAATTTACCATTTCCACCCGATATGTACCGAAAGAAGCTGAGGATTCACTTCCTAGCCCACGATATCGTTCGATATAACGATAAATCACTCTGAGAGACTCGGAATCGCGTAATTTACCATTTCCACCCGATATGTACCGAAAGAAGCTAAGGATTCACTTCCTAGCCCACGATATCGTTCGATATAACGATAAATCACTCTGAGAGACTCGGAATCGCGATATTTACCTTTTCCACACGCTGTGTATCGTAAGAAGCTAAGGATTCACTTCCTAGCACACGATATCGTTCGATATAACGATAAATTACTCTGGGAGACTCCTAATCGCGTAATTTACCATTTCCACGCGATATGTACCGAAAGAAGCTGAGGATTCACTTCCTAGCCCACGATATCGTTCGATATAACGATAAATCACTCTGGGAGACTCGGAATCGCGATATTTACCTTTTCCACCCGATATGTACCGAAAGAAGCTAAGGATTCACTTGCTAGCCCACGATAACGTTCGATACAACGATAAATCACTCTGGGAGACTCGGAATCGCGATATTTACCTTTTCCACACGCTGCGTATGGGAAGAAGCTGCGGATTCACTTCCCAGCCCTGGATATCGTTCGATACAACGATAAATTACACTGGGAGTCTCGGAATCGCGTAATTTACCATTTCCACCCGATATGTACCGAAAGAAGCTAAGGATTCACTTCCTAGCCCACGATATCGTTCGATATAACGATAAATCACTCTGAGAGACTCGGAATCGCGATATTTACCTTTTCCACACGCTGTGTATCGAAAGAAGCTAAGGATTCACTTCCTAGCACACGATATCGTTCGATATAACGATAAATTACTCTGGGAGACTCCTAATCGCGTAATTTACCATTTCCACACGATATGTACCGAAAGAAGCTAAGGATTCACTTCCTAGTACACGATATCGATCGATAAAACGATAAATCACTCTGGGAGACTCGGAATCGCGATATTTACCTTTTCCACACGCTGCGTATGGGAAGAAGCTACGGATTCACTTCCTAGCCCTGGATATCGTTCGATACAACGATAAATTACACTGGAACACTCGGAATCGGGTAATTTACCATTTCCACCCGATATGTACCGAAAGAAACTAAGGATTCACTTCCTAGCCCACGATATCGTTCCATACAACGATAAATCACTCAGAGAGACTCGGAATCGCGATATTTACCTTTTCCACACGATATGTACCGAAAGAAGCTAAGGATTCACTTCCAAGCCCACGATATCGATCGATAAAACGATAAATCACTCTGGGAGACTCGGAATCGCGATATTTACGTTTTCCGCACGTTGTGTATCGGAAGAACCTAAGGATTCACTTCATAGCCCTGGATATCGTTCGATACAACGATAAATTTCACTGGGAGACTCGGAATCGCGTAATTTACCATTTAGACCCGATATGTACCGAAAGAAGCTAAGGATTCACTTGCTATCCCACGATAACGTTCGATACAACGATAAATCACTCTGGGAGACTCGGAATCGCTATATTTACCTTTTCCACACGCTGCGTATGGGAAGAAGCTACGGATTCACTTCCTAGCCCTGGATATCGTTCGATACAACGATAAATTACACTGGGAGTCTCGGAATCGCGTAATTTACCATTTCCACCCGATATGTACCGAAAGAAGCTAAGGATTCACTTCCTAGCCCACGATATCGTTCCATACAACGATAAATCACTCTGGGAGACTCGGAATCGCGATATTTACCTTTTCCACACGCTGCGTATGGGAAGAAGCTACGGATTCACTTCCTAGCCCTGGATATCGTTCGATACAACGATAAATTACACTGGAAGACTCGGAATCGCGTAATTTACCATTTCCACCCGATATGTACCGAAAGAAACTAAGCATTCACTTCCTAGCCCACGATATCGTTCCATACAACGATAAATCACTCAGAGAGACTCGGAATCGCGATATTTACCTTTTCCACACGATATGTACCGAAAGAAGCTAAGGATTCACTTCCAAGCCCACGATATCGTTCGATATAACGATAAATCAATCTGAGAGACTCGGAATCGCGATATTTACCTTTTCCACACGCTGCGTATGGGAAGAAGCTACGGATTCACTTCCTAGCCCTGGATATCGTTCGATACAACGATAAATTACACTGGGAGTCTCGGAATCGCGTAATTTACCATTTCCACCCGATATGTACCGAAAGAAGCTAAGGATTCACTTCCAAGCCCACGATATCGTTCGATATAACGATAAATCAATCTGAGAGACTCGGAATCGCGTTATTTAACTTTTCCACAAGCTGTGTATCGAAGGCAGCTAAGGATTCACTTCCTAGCCCTCGATATCGTTCGATATAACGATAAATCACTCTGGGCGACTCGGAATCGCGTTATTTACCTTTTCCACACGCTGTGTATCGAAGGAAGATAAGGATTCACTTCCTAGCCCTCGATATCGTTCTATATAACTATAAATCACTCTGGGCGACTCGGAATCGCGTTATTTACCTTTTCCACACGCTGTGTATCGAAGGAAGCTAAGGATTCACTTCGTAGCCCTCGATATCGTTCGATATAACGATAAATCACTCTGGGCGACGCGGAATCGCGATATTCACCTTTTCCACACGCTGTGTATCGAAGGAAGCTAAGGATTCACTTCCTAGCCCGCGATATCGTTCGATATAACGATAAATCACTCTGGGCGACTCGGAATCGCGTTATTTAACTTTTCCACACGCTGTGTATCGAAGGCAGCTAAGTATTCACTGCCTAGCCCTCGATGTAATTCGATATAACGATAAATCACTCTGGGCGATTCGGAATCGCGTTATTTATCTTTTCCACACGCTGTGTATCGAAGGCAGCTTAGGATTCACTTCCTAGCCCTCGATATCGTTCGATATAACGATAAATCACTCTGGCGAATCGGAATCGCGTTATTTACTTTTTCCAAACGCTGTGTATCGAAGGCAGCTAAGGATTCACTTCCTAGCCTTCGATATCATTCGATATAACGATAAATCACTTTGGGCGACTCGGAATCGCGATATTTACCTTTTCCACACGCTGTGTATCGAAGGCAGCTAAGTATTCACTGCCTAGCCCTCGATGTAATTCGATATAACGATAAATCACTCTGGGCGATTCGGAATCGCGATATTTACCTTTTCCACACGCTGTGTGTCGAAGGCAGCTAAGGATTCACTTCCTAGCCCTCGATATCGTTCGTTATAACGATAAATCACCCTGGGCGACTCGGAATCGCGTTATTTACCTTTTCCACACGCTGTGTATCGAAGGAAGCTAAGGATTCACTTCCTAGCCCTCGATATCGTTCTATATAACTATAAATCATTCTGGGTGACGCGGAATCGCGATATTCACCTTTTCCACACGCTGTGTATCGAAGGCAACTGAGGATTCACTTCCTAGCCCTCGATATCGTTCGTTATAACGATAAATCACTCTGGGCGACTCGGAATCGCGTTATTTACCTTTTCCACACGCTGTGTATCGAAGGAAGCTAAGGATTCACTTCCTAGCCCTCGATGTAATTCGATATAACGATAAATCACTCTGGGCGATTCGGAATCGCGTTATTTACCTTTTCCACACGCTGTGTATCGAAGGCAGCTTAGGATTCACTTCCTAGCCCTCGATATCCTTCGATATAACGATAAATCACTCTGGGCGACTCGGAATCGCGTTATTTATCTTTTCCACACGCTTTGTGTCGAAGGCAGCTAAGGATTCACTTCCTAGCCCTCGATATCGTTCGATATAACGATAAATCACTCTGGGCAACTCGGAATCGCGATATTCACCTTTTCCACACGCTGTGTATCGATTGAAGCTAAGGATTCACTTCCTAGACCTCGATATCGTTCTATATAACTATAAATCATTCTGGGTGACGCGGAATCGCGATATTCACCTCTTCCACACACTGTGTATCGAAGGAAGCTAAGGATTCACTTCCTAGCCCTCGATATCGTTCGATATAACGATAAATCACTCTGGGCGACTCGGAATCGCGTTAATTATCTTTTCCACACGCTGTGTATCGATAGAAGCTAAGGATTCACTTCCTAGCCCTCAATATAATTCGATATAACGATAAATCACTCTGGGCGACTCGGAATCGCGTTATTTACTTTTTCCACAAGCTGTGTATCGGAGGCAGCTAAGGATTCACTTCCTAGCCTTCGATATCGTTCGATATAACGATAAATCACTCTGGGCGACTCGGAATCGCGTTATTTACCTTTTCCACAAGCTGTGTATCGAAGGCAGCTAAGGATTCACTTCCTAGCCCTCGATATCGTTCGACATAACGATAAATCACTCTGGGCGACTCGGAATCGCGTTATTTACCTTTTCCACAAGCTGTGTATCGAAGGCAGCTAAGGATTCACTTCGTAGCCCTCGATATCGTTCGATATAACGATAAATCACTCTGGGGGACTCGGAATCGCGTTATTTACCTTTTCCACACGCTGTGTATCGAAGGAAGCTAAGGATTCACTTCGTAGCCCTCGATATCGTTCGATATAACGATAAATCACTCTGGGCGACGCGGAATCGCGATATTCACCTTTTCCACACGCTGTGTATCGAAGGAAGCTAAGGATTCACTTCCTAGCCCGCGATATCGTTCGATATAACGATAAATCACTCTGGGCGACTCGGAATCGCGTTATTTACCTTTTCCACACGCTGTGTATCGAAGGCAGCTAAGTATTCACTGCCTAGCCCTCGATGTAATTCGATATAACGCTAAATCACTCTGGGCGATTCGGAATCGCGATATTTACCTTTTCCACACGCTGCGTATGGGAAGAAGCTACGGATTCACTTCCTAGCCCTGGATATCGTTCGATACAACGATAAATTACACTGGGAGTCTCGGAATCGCGTAATTTACCATTTCCACCCGATATGTACCGAAAGAAGCTAAGGATTCACTTCCAAGCCCACGATATCGTTCGATATAACGATAAATCAATCTGAGAGACTCGGAATCGCGTTATTTAACTTTTCCACACGCTGTGTATCGAAGGAAGATAAGGATTCACTTCCTAGCCCTCGATATCGTTCTATATAACGATAAATCAATCTGAGAGACTCGGAATCGCGATATTTACGTTTTCCACACGCTGTGTATCGAAAGAACCTAAGGATTCACTTCATAGACCTGGATATCGTTCGATACAACGATAAATTTCACTGGGAGACTCGGAATCGCGTAATTTACCATTTCCACCCGATATGTACCGAAAGAAACTAAGGATTCACTTCCTAGCCCACGATATCGTTCCATACAACGATAAATCACTCAGGGAGACTCGGAATCGCGATATTTACCTTTTCCACACGATATGTACCGAAAGAAGCTAAGGATTCACTTCCAAGCCCACGATATAGTTCGATATAACGATAAATCAATCTGAGAGACTCGGAATCGCGATATTTACGTTTTCCGCACGCTGTGTATCGAAAGAACCTAAGGATTCACTTCATAGCCCTGGATATCGTTCGATACAACGATAAATTTCACTGGGAGACTCGGAATCGCGTAATTTACCATTTCCAACCGATATGTACCGAAAGAAGCTAAGGATTCACTTGCTAGCCCACGATAACGTTCGATACAACGATAAATCACTCTGGGAGACTCGGAATCGCGATATTTACCTTTTCCACACGCTGCGTATGGGAAGAAGCTACGGATTCACTTCCCAGCCCTGGATATCGTTCGATACAACGATAAATTACACTGGGAGTCTCGGAATCGCGTAATTTACCATTTCCACCCGATATGTACCGAAAGAAGCTGAGAATTCACTTCCTAGCCCACGATATCGTTCGATATAACGATAAATCACTCTGAGAGACTCGGAATCGCGATATTTACCCTTTCCACACGCTGTGTATCGAAAGAAGCTAAGGATTCACTTCCTAGCACACGATATCGTTCGATATAACGTTAAATTACTCTGGGAGACTCCTAATCGCGTAATTTACCATTTCCACCCGATATGTACCGAAAGAAGCTAAGGATTCACTTGCTAGCCCACGATAACGTTCGATACAACGATAAATCACTCTGGGAGACTCGGAATCGCGATATTTACCTTTTCCACACGCTGCGTATGGGAAGAAGCTACGGATTCACTTCCCAGCCCTGGATATCGTTCGATACAACGATAAATTACACTGGGAGTCTCGGAATCGCGTAATTTACCATTTCCACCCGATATGTACCGAAAGAAGCTGAGGATTCACTTCCTAGCCCACGATATCGTTCGATATAACGATAAATCACTCTGAGAGACTCGGAATCGCGATATTTACCCTTTCCACACGCTGTGTATCGAAAGAAGCTAAGGATTCACTTCCTAGCACACGATATCGTTCGATATAACGTTAAATTACTCTGGGAGACTCCTAATCGCGTAATTTACCATTTCCCCCCGATATGTACCGAAAGAAGCTAAGGATTCACATCCTAGCCCACGATATCGATCGATAAAACGATAAATCACTCTCGGAGACTCGGAATCGCGATATTTACCTTATCCACACGCTGCGTATGGGAAGAAGCTACGGATTCACTTCCCAGCCCTGGATATCGTTCGATACAACGATAAATTACACTGGGAGTCTCGGAATAGCGTAATTTACCATTTCCACCCGATATGTACCGAAAGAAGCTGAGGATTCACTTCCTAGCCCACGATATCGTTCGATATAACGATAAATCACTCTGAGAGACTCGGAATCGCGATATTTACCTTTTCCACACGCTGTGTATGGGAAGAAGCTACGGATTCACTTCCCAGCCCTGGATATCGTTCGATACAACGATAAATTACACTGGGAGTCTCGGAATCGCGATATTTACCTTTTCCACCCGATATGTACCGAAAGAAGCTAAGGATTCACTTGCTAGCCCACGATAACGTTCGATACAACGATAAATCACTCTGGGAGACTCGGAATCGCGATATTTACCTTTTCCACACGCTGCGTATGGGAAGAAGCTACGGATTCACTTCCCAGCCCTGGATATCGTTCGATACAACGATAAATTACACTGGGAGTCTCGGAATCGCGTAATTTACCATTTCCACCCGATATGTACCGAAAGAAGCTAAGGATTCACTTCCTAGCCCACGATATCGTTCCATACAACGATAAATCACTCAGAGAGACTCGGAATCGCGATATTTACCTTTTCCACACGATATGTACCGAAAGAAGCTAAGGATTCACTTCCAAGCCCACGATATCGTTCGATATAACGTTAAATTACTCTGGGAGACTCCTAATCGCGTAATTTACCATTTCCCCCCGATATGTACCGAAAGAAGCTAAGGATTCACTTCCTAGCCCTCGATGTAATTCGATATAACGATAAATCACTCTGGGCGATTCGGAATCGCGTTATTTACCTTTTCCACACGCTGTGTATCGAAGGCAGCTTAGGATTCACTTCCTAGCCCTCGATATCCTTCGATATAACGATAAATCACTCTGGGCGACTCGGAATCGCGTTATTTATCTTTTCCACACGCTTTGTATCGAAGGCAGCTAAGGATTCACTTCCTAGCCCTCGATATCGTTCGATATAACGATAAATCACTCTGGGCAACTCGGAATCGCGATATTCACCTTTTCCACACGCTGCGTATGGGAAGATTCTACGGATTCACTTCCCAGCCCTGGATATCGTTCGATACAACGATAAATTACACTGGGAGTCTCGGAATCGCGTAATTTACCCTTTCCACACGCTGTGTATCGAAGGCAGCTTAGGATTCACTTCCTAGCCCTCGATATCCTTCGATATAACGATAAATCACTCTGGGCGACTCGGAATCGCGTTATTTATCTTTTCCACCCGATATGTACCGAAAGAAGCTGAGGATTCACTTCCTAGCCCACGATATCGTTCGATATAACGATAAATCACTCTGAGAGACTCGGAATCGCGATATTTACCCTTTCCACACGCTGTGTATCGAAAGAAGCTAAGGATTCACTTCCTAGCACACGATATCGTTCGATATAACGTTAAATTACTCTGGGAGACTCCTAATCGCGTAATTTACCATTTCCACCCGATATGTACCGAAAGAAGCTAAGGATTCACTTCCTAGCCCACGATATCGTTCGATATAACGATAAATCACTCTGAGAGACTCGGAATCGCGATATTTACCTTTTCCACACGCTGTGTATCGAAAGAAGCTAAGGATTCACTTCCTAGCACACGATATCGTTCGATATAACGATAAATTACTCTGGGAGACTCCTAATCGCGTAATTTACCATTTCCACGCGATATGTACCGAAAGAAGCTGAGGATTCACTTCCTAGCCCACGATATCGTTCGATATAACGATAAATCACTCTGGGAGACTCGGAATCGCGATATTTACCTTTTCCACCCGATATGTACCGAAAGAAGCTAAGGATTCACTTGCTAGCCCACGATAACGTTCGATACAACGATAAATCACTCTGGGAGACTCGGAATCGCGATATTTACCTTTTCCACACGCTGCGTATGGGAAGAAGCTGCGGATTCACTTCCCAGCCCTGGATATCGTTCGATACAACGATAAATTACACTGGGAGTCTCGGAATCGCGTAATTTACCATTTCCACCCGATATGTACCGAAAGAAGCTAAGGATTCACTTCCTAGCCCACGATATCGTTCGATATAACGATAAATCACTCTGAGAGACTCGGAATCGCGATATTTACCTTTTCCACACGCTGTGTATCGAAAGAAGCTAAGGATTCACTTCCTAGCACACGATATCGTTCGATATAACGATAAATTACTCTGGGAGACTCCTAATCGCGTAATTTACCATTTCCACACGATATGTACCGAAAGAAGCTAAGGATTCACTTCCTAGTACACGATATCGATCGATAAAACGATAAATCACTCTGGGAGACTCGGAATCGCGATATTTACCTTTTCCACACGCTGCGTATGGGAAGAAGCTACGGATTCACTTCCTAGCCCTGGATATCGTTCGATACAACGATAAATTACACTGGAACACTCGGAATCGGGTAATTTACCATTTCCACCCGATATGTACCGAAAGAAACTAAGGATTCACTTCCTAGCCCACGATATCGTTCCATACAATGATAAATCACTCAGAGAGACTCGGAATCGCGATATTTACCTTTTCCACACGATATGTACCGAAAGAAGCTAAGGATTCACTTCCAAGCCCACGATATCGATCGATAAAACGATAAATCACTCTGGGAGACTCGGAATCGCGATATTTACGTTTTCCGCACGTTGTGTATCGGAAGAACCTAAGGATTCACTTCATAGCCCTGGATATCGTTCGATACAACGATAAATTTCACTGGGAGACTCGGAATCGCGTAATTTACCATTTAGACCCGATATGTACCGAAAGAAGCTAAGGATTCACTTGCTATCCCACGATAACGTTCGATACAACGATAAATCACTCTGGGAGACTCGGAATCGCTATATTTACCTTTTCCACACGCTGCGTATGGGAAGAAGCTACGGATTCACTTCCTAGCCCTGGATATCGTTCGATACAACGATAAATTACACTGGGAGTCTCGGAATCGCGTAATTTACCATTTCCACCCGATATGTACCGAAAGAAGCTAAGGATTCACTTCCTAGCCCACGATATCGTTCCATACAACGATAAATCACTCTGGGAGACTCGGAATCGCGATATTTACCTTTTCCACACGCTGCGTATGGGAAGAAGCTACGGATTCACTTCCTAGCCCTGGATATCGTTCGATACAACGATAAATTACACTGGAAGACTCGGAATCGCGTAATTTACCATTTCCACCCGATATGTACCGAAAGAAACTAAGCATTCACTTCCTAGCCCACGATATCGTTCCATACAACGATAAATCACTCAGAGAGACTCGGAATCGCGATATTTACCTTTTCCACACGATATGTACCGAAAGAAGCTAAGGATTCACTTCCAAGCCCACGATATCGTTCGATATAACGATAAATCAATCTGAGAGACTCGGAATCGCGATATTTACCTTTTCCACACGCTGCGTATGGGAAGAAGCTACGGATTCACTTCCTAGCCCTGGATATCGTTCGATACAACGATAAATTACACTGGGAGTCTCGGAATCGCGTAATTTACCATTTCCACCCGATATGTACCGAAAGAAGCTAAGGATTCACTTCCAAGCCCACGATATCGTTCGATATAACGATAAATCAATCTGAGAGACTCGGAATCGCGTTATTTAACTTTTCCACAAGCTGTGTATCGAAGGCAGCTAAGGATTCACTTCCTAGCCCTCGATATCGTTCGATATAACGATAAATCACTCTGGGCGACTCGGAATCGCGTTATTTACCTTTTCCACACGCTGTGTATCGAAGGAAGATAAGGATTCACTTCCTAGCCCTCGATATCGTTCTATATAACTATAAATCACTCTGGGCGACTCGGAATCGCGTTATTTACCTTTTCCACACGCTGTGTATCGAAGGAAGCTAAGGATTCACTTCGTAGCCCTCGATATCGTTCGATATAACGATAAATCACTCTGGGCGACGCGGAATCGCGATATTCACCTTTTCCACACGCTGTGTATCGAAGGAAGCTAAGGATTCACTTCCTAGCCCGCGATATCGTTCGATATAACGATAAATCACTCTGGGCGACTCGGAATCGCGTTATTTAACTTTTCCACACGCTGTGTATCGAAGGCAGCTAAGTATTCACTGCCTAGCCCTCGATGTAATTCGATATAACGATAAATCACTCTGGGCGATTCGGAATCGCGTTATTTATCTTTTCCACACGCTGTGTATCGAAGGCAGCTTAGGATTCACTTCCTAGCCCTCGATATCGTTCGATATAACGATAAATCACTCTGGCGAATCGGAATCGCGTTATTTACTTTTTCCAAACGCTGTGTATCGAAGGCAGCTAAGGATTCACTTCCTAGCCTTCGATATCATTCGATATAACGATAAATCACTTTGGGCGACTCGGAATCGCGATATTTACCTTTTCCACACGCTGTGTATCGAAGGCAGCTAAGTATTCACTGCCTAGCCCTCGATGTAATTCGATATAACGATAAATCACTCTGGGCGATTCGGAATCGCGATATTTACCTTTTCCACACGCTGTGTGTCGAAGGCAGCTAAGGATTCACTTCCTAGCCCTCGATATCGTTCGATATAACGATAAATCACTCTGGCGAATCGGAATCGCGTTATTTACTTTTTCCAAACGCTGTGTATCGAAGGCAGCTAAGGATTCACTTCCTAGCAAGCGATATCGTTCGATATAACGATAAATCACTCTGGGCAACTCGGAATCGCGATATTCACCTTTTCCACACGCTGTGTATCGATTGAAGCTAAGGATTCACTTCCTAGACCTCGATATCGTTCTATATAACTATAAATCATTCTGGGTGACGCGGAATCGCGATATTCACCTTTTCCACACGCTGTGTATCGAAGGCAACTGAGGATTCACTTCCTAGCCCTCGATATCGTTCGTTATAACGATAAATCACTCTGGGCGACTCGGAATCGCGTTATTTACCTTTTCCACACGCTGTGTATCGAAGGAAGCTAAGGATTCACTTCCTAGCCCTCGATGTAATTCGATATAACGATAAATCACTCTGGGCGATTCGGAATCGCGTTATTTACCTTTTCCACACGCTGTGTATCGAAGGCAGCTTAGGATTCACTTCCTAGCCCTCGATATCCTTCGATATAACGATAAATCACTCTGGGCGACTCGGAATCGCGTTATTTATCTTTTCCACACGCTTTGTGTCGAAGGCAGCTAAGGATTCACTTCCTAGCCCTCGATATCGTTCGATATAACGATAAATCACTCTGGGCAACTCGGAATCGCGATATTCACCTTTTCCACACGCTGTGTATCGATTGAAGCTAAGGATTCACTTCCTAGACCTCGATATCGTTCTATATAACTATAAATCATTCTGGGTGACGCGGAATCGCGATATTCACCTCTTCCACACACTGTGTATCGAAGGAAGCTAAGGATTCACTTCCTAGCCCTCGATATCGTTCGATATAACGATAAATCACTCTGGGCGACTCGGAATCGCGTTAATTATCTTTTCCACACGCTGTGTATCGATAGAAGCTAAGGATTCACTTCCTAGCCCTCAATATAATTCGATATAACGATAAATCACTCTGGGCGACTCGGAATCGCGTTATTTACTTTTTCCACAAGCTGTGTATCGGAGGCAGCTAAGGATTCACTTCCTAGCCTTCGATATCGTTCGATATAACGATAAATCACTCTGGGCGACTCGGAATCGCGTTATTTACCTTTTCCACAAGCTGTGTATCGAAGGCAGCTAAGGATTCACTTCCTAGCCCTCGATATCGTTCGACATAACGATAAATCACTCTGGGCGACTCGGAATCGCGTTATTTACCTTTTCCACAAGCTGTGTATCGAAGGCAGCTAAGGATTCACTTCGTAGCCCTCGATATCGTTCGATATAACGATAAATCACTCTGGGGGACTCGGAATCGCGTTATTTACCTTTTCCACACGCTGTGTATCGAAGGAAGCTAAGGATTCACTTCGTAGCCCTCGATATCGTTCGATATAACGATAAATCACTCTGGGCGACGCGGAATCGCGATATTCACCTTTTCCACACGCTGTGTATCGAAGGAAGCTAAGGATTCACTTCCTAGCCCGCGATATCGTTCGATATAACGATAAATCACTCTGGGCGACTCGGAATCGCGTTATTTACCTTTTCCACACGCTGTGTATCGAAGGCAGCTAAGTATTCACTGCCTAGCCCTCGATGTAATTCGATATAACGCTAAATCACTCTGGGCGATTCGGAATCGCGATATTTACCTTTTCCACACGCTGCGTATGGGAAGAAGCTACGGATTCACTTCCTAGCCCTGGATATCGTTCGATACAACGATAAATTACACTGGGAGTCTCGGAATCGCGTAATTTACCATTTCCACCCGATATGTACCGAAAGAAGCTAAGGATTCACTTCCAAGCCCACGATATCGTTCGATATAACGATAAATCAATCTGAGAGACTCGGAATCGCGTTATTTAACTTTTCCACAAGCTGTGTATCGAAGGCAGCTAAGGATTCACTTCCTAGCCCTCGATATCGTTCGATATAACGATAAATCACTCTGGGCGACTCGGAATCGCGTTATTTACCTTTTCCACACGCTGTGTATCGAAGGAAGATAAGGATTCACTTCCTAGCCCTCGATATCGTTCTATATAACTATAAATCACTCTGGGCGACTCGGAATCGCGTTATTTACCTTTTCCACACGCTGTGTATCGAAGGAAGCTAAGGATTCACTTCGTAGCCCTCGATATCGTTCGATATAACGATAAATCACTCTGGGCGACGCGGAATCGCGATATTCACCTTTTCCACACGCTGTGTATCGAAGGAAGCTAAGGATTCACTTCCTAGCCCGCGATATCGTTCGATATAACGATAAATCACTCTGGGCGACTCGGAATCGCGTTATTTAACTTTTCCACACGCTGTGTATCGAAGGCAGCTAAGTATTCACTGCCTAGCCCTCGATGTAATTCGATATAACGATAAATCACTCTGGGCGATTCGGAATCGCGTTATTTATCTTTTCCACACGCTGTGTATCGAAGGCAGCTTAGGATTCACTTCCTAGCCCTCGATATCGTTCGATATAACGATAAATCACTCTGGCGAATCGGAATCGCGTTATTTACTTTTTCCAAACGCTGTGTATCGAAGGCAGCTAAGGATTCACTTCCTAGCCTTCGATATCATTCGATATAACGATAAATCACTTTGGGCGACTCGGAATCGCGATATTTACCTTTTCCACACGCTGTGTATCGAAGGCAGCTAAGTATTCACTGCCTAGCCCTCGATGTAATTCGATATAACGATAAATCACTCTGGGCGATTCGGAATCGCGATATTTACCTTTTCCACACGCTGTGTGTCGAAGGCAGCTAAGGATTCACTTCCTAGCCCTCGATATCGTTCGATATAACGATAAATCACTCTGGCGAATCGGAATCGCGTTATTTACTTTTTCCAAACGCTGTGTATCGAAGGCAGCTAAGGATTCACTTCCTAGCAAGCGATATCGTTCGATATAACGATAAATCACTCTGGGCAACTCGGAATCGCGATATTCACCTTTTCCACACGCTGTGTATCGATTGAAGCTAAGGATTCACTTCCTAGACCTCGATATCGTTCTATATAACTATAAATCATTCTGGGTGACGCGGAATCGCGATATTCACCTTTTCCACACGCTGTGTATCGAAGGCAACTGAGGATTCACTTCCTAGCCCTCGATATCGTTCGTTATAACGATAAATCACTCTGGGCGACTCGGAATCGCGTTATTTACCTTTTCCACACGCTGTGTATCGAAGGAAGCTAAGGATTCACTTCCTAGCCCTCGATGTAATTCGATATAACGATAAATCACTCTGGGCGATTCGGAATCGCGTTATTTACCTTTTCCACACGCTGTGTATCGAAGGCAGCTTAGGATTCACTTCCTAGCCCTCGATATCCTTCGATATAACGATAAATCACTCTGGGCGACTCGGAATCGCGTTATTTATCTTTTCCACACGCTTTGTGTCGAAGGCAGCTAAGGATTCACTTCCTAGCCCTCGATATCGTTCGATATAACGATAAATCACTCTGGGCAACTCGGAATCGCGATATTCACCTTTTCCACACGCTGTGTATCGATTGAAGCTAAGGATTCACTTCCTAGACCTCGATATCGTTCTATATAACTATAAATCATTCTGGGTGACGCGGAATCGCGATATTCACCTCTTCCACACACTGTGTATCGAAGGAAGCTAAGGATTCACTTCCTAGCCCTCGATATCGTTCGATATAACGATAAATCACTCTGGGCGACTCGGAATCGCGTTAATTATCTTTTCCACACGCTGTGTATCGATAGAAGCTAAGGATTCACTTCCTAGCCCTCAATATAATTCGATATAACGATAAATCACTCTGGGCGACTCGGAATCGCGTTATTTACTTTTTCCACAAGCTGTGTATCGGAGGCAGCTAAGGATTCACTTCCTAGCCTTCGATATCGTTCGATATAACGATAAATCACTCTGGGCGACTCGGAATCGCGTTATTTACCTTTTCCACAAGCTGTGTATCGAAGGCAGCTAAGGATTCACTTCCTAGCCCTCGATATCGTTCGACATAACGATAAATCACTCTGGGCGACTCGGAATCGCGTTATTTACCTTTTCCACAAGCTGTGTATCGAAGGCAGCTAAGGATTCACTTCCTAGCCCTCGATATCGTTCGATATAACGATAAATCACTC
Source organism: Nomada fucata (assembly GCA_948146005.1). NCBI lineage: Eukaryota > Metazoa > Arthropoda > Insecta > Hymenoptera > Apidae > Nomada > Nomada fucata. The sequence continues at coordinate 16,548,501 of OX411282.1, read as the reverse complement.
TGGGCGACTCGGAATCGCGTTATTTACCTTTCCACACGCTGTGTATCGAAGGAAGCTAAGGTTTCACTTCCTAGCCCTCGATATCGTTCTATATAACTATAAATCACTCTGGGCGACTCGGAATCGCGTTATTTAACTTTTCCACACGCTGTGTATCGAAGGCAGCTAAGGATTCACTTCCTAGCCCTCGAAATCGTTCGATATAACGATAAATCACTCTGGGGGACTCGGAATCGCGTTATTTACCTTTTCCACACGCTGTGTATCGAAGGCAGCTAAGTATTCACTGCCTAGCCCTCGATGTAATTCGATATAACGCTAAATCACTCTGGGCGATTCGGAATCGCGTTATTTACCTTTTCCACACGCTGTGTATCGAATGCAGCTTAGGATTCACTTCCTAGCCCTCGATATCCTTCGATATAACGATAAATCACTCTGGGCGACTCGGAATCGCGTTATTTATCTTTTCCACACGCTGTGTATCGAAGGCAGCTTAGGATTCACTTCCTAGCCCTCGATATCGTTCGATATAACGATAAATCACTCTGGCGAATCGGAATCGCGTTATTTTCCTTTTCCACACGCTGTGTATCGAAGGCAACTGAGGATTCACTTCCTAGCCCTCGATATCGTTCGTTATAACGATAAATCACTCTGGGCGACTCGGAATCGCGTTATTTACCTTTTCCACGCGCTGTGTATCGAAGGAAGCTAAGGATTCACTTCCTAGCCCTCGATGTAATTCGATATAACGATAAATCACTCTGGGTGACGCGGAATCGCGATATTCACCTCTTCCACACGCTGTGTATCGAAGGAAGCTAAGGATTCACTTCCTAGCCCTCGATATCGTTCGATATAACGATAAATCACTCTGGGCGACTCGGAATCGCGATATTTACCTTTTCCACACGCTATGTATCGAAGGAAGCTAAGGATTCACTTCCTAGCCCTCGATATAATTCGATATAACTATAAATCACTCTGGGTGACGCGGAATCGCGATATTCACCTTTTCCATACGCTGTGTATCGAAGGAAGATAAGGATTCACTTCCTAGCCCTCGATATCGTTCGATATAACGATAAATCACTTTGGGCGACTCGGAATCGCGTTAATTATCTTTTCCACACGCTGTGTATCGATAGAAGCTAAGGATTCACTTCCTAGCCCTCAATATAATTCGATATAACGATAAATCACTCTGGGCGACTCGGAATCGCGTTATTTACCTTTTCCACACACCTGTGTATCAAAGGCAGCTAAGGATTCATCTCCTAGCGCACGATATCGTTCGATATAACGATAAATCACTCTGGGTGACTCGGAATCGCGGTATTTACCTTTTCCACACGCTGTGTATCGAAGGCAGCTAAGGATTCACTTCCTAGCCCTCGATATCCTTAGATATAACGATAAATCACTCTGGGCGACTCGGAATCGCGATATTCACCTGTTCCACACGCTGCGTATCGAAGGAAGCTAAGGATTCACTTACTAGCCCTCGATATCGTTCGATATAACGATAAATCACTCTGGGCGACTCGGAATCGCGTTATTTACCTTTTCCACACGCTGTGTATCGAAGGCCGCTAAGGATTCACTTCCTAGCCCTCGATATCGTTCGACATAACGATAAATCACTCTGGGCGACTCGGAATCGCGTTATTTACCTTTTCCACAAGCTGTGTATCGAAGGCAGCTAAGGATTCACTTCCTAGCCCTCGATATCGTTCGATATAACGATAAATCACTCTGGGCGACTCGGAATCGCGTTATTTACCTTTCCACACGCTGTGTATCGAAGGAAGCTAAGGATTCACTTCCTAGCCCTCGATATCGTTCTATATAACTATAAATCACTCTGGGCGACTCGGAATCGCGTTATTTAACTTTTCCACACGCTGTGTATCGAAGGCAGCTAAGGATTCACTTCCTAGCCCTCGAAATCGTTCGATATAACGATAAATCACTCTGGGGGACTCGGAATCGCGTTATTTACCTTTTCCACACGCTGTGTATCGAAGGAAGCTAAGGATTCACTTCGTAGCCCTCGATATCGTTCGATATAACGATAAATCACTCTGGGCGACGCGGAATCGCGATATTCACCTTTTCCACACGCTGTGTATCGAAGGAAGCTAAGGATTCACTTCCTAGCCCGCGATATCGTTCGATATAACGATAAATCACTCTGGGCGACTCGGAATCGCGTTATTTATCTTTTCCACACGCTGTGTATCGAAGGCAGCTTAGGATTCACTTCCTAGCCCTCGATATCGTTCGATATAACGATAAATCACTCTGGCGAATCGGAATCGCGTTATTTACTTTTTCCAAACGCTGTGTATCGAAGGCAGCTAAGGATTCACTTCCTAGCCTTCGATATCGTTCTATATAACGATAAATCACTTTGGGCGACTCGGAATCGCGATATTTACCTTTTCCACACGCTGTGTATCGAAGGCAGCTAAGGATTCACTTCCTAGCCCTCGATATCGTTCGATATAACGATAAATCACTCTGGCGAATCGGAATCGCGTTATTTACTTTTTCCAAACGCTGTGTATCGAAGGCAGCTAAGGATTCACTTCCTAACCTTCGATATCGTTCGATATAACGATAAATCACTTTGGGCGACTCGGAATCGCGATATTTACCTTTTCCACAGGCTGTGTATCGAAGGAAGCTAAGGATTCACTTCCTAGCCCTCGATATCGTTCTATATAACTATAAATCACTCTGGGCGACTCGGAATCGCGTTATTTACTTTTTCCACAAGCTGTGTATCGGAGGCAGCTAAGGATTCACTTCCTAGCCTTCGATATCGTTCGATATAACGATAAATCACTCTGGGCGACTCGGAATCGCGTTATTTACCTTTTCCACAAGCTGTGTATCGAAGGCAGCTAAGGATTCACTTCCTAGCCCTCGATATCGTTCGATATAACGATAAATCACTCTGGGCGATTCGGAATCGCGTTATTTACCTTTTCCACACGCTGTGTATCGAAGGCAGCTTAGGATTCACTTCCTAGCCCTCGATATCCTTCGATATAACGATAAATCACTCTGGGCGACTCGGAATCGCGTTATTTATCTTTTCCACACGCTGTGTATCGAAGGCAGCTAAGGATTCACTTCCTAGCCCTCGATATCGTTCGATATATCGATAAATCACTCTGGGCAACTCGGAATCGCGATATTCACCTTTTCCACACGCTGTGTATCGATTGAAGCTAAGGATTCACTTCCTAGCCCTCGATATCCTTCGATATAACGATAAATCACTCTGGGCGACTCGGAATCGCGTTATTTACCTTTTCCACATTCTGTGTATCGAAGGCAGCTAAGGATTCACTTCCTAGCCTTCGATATCGTTCGATATAACGATAAATCACTCTGGGCGACTCGGAATCGCGTTATTTACTTTTTCCACAAGCTGTGTATCGAAGGAAGCTAAGGATTCACTTCCTAGCCCTCGATATCGTTCTATATAACTATAAATCACTCTGGGCGACTCGGAATCGCGTTATTTACTTTTTCCACAAGCTGTGTATCGGAGGCAGCTAAGGATTCACTTCCTAGCCTTCGATATCGTTCGATATAACGATAAATCACTCTGGGCGACTCGGAATCGCGTTATTTACCTTTTCCACAAGCTGTGTATCGAAGGCAGCTAAGGATTCACTTCCTAGCCCTCGATATCGTTCGATATAACGATAAATCACTCTGGGCGATTCGGAATCGCGTTATTTACCTTTTCCACACGCTGTGTATCGAAGGCAGCTTAGGATTCACTCCCTAGCCCTCGATATCCTTCGATATAACGATAAATCACTCTGGGCGACTCGGAATAGCGTTATTTACCTTTTCCACACGCTGTGTATCGAAGGCAGCTAAGTATTCACTGCCTAGCCCTCGATGTAATTCGATATAACGCTAAATCACTCTGGGCGATTCGGAATCGCGTTATTTACCTTTTCCACACGCTGTGTATCGAATGCAGCTTAGGATTCACTTCCTAGCCCTCGATATCCTTCGATATAACGATAAATCACTCTGGGCGACTCTTAATCGCGTTATTTATCTTTTCCACACGCTGTGTATCGAAGGCAGCTTAGGATTCACTTCCTAGCCCTCGATATCGTTCGATATAACGATAAATCACTCTGGCGAATCGGAATCGCGTTATTTACTTTTTCCAAACGCTGTGTATCGAAGGCAGCTAAGGATTCACTTCCTAGCCTTCGATATCGTTCTATATAACGATAAATCACTTTGGGCGACTCGGAATCGCGATATTTACCTTTTCCACACGCTGTATATCGAAGGCAGCTAAGGATTCACTTCCTAGCCCTCGATATCGTTCGATATAACGATAAATCACTCTGGCGAATCGGAATCGCGTTATTTACTTTTTCCAAACGCTGTGTATCGAAGGCAGCTAAGGATTCACTTCCTAACCTTCGATATCGTTCGATATAACGATAAATCACTTTGGGCGACTCGGAATCGCGATATTTACCTTTTCCACAGGCTGTGTATCGAAGGAAGCTAAGGATTCACTTCCTAGCCCTCGATATCGTTCTATATAACTATAAATCACTCTGGGCGACTCGGAATCGCGTTATTTACTTTTTCCACAAGCTGTGTATCGGAGGCAGCTAAGGATTCACTTCCTAGCCTTCGATATCGTTCGATATAACGATAAATCACTCTGGGCGACTCGGAATCGCGTTATTTACCTTTTCCACAAGCTGTGTATCGAAGGCAGCTAAGGATTCACTTCCTAGCCCTCGATATCGTTCGATATAACGATAAATCACTCTGGGCGATTCGGAATCGCGTTATTTACCTTTTCCACACGCTGTGTATCGAAGGCAGCTTAGGATTCACTTCCTAGCCCTCGATATCCTTCGATATAACGATAAATCACTCTGGGCGACTCGGAATCGCGTTATTTATCTTTTCCACACGCTGTGTATCGAAGGCAGCTAAGGATTCACTTCCTAGCCCTCGATATCGTTCGATATATCGATAAATCACTCTGGGCAACTCGGAATCGCGATATTCACCTTTTCCACACGCTGTGTATCGATTGAAGCTAAGGATTCACTTCCTAGCCCTCGATATCCTTCGATATAACGATAAATCACTCTGGGCGACTCGGAATCGCGTTATTTACCTTTTCCACATTCTGTGTATCGAAGGCAGCTAAGGATTCACTTCCTAGCCTTCCATATCGTTCGATATAACGATAAATCACTCTGGGCGACTCGGAATCGCGTTATTTACTTTTTCCACAAGCTGTGTATCGAAGGAAGCTAAGGATTCACTTCCTAGCCCTCGATATCGTTCTATATAACTATAAATCACTCTGGGCGACTCGGAATCGCGTTATTTACTTTTTCCACAAGCTGTGTATCGGAGGCAGCTAAGGATTCACTTCCTAGCCTTCGATATCGTTCGATATAACGATAAATCACTCTGGGCGACTCGGAATCGCGTTATTTACCTTTTCCACAAGCTGTGTATCGAAGGCAGCTAAGGATTCACTTCCTAGCCCTCGATATCGTTCGATATAACGATAAATCACTCTGGGCGATTCGGAATCGCGTTATTTACCTTTTCCACACGCTGTGTATCGAAGGCAGCTTAGGATTCACTCCCTAGCCCTCGATATCCTTCGATATAACGATAAATCACTCTGGGCGACTCGGAATCGCGTTATTTATCTTTTCCACACGCTGTGTATCGAAGGCAGCTAAGGATTCACTTCCTAGCCCTCGATATCGTTCGATATATCGATAAATCACTCTGGGCAACTCGGAATCGCGATATTCACCTTTTCCACACGCTGTGTATCGATTGAAGCTAAGGATTCACTTCCTAGCCCTCGATATCCTTCGATATAACGATAAATCACTCTGGGCGACTCGGAATCGCGTTATTTACCTTTTCCACATTCTGTGTATCGAAGGCAGCTAAGGATTCACTTCCTAGCCTTCGATATCGTTCGATATAACGATAAATCACTCTGGGCGACTCGGAATCGCGTTATTTACTTTTTCCACAAGCTGTGTATCGGAGGCAGCTAAGGATTCACTTCCTAGCCCTCGATATCGTTCGATATAACGATAAATCACTTTGGGCGACTCGGAATCGCGTTATTTACCTTTTCCACACACTGTGTATCGAAGGAAGCTAAGGATTCACTTCGTAGCCCTCGATATCGTTCGATATAACGATAAATCACTCTGGGCGACGCGGAATCGCGATATTCACCTTTTCCACACGCTGTGTATCGAAGGAAGCTAAGGATTCACTTCCTAGCCCGCGATATCGTTCGATATAACGATAAATCACTCTGGGCGACTCGGAATCGCGTTATTTAACTTTTCCACACGCTGTGTATCGAAGGCAGCTAAGTATTCACTGCCTAGCCCTCGATGTAATTCGATATAACGCTAAATCACTCTGGGCGATTCGGAATCGCGTTATTTACCTTTTCCACACGCTGTGTATCGAATGCAGCTTAGGATTCACTTCCTAGCCCTCGATATCCTTCGATATAACGATAAATCACTCTGGGCGACTCGGAATCGCGTTATTTATCTTTTCCACACGCTGTGTATCGAAGGCAGCTAAGGATCACTTCCTAGCCCTCGATATCGTTCGATATATCGATAAATCACTCTGGGCAACTCGGAATCGCGATATTCAACTTTTCCACACGCTGTGTATCGATTGAAGCTAAGGATTCACTTCCTAGACCTCGATATCGTTCTATATAACTATAAATCATTCTGGGTGACGCGGAATCGCGATATTCACCTCTTCCACATGCTGTGTATCGAAGGAAGCTAAGGATTCACTTCCTAGCCCTCGATATCGTTCGATATAACGATAAATCACTCTGGGCGACTCGGAATCGCGATATTTACCTTTTCCACATTCTGTGTATCGAAGGCAGCTAAGGATTCACTTCCTAGCCTTCGATATCGTTCGATATAACGATAAATCACTTTGGGCGACTCGGAATCGCGTTAATTATCTTTTCCACACGCTGTGTATCGATAGAAGCTAAGGATTCACTTCCTAGCCCTCGATATAATTCGATATAACGATAAATCACTCTGGGCGACTCGGAATCGCGTTATTTACCTTTTCCACACGCTGTGTATCGAAGGAAGCTAAGGATTCACTTCCTAGCCCTCGATATCGTTCTATATAACTATAAATCACTCTGGGCGACTCGGAATCGCGTTATTTAACTTTTCCACACGCTGTGTATCGAAGGCAGCTAAGTATTCACTGCCTAGCCCGCGATATCGTTCGATATAACGATAAATCACTCTGGGCGACTCGGAATCGCGTTATTTAACTTTTCCACACGCTGTGTATCGAAGGCAGCTAAGTATTCACTGCCTAGCCCTCGATGTAATTCGATATAACGCTAAATCACTCTGGGCGATTCGGAATCGCGTTATTTACCTTTTCCACACGCTGTGAATCGAATGCAGCTTAGGATTCACTTCCTAGCCCTCGATATCCTTCGATATAACGATAAATCACTCTGGGCGACTCGGAATCGCGTTATTTATCTTTTCCACACGCTGTGTATCGAAGGCAGCTTAGGATTCACTTCCTAGCCCTCGATATCGTTCGATATAACGATAAATCACTCTGGCGACTCGGAATCGCGTTATTTACCTTTTCCACACGCTGTGTATCGAAGGAAGCTAAGGATTCACTTCCTAGCCCTCGATGTAATTCGATATAACGATAAATCACTCTGGGCGATTCGGAATCGCGTTATTTACCTTTCCCACACGCTGTGTATCGAAGGCAGCTTAGGATCCACTTCGTAGCCCTCGATATCGTTCGATATAACGATAAATCACTCTGGACGACTCGGAATCGCGTTATTTACCTTTTCCACACGCTGGGTATCGAAGGAAGCTAAGGATTCACTTCCTAGCCCTCGATATCGTTCGATATAACGATAAATCACTATGGGTGACTCGGAATCGCTTTATTTACCTTTTCCACACGCTGTGTATCGAAGGCAGCTAAGCATTCACTTCCTAGCCCTCGATATCCTTCGATATAACGATAAATCACTCTGGGCGACTCGGAATCGCGTTATTTATCTTTTCCACACGCTGTGTATCGAAGGCAGCTAAGGATTCACTTCCTAGCCCTCGATATCGTTCGATATAACGATAAATCACACTGGGCAACTCGGAATCGCGATATTCACCTTTTCCACACGCTGTGTATCGATTGAAGCTAAGGATTCACTTCCTAGACCTCGATATCGTTCTATATAACTATAAATCATTCTGGGTGACGCGGAATCGCGATATTCACCTCTTCCACACGCTGTGTATCGGAGGAAGCTAAGGATTCACTTCCTAGCCCTCGATATCGTTCGATATAACGATAAATCACTCTGGGCGACTCGGAATCGCGATATTTACCTTTTCCACACGCTGTGTATCGAAGGAAGCTAAGGATTCACTTCCTAGCCCTCGATATCGTTCGATATAACGATAAATCACTTTGGGCGACTCGGAATCGCGATATTTACCTTTTCCACACGCTGTGTATCGAAGGCAGCTAAGGATTCACTTCCTAGCCTTCGATATCGTTCGATATAACGATAAATCACTCTGGGCGACTCGGAATCGCGTTATTTACCTTTTCCACAAGCTGTGTATCGAAGGCAGCTAAGGATTCACTTCCTAGCCCTCGATATCGTTCGATATAACGATAAATCACTCTGGGCGATTCGGAATCGCGTTATTTACCTTTTCCACACGCTGTGTATCGAAGGCAGCTTAGGATTCACTTCCTAGCCCTCGATATCCTTCGATATAACGATAAATCACTCTGGGCGACTCGGAATCGCGTTATTTATCTTTTCCACACGCTGTGTATCGAAGGCAGCTAAGGATCACTTCCTAGCCCTCGATATCGTTCGATATATCGATAAATCACTCTGGGCAACTCGGAATCGCGATATTCAACTTTTCCACACGCTGTGTATCGATTGAAGCTAAGGATTCACTTCCTAGACCTCGATATCGTTCTATATAACTATAAATCATTCTGGGTGACGCGGAATCGCGATATTCACCTCTTCCACATGCTGTGTATCGAAGGAACCTAAGGATTCACTTCCTAGCCCTCGATATCGTTCGATATAACGATAAATCACTCTGGGCGACTCGGAATCGCGATATTTACCTTTTCCACACGCTGTGTATCGAAGGAAGCTAAGGATTCACTTCCTAGCCCTCGATATCGTTCGATATAACGATAATTCACTCTGGGCGACTCGGAATCGCGATATTTACCTTTTCCACATTCTGTGTATCGAAGGCAGCTAAGGATTCACTTCCTAGCCTTCGATATCGTTCGATATAACGATAAATCACTTTGGGCGACTCGGAATCGCGTTAATTATCTTTTCCACACGCTGTGTATCGATAGAAGCTAAGGATTCACTTCCTAGCCCTCGATATAATTCGATATAACGATAAATCACTCTGGGCGACTCGGAATCGCGTTATTTACCTTTTCCACACGCTGTGTATCGAAGGAAGCTAAGGATTCACTTCCTAGCCCTCGATATCGTTCTATATAACTATAAATCACTCTGGGCGACTCGGAATCGCGTTATTTAACTTTTCCACACGCTGTGTATCGAAGGCAGCTAAGGATTCACTTCCTAGCCCTCGAAATCGTTCGATATAACGATAAATCACTCTGGGGGACTCGGAATCGCGTTATTTACCTTTTCCACACGCTGTGTATCGAAGGAAGCTAAGGATTCACTTCCTAGCCCGCGATATCGTTCGATATAACGATAAATCACTCTGGGCGACTCGGAATCGCGTTATTTAACTTTTCCACACGCTGTGTATCGAAGGCAGCTAAGTATTCACTGCCTAGCCCGCGATATCGTTCGATATAACGATAAATCACTCTGGGCGACTCGGAATCGCGTTATTTAACTTTTCCACACGCTGTGTATCGAAGGCAGCTAAGTATTCACTGCATAGCCCTCGATGTAATTCGATATAACGCTAAATCACTCTGGGCGATTCGGAATCGCGTTATTTACCTTTTCCACACGCTGTGTATCGAATGCAGCTTAGGATTCACTTCCTAGCCCTCGATATCCTTCGATATAACGATAAATCACTCTGGGCGACTCGGAATCGCGTTATTTATCTTTTCCACACGCTGTGTATCGAAGGCAGCTTAGGATTCACTTCCTAGCCCTCGATATCGTTCGATATAACGATAAATCACTCTGGCGACTCGGAATCGCGTTATTTACCTTTTCCACACGCTGTGTATCGAAGGAAGCTAAGGATTCACTTCCTAGCCCTCGATGTAATTCGATATAACGATAAATCACTCTGGGCGATTCGGAATCGCGTTATTTACCTTTCCCACACGCTGTGTATCGAAGGCAGCTTAGGATCCACTTCGTAGCCCTCGATATCGTTCGATATAACGATAAATCACTCTGGGCTACGCGGAATCGCGATATTCACCTTTTCCACACGCTGCGTATCGAAGGCAGCTAAGGATTCACTTCCTAGCCCGCGATATCGTTCGATATAACGATAAATCACTCTGGGCGACTCGGAATCGCGTTATTTACTTTTTCCACAAGCTGTGTATCGGAGGCAGCTAAGGATTCACTTCCTAGCCTTCGATATCGTTCGATATAACGATAAATCACTCTGGGGACTCGGAATCGCGTTATTTACCTTTTCCACAAGCTGTGTATCGAAGGCAGCTAAGGATTCACTTCCTAGCCCTCGATATCGTTCGATATAACGATAAATCACTCTGGACGACTCGGAATCGCGTTATTTACCTTTTCCACACGCTGGGTATCGAAGGAAGCTAAGGATTCACTTCCTAGCCCTCGATATCGTTCGATATAACGATAAATCACTATGGGTGACTCGGAATCGCTTTATTTACCTTTTCCACACGCTGTGTATCGAAGGCAGCTAAGGATTCACTTCCTAGCCCTCGATATCCTTCGATATAACGATAAATCACTCTGGGCGACTCGGAATCGCGTTATTTATCTTTTCCACACGCTGTGTATCGAAGGCAGCTAAGGATTCACTTCCTAGCCCTCGATATCGTTCGATATAACGATAAATCACACTGGGCAACTCGGAATCGCGATATTCACCTTTTCCACACGCTGTGTATCGATTGAAGCTAAGGATTCACTTCCTAGACCTCGATATCGTTCTATATAACTATAAATCATTCTGGGTGACGCGGAATCGCGATATTCACCTCTTCCACACGCTGTGTATCGGAGGAAGCTAAGGATTCACTTCCTAGCCCTCGATATCGTTCGATATAACGATAAATCACTCTGGGCGGCTCGGAATCGCGATATTTACCTTTTCCACACGCTGTGTATCGAAGGCAGCTAAGTATTCACTGCCTAGCCCTCGATGTAATTCGATATAACGATAAATCACTCTGGGCGATTCGGAATCGCGATATTTACCTTTTCCACAAGCTGTGTATCGAAGGCAGCTAAGGATTCACTTCCTAGCCCTCGATATCGTTCGATATAACGATAAATCACTCTGGACGACTCGGAATCGCGTTATTTAACTTTTCCACACGCTGTGTATCGAAGGCAGCTAAGGATTCACTTCCTAGCCGTCGAAATCGTTCGATATAACGATAAATCACTCTGGGGGACTCGGAATCGCGTTATTTACCTTTTCCACACGCTGTGTATCGAATGCAGCTTAGGATTCACTTCCTAGCCCTCGATATCCTTCGATATAACGATAAATCACTCTGGGCGACTCGGAATCGCGTTATTTATCTTTTCCACACGCTGTGTATCGAAGGCAGCTTAGGATTCACTTCCTAGCCCTCGATATCGTTCGATATAACGATAAATCACTCTGGCGACTCGGAATCGCGTTATTTACCTTTTCCACACGCTGTGTATCGAAGGAAGCTAAGGATTCACTTCCTAGCCCTCGATGTAATTCGATATAACGATAAATCACTCTGGGCGATTCGGAATCGCGTTATTTACCTTTCCCACACGCTGTGTATCGAAGGCAGCTTAGGATCCACTTCGTAGCCCTCGATATCGTTCGATATAACGATAAATCACTCTGGGCTACGCGGAATCGCGATATTCACCTTTTCCACACGCTGCGTATCGAAGGCAGCTAAGGATTCACTTCCTAGCCCGCGATATCGTTCGATATAACGATAAATCACTCTGGGCGACTCGGAATCGCGTTATTTACTTTTTCCACAAGCTGTGTATCGGAGGCAGCTAAGGATTCACTTCCTAGCCTTCGATATCGTTCGATATAACGATAAATCACTCTGGGGACTCGGAATCGCGTTATTTACCTTTTCCACAAGCTGTGTATCGAAGGCAGCTAAGGATTCACTTCCTAGCCCTCGATATCGTTCGATATAACGATAAATCACTCTGGACGACTCGGAATCGCGTTATTTACCTTTTCCACACGCTGGGTATCGAAGGAAGCTAAGGATTCACTTCCTAGCCCTCGATATCGTTCGATATAACGATAAATCACTATGGGTGACTCGGAATCGCTTTATTTACCTTTTCCACACGCTGTGTATCGAAGGCAGCTAAGGATTCACTTCCTAGCCCTCGATATCCTTCGATATAACGATAAATCACTCTGGGCGACTCGGAATCGCGTTATTTATCTTTTCCACACGCTGTGTATCGAAGGCAGCTAAGGATTCACTTCCTAGCCCTCGATATCGTTCGATATAACGATAAATCACACTGGGCAACTCGGAATCGCGATATTCACCTTTTCCACACGCTGTGTATCGATTGAAGCTAAGGATTCACTTCCTAGACCTCGATATCGTTCTATATAACTATAAATCATTCTGGGTGACGCGGAATCGCGATATTCACCTCTTCCACACGCTGTGTATCGGAGGAAGCTAAGGATTCACTTCCTAGCCCTCGATATCGTTCGATATAACGATAAATCACTCTGGGCGGCTCGGAATCGCGATATTTACCTTTTCCACACGCTGTGTATCGAAGGCAGCTAAGTATTCACTGCCTAGCCCTCGATGTAATTCGATATAACGATAAATCACTCTGGGCGATTCGGAATCGCGATATTTACCTTTTCCACAAGCTGTGTATCGAAGGCAGCTAAGGATTCACTTCCTAGCCCTCGATATCGTTCGATATAACGATAAATCACTCTGGACGACTCGGAATCGCGTTATTTAACTTTTCCACACGCTGTGTATCGAAGGCAGCTAAGGATTCACTTCCTAGCCGTCGAAATCGTTCGATATAACGATAAATCACTCTGGGGGACTCGGAATCGCGTTATTTACCTTTTCCACACGCTGTGTATCGAAGGAAGCTAAGGATTCACTTCGTAGCCCTCGATATCGTTCGATATAACGATAAATCACTCTGGGCGACGCGGAATCGCGATATTCACCTTTTCCACACGCTGTGTATCGAAGGAAGCTAAGGATTCACTTCCTAGCCCGCGATATCGTTCGATATAACGATAAATCACTCGGGGCGACTTGGAATCGCGTTATTTAACTTTTCCACACGCTGTGTATCGAAGGCAGCTAAGTATTCACTGCCTAGCCCTCGATATCGTTCGATATAACGATAAATCACTCTGGACGACTCGGAATCGCGTTATTTAACTTTTCCACACGCTGTGTATCGAAGGCAGCTAAGGATTCACTTCCTAGCCGTCGAAATCGTTCGATATAACGATAAATCACTCTGGGGGACTCGGAATCGCGTTATTTACCTTTTCCACACGCTGTGTATCGAAGGAAGCTAAGGATTCACTTCGTAGCCCTCGATATCGTTCGATATAACGATAAATCACTCTGGGCGACGCGGAATCGCGATATTCACCTTTTCCACACGCTGTGTATCGAAGGAAGCTAAGGATTCACTTCCTAGCCCGCGATATCGTTCGATATAACGATAAATCACTCGGGGCGACTTGGAATCGCGTTATTTAACTTTTCCACACGCTGTGTATCGAAGGCAGCTAAGTATTCACTTCCTAGCCCTCGATGTAATTCGATATAACGATAAATCACTCTGGGCGATTCGGAATCGCGTTATTTACCTTTCCCACACGCTGTGTATCGAAGGCAGCTTAGGATCCACTTCGTAGCCCTCGATATCGTTCGATATAACGATAAATCACTCTGGGCGACGCGGAATCGCAATATTCACCTTTTCCACACGCTGTGTATCGTAGGCAGCTAAGGATTCACTTCCTAGCCCGCGATATCGTTCGATATAACGATAAATCACTCTGGGCGACTCGGAATCGCGTTATTTACTTTTTCCACAAGCTGTGTATCGGAGGCAGCTAAGGATTCACTTCCTAGCCCTCGATATCGTTCGATATAACGATAAATCACTCTGGACGACTCGGAATCGCGTTATTTACCTTTTCCACACGCTGGGTATCGAAGGAAGCTAAGGATTCACTTCCTAGCCCTCGATATCCTTCGATATAACGATAAATCACTCTGGGCGACTCGGAATCGCGTTATTTATCTTTTCCCCACGCTGTGTATCGAAGGCAGCTAAGGATTCACTTCCTAGCCCTCGATATCGTTCGATATAACGATAAATCACACTGGGCAACTCGGAATCGCGATATTCACCTTTTCCACACGCTGTGTATCGATTGAAGCTAAGGATTCACTTCCTAGACCTCGATATCGTTCTATATAACTATAAATCATTCTGGGTGACGCGGAATCGCGATATTCACCTCTTCCACACGCTGTGTATCGAAGGAAGCTAAGGATTCACTTCCTAGCCCTCGATATCGTTCGATATAACGATAAATCACTCTGGGCGACTCGGAATCGCGTTATTTATCTTTTCCACACGCTGTGTATCGAAGGCAGCTAAGGATCACTTCCTAGCCCTCGATATCGTTCGATATATCGATAAATCACTCTGGGCAACTCGGAATCGCGATATTCAACTTTTCCACACGCTGTGTATCGATTGAAGCTAAGGATTCACTTCCTAGACCTCGATATCGTTCTATATAACTATAAATCATTCTGGGTGACGCGGAATCGCGATATTCACCTCTTCCACATGCTGTGTATCGAAGGAAGCTAAGGATTCACTTCCTAGCCCTCGATATCGTTCGATATAACGATAAATCACTCTGGGCGACTCGGAATCGCGATATTTACCTTTTCCACATTCTGTGTATCGAAGGCAGCTAAGGATTCACTTCCTAGCCTTCGATATCGTTCGATATAACGATAAATCACTTTGGGCGACTCGGAATCGCGTTAATTATCTTTTCCACACGCTGTGTATCGATAGAAGCTAAGGATTCACTTCCTAGCCCTCGATATAATTCGATATAACGATAAATCACTCTGGGCGACTCGGAATCGCGTTATTTACCTTTTCCACACGCTGTGTATCGAAGGAAGCTAAGGATTCACTTCCTAGCCCTCGATATCGTTCTATATAACTATAAATCACTCTGGGCGACTCGGAATCGCGTTATTTAACTTTTCCACACGCTGTGTATCGAAGGCAGCTAAGTATTCACTGCCTAGCCCGCGATATCGTTCGATATAACGATAAATCACTCTGGGCGACTCGGAATCGCGTTATTTAACTTTTCCACACGCTGTGTATCGAAGGCAGCTAAGTATTCACTGCCTAGCCCTCGATGTAATTCGATATAACGCTAAATCACTCTGGGCGATTCGGAATCGCGTTATTTACCTTTTCCACACGCTGTGAATCGAATGCAGCTTAGGATTCACTTCCTAGCCCTCGATATCCTTCGATATAACGATAAATCACTCTGGGCGACTCGGAATCGCGTTATTTATCTTTTCCACACGCTGTGTATCGAAGGCAGCTTAGGATTCACTTCCTAGCCCTCGATATCGTTCGATATAACGATAAATCACTCTGGCGACTCGGAATCGCGTTATTTACCTTTTCCACACGCTGTGTATCGAAGGAAGCTAAGGATTCACTTCCTAGCCCTCGATGTAATTCGATATAACGATAAATCACTCTGGGCGATTCGGAATCGCGTTATTTACCTTTCCCACACGCTGTGTATCGAAGGCAGCTTAGGATCCACTTCGTAGCCCTCGATATCGTTCGATATAACGATAAATCACTCTGGGCTACGCGGAATCGCGATATTCACCTTTTCCACACGCTGCGTATCGAAGGCAGCTAAGGATTCACTTCCTAGCCCGCGATATCGTTCGATATAACGATAAATCACTCTGGGCGACTCGGAATCGCGTTATTTACTTTTTCCACAAGCTGTGTATCGGAGGCAGCTAAGGATTCACTTCCTAGCCTTCGATATCGTTCGATATAACGATAAATCACTCTGGGCGACTCGGAATCGCGTTATTTACCTTTTCCACAAGCTGTGTATCGAAGGCAGCTAAGGATTCACTTCCTAGCCCTCGATATCGTTCGATATAACGATAAATCACTCTGGACGACTCGGAATCGCGTTATTTACCTTTTCCACACGCTGGGTATCGAAGGAAGCTAAGGATTCACTTCCTAGCCCTCGATATCGTTCGATATAACGATAAATCACTATGGGTGACTCGGAATCGCTTTATTTACCTTTTCCACACGCTGTGTATCGAAGGCAGCTAAGCATTCACTTCCTAGCCCTCGATATCCTTCGATATAACGATAAATCACTCTGGGCGACTCGGAATCGCGTTATTTATCTTTTCCACACGCTGTGTATCGAAGGCAGCTAAGGATTCACTTCCTAGCCCTCGATATCGTTCGATATAACGATAAATCACACTGGGCAACTCGGAATCGCGATATTCACCTTTTCCACACGCTGTGTATCGATTGAAGCTAAGGATTCACTTCCTAGACCTCGATATCGTTCTATATAACTATAAATCATTCTGGGTGACGCGGAATCGCGATATTCACCTCTTCCACACGCTGTGTATCGGAGGAAGCTAAGGATTCACTTCCTAGCCCTCGATATCGTTCGATATAACGATAAATCACTCTGGGCGACTCGGAATCGCGATATTTACCTTTTCCACACGCTGTGTATCGAAGGAAGCTAAGGATTCACTTCCTAGCCCTCGATATCGTTCGATATAACGATAAATCACTTTGGGCGACTCGGAATCGCGATATTTACCTTTTCCACACGCTGTGTATCGAAGGCAGCTAAGGATTCACTTCCTAGCCTTCGATATCGTTCGATATAACGATAAATCACTCTGGGCGACTCGGAATCGCGTTATTTACCTTTTCCACAAGCTGTGTATCGAAGGCAGCTAAGGATTCACTTCCTAGCCCTCGATATCGTTCGATATAACGATAAATCACTCTGGGCGATTCGGAATCGCGTTATTTACCTTTTCCACACGCTGTGTATCGAAGGCAGCTTAGGATTCACTTCCTAGCCCTCGATATCCTTCGATATAACGATAAATCACTCTGGGCGACTCGGAATCGCGTTATTTATCTTTTCCACACGCTGTGTATCGAAGGCAGCTAAGGATCACTTCCTAGCCCTCGATATCGTTCGATATATCGATAAATCACTCTGGGCAACTCGGAATCGCGATATTCAACTTTTCCACACGCTGTGTATCGATTGAAGCTAAGGATTCACTTCCTAGACCTCGATATCGTTCTATATAACTATAAATCATTCTGGGTGACGCGGAATCGCGATATTCACCTCTTCCACATGCTGTGTATCGAAGGAAGCTAAGGATTCACTTCCTAGCCCTCGATATCGTTCGATATAACGATAAATCACTCTGGGCGACTCGGAATCGCGATATTTACCTTTTCCACACGCTGTGTATCGAAGGAAGCTAAGGATTCACTTCCTAGCCCTCGATATCGTTCGATATAACGATAAATCACTCTGGGCGACTCGGAATCGCGATATTTACCTTTTCCACATTCTGTGTATCGAAGGCAGCTAAGGATTCACTTCCTAGCCTTCGATATCGTTCGATATAACGATAAATCACTTTGGGCGACTCGGAATCGCGTTAATTATCTTTTCCACACGCTGTGTATCGATAGAAGCTAAGGATTCACTTCCTAGCCCTCGATATAATTCGATATAACGATAAATCACTCTGGGCGACTCGGAATCGCGTTATTTACCTTTTCCACACGCTGTGTATCGAAGGAAGCTAAGGATTCACTTCCTAGCCCTCGATATCGTTCTATATAACTATAAATCACTCTGGGCGACTCGGAATCGCGTTATTTAACTTTTCCACACGCTGTGTATCGAAGGCAGCTAAGGATTCACTTCCTAGCCCTCGAAATCGTTCGATATAACGATAAATCACTCTGGGGGACTCGGAATCGCGTTATTTACCTTTTCCACACGCTGTGTATCGAAGGAAGCTAAGGATTCACTTCCTAGCCCGCGATATCGTTCGATATAACGATAAATCACTCTGGGCGACTCGGAATCGCGTTATTTAACTTTTCCACACGCTGTGTATCGAAGGCAGCTAAGTATTCACTGCCTAGCCCGCGATATCGTTCGATATAACGATAAATCACTCTGGGCGACTCGGAATCGCGTTATTTAACTTTTCCACACGCTGTGTATCGAAGGCAGCTAAGTATTCACTGCATAGCCCTCGATGTAATTCGATATAACGCTAAATCACTCTGGGCGATTCGGAATCGCGTTATTTACCTTTTCCACACGCTGTGTATCGAATGCAGCTTAGGATTCACTTCCTAGCCCTCGATATCCTTCGATATAACGATAAATCACTCTGGGCGACTCGGAATCGCGTTATTTATCTTTTCCACACGCTGTGTATCGAAGGCAGCTTAGGATTCACTTCCTAGCCCTCGATATCGTTCGATATAACGATAAATCACTCTGGCGACTCGGAATCGCGTTATTTACCTTTTCCACACGCTGTGTATCGAAGGAAGCTAAGGATTCACTTCCTAGCCCTCGATGTAATTCGATATAACGATAAATCACTCTGGGCGATTCGGAATCGCGTTATTTACCTTTCCCACACGCTGTGTATCGAAGGCAGCTTAGGATCCACTTCGTAGCCCTCGATATCGTTCGATATAACGATAAATCACTCTGGGCTACGCGGAATCGCGATATTCACCTTTTCCACACGCTGCGTATCGAAGGCAGCTAAGGATTCACTTCCTAGCCCGCGATATCGTTCGATATAACGATAAATCACTCTGGGCGACTCGGAATCGCGTTATTTACTTTTTCCACAAGCTGTGTATCGGAGGCAGCTAAGGATTCACTTCCTAGCCTTCGATATCGTTCGATATAACGATAAATCACTCTGGGCGACTCGGAATCGCGTTATTTACCTTTTCCACAAGCTGTGTATCGAAGGCAGCTAAGGATTCACTTCCTAGCCCTCGATATCGTTCGATATAACGATAAATCACTCTGGACGACTCGGAATCGCGTTATTTACCTTTTCCACACGCTGGGTATCGAAGGAAGCTAAGGATTCACTTCCTAGCCCTCGATATCGTTCGATATAACGATAAATCACTATGGGTGACTCGGAATCGCTTTATTTACCTTTTCCACACGCTGTGTATCGAAGGCAGCTAAGGATTCACTTCCTAGCCCTCGATATCCTTCGATATAACGATAAATCACTCTGGGCGACTCGGAATCGCGTTATTTATCTTTTCCACACGCTGTGTATCGAAGGCAGCTAAGGATTCACTTCCTAGCCCTCGATATCGTTCGATATAACGATAAATCACACTGGGCAACTCGGAATCGCGATATTCACCTTTTCCACACGCTGTGTATCGATTGAAGCTAAGGATTCACTTCCTAGACCTCGATATCGTTCTATATAACTATAAATCATTCTGGGTGACGCGGAATCGCGATATTCACCTCTTCCACACGCTGTGTATCGGAGGAAGCTAAGGATTCACTTCCTAGCCCTCGATATCGTTCGATATAACGATAAATCACTCTGGGCGACTCGGAATCGCGTTATTTACCTTTTCCACAAGCTGTGTATCGAAGGCAGCTAAGGATTCACTTCCTAGCCTTCGATATCGTTCGATATAACGATAAATCACTTTGGGCGGCTCGGAATCGCGATATTTACCTTTTCCACACGCTGTGTATCGAAGGCAGCTAAGTATTCACTGCCTAGCCCTCGATGTAATTCGATATAACGATAAATCACTCTGGGCGATTCGGAATCGCGATATTTACCTTTTCCACAAGCTGTGTATCGAAGGCAGCTAAGGATTCACTTCCTAGCCCTCGATATCGTTCGATATAACGATAAATCACTCTGGACGACTCGGAATCGCGTTATTTAACTTTTCCACACGCTGTGTATCGAAGGCAGCTAAGGATTCACTTCCTAGCCGTCGAAATCGTTCGATATAACGATAAATCACTCTGGGGGACTCGGAATCGCGTTATTTACCTTTTCCACACGCTGTGTATCGAAGGAAGCTAAGGATTCACTTCGTAGCCCTCGATATCGTTCGATATAACGATAAATCACTCTGGGCGACGCGGAATCGCGATATTCACCTTTTCCACACGCTGTGTATCGAAGGAAGCTAAGGATTCACTTCCTAGCCCGCGATATCGTTCGATATAACGATAAATCACTCGGGGCGACTTGGAATCGCGTTATTTAACTTTTCCACACGCTGTGTATCGAAGGCAGCTAAGTATTCACTGCCTAGCCCTCGATATCGTTCGATATAACGATAAATCACTCTGGACGACTCGGAATCGCGTTATTTAACTTTTCCACACGCTGTGTATCGAAGGCAGCTAAGGATTCACTTCCTAGCCGTCGAAATCGTTCGATATAACGATAAATCACTCTGGGGGACTCGGAATCGCGTTATTTACCTTTTCCACACGCTGTGTATCGAAGGAAGCTAAGGATTCACTTCGTAGCCCTCGATATCGTTCGATATAACGATAAATCACTCTGGGCGACGCGGAATCGCGATATTCACCTTTTCCACACGCTGTGTATCGAAGGAAGCTAAGGATTCACTTCCTAGCCCGCGATATCGTTCGATATAACGATAAATCACTCGGGGCGACTTGGAATCGCGTTATTTAACTTTTCCACACGCTGTGTATCGAAGGCAGCTAAGTATTCACTTCCTAGCCCTCGATGTAATTCGATATAACGATAAATCACTCTGGGCGATTCGGAATCGCGTTATTTACCTTTCCCACACGCTGTGTATCGAAGGCAGCTTAGGATCCACTTCGTAGCCCTCGATATCGTTCGATATAACGATAAATCACTCTGGGCGACGCGGAATCGCAATATTCACCTTTTCCACACGCTGTGTATCGTAGGCAGCTAAGGATTCACTTCCTAGCCCGCGATATCGTTCGATATAACGATAAATCACTCTGGGCGACTCGGAATCGCGTTATTTACTTTTTCCACAAGCTGTGTATCGGAGGCAGCTAAGGATTCACTTCCTAGCCCTCGATATCGTTCGATATAACGATAAATCACTCTGGACGACTCGGAATCGCGTTATTTACCTTCTCCACACGCTGGGTATCGAAGGAAGCTAAGGATTCACTTCCTAGCCCTCGATATCCTTCGATATAACGATAAATCACTCTGGGCGACTCGGAATCGCGTTATTTATCTTTTCCCCACGCTGTGTATCGAAGGCAGCTAAGGATTCACTTCCTAGCCCTCGATATCGTTCGATATAACGATAAATCACACTGGGCAACTCGGAATCGCGATATTCACCTTTTCCACACGCTGTGTATCGATTGAAGCTAAGGATTCACTTCCTAGACCTCGATATCGTTCTATATAACTATAAATCATTCTGGGTGACGCGGAATCGCGATATTCACCTCTTCCACACGCTGTGTATCGAAGGCAGCTAAGGATTCACTTCCTAGCCGTCGAAATCGTTCGATATAACGATAAATCACTCTGGGGGACTCGGAATCGCGTTATTTACCTTTTCCACACGCTGTGTATCGAAGGAAGCTAAGGATTCACTTCGTAGCCCTCGATATCGTTCGATATAACGATAAATCACTCTGGGCGACGCGGAATCGCGATATTCACCTTTTCCACACGCTGTGTATCGAAGGAAGCTAAGGATTCACTTCCTAGCCCGCGATATCGTTCGATATAACGATAAATCACTCGGGGCGACTTGGAATCGCGTTATTTAACTTTTCCACACGCTGTGTATCGAAGGCAGCTAAGTATTCACTGCCTAGCCCTCGATATCGTTCGATATAACGATAAATCACTCTGGACGACTCGGAATCGCGTTATTTAACTTTTCCACACGCTGTGTATCGAAGGCAGCTAAGGATTCACTTCCTAGCCGTCGAAATCGTTCGATATAACGATAAATCACTCTGGGGGACTCGGAATCGCGTTATTTACCTTTTCCACACGCTGTGTATCGAAGGAAGCTAAGGATTCACTTCGTAGCCCTCGATATCGTTCGATATAACGATAAATCACTCTGGGCGACGCGGAATCGCGATATTCACCTTTTCCACACGCTGTGTATCGAAGGAAGCTAAGGATTCACTTCCTAGCCCGCGATATCGTTCGATATAACGATAAATCACTCGGGGCGACTTGGAATCGCGTTATTTAACTTTTCCACACGCTGTGTATCGAAGGCAGCTAAGTATTCACTTCCTAGCCCTCGATGTAATTCGATATAACGATAAATCACTCTGGGCGATTCGGAATCGCGTTATTTACCTTTCCCACACGCTGTGTATCGAAGGCAGCTTAGGATCCACTTCGTAGCCCTCGATATCGTTCGATATAACGATAAATCACTCTGGGCGACGCGGAATCGCGATATTCACCTTTTCCACACGCTGTGTATCGTAGGCAGCTAAGGATTCACTTCCTAGCCCGCGATATCGTTCGATATAACGATAAATCACTCTGGGCGACTCGGAATCGCGTTATTTACTTTTTCCACAAGCTGTGTATCGGAGGCAGCTAAGGATTCACTTCCTAGCCCTCGATATCGTTCGATATAACGATAAATCACTCTGGACGACTCGGAATCGCGTTATTTACCTTTTCCACACGCTGGGTATCGAAGGAAGCTAAGGATTCACTTCCTAGCCCTCGATATCCTTCGATATAACGATAAATCACTCTGGGCGACTCGGAATCGCGTTATTTATCTTTTCCCCACGCTGTGTATCGAAGGCAGCTAAGGATTCACTTCCTAGCCCTCGATATCGTTCGATATAACGATAAATCACACTGGGCAACTCGGAATCGCGATATTCACCTTTTCCACACGCTGTGTATCGATTGAAGCTAAGGATTCACTTCCTAGACCTCGATATCGTTCTATATAACTATAAATCATTCTGGGTGACGCGGAATCGCGATATTCACCTCTTCCACACGCTGTGTATCGAAGGAAGCTAAGGATTCACTTCCTAGCCCTCGATATCGTTCGATATAACGATAAATCACTCTGGGCGACTCGGAATCGCGTTATTTACCTTTTCCACAAGCTGTGTATCGAAGGCAGCTAAGGATTCACTTCCTAGCCCTCGATATCGTTCGATATAACGATAAATCACTTTGGGCGACTCGGAATCGCGATATTTACCTTTTCCACACGCTGTGTATCGAAGGCAGCTAAGTATTCACTGCCTAGCCCTCGATATCGTTCGATATAACGATAAATCACTCTGGGCGACTCGGAATCGCGTTATTTATCTTTTCCACACGCTGTGTATCGAAGGCAGCTAAGGATTCACTTCCTAGCCCTCGATATCGTTCGATATAACGATAAATCACTCTGGACGACTCGGAATCGCGTTATTTAACTTTTCCACACGCTGTGTATCGAAGGCAGCTAAGGATTCACTTCCTAGCCGTCGAAATCGTTCGATATAACGATAAATCACTCTGGGGGACTCGGAATCGCGTTATTTACCTTTTCCACACGCTGTGTATCGAAGGAAGCTAAGGATTCACTTCGTAGCCCTCGATATCGTTCGATATAACGATAAATCACTCTGGGCGACGCGGAATCGCGATATTCACCTTTTCCACACGCTGTGTATCGAAGGAAGCTAAGGATTCACTTCCTAGCCCGCGATATCGTTCGATATAACGATAAATCACTCGGGGCGACTTGGAATCGCGTTATTTAACTTTTCCACACGCTGTGTATCGAAGGCAGCTAAGTATTCACTGCCTAGCCCTCGATATCGTTCGATATAACGATAAATCACTCTGGACGACTCGGAATCGCGTTATTTAACTTTTCCACACGCTGTGTATCGAAGGCAGCTAAGGATTCACTTCCTAGCCGTCGAAATCGTTCGATATAACGATAAATCACTCTGGGGGACTCGGAATCGCGTTATTTACCTTTTCCACACGCTGTGTATCGAAGGAAGCTAAGGATTCACTTCGTAGCCCTCGATATCGTTCGATATAACGATAAATCACTCTGGGCGACGCGGAATCGCGATATTCACCTTTTCCACACGCTGTGTATCGAAGGAAGCTAAGGATTCACTTCCTAGCCCGCGATATCGTTCGATATAACGATAAATCACTCGGGGCGACTTGGAATCGCGTTATTTAACTTTTCCACACGCTGTGTATCGAAGGCAGCTAAGTATTCACTTCCTAGCCCTCGATGTAATTCGATATAACGATAAATCACTCTGGGCGATTCGGAATCGCGTTATTTACCTTTCCCACACGCTGTGTATCGAAGGCAGCTTAGGATCCACTTCGTAGCCCTCGATATCGTTCGATATAACGATAAATCACTCTGGGCGACGCGGAATCGCAATATTCACCTTTTCCACACGCTGTGTATCGTAGGCAGCTAAGGATTCACTTCCTAGCCCGCGATATCGTTCGATATAACGATAAATCACTCTGGGCGACTCGGAATCGCGTTATTTACTTTTTCCACAAGCTGTGTATCGGAGGCAGCTAAGGATTCACTTCCTAGCCCTCGATATCGTTCGATATAACGATAAATCACTCTGGACGACTCGGAATCGCGTTATTTACCTTCTCCACACGCTGGGTATCGAAGGAAGCTAAGGATTCACTTCCTAGCCCTCGATATCCTTCGATATAACGATAAATCACTCTGGGCGACTCGGAATCGCGTTATTTATCTTTTCCCCACGCTGTGTATCGAAGGCAGCTAAGGATTCACTTCCTAGCCCTCGATATCGTTCGATATAACGATAAATCACACTGGGCAACTCGGAATCGCGATATTCACCTTTTCCACACGCTGTGTATCGATTGAAGCTAAGGATTCACTTCCTAGACCTCGATATCGTTCTATATAACTATAAATCATTCTGGGTGACGCGGAATCGCGATATTCACCTCTTCCACACGCTGTGTATCGAAGGCAGCTAAGGATTCACTTCCTAGCCGTCGAAATCGTTCGATATAACGATAAATCACTCTGGGGGACTCGGAATCGCGTTATTTACCTTTTCCACACGCTGTGTATCGAAGGAAGCTAAGGATTCACTTCGTAGCCCTCGATATCGTTCGATATAACGATAAATCACTCTGGGCGACGCGGAATCGCGATATTCACCTTTTCCACACGCTGTGTATCGAAGGAAGCTAAGGATTCACTTCCTAGCCCGCGATATCGTTCGATATAACGATAAATCACTCGGGGCGACTTGGAATCGCGTTATTTAACTTTTCCACACGCTGTGTATCGAAGGCAGCTAAGTATTCACTGCCTAGCCCTCGATATCGTTCGATATAACGATAAATCACTCTGGACGACTCGGAATCGCGTTATTTAACTTTTCCACACGCTGTGTATCGAAGGCAGCTAAGGATTCACTTCCTAGCCGTCGAAATCGTTCGATATAACGATAAATCACTCTGGGGGACTCGGAATCGCGTTATTTACCTTTTCCACACGCTGTGTATCGAAGGAAGCTAAGGATTCACTTCGTAGCCCTCGATATCGTTCGATATAACGATAAATCACTCTGGGCGACGCGGAATCGCGATATTCACCTTTTCCACACGCTGTGTATCGAAGGAAGCTAAGGATTCACTTCCTAGCCCGCGATATCGTTCGATATAACGATAAATCACTCGGGGCGACTTGGAATCGCGTTATTTAACTTTTCCACACGCTGTGTATCGAAGGCAGCTAAGTATTCACTTCCTAGCCCTCGATGTAATTCGATATAACGATAAATCACTCTGGGCGATTCGGAATCGCGTTATTTACCTTTCCCACACGCTGTGTATCGAAGGCAGCTTAGGATCCACTTCGTAGCCCTCGATATCGTTCGATATAACGATAAATCACTCTGGGCGACGCGGAATCGCGATATTCACCTTTTCCACACGCTGTGTATCGTAGGCAGCTAAGGATTCACTTCCTAGCCCGCGATATCGTTCGATATAACGATAAATCACTCTGGGCGACTCGGAATCGCGTTATTTACTTTTTCCACAAGCTGTGTATCGGAGGCAGCTAAGGATTCACTTCCTAGCCCTCGATATCGTTCGATATAACGATAAATCACTCTGGACGACTCGGAATCGCGTTATTTACCTTTTCCACACGCTGGGTATCGAAGGAAGCTAAGGATTCACTTCCTAGCCCTCGATATCCTTCGATATAACGATAAATCACTCTGGGCGACTCGGAATCGCGTTATTTATCTTTTCCCCACGCTGTGTATCGAAGGCAGCTAAGGATTCACTTCCTAGCCCTCGATATCGTTCGATATAACGATAAATCACACTGGGCAACTCGGAATCGCGATATTCACCTTTTCCACACGCTGTGTATCGATTGAAGCTAAGGATTCACTTCCTAGACCTCGATATCGTTCTATATAACTATAAATCATTCTGGGTGACGCGGAATCGCGATATTCACCTCTTCCACACGCTGTGTATCGAAGGAAGCTAAGGATTCACTTCCTAGCCCTCGATATCGTTCGATATAACGATAAATCACTCTGGGCGACTCGGAATCGCGTTATTTACCTTTTCCACAAGCTGTGTATCGAAGGCAGCTAAGGATTCACTTCCTAGCCCTCGATATCGTTCGATATAACGATAAATCACTTTGGGCGACTCGGAATCGCGATATTTACCTTTTCCACACGCTGTGTATCGAAGGCAGCTAAGTATTCACTGCCTAGCCCTCGATATCGTTCGATATAACGATAAATCACTCTGGGCGACTCGGAATCGCGTTATTTATCTTTTCCA
Source organism: Nomada fucata (assembly GCA_948146005.1). Taxonomy (NCBI): domain Eukaryota; kingdom Metazoa; phylum Arthropoda; class Insecta; order Hymenoptera; family Apidae; genus Nomada; species Nomada fucata. Next base: position 16,521,093 of record OX411282.1, on the reverse strand, counting down.
CACGCTGTGTATCGAAGGCAGCTAAGGATTCACTTCCTAGCCCTCGATATCGTTCGATATAACGATAAATCACTCTGGACGACTCGGAATCGCGTTATTTAACTTTTCCACACGCTGTGTATCGAAGGCAGCTAAGGATTCACTTCCTAGCCGTCGAAATCGTTCGATATAACGATAAATCACTCTGGGGGACTCGGAATCGCGTTATTTACCTTTTCCACACGCTGTGTATCGAAGGAAGCTAAGGATTCACTTCGTAGCCCTCGATATCGTTCGATATAACGATAAATCACTCTGGGCGACGCGGAATCGCGATATTCACCTTTTCCACACGCTGTGTATCGAAGGAAGCTAAGGATTCACTTCCTAGCCCGCGATATCGTTCGATATAACGATAAATCACTCGGGGCGACTTGGAATCGCGTTATTTAACTTTTCCACACGCTGTGTATCGAAGGCAGCTAAGTATTCACTTCCTAGCCCTCGATGTAATTCGATATAACGATAAATCACTCTGGGCGATTCGGAATCGCGTTATTTACCTTTCCCACACGCTGTGTATCGAAGGCAGCTTAGGATCCACTTCGTAGCCCTCGATATCGTTCGATATAACGATAAATCACTCTGGGCGACGCGGAATCGCGATATTCACCTTTTCCACACGCTGTGTATCGTAGGCAGCTAAGGATTCACTTCCTAGCCCGCGATATCGTTCGATATAACGATAAATCACTCTGGGCGACTCGGAATCGCGTTATTTACTTTTTCCACAAGCTGTGTATCGGAGGCAGCTAAGGATTCACTTCCTAGCCCTCGATATCGTTCGATATAACGATAAATCACTCTGGACGACTCGGAATCGCGTTATTTACCTTTTCCACACGCTGGGTATCGAAGGAAGCTAAGGATTCACTTCCTAGCCCTCGATATCCTTCGATATAACGATAAATCACTCTGGGCGACTCGGAATCGCGTTATTTATCTTTTCCCCACGCTGTGTATCGAAGGCAGCTAAGGATTCACTTCCTAGCCCTCGATATCGTTCGATATAACGATAAATCACACTGGGCAACTCGGAATCGCGATATTCACCTTTTCCACACGCTGTGTATCGATTGAAGCTAAGGATTCACTTCCTAGACCTCGATATCGTTCTATATAACTATAAATCATTCTGGGTGACGCGGAATCGCGATATTCACCTCTTCCACACGCTGTGTATCGAAGGAAGCTAAGGATTCACTTCCTAGCCCTCGATATCGTTCGATATAACGATAAATCACTCTGGGCGACTCGGAATCGCGTTATTTACCTTTTCCACAAGCTGTGTATCGAAGGCAGCTAAGGATTCACTTCCTAGCCCTCGATATCGTTCGATATAACGATAAATCACTTTGGGCGACTCGGAATCGCGATATTTACCTTTTCCACACGCTGTGTATCGAAGGCAGCTAAGTATTCACTGCCTAGCCCTCGATATCGTTCGATATAACGATAAATCACTCTGGGCGACTCGGAATCGCGTTATTTATCTTTTCCACACGCTGTGTATCGAAGGCAGCTAAGGATTCACTTCCTAGCCCTCGATATCGTTCGATATAACGATAAATCACTCTGGACGACTCGGAATCGCGTTATTTAACTTTTCCACACGCTGTGTATCGAAGGCAGCTAAGGATTCACTTCCTAGCCGTCGAAATCGTTCGATATAACGATAAATCACTCTGGGGGACTCGGAATCGCGTTATTTACCTTTTCCACACGCTGTGTATCGAAGGAAGCTAAGGATTCACTTCGTAGCCCTCGATATCGTTCGATATAACGATAAATCACTCTGGGCGACGCGGAATCGCGATATTCACCTTTTCCACACGCTGTGTATCGAAGGAAGCTAAGGATTCACTTCCTAGCCCGCGATATCGTTCGATATAACGATAAATCACTCGGGGCGACTTGGAATCGCGTTATTTAACTTTTCCACACGCTGTGTATCGAAGGCAGCTAAGTATTCACTGCCTAGCCCTCGATATCGTTCGATATAACGATAAATCACTCTGGACGACTCGGAATCGCGTTATTTAACTTTTCCACACGCTGTGTATCGAAGGCAGCTAAGGATTCACTTCCTAGCCGTCGAAATCGTTCGATATAACGATAAATCACTCTGGGGGACTCGGAATCGCGTTATTTACCTTTTCCACACGCTGTGTATCGAAGGAAGCTAAGGATTCACTTCGTAGCCCTCGATATCGTTCGATATAACGATAAATCACTCTGGGCGACGCGGAATCGCGATATTCACCTTTTCCACATGCTGTGTATCGAAGGAAGCTAAGGATTCACTTCCTAGCCCGCGATATCGTTCGATATAACGATAAATCACTCGGGGCGACTTGGAATCGCGTTATTTAACTTTTCCACACGCTGTGTATCGAAGGCAGCTAAGTATTCACTTCCTAGCCCTCGATGTAATTCGATATAACGATAAATCACTCTGGGCGATTCGGAATCGCGTTATTTACCTTTCCCACACGCTGTGTATCGAAGGCAGCTTAGGATCCACTTCGTAGCCCTCGATATCGTTCGATATAACGATAAATCACTCTGGGCGACGCGGAATCGCGATATTCACCTTTTCCACACGCTGTGTATCGAAGGCAGCTAAGGATTCACTTCCTAGCCCGCGATATCGTTCGATATAACGATAAATCACTCTGGGCGACTCGGTATCGCGTTATTTACTTTTTCCACAAGCTGTGTATCGGAGGCAGCTAAGGATTCACTTCCTAGCCTTCGATATCGTTCGATATAACGATAAATCACTCTGGGCGACTCGGAATCGCGTTATTTACCTTTTCCACAAGCTGTGTATCGAAGGCAGCTAAGGATTCACTTCCTAGCCCTCGATATCGTTCGATATAACGATAAATCACTCTGGACGACTCGGAATCGCGTTATTTACCTTTTCCACACGCTGGGTATCGAAGGAAGCTAAGGATTCACTTCCTAGCCCTCGATATCCTTCGATATAACGATAAATCACTCTGGGCGACTCGGAATCGCGTTATTTATCTTTTCCACACGCTGTGTATCGAAGGCAGCTAAGGATTCACTTCCTAGCCCTCGATATCGTTCGATATAACGATAAATCACACTGGGCAACTCGGAATCGCGATATTCACCTTTTCCACACGCTGTGTATCGATTGAAGCTAAGGATTCACTTCCTAGACCTCGATATCGTTCTATATAACTATAAATCATTCTGGGTGACTCGGAATCGCGTTATTTACCTTTTCCACAAGCTGTGTATCGAAGGCAGCTAAGGATTCACTTCCTAGCCTTCGATATCGTTCGATATAACGATAAATCACTTTGGGCGACTCGGAATCGCGATATTTACCTTTTCCACACGCTGTGTATCCAAGGCAGCTAAGTATTCACTGCCTAGCCCTCGATGTAATTCGATATAACGATAAATCACTCTGGGCAATTCGGAATCGCGATATTTACCTTTTCCACAAGCTGTGTATCGAAGGCAGCTAAGGATTCACTTCCTAGCCCTCGATATCGTTCGATATAACGATAAATCACTCTGGGGGACTCGGAATCGCGTTATTTACCTTTTCCACACGCTGTGTATCGAAGGAAGCTAAGGATTCACTTCGTAGCCCTCGATATCGTTCGATATAACGATAAATCACTCTGGGCGACGCGGAATCGCGATATTCACCTTTTCCACACGCTGTGTATCGAAGGAAGCTAAGGATTCACTTCCTAGCCCGCGATATCGTTCGATATAACGATAAATCACTCTGGACGACTGGGAATCGCGTTATTTAACTTTTCCACACGCTGTGTATCGAAGGCAGCTAAGGATTCACTTCCTAGCCGTCGAAATCGTTCGATATAACGATAAATCACTCTGGGGGACTCGGAATCGCGTTATTTACCTTTTCCACACGCTGTGTATCGAAGGAAGCTAAGTATTCACTTCCTAGCCCTCGATGTAATTCGATATAACGATAAATCACTCTGGGCGATTCGGAATCGCGTTATTTACCTTTCCCACACGCTGTGTATCGAAGGCAGCTTAGGATCCACTTCGTAGCCCTCGATATCGTTCGATATAACGATAAATCACTCTGGGCGACGCGGAATCGCGATATTCACCTTTTCCACACGCTGTGTATCGAAGGCAGCTAAGGATTCACTTCCTAGCCCGCGATATCGTTCGATATAACGATAAATCACTCTGGGCGACTCGGAATCGCGTTATTTACCTTTTCCACAAGCTGTGTATCGAAGGCAGCTAAGGATTCACTTCCTATCCCTCGATATCGTTCGATATAACGATAAATCACTCTGGACGACTCGGAATCGCGTTATTTACCTTTTCCACACGCTGGGTATCGAAGGAAGCTAAGGATTCACTTCCTAGCCTTCGATATCGCTCGATATAACGATAAATCACTTTGGGCGACTCGGAATCGCGATATTTACCTTTTCCACACGCTGTGTATCGAAGGCAGCTAAGTATTCACTGCCTAGCCCTCGATGTAATTCGATATAACGATAAATCACTCTGGGCGATTCGGAATCGCGATATTTACCTTTTCCACACGCTGTGTGTCGAAGGCAGCTAAGGATTCACTTCCTAGCCCTCGATATCGTTCGATATAACGATAAATCACTCTGGCGAATCGGAATCGCGTTATTTACTTTTTCCAAACGCTGTGTATCGAAGGCAGCTAAGGATTCACTTCCTAGCCCTCGATATCGTTCGATATAACGATAAATCACACTGGGCAACTCGGAATCGCGATATTCACCTTTTCCACACGCTGTGTATCGATTGAAGCTAAGGATTCACTTCCTAGACCTCGATATCGTTCTATATAACTATAAATCATTCTGGGTGACGCGGAATCGCGATATTCACCTCTTCCACACGCTGTGTATCGGAGGAAGCTAAGGATTCACTTCCTAGCCCTCGATATCGTTCGATATAACGATAAATCACTCTGGGCGACTCGGAATCGCGTTATTTACCTTTTCCACAAGCTGTGTATCGAAGGCAGCTAAGGATTCACTTCCTAGCCTTCGATATCGTTCGATATAACGATAAATCACTTTGGGCGGCTCGGAATCGCGATATTTACCTTTTCCACACGCTGTGTATCGAAGGCAGCTAAGTATTCACTGCCTAGCCCTCGATGTAATTCGATATAACGATAAATCACTCTGGGCGATTCGGAATCGCGATATTTACCTTTTCCACAAGCTGTGTATCGAAGGCAGCTAAGGATTCACTTCCTAGCCCTCGATATCGTTCGATATAACGATAAATCACTCTGGACGACTCGGAATCGCGTTATTTAACTTTTCCACACGCTGTGTATCGAAGGCAGCTAAGGATTCACTTCCTAGCCGTCGAAATCGTTCGATATAACGATAAATCACTCTGGGGGACTCGGAATCGCGTTATTTACCTTTTCCACACGCTGTGTATCGAAGGAAGCTAAGGATTCACTTCGTAGCCCTCGATATCGTTCGATATAACGATAAATCACTCTGGGCGACGCGGAATCGCGATATTCACCTTTTCCACACGCTGTGTATCGAAGGAAGCTAAGGATTCACTTCCTAGCCCGCGATATCGTTCGATATAACGATAAATCACTCGGGGCGACTTGGAATCGCGTTATTTAACTTTTCCACACGCTGTGTATCGAAGGCAGCTAAGTATTCACTGCCTAGCCCTCGATATCGTTCGATATAACGATAAATCACTCTGGACGACTCGGAATCGCGTTATTTAACTTTTCCACACGCTGTGTATCGAAGGCAGCTAAGGATTCACTTCCTAGCCGTCGAAATCGTTCGATATAACGATAAATCACTCTGGGGGACTCGGAATCGCGTTATTTACCTTTTCCACACGCTGTGTATCGAAGGAAGCTAAGGATTCACTTCGTAGCCCTCGATATCGTTCGATATAACGATAAATCACTCTGGGCGACGCGGAATCGCGATATTCACCTTTTCCACACGCTGTGTATCGAAGGAAGCTAAGGATTCACTTCCTAGCCCGCGATATCGTTCGATATAACGATAAATCACTCGGGGCGACTTGGAATCGCGTTATTTAACTTTTCCACACGCTGTGTATCGAAGGCAGCTAAGTATTCACTTCCTAGCCCTCGATGTAATTCGATATAACGATAAATCACTCTGGGCGATTCGGAATCGCGTTATTTACCTTTCCCACACGCTGTGTATCGAAGGCAGCTTAGGATCCACTTCGTAGCCCTCGATATCGTTCGATATAACGATAAATCACTCTGGGCGACGCGGAATCGCGATATTCACCTTTTCCACACGCTGTGTATCGTAGGCAGCTAAGGATTCACTTCCTAGCCCGCGATATCGTTCGATATAACGATAAATCACTCTGGGCGACTCGGAATCGCGTTATTTACTTTTTCCACAAGCTGTGTATCGGAGGCAGCTAAGGATTCACTTCCTAGCCCTCGATATCGTTCGATATAACGATAAATCACTCTGGACGACTCGGAATCGCGTTATTTACCTTTTCCACACGCTGGGTATCGAAGGAAGCTAAGGATTCACTTCCTAGCCCTCGATATCCTTCGATATAACGATAAATCACTCTGGGCGACTCGGAATCGCGTTATTTATCTTTTCCCCACGCTGTGTATCGAAGGCAGCTAAGGATTCACTTCCTAGCCCTCGATATCGTTCGATATAACGATAAATCACACTGGGCAACTCGGAATCGCGATATTCACCTTTTCCACACGCTGTGTATCGATTGAAGCTAAGGATTCACTTCCTAGACCTCGATATCGTTCTATATAACTATAAATCATTCTGGGTGACGCGGAATCGCGATATTCACCTCTTCCACACGCTGTGTATCGAAGGAAGCTAAGGATTCACTTCCTAGCCCTCGATATCGTTCGATATAACGATAAATCACTCTGGGCGACTCGGAATCGCGTTATTTACCTTTTCCACAAGCTGTGTATCGAAGGCAGCTAAGGATTCACTTCCTAGCCTTCGATATCGTTCGATATAACGATAAATCACTTTGGGCGACTCGGAATCGCGATATTTACCTTTTCCACACGCTGTGTATCGAAGGCAGCTAAGTATTCACTGCCTAGCCCTCGATGTAATTCGATATAACGATAAATCACTCTGGGCGACTCGGAATCGCGTTATTTATCTTTTCCACACGCTGTGTATCGAAGGCAGCTAAGGATTCACTTCCTAGCCCTCGATATCGTTCGATATAACGATAAATCACTCTGGACGACTCGGAATCGCGTTATTTAACTTTTCCACACGCTGTGTATCGAAGGCAGCTAAGGATTCACTTCCTAGCCGTCGAAATCGTTCGATATAACGATAAATCACTCTGGGGGACTCGGAATCGCGTTATTTACCTTTTCCACACGCTGTGTATCGAAGGAAGCTAAGGATTCACTTCGTAGCCCTCGATATCGTTCGATATAACGATAAATCACTCTGGGCGACGCGGAATCGCGATATTCACCTTTTCCACACGCTGTGTATCGAAGGAAGCTAAGGATTCACTTCCTAGCCCGCGATATCGTTCGATATAACGATAAATCACTCGGGGCGACTTGGAATCGCGTTATTTAACTTTTCCACACGCTGTGTATCGAAGGCAGCTAAGTATTCACTGCCTAGCCCTCGATATCGTTCGATATAACGATAAATCACTCTGGACGACTCGGAATCGCGTTATTTAACTTTTCCACACGCTGTGTATCGAAGGCAGCTAAGGATTCACTTCCTAGCCGTCGAAATCGTTCGATATAACGATAAATCACTCTGGGGGACTCGGAATCGCGTTATTTACCTTTTCCACACGCTGTGTATCGAAGGAAGCTAAGTATTCACTTCCTAGCCCTCGATGTAATTCGATATAACGATAAATCACTCTGGGCGATTCGGAATCGCGTTATTTACCTTTCCCACACGCTGTGTATCGAAGGCAGCTTAGGATCCACTTCGTAGCCCTCGATATCGTTCGATATAACGATAAATCACTCTGGGCGACGCGGAATCGCGATATTCACCTTTTCCACACGCTGTGTATCGAAGGCAGCTAAGGATTCACTTCCTAGCCCGCGATATCGTTCGATATAACGATAAATCACTCTGGGCGACTCGGTATCGCGTTATTTACTTTTTCCACAAGCTGTGTATCGGAGGCAGCTAAGGATTCACTTCCTAGCCTTCGATATCGTTCGATATAACGATAAATCACTCTGGGCGACTCGGAATCGCGTTATTTACCTTTTCCACAAGCTGTGTATCGAAGGCAGCTAAGGATTCACTTCCTAGCCCTCGATATCGTTCGATATAACGATAAATCACTCTGGACGACTCGGAATCGCGTTATTTACCTTTTCCACACGCTGGGTATCGAAGGAAGCTAAGGATTCACTTCCTAGCCCTCGATATCCTTCGATATAACGATAAATCACTCTGGGCGACTCGGAATCGCGTTATTTATCTTTTCCACACGCTGTGTATCGAAGGCAGCTAAGGATTCACTTCCTAGCCCTCGATATCGTTCGATATAACGATAAATCACACTGGGCAACTCGGAATCGCGATATTCACCTTTTCCACACGCTGTGTATCGATTGAAGCTAAGGATTCACTTCCTAGACCTCGATATCGTTCTATATAACTATAAATCATTCTGGGTGACGCGGAATCGCGATATTCACCTCTTCCACACGCTGTGTATCGAAGGAAGCTAAGGATTCACTTCCTAGCCCTCGATATCGTTCGATATAACGATAAATCACTCTGGGCGACTCGGAATCGCGTTATTTACCTTTTCCACAAGCTGTGTATCGAAGGCAGCTAAGGATTCACTTCCTAGCCTTCGATATCGTTCGATATAACGATAAATCACTTTGGGCGACTCGGAATCGCGATATTTACCTTTTCCACACGCTGTGTATCCAAGGCAGCTAAGTATTCACTGCCTAGCCCTCGATGTAATTCGATATAACGATAAATCACTCTGGGCAATTCGGAATCGCGATATTTACCTTTTCCACAAGCTGTGTATCGAAGGCAGCTAAGGATTCACTTCCTAGCCCTCGATATCGTTCGATATAACGATAAATCACTCTGGGGGACTCGGAATCGCGTTATTTACCTTTTCCACACGCTGTGTATCGAAGGAAGCTAAGGATTCACTTCGTAGCCCTCGATATCGTTCGATATAACGATAAATCACTCTGGGCGACGCGGAATCGCGATATTCACCTTTTCCACACGCTGTGTATCGAAGGAAGCTAAGGATTCACTTCCTAGCCCGCGATATCGTTCGATATAACGATAAATCACTCTGGACGACTGGGAATCGCGTTATTTAACTTTTCCACACGCTGTGTATCGAAGGCAGCTAAGGATTCACTTCCTAGCCGTCGAAATCGTTCGATATAACGATAAATCACTCTGGGGGACTCGGAATCGCGTTATTTACCTTTTCCACACGCTGTGTATCGAAGGAAGCTAAGTATTCACTTCCTAGCCCTCGATGTAATTCGATATAACGATAAATCACTCTGGGCGATTCGGAATCGCGTTATTTACCTTTCCCACACGCTGTGTATCGAAGGCAGCTTAGGATCCACTTCGTAGCCCTCGATATCGTTCGATATAACGATAAATCACTCTGGGCGACGCGGAATCGCGATATTCACCTTTTCCACACGCTGTGTATCGAAGGCAGCTAAGGATTCACTTCCTAGCCCGCGATATCGTTCGATATAACGATAAATCACTCTGGGCGACTCGGAATCGCGTTATTTACCTTTTCCACAAGCTGTGTATCGAAGGCAGCTAAGGATTCACTTCCTATCCCTCGATATCGTTCGATATAACGATAAATCACTCTGGACGACTCGGAATCGCGTTATTTACCTTTTCCACACGCTGGGTATCGAAGGAAGCTAAGGATTCACTTCCTAGCCTTCGATATCGCTCGATATAACGATAAATCACTTTGGGCGACTCGGAATCGCGATATTTACCTTTTCCACACGCTGTGTATCGAAGGCAGCTAAGTATTCACTGCCTAGCCCTCGATGTAATTCGATATAACGATAAATCACTCTGGGCGATTCGGAATCGCGATATTTACCTTTTCCACACGCTGTGTGTCGAAGGCAGCTAAGGATTCACTTCCTAGCCCTCGATATCGTTCGATATAACGATAAATCACTCTGGCGAATCGGAATCGCGTTATTTACTTTTTCCAAACGCTGTGTATCGAAGGCAGCTAAGGATTCACTTCCTAGCCCTCGATATCATTCGATATAACGATAAATCACACTGGGCAACTCGGAATCGCGATATTCACCTTTTCCACACGCTGTGTATCGATTGAAGCTAAGGATTCACTTCCTAGACCTCGATATCGTTCTATATAACTATAAATCATTCTGGGTGACGCGGAATCGCGATATTCACCTCTTCCACACGCTGTGTATCGAAGGAAGCTAAGGATTCACTTCCTAGCCCTCGATATCGTTCGATATAACGATAAATCACTCTGGGCGACTCGGAATCGCGTTATTTACCTTTTCCACAAGCTGTGTATCGAAGGCAGCTAAGGATTCACTTCCTAGCCTTCGATATCGTTCGATATAACGATAAATCACTTTGGGCGACTCGGAATCGCGATATTTACCTTTTCCACACGCTGTGTATCGAAGGCAGCTAAGTATTCACTGCCTAGCCCTCGATGTAATTCGATATAACGATAAATCACTGTGGGCGATTCGGAATCGCGATATTTACCTTTTCCACAAGCTGTGTATCGAAGGCAGCTAAGGATTCACTTCCTAGCCCTCGATATCGTTCGATATAACGATAAATCACTCTGGACGACTCGGAATCGCGTTATTTAACTTTTCCACACGCTGTGTATCGAAGGCAGCTAAGGATTCACTTCCTAGCCGTCGAAATCGTTCGATATAACGATAAATCACTCTGGGGGACTCGGAATCGCGTTATTTACCTTTTCCACACGCTGTGTATCGAAGGAAGCTAAGGATTCACTTCGTAGCCCTCGATATCGTTCGATATAACGATAAATCACTCTGGGCGACGCGGAATCGCGATATTCACCTTTTCCACACGCTGTGTATCGAAGGAAGCTAAGGATTCACTTCCTAGCCCGCGATATCGTTCGATATAACGATAAATCACTCGGGGCGACTTGGAATCGCGTTATTTAACTTTTCCACACGCTGTGTATCGAAGGCAGCTAAGTATTCACTGCCTAGCCCTCGATATCGTTCGATATAACGATAAATCACTCTGGACGACTCGGAATCGCGTTATTTAACTTTTCCACACGCTGTGTATCGAAGGCAGCTAAGGATTCACTTCCTAGCCGTCGAAATCGTTCGATATAACGATAAATCACTCTGGGGGACTCGGAATCGCGTTATTTACCTTTTCCACACGCTGTGTATCGAAGGAAGCTAAGGATTCACTTCGTAGCCCTCGATATCGTTCGATATAACGATAAATCACTCTGGGCGACGCGGAATCGCGATATTCACCTTTTCCACACGCTGTGTATCGAAGGAAGCTAAGGATTCACTTCCTAGCCCGCGATATCGTTCGATATAACGATAAATCACTCGGGGCGACTTGGAATCGCGTTATTTACCTTTTCCACAAGCTGTGTATCGAAGGCAGCTAAGGATTCACTTCCTAGCCCTCGATATCGTTCGATATAACGATAAATCACTCTGGACGACTCGGAATCGCGTTATTTACCTTTTCCACACGCTGGGTATCGAAGGAAGCTAAGGATTCACTTCCTAGCCCTCGATATCGTTCGATATAACGATAAATCACTATGGGTGACTCGGAATCGCGTTATTTACCTTTTCCACACGCTGTGTATCGAAGGCAGCTAAGGATTCACTTCCTAGCCCTCGATATCCTTCGATATAACGATAAATCACTCTGGGCGACTCGGAATCGCGTTATTTATCTTTTCCACACGCTGTGTATCGAAGGCAGCTAAGGATTCACTTCCTAGCCCTCGATATCGTTCGATATAACGATAAATCACTCTGGGCAACTCGGAATCGCGATATTCACCTTTTCCACACGCTGTGTATCGATTGAAGCTAAGGATTCACTTCCTAGACCTCGATATCGTTCTATATAACTATAAATCATTCTGGGTGACGCGGAATCGCGATATTCACCTCTTCCACACGCTGTGTATCGAAGGAAGCTAAGGATTCACTTCCTAGCCCTCGATATCGTTCGATATAACGATAAATCACTCTGGGCGACTCGGAATCGCGTTATTTACCTTTTCCACAAGCTGTGTATCGAAGGCAGCTAAGGATTCACTTGCTAGCCTTCGATATCGTTCGATATAACGATAAATCACTTTGGGCGACTCGGAATCGCGATATTTACCTTTTCCACACGCTGTGTATCGAAGGAAGCTAAGGATTCACTTCGTAGCCCTCGATATCGTTCGATATAACGATAAATCACTCTGGGCGACGCGGAATCGCGATATTCACCTTTTCCACACGCTGTGTATCGAAGGAAGCTAAGGATTCACTTCCTAGCCCGCGATATCGTTTGATATAACGATAAATCACTCTGGGCGACTCGGAATCGCGTTATTTATCTTTTCCACACGCTGTGTATCGAAGGCAGCTTACTATTCACTTCCTAGCCCTCGATATCGTTCGATATAACGATAAATCACTCTGGGCGAATCGGAATCGCGTTATTTACCTTTTCCACACGCTGTGTATCGAAGGCAACTGAGGATTCACTTCCTAGCCCTCGATATCGTTCGTTATAACGATAAATCACTCTGGACGACTCGGAATCGCGTTATTTACCTTTTCCACACGCTGTGTATCGAAGGAAGCTAAGGATTCACTTCCTAGCCCTCGATGTAATTCGATATAACGATAAATCACTCTGGGCGATTCGGAATCGCGTTATTTACCTTTTCGACACGCTGTGTATCGAAGGCAGCTTAGGATTCACTTCCTAGCCCTCGATATCCTTCGATATAACGATAAATCACTCTGGGCGACTCGGAATCGCGTTATTTATCTTTTCCACACGCTGTGTATCGAAGGCAGCTAAGGATTCACTTCCTAGCCCTCGATATCGTTCGATATAACGATAAATCACTCTGGGCAACTCGGAATCGCGATATTCACCTTTTCCACACGCTGTGTATCGAAGGAAGCTAAGGATTCACTTCGTAGCCCTCGATATCGTTCGATATAACGATAAATCACTCTGGGCGACGCGGAATCGCGATATTCACCTTTTCCACACGCTGTGTATCGAAGGAAGCTAAGGATTCACTTCCTAGCCCGCGATATCGTTCGATATAACGATAAATCACTCGGGGCGACTTGGAATCGCGTTATTTACCTTTTCCACAAGCTGTGTATCGAAGGCAGCTAAGGATTCACTTCCTAGCCCTCGATATCGTTCGATATAACGATAAATCACTCTGGACGACTCGGAATCGCGTTATTTACCTTTTCCACAAGCTGTGTATCGAAGGCAGCTAAGGATTCACTTCCTAGCCCTCGATATCGTTCGATATAACGATAAATCACTCTGGACGACTCGGAATCGCGTTATTTACCTTTTCCACAAGCTGTGTATCGAAGGCAGCTAAGGATTCACTTCCTAGCCTTCGATATCGTTCGATATAACGATAAATCACTTTGGGCGACTCGGAATCGCGATATTTACCTCTTCCGCACGCTGTGTATCCAAGGCAGCTAAGTATTCACTGCCTAGCCCTCGATGTAATTCGATATAACGATAAATCACTCTGGGCGATTCGGAATCGCGATATTTACCTTTTCCACAAGCTGTGTATCGAAGGCAGCTAAGGATTCACTTCCTAGCTCTCGATATCGTTCGATATAACGATAAATCACTCTGGGGGACTCGGAATCGCGTTATTTACCTTTTCCACACGCTGTGTATCGAAGGAAGCTAAGGATTCACTTCGTAGCCCTCGATATCGTTCGATATAACGATAAATCACTCTGGGCGACGCGGAATCGCGATATTCACCTTTTCCACACGCTGTGTATCGAAGGAAGCTAAGGATTCACTTCCTAGCCCGCGATATCGTTCGATATAACGATAAATCACTCGGGGCGACTTGGAATCGCGTTATTTAACTTTTCCACACGCTGTGTATCGAAGGCAGCTAAGTATTCACTGCCTAGCCCTCGATATCGTTCGATATAACGATAAATCACTCTGGACGACTCGGAATCGCGTTATTTAACTTTTCCACACGCTGTGTATCGAAGGCAGCTAAGGATTCACTTCCTAGACGTCGAAATCGTTCGATATAACGATAAATCACTCTGGGGGACTCGGAATCGCGTTATTTACCTTTTCCACACGCTGTGTATCGAAGGAAGCTAAGTATTCACTTCCTAGCCCTCGATGTAATTCGATATAACGATAAATCACTCTGGGCGATTCGGAATCGCGTTATTTACCTTTCCCACACGCTGTGTATCGAAGGCAGCTTAGGATCCACTTCGTAGCCCTCGATATCGTTCGATATAACGATAAATCACTCTGGGCGACGCGGAATCGCGATATTCACCTTTTCCACACGCTGTGTATCGAAGGCAGCTAAGGATTCACTTCCTAGCCCGCGATATCGTTCGATATAACGATAAATCACTCTGGGCGACTCGGAATCGCGTTATTTACCTTTTCCACAAGCTGTGTATCGAAGGCAGCTAAGGATTCACTTCCTAGCCCTCGATATCGTTCGATATAACGATAAATCACTCTGGACGACTCGGAATCGCGTTATTTACCTTTTCCACACGCTGGGTATCGAAGGAAGCTAAGGATTCACTTCCTAGCCTTCGATATCGCTCGATATAACGATAAATCACTTTGGGCGACTCGGAATCGCGATATTTACCTTTTCCACACGCTGTGTATCGAAGGCAGCTAAGTATTCACTGCCTAGCCCTCGATGTAATTCGATATAACGATAAATCACTCTGGGCGATTCGGAATCGCGATATTTACCTTTTCCACACGCTGTGTGTCGAAGGCAGCTAAGGATTCACTTCCTAGCCCTCGATATCGTTCGATATAACGATAAATCACTCTGGCGAATCGGAATCGCGTTATTTACTTTTTCCAAACGCTGTGTATCGAAGGCAGCTAAGGATTCACTTCCTAGCCCTCGATATCGTTCGATATAACGATAAATCACACTGGGCAACTCGGAATCGCGATATTCACCTTTTCCACACGCTGTGTATCGATTGAAGCTAAGGATTCACTTCCTAGACCTCGATATCGTTCTATATAACTATAAATCATTCTGGGTGACGCGGAATCGCGATATTCACCTCTTCCACACGCTGTGTATCGAAGGAAGCTAAGGATTCACTTCCTAGCCCTCGATATCGTTCGATATAACGATAAATCACTCTGGGCGACTCGGAATCGCGTTATTTACCTTTTCCACAAGCTGTGTATCGAAGGCAGCTAAGGATTCACTTCCTAGCCTTCGATATCGTTCGATATAACGATAAATCACTTTGGGCGACTCGGAATCGCGATATTTACCTTTTCCACACGCTGTGTATCGAAGGCAGCTAAGTATTCACTGCCTAGCCCTCGATGTAATTCGATATAACGATAAATCACTCTGGGCGATTCGGAATCGCGATATTTACCTTTTCCACAAGCTGTGTATCGAAGGCAGCTAAGGATTCACTTCCTAGCCCTCGATATCGTTCGATATAACGATAAATCACTCTGGACGACTCGGAATCGCGTTATTTAACTTTTCCACACGCTGTGTATCGAAGGCAGCTAAGGATTCACTTCCTAGCCGTCGAAATCGTTCGATATAACGATAAATCACTCTGGGGGACTCGGAATCGCGTTATTTACCTTTTCCACACGCTGTGTATCGAAGGAAGCTAAGGATTCACTTCGTAGCCCTCGATATCGTTCGATATAACGATAAATCACTCTGGGCGACGCGGAATCGCGATATTCACCTTTTCCACACGCTGTGTATCGAAGGAAGCTAAGGATTCACTTCCTAGCCCGCGATATCGTTCGATATAACGATAAATCACTCGGGGCGACTTGGAATCGCGTTATTTAACTTTTCCACACGCTGTGTATCGAAGGCAGCTAAGTATTCACTGCCTAGCCCTCGATATCGTTCGATATAACGATAAATCACTCTGGACGACTCGGAATCGCGTTATTTAACTTTTCCACAAGCTGTGTATCGAAGGCAGCTAAGGATTCACTTCCTAGCCCTCGATATCGTTCGATATAACGATAAATCACTCTGGACGACTCGGAATCGCGTTATTTACCTTTTCCACACGCTGGGTATCGAAGGAAGCTAAGGATTCACTTCCTAGCCCTCGATATCGTTCGATATAACGATAAATCACTATGGGTGACTCGGAATCGCGTTATTTACCTTTTCCACACGCTGTGTATCGAAGGCAGCTAAGGATTCACTTCCTAGCCCTCGATATCCATCGATATAACGATAAATCACTCTGGGCGACTCGGAATCGCGTTATTTATCTTTTCCACACGCTGTGTATCGAAGGCAGCTAAGGATTCACTTCCTAGCCCTCGATATCGTTCGATATAACGATAAATCACTCTGGGCAACTCGGAATCGCGATATTCACCTTTTCCACACGCTGTGTATCGATTGAAGCTAAGGATTCACTTCCTAGACCTCGATATCGTTCTATATAACTATAAATCATTCTGGGTGACGCGGAATCGCGATATTCACCTCTTCCACACGCTGTGTATCGAAGGAAGCTAAGGATTCACTTCCTAGCCCTCGATATCGTTCGATATAACGATAAATCACTCTGGGCGACTCGGAATCGCGTTATTTACCTTTTCCACAAGCTGTGTATCGAAGGCAGCTAAGGATTCACTTGCTAGCCTTCGATATCGTTCGATATAACGATAAATCACTTTGGGCGACTCGGAATCGCGATATTTACCTTTTCCACACGCTGTGTATCGAAGGCAGCTAAGTATTCACTGCCTAGCCGTCGATGTAATTCGATATAACGATAAATCACTCTGGGCGATTCGGAATCGCGATATTTACCTTTTCCACACGCTGTGTGTCGAAGGCAGCTAAGGATTCACTTCCTAGCCCTCGATATCGTTCGATATAACGATAAATCACTCTGGCGAATCGGAATCGCGTTATTTACTTTTTCCAAACGCTGTGTATCGAAGGCAGCTAAGGATTCACTTCCTAGCCCTCGATATAATTCGATATAACGATAAATCACTCTGGGCGACTCGGAATCGCGTTATTTACTTTTTCCACAAGCTGTGGATCGGAGGCAGCTAAGGATTCACTTCCTAGCCTTCGATATCGTTCGATATAACGATAAATCACTCTGGGCGACTCGGAATCGCGTTATTTACCTTTTCCACAAGCTGTGTATCGAAGGCAGCTAAGGATTCACTTCCTAGCCCTCGATATCGTTCGATATAACGATAAATCACTCTGGGCGACTCGGAATCGCGTTATTTACCTTTTCCACAGGCTGTGTATCGAAGGAAGCTAAGGATTCACTTCCTAGCCCTCGATATCGTTCTATATAACTGTAAATCACTCTGGGCGACTCGGAATCGCGTTATTTAACTTTTCCACACGCTGTGTATCGAAGGCAGCTAAGGATTCACTTCCTAGCCCTCGAAATCGTTCGATATAACGATAAATCACTCTGGGGGACTCGGAATCGCGTTATTTACCTTTTCCACACGCTGTGTATCGAAGGAAGCTAAGGATTCACTTCGTAGCCCTCGATATCGTTCGATATAACGATAAATCACTCTGGGCGACGCGGAATCGCGATATTCACCTTTTCCACACGCTGTGTATCGAAGGAAGCTAAGGATTCACTTCCTAGCCCGCGATATCGTTCGATATAACGATAAATCACTCTGGGCGACTCGGAATCGCGTTATTTACCTTTTCCACACACTGTGTATCGAAGGAAGCTAAGGATTCACTTCGTAGCCCTCGATATCGTTCGATATAACGATAAATCACTCTGGGCGACGCGGAATCGCGATATTCACCTTTTCCACACGCTGTGTATCGAAGGAAGCTAAGGATTCACTTCCTAGCCCGCGATATCGTTCGATATAACGATAAATCACTCTGGGCGACTCGGAATCGCGTTATTTAACTTTTCCACACGCTGTGTATCGAAGGCAGCTAAGTATTCACTGCCTAGCCCTCGATGTAATTCGATATAACGCTAAATCACTCTGGGCGATTCGGAATCGCGTTATTTACCTTTTCCACACGCTGTGTATCGAATGCAGCTTAGGATTCACTTCCTAGCCCTCGATATCCTTCGATATAACGATAAATCACTCTGGGCGACTCGGAATCGCGTTATTTATCTTTTCCACACGCTGTGTATCGAAGGCAGCTTAGGATTCACTTCCTAGCCCTCGATATCGTTCGATATAACGATAAATCACTCTGGCGAATCGGAATCGCGTTATTTACTTTTTCCAAACGCTGTGTATCGAAGGCAGCTAAGGATTCACTTCCTAGCCTTCGATATCGTTCGATATAACGATAAATCACTTTGGGCGACTCGGAATCGCGATATTTACCTTTTCCACACGCTGTGTATCGAAGGCAGCTAAGGATTCACTTCCTAGCCCTCGATATCGTTCGATATAACGATAAATCACTTTGGGCGACTCGGAATCGCGATATTTACCTTTTCCACACGCTGTGTATCGAAGGCAGCTAAGGATTCACTTCCTAGCCCTCGATATCGTTCGATATAACGATAAATCACTCTGGGGGACTCGGAATCGCGTTATTTACCTTTTCCACACGCTGTGTATCGAAGGAAGCTAAGGATTCACTTCGTAGCCCTCGATATCGTTCGATATAACGATAAATCACTCTGGGCGACTCGGAATCGCGTTATTTACCTTTTCCACAAGCTGTGTATCGAAGGCAGCTAAGGATTCACTTCCTAGCCCTCGATATCGTTCGATATAACGATAAATCACTCTGGGCGACTCGGAATCGCGTTATTTACCTTTTCCACAGGCTGTGTATCGAAGGAAGCTAAGGATTCACTTCCTAGCCCTCGATATCGTTCTATATAACTGTAAATCACTCTGGGCGACTCGGAATCGCGTTATTTAACCTTTCCACACGCTGTGTATCGAAGGCAGCTAAGGATTCACTTCCTAGCCCTCGAAATCGTTCGATATAACGATAAATCACTTTGGGCGACTCGGAATCGCGATATTTACCTTTTCCACACGCTGTGTATCGAATGCAGCTTAGGATTCACTTCCTAGCCCTCGATATCCTTCGATATAACGATAAATCACTCTGGGCGACTCGGAATCGCGTTATTTATCTTTTCCACACGCTGTGTATCGAAGGCAGCTTAGGATTCACTTCCTAGCCCTCGATATCGTTCGATATAACGATAAATCACTCTGGCGAATCGGAATCGCGTTATTTACTTTTTCCAAACGCTGTGTATCGAAGGCAGCTAAGGATTCACTTCCTAGCCTTCGATATCGTTCGATATAACGATAAATCACTTTGGGCGACTCGGAATCGCGATATTTACCTTTTCCACACGCTGTGTATCGAAGGCAGCTAAGGATTCACTTCCTAGCCCTCGATATCGTTCGATATAACGATAAATCACTCTGGCGAATCGGAATCGCGTTATTTACTTTTTCCAAACGCTGTGTATCGAAGGCAGCTAAGGATTCACTTCCTAGCCCTCGATATCGTTCGATATAACGATAAATCACTCTGGGGGACTCGGAATCGCGTTATTTACCTTTTCCACACGCTGTGTATCGAAGGAAGCTAAGGATTCACTTCGTAGCCCTCGATATCGTTCGATATAACGATAAATCACTCTGGGCGACTCGGAATCGCGTTATTTACCTTTTCCACAAGCTGCGTATCGAAGGCAGCTAAGGATTCACTTCCTAGCCCTCGATATCGTTCGATATAACGATAAATCACTCTGGGCGACTCGGAATCGCGTTATTTACCTTTTCCACACACTGTGTATCGAAGGAAGCTAAGGATTCACTTCGTAGCCCTCGATATCGTTCGATATAACGATAAATCACTCTGGGCGACGCGGAATCGCGATATTCACCTTTTCCACACGCTGTGTATCGAAGGAAGCTAAGGATTCACTTCCTAGCCCGCGATATCGTTCGATATAACGATAAATCACTCTGGGCGACTCGGAATCGCGTTATTTAACTTTTCCACACGCTGTGTATCGAAGGCAGCTAAGTATTCACTGCCTAGCCCTCGATGTAATTCGATATAACGCTAAATCACTCTGGGCGATTCGGAATCGCGTTATTTACCTTTTCCACACGCTGTGTATCGAATGCAGCTTAGGATTCACTTCCTAGCCCTCGATATCCTTCGATATAACGATAAATCACTCTGGGCGACTCGGAATCGCGTTATTTATCTTTTCCACACGCTGTGTATCGAAGGCAGCTTAGGATTCACTTCCTAGCCCTCGATATCGTTCGATATAACGATAAATCACTCTGGCGAATCGGAATCGCGTTATTTACTTTTTCCAAACGCTGTGTATCGAAGGCAGCTAAGGATTCACTTCCTAGCCTTCGATATCGTTCGATATAACGATAAATCACTTTGGGCGACTCGGAATCGCGATATTTACCTTTTCCACACGCTGTGTATCGAAGGCAGCTAAGGATTCACTTCCTAGCCCTCGATATCGTTCGATATAACGATAAATCACTCTGGGGGACTCGGAATCGCGTTATTTACCTTTTCCACACGCTGTGTATCGAAGGAAGCTAAGGATTCACTTCGTAGCCCTCGATATCGTTCGATATAACGATAAATCACTCTGGGCGACTCGGAATCGCGTTATTTACCTTTTCCACAAGCTGTGTATCGAAGGCAGCTAAGGATTCACTTCCTAGCCCTCGATATCGTTCGATATAACGATAAATCACTCTGGGCGACTCGGAATCGCGTTATTTACCTTTTCCACAGGCTGTGTATCGAAGGAAGCTAAGGATTCACTTCCTAGCCCTCGATATCGTTCTATATAACTGTAAATCACTCTGGGCGACTCGGAATCGCGTTATTTAACCTTTCCACACGCTGTGTATCGAAGGCAGCTAAGGATTCACTTCCTAGCCCTCGAAATCGTTCGATATAACGATAAATCACTTTGGGCGACTCGGAATCGCGATATTTACCTTTTCCACACGCTGTGTATCGAATGCAGCTTAGGATTCACTTCCTAGCCCTCGATATCCTTCGATATAACGATAAATCACTCTGGGCGACTCGGAATCGCGTTATTTATCTTTTCCACACGCTGTGTATCGAAGGCAGCTTAGGATTCACTTCCTAGCCCTCGATATCGTTCGATATAACGATAAATCACTCTGGCGAATCGGAATCGCGTTATTTACTTTTTCCAAACGCTGTGTATCGAAGGCAGCTAAGGATTCACTTCCTAGCCTTCGATATCGTTCGATATAACGATAAATCACTTTGGGCGACTCGGAATCGCGATATTTACCTTTTCCACACGCTGTGTATCGAAGGCAGCTAAGGATTCACTTCCTAGCCCTCGATATCGTTCGATATAACGATAAATCACTCTGGCGAATCGGAATCGCGTTATTTACTTTTTCCAAACGCTGTGTATCGATGGCAGCTAAGGATTCACTTCCTAACCTTCGATATTTTTCGATATAACGATAAATCACTTTGGGCGACTCGGAATCGCGATATTTACCTTTTCCACACGCTGTGTATCGAAGGCAGCTAAGGATTCACTTCCTAGCCCTCGATATCGTTCGATATAACGATAAATCACTCTGGACGACTCGGAATCGCGTTATTTAACTTTTCCACACGCTGTGTATCGAAGGCAGCTAAGGATTCACTTCCTAGCCGTCGAAATCGTTCGATATAACGATAAATCACTCTGGGGGACTCGGAATCGCGTTATTTACCTTTTCCACACGCTGTGTATCGAAGGAAGCTAAGGATTCACTTCGTAGCCCTCGATATCGTTCGATATAACGATAAATCACTCTGGGCGACTCGGAATCGCGTTATTTACCTTTTCCACAAGCTGTGTATCGAAGGCAGCTAAGGATTCACTTCCTAGCCCTCGATATCGTTCGATATAACGATAAATCACTCTGGGCGACTCGGAATCGCGTTATTTACCTTTTCCACAGGCTGTGTATCGAAGGAAGCTAAGGATTCACTTCCTAGCCCTCGATATCGTTCTATATAACTGTAAATCACTCTGGGCGACTCGGAATCGCGTTATTTAACCTTTCCACACGCTGTGTATCGAAGGCAGCTAAGGATTCACTTCCTAGCCCTCGATATCGTTCGATATAACGATAAATCACTCTGGCGAATCGGAATCGCGTTATTTACTTTTTCCAAACGCTGTGTATCGAAGGCAGCTAAGGATTCACTTCCTAGCCTTCGATATCGTTCGATATAACGATAAATCACTTTGGGCGACTCGGAATCGCGATATTTACCTTTTCCACACGCTGTGTATCGAAGGCAGCTAAGGATTCACTTCCTAGCCCTCGATATCGTTCGATATAACGATAAATCACTCTGGCGAATCGGAATCGCGTTATTTACTTTTTCCAAACGCTGTGTATCGAAGGCAGCTAAGGATTCACTTCCTAACCTTCGATATTTTTCGATATAACGATAAATCACTTTGGGCGACTCGGAATCGCGATATTTACCTTTTCCACACGCTGTGTATCGAAGGCAGCTAAGGATTCACTTCCTAGCCCTCGAAATCGTTCGATATAACGATAAATCACTTTGGGCGACTCGGAATCGCGATATTTACCTTTTCCACACGCTGTGTATCGAATGCAGCTTAGGATTCACTTCCTAGCCCTCGATATCCTTCGATATAACGATAAATCACTCTGGGCGACTCGGAATCGCGTTATTTCCCTTTTCCACAGGCTGTGTATCGAAGGAAGCTAAGGATTCACTTCCTAGCCCTCGATATCGTTCTATATAACTGTAAATCACTCTGGGCGACTCGGAATCGCGTTATTTAACCTTTCCACACGCTGTGTATCGAAGGCAGCTAAGGATTCACTTCCTAGCCCTCGAAATCGTTCGATATAACGATAAATCACTTTGGGCGACTCGGAATCGCGATATTTTCCTTTTCCACACGCTGTGTATCGAATGCAGCTTAGGATTCACTTCCTAGCCCTCGATATCCTTCGATATAACGATAAATCACTCTGGGCGACTCGGAATCGCGTTATTTATCTTTTCCACACGCTGTGTATCGAAGGCAGCTTAGGATTCACTTCCTAGCCCTCGATATCGTTCGATATAACGATAAATCACTCTGGCGAATCGGAATCGCGTTATTTACTTTTTCCAAACGCTGTGTATCGAAGGCAGCTAAGGATTCACTTCCTAGCCTTCGATATCGTTCGATATAACGATAAATCACTTTGGGCGACTCGGAATCGCGATATTTACCTTTTCCACACGCTGTGTATCGAAGGCAGCTAAGGATTCACTTCCTAGCCCTCGATATCGTTCGATATAACGATAAATCACTCTGGCGAATCGGAATCGCGTTATTTACTTTTTCCAAACGCTGTGTATCGAAGGCAGCTAAGGATTCACTTCCTAACCTTCGATATTTTTCGATATAACGATAAATCACTTTGGGCGACTCGGAATCGCGATATTTACCTTTTCCACACGCTGTGTATCGAAGGCAGCTAAGGATTCACTTCCTAGCCCTCGATATCGTTCGATATAACGATAAATCACTCTGGACGACTCGGAATCGCGTTATTTAACTTTTCCACACGCTGTGTATCGAAGGCAGCTAAGGATTCACTTCCTAGCCGTCGAAATCGTTCGATATAACGATAAATCACTCTGGGGGACTCGGAATCGCGTTATTTACCTTTTCCACACGCTGTGTATCGAAGGAAGCTAAGGATTCACTTCGTAGCCCTCGATATCGTTCGATATAACGATAAATCACTCTGGGCGACTCGGAATCGCGTTATTTACCTTTTCCACAAGCTGTGTATCGAAGGCAGCTAAGGATTCACTTCCTAGCCCTCGATATCGTTCGATATAACGATAAATCACTCTGGGCGACTCGGAATCGCGTTATTTACCTTTTCCACAGGCTGTGTATCGAAGGAAGCTAAGGATTCACTTCCTAGCCCTCGATATCGTTCTATATAACTGTAAATCACTCTGGGCGACTCGGAATCGCGTTATTTAACCTTTCCACACGCTGTGTATCGAAGGCAGCTAAGGATTCACTTCCTAGCCCTCGAAATCGTTCGATATAACGATAAATCACTTTGGGCGACTCGGAATCGCGATATTTACCTTTTCCACACGCTGTGTATCGAATGCAGCTTAGGATTCACTTCCTAGCCCTCGATATCCTTCGATATAACGATAAATCACTCTGGGCGACTCGGAATCGCGTTATTTATCTTTTCCACACGCTGTGTATCGAAGGCAGCTTAGGATTCACTTCCTAGCCCTCGATATCGTTCGATATAACGATAAATCACTCTGGCGAATCGGAATCGCGTTATTTACTTTTTCCAAACGCTGTGTATCGAAGGCAGCTAAGGATTCACTTCCTAGCCTTCGATATCGTTCGATATAACGATAAATCACTTTGGGCGACTCGGAATCGCGATATTTACCTTTTCCACACGCTGTGTATCGAAGGCAGCTAAGGATTCACTTCCTAGCCCTCGATATCGTTCGATATAACGATAAATCACTCTGGCGAATCGGAATCGCGTTATTTACTTTTTCCAAACGCTGTGTATCGAAGGCAGCTAAGGATTCACTTCCTAGCCCTCGATATCGTTCGATATAACGATAAATCACTCTGGGGGACTCGGAATCGCGTTATTTACCTTTTCCACACGCTGTGTATCGAAGGAAGCTAAGGATTCACTTCGTAGCCCTCGATATCGTTCGATATAACGATAAATCACTCTGGGCGACTCGGAATCGCGTTATTTACCTTTTCCACAAGCTGCGTATCGAAGGCAGCTAAGGATTCACTTCCTAGCCCTCGATATCGTTCGATATAACGATAAATCACTCTGGGCGACTCGGAATCGCGTTATTTACCTTTTCCACACACTGTGTATCGAAGGAAGCTAAGGATTCACTTCGTAGCCCTCGATATCGTTCGATATAACGATAAATCACTCTGGGCGACGCGGAATCGCGATATTCACCTTTTCCACACGCTGTGTATCGAAGGAAGCTAAGGATTCACTTCCTAGCCCGCGATATCGTTCGATATAACGATAAATCACTCTGGGCGACTCGGAATCGCGTTATTTAACTTTTCCACACGCTGTGTATCGAAGGCAGCTAAGTATTCACTGCCTAGCCCTCGATGTAATTCGATATAACGCTAAATCACTCTGGGCGATTCGGAATCGCGTTATTTACCTTTTCCACACGCTGTGTATCGAATGCAGCTTAGGATTCACTTCCTAGCCCTCGATATCCTTCGATATAACGATAAATCACTCTGGGCGACTCGGAATCGCGTTATTTATCTTTTCCACACGCTGTGTATCGAAGGCAGCTTAGGATTCACTTCCTAGCCCTCGATATCGTTCGATATAACGATAAATCACTCTGGCGAATCGGAATCGCGTTATTTACTTTTTCCAAACGCTGTGTATCGAAGGCAGCTAAGGATTCACTTCCTAGCCTTCGATATCGTTCGATATAACGATAAATCACTTTGGGCGACTCGGAATCGCGATATTTACCTTTTCCACACGCTGTGTATCGAAGGCAGCTAAGGATTCACTTCCTAGCCCTCGATATCGTTCGATATAACGATAAATCACTTTGGGCGACTCGGAATCGCGATATTTACCTTTTCCACACGCTGTGTATCGAAGGCAGCTAAGGATTCACTTCCTAGCCCTCGATATCGTTCGATATAACGATAAATCACTCTGGGGGACTCGGAATCGCGTTATTTACCTTTTCCACACGCTGTGTATCGAAGGAAGCTAAGGATTCACTTCGTAGCCCTCGATATCGTTCGATATAACGATAAATCACTCTGGGCGACTCGGAATCGCGTTATTTACCTTTTCCACAAGCTGTGTATCGAAGGCAGCTAAGGATTCACTTCCTAGCCCTCGATATCGTTCGATATAACGATAAATCACTCTGGGCGACTCGGAATCGCGTTATTTACCTTTTCCACAGGCTGTGTATCGAAGGAAGCTAAGGATTCACTTCCTAGCCCTCGATATCGTTCTATATAACTGTAAATCACTCTGGGCGACTCGGAATCGCGTTATTTAACCTTTCCACACGCTGTGTATCGAAGGCAGCTAAGGATTCACTTCCTAGCCCTCGAAATCGTTCGATATAACGATAAATCACTTTGGGCGACTCGGAATCGCGATATTTACCTTTTCCACACGCTGTGTATCGAATGCAGCTTAGGATTCACTTCCTAGCCCTCGATATCCTTCGATATAACGATAAATCACTCTGGGCGACTCGGAATCGCGTTATTTATCTTTTCCACACGCTGTGTATCGAAGGCAGCTTAGGATTCACTTCCTAGCCCTCGATATCGTTCGATATAACGATAAATCACTCTGGCGAATCGGAATCGCGTTATTTACTTTTTCCAAACGCTGTGTATCGAAGGCAGCTAAGGATTCACTTCCTAGCCTTCGATATCGTTCGATATAACGATAAATCACTTTGGGCGACTCGGAATCGCGATATTTACCTTTTCCACACGCTGTGTATCGAAGGCAGCTAAGGATTCACTTCCTAGCCCTCGATATCGTTCGATATAACGATAAATCACTCTGGCGAATCGGAATCGCGTTATTTACTTTTTCCAAACGCTGTGTATCGAAGGCAGCTAAGGATTCACTTCCTAACCTTCGATATTTTTCGATATAACGATAAATCACTTTGGGCGACTCGGAATCGCGATATTTACCTTTTCCACACGCTGTGTATCGAAGGCAGCTAAGGATTCACTTCCTAGCCCTCGATATCGTTCGATATAACGATAAATCACTCTGGACGACTCGGAATCGCGTTATTTAACTTTTCCACACGCTGTGTATCGAAGGCAGCTAAGGATTCACTTCCTAGCCGTCGAAATCGTTCGATATAACGATAAATCACTCTGGGGGACTCGGAATCGCGTTATTTACCTTTTCCACACGCTGTGTATCGAAGGAAGCTAAGGATTCACTTCGTAGCCCTCGATATCGTTCGATATAACGATAAATCACTCTGGGCGACTCGGAATCGCGTTATTTACCTTTTCCACAAGCTGTGTATCGAAGGCAGCTAAGGATTCACTTCCTAGCCCTCGATATCGTTCGATATAACGATAAATCACTCTGGGCGACTCGGAATCGCGTTATTTACCTTTTCCACAGGCTGTGTATCGAAGGAAGCTAAGGATTCACTTCCTAGCCCTCGATATCGTTCTATATAACTGTAAATCACTCTGGGCGACTCGGAATCGCGTTATTTAACCTTTCCACACGCTGTGTATCGAAGGCAGCTAAGGATTCACTTCCTAGCCCTCGATATCGTTCGATATAACGATAAATCACTCTGGCGAATCGGAATCGCGTTATTTACTTTTTCCAAACGCTGTGTATCGAAGGCAGCTAAGGATTCACTTCCTAGCCTTCGATATCGTTCGATATAACGATAAATCACTTTGGGCGACTCGGAATCGCGATATTTACCTTTTCCACACGCTGTGTATCGAAGGCAGCTAAGGATTCACTTCCTAGCCCTCGATATCGTTCGATATAACGATAAATCACTCTGGCGAATCGGAATCGCGTTATTTACTTTTTCCAAACGCTGTGTATCGAAGGCAGCTAAGGATTCACTTCCTAACCTTCGATATTTTTCGATATAACGATAAATCACTTTGGGCGACTCGGAATCGCGATATTTACCTTTTCCACACGCTGTGTATCGAAGGCAGCTAAGGATTCACTTCCTAGCCCTCGAAATCGTTCGATATAACGATAAATCACTTTGGGCGACTCGGAATCGCGATATTTACCTTTTCCACACGCTGTGTATCGAATGCAGCTTAGGATTCACTTCCTAGCCCTCGATATCCTTCGATATAACGATAAATCACTCTGGGCGACTCGGAATCGCGTTATTTCCCTTTTCCACAGGCTGTGTATCGAAGGAAGCTAAGGATTCACTTCCTAGCCCTCGATATCGTTCTATATAACTGTAAATCACTCTGGGCGACTCGGAATCGCGTTATTTAACCTTTCCACACGCTGTGTATCGAAGGCAGCTAAGGATTCACTTCCTAGCCCTCGAAATCGTTCGATATAACGATAAATCACTTTGGGCGACTCGGAATCGCGATATTTTCCTTTTCCACACGCTGTGTATCGAATGCAGCTTAGGATTCACTTCCTAGCCCTCGATATCCTTCGATATAACGATAAATCACTCTGGGCGACTCGGAATCGCGTTATTTATCTTTTCCACACGCTGTGTATCGAAGGCAGCTTAGGATTCACTTCCTAGCCTTCGATATCGTTCGATATAACGATAAATCACTTTGGGCGACTCGGAATCGCGATATTTACCTTTTCCACACGCTGTGTATCGAAGGCAGCTAAGGATTCACTTCCTAGCCCTCGATATCGTTCGATATAACGATAAATCACTCTGGCGAATCGGAATCGCGTTATTTACTTTTTCCAAACGCTGTGTATCGAAGGCAGCTAAGGATTCACTTCCTAACCTTCGATATTTTTCGATATAACGATAAATCACTTTGGGCGACTCGGAATCGCGATATTTACCTTTTCCACACGCTGTGTATCGAAGGCAGCTAAGGATTCACTTCCTAGCCCTCGATATCGTTCGATATAACGATAAATCACTCTGGACGACTCGGAATCGCGTTATTTAACTTTTCCACACGCTGTGTATCGAAGGCAGCTAAGGATTCACTTCCTAGCCGTCGAAATCGTTCGATATAACGATAAATCACTCTGGGGGACTCGGAATCGCGTTATTTACCTTTTCCACACGCTGTGTATCGAAGGAAGCTAAGGATTCACTTCGTAGCCCTCGATATCGTTCGATATAACGATAAATCACTCTGGGCGACTCGGAATCGCGTTATTTACCTTTTCCACAAGCTGTGTATCGAAGGCAGCTAAGGATTCACTTCCTAGCCCTCGATATCGTTCGATATAACGATAAATCACTCTGGGCGACTCGGAATCGCGTTATTTACCTTTTCCACAGGCTGTGTATCGAAGGAAGCTAAGGATTCACTTCCTAGCCCTCGATATCGTTCTATATAACTGTAAATCACTCTGGGCGACTCGGAATCGCGTTATTTAACCTTTCCACACGCTGTGTATCGAAGGCAGCTAAGGATTCACTTCCTAGCCCTCGATATCGTTCGATATAACGATAAATCACTCTGGCGAATCGGAATCGCGTTATTTACTTTTTCCAAACGCTGTGTATCGAAGGCAGCTAAGGATTCACTTCCTAGCCTTCGATATCGTTCGATATAACGATAAATCACTTTGGGCGACTCGGAATCGCGATATTTACCTTTTCCACACGCTGTGTATCGAAGGCAGCTAAGGATTCACTTCCTAGCCCTCGATATCGTTCGATATAACGATAAATCACTCTGGCGAATCGGAATCGCGTTATTTACTTTTTCCAAACGCTGTGTATCGAAGGCAGCTAAGGATTCACTTCCTAACCTTCGATATTTTTCGATATAACGATAAATCACTTTGGGCGACTCGGAATCGCGATATTTACCTTTTCCACACGCTGTGTATCGAAGGCAGCTAAGGATTCACTTCCTAGCCCTCGAAATCGTTCGATATAACGATAAATCACTTTGGGCGACTCGGAATCGCGATATTTACCTTTTCCACACGCTGTGTATCGAATGCAGCTTAGGATTCACTTCCTAGCCCTCGATATCCTTCGATATAACGATAAATCACTCTGGGCGACTCGGAATCGCGTTATTTCCCTTTTCCACAGGCTGTGTATCGAAGGAAGCTAAGGATTCACTTCCTAGCCCTCGATATCGTTCTATATAACTGTAAATCACTCTGGGCGACTCGGAATCGCGTTATTTAACCTTTCCACACGCTGTGTATCGAAGGCAGCTAAGGATTCACTTCCTAGCCCTCGAAATCGTTCGATATAACGATAAATCACTTTGGGCGACTCGGAATCGCGATATTTACCTTTTCCACACGCTGTGTATCGAATGCAGCTTAGGATTCACTTCCTAGCCCTCGATATCCTTCGATATAACGATAAATCACTCTGGGCGACTCGGAATCGCGTTATTTATCTTTTCCACACGCTGTGTATCGAAGGCAGCTTAGGATTCACTTCCTAGCCCTCGATATCGTTCGATATAACGATAAATCACTCTGGCGAATCGGAATCGCGTTATTTACTTTTTCCAAACGCTGTGTATCGAAGGCAGCTAAGGATTCACTTCCTAGCCCTCGATATCGTTCGATATAACGATAAATCACTCTGGCGAATCGGAATCGCGTTATTTACTTTTTCCAAACGCTGTGTATCGAAGGCAGCTAAGGATTCACTTCCTAACCTTCGATATTTTTCGATATAACGATAAATCACTTTGGGCGACTCGGAATCGCGATATTTACCTTTTCCACACGCTGTGTATCGAAGGCAGCTAAGGATTCACTTCCTAGCCCTCGATATCGTTCGATATAACGATAAATCACTCTGGACGACTCGGAATCGCGTTATTTAACTTTTCCACACGCTGTGTATCGAAGGCAGCTAAGGATTCACTTCCTAGCCGTCGAAATCGTTCGATATAACGATAAATCACTCTGGGGGACTCGGAATCGCGTTATTTACCTTTTCCACACGCTGTGTATCGAAGGAAGCTAAGGATTCACTTCGTAGCCCTCGATATCGTTCGATATAACGATAAATCACTCTGGGCGACTCGGAATCGCGTTATTTACCTTTTCCACAAGCTGTGTATCGAAGGCAGCTAAGGATTCACTTCCTAGCCCTCGATATCGTTCGATATAACGATAAATCACTCTGGGCGACTCGGAATCGCGTTATTTACCTTTTCCACAGGCTGTGTATCGAAGGAAGCTAAGGATTCACTTCCTAGCCCTCGATATCGTTCTATATAACTGTAAATCACTCTGGGCGACTCGGAATCGCGTTATTTAACCTTTCCACACGCTGTGTATCGAAGGCAGCTAAGGATTCACTTCCTAGCCCTCGAAATCGTTCGATATAACGATAAATCACTCTGGGGGACTCGGAATCGCGATATTTACCTTTTCCACACGCTGTGTATCCAAGGAAGCTAAGGATTCACTTCGTAGCCCTCGATATCGTTCGATATAACGATAAATCACTCTGGGCGACGCGGAATCGCGATATTCACCTTTTCCACACGCTGTGTATCGAAGGAAGCTAAGGATTCACTTCCTAGCCCGCGATATCGTTCGATATAACGATAAATCACTCTGGGCGACTCGGAATCGCGTTATTTACCTTTTCCACACACTGTGTATCGAAGGAAGCTAAGGATTCACTTCGTAGCCCTCGATATCGTTCGATATAACGATAAATCACTCTGGGCGACGCGGAATCGCGATATTCACCTTTTCCACACGCTGTGTATCGAAGGAAGCTAAGGATTCACTTCCTAGCCCGCGATATCGTTCGATATAACGATAAATCACTCTGGGCGACTCGGAATCGCGTTATTTAACTTTTCCACACGCTGTGTATCGAAGGCAGCTAAGGATTCACTTCCTAGCCTTCGATATCGTTCGATATAACGATAAATCACTCTGGGCGACTCGGAATCGCGTTATTTACTTTTTCCACAAGCTGTGTATCGGAGGCAGCTAAGGATTCACTTCCTAGCCTTCGATATCGTTCGATATAACGATAAATCACTCTGGGCGACTCGGAATCGCGTTATTTACCTTTTCCACAAGCTGTGTATCGAAGGCAGCTAAGGATTCACTTCCTAGCCCTCGATATCGTTCGATATAACGATAAATCACTCTGGACGACTCGGAATCGCGTTATTTAACTTTTCCACACGCTGTGTATCGAAGGCAGCTAAGGATTCACTTCCTAGCCCTCGAAATCGTTCGATATAACGATAAATCACTCTGGGGGACTCGGAATCGCGTTATTTACCTTTTCCACACGCTGTGTATCGAAGGAAGCTAAGGATTCACTTCGTAGCCCTCGATATCGTTCGATATAACGATAAATCACTCTGGGCGACTCGGAATCGCGTTATTTAACTTTTCCACACGCTGTGTATCGAAGGCAGCTAAGGATTCACTTCCTAGCCTTCGATATCGTTCGATATAACGATAAATCACTCTGGGCGACTCGGAATCGCGTTATTTACTTTTTCCACAAGCTGTGTATCGGAGGCAGCTAAGGATTCACTTCCTAGCCTTCGATATCGTTCGATATAACGATAAATCACTCTGGGCGACTCGGAATCGCGTTATTTACCTTTTCCACAAGCTGTGTATCGAAGGCAGCTAAGGATTCACTTCCTAGCCCTCGATATCGTTCGATATAACGATAAATCACTCTGGACAACTCGGAATCGCGTTATTTAACTTTTCCACACGCTGTGTATCGAAGGCAGCTAAGGATTCACTTCCTAGCCGTCGAAATCGTTCGATATAACGATAAATCACTCTGGGGGACTCGGAATCGCGTTATTTACCTTTTCCACACGCTGTGTATCGAAGGAAGCTAAGGATTCACTTCGTAGCCCTCGATATCGTTCGATATAACGATAAATCACTCTGGGCGACGCGGAATCGCGATATTCACCTTTTCCACACGCTGTGTATCGAAGGAAGCTAAGGATTCACTTCCTAGCCCGCGATATCGTTCGATATAACGATAAATCACTCGGGGCGATTCGGAATCGCGTTATTTACCTTTCCCACTCGCTGTGTATCGAAGGCAGCTTAGGATCCACTTCGTAGCCCTCGATATCGTTCGATATAACGATAAATCACTCTGGGCGACGCGGAATCGCGATATTCACCTTTTCCACACGCTGTGTATCGAAGGCAGCTAAGGATTCACTTCCTAGCCCGCGATATCGTTCGATATAACGATAAATCACTCTGGGCGACTCGGAATCGCGTTATTTACTTTTTCCACAAGCTGTGTATCGGAGGCAGCTAAGGATTCACTTCCTAACCTTCGATGTCGTTCGATATAACGATAAATCACTCTGGGCGACTCGGAATCGCGTTATTTACCTTTTCCACAAGCTGTGTATCGAAGGCAGCTAAGGATTCACTTCCTAGCCCTCGATATCGTTCGATATAACGATAAATCACTCTGGACGACTCGGAATCGCGTTATTTACCTTTTCCACACGCTGGGTATCGAAGGAAGCTAAGGATTCACTTCCTAGCCCTCGATATCGTTCGATATAACGATAAATCACTATGGGTGACTCGGAATCGCGTTATTTACCTTTTCCACACGCTGTGTATCGAAGGCAGCTAAGGATTCACTTCCTAGCCCTCGATATCCTTCGATATAACGATAAATCACTCTGGGCGACTCGGAATCGCGTTATTTATCTTTTCCACACGCTGTGTATCGAAGGCAGCTAAGGATTCACTTCCTAGCCCTCGATATCGTTCGATATAACGATAAATCACTCTGGGCAACTCGGAATCGCGATATTCACCTTTTCCACACGCTGTGTATCGATTGAAGCTAAGGATTCACTTCCTAGACCTCGATATCGTTCTATATAACTATAAATCATTCTGGGTGACGCGGAATCGCGATATTCACCTCTTCCACACGCTGTGTATCGAAGGAAGCTAAGGATTCACTTCCTAGCCCTCGATATCGTTCGATATAACGATAAATCACTCTGGGCGACTCGGAATCGCGTTATTTACCTTTTCCACAAGCTGTGTATCGAAGGCAGCTAAGGATTCACTTGCTAGCCTTCGATATCGTTCGATATAACGATAAATCACTTTGGGCGACTCGGAATCGCGATATTTACCTTTTCCACACGCTGTGTATCGAAGGCAGCTAAGTATTCACTGCCTAGCCCTCGATGTAATTCGATATAACGATAAATCACTCTGGGCGATTCGGAATCGCGATATTTACCTTTTCCACACGCTGTGTGTCGAAGGCAGCTAAGGATTCACTTCCTAGCCCTCGATATCGTTCGATATAACGATAAATCACTCTGGCGAATCGGAATCGCGTTATTTACTTTTTCCAAACGCTGTGTATCGAAGGCAGCTAAGGATTCACTTCCTAGCCCTCGATATCGTTCGATATAACGATAAATCACACTGGGCAACTCGGAATCGCGATATTCACCTTTTCCACACGCTGTGTATCGATTGAAGCTAAGGCTTCACTTCCTAGACCTCGATATCGTTCTATATAACTATAAATCATTCTGGGTGACGCGGAATCGCGATATTCACCTCTTCCACACGCTGTGTATCGAAGGAAGCTAAGGATTCACTTCCTAGCCCTCGATATCGTTCGATATAACGATAAATCACTCTGGGCGACTCGGAATCGCGTTATTTACCTTTTCCACAAGCTGTGTATCGAAGGCAGCTAAGGATTCACTTCCTAGCCTTCGATATCGTTCGATATAACGATAAATCACTTTGGGCTACTCGGAATCGCGATATTTACCTTTTCCACACGCTGTGTATCGAAGGCAGCTAAGTATTCACTGCCTAGCCCTCGATGTAATTCGATATAACGATAAATCACTCTGGGCGACTCGGAATCGCGTTATTTACCTTTTCCACACGCTGGGTATCGAAGGAAGCTAAGGATTCACTTCCTAGCCCTCGATATCGTTCGATATAACGATAAATCACTATGGGTGACTCGGAATCGCGTTATTTACCTTTTCCACAAGCTGTGTATCGAAGGCAGCTAAGGATTCACTTCCTAGCCCTCGATATCGTTCGATATAACGATAAATCACTCTGGGGGACTCGGAATCGCGTTATTTACCTTTTCCACACGCTGTGTATCGAAGGAAGCTAAGGATTCACTTCGTAGCCCTCGATATCGTTCGATATAACGATAAATCACTCTGGGCGACTCGGAATCGCGTTATTTACCTTTTCCACAAGCTGTGTATCGAAGGCAGCTAAGGATTCACTTCCTAGCCCTCGATATCGTTCGATATAACGATAAATCACTCTGGGCGACTCGGAATCGCGTTATTTACCTTTTCCACAGGCTGTGTATCGAAGGAAGCTAAGGATTCACTTCCTAGCCCTCGATATCGTTCTATATAACTGTAAATCACTCTGGGCGACTCGGAATCGCGTTATTTAACCTTTCCACACGCTGTGTATCGAAGGCAGCTAAGGATTCACTTCCTAGCCCTCGATATCGTTCGATATAACGATAAATCACTCTGGCGAATCGGAATCGCGTTATTTACTTTTTCCAAACGCTGTGTATCGAAGGCAGCTAAGGATTCACTTCCTAGCCTTCGATATCGTTCGATATAACGATAAATCACTTTGGGCGACTCGGAATCGCGATATTTACCTTTTCCACACGCTGTGTATCGAAGGCAGCTAAGGATTCACTTCCTAGCCCTCGATATCGTTCGATATAACGATAAATCACTCTGGCGAATCGGAATCGCGTTATTTACTTTTTCCAAACGCTGTGTATCGAAGGCAGCTAAGGATTCACTTCCTAACCTTCGATATTTTTCGATATAACGATAAATCACTTTGGGCGACTCGGAATCGCGATATTTACCTTTTCCACACGCTGTGTATCGAAGGCAGCTAAGGATTCACTTCCTAGCCCTCGAAATCGTTCGATATAACGATAAATCACTTTGGGCGACTCGGAATCGCGATATTTACCTTTTCCACACGCTGTGTATCGAATGCAGCTTAGGATTCACTTCCTAGCCCTCGATATCCTTCGATATAACGATAAATCACTCTGGGCGACTCGGAATCGCGTTATTTCCCTTTTCCACAGGCTGTGTATCGAAGGAAGCTAAGGATTCACTTCCTAGCCCTCGATATCGTTCTATATAACTGTAAATCACTCTGGGCGACTCGGAATCGCGTTATTTAACCTTTCCACACGCTGTGTATCGAAGGCAGCTAAGGATTCACTTCCTAGCCCTCGAAATCGTTCGATATAACGATAAATCACTTTGGGCGACTCGGAATCGCGATATTTACCTTTTCCACACGCTGTGTATCGAATGCAGCTTAGGATTCACTTCCTAGCCCTCGATATCCTTCGATATAACGATAAATCACTCTGGGCGACTCGGAATCGCGTTATTTATCTTTTCCACACGCTGTGTATCGAAGGCAGCTTAGGATTCACTTCCTAGCCCTCGATATCGTTCGATATAACGATAAATCACTCTGGCGAATCGGAATCGCGTTATTTACTTTTTCCAAACGCTGTGTATCGAAGGCAGCTAAGGATTCACTTCCTAGCCCTCGATATCGTTCGATATAACGATAAATCACTCTGGCGAATCGGAATCGCGTTATTTACTTTTTCCAAACGCTGTGTATCGAAGGCAGCTAAGGATTCACTTCCTAACCTTCGATATTTTTCGATATAACGATAAATCACTTTGGGCGACTCGGAATCGCGATATTTACCTTTTCCACACGCTGTGTATCGAAGGCAGCTAAGGATTCACTTCCTAGCCCTCGATATCGTTCGATATAACGATAAATCACTCTGGACGACTCGGAATCGCGTTATTTAACTTTTCCACACGCTGTGTATCGAAGGCAGCTAAGGATTCACTTCCTAGCCGTCGAAATCGTTCGATATAACGATAAATCACTCTGGGGGACTCGGAATCGCGTTATTTACCTTTTCCACACGCTGTGTATCGAAGGAAGCTAAGGATTCACTTCGTAGCCCTCGATATCGTTCGATATAACGATAAATCACTCTGGGCGACTCGGAATCGCGTTATTTACCTTTTCCACAAGCTGTGTATCGAAGGCAGCTAAGGATTCACTTCCTAGCCCTCGATATCGTTCGATATAACGATAAATCACTCTGGGCGACTCGGAATCGCGTTATTTACCTTTTCCACAGGCTGTGTATCGAAGGAAGCTAAGGATTCACTTCCTAGCCCTCGATATCGTTCTATATAACTGTAAATCACTCTGGGCGACTCGGAATCGCGTTATTTAACCTTTCCACACGCTGTGTATCGAAGGCAGCTAAGGATTCACTTCCTAGCCCTCGAAATCGTTCGATATAACGATAAATCACTCTGGGGGACTCGGAATCGCGATATTTACCTTTTCCACACGCTGTGTATCCAAGGAAGCTAAGGATTCACTTCGTAGCCCTCGATATCGTTCGATATAACGATAAATCACTCTGGGCGACGCGGAATCGCGATATTCACCTTTTCCACACGCTGTGTATCGAAGGAAGCTAAGGATTCACTTCCTAGCCCGCGATATCGTTCGATATAACGATAAATCACTCTGGGCGACTCGGAATCGCGTTATTTACCTTTTCCACACACTGTGTATCGAAGGAAGCTAAGGATTCACTTCGTAGCCCTCGATATCGTTCGATATAACGATAAATCACTCTGGGCGACGCGGAATCGCGATATTCACCTTTTCCACACGCTGTGTATCGAAGGAAGCTAAGGATTCACTTCCTAGCCCGCGATATCGTTCGATATAACGATAAATCACTCTGGGCGACTCGGAATCGCGTTATTTAACTTTTCCACACGCTGTGTATCGAAGGCAGCTAAGGATTCACTTCCTAGCCTTCGATATCGTTCGATATAACGATAAATCACTCTGGGCGACTCGGAATCGCGTTATTTACTTTTTCCACAAGCTGTGTATCGGAGGCAGCTAAGGATTCACTTCCTAGCCTTCGATATCGTTCGATATAACGATAAATCACTCTGGGCGACTCGGAATCGCGTTATTTACCTTTTCCACAAGCTGTGTATCGAAGGCAGCTAAGGATTCACTTCCTAGCCCTCGATATCGTTCGATATAACGATAAATCACTCTGGACGACTCGGAATCGCGTTATTTAACTTTTCCACACGCTGTGTATCGAAGGCAGCTAAGGATTCACTTCCTAGCCCTCGAAATCGTTCGATATAACGATAAATCACTCTGGGGGACTCGGAATCGCGTTATTTACCTTTTCCACACGCTGTGTATCCAAGGAAGCTAAGGATTCACTTCGTAGCCCTCGATATCGTTCGATATAACGATAAATCACTCTGGGCGACGCGGAATCGCGATATTCACCTTTTCCACACGCTGTGTATCGAAGGAAGCTAAGGATTCACTTCCTAGCCCGCGATATCGTTCGATATAACGATAAATCACTCTGGGCGACTCGGAATCGCGTTATTTACCTTTTCCACACACTGTGTATCGAAGGAAGCTAAGGATTCACTTCGTAGCCCTCGATATCGTTCGATATAACGATAAATCACTCTGGGCGACGCGGAATCGCGATATTCACCTTTTCCACACGCTGTGTATCGAAGGAAGCTAAGGATTCACTTCCTAGCCCGCGATATCGTTCGATATAACGATAAATCACTCTGGGCGACTCGGAATCGCGTTATTTAACTTTTCCACACGCTGTGTATCGAAGGCAGCTAAGGATTCACTTCCTAGCCTTCGATATCGTTCGATATAACGATAAATCACTCTGGGCGACTCGGAATCGCGTTATTTACTTTTTCCACAAGCTGTGTATCGGAGGCAGCTAAGGATTCACTTCCTAGCCTTCGATATCGTTCGATATAACGATAAATCACTCTGGGCGACTCGGAATCGCGTTATTTACCTTTTCCACAAGCTGTGTATCGAAGGCAGCTAAGGATTCACTTCCTAGCCCTCGATATCGTTCGATATAACGATAAATCACTCTGGACAACTCGGAATCGCGTTATTTAACTTTTCCACACGCTGTGTATCGAAGGCAGCTAAGGATTCACTTCCTAGCCGTCGAAATCGTTCGATATAACGATAAATCACTCTGGGGGACTCGGAATCGCGTTATTTACCTTTTCCACACGCTGTGTATCGAAGGAAGCTAAGGATTCACTTCGTAGCCCTCGATATCGTTCGATATAACGATAAATCACTCTGGGCGACGCGGAATCGCGATATTCACCTTTTCCACACGCTGTGTATCGAAGGAAGCTAAGGATTCACTTCCTAGCCCGCGATATCGTTCGATATAACGATAAATCACTCGGGGCGATTCGGAATCGCGTTATTTACCTTTCCCACTCGCTGTGTATCGAAGGCAGCTTAGGATCCACTTCGTAGCCCTCGATATCGTTCGATATAACGATAAATCACTCTGGGCGACGCGGAATCGCGATATTCACCTTTTCCACACGCTGTGTATCGAAGGCAGCTAAGGATTCACTTCCTAGCCCGCGATATCGTTCGATATAACGATAAATCACTCTGGGCGACTCGGAATCGCGTTATTTACTTTTTCCACAAGCTGTGTATCGGAGGCAGCTAAGGATTCACTTCCTAACCTTCGATGTCGTTCGATATAACGATAAATCACTCTGGGCGACTCGGAATCGCGTTATTTACCTTTTCCACAAGCTGTGTATCGAAGGCAGCTAAGGATTCACTTCCTAGCCCTCGATATCGTTCGATATAACGATAAATCACTCTGGACGACTCGGAATCGCGTTATTTACCTTTTCCACACGCTGGGTATCGAAGGAAGCTAAGGATTCACTTCCTAGCCCTCGATATCGTTCGATATAACGATAAATCACTATGGGTGACTCGGAATCGCGTTATTTACCTTTTCCACACGCTGTGTATCGAAGGCAGCTAAGGATTCACTTCCTAGCCCTCGATATCCTTCGATATAACGATAAATCACTCTGGGCGACTCGGAATCGCGTTATTTATCTTTTCCACACGCTGTGTATCGAAGGCAGCTAAGGATTCACTTCCTAGCCCTCGATATCGTTCGATATAACGATAAATCACTCTGGGCAACTCGGAATCGCGATATTCACCTTTTCCACACGCTGTGTATCGATTGAAGCTAAGGATTCACTTCCTAGACCTCGATATCGTTCTATATAACTATAAATCATTCTGGGTGACGCGGAATCGCGATATTCACCTCTTCCACACGCTGTGTATCGAAGGAAGCTAAGGATTCACTTCCTAGCCCTCGATATCGTTCGATATAACGATAAATCACTCTGGGCGACTCGGAATCGCGTTATTTACCTTTTCCACAAGCTGTGTATCGAAGGCAGCTAAGGATTCACTTGCTAGCCTTCGATATCGTTCGATATAACGATAAATCACTTTGGGCGACTCGGAATCGCGATATTTACCTTTTCCACACGCTGTGTATCGAAGGCAGCTAAGTATTCACTGCCTAGCCCTCGATGTAATTCGATATAACGATAAATCACTCTGGGCGATTCGGAATCGCGATATTTACCTTTTCCACACGCTGTGTGTCGAAGGCAGCTAAGGATTCACTTCCTAGCCCTCGATATCGTTCGATATAACGATAAATCACTCTGGCGAATCGGAATCGCGTTATTTACTTTTTCCAAACGCTGTGTATCGAAGGCAGCTAAGGATTCACTTCCTAGCCCTCGATATCGTTCGATATAACGATAAATCACACTGGGCAACTCGGAATCGCGATATTCACCTTTTCCACACGCTGTGTATCGATTGAAGCTAAGGCTTCACTTCCTAGACCTCGATATCGTTC
The DNA here is from genome assembly GCA_948146005.1 of Nomada fucata. Lineage (NCBI taxonomy): Eukaryota > Metazoa > Arthropoda > Insecta > Hymenoptera > Apidae > Nomada > Nomada fucata. Next base: position 16,479,930 of record OX411282.1, on the reverse strand, counting down.
TATATAACTATAAATCATTCTGGGTGACGCGGAATCGCGATATTCACCTCTTCCACACGCTGTGTATCGAAGGAAGCTAAGGATTCACTTCCTAGCCCTCGATATCGTTCGATATAACGATAAATCACTCTGGGCGACTCGGAATCGCGTTATTTACCTTTTCCACAAGCTGTGTATCGAAGGCAGCTAAGGATTCACTTCCTAGCCTTCGATATCGTTCGATATAACGATAAATCACTTTGGGCTACTCGGAATCGCGATATTTACCTTTTCCACACGCTGTGTATCGAAGGCAGCTAAGTATTCACTGCCTAGCCCTCGATGTAATTCGATATAACGATAAATCACTCTGGGCGACTCGGAATCGCGTTATTTACCTTTTCCACACGCTGGGTATCGAAGGAAGCTAAGGATTCACTTCCTAGCCCTCGATATCGTTCGATATAACGATAAATCACTATGGGTGACTCGGAATCGCGTTATTTACCTTTTCCACACGCTGTGTATCGAAGGCAGCTAAGGATTCACTTCCTAGCCCTCGATATCCTTCGATATAACGATAAATCACTCTGGGCGACTCGGAATCGCGTTATTTATCTTTTCCACACGCTGTGTATCGAAGGCAGCTAAGGATTCACTTCCTAGCCCTCGATATCGTTCGATATAACGATAAATCACACTGGGCAACTCGGAATCGCGATATTCACCTTTTCCACACGCTGTGTATCGATTGAAGCTAAGGATTCACTTCCTAGACCTCGATATCGTTCTATATAACTATAAATCATTCTGGGTGACGCGGAATCGCGATATTCACCTCTTCCACACGCTGTGTATCGGAGGAAGCTAAGGATTCACTTCCTAGCCCTCGATATCGTTCGATATAACGATAAATCACTCTGGGCGACTCGGAATCGCGTTATTTACCTTTTCCACAAGCTGTGTATCGAAGGCAGCTAAGGATTCACTTCCTAGCCTTCGATATCGTTCGATATAACGATAAATCACTTTGGGCGGCTCGGAATCGCGATATTTACCTTTTCCACACGCTGTGTATCGAAGGCAGCTAAGTATTCACTGCCTAGCCCTCGATGTAATTCGATATAACGATAAATCACTCTGGGCGATTCGGAATCGCGATATTTACCTTTTCCACAAGCTGTGTATCGAAGGCAGCTAAGGATTCACTTCCTAGCCCTCGATATCGTTCGATATAACGATAAATCACTCTGGACGACTCGGAATCGCGTTATTTAACTTTTCCACAAGCTGTGTATCGAAGGCAGCTAAGGATTCACTTCCTAGCCGTCGAAATCGTTCGATATAACGATAAATCACTCTGGGGGACTCGGAATCGCGTTATTTACCTTTTCCACACGCTGTGTATCGAAGGAAGCTAAGGATTCACTTCGTAGCCCTCGATATCGTTCGATATAACGATAAATCACTCTGGGCGACGCGGAATCGCGATATTCACCGTTTCCACACGCTGTGTATCGAAGGAAGCTAAGGATTCACTTCCTAGCCCGCGATATCGTTCGATATAACGATAAATCACTCGGGGCGACTTGGAATCGCGTTATTTAACTTTTCCACACGCTGTGTATCGAAGGCAGCTAAGTATTCACTGCCTAGCCCTCGATATCGTTCGATATAACGATAAATCACTCTGGACGACTCGGAATCGCGTTATTTAACTTTTCCACACGCTGTGTATCGAAGGCAGCTAAGGATTCACTTCCTAGCCGTCGAAATCGTTCGATATAACGATAAATCACTCTGGGGGACTCGGAATCGCGTTATTTACCTTTTCCACACGCTGTGTATCGAAGGAAGCTAAGGATTCACTTCGTAGCCCTCGATATCGTTCGATATAACGATAAATCACTCTGGGCGACGCGGAATCGCGATATTCACCTTTTCCACACGCTGTGTATCGAAGGAAGCTAAGGATTCACTTCCTAGCCCGCGATATCGTTCGATATAACGATAAATCACTCGGGGCGACTTGGAATCGCGTTATTTAACTTTTCCACACGCTGTGTATCGAAGGCAGCTAAGTATTCACTTCCTAGCCCTCGATGTAATTCGATATAACGATAAATCACTCTGGGCGATTCGGAATCGCGTTATTTACCTTTCCCACACGCTGTGTATCGAAGGCAGCTTAGGATCCACTTCGTAGCCCTCGATATCGTTCGATATAACGATAAATCACTCTGGGCGACGCGGAATCGCGATATTCACCTTTTCCACACGCTGTGTATCGTAGGCAGCTAAGGATTCACTTCCTAGCCCGCGATATCGTTCGATATAACGATAAATCACTCTGGGCGACTCGGAATCGCGTTATTTACTTTTTCCACAAGCTGTGTATCGGAGGCAGCTAAGGATTCACTTCCTAGCCCTCGATATCGTTCGATATAACGATAAATCACTCTGGACGACTCGGAATCGCGTTATTTACCTTTTCCACACGCTGGGTATCGAAGGAAGCTAAGGATTCACTTCCTAGCCCTCGATATCCTTCGATATAACGATAAATCACTCTGGGCGACTCGGAATCGCGTTATTTATCTTTTCCCCACGCTGTGTATCGAAGGCAGCTAAGGATTCACTTCCTAGCCCTCGATATCGTTCGATATAACGATAAATCACACTGGGCAACTCGGAATCGCGATATTCACCTTTTCCACACGCTGTGTATCGATTGAAGCTAAGGATTCACTTCCTAGACCTCGATATCGTTCTATATAACTATAAATCATTCTGGGTGACGCGGAATCGCGATATTCACCTCTTCCACACGCTGTGTATCGAAGGAAGCTAAGGATTCACTTCCTAGCCCTCGATATCGTTCGATATAACGATAAATCACTCTGGGCGACTCGGAATCGCGTTATTTACCTTTTCCACAAGCTGTGTATCGAAGGCAGCTAAGGATTCACTTCCTAGCCTTCGATATCGTTCGATATAACGATAAATCACTTTGGGCGACTCGGAATCGCGATATTTACCTTTTCCACACGCTGTGTATCGAAGGCAGCTAAGTATTCACTGCCTAGCCCTCGATGTAATTCGATATAACGATAAATCACTCTGGGCGACTCGGAATCGCGTTATTTATCTTTTCCACACGCTGTGTATCGAAGGCAGCTAAGGATTCACTTCCTAGCCCTCGATATCGTTCGATATAACGATAAATCACTCTGGACGACTCGGAATCGCGTTATTTAACTTTTCCACACGCTGTGTATCGAAGGCAGCTAAGGATTCACTTCCTAGCCGTCGAAATCGTTCGATATAACGATAAATCACTCTGGGGGACTCGGAATCGCGTTATTTACCTTTTCCACACGCTGTGTATCGAAGGAAGCTAAGGATTCACTTCGTAGCCCTCGATATCGTTCGATATAACGATAAATCACTCTGGGCGACGCGGAATCGCGATATTCACCTTTTCCACACGCTGTGTATCGAAGGAAGCTAAGGATTCACTTCCTAGCCCGCGATATCGTTCGATATAACGATAAATCACTCGGGGCGACTTGGAATCGCGTTATTTAACTTTTCCACACGCTGTGTATCGAAGGCAGCTAAGTATTCACTGCCTAGCCCTCGATATCGTTCGATATAACGATAAATCACTCTGGACGACTCGGAATCGCGTTATTTAACTTTTCCACACGCTGTGTATCGAAGGCAGCTAAGGATTCACTTCCTAGCCGTCGAAATCGTTCGATATAACGATAAATCACTCTGGGGGACTCGGAATCGCGTTATTTACCTTTTCCACACGCTGTGTATCGAAGGAAGCTAAGGATTCACTTCGTAGCCCTCGATATCGTTCGATATAACGATAAATCACTCTGGGCGACGCGGAATCGCGATATTCACCTTTTCCACATGCTGTGTATCGAAGGAAGCTAAGGATTCACTTCCTAGCCCGCGATATCGTTCGATATAACGATAAATCACTCGGGGCGACTTGGAATCGCGTTATTTAACTTTTCCACACGCTGTGTATCGAAGGCAGCTAAGTATTCACTTCCTAGCCCTCGATGTAATTCGATATAACGATAAATCACTCTGGGCGATTCGGAATCGCGTTATTTACCTTTCCCACACGCTGTGTATCGAAGGCAGCTTAGGATCCACTTCGTAGCCCTCGATATCGTTCGATATAACGATAAATCACTCTGGGCGACGCGGAATCGCGATATTCACCTTTTCCACACGCTGTGTATCGAAGGCAGCTAAGGATTCACTTCCTAGCCCGCGATATCGTTCGATATAACGATAAATCACTCTGGGCGACTCGGTATCGCGTTATTTACTTTTTCCACAAGCTGTGTATCGGAGGCAGCTAAGGATTCACTTCCTAGCCTTCGATATCGTTCGATATAACGATAAATCACTCTGGGCGACTCGGAATCGCGTTATTTACCTTTTCCACAAGCTGTGTATCGAAGGCAGCTAAGGATTCACTTCCTAGCCCTCGATATCGTTCGATATAACGATAAATCACTCTGGACGACTCGGAATCGCGTTATTTACCTTTTCCACACGCTGGGTATCGAAGGAAGCTAAGGATTCACTTCCTAGCCCTCGATATCCTTCGATATAACGATAAATCACTCTGGGCGACTCGGAATCGCGTTATTTATCTTTTCCACACGCTGTGTATCGAAGGCAGCTAAGGATTCACTTCCTAGCCCTCGATATCGTTCGATATAACGATAAATCACACTGGGCAACTCGGAATCGCGATATTCACCTTTTCCACACGCTGTGTATCGATTGAAGCTAAGGATTCACTTCCTAGACCTCGATATCGTTCTATATAACTATAAATCATTCTGGGTGACGCGGAATCGCGATATTCACCTCTTCCACACGCTGTGTATCGAAGGAAGCTAAGGATTCACTTCCTAGCCCTCGATATCGTTCGATATAACGATAAATCACTCTGGGCGACTCGGAATCGCGTTATTTACCTTTTCCACAAGCTGTGTATCGAAGGCAGCTAAGGATTCACTTCCTAGCCTTCGATATCGTTCGATATAACGATAAATCACTTTGGGCGACTCGGAATCGCGATATTTACCTTTTCCACACGCTGTGTATCCAAGGCAGCTAAGTATTCACTGCCTAGCCCTCGATGTAATTCGATATAACGATAAATCACTCTGGGCAATTCGGAATCGCGATATTTACCTTTTTCACAAGCTGTGTATCGAAGGCAGCTAAGGATTCACTTCCTAGCCCTCGATATCGTTCGATATAACGATAAATCACTCTGGGGGACTCGGAATCGCGTTATTTACCTTTTCCACACGCTGTGTATCGAAGGAAGCTAAGGATTCACTTCGTAGCCCTCGATATCGTTCGATATAACGATAAATCACTCTGGGCGACGCGGAATCGCGATATTCACCTTTTCCACACGCTGTGTATCGAAGGAAGCTAAGGATTCACTTCCTAGCCCGCGATATCGTTCGATATAACGATAAATCACTCGGGGCGACTTGGAATCGCGTTATTTAACTTTTCCACACGCTGTGTATCGAAGGCAGCTAAGTATTCACTGCCTAGCCCTCGAAATCGTTCGATATAACGATAAATCACTCTGGACGACTGGGAATCGCGTTATTTAACTTTTCCACACGCTGTGTATCGAAGGCAGCTAAGGATTCACTTCCTAGCCGTCGAAATCGTTCGATATAACGATAAATCACTCTGGGGGACTCGGAATCGCGTTATTTACCTTTTCCACACGCTGTGTATCGAAGGAAGCTAAGTATTCACTTCCTAGCCCTCGATGTAATTCGATATAACGATAAATCACTCTGGGCGATTCGGAATCGCGTTATTTACCTTTCCCACACGCTGTGTATCGAAGGCAGCTTAGGATCCACTTCGTAGCCCTCGATATCGTTCGATATAACGATAAATCACTCTGGGCGACGCGGAATCGCGATATTCACCTTTTCCACACGCTGTGTATCGAAGGCAGCTAAGGATTCACTTCCTAGCCCGCGATATCGTTCGATATAACGATAAATCACTCTGGGCGACTCGGAATCGCGTTATTTACCTTTTCCACAAGCTGTGTATCGAAGGCAGCTAAGGATTCACTTCCTATCCCTCGATATCGTTCGATATAACGATAAATCACTCTGGACGACTCGGAATCGCGTTATTTACCTTTTCCACACGCTGGGTATCGAAGGAAGCTAAGGATTCACTTCCTAGCCTTCGATATCGCTCGATATAACGATAAATCACTTTGGGCGACTCGGAATCGCGATATTTACCTTTTCCACACGCTGTGTATCGAAGGCAGCTAAGTATTCACTGCCTAGCCCTCGATGTAATTCGATATAACGATAAATCACTCTGGGCGATTCGGAATCGCGATATTTACCTTTTCCACACGCTGTGTGTCGAAGGCAGCTAAGGATTCACTTCCTAGCCCTCGATATCGTTCGATATAACGATAAATCACTCTGGCGAATCGGAATCGCGTTATTTACTTTTTCCAAACGCTGTGTATCGAAGGCAGCTAAGGATTCACTTCCTAGCCCTCGATATCGTTCGATATAACGATAAATCACACTGGGCAACTCGGAATCGCGATATTCACCTTTTCCACACGCTGTGTATCGATTGAAGCTAAGGATTCACTTCCTAGACCTCGATATCGTTCTATATAACTATAAATCATTCTGGGTGACGCGGAATCGCGATATTCACCTCTTCCACACGCTGTGTATCGAAGGAAGCTAAGGATTCACTTCCTAGCCCTCGATATCGTTCGATATAACGATAAATCACTCTGGGCGACTCGGAATCGCGTTATTTACCTTTTCCACAAGCTGTGTATCGAAGGCAGCTAAGGATTCACTTCCTAGCCTTCGATATCGTTCGATATAACGATAAATCACTTTGGGCGACTCGGAATCGCGATATTTACCTTTTCCACACGCTGTGTATCGAAGGCAGCTAAGTATTCACTGCCTAGCCCTCGATGTAATTCGATATAACGATAAATCACTGTGGGCGATTCGGAATCGCGATATTTACCTTTTCCACAAGCTGTGTATCGAAGGCAGCTAAGGATTCACTTCCTAGCCCTCGATATCGTTCGATATAACGATAAATCACTCTGGACGACTCGGAATCGCGTTATTTAACTTTTCCACACGCTGTGTATCGAAGGCAGCTAAGGATTCACTTCCTAGCCGTCGAAATCGTTCGATATAACGATAAATCACTCTGGGGGACTCGGAATCGCGTTATTTACCTTTTCCACACGCTGTGTATCGAAGGAAGCTAAGGATTCACTTCGTAGCCCTCGATATCGTTCGATATAACGATAAATCACTCTGGGCGACGCGGAATCGCGATATTCACCTTTTCCACACGCTGTGTATCGAAGGAAGCTAAGGATTCACTTCCTAGCCCGCGATATCGTTCGATATAACGATAAATCACTCGGGGCGACTTGGAATCGCGTTATTTAACTTTTCCACACGCTGTGTATCGAAGGCAGCTAAGTATTCACTGCCTAGCCCTCGATATCGTTCGATATAACGATAAATCACTCTGGACGACTCGGAATCGCGTTATTTAACTTTTCCACACGCTGTGTATCGAAGGCAGCTAAGGATTCACTTCCTAGCCGTCGAAATCGTTCGATATAACGATAAATCACTCTGGGGGACTCGGAATCGCGTTATTTACCTTTTCCACACGCTGTGTATCGAAGGAAGCTAAGGATTCACTTCGTAGCCCTCGATATCGTTCGATATAACGATAAATCACTCTGGGCGACGCGGAATCGCGATATTCACCTTTTCCACACGCTGTGTATCGAAGGAAGCTAAGGATTCACTTCCTAGCCCGCGATATCGTTCGATATAACGATAAATCACTCGGGGCGACTTGGAATCGCGTTATTTACCTTTTCCACAAGCTGTGTATCGAAGGCAGCTAAGGATTCACTTCCTAGCCCTCGATATCGTTCGATATAACGATAATTCACTCTGGACGACTCGGAATCGCGTTATTTACCTTTTCCACACGCTGGGTATCGAAGGAAGCTAAGGATTCACTTCCTAGCCCTCGATATCGTTCGATATAACGATAAATCACTATGGGTGACTCGGAATCGCGTTATTTACCTTTTCCACACGCTGTGTATCGAAGGCAGCTAAGGATTCACTTCCTAGCCCTCGATATCCTTCGATATAACGATAAATCACTCTGGGCGACTCGGAATCGCGTTATTTATCTTTTCCACACGCTGTGTATCGAAGGCAGCTAAGGATTCACTTCCTAGCCCTCGATATCGTTCGATATAACGATAAATCACTCTGGGCAACTCGGAATCGCGATATTCACCTTTTCCACACGCTGTGTATCGATTGAAGCTAAGGATTCACTTCCTAGACCTCGATATCGTTCTATATAACTATAAATCATTCTGGGTGACGCGGAATCGCGATATTCACCTCTTCCACACGCTGTGTATCGAAGGAAGCTAAGGATTCACTTCCTAGCCCTCGATATCGTTCGATATAACGATAAATCACTCTGGGCGACTCGGAATCGCGTTATTTACCTTTTCCACAAGCTGTGTATCGAAGGCAGCTAAGGATTCACTTGCTAGCCTTCGATATCGTTCGATATAACGATAAATCACTTTGGGCGACTCGGAATCGCGATATTTACCTTTTCCACACGCTGTGTATCGAAGGAAGCTAAGGATTCACTTCGTAGCCCTCGATATCGTTCGATATAACGATAAATCACTCTGGGCGACGCGGAATCGCGATATTCACCTTTTCCACACGCTGTGTATCGAAGGAAGCTAAGGATTCACTTCCTAGCCCGCGATATCGTTTGATATAACGATAAATCACTCTGGGCGACTCGGAATCGCGTTATTTATCTTTTCCACACGCTGTGTATCGAAGGCAGCTTACTATTCACTTCCTAGCCCTCGATATCGTTCGATATAACGATAAATCACTCTGGGCGACTCGGAATCGCGTTATTTACCTTTTCCACACGCTGTGTATCGAAGGCAACTGAGGATTCACTTCCTAGCCCTCGATATCGTTCGATATAACGATAAATCACTCGGGGCGACTTGGAATCGCGTTATTTACCTTTTCCACAAGCTGTGTATCGAAGGCAGCTAAGGATTCACTTCCTAGCCCTCGATATCGTTCGATATAACGATAAATCACTCTGGACGACTCGGAATCGCGTTATTTACCTTTTCCACAAGCTGTGTATCGAAGGCAGCTAAGGATTCACTTCCTAGCCCTCGATATCGTTCGATATAACGATAAATCACTCTGGACGACTCGGAATCGCGTTATTTACCTTTTCCACAAGCTGTGTATCGAAGGCAGCTAAGGATTCACTTCCTAGCCTTCGATATCGTTCGATATAACGATAAATCACTTTGGGCGACTCGGAATCGCGATATTTACCTCTTCCGCACGCTGTGTATCCAAGGCAGCTAAGTATTCACTGCCTAGCCCTCGATGTAATTCGATATAACGATAAATCACTCTGGGCGATTCGGAATCGCGATATTTACCTTTTCCACAAGCTGTGTATCGAAGGCAGCTAAGGATTCACTTCCTAGCTCTCGATATCGTTCGATATAACGATAAATCACTCTGGGGGACTCGGAATCGCGTTATTTACCTTTTCCACACGCTGTGTATCGAAGGAAGCTAAGGATTCACTTCGTAGCCCTCGATATCGTTCGATATAACGATAAATCACTCTGGGCGACGCGGAATCGCGATATTCACCTTTTCCACACGCTGTGTATCGAAGGAAGCTAAGGATTCACTTCCTAGCCCGCGATATCGTTCGATATAACGATAAATCACTCGGGGCGACTTGGAATCGCGTTATTTAACTTTTCCACACGCTGTGTATCGAAGGCAGCTAAGTATTCACTGCCTAGCCCTCGATATCGTTCGATATAACGATAAATCACTCTGGACGACTCGGAATCGCGTTATTTAACTTTTCCACACGCTGTGTATCGAAGGCAGCTAAGGATTCACTTCCTAGCCGTCGAAATCGTTCGATATAACGATAAATCACTCTGGGGGACTCGGAATCGCGTTATTTACCTTTTCCACACGCTGTGTATCGAAGGAAGCTAAGTATTCACTTCCTAGCCCTCGATGTAATTCGATATAACGATAAATCACTCTGGGCGATTCGGAATCGCGTTATTTACCTTTCCCACACGCTGTGTATCGAAGGCAGCTTAGGATCCACTTCGTAGCCCTCGATATCGTTCGATATAACGATAAATCACTCTGGGCGACGCGGAATCGCGATATTCACCTTTTCCACACGCTGTGTATCGAAGGCAGCTAAGGATTCACTTCCTAGCCCGCGATATCGTTCGATATAACGATAAATCACTCTGGGCGACTCGGAATCGCGTTATTTACCTTTTCCACAAGCTGTGTATCGAAGGCAGCTAAGGATTCACTTCCTAGCCCTCGATATCGTTCGATATAACGATAAATCACTCTGGACGACTCGGAATCGCGTTATTTACCTTTTCCACACGCTGGGTATCGAAGGAAGCTAAGGATTCACTTCCTAGCCTTCGATATCGCTCGATATAACGATAAATCACTTTGGGCGACTCGGAATCGCGATATTTACCTTTTCCACACGCTGTGTATCGAAGGCAGCTAAGTATTCACTGCCTAGCCCTCGATGTAATTCGATATAACGATAAATCACTCTGGGCGATTCGGAATCGCGATATTTACCTTTTCCACACGCTGTGTGTCGAAGGCAGCTAAGGATTCACTTCCTAGCCCTCGATATCGTTCGATATAACGATAAATCACTCTGGCGAATCGGAATCGCGTTATTTACTTTTTCCAAACGCTGTGTATCGAAGGCAGCTAAGGATTCACTTCCTAGCCCTCGATATCGTTCGATATAACGATAAATCACACTGGGCAACTCGGAATCGCGATATTCACCTTTTCCACACGCTGTGTATCGATTGAAGCTAAGGATTCACTTCCTAGACCTCGATATCGTTCTATATAACTATAAATCATTCTGGGTGACGCGGAATCGCGATATTCACCTCTTCCACACGCTGTGTATCGAAGGAAGCTAAGGATTCACTTCCTAGCCCTCGATATCGTTCGATATAACGATAAATCACTCTGGGCGACTCGGAATCGCGTTATTTACCTTTTCCACAAGCTGTGTATCGAAGGCAGCTAAGGATTCACTTCCTAGCCTTCGATATCGTTCGATATAACGATAAATCACTTTGGGCGACTCGGAATCGCGATATTTACCTTTTCCACACGCTGTGTATCGAAGGCAGCTAAGTATTCACTGCCTAGCCCTCGATGTAATTCGATATAACGATAAATCACTCTGGGCGATTCGGAATCGCGATATTTACCTTTTCCACAAGCTGTGTATCGAAGGCAGCTAAGGATTCACTTCCTAGCCCTCGATATCGTTCGATATAACGATAAATCACTCTGGACGACTCGGAATCGCGTTATTTAACTTTTCCACACGCTGTGTATCGAAGGCAGCTAAGGATTCACTTCCTAGCCGTCGGAATCGTTCGATATAACGATAAATCACTCTGGGGGACTCGGAATCGCGTTATTTACCTTTTCCACACGCTGTGTATCGAAGGAAGCTAAGGATTCACTTCGTAGCCCTCGATATCGTTCGATATAACGATAAATCACTCTGGGCGACGCGGAATCGCGATATTCACCTTTTCCACACGCTGTGTATCGAAGGAAGCTAAGGATTCACTTCCTAGCCCGCGATATCGTTCGATATAACGATAAATCACTCGGGGCGACTTGGAATCGCGTTATTTAACTTTTCCACACGCTGTGTATCGAAGGCAGCTAAGTATTCACTGCCTAGCCCTCGATATCGTTCGATATAACGATAAATCACTCTGGACGACTCGGAATCGCGTTATTTAACTTTTCCACAAGCTGTGTATCGAAGGCAGCTAAGGATTCACTTCCTAGCCCTCGATATCGTTCGATATAACGATAAATCACTCTGGACGACTCGGAATCGCGTTATTTACCTTTTCCACACGCTGGGTATCGAAGGAAGCTAAGGATTCACTTCCTAGCCCTCGATATCGTTCGATATAACGATAAATCACTATGGGTGACTCGGAATCGCGTTATTTACCTTTTCCACACGCTGTGTATCGAAGGCAGCTAAGGATTCACTTCCTAGCCCTCGATATCCATCGATATAACGATAAATCACTCTGGGCGACTCGGAATCGCGTTATTTATCTTTTCCACACGCTGTGTATCGAAGGCAGCTAAGGATTCACTTCCTAGCCCTCGATATCGTTCGATATAACGATAAATCACTCTGGGCAACTCGGAATCGCGATATTCACCTTTTCCACACGCTGTGTATCGATTGAAGCTAAGGATTCACTTCCTAGACCTCGATATCGTTCTATATAACTATAAATCATTCTGGGTGACGCGGAATCGCGATATTCACCTCTTCCACACGCTGTGTATCGAAGGAAGCTAAGGATTCACTTCCTAGCCCTCGATATCGTTCGATATAACGATAAATCACTCTGGGCGACTCGGAATCGCGTTATTTACCTTTTCCACAAGCTGTGTATCGAAGGCAGCTAAGGATTCACTTGCTAGCCTTCGATATCGTTCGATATAACGATAAATCACTTTGGGCGACTCGGAATCGCGATATTTACCTTTTCCACACGCTGTGTATCGAAGGCAGCTAAGTATTCACTGCCTAGCCCTCGATGTAATTCGATATAACGATAAATCACTCTGGGCGATTCGGAATCGCGATATTTACCTTTTCCACACGCTGTGTGTCGAAGGCAGCTAAGGATTCACTTCCTAGCCCTCGATATCGTTCGATATAACGATAAATCACTCTGGCGAATCGGAATCGCGTTATTTACTTTTTCCAAACGCTGTGTATCGAAGGCAGCTAAGGATTCACTTCCTAGCCCTCGATATAATTCGATATAACGATAAATCACTCTGGGCGACTCGGAATCGCGTTATTTACTTTTTCCACAAGCTGTGGATCGGAGGCAGCTAAGGATTCACTTCCTAGCCTTCGATATCGTTCGATATAACGATAAATCACTCTGGGCGACTCGGAATCGCGTTATTTACCTTTTCCACAAGCTGTGTATCGAAGGCAGCTAAGGATTCACTTCCTAGCCCTCGATATCGTTCGATATAACGATAAATCACTCTGGGCGACTCGGAATCGCGTTATTTACCTTTTCCACAGGCTGTGTATCGAAGGAAGCTAAGGATTCACTTCCTAGCCCTCGATATCGTTCTATATAACTGTAAATCACTCTGGGCGACTCGGAATCGCGTTATTTAACTTTTCCACACGCTGTGTATCGAAGGCAGCTAAGGATTCACTTCCTAGCCCTCGAAATCGTTCGATATAACGATAAATCACTCTGGGGGACTCGGAATCGCGTTATTTACCTTTTCCACACGCTGTGTATCGAAGGAAGCTAAGGATTCACTTCGTAGCCCTCGATATCGTTCGATATAACGATAAATCACTCTGGGCGACGCGGAATCGCGATATTCACCTTTTCCACACGCTGTGTATCGAAGGAAGCTAAGGATTCACTTCCTAGCCCGCGATATCGTTCGATATAACGATAAATCACTCTGGGCGACTCGGAATCGCGTTATTTACCTTTTCCACACACTGTGTATCGAAGGAAGCTAAGGATTCACTTCGTAGCCCTCGATATCGTTCGATATAACGATAAATCACTCTGGGCGACGCGGAATCGCGATATTCACCTTTTCCACACGCTGTGTATCGAAGGAAGCTAAGGATTCACTTCCTAGCCCGCGATATCGTTCGATATAACGATAAATCACTCTGGGCGACTCGGAATCGCGTTATTTAACTTTTCCACACGCTGTGTATCGAAGGCAGCTAAGTATTCACTGCCTAGCCCTCGATGTAATTCGATATAACGCTAAATCACTCTGGGCGATTCGGAATCGCGTTATTTACCTTTTCCACACGCTGTGTATCGAATGCAGCTTAGGATTCACTTCCTAGCCCTCGATATCCTTCGATATAACGATAAATCACTCTGGGCGACTCGGAATCGCGTTATTTATCTTTTCCACACGCTGTGTATCGAAGGCAGCTTAGGATTCACTTCCTAGCCCTCGATATCGTTCGATATAACGATAAATCACTCTGGCGAATCGGAATCGCGTTATTTACTTTTTCCAAACGCTGTGTATCGAAGGCAGCTAAGGATTCACTTCCTAGCCTTCGATATCGTTCGATATAACGATAAATCACTTTGGGCGACTCGGAATCGCGATATTTACCTTTTCCACACGCTGTGTATCGAAGGCAGCTAAGGATTCACTTCCTAGCCCTCGATATCGTTCGATATAACGATAAATCACTTTGGGCGACTCGGAATCGCGATATTTACCTTTTCCACACGCTGTGTATCGAAGGCAGCTAAGGATTCACTTCCTAGCCCTCGATATCGTTCGATATAACGATAAATCACTCTGGGGGACTCGGAATCGCGTTATTTACCTTTTCCACACGCTGTGTATCGAAGGAAGCTAAGGATTCACTTCGTAGCCCTCGATATCGTTCGATATAACGATAAATCACTCTGGGCGACTCGGAATCGCGTTATTTACCTTTTCCACAGGCTGTGTATCGAAGGAAGCTAAGGATTCACTTCCTAGCCCTCGATATCGTTCTATATAACTGTAAATCACTCTGGGCGACTCGGAATCGCGTTATTTAACCTTTCCACACGCTGTGTATCGAAGGCAGCTAAGGATTCACTTCCTAGCCCTCGAAATCGTTCGATATAACGATAAATCACTTTGGGCGACTCGGAATCGCGATATTTACCTTTTCCACACGCTGTGTATCGAATGCAGCTTAGGATTCACTTCCTAGCCCTCGATATCCTTCGATATAACGATAAATCACTCTGGGCGACTCGGAATCGCGTTATTTATCTTTTCCACACGCTGTGTATCGAAGGCAGCTTAGGATTCACTTCCTAGCCCTCGATATCGTTCGATATAACGATAAATCACTCTGGCGAATCGGAATCGCGTTATTTACTTTTTCCAAACGCTGTGTATCGAAGGCAGCTAAGGATTCACTTCCTAGCCTTCGATATCGTTCGATATAACGATAAATCACTTTGGGCGACTCGGAATCGCGATATTTACCTTTTCCACACGCTGTGTATCGAAGGCAGCTAAGGATTCACTTCCTAGCCCTCGATATCGTTCGATATAACGATAAATCACTCTGGCGAATCGGAATCGCGTTATTTACTTTTTCCAAACGCTGTGTATCGAAGGCAGCTAAGGATTCACTTCCTAGCCCTCGATATCGTTCGATATAACGATAAATCACTCTGGGGGACTCGGAATCGCGTTATTTACCTTTTCCACACGCTGTGTATCGAAGGAAGCTAAGGATTCACTTCGTAGCCCTCGATATCGTTCGATATAACGATAAATCACTCTGGGCGACTCGGAATCGCGTTATTTACCTTTTCCACACGCTGTGTATCGAAGGAAGCTAAGGATTCACTTCCTAGCCCGCGATATCGTTCGATATAACGATAAATCACTCTGGGCGACTCGGAATCGCGTTATTTAACTTTTCCACACGCTGTGTATCGAAGGCAGCTAAGTATTCACTGCCTAGCCCTCGATGTAATTCGATATAACGCTAAATCACTCTGGGCGATTCGGAATCGCGTTATTTACCTTTTCCACACGCTGTGTATCGAATGCAGCTTAGGATTCACTTCCCAGCCCTCGATATCCTTCGATATAACGATAAATCACTCTGGGCGACTCGGAATCGCGTTATTTATCTTTTCCACACGCTGTGTATCGAAGGCAGCTTAGGATTCACTTCCTAGCCCTCGATATCGTTCGATATAACGATAAATCACTCTGGCGAATCGGAATCGCGTTATTTACTTTTTCCAAACGCTGTGTATCGAAGGCAGCTAAGGATTCACTTCCTAGCCTTCGATATCGTTCGATATAACGATAAATCACTTTGGGCGACTCGGAATCGCGATATTTACCTTTTCCACACGCTGTGTATCGAAGGCAGCTAAGGATTCACTTCCTAGCCCTCGATATCGTTCGATATAACGATAAATCACTTTGGGCGACTCGGAATCGCGATATTTACCTTTTCCACACGCTGTGTATCGAAGGCAGCTAAGGATTCACTTCCTAGCCCTCGATATCGTTCGATATAACGATAAATCACTCTGGGGGACTCGGAATCGCGTTATTTACCTTTTCCACACGCTGTGTATCGAAGGAAGCTAAGGATTCACTTCGTAGCCCTCGATATCGTTCGATATAACGATAAATCACTCTGGGCGACTCGGAATCGCGTTATTTACCTTTTCCACAAGCTGTGTATCGAAGGCAGCTAAGGATTCACTTCCTAGCCCTCGATATCGTTCGATATAACGATAAATCACTCTGGGCGACTCGGAATCGCGTTATTTACCTTTTCCACAGGCTGTGTATCGAAGGAAGCTAAGGATTCACTTCCTAGCCCTCGATATCGTTCTATATAACTGTAAATCACTCTGGGCGACTCGGAATCGCGTTATTTAACCTTTCCACACGCTGTGTATCGAAGGCAGCTAAGGATTCACTTCCTAGCCCTCGAAATCGTTCGATATAACGATAAATCACTTTGGGCGACTCGGAATCGCGATATTTACCTTTTCCACACGCTGTGTATCGAATGCAGCTTAGGATTCACTTCCTAGCCCTCGATATCCTTCGATATAACGATAAATCACTCTGGGCGACTCGGAATCGCGTTATTTATCTTTTCCACACGCTGTGTATCGAAGGCAGCTTAGGATTCACTTCCTAGCCCTCGATATCGTTCGATATAACGATAAATCACTCTGGCGAATCGGAATCGCGTTATTTACTTTTTCCAAACGCTGTGTATCGAAGGCAGCTAAGGATTCACTTCCTAGCCTTCGATATCGTTCGATATAACGATAAATCACTTTGGGCGACTCGGAATCGCGATATTTACCTTTTCCACACGCTGTGTATCGAAGGCAGCTAAGGATTCACTTCCTAGCCCTCGATATCGTTCGATATAACGATAAATCACTCTGGCGAATCGGAATCGCGTTATTTACTTTTTCCAAACGCTGTGTATCGAAGGCAGCTAAGGATTCACTTCCTAACCTTCGATATTTTTCGATATAACGATAAATCACTTTGGGCGACTCGGAATCGCGATATTTACCTTTTCCACACGCTGTGTATCGAAGGCAGCTAAGGATTCACTTCCTAGCCCTCGATATCGTTCGATATAACGATAAATCACTCTGGACGACTCGGAATCGCGTTATTTAACTTTTCCACACGCTGTGTATCGAAGGCAGCTAAGGATTCACTTCCTAGCCGTCGAAATCGTTCGATATAACGATAAATCACTCTGGGGGACTCGGAATCGCGTTATTTACCTTTTCCACACGCTGTGTATCGAAGGAAGCTAAGGATTCACTTCGTAGCCCTCGATATCGTTCGATATAACGATAAATCACTCTGGGCGACTCGGAATCGCGTTATTTACCTTTTCCACAAGCTGTGTATCGAAGGCAGCTAAGGATTCACTTCCTAGCCCTCGATATCGTTCGATATAACGATAAATCACTCTGGGCGACTCGGAATCGCGTTATTTACCTTTTCCACAGGCTGTGTATCGAAGGAAGCTAAGGATTCACTTCCTAGCCCTCGATATCGTTCTATATAACTGTAAATCACTCTGGGCGACTCGGAATCGCGTTATTTAACCTTTCCACACGCTGTGTATCGAAGGCAGCTAAGGATTCACTTCCTAGCCCTCGATATCGTTCGATATAACGATAAATCACTCTGGCGAATCGGAATCGCGTTATTTACTTTTTCCAAACGCTGTGTATCGAAGGCAGCTAAGGATTCACTTCCTAGCCTTCGATATCGTTCGATATAACGATAAATCACTTTGGGCGACTCGGAATCGCGATATTTACCTTTTCCACACGCTGTGTATCGAAGGCAGCTAAGGATTCACTTCCTAGCCCTCGATATCGTTCGATATAACGATAAATCACTCTGGCGAATCGGAATCGCGTTATTTACTTTTTCCAAACGCTGTGTATCGAAGGCAGCTAAGGATTCACTTCCTAACCTTCGATATTTTTCGATATAACGATAAATCACTTTGGGCGACTCGGAATCGCGATATTTACCTTTTCCACACGCTGTGTATCGAAGGCAGCTAAGGATTCACTTCCTAGCCCTCGAAATCGTTCGATATAACGATAAATCACTCTGGGCGACTCGGAATCGCGTTATTTAACCTTTCCACACGCTGTGTATCGAAGGCAGCTAAGGATTCACTTCCTAGCCCTCGAAATCGTTCGATATAACGATAAATCACTTTGGGCGACTCGGAATCGCGATATTTACCTTTTCCACACGCTGTGTATCGAATGCAGCTTAGGATTCACTTCCTAGCCCTCGATATCCTTCGATATAACGATAAATCACTCTGGGCGACTCGGAATCGCGTTATTTATCTTTTCCACACGCTGTGTATCGAAGGCAGCTTAGGATTCACTTCCTAGCCCTCGATATCGTTCGATATAACGATAAATCACTCTGGCGAATCGGAATCGCGTTATTTACTTTTTCCAAACGCTGTGTATCGAAGGCAGCTAAGGATTCACTTCCTAGCCCTCGATATCGTTCGATATAACGATAAATCACTCTGGCGAATCGGAATCGCGTTATTTACTTTTTCCAAACGCTGTGTATCGAAGGCAGCTAAGGATTCACTTCCTAACCTTCGATATTTTTCGATATAACGATAAATCACTTTGGGCGACTCGGAATCGCGATATTTACCTTTTCCACACGCTGTGTATCGAAGGCAGCTAAGGATTCACTTCCTAGCCCTCGATATCGTTCGATATAACGATAAATCACTCTGGACGACTCGGAATCGCGTTATTTAACTTTTCCACACGCTGTGTATCGAAGGCAGCTAAGGATTCACTTCCTAGCCGTCGAAATCGTTCGATATAACGATAAATCACTCTGGGGGACTCGGAATCGCGTTATTTACCTTTTCCACACGCTGTGTATCGAAGGAAGCTAAGGATTCACTTCGTAGCCCTCGATATCGTTCGATATAACGATAAATCACTCTGGGCGACTCGGAATCGCGTTATTTACCTTTTCCACAAGCTGTGTATCGAAGGCAGCTAAGGATTCACTTCGTAGCCCTCGATATCGTTCGATATAACGATAAATCACTCTGGGCGACGCGGAATCGCGATATTCACCTTTTCCACACGCTGTGTATCGAAGGAAGCTAAGGATTCACTTCCTAGCCCGCGATATCGTTCGATATAACGATAAATCACTCTGGGCGACTCGGAATCGCGTTATTTACCTTTTCCACACACTGTGTATCGAAGGAAGCTAAGGATTCACTTCGTAGCCCTCGATATCGTTCGATATAACGATAAATCACTCTGGGCGACGCGGAATCGCGATATTCACCTTTTCCACACGCTGTGTATCGAAGGAAGCTAAGGATTCACTTCCTAGCCCGCGATATCGTTCGATATAACGATAAATCACTCTGGGCGACTCGGAATCGCGTTATTTAACTTTTCCACACGCTGTGTATCGAAGGCAGCTAAGGATTCACTTCCTAGCCTTCGATATCGTTCGATATAACGATAAATCACTCTGGGCGACTCGGAATCGCGTTATTTACTTTTTCCACAAGCTGTGTATCGGAGGCAGCTAAGGATTCACTTCCTAGCCTTCGATATCGTTCGATATAACGATAAATCACTCTGGGCGACTCGGAATCGCGTTATTTACCTTTTCCACAAGCTGTGTATCGAAGGCAGCTAAGGATTCACTTCCTAGCCCTCGATATCGTTCGATATAACGATAAATCACTCTGGACGACTCGGAATCGCGTTATTTAACTTTTCCACACGCTGTGTATCGAAGGCAGCTAAGGATTCACTTCCTAGCCCTCGAAATCGTTCGATATAACGATAAATCACTCTGGGGGACTCGGAATCGCGTTATTTACCTTTTCCACACGCTGTGTATCCAAGGAAGCTAAGGATTCACTTCGTAGCCCTCGATATCGTTCGATATAACGATAAATCACTCTGGGCGACGCGGAATCGCGATATTCACCTTTTCCACACGCTGTGTATCGAAGGAAGCTAAGGATTCACTTCCTAGCCCGCGATATCGTTCGATATAACGATAAATCACTCTGGGCGACTCGGAATCGCGTTATTTACCTTTTCCACACACTGTGTATCGAAGGAAGCTAAGGATTCACTTCGTAGCCCTCGATATCGTTCGATATAACGATAAATCACTCTGGGCGACGCGGAATCGCGATATTCACCTTTTCCACACGCTGTGTATCGAAGGAAGCTAAGGATTCACTTCCTAGCCCGCGATATCGTTCGATATAACGATAAATCACTCTGGGCGACTCGGAATCGCGTTATTTAACTTTTCCACACGCTGTGTATCGAAGGCAGCTAAGGATTCACTTCCTAGCCTTCGATATCGTTCGATATAACGATAAATCACTCTGGGCGACTCGGAATCGCGTTATTTACTTTTTCCACAAGCTGTGTATCGGAGGCAGCTAAGGATTCACTTCCTAGCCTTCGATATCGTTCGATATAACGATAAATCACTCTGGGCGACTCGGAATCGCGTTATTTACCTTTTCCACAAGCTGTGTATCGAAGGCAGCTAAGGATTCACTTCCTAGCCCTCGATATCGTTCGATATAACGATAAATCACTCTGGACAACTCGGAATCGCGTTATTTAACTTTTCCACACGCTGTGTATCGAAGGCAGCTAAGGATTCACTTCCTAGCCGTCGAAATCGTTCGATATAACGATAAATCACTCTGGGGGACTCGGAATCGCGTTATTTACCTTTTCCACACGCTGTGTATCGAAGGAAGCTAAGGATTCACTTCGTAGCCCTCGATATCGTTCGATATAACGATAAATCACTCTGGGCGACGCGGAATCGCGATATTCACCTTTTCCACACGCTGTGTATCGAAGGAAGCTAAGGATTCACTTCCTAGCCCGCGATATCGTTCGATATAACGATAAATCACTCGGGGCGATTCGGAATCGCGTTATTTACCTTTCCCACTCGCTGTGTATCGAAGGCAGCTTAGGATCCACTTCGTAGCCCTCGATATCGTTCGATATAACGATAAATCACTCTGGGCGACGCGGAATCGCGATATTCACCTTTTCCACACGCTGTGTATCGAAGGCAGCTAAGGATTCACTTCCTAGCCCGCGATATCGTTCGATATAACGATAAATCACTCTGGGCGACTCGGAATCGCGTTATTTACTTTTTCCACAAGCTGTGTATCGGAGGCAGCTAAGGATTCACTTCCTAACCTTCGATGTCGTTCGATATAACGATAAATCACTCTGGGCGACTCGGAATCGCGTTATTTACCTTTTCCACAAGCTGTGTATCGAAGGCAGCTAAGGATTCACTTCCTAGCCCTCGATATCGTTCGATATAACGATAAATCACTCTGGACGACTCGGAATCGCGTTATTTACCTTTTCCACACGCTGGGTATCGAAGGAAGCTAAGGATTCACTTCCTAGCCCTCGATATCGTTCGATATAACGATAAATCACTATGGGTGACTCGGAATCGCGTTATTTACCTTTTCCACACGCTGTGTATCGAAGGCAGCTAAGGATTCACTTCCTAGCCCTCGATATCCTTCGATATAACGATAAATCACTCTGGGCGACTCGGAATCGCGTTATTTATCTTTTCCACACGCTGTGTATCGAAGGCAGCTAAGGATTCACTTCCTAGCCCTCGATATCGTTCGATATAACGATAAATCACTCTGGGCAACTCGGAATCGCGATATTCACCTTTTCCACACGCTGTGTATCGATTGAAGCTAAGGATTCACTTCCTAGACCTCGATATCGTTCTATATAACTATAAATCATTCTGGGTGACGCGGAATCGCGATATTCACCTCTTCCACACGCTGTGTATCGAATAAAGCTAAGGATTCACTTCCTAGCCCTCGATATCGTTCGATATAACGATAAATCACTCTGGGCGACTCGGAATCGCGTTATTTACCTTTTCCACAAGCTGTGTATCGAAGGCAGCTAAGGATTCACTTGCTAGCCTTCGATATCGTTCGATATAACGATAAATCACTTTGGGCGACTCGGAATCGCGATATTTACCTTTTCCACACGCTGTGTATCGAAGGCAGCTAAGTATTCACTGCCTAGCCCTCGATGTAATTCGATATAACGATAAATCACTCTGGGCGATTCGGAATCGCGATATTTACCTTTTCCACACGCTGTGTGTCGAAGGCAGCTAAGGATTCACTTCCTAGCCCTCGATATCGTTCGATATAACGATAAATCACTCTGGCGAATCGGAATCGCGTTATTTACTTTTTCCAAACGCTGTGTATCGAAGGCAGCTAAGGATTCACTTCCTAGCCCTCGATATCGTTCGATATAACGATAAATCACACTGGGCAACTCGGAATCGCGATATTCACCTTTTCCACACGCTGTGTATCGATTGAAGCTAAGGCTTCACTTCCTAGACCTCGATATCGTTCTATATAACTATAAATCATTCTGGGTGACGCGGAATCGCGATATTCACCTCTTCCACACGCTGTGTATCGAAGGAAGCTAAGGATTCACTTCCTAGCCCTCGATATCGTTCGATATAACGATAAATCACTCTGGGCGACTCGGAATCGCGTTATTTACCTTTTCCACAAGCTGTGTATCGAAGGCAGCTAAGGATTCACTTCCTAGCCTTCGATATCGTTCGATATAACGATAAATCACTTTGGGCGACTCGGAATCGCGATATTTACCTTTTCCACACGCTGTGTATCGAAGGCAGCTAAGTATTCACTGCCTAGCCCTCGATGTAATTCGATATAACGATAAATCACTCTGGGCGACTCGGAATCGCGTTATTTACCTTTTCCACACGCTGGGTATCGAAGGAAGCTAAGGATTCACTTCCTAGCCCTCGATATCGTTCGATATAACGATAAATCACTATGGGTGACTCGGAATCGCGTTATTTACCTTTTCCACACGCTGTGTATCGAAGGCAGCTAAGGATTCACTTCCTAGCCCTCGATATCCTTCGATATAACGATAAATCACTCTGGGCGACTCGGAATCGCGTTATTTATCTTTTCCACACGCTGTGTATCGAAGGCAGCTAAGGATTCACTTCCTAGCCCTCGATATCGTTCGATATAACGATAAATCACTCTGGGCAACTCGGAATCGCGATATTCACCTTTTCCACACGCTGTGTATCGATTGAAGCTAAGGATTCACTTCCTAGACCTCGATATCGTTCTATATAACTATAAATCATTCTGGGTGACGCGGAATCGCGATATTCACCTCTTCCACACGCTGTGTATCGAAGGAAGCTAAGGATTCACTTCCTAGCCCTCGATATCGTTCGATATAACGATAAATCACTCTGGGCGACTCGGAATCGCGTTATTTACCTTTTCCACAAGCTGTGTATCGAAGGCAGCTAAGGATTCACTTGCTAGCCTTCGATATCGTTCGATATAACGATAAATCACTTTGGGCGACTCGGAATCGCGATATTTACCTTTTCCACACGCTGTGTATCGAAGGCAGCTAAGTATTCACTGCCTAGCCCTCGATGTAATTCGATATAACGATAAATCACTCTGGGCGATTCGGAATCGCGATATTTACCTTTTCCACACGCTGTGTGTCGAAGGCAGCTAAGGATTCACTTCCTAGCCCTCGATATCGTTCGATATAACGATAAATCACTCTGGCGAATCGGAATCGCGTTATTTACTTTTTCCAAACGCTGTGTATCGAAGGCAGCTAAGGATTCACTTCCTAGCCCTCGATATCGTTCGATATAACGATAAATCACACTGGGCAACTCGGAATCGCGATATTCACCTTTTCCACACGCTGTGTATCGATTGAAGCTAAGGCTTCACTTCCTAGACCTCGATATCGTTCTATATAACTATAAATCATTCTGGGTGACGCGGAATCGCGATATTCACCTCTTCCACACGCTGTGTATCGAAGGAAGCTAAGGATTCACTTCCTAGCCCTCGATATCGTTCGATATAACGATAAATCACTCTGGGCGACTCGGAATCGCGTTATTTACCTTTTCCACAAGCTGTGTATCGAAGGCAGCTAAGGATTCACTTCCTAGCCTTCGATATCGTTCGATATAACGATAAATCACTTTGGGCGACTCGGAATCGCGATATTTACCTTTTCCACACGCTGTGTATCGAAGGCAGCTAAGGATTCACTTCCGAGCCGTCGAAATCGTTCGATATAACGATAAATCACTCTGGGGGACTCGGAATCGCGTTATTTACCTTTTCCACACGCTGTGTATCGAAGGCAGCTAAGGATTCACTTCCTAGCCCTCGATATCCTTCGATATAACGATAAATCACTCTGGGCGACTCGGAATCGCGTTATTTATCTTTTCCACACGCTGTGTATCGAAGGCAGCTAAGGATTCACTTCCTAGCCCTCGATATCGTTCGATATAACGATAAATCACTCTGGGCAACTCGGAATCGCGATATTCACCTTTTCCACACGCTGTGTATCGATTGAAGCTAAGGATTCACTTCCTAGACCTCGATATCGTTCTATATAACTATAAATCATTCTGGGTGACGCGGAATCGCGATATTCACCTCTTCCACACGCTGTGTATCGAAGGAAGCTAAGGATTCACTTCCTAGCCCTCGATATCGTTCGATATAACGATAAATCACTCTGGGCGACTCGGAATCGCGTTATTTACCTTTTCCACAAGCTGTGTATCGAAGGCAGCTAAGGATTCACTTGCTAGCCTTCGATATCGTTCGATATAACGATAAATCACTTTGGGCGACTCGGAATCGCGATATTTACCTTTTCCACACGCTGTGTATCGAAGGCAGCTAAGTATTCACTGCCTAGCCCTCGATGTAATTCGATATAACGATAAATCACTCTGGGCGATTCGGAATCGCGATATTTACCTTTTCCACACGCTGTGTGTCGAAGGCAGCTAAGGATTCACTTCCTAGCCCTCGATATCGTTCGATATAACGATAAATCACTCTGGACGACTCGGAATCGCGTTATTTAACTTTTCCACACGCTGTGTATCGAAGGCAGCTAAGGATTCACTTCCTAGCCGTCGAAATCGTTCGATATAACGATAAATCACTCTGGGGGACTCGGAATCGCGTTATTTACCTTTTCCACACGCTGTGTATCGAAGGAAGCTAAGGATTCACTTCCTAGACCTCGATATCGTTCTATATAACTATAAATCATTCTGGGTGACGCGGAATCGCGATATTCACCTCTTCCACACGCTGTGTATCGAAGGAAGCTAAGGATTCACTTCCTAGCCCTCGATATCGTTCGATATAACGATAAATCACTCTGGGCGACTCGGAATCGCGTTATTTACCTTTTCCACAAGCTGTGTATCGAAGGCAGCTAAGGATTCACTTGCTAGCCTTCGATATCGTTCGATATAACGATAAATCACTTTGGGCGACTCGGAATCGCGATATTTACCTTTTCCACACGCTGTGTATCGAAGGCAGCTAAGTATTCACTGCCTAGCCCTCGATGTAATTCGATATAACGATAAATCACTCTGGGCGATTCGGAATCGCGATATTTACCTTTTCCACACGCTGTGTGTCGAAGGCAGCTAAGGATTCACTTCCTAGCCCTCGATATCGTTCGATATAACGATAAATCACTCTGGACGACTCGGAATCGCGTTATTTAACTTTTCCACACGCTGTGTATCGAAGGCAGCTAAGTATTCACTGCCTAGCCCTCGATGTAATTCGATATAACGATAAATCACTCTGGGCGATTCGGAATCGCGATATTTACCTTTTCCACACGCTGTGTGTCGAAGGCAGCTAAGGATTCACTTCCTAGCCCTCGATATCGTTCGATATAACGATAAATCACTCTGGACGACTCGGAATCGCGTTATTTAACTTTTCCACACGCTGTGTATCGAAGGCAGCTAAGGATTCACTTCCTAGCCGTCGAAATCGTTCGATATAACGATAAATCACTCTGGGGGACTCGGAATCGCGTTATTTACCTTTTCCACACGCTGTGTATCGAAGGAAGCTAAGGATTCACTTCCTAGACCTCGATATCGTTCTATATATCTATAAATCATTCTGGGTGACGCGGAATCGCGATATTCACCTCTTCCACACGCTGTGTATCGAAGGAAGCTAAGGATTCACTTCCTAGCCCTCGATATCGTTCGATATAACGATAAATCACTCTGGGCGACTCGGAATCGCGTTATTTACCTTTTCCACAAGCTGTGTATCGAAGGCAGCTAAGGATTCACTTGCTAGCCTTCGATATCGTTCGATATAACGATAAATCACTTTGGGCGACTCGGAATCGCGATATTTACCTTTTCCACACGCTGTGTATCGAAGGCAGCTAAGTATTCACTGCCTAGCCCTCGATGTAATTCGATATAACGATAAATCACTCTGGGCGATTCGGAATCGCGATATTTACCTTTTCCACACGCTGTGTGTCGAAGGCAGCTAAGGATTCACTTCCTAGCCCTCGATATCGTTCGATATAACGATAAATCACTCTGGCGAATCGGAATCGCGTTATTTACTTTTTCCAAACGCTGTGTATCGAAGGCAGCTAAGGATTCACTTCCTAGCCCTCGAAATCGTTCGATATAACGATAAATCACTCTGGGGGACTCGGAATCGCGTTATTTACCTTTTCCACACGCTGTGTATCGAAGGCAGCTAAGGATTCACTTCCTAGCCCTCGATATCGTTCGATATAACGATAAATCACTCTGGGCAACTCGGAATCGCGATATTCACCTTTTCCACACGCTGTGTATCGAAGGAAGCTAAGGATTCACTTCGTAGCCCTCGATATCGTTCGATATAACGATAAATCACTCTGGGCGACTCGGAATCGCGTTATTTACCTTTTCCACAAGCTGTGTATCGAAGGCAGCTAAGGATTCACTTCCTAGCCCTCGATATCGTTCGATATAACGATAAATCACTCTGGACGACTCGGAATCGCGTTATTTATCTTTTCCACACGCTGGGTATCGAAGGAAGCTAAGGATTCACTTCCTAGCCCTCGATATCGTTCGATATAACGATAAATCACTATGGGTGACTCGGAATCGCGTTATTTACCTTTTCCACACGCTGTGTATCGAAGGCAGCTAAGGATTCACTTCCTAGCCCTCGATATCCTTCGATATAACGATAAATCACTCTGGGCGACTCGGAATCGCGTTATTTATCTTTTCCACACGCTGTGTATCGAAGGCAGCTAAGGATTCACTTCCTAGCCCTCGATATCGTTCGATATAACGATAAATCACTCTGGGCAACTCGGAATCGCGATATTCACCTTTTCCACACGCTGTGTATCGATTGAAGCTAAGGATTCACTTCCTAGACCTCGATATCGTTCTATATAACTATAAATCATTCTGGGTGACGCGGAATCGCGATATTCACCTCTTCCACACGCTGTGTATCGAAGGAAGCTAAGGATTCACTTCCTAGCCCTCGATATCGTTCGATATAACGATAAATCACTCGGGGCGACTTGGAATCGCGTTATTTACCTTTTCCACAAGCTGTGTATCGAAGGCAGCTAAGGATTCACTTCCTAGCCCTCGATATCGTTCGATATAACGATAAATCACTATGGGGGACTCGGAATCGCGTTATTTACCTTTTCCACACGCTGTGTATCGAAGGCAGCTAAGGATTCACTTCCTAGCCCTCGATATCCTTCGATATAACGATAAATCACTCTGGGCGACTCGGAATCGCGTTATTTATCTTTTCCACACGCTGTGTATCGAAGGCAGCTAAGGATTCACTTCCTAGCCCTCGATATCGTTCGATATAACGATAAATCACTCTGGGCAACTCGGAATCGCGATATTCACCTTTTCCACACGCTGTGTATCGATTGAAGCTAAGGATTCACTTCCTAGACCTCGATATCGTTCTATATAACTATAAATCATTCTGGGTGACGCGGAATCGCGATATTCACCTCTTCCACACGCTGTGTATCGAAGGAAGCTAAGGATTCACTTCCTAGCCCTCGATATCGTTCGATATAACGATAAATCACTCTGGGCGACTCGGAATCGCGTTATTTACCTTTTCCACAAGCTGTGTATCGAAGGCAGCTAAGGATTCACTTGCTAGCCTTCGATATCGTTCGATATAACGATAAATCACTTTGGGCGACTCGGAATCGCGATATTTACCTTTTCCACACGCTGTGTATCGAAGGCAGCTAAGTATTCACTGCCTAGCCCTCGATGTAATTCGATATAACGATAAATCACTCTGGGCGATTCGGAATCGCGATATTTACCTTTTCCACACGCTGTGTGTCGAAGGCAGCTAAGGATTCACTTCCTAGCCCTCGATATCGTTCGATATAACGATAAATCACTCTGGCGAATCGGAATCGCGTTATTTACTTTTTCCAAACGCTGTGT
This sequence comes from Nomada fucata, assembly GCA_948146005.1. Taxonomy (NCBI): domain Eukaryota; kingdom Metazoa; phylum Arthropoda; class Insecta; order Hymenoptera; family Apidae; genus Nomada; species Nomada fucata. The sequence goes on along the minus strand of OX411282.1, from coordinate 16,451,062 downwards.
ATCGAAGGCAGCTAAGGATTCACTTCCTAGCCCTCGAAATCGTTCGATATAACGATAAATCACTCTGGGGGACTCGGAATCGCGTTATTTACCTTTTCCACACGCTGTGTATCGAAGGAAGCTAAGGATTCACTTCGTAGCCCTCGATATCGTTCGATATAACGATAAATCACTCTGGGCGACGCGGAATCGCGATATTCACCTTTTCCACACGCTGTGTATCGAAGGAAGCTAAGGATTCACTTCCTAGCCCGCGATATCGTTTGATATAACGATAAATCACTCTGGGCGACTCGGAATCGCGTTATTTATCTTTTCCACACGCTGTGTATCGAAGGCAGCTTAGGATTCACTTCCTAGCCCTCGATATCGTTCGATATAACGATAAATCACTCTGGGCGACTCGGAATCGCGTTATTTACCTTTTCCACACGCTGTGTATCGAAGGCAGCTAAGTATTCACTGCCTAGCCCTCGATGTAATTCGATATAACGATAAATCACTCTGGGCGACTCGGAATCGCGTTATTTACCTTTTCCACACGCTGGGTATCGAAGGAAGCTAAGGATTCACTTCCTAGCCCTCGATATCGTTCGATATAACGATAAATCACTCTGGGCGACGCGGAATCGCGATATTCACCTTTTCCACACGCTGTGTATCGAAGGAAGCTAAGGATTCACTTCCTAGCCCGCGATATCGTTTGATATAACGATAAATCACTCTGGGCGACTCGGAATCGCGTTATTTACCTTTTCCACAAGCTGTGTATCGAAGGCAGCTAAGGATTCACTTGCTAGCCTTCGATATCGTTCGATATAACGATAAATCACTTTGGGCGACTCGGAATCGCGATATTTACCTTTTCCACACGCTGTGTATCGAAGGCAGCTAAGTATTCACTGCCTAGCCCTCGATGTAATTCGATATAACGATAAATCACTCTGGGCGATTCGGAATCGCGATATTTACCTTTTCCACACGCTGTGTGTCGAAGGCAGCTAAGGATTCACTTCCTAGCCCTCGATATCGTTCGATATAACGATAAATCACTCTGGCGAATCGGAATCGCGTTATTTACTTTTTCCAAACGCTGTGTATCGAAGGCAGCTAAGGATTCACTTCCTAGCCCTCGAAATCGTTCGATATAACGATAAATCACTCTGGGGGACTCGGAATCGCGTTATTTACCTTTTCCACACGCTGTGTATCGAAGGAAGCTAAGGATTCACTTCGTAGCCCTCGATATCGTTGGATATAACGATAAATCACTCTGGGCGACTCGGAATCGCGTTATTTACCTTTTCCACAAGCTGTGTATCGAAGGCAGCTTAGGATTCACTTCCTAGCCCTCGATATCGTTCGATATAACGATAAATCACTCTGGGCGACTCGGAATCGCGTTATGTACCTTTTCCACACGCTGTGTATCGAAGGCAGCTAAGTATTCACTGCCTAGCCCTCGATGTAATTCGATATAACGATAAATCACTCTGGGCGACTCGGAATCGCGTTATTTACCTTTTCCACACGCTGGGTATCGAAGGAAGCTAAGGATTCACTTCCTAGCCCTCGATATCGTTCGATATAACGATAAATCACTCTGGGCGACGCGGAATCGCGATATTCACCTTTTCCACACGCTGTGTATCGAAGGAAGCTAAGGATTCACTTCCTAGCCCGCGATATCGTTTGATATAACGATAAATCACTCTGGGCGACTCGGAATCGCGTTATTTACCTTTTCCACAAGCTGTGTATCGAAGGCAGCTAAGGATTCACTTGCTAGCCTTCGATATCGTTCGATATAACGATAAATCACTTTGGGCGACTCGGAATCGCGATATTTACCTTTTCCACACGCTGTGTATCGAAGGCAGCTAAGTATTCACTGCCTAGCCCTCGATGTAATTCGATATAACGATAAATCACTCTGGGCGATTCGGAATCGCGATATTTACCTTTTCCACACGCTGTGTGTCGAAGGCAGCTAAGGATTCACTTCCTAGCCCTCGATATCGTTCGATATAACGATAAATCACTCTGGCGAATCGGAATCGCGTTATTTACTTTTTCCAAACGCTGTGTATCGAAGGCAGCTAAGGATTCACTTCCTAGCCCTCGATATCGTTCGATATAACGATAAATCACACTGGGCAACTCGGAATCGCGATATTCACCTTTTCCACACGCTGTGTATCGATTGAAGCTAAGGCTTCACTTCCTAGACCTCGATATCGTTCTATATAACTATAAATCATTCTGGGTGACGCGGAATCGCGATATTCACCTCTTCCACACGCTGTGTATCGAAGGAAGCTAAGGATTCACTTCCTAGCCCTCGATATCGTTCGATATAACGATAAATCACTCTGGGCGACTCGGAATCGCGTTATTTACCTTTTCCACAAGCTGTGTATCGAAGGCAGCTAAGGATTCACTTCCTAGCCTTCGATATCGTTCGATATAACGATAAATCACTTTGGGCGACTCGGAATCGCGATATTTACCTTTTCCACACGCTGTGTATCGAAGGCAGCTAAGTATTCACTGCCTAGCCCTCGATGTAATTCGATATAACGATAAATCACTCTGGGCGACTCGGAATCGCGTTATTTACCTTTTCCACACGCTGGGTATCGAAGGAAGCTAAGGATTCACTTCCTAGCCCTCGATATCGTTCGATATAACGATAAATCACTATGGGTGACTCGGAATCGCGTTATTTACCTTTTCCACACGCTGTGTATCGAAGGCAGCTAAGGATTCACTTCCTAGCCCTCGATATCCTTCGATATAACGATAAATCACTCTGGGCGACTCGGAATCGCGTTATTTATCTTTTCCACACGCTGTGTATCGAAGGCAGCTAAGGATTCACTTCCTAGCCCTCGATATCGTTCGATATAACGATAAATCACTCTGGGCAACTCGGAATCGCGATATTCACCTTTTCCACACGCTGTGTATCGATTGAAGCTAAGGATTCACTTCCTAGACCTCGATATCGTTCTATATAACTATAAATCATTCTGGGTGACGCGGAATCGCGATATTCACCTCTTCCACACGCTGTGTATCGAAGGAAGCTAAGGATTCACTTCCTAGCCCTCGATATCGTTCGATATAACGATAAATCACTCTGGGCGACTCGGAATCGCGTTATTTACCTTTTCCACAAGCTGTGTATCGAAGGCAGCTAAGGATTCACTTGCTAGCCTTCGATATCGTTCGATATAACGATAAATCACTTTGGGCGACTCGGAATCGCGATATTTACCTTTTCCACACGCTGTGTATCGAAGGCAGCTAAGTATTCACTGCCTAGCCCTCGATGTAATTCGATATAACGATAAATCACTCTGGGCGATTCGGAATCGCGATATTTACCTTTTCCACACGCTGTGTGTCGAAGGCAGCTAAGGATTCACTTCCTAGCCCTCGATATCGTTCGATATAACGATAAATCACTCTGGCGAATCGGAATCGCGTTATTTACTTTTTCCAAACGCTGTGTATCGAAGGCAGCTAAGGATTCACTTCCTAGCCCTCGATATCGTTCGATATAACGATAAATCACACTGGGCAACTCGGAATCGCGATATTCACCTTTTCCACACGCTGTGTATCGATTGAAGCTAAGGCTTCACTTCCTAGACCTCGATATCGTTCTATATAACTATAAATCATTCTGGGTGACGCGGAATCGCGATATTCACCTCTTCCACACGCTGTGTATCGAAGGAAGCTAAGGATTCACTTCCTAGCCCTCGATATCGTTCGATATAACGATAAATCACTCTGGGCGACTCGGAATCGCGTTATTTACCTTTTCCACAAGCTGTGTATCGAAGGCAGCTAAGGATTCACTTCCTAGCCTTCGATATCGTTCGATATAACGATAAATCACTTTGGGCGACTCGGAATCGCGATATTTACCTTTTCCACACGCTGTGTATCGAAGGCAGCTAAGTATTCACTGCCTAGCCCTCGATGTAATTCGATATAACGATAAATCACTCTGGGCGATTCGGAATCGCGATATTTACCTTTTCCACAAGCTGTGTATCGAAGGCAGCTAAGGATTCACTTCCTAGCCCTCGATATCGTTCGATATAACGATAAATCACTCTGGACGACTCGGAATCGCGTTATTTAACTTTTCCACACGCTGTGTATCGAAGGCAGCTAAGGATTCACTTCCGAGCCGTCGAAATCGTTCGATATAACGATAAATCACTCTGGGGGACTCGGAATCGCGTTATTTACCTTTTCCACACGCTGTGTATCGAAGGCAGCTAAGGATTCACTTCGTAGCCCTCGATATAGTTCGATATAACGATAAATCACTCTGGGCGACGCGGAATCGCGATATTCACCTTTTCCACAAGCTGTGTATCGAAGGAAGCTAAGGATTCACTTCCTAGCCCGCGATATCGTTCGATATAACGATAAATCACTCGGGGCGACTTGGAATCGCGTTATTTAACTTTTCCACACGCTGTGTATCGAAGGCAGCTAAGTATTCACTGCCCAGCCCTCGATATCGTTCGATATAACGATAAATCACTCTGGACGACTCGGAATCGCGTTATTTAACTTTTCCACACGCTGTGTATCGAAGGCAGCTAAGGATTCACTTCCTAGCCGTCGAAATCGTTCGATATAACGATAAATCACTCTGGGGGACTCGGAATCGCGTTATTTACCTTTTCCACACGCTGTGTATCGAAGGAAGCTAAGGATTCACTTCGTAGCCCTCGATATCGTTCGATATAACGATAAATCACTCTGGGCGACGCGGAATCGCGATATTCACCTTTTCCACACGCTGTGTATCGAAGGAAGCTAAGGATTCACTTCCTAGCCCGCGATATCGTTCGATATAACGATAAATCACTCGGGGCGACTTGGAATCGCGTTATTTACCTTTTCCACAAGCTGTGTATCGAAGGCAGCTAAGGATTCACTTCCTAGCCCTCGATATCGTTCGATATAACGATAAATCACTCTGGACGACTCGGAATCGCGTTATTTACCTTTTCCACACGCTGGGTATCGAAGGAAGCTAAGGATTCACTTCCTAGCCCTCGATATCGTTCGATATAACGATAAATCACTATGGGTGACTCGGAATCGCGTTATTTACCTTTTCCACACGCTGTGTATCGAAGGCAGCTAAGGATTCACTTCCTAGCCCTCGATATCCTTCGATATAACGATAAATCACTCTGGGCGACTCGGAATCGCGTTATTTATCTTTTCCACACGCTGTGTATCGAAGGCAGCTAAGGATTCACTTCCTAGCCCTCGATATCGTTCGATATAACGATAAATCACTCTGGGCAACTCGGAATCGCGATATTCACCTTTTCCACACGCTGTGTATCGATTGAAGCTAAGGATTCACTTCCTAGACCTCGATATCGTTCTATATAACTATAAATCATTCTGGGTGACGCGGAATCGCGATATTCACCTCTTCCACACGCTGTGTATCGAAGGAAGCTAAGGATTCACTTCCTAGCCCTCGATATCGTTCGATATAACGATAAATCACTCTGGGCGACTCGGAATCGCGTTATTTACCTATTCCACAAGCTGTGTATCGAAGGCAGCTAAGGATTCACTTGCTAGCCTTCGATATCGTTCGATATAACGATAAATCACTTTGGGCGACTCGGAATCGCGATATTTACCTTTTCCACACGCTGTGTATCGAAGGCAGCTAAGTATTCACTGCCTAGCCCTCGATGTAATTCGATATAACGATAAATCACTCTGGGCGATTCGGAATCGCGATATTTACCTTTTCCACACGCTGTGTGTCGAAGGCAGCTAAGGATTCACTTCCTAGCCCTCGATATCGTTCGATATAACGATAAATCACTCTGGCGAATCGGAATCGCGTTATTTACTTTTTCCAAACGCTGTGTATCGAAGGCAGCTAAGGATTCACTTCCTAGCCCTCGAAATCGTTCGATATAACGATAAATCACTCTGGGGGACTCGGAATCGCGTTATTTACCTTTTCCACACGCTGTGTATCGAAGGAAGCTAAGGATTCACTTCGTAGCCCTCGATATCGTTCGATATAACGATAAATCACTCTGGGCGACGCGGAATCGCGATATTCACCTTTTCCACACGCTGTGTATCGAAGGAAGCTAAGGATTCACTTCCTAGCCCGCGATATCGTTTGATATAACGATAAATCACTCTGGGCGACTCGGAATCGCGTTATTTATCTTTTCCACACGCTGTGTATCGAAGGCAGCTTAGGATTCACTTCCTAGCCCTCGATATCGTTCGATATAACGATAAATCACGCTGGGCGACTCGGAATCGCGTTATTTACCTTTTCCACACGCTGTGTATCGAAGGCAACTGAGGATTCACTTCCTAGCCCTCGATATCGTTCGTTATAACGATAAATCACTCTGGGCGACTCGGAATCGCGTTATTTACCTTTTCCACACGCTGTGTATCGAAGGAAGCTAAGGATTCACTTCCTAGCCCTCGATGTAATTCGATATAACGATAAATCACTCTGGGCGATTCGGAATCGCGTTATTTACCTTTTCCACACGCTGTGTATCGAAGGCAGCTTAGGATTCACTTCCTAGCCCTCGATATCCTTCGATATAACGATAAATCACTCTGGGCGACTCGGAATCGCGTTATTTATCTTTTCCACACGCTGTGTATCGAAGGCAGCTAAGGATTCACTTCCTAGCCCTCGATATCGTTCGATATAACGATAAATCACTCTGGGCAACTCGGAATCGCGATATTCACCTTTTCCACACGCTGTGTATCGAAGGAAGCTAAGGATTCACTTCGTAGCCCTCGATATCGTTCGATATAACGATAAATCACTCTGGGCGACGCGGAATCGCGATATTCACCTTTTCCACACGCTGTGTATCGAAGGAAGCTAAGGATTCACTTCCTAGCCCGCGATATCGTTCGATATAACGATAAATCACTCGGGGCGACTTGGAATCGCGTTATTTACCTTTTCCACAAGCTGTGTATCGAAGGCAGCTAAGGATTCACTTCCTAGCCCTCGATATCGTTCGATATAACGATAAATCACTCTGGACGACTCGGAATCGCGTTATTTACCTTTTCCACACGCTGGGTATCGAAGGAAGCTAAGGATTCACTTCCTAGCCCTCGATATCGTTCGATATAACGATAAATCACTATGGGGGACTCGGAATCGCGTTATTTACCTTTTCCACACGCTGTGTATCGAAGGCAGCTAAGGATTCACTTCCTAGCCCTCGATATCCTTCGATATAACGATAAATCACTCTGGGCGACTCGGAATCGCGTTATTTATCTTTTCCACACGCTGTGTATCGAAGGCAGCTAAGGATTCACTTCCTAGCCCTCGATATCGTTCGATATAACGATAAATCACTCTGGGCAACTCGGAATCGCGATATTCACCTTTTCCACACGCTGTGTATCGATTGAAGCTAAGGATTCACTTCCTAGACCTCGATATCGTTCTATATAACTATAAATCATTCTGGGTGACGCGGAATCGCGATATTCACCTCTTCCACACGCTGTGTATCGAAAGAAGCTAAGGATTCACTTCCTAGCCCTCGATATCGTTCGATATAACGATAAATCACTCTGGGCGACTCGGAATCGCGTTATTTACCTTTTCCACAAGCTGTGTATCGAAGGCAGCTAAGGATTCACTTGCTAGCCTTCGATATCGTTCGATATAACGATAAATCACTTTGGGCGACTCGGAATCGCGATATTTACCTTTTCCACACGCTGTGTATCGAAGGCAGCTAAGTATTCACTGCCTAGCCCTCGATGTAATTCGATATAACGATAAATCACTCTGGGCGATTCGGAATCGCGATATTTACCTTTTCCACACGCTGTGTGTCGAAGGCAGCTAAGGATTCACTTCCTAGCCCTCGATATCGTTCGATATAACGATAAATCACTCTGGCGAATCGGAATCGCGTTATTTACTTTTTCCAAACGCTGTGTATCGAAGGCAGCTAAGGATTCACTTCCTAGCCCTCGATATCGTTCGATATAACGATAAATTACTCTGGGCGACTCGGAATCGCGATATTTACCTTTTCCACATTCTGTGTATCGAAGGCAGCTAAGGATTCACTTCCTAGCCTTCGATATCGTTCGATATAACGATAAATCACTCTGGGCGACTCGGAATCGCGTTATTTACCTTTTCCACACGCTATGTATCGAAGGAAGCTAAGGATTCACTTCCTAGCCCTCGATATAATTCGATATAACTATAAATTACTCTGGGCGACTCGGAATCGCGTTATTTACCTTTTCCACACGCTGTGTATCGAAGGCAACTGAGGATTCACTTCCTAGCCCTCGATATCGTTCGTTATAACGATAAATCACTCTGGGCGACTCGGAATCGCGTTATTTACCTTTTCCACACGCTGTGTATCGAAGGAAGCTAAGGATTCACTTCCTAGCCCTCGATGTAATTCGATATAACGATAAATCACTCTGGGCGATTCGGAATCGCGTTATTTACCTTTTCCACACGCTGTGTATCGAAGGCAGCTTAGGATTCACTTCCTAGCCCTCGATATCCTTCGATATAACGATAAATCACTCTGGGCGACTCGGAATCGCGTTATTTATCTTTTCCACACGCTGTGTATCGATTGAAGCTAAGGATTCACTTCCTAGACCTCGATATCGTTCTATATAACTATAAATCATTCTGGGTGACGCGGAATCGCGATATTCACCTCTTCCACACGCTGTGTATCGAAGGAAGCTAAGGATTCACTTCCTAGCCCTCGATATCGTTCGATATAACGATAAATTACTCTGGGCGACTCGGAATCGCGATATTTACCTTTTCCACATTCTGTGTATCGAAGGCAGCTAAGGATTCACTTCCTAGCCTTCGATATCGTTCGATATAACGATAAATCACTCTGGGCGACTCGGAATCGCGTTATTTACCTTTTCCACACGCTATGTATCGAAGGAAGCTAAGGATTCACTTCCTAGCCCTCGATATAATTCGATATAACTATAAATCACTCTGGGTGACGCGGAATCGCGATATTCACCTTTTCCATACGCTGTGTATCGAAGGAAGCTAAGGATTCACTTCCTAGCCCTCGATATCGTTCGATATAACGATAAATCACTCTGGGCGACTCGGAATCGCGTTATTTACTTTTTCCACAAGCTGTGGATCGGAGGCAGCTAAGGATTCACTTCCTAGCCTTCGATATCGTTCGATATAACGATAAATCACTCTGGGCGACTCGGAATCCCGTTATTTACCTTTTCCACAAGCTGTGTATCGAAGGCAGCTAAGGATTCACTTCCTAGCCCTCGATATCGTTCGATATAACGATAAATCACTCTGGGCGACTCCGAATCGCGTTATTTACCTTTTCCACAAGCTGTGTATCGAAGGCAGCTAAGGATTCACTTCCTAGCCCTCGATATCGTTCGATATAACGATAAATCACTCTGGGCGACTTGGAATCGCGTTATTTACCTTTTCCACAGGCTGTGTATCGAAGGAAGCTAAGGATTCACTTCCTAGCCCTCGATATCGTTCTATATAACTGTAAATCACTCTGGGCGACTCGGAATCGCGTTATTTAACTTTTCCACACGCTGTGTATCGAAGGCAGCTAAGGATTCACTTCCTAGCCCTCGAAATCGTTCGATATAACGATAAATCACTCTGGGGGACTCGGAATCGCGTTATTTACCTTTTCCACACGCTGTGTATCGAAGGAAGCTAAGGATTCACTTCGTAGCCCTCGATATCGTTCGATATAACGATAAATCACTCTGGGTGACGCGGAATCGCGATATTCACCTTTTCCACACGCTGTGTATCGAAGGAAGCTAAGGATTCACTTCCTAGCCCGCGATATCGTTCGATATAACGATAAATCACTCTGGGCGACTCGGAATCGCGTTATTTACCTTTTCCACACACTGTGTATCGAAGGAAGCTAAGGATTCACTTCGTAGCCCTCGATATCGTTCGATAAAACGATAAATCACTCTGGGCGACGCGGAATCGCGATATTCACCTTTTCCACACGCTGTGTATCGAAGGAAGCTAAGGATTCACTTCCTAGCCCGCGATATCGTTCTATATAACTGTAAATCACTCTGGGCGACTCGGAATCGCGTTATTTAACTTTTCCACACGCTGTGTATCGAAGGCAGCTAAGGATTCACTTCCTAGCCCTCGAAATCGTTCGATATAACGATAAATCACTCTGGGGGACTCGGAATCGCGTTATTTACCTTTTCCACACGCTGTGTATCGAAGGAAGCTAAGGATTCACTTCGTAGCCCTCGATATCGTTCGATATAACGATAAATCACTCTGGGCGACGCGGAATCGCGATATTCACCTTTTCCACACGCTGTGTATCGAAGGAAGCTAAGGATTCTCTTCCTAGCCCGCGATATCGTTCGATATAACGATAAATCACTCTGGGCGACTCGGAATCGCGTTATTTAACTTTTCCACACGCTGTGTATCGAAGGCAGCTAAGTATTCACTGCCTAGCCCTCGATGTAATTCGATATAACGATAAATCACTCTGGCGAATCGGAATCGCGTTATTTACTTTTTCCAAACGCTGTGTATCGAAGGCAGCTAAGGATTCACTTCCTAGCCTTCGATATCGTTCGATATAACGATAAATCACTTTGGGCGACTCGGAATCGCGATATTTACCTTTTCCACACGCTGTGTATCGAAGGCAGCTAAGGATTCACTTCCTAGCCCTCGATATCGTTCGATATAACGATAAATCACTCTGGCGAATCGGAATCGCGTTATTTACTTTTTCCAAACGCTGTGTATCGAAGGCAGCTAAGGATTCACTTCCTAACCTTCGATATTTTTCGATATAACGATAAATCACTTTGGGCGACTCGGAATCGCGATATTTACCTTTTCCACACGCTGTGTATCGAAGGCAGCTAAGGATTCACTTCCTAGCCTTCGATATCGTTCGATATAACGATAAATCACTCTGGGCGACTCGGAATCGCGTTATTTACTTTTTCCACAAGCTGTGTATCGGAGGCAGCTAAGGATTCACTTCCTAGCCTTCGATATCGTTCGATATAACGATAAATCACTCTGGGCGACTCGGAATCGCGTTATTTACCTTTTCCACAAGCTGTGTATCGAAGGCAGCTAAGGATTCACTTCCTAGCCCTCGATATCGTTCGATATAACGATAAATCACTCTGGGCGACTCCGAACCGCGTTATTTACCTTTTCCACAAGCTGTGTATCGAAGGCTGCTAAGGATTCACTTCCTAGCCCTCGATATCGTTCGATATAACGATAAATCACTCTGGGCGACTCGGAATCGCGTTATTTACCTTTTCCACAGGCTGTTTATCGAAGGAAGCTAAGGATTCACTTCCTAGCCCTCGATATCGTTCTATATAACTGTAAATCACTCTGGGCGACTCGGAATCGCGTTATTTAACTTTTCCACACGCTGTGTATCGAAGGCAGCTAAGGATTCACTTCCTAGCCCTCGAAATCGTTCGATATAACGATAAATCACTCTGGGGGACTCGGAATCGCGTTATTTACCTTTTCCACACGCTGTGTATCGAAGGAAGCTAAGGATTCACTTCGTAGCCCTCGATATCGTTCGATATAACGATAAATCACTCTGGGCGACGCGGAATCGCGATATTCACCTTTTCCACACGCTGTGTATCGAAGGAAGCTAAGGATTCACTTCCTAGCCCGCGATATCGTTCGATATAACGATAAATCACTCTGGGCGACTCGGAATCGCGTTATTTAACTTTTCCACACGCTGTGTATCGAAGGAAGCTAAGGATTCACTTCGTAGCCCTCGATATCGTTCGATATAACGATAAATCACTCTGGGCGACGCGGAATCGCGATATTCACCTTTTCCACACGCTGTGTATCGAAGGAAGCTAAGGATTCACTTCCTAGCCCGCGATATCGTTCGATATAACGATAAATCACTCTGGGCGACTCGGAATCGCGTTATTTACCTTTTCCACACACTGTGTATCGAAGGAAGCTAAGGATTCACTTCGTAGCCCTCGATATCGTTCGATATAACGATAAATCACTCTGGGCGACGCGGAATCGCGATATTCACCTTTTCCACACGCTGTGTATCGAAGGAAGCTAAGGATTCACTTCCTAGCCCTCGATATCGTTCGATATAACGATAAATCACTCTGGGCGACTCCGAACCGCGTTATTTACCTTTTCCACAAGCTGTGTATCGAAGGCTGCTAAGGATTCACTTCCTAGCCCTCGATATCGTTCGATATAACGATAAATCACTCTGGGCGACTCGGAATCGCGTTATTTACCTTTTCCACAGGCTGTTTATCGAAGGAAGCTAAGGATTCACTTCCTAGCCCTCGATATCGTTCTATATAACTGTAAATCACTCTGGGCGACTCGGAATCGCGTTATTTAACTTTTCCACACGCTGTGTATCGAAGGCAGCTAAGGATTCACTTCCTAGCCCTCGAAATCGTTCGATATAACGATAAATCACTCTGGGGGACTCGGAATCGCGTTATTTACCTTTTCCACACGCTGTGTATCGAAGGAAGCTAAGGATTCACTTCGTAGCCCTCGATATCGTTCGATATAACGATAAATCACTCTGGGCGACGCGGAATCGCGATATTCACCTTTTCCACACGCTGTGTATCGAAGGAAGCTAAGGATTCACTTCCTAGCCCGCGATATCGTTCGATATAACGATAAATCACTCTGGACGACTCGGAATCGCGTTATTTAACTTTTCCACACGCTGTGTATCGAAGGAAGCTAAGGATTCACTTCGTAGCCCTCGATATCGTTCGATATAACGATAAATCACTCTGGGCGACGCGGAATCGCGATATTCACCTTTTCCACACGCTGTGTATCGAAGGAAGCTAAGGATTCACTTCCTAGCCCGCGATATCGTTCGATATAACGATAAATCACTCTGGGCGACTCGGAATCGCGTTATTTACCTTTTCCACACACTGTGTATCGAAGGAAGCTAAGGATTCACTTCGTAGCCCTCGATATCGTTCGATATAACGATAAATCACTCTGGGCGACGCGGAATCGCGATATTCACCTTTTCCACACGCTGTGTATCGAAGGAAGCTAAGGATTCACTTCCTAGCCCGCGATATCGTTCTATATAACTGTAAATCACTCTGGGCGACTCGGAATCGCGTTATTTAACTTTTCCACACGCTGTGTATCGAAGGCAGCTAAGGATTCACTTCCTAGCCCTCGAAATCGTTCGATATAACGATAAATCACTCTGGGGGACTCGGAATCGCGTTATTTACCTTTTCCACACGCTGTGTATCGAAGGAAGCTAAGGATTCACTTCGTAGCCCTCGATATCGTTCGATATAACGATAAATCACTCTGGGCGACGCGGAATCGCGATATTCACCTTTTCCACACGCTGTGTATCGAAGGAAGCTAAGGATTCACTTCCTAGCCCGCGATATCGTTCGATATAACCATAAATCACTCTGGGCGACTCGGAATCGCGTTATTTACCTTTTCCACACACTGTGTATCGAAGGAAGCTAAGGATTCACTTCGTAGCCCTCGATATCGTTCGATATAACGATAAATCACTCTGGGCGACGCGGAATCGCGATATTCACCTTTTCCACACGCTGTGTATCGAAGGAAGCTAAGGATTCACTTCCTAGCCCGCGATATCGTTCGATATAACGATAAATCACTCTGGGCGACTCGGAATCGCGTTATTTAACTTTTCCACACGCTGTGTATCGAAGGCAGCTAAGTATTCACTGCCTAGCCCTCGATGTAATTCGATATAACGCTAAATCACTCTGGGCGATTCGGAATCGCGTTATTTACCTTTTCCACACGCTGTGTATCGAATGCAGCTTAGGATTCACTTCCTAGCCCTCGATATCCTTCGATATAACGATAAATCACTCTGGGCGACTCGGAATCGCGTTATTTATCTTTTCCACACGCTGTGTATCGAAGGCAGCTTAGGATTCACTTCCTAGCCCTCGATATCGTTCGATATAACGATAAATCACTCTGGCGAATCGGAATCGCGTTATTTACTTTTTCCAAACGCTGTGTATCGAAGGCAGCTAAGGATTCACTTCCTAGCCTTCGATATCGTTCGATATAACGATAAATCACTTTGGGCGACTCGGAATCGCGATATTTACCTTTTCCACACGCTGTGTATCGAAGGCAGCTAAGGATTCACTTCCTAGCCCTCGATATCGTTCGATATAACGATAAATCACTCTGGCGAATCGGAATCGCGTTATTTACTTTTTCCAAACGCTGTGTATCGAAGGCAGCTAAGGATTCACTTCCTAACCTTCGATATTTTTCGATATAACGATAAATCACTTTGGGCGACTCGGAATCGCGATATTTACCTTTTCCACACGCTGTGTATCGAAGGCAGCTAAGGATTCACTTCCTAGCCTTCGATATCGTTCGATATAACGATAAATCACTCTGGGCGACTCGGAATCGCGTTATTTACTTTTTCCACAAGCTGTGTATCGGAGGCAGCTAAGGATTCACTTCCTAGCCTTCGATATCGTTCGATATAACGATAAATCACTCTGGGCGACTCGGAATCGCGTTATTTACCTTTTCCACAAGCTGTGTATCGAAGGCAGCTAAGGATTCACTTCCTAGCCCTCGATATCGTTCGATATAACGATAAATCACTCTGGACGACTCGGAATCGCGTTATTTAACTTTTCCACATTCTGTGTATCGAAGGCAGCTAAGGATTCACTTCCTAGCCGTCGAAATCGTTCGATATAACGATAAATCACTCTGGGGGACTCGGAATCGCGTTATTTACCTTTTCCACACCCTGTGTATCGAAGGAAGCTAAGGATTCACTTCGTAGCCCTCGATATCGTTCGATATAACGATAAATCACTCTGGGCGACTCGGAATCGCGTTATTTACCTTTTCCACAAGCTGTGTATCGAAGGCAGCTAAGGATTCACTTCCTAGCCCTCGATATCGTTCGATATAACGATAAATCACTCTGGGCGACTCGGAATCGCGTTATTTACCTTTTCCACAGGCTGTGTATCGAAGGAAGCTAAGGATTCACTTCCTAGCCCTCGATATCGTTCTATATAACTGTAAATCACTCTGGGCGACTCGGAATCGCGTTATTTACCTTTTCCACACGATGTGTATCGAAGGAAGCTAAGGATTCACTTCCTAGCCCTCGATGTAATTCGATATAACGATAAATCACTCTGGGCGATTCGGAATCGCGTTATTTACCTTTTCCACACGCTGTGTATCGAAGGCAGCTTAGGATTCACTTCCTAGCCCTCGATATCCTTCGATATAACGATAAATCACTCTGGGCGACTCGGAATCGCGTTATTTATCTTTTCCACACGCTGTGTATCGAAGGCAGCTAAGGATTCACTTCCTAGCCCTCGATATCGTTCGATATAACGATAAATCACTCTGGGCAACTCGGAATCGCGATATTCACCTTTTCCACACGCTGTGTATCGATTGAAGCTAAGGATTCACTTCCTAGACCTCGATATCGTTCTATATAACTATAAATCATTCTGGGTGACGCGGAATCGCGATATTCACCTCTTCCACACGCTGTGTATCGAAGGAAGCTAAGGATTCACTTCCTAGCCCTCGATATCGTTCGATATAACGATAAATTACTCTGGGCGACTCGGAATCGCGATATTTACCTTTTCCACATTCTGTGTATCGAAGGCAGCTAAGGATTCACTTCCTAGCCTTCGATATCGTTCGATATAACGATAAATCACTCTGGGCGACTCGGAATCGCGTTATTTACCTTTTCCACACGCTATGTATCGAAGGAAGCTAAGGATTCACTTCCTAGCCCTCGATATAATTCGATATAACTATAAATCACTCTGGGTGACGCGGAATCGCGATATTCACCTTTTCCATACGCTGTGTATCGAAGGAAGCTAAGGATTCACTTCCTAGCCCTCGATATCGTTCGATATAACGATAAATCACTTTGGGCGACTCGGAATCGCGTTAATTATCTTTTCCACACGCTGTGTATCGATAGAAGCTAAGGATTCACTTCCTAGCCCTCGATATAATTCGATATAACGATAAATCACTCTGGGCGACTCGGAATCGCGTTATTTACTTTTTCCACAAGCTGTGGATCGGAGGCAGCTAAGGATTCACTTCCTAGCCTTCGATATCGTTCGATATAACGATAAATCACTCTGGGCGACTCGGAATCGCGTTATTTACCTTTTCCACAAGCTGTGTATCGAAGGCAGCTAAGGATTCACTTCCTAGCCCTCGATATCTTTCGATATAACGATAAATCACTCTGGGCGACTCGGAATCGCGTTATTTACCTTTTCCACAAGCTGTGTATCGAAGGCAGCTAAGGATTCACTTCCTAGCCCTCGATATCGTTCGATATAACGATAAATCACTCTGGGCGACTCGGAATCGCGTTATTTACCTTTTCCACAGGCTGTGTATCGAAGGAAGCTAAGGATTCACTTCCTAGCCCTCGATATCGTTCTATATAACTGTAAATCACTCTGGGCGACTCGGAATCGCGTTATTTAACTTTTCCACACGCTGTGTATCGAAGGCAGCTAAGGATTCACTTCCTAGCCCTCGAAATCGTTCGATATAACGATAAATCACTCTGGGGGACTCGGAATCGCGTTATTTACCTTTTCCACACGCTGTGTATCGAAGGAAGCTAAGGATTCACTTCGTAGCCCTCGATATCGTTCGATATAACGATAAATCACTCTGGGCGACGCGGAATCGCGATATTCACCTTTTCCACACGCTGTGTATCGAAGGAAGCTAAGGATTCACTTCCTAGCCCGCGATATCGTTCGATATAACGATAAATCACTCTGGGCGACTCGGAATCGCGTTATTTACCTTTTCCACACACTGTGTATCGAAGGAAGCTAAGGATTCACTTCGTAGCCCTCGATATCGTTCGATAAAACGATAAATCACTCTGGGCGACGCGGAATCGCGATATTCACCTTTTCCACACGCTGTGTATCGAAGGAATCTAAGGATTCACTTCCTAGCCCGCGATATCGTTCTATATAACTGTAAATCACTCTGGGCGACTCGGAATCGCGTTATTTAACTTTTCCACACGCTGTGTATCGAAGGCAGCTAAGGATTCACTTCCTAGCCCTCGAAATCGTTCGATATAACGATAAATCACTCTGGGGGACTCGGAATCGCGTTATTTACCTTTTCCACACGCTGTGTATCGAAGGAAGCTAAGGATTCACTTCGTAGCCCTCGATATCGTTCGATATAACGATAAATCACTCTGGGCGACGCGGAATCGCGATATTCACCTTTTCCACACGCTGTGTATCGAAGGAAGCTAAGGATTCACTTCCTAGCCCGCGATATCGTTCGATATAACGATAAATCACTCTGGGCGACTCGGAATCGCGTTATTTAACTTTTCCACACGCTGTGTATCGAAGGCAGCTAAGTATTCACTGCCTAGCCCTCGATGTAATTCGATATAACGCTAAATCACTCTGGGCGATTCGGAATCGCGTTATTTACCTTTTCCACACGCTGTGTATCGAATGCAGCTTAGGATTCACTTCCTAGCCCTCGATATCCTTCGATATAACGATAAATCACTCTGGGCGACTCGGAATCGCGTTATTTATCTTTTCCACACGCTGTGTATCGAAGGCAGCTTAGGATTCACTTAATAGCCCTCGATATCGTTCGATATAACGATAAATCACTCTGGCGAATCGGAATCGCGTTATTTACTTTTTCCAAACGCTGTGTATCGAAGGCAGCTAAGGATTCACTTCCTAGCCTTCGATATCGTTCGATATAACGATAAATCACTTTGGGCGACTCGGAATCGCGATATTTACCTTTTCCACACGCTGTGTATCGAAGGCAGCTAAGGATTCAC
Organism: Nomada fucata; assembly: GCA_948146005.1. Classification (NCBI taxonomy): domain Eukaryota; kingdom Metazoa; phylum Arthropoda; class Insecta; order Hymenoptera; family Apidae; genus Nomada; species Nomada fucata. Next base: position 16,433,009 of record OX411282.1, on the reverse strand, counting down.
TTCCTAACCTTCGATATTTTTCGATATAACGATAAATCACTTTGGGCGACTCGGAATCGCGATATTTACCTTTTCCACACGCTGTGTATCGAAGGCAGCTAAGGATTCACTTCCTAGCCTTCGATATCGTTCGATATAACGATAAATCACTCTGGGCGACTCGGAATCGCGTTATTTACTTTTTCCACAAGCTGTGTATCGGAGGCAGCTAAGGATTCACTTCCTAGCCTTCGATATCGTTCGATATAACGATAAATCACTCTGGGCGACTCGGAATCGCGTTATTTACCTTTTCCACAAGCTGTGTATCGAAGGCAGCTAAGGATTCACTTCCTAGCCCTCGATATCGTTCGATATAACGATAAATCACTCTGGGCGACTCCGAATCGCGTTATTTACCTTTTCCACAAGCTGTGTATCGAAGGCAGCTAAGGATTCACTTCCTAGCCCTCGATATCGTTCGATATAACGATAAATCACTCTGGGCGACTCGGAATCGCGTTATTTACCTTTTCCACAGGCTGTATATCGAAGGAAGCTAAGGATTCACTTCCTAGCCCTCGATATCGTTCTATATAACTGTAAATCACTCTGGGCGACTCGGAATCGCGTTATTTAACTTTTCCACACGCTGTGTATCGAAGGCAGCTAAGGATTCACTTCCTAGCCCTCGAAATCGTTCGATATAACGATAAATCACTCTGGGCGACTCGGAATCGCGTTATTTAACTTTTCCACACGCTGTGTATCGAAGGCAGCTAAGTATTCACTGCCTAGCCCTCGATGTAATTCGATATAACGCTAAATCACTCTGGGCGATTCGGAATCGCGTTATTTACCTTTTCCACACGCTGTGTATCGAATGCAGCTTAGGATTCACTTCCTAGCCCGCGATATCGTTCTATATAACTGTAAATCACTCTGGGCGACGCGGAATCGCGATATTCACCTTTTCCACACGCTGTGTATCGAAGGAAGCTAAGGATTCACTTCCTAGCCCGCGATATCGTTCTATATAACTGTAAATCACTCTGGGCGACTCGGAATCGCGTTATTTAACTTTTCCACACGCTGTGTATCGAAGGCAGCTAAGGATTCACTTCCTAGCCCTCGAAATCGTTCGATATAACGATAAATCACTCTGGGGGACTCGGAATCGCGTTATTTACCTTTTCCACACGCTGTGTATCGAAGGAAGCTAAGGATTCACTTCGTAGCCCTCGATATCGTTCGATATAACGATAAATCACTCTGGGCGACGCGGAATCGCGATATTCACCTTTTCCACACGCTGTGTATCGAAGGAAGCTAAGGATTCACTTCCTAGCCCGCGATATCGTTCGATATAACGATAAATCACTCTGGGCGACTCGGAATCGCGTTATTTACCTTTTCCACACACTGTGTATCGAAGGAAGCTAAGGATTCACTTCGTAGCCCTCGATATCGTTCGATATAACGATAAATCACTCTGGGCGACGCGGAATCGCGATATTCACCTTTTCCACACGCTGTGTATCGAAGGAGGCTAAGGATTCACTTCCTAGCCCGCGATATCGTTCGTTATAACGATAAATCACTCTGGGCGACTCGGAATCGCGTTATTTAACTTTTCCACACGCTGTGTATCGAAGGCAGCTAAGTATTCACTGCCTAGCCCTCGATGTAATTCGATATAACGCTAAATCACTCTGGGCGATTCGGAATCGCGTTATTTACCTTTTCCACACGCTGTGTATCGAATGCAGCTTAGGATTCACTTCCTAGCCCTCGATATCCTTCGATATAACGATAAATCACTCTGGGCGACTCGGAATCGCGTTATTTATCTTTTCCACACGCTGTGTATCGAAGGCAGCTTAGGATTCACTTCCTAGCCCTCGATATCGTTCGATATAACGATAAATCACTCTGGCGAATCGGAATCGCGTTATTTACCTTTTCCACACGCTGTGTATCGAATGCAGCTTAGGATTCACTTCCTAGCCCTCGATATCCTTCGATATAACGATAAATCACTCTGGGCGACTCGGAATCGCGTTATTTATCTTTTCCACACGCTGTGTATCGAAGGCAGCTTAGGATTCACTTAATAGCCCTCGATATCGTTCGATATAACGATAAATCACTCTGGCGAATCGGAATCGCGTTATTTACTTTTTCCAAACGCTGTGTATCGAAGGCAGCTAAGGATTCACTTCCTAGCCTTCGATATCGTTCGATATAACGATAAATCACTTTGGGCGACTCGGAATCGCGATATTTACCTTTTCCACACGCTGTGTATCGAAGGCAGCTAAGGATTCACTTCCTAACCTTCGATATTTTTCGATATAACGATAAATCACTTTGGGCGACTCGGAATCGCGATATTTACCTTTTCCACACGCTGTGTATCGAAGGCAGCTAAGGATTCACTTCCTAGCCTTCGATATCGTTCGATATAACGATAAATCACTCTGGGCGACTCGGAATCGCGTTATTTACTTTTTCCACAAGCTGTGTATCGGAGGCAGCTAAGGATTCACTTCCTAGCCTTCGATATCGTTCGATATAACGATAAATCACTCTGGGCGACTCGGAATCGCGTTATTTACCTTTTCCACAAGCTGTGTATCGAAGGCAGCTAAGGATTCACTTCCTAGCCCTCGATATCGTTCGATATAACGATAAATCACTCTGGGCGACTCCGAATCGCGTTATTTACCTTTTCCACAAGCTGTGTATCGAAGGCAGCTAAGGATTCACTTCCTAGCCCTCGATATCGTTCGATATAACGATAAATCACTCTGGGCGACTCGGAATCGCGTTATTTACCTTTTCCACAGGCTGTATATCGAAGGAAGCTAAGGATTCACTTCCTAGCCCTCGATATCGTTCTATATAACTGTAAATCACTCTGGGCGACTCGGAATCGCGTTATTTAACTTTTCCACACGCTGTGTATCGAAGGCAGCTAAGGATTCACTTCCTAGCCCTCGAAATCGTTCGATATAACGATAAATCACTCTGGGCGACTCGGAATCGCGTTATTTAACTTTTCCACACGCTGTGTATCGAAGGCAGCTAAGTATTCACTGCCTAGCCCTCGATGTAATTCGATATAACGCTAAATCACTCTGGGCGATTCGGAATCGCGTTATTTACCTTTTCCACACGCTGTGTATCGAATGCAGCTTAGGATTCACTTCCTAGCCCGCGATATCGTTCTATATAACTGTAAATCACTCTGGGCGACGCGGAATCGCGATATTCACCTTTTCCACACGCTGTGTATCGAAGGAAGCTAAGGATTCACTTCCTAGCCCGCGATATCGTTCTATATAACTGTAAATCACTCTGGGCGACTCGGAATCGCGTTATTTAACTTTTCCACACGCTGTGTATCGAAGGCAGCTAAGGATTCACTTCCTAGCCCTCGAAATCGTTCGATATAACGATAAATCACTCTGGGGGACTCGGAATCGCGTTATTTACCTTTTCCACACGCTGTGTATCGAAGGAAGCTAAGGATTCACTTCGTAGCCCTCGATATCGTTCGATATAACGATAAATCACTCTGGGCGACGCGGAATCGCGATATTCACCTTTTCCACACGCTGTGTATCGAAGGAAGCTAAGGATTCACTTCCTAGCCCGCGATATCGTTCGATATAACGATAAATCACTCTGGGCGACTCGGAATCGCGTTATTTACCTTTTCCACACACTGTGTATCGAAGGAAGCTAAGGATTCACTTCGTAGCCCTCGATATCGTTCGATATAACGATAAATCACTCTGGGCGACGCGGAATCGCGATATTCACCTTTTCCACACGCTGTGTATCGAAGGAGGCTAAGGATTCACTTCCTAGCCCGCGATATCGTTCGTTATAACGATAAATCACTCTGGGCGACTCGGAATCGCGTTATTTAACTTTTCCACACGCTGTGTATCGAAGGCAGCTAAGTATTCACTGCCTAGCCCTCGATGTAATTCGATATAACGCTAAATCACTCTGGGCGATTCGGAATCGCGTTATTTACCTTTTCCACACGCTGTGTATCGAATGCAGCTTAGGATTCACTTCCTAGCCCTCGATATCCTTCGATATAACGATAAATCACTCTGGGCGACTCGGAATCGCGTTATTTATCTTTTCCACACGCTGTGTATCGAAGGCAGCTTAGGATTCACTTCCTAGCCCTCGATATCGTTCGATATAACGATAAATCACTCTGGCGAATCGGAATCGCGTTATTTACTTTTTCCAAACGCTGTGTATCGAAGGCAGCTAAGGATTCACTTCCTAGCCTTCGATATCGTTCGATATAACGATAAATCACTTTGGGCGACTCGGAATCGCGATATTTACCTTTTCCACACGCTGTGTATCGAAGGCAGCTAAGGATTCACTTCCTAGCCCTCGATATCGTTCGAAATAACGATAAATCACTCTGGCGAATCGGAATCGCGTTATTTACTTTTTCCAAACGCTGTGTATCGAAGGCAGCTAAGGATTCACTTCCTAACCTTCGATATTTTTCGATATAACGATAAATCACTTTGGGCGACTCGGAATCGCGATATTTACCTTTTCCACACGCTGTGTATCGAAGGCAGCTAAGGATTCACTTCCTAGCCTTCGATATCGTTCGATATAACGATAAATCACTCTGGGCGACTCGGAATCGCGTTATTTACTTTTTCCACAAGCTGTGTATCGGAGGCAGCTAAGGATTCACTTCCTAGCCTTCGATATCGTTCGATATAACGATAAATCACTCTGGGCGACTCGGAATCGCGTTATTTACCTTTTCCACACGCTGTGTATCGAAGGAAGCTAAGGATTCACTTCGTAGCCCTCGATATCGTTCGATATAACGATAAATCACTCTGGGCGACGCGGAATCGCGATATTCACCTTTTCCACACGCTGTGTATCGAAGGAGGCTAAGGATTCACTTCCTAGCCCGCGATATCGTTCGATATAACGATAAATCACTCTGGGCGACTCGGAATCGCGTTATTTAACTTTTCCACACGCTGTGTATCGAAGGCAGCTAAGTATTCACTGCCTAGCCCTCGATGTAATTCGATATAACGCTAAATCACTCTGGGCGATTCGGAATCGCGTTATTTACCTTTTCCACACGCTGTGTATCGAATGCAGCTTAGGATTCACTTCCTAGCCCTCGATATCCTTCGATATAACGATAAATCACTCTGGGCGACTCGGAATCGCGTTATTTATCTTTTCCACACGCTGTGTATCGAAGGCAGCTTAGGATTCACTTAATAGCCCTCGATATCGTTCGATATAACGATAAATCACTCTGGCGAATCGGAATCGCGTTATTTACTTTTTCCAAACGCTGTGTATCGAAGGCAGCTAAGGATTCACTTCCTAGCCTTCGATATCGTTCGATATAACGATAAATCACTTTGGGCGACTCGGAATCGCGATATTTACCTTTTCCACACGCTGTGTATCGAAGGCAGCTAAGGATTCACTTCCTAGCCCTCGATATCGTTCGATATAACGATAAATCACTCTGGCGAATCGGAATCGCGTTATTTACTTTTTCCAAACGCTGTGTATCGAAGGCAGCTAAGGATTCACTTCCTAACCTTCGATATTTTTCGATATAACGATAAATCACTTTGGGCGACTCGGAATCGCGATATTTACCTTTTCCACACGCTGTGTATCGAAGGCAGCTAAGGATTCACTTCCTAGCCTTCGATATCGTTCGATATAACGATAAATCACTCTGGGCGACTCGGAATCGCGTTATTTACCTTTTCCACACGCTGTGTATCGAATGCAGCTTAGGATTCACTTCCTAGCCCTCGATATCCTTCGATATAACGATAAATCACTCTGGGCGACTCGGAATCGCGTTATTTATCTTTTCCACACGCTGTGTATCGAAGGCAGCTTAGGATTCACTTAATAGCCCTCGATATCGTTCGATATAACGATAAATCACTCTGGCGAATCGGAATCGCGTTATTTACTTTTTCCAAACGCTGTGTATCGAAGGCAGCTAAGGATTCACTTCCTAGCCTTCGATATCGTTCGATATAACGATAAATCACTTTGGGCGACTCGGAATCGCGATATTTACCTTTTCCACACGCTGTGTATCGAAGGCAGCTAAGGATTCACTTCCTAGCCCTCGATATCGTTCGATATAACGATAAATCACTCTGGCGAATCGGAATCGCGTTATTTACTTTTTCCAAACGCTGTGTATCGAAGGCAGCTAAGGATTCACTTCCTAACCTTCGATATTTTTCGATATAACGATAAATCACTTTGGGCGACTCGGAATCGCGATATTTACCTTTTCCACACGCTGTGTATCGAAGGCAGCTAAGGATTCACTTCCTAGCCTTCGATATCGTTCGATATAACGATAAATCACTCTGGGCGACTCGGAATCGCGTTATTTACTTTTTCCACAAGCTGTGTATCGGAGGCAGCTAAGGATTCACTTCCTAGCCTTCGATATCGTTCGATATAACGATAAATCACTCTGGGCGACTCGGAATCGCGTTATTTAACTTTTCCACACGCTGTGTATCGAAGGCAGCTAAGTATTCACTGCCTAGCCCTCGATGTAATTCGATATAACGCTAAATCACTCTGGGCGATTCGGAATCGCGTTATTTACCTTTTCCACACGCTGTGTATCGAATGCAGCTTAGGATTCACTTCCTAGCCCTCGATATCCTTCGATATAACGATAAATCACTCTGGGCGACTCGGAATCGCGTTATTTATCTTTTCCACACGCTGTGTATCGAAGGCAGCTTAGGATTCACTTAATAGCCCTCGATATCGTTCGATATAACGATAAATCACTCTGGCGAATCGGAATCGCGTTATTTACTTTTTCCAAACGCTGTGTATCGAAGGCAGCTAAGGATTCACTTCCTAGCCTTCGATATCGTTCGATATAACGATAAATCACTCTGGGCGACTCGGAATCGCGTTATTTACCTTTTCCACAAGCTGTGTATCGAAGGCAGCTAAGGATTCACTTCCTAGCCCTCGATATCGTTCGATATAACGATAAATCACTCTGGGCGACTCCGAATCGCGTTATTTACCTTTTCCACAAGCTGTGTATCGAAGGCAGCTAAGGATTCACTTCCTAGCCCTCGATATCGTTCGATATAACGATAAATCACTCTGGGCGACTCGGAATCGCGTTATTTACCTTTTCCACAGGCTGTATATCGAAGGAAGCTAAGGATTCACTTCCTAGCCCTCGATATCGTTCTATATAACTGTAAATCACTCTGGGCGACTCGGAATCGCGTTATTTAACTTTTCCACACGCTGTGTATCGAAGGCAGCTAAGGATTCACTTCCTAGCCCTCGAAATCGTTCGATATAACGATAAATCACTCTGGGGGACTCGGAATCGCGTTATTTACCTTTTCCACACGCTGTGTATCGAAGGAAGCTAAGGATTCACTTCGTAGCCCTCGATATCGTTCGATATAACGATAAATCACTCTGGGCGACGCGGAATCGCGATATTCACCTTTTCCACACGCTGTGTATCGAAGGAAGCTAAGGATTCACTTCCTAGCCCGCGATATCGTTCTATATAACTGTAAATCACTCTGGGCGACGCGGAATCGCGATATTCACCTTTTCCACACGCTGTGTATCGAAGGAAGCTAAGGATTCACTTCCTAGCCCGCGATATCGTTCTATATAACTGTAAATCACTCTGGGCGACTCGGAATCGCGTTATTTAACTTTTCCACACGCTGTGTATCGAAGGCAGCTAAGGATTCACTTCCTAGCCCTCGAAATCGTTCGATATAACGATAAATCACTCTGGGGGACTCGGAATCGCGTTATTTACCTTTTCCACACGCTGTGTATCGAAGGAAGCTAAGGATTCACTTCGTAGCCCTCGATATCGTTCGATATAACGATAAATCACTCTGGGCGACGCGGAATCGCGATATTCACCTTTTCCACACGCTGTGTATCGAAGGAAGCTAAGGATTCACTTCCTAGCCCGCGATATCGTTCGATATAACGATAAATCACTCTGGGCGACTCGGAATCGCGTTATTTACCTTTTCCACACACTGTGTATCGAAGGAAGCTAAGGATTCACTTCGTAGCCCTCGATATCGTTCGATATAACGATAAATCACTCTGGGCGACGCGGAATCGCGATATTCACCTTTTCCACACGCTGTGTATCGAAGGAAGCTAAGGATTCACTTCCTAGCCCGCGATATCGTTCGATATAACGATAAATCACTCTGGGCGACTCGGAATCGCGTTATTTAACTTTTCCACACGCTGTGTATCGAAGGCAGCTAAGTATTCACTGCCTAGCCCTCGATGTAATTCGATATAACGCTAAATCACTCTGGGCGATTCGGAATCGCGTTATTTACCTTTTCCACACGCTGTGTATCGAATGCAGCTTAGGATTCACTTCCTAGCCCTCGATATCCTTCGATATAACGATAAATCACTCTGGGCGACTCGGAATCGCGTTATTTATCTTTTCCACACGCTGTGTATCGAAGGCAGCTTAGGATTCACTTCCTAGCCCTCGATATCGTTCGATATAACGATAAATCACTCTGGCGAATCGGAATCGCGTTATTTACTTTTTCCAAACGCTGTGTATCGAAGGCAGCTAAGGATTCACTTCCTAGCCTTCGATATCGTTCGATATAACGATAAATCACTTTGGGCGACTCGGAATCGCGATATTTACCTTTTCCACACGCTGTGTATCGAAGGCAGCTAAGGATTCACTTCCTAGCCCTCGATATCGTTCGAAATAACGATAAATCACTCTGGCGAATCGGAATCGCGTTATTTACCTTTTCCACAAGCTGTGTATCGAAGGCAGCTAAGGATTCACTTCCTAGCCCTCGATATCGTTCGATATAACGATAAATCACTCTGGACGACTCGGAATCGCGTTATTTAACTTTTCCACATTCTGTGTATCGAAGGCAGCTAAGGATTCACTTCCTAGCCGTCGAAATCGTTCGATATAACGATAAATCACTCTGGGGGACTCGGAATCGCGTTATTTACCTTTTCCACACCCTGTGTATCGAAGGAAGCTAAGGATTCACTTCGTAGCCCTCGATATCGTTCGATATAACGATAAATCACTCTGGGCGACTCGGAATCGCGTTATTTACCTTTTCCACAAGCTGTGTATCGAAGGCAGCTAAGGATTCACTTCCTAGCCCTCGATATCGTTCGATATAACGATAAATCACTCTGGGCGACTCGGAATCGCGTTATTTACCTTTTCCACAGGCTGTGTATCGAAGGAAGCTAAGGATTCACTTCCTAGCCCTCGATATCGTTCTATATAACTGTAAATCACTCTGGGCGACTCGGAATCGCGTTATTTAACTTTTCCACACGCTGTGTATCGAAGGCAGCTAAGGATTCACTTCCTAGCCCGCGATATCGTTCTATATAACTGTAAATCACTCTGGGGGACTCGGAATCGCGTTATTTAACTTTTCCACACGCTGTGTATCGAAGGCAGCTAAGGATTCACTTCCTAGCCCTCGATATCGTTCGATATAACGATAAATCACTCTGGGCGACGCGGAATCGCGATATTCACCTTTTCCACACGCTGTGTATCGAAGGAAGCTAAGGATTCACTTCCTAGCCCGCGATATCGTTCGATATAACGATAAATCACTCTGGGCGACTCGGAATCGCGTTATTTAACTTTTCCACACGCTGTGTATCGAAGGCAGCAAAGTATTCACTGCCTAGCCCTCGATGTAATTCGATATAACGCTAAATCACTCTGGGCGATTCGGAATCGCGTTATTTACCTTTTCCACACGCTGTGTATCGAATGCAGCTTAGGATTCACTTCCTAGCCGTCGAAATCGTTCGATATAACGATAAATCACTCTGGGGGACTCGGAATCGCGTTATTTACCTTTTCCACACCCTGTGTATCGAAGGAAGCTAAGGATTCACTTCGTAGCCCTCGATATCGTTCGATATAACGATAAATCACTCTGGGCGACTCGGAATCGCGTTATTTACCTTTTCCACAAGCTGTGTATCGAAGGCAGCTAAGGATTCACTTCCTAGCCCTCGATATCGTTCGATATAACGATAAATCACTCTGGGCGACTCGGAATCGCGTTATTTACCTTTTCCACAGGCTGTGTATCGAAGGAAGCTAAGGATTCACTTCCTAGCCCTCGATATCGTTCTATATAACTGTAAATCACTCTGGGCGACTCGGAATCGCGTTATTTAACTTTTCCACACGCTGTGTATCGAAGGCAGCTAAGGGTTCACTTCCTAGCCCTCGATATCGTTCGATATAACGATAAATCACTCCTGGCGACGCGGAATCGCGTTATTTAACTTTTCCACACGCTGTGTATCGAAGGCAGCTAAGGATTCACTTCCTAGCCCTCGATATCGTTCGATATAACGATAAATCACTCTGGGCGACGCGGAATCGCGATATTCACCTTTTCCACACGCTGTGTATCGAAGGAAGCTAAGGATTCACTTCCTAGCCCGCGATATCGTTCGATATAACGATAAATCACTCTGGGCGACTCGGAATCGCGTTATTTAACTTTTCCACACGCTGTGTATCGAAGGCAGCAAAGTATTCACTGCCTAGCCCTCGATGTAATTCGATATAACGCTAAATCACTCTGGGCGATTCGGAATCGCGTTATTTACCTTTTCCACACGCTGTGTATCGAATGCAGCTTAGGATTCACTTCCTAGCCGTCGAAATCGTTCGATATAACGATAAATCACTCTGGGGGACTCGGAATCGCGTTATTTACCTTTTCCACACCCTGTGTATCGAAGGAAGCTAAGGATTCACTTCGTAGCCCTCGATATCGTTCGATATAACGATAAATCACTCTGGGCGACTCGGAATCGCGTTATTTACCTTTTCCACAAGCTGTGTATCGAAGGCAGCTAAGGATTCACTTCCTAGCCCTCGATATCGTTCGATATAACGATAAATCACTCTGGGCGACTCGGAATCGCGTTATTTACCTTTTCCACAGGCTGTGTATCGAAGGAAGCTAAGGATTCACTTCCTAGCCCTCGATATCGTTCGATGTAACGATAAATCACTCTGGCGAATCGGAATCGCGTTATTTAACTTTTCCACACGCTGTGTATCGAAGGCAGCTAAGGGTTCACTTCCTAGCCCTCGATATCGTTCGATATAACGATAAATCACTCCTGGCGACGCGGAATCGCGATATTCACCTTCTCCATACGCTGTGTATCGAAGGAAGCTAAGGATTCACTTCGTAGCCCTCGATATCGTTCGATATAACGATAAATCACTCTGGGCGACGCGGAATCGCGTTATTTACCTTTTCCACACGCTGTGTATCGAAGGAAGCTAAGGATTCACTTCCTAGCCCTCGATGTAATTCGATATAACGATAAATCACTCTGGGCGTTTCGGAATCGCGTTATTTACCTTTTCCACACGCTGTGTATCGAAGGCAGCTTAGGATTCACTTCGTAGCCCTCGATATCGTTCGATATAACGATAAATCACTCTGGGCGACGCGGAATCGCGATATTCACCTTTTCCACACGCTGTGTATCGAAGGCAGCTAAGGATTCACTTCCTAGCCCGCGATATCGTTCGATATAACGATAAATCACTCTGGGCGACTCGGCATCGCGTTATTTACTTTTTCCACAAGCTGTGTATCGGAGGCAGCTAAGGATTCACTTCCTAGCCTTCGATATCGTTCGATATAACGATAAATCACTCTGGGCGACTCGGAATCGCGTTATTTACCTTTTCCACATTCTGTGTATCGAAGGCAGCTAAGGATTCACTTCCTAGCCCTCGATATCGTTCGATATAACGATAAATCACTCTGGACGACTCGGAATCGCGTTATTTACCTTTTCCACACGCTGGGTATCGAAGGAAGCTAAGGATTCACTTCCTAGCCCTCGATATCGTTCGATATAACGATAAATCACTATGGGTGACTCGGAATCGCGTTATTTACCATTTCCACACGCTGTGTATCGAAGGCAGCTAAGGATTCACTTCCTAGCCTTCGATATCGTTCGATATAACGATAAATCACTTTGGGCGACTCGGAATCGCGATATTTACCTTTTCCACACGCTGTGTATCGAAGGCAGCTAAGGATTCACTTCCTAGCCCTCGATATCGTTCGATGTAACGATAAATCACTCTGGCGAATCGGAATCGCGTTATTTACTTTTTCCAAACGCTGTGTATCGAAGGCAGCTAAGGATTCACTTCCTAACCTTCGATATCGTTCGATATAACGATAAATCACTTTGGGCGACTCGGAATCGCGATATTTACCTTTTCCACACGCTGTGTATCGAAGGCAGCTAAGGATTCACTTCCTAGCCTTCGATATCGTTCGATATAACGATAAATCACTCTGGGCGACACGGAATCGCGTTATTTACTTTTTCCACAAGCTTTGTATCGGAGGCAGCTAAGGATTCACTTCCTAGCCTTCGATATCGTTCGATATAACGATAAATCACTCTGGGCGACTCGGAATCGCGTTATTTACCTTTTCCACAAGCTGTGTATCGAAGGCAGCTAAGGATTCACTTCCTAGCCCTCGATATCGTTCGATATAACGATAAATCACTCTGGACGACTCGGAATCGCGTTATTTAACTTTTCCACACGCTGTGTATCGAAGGCAGCTAAGGATTCACTTCCTAGCCGTCGAAATCGTTCGATATAACGATAAATCACTCTGGGGGACTCGGAATCGCGTTATTTACCTTTTCCACACGCTGTGTATCGAAGGAAGCTAAGGATTCACTTCGTAGCCCTCGATATCGTTCGATATAACGATAAATCACTCTGGGCGACGCGGAATCGCGATATTCACCTTTTCCACACGCTGTGTATCGAAGGAAGCTAAGGATTGACTTCCTAGCCCGCGATATCGTTCGATATAACGATAAATCACTCGGGGCGACTTGGAATCGCGTTATTTAACTTTTCCACACGCTGTGTATCGAAGGCAGCTAAGTATTCACTGCCTAGCCCTCGATATCGTTCGATATAACGATAAATCACTCTGGACGACTCGGAATCGCGTTATTTAACTTTTCCACACGCTGTGTATCGAAGGCAGCTAAGGATTCACTTCCTAGCCGTCGAAATCGTTCGATATAACGATAAATCACTCTGGGGGACTCGGAATCGCGTTATTTACCTTTTCCACACGCTGTGTATCGAAGGCAGCTTAGGATTCACTTCGTAGCCCTCGATATCGTTCGATATAACGATAAATCACTCTGGGCGACGCGGAATCGCGATATTCACCTTTTCCACACGCTGTGTATCGAAGGCAGCTAAGGATTCACTTCCTAGCCCGCCATATCGTTCGATATAACGATAAATCACTCTGGGCGACTCGGAATCGCGTTATTTACCTTTTCCACAAGCTGTGTATCGAAGGCAGCTAAGGATTCACTTCCTAGCCCTCGATATCGTTCGATATAACGATAAATCACTCTGGACGACTCGGAATCGCGTTATTTACCTTTTCCACACGCTGGGTATCGAAGGAAGCTAAGGATTCACTTCCTAGCCCTCGATATCGTTCGATATAACGATAAATCACTATGGGTGACTCGGAATCGCGTTATTTACCTTTTCCACACGCTGTGTATCGAAGGCAGCTAAGGATTCACTTCCTAGCCTTCGATATCGTTCGATATAACGATAAATCACTTTGGGCGACTCGGAATCGCGATATTTACCTTTTCCACACGCTGTGTATCGAAGGCAGCTAAGGATTCACTTCCTAGCCCTCGATATCGTTCGATATAACGATAAATCACTCTGGCGAATCGGAATCGCGTTATTTACTTTTTCCAAACGCTGTGTATCGAAGGCAGCTAAGGATTCACTTCCTAACCTTCGATATCGTTCGATATAACGATAAATCACTTTGGGCGACTCGGAATCGCGATATTTACCTTTTCCACACGCTGTGTATCGGAGGCAGCTAAGGATTCACTTCCTAGCCTTCGATATCGTTCGATATAACGATAAATCACTCTGGGTGACTCGGAATCGCGTTATTTACCTTTTCCACTAGCTGTGTATCGAAGGCAGCTAAGGATTCACTTCCTAGCCCTCGATATCGTTCGATATAACGATAAATCACTCTGGACGACTCGGAATCGCGTTATTTAACTTTTCCACACGCTGTGTATCGAAGGAAGCTGAGGATTCACTTCCTAGCCCTCGATATCGTTCGATATAACGATAAATCACTATGGGTGACTCGGAATCGCGTTATTTACCTTTTCCACACGCTGTGTATCGAAGGCAGCTAAGGATTCACTTCCTAGCCGTCGAAATCGTTCGATATAACGATAAATCACTCTGGGGGACTCGGAATCGCGTTATTTACCTTTTCCACACGCTGTGTATCGAAGGAAGCTAAGGATTCACTTCCTAGCCCGCGATATCGTTCGATATAACGATAAATCACTCGGGGCGACTTGGAATCGCGTTATTTAACTTTTCCACACGCTGTGTATCGAAGGAAGCTAAGGATTCACTTCCTAGCCCTCGATATCGTTCGATATAACGATAAATCACTCTGGGCGACGCGGAATCGCGATATTTATCTTTTCCACACGCTGTGTATCGAAGGAAGCTAAGGATTCACTTCCTAGCCCTCGATATCGTTCGATATAACGATAAATCACTCCTGGCGACGCGGAATCGCGATATTCACCTTCTCCATACGCTGTGTATCGAAGGAAGCTAAGGATTCACTTCCTAGCCCTCGATATCGTTCGATATAACGATAAATCACTTTGGGCGACTCGGAATCGCGTTATTTACCTTTTCCACACGCTGTGTATCGAAGGAAGCTAAGGATTCACTTCCTAGCCCTCGATGTAATTCGATATAACGATAAATCACTCTGGGCGACGCGGAATCGCGATATTCACCTTTTCCACACGCTGTGTATCGAAGGCAGCTAAGGATTCACTTCCTAGCCCGCGATATCGTTCGATATAACGATAAATCACTCTGGGCGACTCGGAATCGCGTTATTTACTTTTTCCACAAGCTGTGTATCGGAGGCAGCTAAGGATTCACTTCCTAGCCTTCGATATCGTTCGATATAACGATAAATCACTCTGGGCGACTCGGAATCGCGTTATTTACCTTTTCCACAAGCTGTGTATCGAAGGCAGCTAAGGATTCACTTCCTAGCCCTCGATATCGTTCGATATAACGATAAATCACTCTGGACGACTCGGAATCGCGTTATTTACCTTTTCCACAAGCTGTGTATCGAAGGCAGCTTAGGATTCACTTCGTAGCCCTCGATATCGTTCGATATAACGATAAATCACTCTGGGCGACGCGGAATCGCGATATTCACCTTTTCCACACGCTGTGTATCGAAGGCAGCTAAGGATTCACTTCCTAGCGCGCGCTATCGTTCGATATAACGATAAATCACTCTGGACGACTCGGAATCGCGTTATTTACCTTTTCCACACGCTGGGTATCGAAGGAAGCTAAGGATTCACTTCCTAGCCCTCGATATCGTTCGATATAACGATAAATCACTATGGGTGACTCGGAATCGCGTTATTTACCTTTTCCACACGCTGTGTATCGAAGGCAGCTAAGGATTCACTTCCTAGCCTTCGATATCGTTCGATATAACGATAAATCACTTTGGGCGACTCGGAATCGCGATATTTACCTTTTCCACACGCTGTGTATCGAAGGCAGCTAAGGATTCACTTCCTAGCCCTCGATATCGTTCGATATAACGATAAATCACTCTGGCGAATCGGAATCGCGTTATTTACTTTTTCCAAACGCTGTGTATCGAAGGCAGCTAAGGATTCACTTCCTAACCTTCGATATCGTTCGATATAACGATAAATCACTTTGGGCGACTCGGAATCGCGATATTTACCTTTTCCACACGCTGTGTATCGGAGGCAGCTAAGGATTCACTTCCTAGCCTTCGATATCGTTCGATATAACGATAAATCACTCTGGGCGACTCGGAATCGCGTTATTTACCTTTTCCACTAGCTGTGTATCGAAGGCAGCTAAGGATTCACTTCCTAGCCCTCGATATCGTTCGATATAACGATAAATCACTCTGGGGGACTCGGAATCGCGTTATTTACCTTTTCCACACGCTGTGTATCGAAGGCAGCTAAGGATTCACTTCCTAGCCGTCGAAATCGTTCGATATAACGATAAATCACTCTGGGGGACTCGGAATCGCGTTATTTACCTTTTCCACACGCTGTGTATCGAAGGAAGCTAAGGATTCACTTCCTAGCCCGCGATATCGTTCGATATAACGATAAATCACTCGGGGCGACTTGGAATCGCGTTATTTAACTTTTCCACACGCTGTGTATCGAAGGAAGCTAAGGATTCACTTCCTAGCCCTCGATATCGTTCGATATAACGATAAATCACTCTGGGCGACGCGGAATCGCGATATTTATCTTTTCCACACGCTGTGTATCGAAGGAAGCTAAGGATTCACTTCCTAGCCCTCGATATCGTTCGATATAACGATAAATCACTCCTGGCGACGCGGAATCGCGATATTCACCTTCTCCATACGCTGTGTATCGAAGGAAGCTAAGGATTCACTTCCTAGCCCTCGATATCGTTCGATATAACGATAAATCACTTTGGGCGACTCGGAATCGCGTTATTTACCTTTTCCACACGCTGTGTATCGAAGGAAGCTAAGGATTCACTTCCTAGCCCTCGATGTAATTCGATATAACGATAAATCACTCTGGACGACTCGGAATCGCGTTATTTACCTTTTCCACAAGCTGTGTATCGAAGGCAGCTAAGGATTCACTTCCTAGCCCTCGATATCGTTCGATATAACGATAAATCACTCTGGACGACTCGGAATCGCGTTATTTACCTTTTCCACAAGCTGTGTATCGAAGGCAGCTAAGGATTCACTTCCTAGCCCTCGATATCGTTCGATATAACGATAAATCACTCTGGACGACTCGGAATCGCGATATTTATCTTTTCCACACGCTGTGTATCGAAGGAAGCTAAGGATTCACTTCCTAGCCCTCGATGTAATTCGATATAACGATAAATCACTCTGGGCGACGCGGAATCGCGATATTCACCTTTTCCACACGCTGTGTATCGAAGGCAGCTAAGGATTCACTTCCTAGCCCGCGATATCGTTCGATATAACGATAAATCACTCTGGGCGACACGGAATCGCGTTATTTACTTTTTCCACAAGCTGTGTATCGGAGGCAGCTAAGGATTCACTTCCTAGCCTTCGATATCGTTCGATATAACGATAAATCACTCTGGGCGACTCGGAATCGCGTTATTTACCTTTTCCACAAGCTGTGTATCGAAGGCAGCTAAGGATTCACTTCCTAGCCCTCGATATCGTTCGATATAACGATAAATCACTCTGGACGACTCGGAATCGCGTTATTTACCTTTTCCACAAGCTGTGTATCGAAGGCAGCTTAGGATTCACTTCGTAGCCCTCGATATCGTTCGATATAACGATAAATCACTCTGGGCGACGCGGAATCGCGATATTCACCTTTTCCACACGCTGTGTATCGAAGGCAGCTAAGGATTCACTTCCTAGCGCGCGCTATCGTTCGATATAACGATAAATCACTCTGGGCGACGCGGAATCGCGATATTCACCTTTTCCACACGCTGTGTATCGAAGGAAGCTAAGGATTCACTTCCTAGCCCCGAATATCGTTCGATATAACGATAAATCACTCGGGGCGACTTGGAATCGCGTTATTTAACTTTTCCACACGCTGTGTATCGAAGGAAGCTAAGGATTCACTTCCTAGCCCGCGATATCGTTCGATATAACGATAAATCACTCTGGGCGACTCGGAATCGCGTTATTTACCTTTTCCACACACTGTGTATCGAAGGAAGCTAAGGATTCACTTCGTAGCCCTCGATATCGTTCGATATAACGATAAATCACTCTGGGCGACTCGGAATCGCGTTATTTAACTTTTCCACACGCTGTGTATCGAAGGCAGCTAAGTATTCACTGCCTAGCCCTCGATGTAATTCGATATAACGATAAATCACTCTGGGCGATTCGGAATCGCGTTATTTACCTTTTCCACACGCTGTGTATCGAAGGCAGCTTAGGATTCACTTCCTAGCCCTCGATATCCTTCGATATAACGATAAATCACTCTGGGCGACTCGGAATCGCGTTATTTATCTTTTCCACACGCTGTGTATCGAAGGCAGCTTAGGATTCACTTCCTAGCCCTCGATATCGTTCGATATAACGATAAATCACTCTGGCGAATCGGAATCGCGTTATTTACTTTTTCCAAACGCTGTGTATCGAAGGCAGCTAAGGATTCACTTCCTAGCCCGCGATATCGTTCGATATAACGATAAATCACTCTGGGCGACTCGGAATCGCGTTATTCACCTTTTCCACACGCTGTGTATCGAAGGAAGCTAAGGATTCACTTCCTAGCCCGCGATATCGTTCGATATAACGTTAAATCACTCTGGGCGACTCGGAATCGCGTTATTTAACTTTTCCACACGCTGTGTATCGAAGGCAGCTAAGTATTCACTGCCTAGCCCTCGATGTAATTCGATATAACGATAAATCACTCTGGGCGATTCGGAATCGCGTTATTTACCTTTTCCACACGCTGTGTATCGAAGGCAGCTTAGGATTCACTTCCTAGCCCTCGATATCCTTCGATATAACGATAAATCACTCTGGGCGACTCGGAATCGCGTTATTTACCTTTTCCACACGCTGTGTATCGAAGGAAGCTAAGGATTCACTTCCTAGCCCTCGATGTAATTCGATATAACGATAAATCACTCTGGGCGATTCGGAATCGCGTTATTTACCTTTTCCACACGCTGTGTATCGAAGGCAGCTTAGGATTCACTTCGTAGCCCTCGATATCGTTCGATATAACGATAAATCACTCTGGGCGACGCGGAATCGCGATATTAACCTTTTCCACACGCTGTGTATCGAAGGAAGCTAAGGATTCACTTCCTAGCCCTCGATATCGTTCGATATAACGATAAATCACTCCTGGCGACGCGGAATCGCGATATTCACCTTCTCCATACGCTGTGTATCGAAGGAAGCTAAGGATTCACTTCCTAGCCCTCGATATCGTTCGATATAACGATAAATCACTTTGGGCGACTCGGAATCGCGTTATTTACCTTTTCCACACGCTGTGTATCGAAGGAAGCTAAGGATTCACTTCCTAGCCCTCGATATCGTTCGATATAACGATAAATCACTCTGGGCGACGCGGAATCGCGATATTCACCATTTCCACACGCTGTGTATCGAAGGCAGCTAAGGATTCACTTCCTAGCCCGCGATATCGTTCGATATAACGATAAATCACTCTGGGCGACTCGGAATCGCGTTATTTACTTTTTCCACAAGCTGTGTATCGGAGGCAGCTAAGGATTCACTTCCTAGCCTTCGATATCGTTCGATATAACGATAAATCACTATGGGTGACTCGGAATCGCGTTATTTACCTTTTCCACACGCTGTGTATCGAAGGCAGCTTAGGATTCACTTCCTAGCCCTCGATATCGTTCTATATAACTATAAATCACTCTGGGCGACTCGGAATCGCGTTATTTAACTTTTCCACACGCTGTGTATCGAAGGAAGCTAAGGATTCACTTCCTAGCCCCGAATATCGTTCGATATAACGATAAATCACTCGGGGCGACTTGGAATCGCGTTATTTAACTTTTCCACACGCTGTGTATCGAAGGCAGCTAAGTATTCACTGCCTAGCCCTCGATATCGTTCGATATAACGATAAATCACTCTGGGCGACACGGAATCGCGATATTTATCTTTTCCACACGCTGTGTATCGAAGGAAGCTATGGATTCACTTCCTAGCCCTCGATATCGTTCGATATAACGATAAATCACTCCTGGCGACGCGGAATCGCGATATTCACCTTCTCCATACGCTGTGTATCGAAGGAAGCTAAGGATTCACTTCCTAGCCCGCGATATCGTTCGATATAACGATAAATCACTCTGGGCGACTCGGAATCGCGTTATTTACTTTTTCCAAACGCTGTGTATCGAAGGCAGCTTAGGATTCACTTCCTAGCCCTCGATATCCTTCGATATAACGATAAATCACTCTGGGCGACTCGGAATCGCGTTATTTATCTTTTCCACACGCTGTGTATCGAAGGCAGCTTAGGATTCACTTCGTAGCCCTCGATATCCTTCGATATAACGATAAATCACTCTGGGCGACTCGGAATCGCGTTATTTATCTTTTCCACACGCTGTGTATCGAAGGCAGCTTAGGATTCACTTCCTAGCCCGCGATATCGTTCGATATAACGATAAATCACTCTGGGCGGCTCGGAATCGCGGTATTCACCTTTTCCACACGCTGTGTATCGAAGGAAGCTAAGGATTCACTTCCTAGCCAGCGATATCGTTCGATATAACGATAAATCACTCTGGGTGACTCGGAATCGCGTTATTTAACTTTTCCACACGCTGTGTATCGAAGGCAGCTAAGTATTCACTGCCTAGCCCTCGATGTAATTCGATATAACGATAAATCACTCTGGGCGATTCGGAATCGCGTTATTTACCTTTTCCACACGCTGTGTATCGAAGGCAGCTTAGGATTCACTTCCTAGCCCTCGATATCGTTCGATATAACGATAAATCACTCTGGCGAATCGGAATCGCGTTATTTACTTTTTCCAAACGCTGTGTATCGAAGGCAGCTAAGGATTCACTTCCTAGCCCTCGACATCGTTCGATATAACGATAAATCACTCTGGCGAATCGGAATCGCGTTATTTACTTTTTCCAAACGCTGTGTATCGAAGGCAGCTAAGGATTCACTTAATAACCTTCGATATCGTTCGATATAACGATAAATCACTCTGGGCGATTCGGAATCGCGTTATTTACCTTTTCCACACGCTGTGTATCGAAGGCAGCTTAGGATTCACTTCCTAGCCCTCGATATCGTTCGATATAACGATAAATCACTCTGGCGAATCGGAATCGCGTTATTTACTTTTTCCAAACGCTGTGTATCGAAGGCAGCTAAGGATTCACTTCCTAGCCTTCGATATCGTTCGATATAACGATAAATCACTTTGGGCGACTCGGAATCGCGATATTTACCTTTTCCACACGCTGTGTATCGAAGGCAGCTAAGGATTCACTTCCTAGCCCTCGACATCGTTCGATATAACGATAAATCACTCTGGCGAATCGGAATCGCGTTATTTACTTTTTCCAAACGCTGTGTATCGAAGGCAGCTAAGGATTCACTTAATAACCTTCGATATCGTTCGATATAACGATAAATCACTTTGGGCGACTCGGAATCGCGATATTTACCTTTTCCACACCCTGTGTATCGAAGGCAGCTAAGGATTCACTTCCTAGCCTTCGATATCGTTCGATATAACGATAAATCACTCTGGGCGACTCGGAATCGCGTTATTTACTTTTTCCACAAGCTGTGTATCGAAGGCAGCTAAGGATTCACTTCCTAGCCTTCGATATCGTTCGATATAACGATAAATCACTCTGGGCGACTCGGAATCGCGTTATTTACTTTTTCCACAAGCTGTGTATCGGAGGCAGCTAAGGATTCACTTCCTAGCCTTCGATATCGTTCGATATAACGATAAATCACTCTGGGCGACTCGGAATCGCGTTATTTACCTTTTCCACAAGCTGTGTATCGAAGGCAGCTAAGGATTCACTTCCTAGCCCTCGATATCGTTCGATATAACGATAAATCACTCTGGACGACTCGGAATCGCGTTATTTACCTTTTCCACACGCTGGGTATCGAAGGAAGCTAAGGATTCACTTCCTAGCCCTCGATATCGTTCGATATAACGATAAATCACTATGGGTGACTCGGAATCGCGTTATTTACCTTTTCCACACGCTGTGTATCGAAGGAAGCTAAGGATTCACTTCCTAGCCCTCGATGTAATTCGATATAACGATAAATCACTCTGGGCGACTCGGAATCGCGTTATTTACCTTTTCCACACGCTGTGTATCGAAGGCAGCTTAGGATTCACTTCGTAGCCCTCGATATCGTTCGATATAACGATAAATCACTCTGGGCGACGCGGAATCGCGATATTCACCTTTTCCACACGCTGTGTATCGAAGGCAGCTAAGGATTCACTTCCTAGCCCTCGAAATCGTTCGATATAACGATAAATCACTCTGGGGGACTCGGAATCGCGTTATTTACCTTTTCCACACGCTGTGTATCGAAGGAAGCTAAGGATTCACTTCGTAGCCCTCGATATCGTTCGATATAACGATAAATCACTCTGGGCGACTCGGAATCGCGTTATTTACCTTTTTCACACGCTGTGTATCGAAGGCAACTGAGGATTCACTTCCTAGCCCTCGATATCGTTCGTTATAACGATAAATCACTCTGGGCGACTCGGAATCGCGTTATTTACCTTTTCCACACGCTGTGTATCGAAGGAAGCTAAGGATTCACTTCCTAGCCCTCGATATCGTTCGATATAACGATAAATCACTCTGGCGAATCGGAATCGCGTTATTTACTTTTTCCAAACGCTGTGTATCGAAGGCAGCTAAGGATTCACTTCCTAAACTTCGATATCGTTCGATATAACGATAAATCACTTTGGGCGACTCGGAATCGCGATATTTACCTTTGCCACACTCTGTGTATCGAAGGCAGCTAAGGATTCACTTCCTAGCCTTCGATATCGTTCGATATAACGATAAATCACTCTGGGCGACTCGGAATCGCGTTATTTACTTTTTCCACAAGCTGTGTATCGGAGGCAGCTAAGGATTCACTTCCTAGCCTTCGATATCGTTCGATATAACGATAAATCACTCTGGGCGACTCGGAATCGCGTTATTTACCTTTTCCACAAGCTGTGTATCGAAGGCAGCTAAGGATTCACTTCCTAGCCCTCGATATCGTTCGATATAACGATAAATCACTCTGGACGACTCGGAATCGCGTTATTTACCTTTTCCACACGCTGGGTATCGAAGGAAGCTAAGGATTCACTTCCTAGCCCTCGATATCGTTCGATATAACGATAAATCACTATGGGTGACTCGGAATCGCGTTATTTACCTTTTCCACACGCTGTGTATCGAAGGAAGCTAAGGATTCACTTCCTAGCCCTCGATATCGTTCTATATAACTATAAATCACTCTGGGCGACTCGGAATCGCGTTATTTAACTTTTCCACACGCTGTGTATCGAAGGCAGCTAAGGATTCACTTCCTAGCCGTCGAAATCGTTCGATATAACGATAAATCACTCTGGGCGACGCGGAATCGCGATATTCACCTTTTCCACACGCTGTGTATCGAAGGAAGCTAAGGATTCACTTCCTAGCCCGCGATATCGTTCGATATAACGATAAATCACTCGGGGCGACTTGGAATCGCGTTATTTAACTTTTCCACACGCTGTGTATCGAAGGCAGCTAAGTATTCACTGCCTAGCCCTCGATATCGTTCGATATAACGATAAATCACTCTGGGCGACGCGGAATCGCGATATTTATCTTTTCCACACGCTGTGTATCGAAGGAAGCTAAGGATTCACTTCCTAGCCCTCGATATCGTTCGATATAACGATAAATCAATCCTGGCGACGCGGAATCGCGATATTCACCTTCTCCATACGCTGTGTATCGAAGGAAGCTAATGATTCACTTCCTAGCCCACGATATCGTTCGATATAACGATAAATCACTTTGGGCGACTCGGAATCGCGTTATTTACCTTTTCCACACGCTGTGTATCGAAGGAAGCTAAGGATTCACTTCCTAGCCTTCGATGTAATTCGATATAACGATAAATCACTCTGGGCGATTCGGAATCGCGTTATTTACCTTTTCCACACGCTGTGTATCGAAGGCAGCTTAGGATTCACTTCGTAGCCCTCGATATCGTTCGATATAACGATAAATTACTTTGGGCGACTCGGAATCGCGATATTTACCTTTTCCACACGCTGTGTATCGAAGGCAGCTAAGGATTCAATTCCTAGCCCTCGATATCGTTCGATATAACGATAAATCACTCT
Source organism: Nomada fucata (assembly GCA_948146005.1). Taxonomy (NCBI): domain Eukaryota; kingdom Metazoa; phylum Arthropoda; class Insecta; order Hymenoptera; family Apidae; genus Nomada; species Nomada fucata. The sequence goes on along the minus strand of OX411282.1, from coordinate 16,408,787 downwards.
GGCGTATCGGAATCGCGTTATTTACTTTTTCCACAAGCTGTGTATCGGAGGCAGCTAAGGATTCACTTCGTAGCCCTCGATGTAATTCGATATAACGATAAATCACTCTGGGCGACTCGGAATCGCGTTATTTACCTTTTCCACACGCTGTGTATCGAAGGCAGCTTAGGATTCACTTCGTAGCCCTCGATATCGTTCGATATAACGATAAATCACTCTGGGCGACGCGGAATCGCGATATTCACCTTTTCCACACGCTGTGTATCGAAGGCAGCTAAGGATTCACTTCCTAGCCCTCGAAATCGTTCGATATAACGATAAATCACTCTGGGGGACTCGGAATCGCGTTATTTACCTTTTCCACACGCTGTGTATCGAAGGAAGCTAAGGATTCACTTCGTAGCCCTCGATATCGTTCGATATAACGATAAATCACTCTGGGCGACTCGGAATCGCGTTATTTACTTTTTCCACAAGCTGTGTATCGGAGGCAGCTAAGGATTCACTTCCTAGCCTTCGATATCGTTCGATATAACGATAAATCACTCTGGGCGACTCGGAATCGCGTTATTTACCTTTTTCACACGCTGTGTATCGAAGGCAACTGAGGATTCACTTCCTAGCCCTCGATATCGTTCGTTATAACGATAAATCACTCTGGGCGACTCGGAATCGCGTTATTTACCTTTTCCACACGCTGTGTATCGAAGGAAGCTAAGGATTCACTTCCTAGCCCTCGATATCGTTCGATATAACGATAAATCACTCTGGCGAATCGGAATCGCGTTATTTACTTTTTCCAAACGCTGTGTATCGAAGGCAGCTAAGGATTCACTTCCTAAACTTCGATATCGTTCGATATAACGATAAATCACTTTGGGCGACTCGGAATCGCGATATTTACCTTTGCCACACTCTGTGTATCGAAGGCAGCTAAGGATTCACTTCCTAGCCTTCGATATCGTTCGATATAACGATAAATCACTCTGGGCGACTCGGAATCGCGTTATTTACTTTTTCCACAAGCTGTGTATCGGAGGCAGCTAAGGATTCACTTCCTAGCCTTGGATATCGTTCGATATAACGATAAATCACTCTGGGCGACTCGGAATCGCGTTATTTACCTTTTCCACAAGCTGTGTATCGAAGGCAGCTAAGGATTCACTTCCTAGCCCTCGATATCGTTCGATATAACGATAAATCACTTTGGACGACTCGGAATCGCGTTATTTACCTTTTCCACACGCTGGGTATCGAAGGAAGCTAAGGATTCACTTATTAGCCCTCGATATCGTTCGATATAACGATAAATCACTATGGGTGACTCGGAATCGCGTTATTTACCTTTTCCACACGCTGTGTATCGAAGGAAGCTAAGGATTCACTTCCTAGCCCTCGATATCGTTCTATATAACTATAAATCACTCTGGGCGACTCGGAATCGCGTTATTTAACTTTTCCACACGCTGTGTATCGAAGGCAGCTAAGGATTCACTTCCTAGCCGTCGAAATCGTTCGATATAACGATAAATCACTCTGGGCGACGCGGAATCGCGATATTCACCTTTTCCACACGCTGTGTATCGAAGGAAGCTAAGGATTCACTTCCTAGCCCGCGATATCGTTCGATATAACGATAAATCACTCGGGGCGACTTGGAATCGCGATATTTAACTTTTCCACACGCTGTGTATCGAAGGCAGCTAAGTATTCACTGCCTAGCCCTCGATATCGTTCGATATAACGATAAATCACTCTGGGCGACGCGGAATCGCGATATTTATCTTTTCCACACGCTGTGTATCGAAGGAAGCTAAGGATTCACTTCCTAGCCCTCGATATCGTTCGATATAACGATAAATCACTCCTGGCGACGCGGAATCGCGATATTCACCTTCTCCATACGCTGTGTATCGAAGGAAGCTAATGATTCACTTCCTAGCCCACGATATCGTTCGATATAACGATAAATCACTTTGGGCGACTCGGAATCGCGTTATTTACCTTTTCCACACGCTGTGTATCGAAGGAAGCTAAGGATTCACTTCATAGCCCTCGATGTAATTCGATATAACGATAAATCACTCTGGGCGATTCGGAATCGCGTTATTTACCTTTTCCACACGCTGTGTATCGAAGGCAGCTTAGGATTCACTTCGTAGCCCTCGATATCGTTCGATATAACGATAAATCACTCTGGGCGACGCGGAATCGCGATATTCACCTTTTCCACACGCTGTGTATCGAAGGCAGCTAAGGATTCACTTCCTAGCCCGCGATATCGTTCGATATAACGATAAATCACTCTGGGCGACTCGGAATCGCGTTATTTACCTTTTCCACACACTGTGTATCGAAGGCAGCTTAGGATTCACTTCCTAGCCCTCGATATCCTTCGATATAACGATAAATCACTCTGGGCGACTCGGAATCGCGTTATTTATCTTTTCCACACGCTGTGTATCGAAGGCAGCTTAGGATTCACTTCCTAGCCCTCGATATCGTTCGATATAACGATAAATCACTCTGGCGAATCGGAATCGCGTTATTTACTTTTTCCAAACGCTGTGTATCGAAGGCAGCTAAGGATTCACTTCCTAGCCTTCGATATCGTTCGATATAACGATAAATCACTTTGGGCGACTCGGAATCGCGATATTTACCTTTTCCACACGCTGTGTATCGAAGGCAGCTAAGGATTCAATTCCTAGCCCTCGATATCGTTCGATATAACGATAAATCACTCTGGCGTATCGGAATCGCGTTATTTACTTTTTCCACAAGCTGTGTATCGGAGGCAGCTAAGGATTCACTTCGTAGCCCTCGATATCGTTCGATATAACGATAAATCACTCTGGGCGACGCGGAATCGCGATATTCACCTTTTCCACACGCTGTGTATCGAAGGCAGCTAAGGATTCACTTCCTAGCCGTCGAAATCGTTCGATATAACGATAAATCACTCTGGGGGACTCGGAATCGCGTTATTTACCTTTTCCACACGCTGTGTATCGAAGGAAGCTAAGGATTCACTTCGTAGCCCTCGATATCGTTCGATATAACGATAAATCACTCTGGGCGACGCGGAATCGCGATATTCACCTTTTCCACACGCTGTGTATCGAAGGAAGCTAAGGATTCACTTCCTAGCCCGCGATATCGTTCGATATAACGATAAATCACTCGGGGCGACTCGGAATCGCGTTATTTAACTTTTCCACACGCTGTGTATCGAAGGCAGCTAAGGATTCACTTCGTAGCCCTCGATGTAATTCGATATAACGATAAATCACTCTGGGCGACTCGGAATCGCGATATTCACCTTTTCCACACGCTGTGTATCGAAGGCAGCTAAGGATTCAATTCCTAGCCCTCGATATCGTTCGATATAACGATAAATCACTCTGGCGTATCGGAATCGCGTTATTTACTTTTTCCACAAGCTGTGTATCGGAGGCAGCTAAGGATTCACTTCGTAGCCCTCGATGTAATTCGATATAACGATAAATCACTCTGGGCGACTCGGAATCGCGTTATTTACCTTTTCCACACGCTGTGTATCGAAGGCAGCTTAGGATTCACTTCGTAGCCCTCGATATCGTTCGATATAACGATAAATCACTCTGGGCGACGCGGAATCGCGATATTCACCTTTTCCACACGCTGTGTATCGAAGGCAGCTAAGGATTCACTTCCTAGCCCTCGAAATCGTTCGATATAACGATAAATCACTCTGGGGGACTCGGAATCGCGTTATTTACCTTTTCCACACGCTGTGTATCGAAGGAAGCTAAGGATTCACTTCGTAGCCCTCGATATCGTTCGATATAACGATAAATCACTCTGGGCGACTCGGAATCGCGTTATTTACTTTTTCCACAAGCTGTGTATCGGAGGCAGCTAAGGATTCACTTCCTAGCCTTCGATATCGTTCGATATAACGATAAATCACTCTGGGCGACTCGGAATCGCGTTATTTACCTTTTTCACACGCTGTGTATCGAAGGCAACTGAGGATTCACTTCCTAGCCCTCGATATCGTTCGTTATAACGATAAATCACTCTGGGCGACTCGGAATCGCGTTATTTACCTTTTCCACACGCTGTGTATCGAAGGAAGCTAAGGATTCACTTCCTAGCCCTCGATATCGTTCGATATAACGATAAATCACTCTGGCGAATCGGAATCGCGTTATTTACTTTTTCCAAACGCTGTGTATCGAAGGCAGCTAAGGATTCACTTCCTAAACTTCGATATCGTTCGATATAACGATAAATCACTTTGGGCGACTCGGAATCGCGATATTTACCTTTGCCACACTCTGTGTATCGAAGGCAGCTAAGGATTCACTTCCTAGCCTTCGATATCGTTCGATATAACGATAAATCACTCTGGGCGACTCGGAATCGCGTTATTTACTTTTTCCACAAGCTGTGTATCGGAGGCAGCTAAGGATTCACTTCCTAGCCTTGGATATCGTTCGATATAACGATAAATCACTCTGGGCGACTCGGAATCGCGTTATTTACCTTTTCCACAAGCTGTGTATCGAAGGCAGCTAAGGATTCACTTCCTAGCCCTCGATATCGTTCGATATAACGATAAATCACTTTGGACGACTCGGAATCGCGTTATTTACCTTTTCCACACGCTGGGTATCGAAGGAAGCTAAGGATTCACTTATTAGCCCTCGATATCGTTCGATATAACGATAAATCACTATGGGTGACTCGGAATCGCGTTATTTACCTTTTCCACACGCTGTGTATCGAAGGAAGCTAAGGATTCACTTCCTAGCCCTCGATATCGTTCTATATAACTATAAATCACTCTGGGCGACTCGGAATCGCGTTATTTAACTTTTCCACACGCTGTGTATCGAAGGCAGCTAAGGATTCACTTCCTAGCCGTCGAAATCGTTCGATATAACGATAAATCACTCTGGGCGACGCGGAATCGCGATATTCACCTTTTCCACACGCTGTGTATCGAAGGAAGCTAAGGATTCACTTCCTAGCCCGCGATATCGTTCGATATAACGATAAATCACTCGGGGCGACTTGGAATCGCGATATTTAACTTTTCCACACGCTGTGTATCGAAGGCAGCTAAGTATTCACTGCCTAGCCCTCGATATCGTTCGATATAACGATAAATCACTCTGGGCGACGCGGAATCGCGATATTTATCTTTTCCACACGCTGTGTATCGAAGGAAGCTAAGGATTCACTTCCTAGCCCTCGATATCGTTCGATATAACGATAAATCACTCCTGGCGACGCGGAATCGCGATATTCACCTTCTCCATACGCTGTGTATCGAAGGAAGCTAATGATTCACTTCCTAGCCCACGATATCGTTCGATATAACGATAAATCACTTTGGTCGACTCGGAATCGCGTTATTTACCTTTTCCACACGCTGTGTATCGAAGGAAGCTAAGGATTCACTTCATAGCCCTCGATGTAATTCGATATAACGATAAATCACTCTGGGCGATTCGGAATCGCGTTATTTACCTTTTCCACACGCTGTGTATCGAAGGCAGCTTAGGATTCACTTCGTAGCCCTCGATATCGTTCGATATAACGATAAATCACTCTGGGCGACGCGGAATCGCGATATTCACCTTTTCCACACGCTGTGTATCGAAGGCAGCTAAGGATTCACTTCCTAGCCCGCGATATCGTTCGATATAACGATAAATCACTCTGGGCGACTCGGAATCGCGTTATTTACCTTTTCCACACACTGTGTATCGAAGGCAGCTTAGGATTCACTTCCTAGCCCTCGATATCCTTCGATATAACGATAAATCACTCTGGGCGACTCGGAATCGCGTTATTTATCTTTTCCACACGCTGTGTATCGAAGGCAGCTTAGGATTCACTTCCTAGCCCTCGATATCGTTCGATATAACGATAAATCACTCTGGCGAATCGGAATCGCGTTATTTACTTTTTCCAAACGCTGTGTATCGAAGGCAGCTAAGGATTCACTTCCTAGCCTTCGATATCGTTCGATATAACGATAAATCACTTTGGGCGACTCGGAATCGCGATATTTACCTTTTCCACACGCTGTGTATCGAAGGCAGCTAAGGATTCAATTCCTAGCCCTCGATATCGTTCGATATAACGATAAATCACTCTGGCGTATCGGAATCGCGTTATTTACTTTTTCCACAAGCTGTGTATCGGAGGCAGCTAAGGATTCACTTCGTAGCCCTCGATATCGTTCGATATAACGATAAATCACTCTGGGCGACGCGGAATCGCGATATTCACCTTTTCCACACGCTGTGTATCGAAGGCAGCTAAGGATTCACTTCCTAGCCGTCGAAATCGTTCGATATAACGATAAATCACTCTGGGGGACTCGGAATCGCGTTATTTACCTTTTCCACACGCTGTGTATCGAAGGAAGCTAAGGATTCACTTCGTAGCCCTCGATATCGTTCGATATAACGATAAATCACTCTGGGCGACGCGGAATCGCGATATTCACCTTTTCCACACGCTGTGTATCGAAGGAAGCTAAGGATTCACTTCCTAGCCCGCGATATCGTTCGATATAACGATAAATCACTCGGGGCGACTCGGAATCGCGTTATTTAACTTTTCCACACGCTGTGTATCGAAGGCAGCTAAGTATTCACTGCCTAGCCCTCGATATCGTTCGATATAACGATAAATCACTCTGGGCGACGCGGAATCGCGATATTTATCTTTTCCACACGCTGTGTATCGAAGGAAGCTAAGGATTCACTTCCTAGCCCTCGATATCGTTCGATATAACGATAAATCACTCCTGGCGACGCGGAATCGCGATATTCACCTTCTCCATACGCTGTGTATCGAAGGAAGCTAAGGATTCACTTCCTAGCTCTCGATATCGTTCGATATAACGATAAATCACTTTGGGCGACTCGGAATCGCGTTATTTACCTTTTCCACACGCTGTGTATCGAAGGAAGCTAAGGATTCACTTCCTAGCCCTCGATGTAATTCGATATAACGATAAATCACTCTGGGCGATTCGGAATCGCGTTATTTACCTTTTCCACACGCTGTGTATCGAAGGCAGCTTAGGATTCAGTTCCTAGCCCTCGATATCGTTCGATATAACGATAAATCACTCTGGCGAATATGAATCGCGTTATTTACTTTTTCCAAACGCTGTGTATCGAAGGCAGCTAAGGATTCACTTCCTAACCTTCGATATCGTTCGATATAACGATAAATCACTTTGGGCGACTCGGAATCGCGATATTTACCTTTTCCACACGCTGTGTATCGAAGGCAGCTAAGGATTCACTTCCTAGCCTTCGATATCGTTCGATATAACGATAAATCACTCTGGGCGACTCGGAATCGCGTTATTTACTTTTTCCACAAGCTGTGTATCGGAGGCAGCTAAGGATTCACTTCCTAGCCATCGATATCGTTCGATATAACGATAAATCACTCTGGGCGACTCGGAATCGCGTTATTTAACTTTTCCACAAGCTGTGTATCGAAGGCAGCTAAGGATTCACTTCCTAGCCCTCGATATCGTTCGATATAACGATAAATCACTCTGGACGACTCGGAATCGCGTTATTTAACTTTTCCACACGCTGTGTATCGAAGGCAGCTAAGGATTCACTTCCTAGCCGTCGAAATCGTTCGATATAACGATAAATCACTCTGGGGGACTCGGAATCGCGTTATTTACCTTTTCCACACGCTGTGTATCGAAGGAAGCTAAGGATTCACTTCGTAGCCCTCGATATCGTTCGATATAACGATAAATCACTCTGGGCGACGCGGAATCGCGATATTCACCTTTTCCACACGCTGTGTATCGAAGGCAGCTAAGGATTCAATTCCTAGCCCTCGATATCGTTCGATATAACGATAAATCACTCTGGCGTATCGGAATCGCGTTATTTACTTTTTCCACAAGCTGTGTATCGGAGGCAGCTAAGGATTCACTTCGTAGCCCTCGATGTAATTCGATATAACGATAAATCACTCTGGGCGACTCGGAATCGCGTTATTTACCTTTTCCACACGCTGTGTATCGAAGGCAGCTTAGGATTCACTTCGTAGCCCTCGATATCGTTCGATATAACGATAAATCACTCTGGGCGACGCGGAATCGCGATATTCACCTTTTCCACACGCTGTGTATCGAAGGCAGCTAAGGATTCACTTCCTAGCCCTCGAAATCGTTCGATATAACGATAAATCACTCTGGGGGACTCGGAATCGCGTTATTTACCTTTTCCACACGCTGTGTATCGAAGGAAGCTAAGGATTCACTTCGTAGCCCTCGATATCGTTCGATATAACGATAAATCACTCTGGGCGACTCGGAATCGCGTTATTTACTTTTTCCACAAGCTGTGTATCGGAGGCAGCTAAGGATTCACTTCCTAGCCTTCGATATCGTTCGATATAACGATAAATCACTCTGGGCGACTCGGAATCGCGTTATTTACCTTTTTCACACGCTGTGTATCGAAGGCAACTGAGGATTCACTTCCTAGCCCTCGATATCGTTCGTTATAACGATAAATCACTCTGGGCGACTCGGAATCGCGTTATTTACCTTTTCCACACGCTGTGTATCGAAGGAAGCTAAGGATTCACTTCCTAGCCCTCGATATCGTTCGATATAACGATAAATCACTCTGGCGAATCGGAATCGCGTTATTTACTTTTTCCAAACGCTGTGTATCGAAGGCAGCTAAGGATTCACTTCCTAAACTTCGATATCGTTCGATATAACGATAAATCACTTTGGGCGACTCGGAATCGCGATATTTACCTTTGCCACACTCTGTGTATCGAAGGCAGCTAAGGATTCACTTCCTAGCCTTCGATATCGTTCGATATAACGATAAATCACTCTGGGCGACTCGGAATCGCGTTATTTACTTTTTCCACAAGCTGTGTATCGGAGGCAGCTAAGGATTCACTTCCTAGCCTTGGATATCGTTCGATATAACGATAAATCACTCTGGGCGACTCGGAATCGCGTTATTTACCTTTTCCACAAGCTGTGTATCGAAGGCAGCTAAGGATTCACTTCCTAGCCCTCGATATCGTTCGATATAACGATAAATCACTTTGGACGACTCGGAATCGCGTTATTTACCTTTTCCACACGCTGGGTATCGAAGGAAGCTAAGGATTCACTTATTAGCCCTCGATATCGTTCGATATAACGATAAATCACTATGGGTGACTCGGAATCGCGTTATTTACCTTTTCCACACGCTGTGTATCGAAGGAAGCTAAGGATTCACTTCCTAGCCCTCGATATCGTTCTATATAACTATAAATCACTCTGGGCGACTCGGAATCGCGTTATTTAACTTTTCCACACGCTGTGTATCGAAGGCAGCTAAGGATTCACTTCCTAGCCGTCGAAATCGTTCGATATAACGATAAATCACTCTGGGCGACGCGGAATCGCGATATTCACCTTTTCCACACGCTGTGTATCGAAGGAAGCTAAGGATTCACTTCCTAGCCCGCGATATCGTTCGATATAAAGATAAATCACTCGGGGCGACTTGGAATCGCGATATTTAACTTTTCCACACGCTGTGTATCGAAGGCAGCTAAGTATTCACTGCCTAGCCCTCGATATCGTTCGATATAACGATAAATCACTCTGGGCGACGCGGAATCGCGATATTTATCTTTTCCACACGCTGTGTATCGAAGGAAGCTAAGGATTCACTTCCTAGCCCTCGATATCGTTCGATATAACGATAAATCACTCCTGGCGACGCGGAATCGCGATATTCACCTTCTCCATACGCTGTGTATCGAAGGAAGCTAATGATTCACTTCCTAGCCCACGATATCGTTCGATATAACGATAAATCACTTTGGGCGACTCGGAATCGCGTTATTTACCTTTTCCACACGCTGTGTATCGAAGGAAGCTAAGGATTCACTTCATAGCCCTCGATGTAATTCGATATAACGATAAATCACTCTGGGCGATTCGGAATCGCGTTATTTACCTTTTCCACACGCTGTGTATCGAAGGCAGCTTAGGATTCACTTCGTAGCCCTCGATATCGTTCGATATAACGATAAATCACTCTGGGCGACGCGGAATCGCGATATTCACCTTTTCCACACGCTGTGTATCGAAGGCAGCTAAGGATTCACTTCCTAGCCCGCGATATCGTTCGATATAACGATAAATCACTCTGGGCGACTCGGAATCGCGTTATTTACCTTTTCCACACACTGTGTATCGAAGGCAGCTTAGGATTCACTTCCTAGCCCTCGATATCCTTCGATATAACGATAAATCACTCTGGGCGACTCGGAATCGCGTTATTTATCTTTTCCACACGCTGTGTATCGAAGGCAGCTTAGGATTCACTTCCTAGCCCTCGATATCGTTCGATATAACGATAAATCACTCTGGCGAATCGGAATCGCGTTATTTACTTTTTCCAAACGCTGTGTATCGAAGGCAGCTAAGGATTCACTTCCTAGCCTTCGATATCGTTCGATATAACGATAAATCACTTTGGGCGACTCGGAATCGCGATATTTACCTTTTCCACACGCTGTGTATCGAAGGCAGCTAAGGATTCAATTCCTAGCCCTCGATATCGTTCGATATAACGATAAATCACTCTGGCGTATCGGAATCGCGTTATTTACTTTTTCCACAAGCTGTGTATCGGAGGCAGCTAAGGATTCACTTCGTAGCCCTCGATATCGTTCGATATAACGATAAATCACTCTGGGCGACGCGGAATCGCGATATTCACCTTTTCCACACGCTGTGTATCGAAGGCAGCTAAGGATTCACTTCCTAGCCGTCGAAATCGTTCGATATAACGATAAATCACTCTGGGGGACTCGGAATCGCGTTATTTACCTTTTCCACACGCTGTGTATCGAAGGAAGCTAAGGATTCACTTCGTAGCCCTCGATATCGTTCGATATAACGATAAATCACTCTGGGCGACGCGGAATCGCGATATTCACCTTTTCCACACGCTGTGTATCGAAGGAAGCTAAGGATTCACTTCCTAGCCCGCGATATCGTTCGATATAACGATAAATCACTCGGGGCGACTCGGAATCGCGTTATTTAACTTTTCCACACGCTGTGTATCGAAGGCAGCTAAGTATTCACTGCCTAGCCCTCGATATCGTTCGATATAACGATAAATCACTCTGGGCGACGCGGAATCGCGATATTTATCTTTTCCACACGCTGTGTATCGAAGGAAGCTAAGGATTCACTTCCTAGCCCTCGATATCGTTCGATATAACGATAAATCACTCCTGGCGACGCGGAATCGCGATATTCACCTTCTCCATACGCTGTGTATCGAAGGAAGCTAAGGATTCACTTCCTAGCTCTCGATATCGTTCGATATAACGATAAATCACTTTGGGCGACTCGGAATCGCGTTATTTACCTTTTCCACACGCTGTGTATCGAAGGAAGCTAAGGATTCACTTCCTAGCCCTCGATGTAATTCGATATAACGATAAATCACTCTGGGCGATTCGGAATCGCGTTATTTACCTTTTCCACACGCTGTGTATCGAAGGCAGCTTAGGATTCAGTTCCTAGCCCTCGATATCGTTCGATATAACGATAAATCACTCTGGCGAATATGAATCGCGTTATTTACTTTTTCCAAACGCTGTGTATCGAAGGCAGCTAAGGATTCACTTCCTAACCTTCGATATCGTTCGATATAACGATAAATCACTTTGGGCGACTCGGAATCGCGATATTTACCTTTTCCACACGCTGTGTATCGAAGGCAGCTAAGGATTCACTTCCTAGCCTTCGATATCGTTCGATATAACGATAAATCACTCTGGGCGACTCGGAATCGCGTTATTTACTTTTTCCACAAGCTGTGTATCGGAGGCAGCTAAGGATTCACTTCCTAGCCATCGATATCGTTCGATATAACGATAAATCACTCTGGGCGACTCGGAATCGCGTTATTTAACTTTTCCACAAGCTGTGTATCGAAGGCAGCTAAGGATTCACTTCCTAGCCCTCGATATCGTTCGATATAACGATAAATCACTCTGGACGACTCGGAATCGCGTTATTTAACTTTTCCACACGCTGTGTATCGAAGGCAGCTAAGGATTCACTTCCTAGCCGTCGAAATCGTTCGATATAACGATAAATCACTCTGGGGGACTCGGAATCGCGTTATTTACCTTTTCCACACGCTGTGTATCGAAGGAAGCTAAGGATTCACTTCGTAGCCCTCGATATCGTTCGATATAACGATAAATCACTCTGGGCGACGCGGAATCGCGATATTCACCTTTTCCACACGCTGTGTATCGAAGGAAGCTAAGGATTCACTTCCCAGCCCGCGATATCGTTCGATATAACGATAAATCACTCGGGGCGACTTGGAATCGCGTTATTTAACTTTTCCACACGCTGTGTATCGAAGGCAGCTAAGTATTTACTGCCTAGCCCTCGATATCGTTCGATATAACGATAAATCACTCTGGGCGACGCGGAATCGCGATATTTATCTGTTCCACACGCTGTGTATCGAAGGAAGCTAAGGATTCACTTCCTAGCCCTCGATATCGTTCGATATAACGATAAATCACTCCTGGCGACGCGGAATCGCGATATTCAGCTTCTCCATACGCTGTGTATAGAAAGAAGCTAAGGATTCACTTCCTAGCCCTCGATATCGTTCGATATAACGATAAATCACTTTGGGCGACTCGGAATCGCGTTATTTACCTTTTCCACACGCTGTGTATCGAAGGAAGCTAAGGATTCACTTGATAGCCCTCGATGTAATTCGATATAACGATAAATCACTCTGGGCGATTCGGAATCGCGTTATTTACCTTTTCCACACGCTGTGTATCGAAGGCAGCTTAGGATTCACTTCGTAGCCCTCGATATCGTTCGATATAACGATAAATCACTCTGGGCGACGCGGAATCGCGATATTCACCTTTTCCACACGCTGTGTATCGAAGGCAGCTAAGGATTCACTTCCTAGCCCGCGATATCGTTCGATATAACGATAAATCACTCTGGGCGACTCGGAATCGCGTTATTTACTTTTTCCACAAGCTGTGTATCGGAGGCAGCTAAGGATTCACTTCCTAGCCTTCGATATCGTTCGATATAACGATAAATCACTCTGGGCGACTCGGAATCGCGTTATTTACCTTTTCCACAAGCTGTGTATCGAAGGCAGCTAAGGATTCACTTCCTAGCCCTCGATATCGTTCGATATAACGATAAATCACACTGGACGACTCGGAATCGCGTTATTTACCTTTTCCACACGCTGGGTATCGAAGGAAGCTAAGGATTCACTTCCTAGCCCTCGATATCGTTCGATATAACGATAAATCACTCTGGGGGACTCGGAATCGCGTTATTTACCTTTTCCACACGCTGTGTATCGAAGGAAGCTAAGGATTCACTTCCTAGCCCTCGATATCGTTCTATATAACTATAAATCACTCTGGGGGACTCGGAATCGCGTTATTTACCTTTTCCACACGCTGTGTATCGAAGGAAGCTAAGGATTCACTTCCTAGCCGTCGAAATCGTTCGATATAACGATAAATCACTCTGGGCGACGCGGAATCGCGATATTCACCTTTTCCACACGCTGTGTATCGCAGGAAGCTAAGGATTCACTTCCTAGCCCGCGATATCGTTCGATATAACGATAAATCACTCTGGGCGACTCGGAATCGCGTTATTTACCTTTTCCACACGCTGTGTATCGAAGGAAGCTAAGGATTCACTTCGTAGCCCTCGATATCGTTCGATATAACGATAAATCACTCTGGGCGACGCGGAATCGCGATATTCACCTTTTCCACACGCTGTGTATCGAAGGAAGCTAAGGATTCACTTCCTAGCCCGCGATATCGTTCGATATAACGATAAATCACTCGGGGCGACTTGGAATCGCGTTATTTAACTTTTCCACACGCTGTGTATCGAAGGCAGCTAAGTATTCACTGCCTAGCCCTCGATATCGTTCGATATAACGATAAATCACTCTGGGCGACGCGGAATCGCGATATTTATCTTTTCCACACGCTGTGTATCGAAGGAAGCTAAGGATTCACTTCCTAGCCCTCGATATCGTTCGATATAACGATAAATCACTCCTGGCGACGCGGAATCGCGATATTCACCTTCTCCATACGCTGTGTATCGAAGGAAGCTAAGGATTCACTTCCTAGCCCGCGATATCGTTCGATATAACGATAAATCACTCTGGGCGACTCGGAATCGCGTTATTTACCTTTTCCACACACTGTGTATCGAAGGAAGCTAAGGATTCACTTCGTAGCCCTCGATATCGTTCGATATAACGATAAATCACTCTGGGCGACTCGGAATCGCGTTATTTAACTTTTCCACACGCTGTGTATCGAAGGCAGCTAAGTATTCACTGCCTAGCCCTCGATGTAATTCGATATAACGATAAATCACTCTGGGCGATTCGGAATCGCGTTATTTACCTTTTCCACACGCTGTGTATCGAAGGCAGCTTAGGATTCACTTCCTAGCCCTCGATATCGTTCGATATAACGATAAATCACTCTGGCGAATCGGAATCGCGTTATTTACTTTTTCCAAACGCTGTGTATCGAAGGCAGCTAAGGATTCACTTCCTAGCCCGCGATATCGTTCGATATAACGATAAATCACTCTGGGCGACTCGGAATCGCGTTATTCACCTTTTCCACACGCTGTGTATCGAAGGAAGCTAAGGATTCACATCCTAGCCCGCGATATCGTTCGATATAACGTTAAATCACTCTGGGCGACTCGGAATCGCGTTATTTAACTTTTCCACACGCTGTGTATCGAAGGCAGCTAAGTATTCACTGCCTAGCCCTCGATGTAATTCGATATAACGATAAATCACTCTGGGCGATTCGGAATCGCGTTATTTACCTTTTCCACACGCTGTGTATCGAAGGCAGCTTAGGATTCACTTCCTAGCCCTCGATATCCTTCGATATAACGATAAATCACTCTGGGCGACTCGGAATCGCGTTATTTACCTTTTCCACACGCTGTGTATCGAAGGAAGCTAAGGATTCACTTCCTAGCCCTCGATGTAATTCGATATAACGATAAATCACTCTGGGCGATTCGGAATCGCGTTATTTACCTTTTCCACACGCTGTGTATCGAAGGCAGCTTAGGATTCACTTCGTAGCCCTCGATATCGTTCGATATAACGATAAATCACTCTGGGCGACGCGGAATCGCGATATTCACCTTTTCCACACGCTGTGTATCGAAGGAAGCTAAGGATTCACTTCCTAGCCCTCGATATCGTTCGATATAACGATAAATCACTCCTGGCGACGCGGAATCGCGATATTCACCTTCTCCATACGCTGTGTATCGAAGGAAGCTAAGGATTCACTTCCTAGCCCTCGATATCGTTCGATATAACGATAAATCACTCTGGGCGACTCGGAATCGCGTTATTTACCTTTTCCACAAGCTGTGTATCGAAGGCAGCTAAGGATTCACTTCCTAGCCCTCGATATCGTTCGATATAACGATAAATCACACTGGACGACTCGGAATCGCGTTATTTACCTTTTCCACACGCTGGGTATCGAAGGAAGCTAAGGATTCACTTCCTAGCCCTCGATATCGTTCGATATAACGATAAATCACTATGGGTGACTCGGAATCGCGTTATTTACCTTTTCCACACGCTGTGTATCGAAGGAAGCTAAGGATTCACTTCCTAGCCCTCGATATCGTTCTATATAACTATAAATCACTCTGGGCGACTCGGAATCGCGTTATTTAACTTTTCCACACACTGTGTATCGAAGGCAGCTAAGGATTCACTTCCTAGCCGTCGAAATCGTTCGATATAACGATAAATCACTCTGGGGGACTCGGAATCGCGTTATTTACCTTTTCCACACGCTGTGTATCGAAGGAAGCTAAGGATTCACTTCGTAGCCCTCGATATCCTTCGATATAACGATAAATCACTCTGGGGGACTCGGAATCGCGTTATTTACCTTTTCCACACGCTGTGTATCGAAGGAAGCTAAGGATTCACTTCCTAGCCGTCGAAATCGTTCGATATAACGATAAATCACTCTGGGCGACGCGGAATCGCGATATTCACCTTTTCCACACGCTGTGTATCGCAGGAAGCTAAGGATTCACTTCCTAGCCCGCGATATCGTTCGATATAACGATAAATCACTCTGGGCGACTCGGAATCGCGTTATTTACCTTTTCCACACGCTGTGTATCGAAGGAAGCTAAGGATTCACTTCGTAGCCCTCGATATCGTTCGATATAACGATAAATCACTCTGGGCGACGCGGAATCGCGATATTCACCTTTTCCACACGCTGTGTATCGAAGGAAGCTAAGGATTCACTTCCTAGCCCGCGATATCGTTCGATATAACGATAAATCACTCGGGGCGACTTGGAATCGCGTTATTTAACTTTTCCACACGCTGTGTATCGAAGGCAGCTAAGTATTCACAGCCTAGCCCTCGATATCGTTCGATATAACGATAAATCACTCTGGGCGACGCGGAATCGCGATATTTATCTTTTCCACACGCTGTGTATCGAAGGAAGCTAAGGATTCACTGCCTAGCCCTCGATATCGTTCGATATAACGATAAATCACTCCTGGCGACGCGGAATCGCGATATTCACCTTCTCCATACGCTGTGTATCGAAGGAAGCTAAGGATTCACTTCCTAGCCCGCGATATCGTTCGATATAACGATAAATCACTCTGGGCGACTCGGAATCGCGTTATTTACCTTTTCCACACACTGTGTATCGAAGGAAGCTAAGGATTCACTTCGTAGCCCTCGATATCGTTCGATATAACGATAAATCACTCTGGGCGACTCGGAATCGCGTTATTTAACTTTTCCACACGCTGTGTATCGAAGGCAGCTAAGTATTCACTGCCTAGCCCTCGATGTAATTCGATATAACGATAAATCACTCTGGGCGATTCGGAATCGCGTTATTTACCTTTTCCACACGCTGTGTATCGAAGGCAGCTTAGGATTCACTTCCTAGCCCTCGATATCGTTCGATATAACGATAAATCACTCTGGCGAATCGGAATCGCGTTATTTACTTTTTCCAAACGCTGTGTATCGAAGGCAGCTAAGGATTCACTTCCTAGCCCGCGATATCGTTCGATATAACGATAAATCACTCTGGGCGACTCGGAATCGCGTTATTCACCTTTTCCACACGCTGTGTATCGAAGGAAGCTAAGGATTCACATCCTAGCCCGCGATATCGTTCGATATAACGTTAAATCACTCTGGGCGACTCGGAATCGCGTTATTTAACTTTTCCACACGCTGTGTATCGAAGGCAGCTAAGTATTCACTGCCTAGCCCTCGATGTAATTCGATATAACGATAAATCACTCTGGGCGATTCGGAATCGCGTTATTTACCTTTTCCACACGCTGTGTATCGAAGGCAGCTTAGGATTCACTTCCTAGCCCTCGATATCCTTCGATATAACGATAAATCACTCTGGGCGACTCGGAGTCGCGTTATTTACCTTTTCCACACGCTGTGTATCGAAGGAAGCTAAGGATTCACTTCCTAGCCCTCGATGTAATTCGATATAACGATAAATCACTCTGGGCGATTCGGAATCGCGTTATTTACCTTTTCCACACGCTGTGTATCGAAGGCAGCTTAGGATTCACTTCGTAGCCCTCGATATCGTTCGATATAACGATAAATCACTCTGGGCGACTCGGAATCGCGTTATTTACCTTTTCCACAAGCTGTGTATCGAAGGCAGCTAAGGATTCACTTCCTAGCCCTCGATATCGTTCGATATAACGATAAATCACACTGGACGACTCGGAATCGCGTTATTTACCTTTTCCACACGCTGGGTATCGAAGGAAGCTAAGGATTCACTTCCTAGCCCTCGATATCGTTCGATATAACGATAAATCACTATGGGTGACTCGGAATCGCGTTATTTACCTTTTCCACACGCTGTGTATCGAAGGAAGCTAAGGATTCACTTCCTAGCCCTCGATATCGTTCTATATAACTATAAATCACTCTGGGCGACTCGGAATCGCGTTATTTAACTTTTCCACACGCTGTGTATCGAAGGCAGCTAAGGATTCACTTCCTAGCCGTCGAAATCGTTCGATATAACGATAAATCACTCTGGGGGACTCGGAATCGCGTTATTTACCTTTTCCACACGCTGTGTATCGAAGGAAGCTAAGGATTCACTTCGTAGCCCTCGATATCCTTCGATATAACGATAAATCACTCTGGGCGACGCGGAATCGCGATATTCACCTTTTCCACACGCTGTGTATCGCAGGAAGCTAAGGATTCACTTCCTAGCCCGCGATATCGTTCGATATAACGATAAATCACTCTGGGCGACTCGGAATCGCGTTATTTACCTTTTCCACACGCTGTGTATCGAAGGAAGCTAAGGATTCACTTCGTAGCCCTCGATATCGTTCGATATAACGATAAATCACTCTGGGCGACGCGGAATCGCGATATTCACCTTTTCCACACGCTGTGTATCGAAGGAAGCTAAGGATTCACTTCCTAGCCCGCGATATCGTTCGATATAACGATAAATCACTCGGGGCGACTTGGAATCGCGTTATTTAACTTTTCCACACGCTGTGTATCGAAGGAAGCTAAGGATTCACTTCGTAGCCCTCGATATCGTTCGATATAACGATAAATCACTCTGGGCGACTCGGAATCGCGTTATTTAACTTTTCCACACGCTGTGTATCGAAGGCAGCTAAGTATTCACTGCCTAGCCCTCGATGTAATTCGATATAACGATAAATCACTCTGGGCGATTCGGAATCGCGTTATTTACCTTTTCCACACGCTGTGTATCGAAGGCAGCTTAGGATTCACTTCCTAGCCCTCGATATCGTTCGATATAACGATAAATCACTCTGGCGAATCGGAATCGCGTTATTTACCTTTTCCAAACGCTGTGTATCGAAGGCAGCTAAGGATTCACTTCCTAGCCCGCGATATCGTTCGATATAACGATAAATCACTCTGGGCGACTCGGAATCGCGTTATTCACCTTTTCCACACGCTGTGTATCGAAGGAAGCTAAGGATTCACATCCTAGCCCGCGATATCGTTCGATATAACGTTAAATCACTCTGGGCGACTCGGAATCGCGTTATTTAACTTTTCCACACGCTGTGTATCGAAGGCAGCTAAGTATTCACTGCCTAGCCCTCGATGTAATTCGATATAACGATAAATCACTCTGGGCGATTCGGAATCGCGTTATTTACCTTTTCCACACGCTGTGTATCGAAGGCAGCTTAGGATTCACTTCCTAGAACTCGATATCCTTCGATATAACGATAAATCACTCTGGGCGACTCGGAATCGCGTTATTTACCTTTTCCACACGCTGTGTATCGAAGGAAGCTAAGGATTCACTTCCTAGCCCTCGATGTAATTCGATATAACGATAAATCACTCTGGGCGATTCGGAATCGCGTTATTTACCTTTTCCACACGCTGTGTATCGAAGGCAGCTTAGGATTCACTTCGTAGCCCTCGATATCGTTCGATATAACGATAAATCACTCTGGGCGACTCGGAATCGCGTTATTTACCTTTTCCACAAGCTGTGTATCGAAGGCAGCTAAGGATTCACTTCCTAGCCCTCGATATCGTTCGATATAACGATAAATCACACTGGACGACTCGGAATCGCGTTATTTACCTTTTCCACACGCTGGGTATCGAAGGAAGCTAAGGATTCACTTCCTAGCCCTCGATATCGTTCGATATAACGATAAATCACTATGGGTGACTCGGAATCGCGTTATTTACCTTTTCCACACGCTGTGTATCGAAGGAAGCTAAGGATTCACTTCCTAGCCCTCGATATCGTTCTATATAACTATAAATCACTCTGGGCGACTCGGAATCGCGTTATTTAACTTTTCCACACGCTGTGTATCGAAGGCAGCTAAGGATTCACTTCCTAGCCGTCGAAATCGTTCGATATAACGATAAATCACTCTGGGCGACGCGGAATCGCGATATTCACCTTCTCCATACGCTGTGTATCGAAGGAAGCTAAGGATTCACTTCCTAGCCCGCGATATCGTTCGATATAACGATAAATCACTCTGGGCGACTCGGAATCGCGTTATTTACCTTTTCCACACACTGTGTATCGAAGGAAGCTAAGGATTCACTTCGTAGCCCTCGATATCGTTCGATATAACGATAAATCACTCTGGGCGACTCGGAATCGCGTTATTTAACTTTTCCACACGCTGTGTATCGAAGGCAGCTAAGGATTCACTTCCTAGCCGTCGAAATCGTTCGATATAACGATAAATCACTCTGGGCGACGCGGAATCGCGATATTCACCTTTTCCACACGCTGTGTATCGAAGGAAGCTAAGGATTCACTTCCTAGCCCGCGATATCGTTCGATATAACGATAAATCACTCGGGGCGACTTGGAATCGCGTTATTTAACTTTTCCACACGCTGTGTATCGAAGGCAGCTAAGTATTCACTGCCTAGCCCTCGATATCGTTCGATATAACGATAAATCACTCTGGGCGACGCGGAATCGCGATATTTATCTTTTCCACACGCTGTGTATCGAAGGAAGCTAAGGATTCACTTCCTAGCCCTCGATATCGTTCGATATAACGATAAATCACTCCTGGCGACGCGGAATCGCGATATTCACCTTCTCCATACGCTGTGTATCGAAGGAAGCTAAGGATTCACTTCCTAGCCCGCGATATCGTTCGATATAACGATAAATCACTCTGGGCGACTCGGAATCGCGTTATTTACCTTTTCCACACACTGTGTATCGAAGGAAGCTAAGGATTCACTTCGTAGCCCTCGATATCGTTCGATATAACGATAAATCACTCTGGGCGACTCGGAATCGCGTTATTTAACTTTTCCACACGCTGTGTATCGAAGGCAGCTAAGGATTCACTTCCTAGCCGTCGAAATCGTTCGATATAACGATAAATCACTCTGGGGGACTCGGAATCGCGTTATTTACCTTTTCCACACGCTGTGTATCGAAGGAAGCTAAGGATTCACTTCGTAGCCCTCGATATCCTTCGATATAACGATAAATCACTCTGGGCGACGCGGAATCGCGACATTCACCTTTTCCACACGCTGTGTATCGCAGGAAGCTAAGGATTCACTTCCTAGCCCGCGATATCGTTCGATATAACGATAAATCACTCTGGGCGACTCGGAATCGCGTTATTTACCTTTTCCACACGCTGTGTATCGAAGGAAGCTAAGGATTCACTTCGTAGCCCTCGATATCGTTCGATATAACGATAAATCACTCTGGGCGCCCCGGAATCGCGATATTCACCTTTTCCACACGCTGTGTATCGAAGGAAGCTAAGGATTCACTTCCTAGCCCGCGATATCGTTCGATATAACGATAAATCACTCGGGGCGACTTGGAATCGCGTTATTTAACTTTTCCACACGCTGTGTATCGAAGGCAGCTAAGTATTCACTGCCTAGCCCTCGATATCGTTCGATATAACGATAAATCACTCTGGGCGACGCGGAATCGCGATATTTATCTTTTCCACACGCTGTGTATCGAAGGAAGCTAAGGATTCACTTCCTAGCCCTCGATATCGTTCGATATAACGATAAATCACTCGGGGCGACTTGGAATCGCGTTATTTAACTTTTCCACACGCTGTGTATCGAAGGCAGCTAAGTATTCACTGCCTAGCCCTCGATATCGTTCGATATAACGATAAATCACTCTGGGCGACGCGGAATCGCGATATTTATCTTTTCCACACGCTGTGTATCGAAGGAAGCTAAGGATTCACTTCCTAGCCCTCGATATCGTTCGATATAACGATAAATCACTCCTGGCGACGCGGAATCGCGATATTCACCTTCTCCATACGCTGTGTATCGAAGGAAGCTAAGGATTCACTTTCTAGCCCTCGATATCGTTCGATATAACGATAAATCACTCTGGCGAATCGGAATCGCGTTATTTACTTTTTCCAAACGCTGTGTATCGAAGGCAGCTAAGGATTCACTTCCTAGCCCGCGATATCGTTCGATATAACGATAAATCACACTGGACGACTCGGAATCGCGTTATTTACCTTTTCCACACGCTGGGTATCGAAGGAAGCTAAGGATTCACTTCCTAGCCCTCGATATCGTTCGATATAACGATAAATCACTATGGGTGACTCGGAATCGCGTTATTTACCTTTTCCACACGCTGTGTATCGAAGGAAGCTAAGGATTCACTTCCTAGCCCTCGATATCGTTCTATATAACTATAAATCACTCTGGGCGACTCGGAATCGCGTTATTTAACTTTTCCACACGCTGTGTATCGAAGGCAGCTAAGTATTCACTGCCTAGCCCTCGATGTAATTCGATATAACGATAAATCACTCTGGGCGATTCGGAATCGCGTTATTTACCTTTTCCACACGCTGTGTATCGAAGGCAGCTTAGGATTCACTTCCTAGCCCTCGATATCGTTCGATATAACGATAAATCACTCTGGCGAATCGGAATCGCGTTATTTACTTTTTCCAAACGCTGTGTATCGAAGGCAGCTAAGGATTCACTTCCTAGCCCGCGATATCGTTCGATATAACGATAAATCACTCTGGGCGACTCGGAATCGCGTTATTCACCTTTTCCACACGCTGTGTATCGAAGGAAGCTAAGGATTCACATCCTAGCCCGCGATATCGTTCGATATAACGTTAAATCACTCTGGGCGACTCGGAATCGCGTTATTTAACTTTTCCACACGCTGTGTATCGAAGGCAGCTAAGTATTCACTGCCTAGCCCTCGATGTAATTCGATATAACGATAAATCACTCTGGGCGATTCGGAATCGCGTTATTTACCTTTTCCACACGCTGTGTATCGAAGGCAGCTTAGGATTCACTTCCTAGCCCTCGATATCCTTCGATATAACGATAAATCACTCTGGGCGACTCGGAATCGCGTTATTTACCTTTTCCACACGCTGTGTATCGAAGGAACCTAAGGATTCACTTCCTAGCCCTCGATGTAATTCGATATAACGATAAATCACTCTGGGCGATTCGGAATCGCGTTATTTACCTTTTCCACACGCTGTGTATCGAAGGCAGCTTAGGATTCACTTCGTAGCCCTCGATATCGTTCGATATAACGATAAATCACTCTGGGCGACGCGGAATCGCGATATTCACCTTTTCCACACGCTGTGTATCGAAGGAAGCTAAGGATTCACTTCCTAGCCCTCGATATCGTTCGATATAACGATAAATCACTCCTGGCGACGCGGAATCGCGATATTCACCTTCTCCATACGCTGTGTATCGAAGGAAGCTAAGGATTCACTTCCTAGCCCTCGATATCGTTCGATATAACGATAAATCACTTTGGGCGACTCGGAATCGCGTTATTTACCTTTTCCACACGCTGTGTATCGAAGGAAGCTAAGGATTCACTTCCTAGCCCTCGATGTAATTCGATATAACGATAAATCACTCTGGGCGATTCGGAATCGCGTTATTTACCTTTTCCACACGCTGTGTATCGAAGGCAGCTTAGGATTCACTTCGTAGCCCTCTATATCGTTCGATATAACGATAAATCACTCTGGACGACGCGGAATCGCGATATTCACCATTTCCACACGCTGTGTATCGAAGGCAGCTAAGGATTCACTTCCTAGCCCGCGATATCGTTCGATATAACGATAAATCACTCTGGGCGACTCGGAATCGCGTTATTTACTTTTTCCACAAGCTGTGTATCGGAGGCAGCTAAGGATTCACTTCCTAGCCTTCGATATCGTTCGATATAACGATAAATCACTCTGGGCGACTCGGAATCGCGTTATTTACCTTTTCCACAAGCTGTGTATCCAAGTCAGCTAAGGATTCACTTCCTAGCCCTCGATATCGTTCGATATAACGATAAATCACTCTGGACGACTCGGAATCGCGTTATTTACCTTTTCCACACGCTGGGTATCGAAGGAAGCTAAGGATTCACTTCCTAGCCCTCGATATCGTTCGATATAACGATAAATCACTATGGGTGACTCGGAATCGCGTTATTTACCTTTTCCACACGCTGTGTATCGAAGGAAGCTAAGGATTCACTTCCTAGCCCTCGATATCGTTCTATATAACTATAAATCACTCTGGGCGACTCGGAATCGCGTTATTTAACTTTTCCACACGCTGTGTATCGAAGGCAGCTAAGGATTCACTTCCTAGCCGTCGAAATCGTTCGATATAACGATAAATCACTCTGGGGGACTCGGAATCGCGTTATTTACCTTTTCCACACGCTGTGTATCGAAGGAAGCTAAGGATTCACTTCGTAGCCCTCGATATCGTTCGATATAACGATAAATCACTCTGGGGGACTCGGAATCGCGTTATTTACCTTTTCCACACGCTGTGTATCGAAGGAAGCTAAGGATTCACTTCCTAGCCGTCGAAATCGTTCGATATAACGATAAATCACTCTGGGCGACGCGGAATCGCGATATTCACCTTTTCCACACGCTGTGTATCGAAGGAAGCTAAGGATTCACTTCCTAGCCCGCGATATCGTTCGATATAACGATAAATCACTCTGGGCGACTCGGAATCGCGTTATTTACCTTTTCCACACGCTGTGTATCGAAGGAAGCTAAGGATTCACTTCGTAGCCCTCGATATCGTTCGATATAACGATAAATCACTCTGGGCGACGCGGAATCGCGATATTCACCTTTTCCACACGCTGTGTATCGAAGGAAGCTAAGGATTCACTTCCTAGCCCGCGATATCCTTCGATATAACGATAAATCACTCGGGGCGACTTGGAA
Organism: Nomada fucata; assembly: GCA_948146005.1. Taxonomy (NCBI): domain Eukaryota; kingdom Metazoa; phylum Arthropoda; class Insecta; order Hymenoptera; family Apidae; genus Nomada; species Nomada fucata. The sequence goes on along the minus strand of OX411282.1, from coordinate 16,383,823 downwards.
TCGCGTTATTTAACTTTTCCACACGCTGTGTATCGAAGGCAGCTAAGTATTCACTGCCTAGCCCTCGATATCGTTCGATATAACGATAAATCACTCTGGGCGACGCGGAATCGCGATATTTATCTTTTCCACACGCTGTGTATCGAAGGAAGCTAAGGATTCACTTCCTAGCCCTCGATATCGTTCGATATAACGATAAATCACTCCTGGCGACGCGGAATCGCGATATTCACCTTCTCCATACGCTGTGTATCGAAGGAAGCTAAGGATTCACTTCCTAGCCCTCGATATCGTTCGATATAACGATAAATCACTTTGGGCGACTCGGAATCGCGTTATTTACCTTTTCCACACGCTGTGTATCGAAGGAAGCTAAGGATTCACTTCCTAGCCCTCGATGTAATTCGATATAACGATAAATCACTCTGGGCGATTCGGAATCGCGTTATTTACCTTTTCCACACGCTGTGTATCGAAGGCAGCTTAGGATTCACTTCGTAGCCCTCGATATCGTTCGATATAACGATAAATCACTCTGGGCGACGCGGAATCGCGATATTCACCTTTTCCACACGCTGTGTATCGAAGGAAGCTAAGGATTCACTTCCTAGCCCGCGATATCGTTCGATATAACGATAAATCACTCTGGGCGACTCGGAATCGCGTTATTTACCTTTTCCACACACTGTGTATCGAAGGAAGCTAAGGATTCACTTCGTAGCCCTCGATATCGTTCGATATAACGATAAATCACTCTGGGCGACTCGGAATCGCGTTATTTAACTTTTCCACACGCTGTGTATCGAAGGCAGCCACGTATTCACTGCCTAGCCCTCGATGTAATTCGATATAACGATAAATCACTCTGGGCGATTCGGAATCGCGTTATTTACCTTTTCCACACGCTGTGTATCGAAGGCAGCTTAGGATTCACTTCCTAGCCCTCGATATCCTTCGATATAACGATAAATCACTCTGGGCGACTCGGAATCGCGTTATTTATCTTTTCCACACGCTGTGTATCGAAGGCAGCTTAGGATTCACATCCTAGCCCTCGATATCGTTCGATATAACGATAAATCACTCTGGCGAATCGGAATCGCGTTAATTACTTTTTCCAAACGCTGTGTATCGAAGGCAGCTAAGGATTCACTTCCTAGCCCGCGATATCGTTCGATATAACGATAAATCACTCTGGGCGACTCGGAATCGCGTTATTCACCTTTTCCACACGCTGTGTATCGAAGGAAGCTAAGGATTCACTTCCTAGCCCGCGATATCGTTCGATATAACGATAAATCACTCTGGGCGACTCGGAACCGCGTTATTTAACTTTTCCACACGCTGTGTATCGAAGGCAGCTAAGTATTCACTGCCTAGCCCTCGATGTAATTCGATATAACGATAAATCACTCTGGGCGATTCGGAATCGCGTTATTTACCTTTTCCACACGCTGTGTATCGAAGGCAGCTTAGGATTCACTTCCTAGCCCTCGATATCCTTCGATATAACGATAAATCACTCTGGGCGACTCGGAATCGCGTTATTTACCTTTTCCGCACGCTGTGTATCGAAGGAAGCTAAGGATTCACTTCCTAGCCCTCGATGTAATTCGATATAACGATAAATCACTCTGGGCGATTCGGAATCGCGTTATTCACCTTTTCCACACGCTGTGTATCGAAGGAAGCTAAGGATTCACTTCCTAGCCCGCGATATCGTTCGATATAACGATAAATCACTCTGGGCGACACGGAATCGCGTTATTTACCTTTTCCACACACTGTGTATCGAAGGAAGCTAAGGATTCACTTCGTAGCCCTCGATATCGTTCGATATAACGATAAATCACTCTGGGCGACTCGGAATCGCGTTATTTAACTTTTCCACACGCTGTGTATCGAAGGCAGCTAAGTATTCACTGCCTAGCCCTCGATGTAATTCGATATAACGATAAATCACTCTGGGCGATTCGGAATCGCGTTATTTACCTTTTCCACACGCTGTGTATCGAAGGCAGCTTAGGATTCACTTCCTAGCCCTCGATATCCTTCGATATAACGATAAATCACTCTGGGCGACTCGGAATCGCGTTATTTATCTTTTCCACACGCTGTGTATCGAAGGCAGCTTAGGATTCACTTCCTAGCCCGCGATATCGTTCGATATAACGATAAATCACTCTGGGCGACTCGGAATCGCGTTATTCACCTTTTCCACACGCTGTGTATCGAAGGAAGCTAAGGATTCACTTCCTAGCCCGCGATATCGTTCGAAATAACGATAAATCACTCTGGGTGACTCGGAATCGCGTTATTTAACTTTTCCACACGCTGTGTATCGAAGGCAGCTAAGTATTCACTGCCTAGCCCTCGATGTAATTCGATATAACGATAAATCACTCTGGGCGATTCGGAATCGCGTTATTTACCTTTTCCACACGCTGTGTATCGAAGGCAGCTTAGGATTCACTTCCTAGCCCTCGATATCCTTCGATATAACGATAAATCACTCTGGGGGACTCGGAATCGCGTTATTTATCTTTTCCACACGCTGTGTATCGAAGGCAGCTTAGGATTCACTTCCTAGCCCTCGATATCGTTCGATATAACGATAAATCACTCTGGCGAATCGGAATCGCGTTATTTACTTTTTCCAAACGCTGTGTATCGAAGGCAGCTAAGGATTCACTTCCTAGCCTTCGATATCGTTCGATATAACGATAAATCACTTTGGGCGACTCGGAATCGCGATATTTACCTTTTCCACACGCTGTGTATCGAAGGCAGCTAAGGATTCACTTCCTAGCCCTCGATATCGTTCGATATAACGATAAATCACTCTGGCGAATCGGAATCGCGTTATTTACTTTTTCCAAACGCTGTGTATCGAAGGCAGCTAAGGATTCACTTAATAACCTTCGATATCGTTCGATATAACGATAAATCACTTTGGGCGACTCGGAATCGCGATATTTACCTTTTCCACACCCTGTGTATCGAAGGCAGCTAAGGATTCACTTCCTAGCCTTCGATATCGTTCGATATAACGATAAATCACTCTGGGCGACTCGGAATCGCGTTATTTACTTTTTCCACAAGCTGTGTATCGGAGGCAGCTAAGGATTCACTTCCTAGCCTTCGATATCGTTCGATATATCGATAAATCACTCTGGGCGACTCGGAATCGCGTTATTTACCTTTTCCACAAGCTGTGTATCGAAGGCAGCTAAGGATTCACTTCCTAGCCCTCGATATCGTTCGATATAACGATAAATCACTCTGGGCGACTCGGAATCGCGTTATTTACTTTTTCCACAAGCTGTGTATCGAAGGCAGCTTAGGATTCACTTCCTAGCCCTCGATATCGTTCGATATAACGATAAATCACTCTGGCGAATCGGAATCGCGTTATTTACTTTTTCCAAACGCTGTGTATCGAAGGCAGCTAAGGATTCACTTCCTAGCCTTCGATATCGTTCGATATAACGATAAATCACTTTGGGCGACTCGGAATCGCGATATTTACCTTTTCCACACGCTGTGTTTCGAAGGCAGCTAAGGATTCACTTCCTAGCCCTCGATATCGTTCGATATAACGATAAATCACTCTGGCGAATCGGAATCGCGTTATTTACTTTTTCCAAACGCTGTGTATCGAAGGCAGCTAAGGATTCACTTAATAACCTTCGATATCGTTCGATATAACGATAAATCACTTTGGGCGACTCGGAATCGCGATATTTACCTTTTCCACACCCTGTGTATCGAAGGCAGCTAGGGATTCACTTCCTAGCCTTCGATATCGTTCGATATAACGATAAATCACTCTGGGCGACTCGGAATCGCGTTATTTACTTTTTCCACAACCTGTGTATCGGAGGCAGCTAAGGATTCACTTCCTAGCCTTCGATATCGTTCGATATAACGATAAATCACTCTGGGCGATTCGGAATCGCGTTATTTACCTTTTCCACACGCTGTGTATCGAAGGCAGCTTAGGATTCACTTCCTAGCCCTCGATATCCTTCGATATAACGATAAATCACTCTGGGCGACTCGGAATCGCGTTATTTATCTTTTCCACACGCTGTGTATCGAAGGCAGCTTAGGATTCACTTCCTAGCCCGCGATATCGTTCGATATAACGATAAATCACTCTGGGCGACGCGGAATCGCGATATTCACCTTTTCCACACGCTGTGTATCGAAGGAAGCTAAGGATTCACTTCCTAGCCCGTGATATCGTTCGATATAACGATAAATCACTTTGGGCGACTCGGAATCGCGATATTTACCTTTTCCACACGCTGTGTATCGAAGGCAGCTAAGGATTCACTTCCTAGCCCTCGATATCGTTCGATATAACGATAAATCACTCTGGCGAATCGGAATCGCGTTATTTACTTTTTCCAAACGCTGTGTATCGAAGGCAGCTAAGGATTCACTTCCTAAACTTCGATATCGTTCGATATAACGATAAATCACTTTGGGCGACTCGGAATCGCGATATTTACCTTTTCAACACTCTGTGTATCGAAGGCAGCTAAGGATTCACTTCCTAGCCTTCGATATCGTTCGATATAACGATAAATCACTCTGGGCGACTCGGAATCGCGTTATTTACTTTTTCCACAAGCTGTGTATCGGAGGCAGCTAAGGATTCACTTCCTAGCCTTCGATATCGTTCGATATAACGATAAATCACTCTGGGCGACTCGGAATCGCGTTATTTACCTTTTCCACAAGCTGTGTATCGAAGGCAGCTAAGGATTCACTTCCTAGCCCTCGATATCGTTCGATATAACGATAAATCACTCTGGGCGACTCGGAATCGCGTTATTTACTTTTTCCACAAGCTGTGTATCGAAGGCAGCTTAGGATTCACTTCCTAGCCCTCGATATCGTTCGATATAACGATAAATCACTCTGGCGAATCGGAATCGCGTTATTTACTTTTTCCAAACGCTGTGTATCGAAGGCAGCTAAGGATTCACTTCCTAGCCTTCGATATCGTTCGATATAACGATAAATCACTTTGGGCGACTCGGAATCGCGATATTTACCTTTTCCACACGCTGTGTATCGAAGGCAGCTAAGGATTCACTTCCTAGCCCTCGATATCGTTCGATATAACGATAAATCACTCTGGCGAATCGGAATCGCGTTATTTACTTTTTCCAAACGCTGTGTATCGAAGGCAGCTAAGGATTCACTTAATAACCTTCGATATCGTTCGATATAACGATAAATCACTTTGGGCGACTCGGAATCGCGATATTTACCTTTTCCACACCCTGTGTATCGAAGGCAGCTAAGGATTCACTTCCTAGCCTTCGATATCGTTCGATATAACGATAAATCACTCTGGGCGACTCGGAATCGCGTTATTTACTTTTTCCACAAGCTGTGTATCGGAGGCAGCTAAGGATTCACTTCCTAGCCTTCGATATCGTTCGATATAACGATAAATCACTCTGGGCGACTCGGAATCGCGTTATTTACCTTTTCCACAAGCTGTGTATCGAAGGCAGCTAAGGATTCACTTCCTAGCCCTCGATATCGTTCGATATAACGATAAATCACTCTGGGCGACTCGGAATCGCGTTATTTACTTTTTCCACAAGCTGTGTATCGAAGGCAGCTTAGGATTCACTTCCTAGCCCTCGATATCGTTCGATATAACGATAAATCACTCTGGCGAATCGGAATCGCGTTATTTACTTTTTCCAAACGCTGTGTATCGAAGGCAGCTAAGGATTCACTTCCTAGCCTTCGATATCGTTCGATATAACGATAAATCACTTTGGGCGACTCGGAATCGCGATATTTACCTTTTCCACACGCTGTGTATCGAAGGCAGCTAAGGATTCACTTCCTAGCCCTCGATATCGTTCGATATAACGATAAATCACTCTGGCGAATCGGAATCGCGTTATTTACTTTTTCCAAACGCTGTGTATCGAAGGCAGCTAAGGATTCACTTAATAACCTTCGATATCGTTCGATATAACGATAAATCACTTTGGGCGACTCGGAATCGCGATATTTACCTTTTCCACACCCTGTGTATCGAAGGCAGCTAAGGATTCACTTCCTAGCCTTCGATATCGTTCGATATAACGATAAATCACTCTGGGCGACTCGGAATCGCGTTATTTACTTTTTCCACAAGCTGTGTATCGGAGGCAGCTAAGGATTCACTTCCTAGCCTTCGATATCGTTCGATATAACGATAAATCACTCTGGGCGACTCGGAATCGCGTTATTTACCTTTTTCACACGCTGTGTATCGAAGGCAACTGAGGATTCACTTCCTAGCCCTCGATATCGTTCGTTATAACGATAAATCACTCTGGGCGACTCGGAATCGCGTTATTTACCTTTTCCACACGCTGTGTATCGAAGGAAGCTAAGGATTCACTTCCTAGCCCTCGATATCGTTCGATATAACGATAAATCACTCTGGGCGACTCGGAATCGCGTTATTTACCTTTTCCACACGCTATGTATCGAAGGAAGCTAAGGATTCACTTCCTAGCCCTCGAAATCGTTCGATATAACGATAAATCACTCTGGGGGACTCGGAATCGCGTTATTTACCTTTTCCACACGCTGTGTATCGAAGGAAGCTAAGGATTCACTTCGTAGCCCTCGATATCGTTCGATATAACGATAAATCACTCTGGGCGACGCGGAATCGCGATATTCACCTTTTCCACACGCTGTGTATCGAAGGAAGCTAAGGATTCACTTCCTAGCCCGCGATATCGTTCGATATAACGATAAATCACTTTGGGCGACTCGGAATCGCGATATTTACCTTTTCCACACGCTGTGTATCGAAGGCAGCTAAGGATTCACTTCCTAGCCCTCGATATCGTTCGATATAACGATAAATCACTCTGGCGAATCGGAATCGCGTTATTTACTTTTCCAAACGCTGTGTATCGAAGGCAGCTAAGGATTCACTTCCTAAACTTCGATATCGTTCGATATAACGATAAATCACTTTGGGCGACTCGGAATCGCGATATTTACCTTTTCAACACTCTGTGTATCGAAGGCAGCTAAGGATTCTCTTCCTAGCCTTCGATATCGTTCGATATAACGATAAATCACTCTGGGCGACTCGGAATCGCGTTATTTACTTTTTCCACAAGCTGTGTATCGGAGGCAGCTAAGGATTCACTTCCTAGCCTTCGATATCGTTCGATATAACGATAAATCAGTCTGGGCGACTCGGAATCGCGTTATTTACCTTTTCCACAAGCTGTGTATCGAAGGCAGCTAAGGATTCACTTCCTAGCCCTCGATATCGTTCGATATAACGATAAATCACTCTGGACGACTCGGAATCGCGTTATTTACCTTTTCCACACGCTGGGTATCGAAGGAAGCTAAGGATTCACTTCCTAGCCCTCGTTATCATTCGATATAACGATAAATCACTATGGGTGACTCGGAATCGCGTTATTTACCTTTTCCACACGCTGTGTATCGAAGGAAGCTAAGGATTCACTTCCTAGCCCTCGATATCGTTCTATATAACTATAAATCACTCTGGGCGACTCGGAATCGCGTTATTTAACTTTTCCACACGCTGTGTATCGAAGGCAGCTAAGGATTCACTTCCTAGCCGTCGAAATCGTTCGATATAACGATAAATCACTCTGGGCGACGCGGAATCGCGATATTCACCTTTTCCACACGCTGTGTATCGAAGGAAGCTAAGGATTCACTTGCTAGCCCGCGATATCGTTCGATATAACGATAAATCACTCGGGGCGACTTGGAATCGCGTTATTTAACTTTTCCACACGCTGTGTATCGAAGGCAGCTAAGTATTCACTGCCTAGCCCTCGATATCGTTCGATATAACGATAAATCACTCTGGGCGACGCGGAATCGCGATATTTATCTTTTCCACACGCTGTGTATCGAAGGAAGCTAAGGATTCACTTCCTAGCCCTCGATATCGTTCGATATAACGATAAATCACTCCTGGCGACGCGGAATCGCGATATTCACCTTCTCCATACGCTGTGTATCGAAGGAAGCTAATGATTCACTTCCTAGCCCACGATATCGTTCGATATAACGATAAATCACTTTGGGCGACTCGGAATCGCGTTATTTACCTTTTCCACACGCTGTGTATCGAAGGAAGCTAAGGATTCACTTCCTAGCCCTCGATGTAATTCGATATAACGATAAATCACTCTGGGCGATTCGGAATCGCGTTATTTACCTTTTCCACACGCTGTGTATCGAAGGCAGCTTAGGATTCACTTCGTAGCCCTCGATATCGTTCGATATAACGATAAATCACTCTGGGCGACGCGGAATCGCGATATTCACCTTTTCCACACGCTGTGTATCGAAGGCAGCTAAGGATTCACTTCCTAGCCCTCGATATCGTTCGATATAACGATAAATCACTCTGGCGTATCGGAATCGCGTTATTTACTTTTTCCAAACGCTGTGTATCGAAGGCAGCTAAGGATTCACTTCCTAACCTTCGATATCGTTCGATATAACGATAAATCACTTTGGGCGACTCGGAATCGCGATATTTACCTTTTCCACACCCTGTGTATCGAAGGCAGCTAAGGATTCACTTCCTAGCCTTCGATATCGTTCGATATAACGATAAATCACTCTGGGCGACTCGGAATCGCGATATTTACCTTTTCCACACGCTGTGTATCGAAGGCAGCTAAGGATTCACTTCCTAGCCTTCGATATCGTTCGATATAACGATAAATCACTCTGGGCGACTCGGAATCGCGTTATTTACCTTTTCCACAAGCTGTGTATCGAAGGCAGCTAAGGATTCACTTCCTAGCCCTCGATATCGTTCGATATAACGATAAATCACTCTGGACGACTCGGAATCGCGTTATTTACCTTTTCCACACGCTGGGTATCGAAGGAAGCTAAGGATTCACTTCCTAGCCCTCGATATCGTTCGATATAACGATAAATCACTATGGGTGACTCGGAATCGCGTTATTTACCTTTTCCACACGCTGTGTATCGAAGGAAGCTAAGGATTCACTTCCTAGCCCTCGATATCGTTCTATATAACTATAAATCACTCTGGGCGACTCAGAATCGCGTTATTTAACTTTTCCACACGCTGTGTATCGAAGGCAGCTAAGGATTCACTTCCTAGCCGTCGAAATCGTTCGATATAACGATAAATCACTCTGGGGGACTCGGAATCGCGTTATTTACCTTTTCCACACGCTGTGTATCGAAGGAAGCTAAGGATTCACTTCGTAGCCCTCGATATCGTTCGATATAACGATAAATCACTCTGGGCGACGCGGAATCGCGATATTCACCTTTTCCACACGCTGTGTATCGAAGGAAGCTAAGGATTCACTTCCTAGCCCGCGATATCGTTCGATATAACGATAAATCACTCGGGGCGACTCGGAATCGCGTTATTTAACTTTTCCACACGCTGTGTATCGAAGGCAGCTAAGTATTCACTGCCTAGCCCTCGATATCGTTCGATATAACGATAAATCACTCTGGGCGACGCGGAATCGCGATATTTATCTTTTCCACACGCTGTGTATCGAAGGAAGCTAAGGATTCACTTCCTAGCCCTCGATATCGTTCGATATAACGATAAATCACTCCTGGCGACGCGGAATCGCGATATTCACCTTCTCCATACGCTGTGTATCGAAGGAAGCTAAGGATTCACTTCCTAGCTCTCGATATCGTTCGATATAACGATAAATCACTTTGGGCGACTCGGAATCGCGTTATTTACCTTTTCCACACGCTGTGTATCGAAGGAAGCTAAGGATTCACTTCCTAGCCCTCGATGTAATTCGATATAACGATAAATCACTCTGGGCGACGCGGAATCGCGATATTCACCTTTTCCACACGCTGTGTATCGAAGGCAGCTAAGGATTCACTTCCTAGCCCGCGATATCGTTCGATATAACGATAAATCACTCTGGGCGACTCGGAATCGCGTTATTTACCTTTTCCACACACTGTGTATCGAAGGCAGCTTAGGATTCACTTCCTAGCCCTCGATATCCTTCGATATAACGATAAATCAATCTGGGCGACTCGGAATCGCGTTATTTATCTTTTCCACACGCTGTGTATCGAAGGCAGCTTAGGATTCACTTCCTAGCCCTCGATATCGTTCGATATAACGATAAATCACTCTGGCGAATCGGAATCGCGTTATTTACTTTTTCCAAACGCTGTGTTTCGAAGGCAGCTAAGGATTCACTTCCTAGCCTTCGATATCGTTCGATATAACGATAAATCACTCCTGGCGACGCGGAATCGCGATATTCACCTTCTCCATACGCTGTGTATCGAAGGAAGCTAAGGATTCACTTCCTAGCTCTCGATATCGTTCGATATAACGATAAATCACTTTGGGCGACTCGGAATCGCGTTATTTACCTTTTCCACACGCTGTGTATCGAAGGAAGCTAAGGATTCACTTCCTAGCCCTCGATGTAATTCGATATAACGATAAATCACTCTGGGCGACGCGGAATCGCGATATTCACCTTTTCCACACGCTGTGTATCGAAGGCAGCTAAGGATTCACTTCCTAGCCCGCGATATCGTTCGATATAACGATAAATCACTCTGGGCGACTCGGAATCGCGTTATTTACCTTTTCCACACACTGTGTATCGAAGGCAGCTTAGGATTCACTTCCTAGCCCTCGATATCCTTCGATATAACGATAAATCACTCTGGGCGACTCGGAATCGCGTTATTTATCTTTTCCACACGCTGTGTATCGAAGGCAGCTTAGGATTCACTTCCTAGCCCTCGATATCGTTCGATATAACGATAAATCACTCTGGCGAATCGGAATCGCGTTATTTACTTTTTCCAAACGCTGTGTTTCGAAGGCAGCTAAGGATTCACTTCCTAGCCTTCGATATCGTTCGATATAACGATAAATCACTTTGGGCGACTCGGAATCGCGATATTTACCTTTTCCACACGCTGTGTATCGAAGGCAGCTAAGGATTCACTTCCTAGCCCTCGATATCGTTCGATATAACGATAAATCACTCTGGCGAATCGGAATCGCGTTATTTACTTTTTCCAAACGCTGTGTATCGAAGGCAGCTAAGGATTCACTTCCTAAACTTCGATATCGTTCGATATAACGATAAATCACTTTGGGCGACTCGGAATCGCGATATTTACCTTTTCAACACTCTGTGTATCGAAGGCAGCTAAGGATTCACTTCCTAGCCTTCGATATCGTTCGATATAACGATAAATCACTCTGGGCGACTCGGAATCGCGTTATTTACTTTTTCCACAAGCTGTGTATCGGAGGCAGCTAAGGATTCACTTCCTAGCCTTCGATATCGTTCGATATAACGATAAATCACTCTGGGCGACTCGGAATCGCGTTATTTACCTTTTCCACAAGCTGTGTATCGAAGGCAGCTAAGGATTCACTTCCTAGCCCTCGATATCGTTCGATATAACGATAAATCACTCTGGACGACTCGGAATCGCGTTATTTACCTTTTCCACACGCTGGGTATCGAAGGAAGCTAAGGATTCACTTCCTAGCCCTCGATGTAATTCGATATAACGATAAATCACTCTGGGCGATTCGGAATCGCGTTATTTACCTTTTCCACACGCTGTGTATCGAAGGCAGCTTAGGATTCACTTCGTAGCCCTCGATATCGTTCGATATAACGATAAATCACTCTGGGCGACGCGGAATCGCGATATTCACCTTTTCCACACGCTGTGTATCGAAGGCAGCTAAGGATTCACTTCCTAGCCCGCGATATCGTTCGATATAACGATAAATCACTCTGGGCGACTCGGAATCGCGTTATTTACCTTTTCCACACACTGTGTATCGAAGGCAGCTTAGGATTCACTTCCTAGCCCTCGATATCCTTCGATATAACGATAAATCACTCTGGGCGACTCGGAATCGCGTTATTTATCTTTTCCACACGCTGTGTATCGAAGGCAGCTTAGGATTCACTTCCTAGCCCTCGATATCGTTCGATATAACGATAAATCACTCTGGCGAATCGGAATCGCGTTATTTACTTTTTCCAAACGCTGTGTATCGAAGGCAGCTAAGGATTCACTTCCTAGCCTTCGATATCGTTCGATATAACGATAAATCACTCGGGGCGACTCGGAATCGCGTTATTTAACTTTTCCACACGCTGTGTATCGAAGGAAGCTAAGGATTCACTTCCTAGCCCTCGATGTAATTCGATATAACGATAAATCACTCTGGGCGATTCGGAATCGCGTTATTTACCTTTTCCACACGCTGTGTATCGAAGGCAGCTTAGGATTCACTTCCTAGCCCTCGATATCGTTCGATATAACGATAAATCACTCTGGGCGACTCGGAATCGCGTTATTTACCTTCTCCACACGCTGGGTATCGAAGGAAGCTAAGGATTCACTTCGTAGCCCTCGATATCGTTCGATATAACGATAAATCACTCTGGGCGACGCGGAATCGCGATATTCACCTTTTCCACACGCTGTGTATCGAAGGAAGCTAAGGATTCACTTCCTAGCCCGCGATATCGTTCGATATAACGATAAATCACTCTGGGCGACTCGGAATCGCGTTATTTAACTTTTCCACACGCTGTGTATCGAAGGCAGCTAAGTATTCACTGCCTAGCCCTCGATGTAATTCGATATAATTATAAATCACTCTGGGCGACTCGGAATCGCGTTATTTACTTGTTCCACAAGCTGTGTATCGAAGGAAGCTAAGGATTCACTTCCTAGCCCTCGATATCGTTCGATATAACGATAAATCACTTTGGGCGACTCGGAATCGCGTTAATTATCTTTTCCACACGCTGTGTATCGATAGATGCTAAGGATTCACTTCCTAGCCCTCGATATAATTCGATATAACGATAAATCACTCTGGGCGATTCGGAATCGCGTTATTTACCTTTTCCACACGCTGTGTATCGAAGGCAGCTTAGGATTCACTTCCTAGCCCTCGATATCGTTCGATATAACGATAAATCACTCTGGGCAACTCGGAATCGCGATATTCACCTTTTCCACACGCTGTGTATCGATTGAAGCTAAGGACTCACTTCCTAGACCTCGATATCGTTCTATATAACTATAAATCATTCTGGGTGACGCGGAATCGCGATATTCACCTCTTCCACACGCTGTGTATCGAAGGAAGCTAAGGATTCACTTCCTAGCCCTCGATATCGTTCGATATAACGATAAATCACTCTGGGCGACTCGGAATCGCGATATTTACCTTTTCCACACGCTGTGTATCGAAGGCAGCTAAGGATTCACTTCCTAGCCTTCGATATCGTTCGATATAACGATAAATCACTCTGGGCGACTCGGAATCGCGTTATTTACCTATTCCACACGCTGTGTATCGAAGGAAGCTAAGGATTCACTTCCTAGCCCTCGATATAATTCGATATAACTATAAATCACTCTGGGTGACGCGGAATCGCGATATTCACCTTTTCCATACGCTGTGTATCGAAGGAAGCTAAGGATTCACTTCCTAGCCCTCGATATCGTTCGATATAACGATAAATCACTTTGGGCGACTCGGAATCGCGTTAATTATCTTTTCCACACGCTGTGTATCGATAGATGCTAAGGATTCACTTCCTAGCCCTCGATATAATTCGATATAACGATAAATCACTCTGGGCGACTCGGAATCGCGTTATTTACTTTTTCCACAAGCTGTGTATCGGAGGCAGCTAAGGATTCACTTCCTAGCCTTCGATATCGTTCGATATAACGATAAATCACTCTGGGCGACTCGGAATCGCGTTATTTACCTTTTCCACAAGCTGTGTATCGAAGGCAGCTAAGGATTCACTTCCTAGCCCTCGATATCGTTCGATATAACGATAAATCACTCTGGACGACTCGGAATCGCGTTATTTACCTTTTCCACACGCTGGGTATCGAAGGAAGCTAAGGATTCACTTCCTAGCCCTCGATATCGTTCGATATAACGATAAATCACTATGGGTGACTCGGAATCGCGTTATTTACCTTTTCCACACGCTGTGTATCGAAGGAAGCTAAGGATTCACTTCCTAGCCCTCGATATCGTTCTATATAACTATAAATCACTTTGGGCGACTCAGAATCGCGTTATTTAACTTTTCCACACGCTGTGTATCGAAGGCAGCTAAGGATTCACTTCCTAGCCGTCGAAATCGTTCGATATAACGATAAATCACTCTGGGGGACTCGGAATCGCGTTATTTACCTATTCCACACGCTGTGTATCGAAGGAAGCTAAGGATTCACTTCGTAGCCCTCGATATCGTTCGATATAACGATAAATCACTCTGGGCGACGCGGAATCGCGATATTCACCTTTTCCACACGCTGTGTATCGAAGGAAGCTAAGGATTCACTTCCTAGCCCGCGATATCGTTCGATATAACGATAAATCACTCGGGGCGACTCGGAATCGCGTTATTTAACTTTTCCACACGCTGTGTATCGAAGGCAGCTAAGTATTCACTGCCTAGCCCTCGATATCGTTCGATATAACGATAAATCACTCTGGGCGACGCGGAATCGCGATATTTATCTTTTCCACACGCTGTGTATCGAAGGAAGCTAAGGATTCACTTCCTAGCCCTCGATATCGTTCGATATAACGATAAATCACTCCTGGCGACGCGGAATCGCGATATTCACCTTCTCCATACGCTGTGTATCGAAGGAAGCTAAGGATTCACTTCCTAGCTCTCGATATCGTTCGATATAACGATAAATCACTTTGGGCGACTCGGAATCGCGTTATTTACCTTTTCCACACGCTGTGTATCGAAGGAAGCTAAGGATTCACTTCCTAGCCCTCGATGTAATTCGATATAACGATAAATCACTCTGGGCGATTCGGAATCGCGTTATTTACCTTTTCCACACGCTGTGTATCGAAGGCAGCTTAGGATTCACTTCCTAGCCCTCGATATCGTTCGATATAACGATAAATCACTCTGGGCGACTCGGAATCGCGTTATTTACCTTCTCCACACGCTGGGTATCGAAGGAAGCTAAGGATTCACTTCGTAGCCCTCGATATCGTTCGATATAACGATAAATCACTCTGGGCGACGCGGAATCGCGATATTCACCTTTTCCACACGCTGTGTATCGAAGGAAGCTAAGGATTCACTTCCTAGCCCGCGATATCGTTCGATATAACGATAAATCACTCTGGGCGACTCGGAATCGCGTTATTTAACTTTTCCACACGCTGTGTATCGAAGGCAGCTAAGTATTCACTGCCTAGCCCTCGATGTAATTCGATATAATTATAAATCACTCTGGGCGACTCGGAATCGCGTTATTTACTTGTTCCACAAGCTGTGTATCGAAGGAAGCTAAGGATTCACTTCCTAGCCCTCGATATCGTTCGATATAACGATAAATCACTTTGGGCGACTCGGAATCGCGTTAATTATCTTTTCCACACGCTGTGTATCGATAGATGCTAAGGATTCACTTCCTAGCCCTCGATATAATTCGATATAACGATAAATCACTCTGGGCGATTCGGAATCGCGTTATTTACCTTTTCCACACGCTGTGTATCGATTGAAGCTAAGGATTCACTTCCTAGACCTCGATATCGTTCTATATAACTATAAATCATTCTGGGTGACGCGGAATCGCGATATTCACCTCTTCCACACGCTGTGTATCGAAGGAAGCTAAGGATTCACTTCCTAGCCCTCGATATCGTTCGATATAACGATAAATCACTCTGGGCGACTCGGAATCGCGATATTTACCTTTTCCACACGCTGTGTATCGAAGGCAGCTAAGGATTCACTTCCTAGCCTTCGATATCGTTCGATATAACGATAAATCACTCTGGGCGACTCGGAATCGCGTTATTTACCTATTCCACACGCTGTGTATCGAAGGAAGCTAAGGATTCACTTCCTAGCCCTCGATATAATTCGATATAACTATAAATCACTCTGGGTGACGCGGAATCGCTATATTCACCTTTTCCATACGCTGTGTATCGAAGGAAGCTAAGGATTCACTTCCTAGCCCTCGATATCGTTCGATATAACGATAAATCACTTTGGGCGACTCGGAATCGCGTTAATTATCTTTTCCACACGCATTGTATCCATAGATGCTAAGGATTCACTTCCTAGCCCTCGATATAATTCGATATAACGATAAATCACTCTGGGCGACTCGGAATCGCGTTATTTACTTTTTCCACAAGCTGTGTATCGGAGGCAGCTAAGGATTCACTTCCTAGCCTTCGATATCGTTCGATATAACGATAAATCACTCTGGGCGACTCGGAATCGCGTTATTTACCTTTTCCACAAGCTGTGTATCGAAGGCAGCTAAGGATTCACTTCCTAGCCCTCGATATCGTTCGATATAACGATAAATCACTCTGGGCGACTCGGAATCGCGTTATTTACCTTTTCCACACACTGTGTATCGAAGGAAGCTAAGGATTCACTTCCTAGCCCGCGATATCGTTCTATATAACTATAAATCACTCTGGGCGACTCGGAATCGCGTTATTTAACTTTTCCACACGCTGTGTATCGAAGGCAGCTAAGGATTCACTTCCTAGCCCTCGAAATCGTTCGATATAACGATAAATCACTCTGGGCGACTCGGAATCGCGTTATTTACCGTTTCCACAAGCTGTGTATCGAAGGCAGCTAAGGATTCACTTCCTAGCCCTCGATATAGTTCGATATAACGATAAATCACTCTGGGCGACTCGGAATCGCGTTATTTACCTTTTCCACACGCTGTGTATCGAAGGAAGCTAAGGATTCACTTCCTAGCCCTCGATATGGTTCTATATAACTATAAATCACTCTGGGCGACTCGGAATCGCGTTATTTAACTTTTCCACACGCTGTGTATCGAAGGCAGCTAAGGATTCACTTCCTAGCCCTCGAAATCGTTCGATATAACGATAAATCACTCTGGGGGACTCGGAATCGCGTTATTTACCTTTTCCACACACTGTGTATCGAAGGAAGCTAAGGATTCACTTCGTAGCCCTCGATATCGTTCGATATAACGATAAATCACTCTGGGCGACGCGGAATCGCGATATTCACCTTTTCCACACGCTGTGTATCGAAGGAAGCTAAGGATTCACTTCCTAGCCCGCGATATCGTTCGATAAAACGATAAATCACTCTGGGCGACTCGGAATCGCGTTATTTAACTTTTCCACACGCTGTGTATCGAAGGCAGCTAAGTATTCACTGCCTAGCCCTCGATGTAATTCGATATAACGATAAATCACTCTGGGCGATTCGGAATCGCGTTATTTACCTTTTCCACACACTGTGTATCGAAGGAAGCTATGGATTCACTTCGTAGCCCTCGATATCGTTCGATATAACGATAAATCACTCTGGGCGACGCGGAATCGCGATATTCACCTTTTCCACACGCTGTGTATCGAAGGAAGCTAACGATTCACTTCGTAGCCCTCGATATCGTTCGATATAACGATAAATCACTCTGGGCGACGCGGAATCGCGATATTCACCTTTTCCACACGCTGTGTATCGAAGGAAGCTAAGGATTCACTTCCTAGCCCGCGATATCGTTCTATATAACTATAAATCACTCTGGGCGACTCGGAATCGCGTTATTTACCTTTTCCACACGCTGTGTATCGAAGGAAGCTAAGGATTCACTTCCTAGCCCTCGATATGGTTCTATATAACTATAAATCACTCTGGGCGACTCGGAATCGCGTTATTTAACTTTTCCACACGCTGTGTATCGAAGGCAGCTAAGGATTCACTTCCTAGCCCTCGAAATCGTTCGATATAACGATAAATCACTCTGGGGGACTCGGAATCGCGTTATTTACCTTTTCCACACGCTGTTTATCGAAGGAAGCTAAGGATTCACTACCTAGCCCTCCATATAATTCGTTATAACTATAAATCACTCTGGGTGACGCGGAATCACGATATTCACCTTTTCCACACGCTGTGTATCGAAGGAAGCTAAGGATTCACTTCCCAGAACTCGATATCGTTCGATATAACTATAAATCACTCTGGGTGACGCGGAATCGCGATATTCACCTTTTCCACACGCTGTGTATCGAAGGCAGCTAAGGATTCACTTCCTAGCCCTCGATATCGTTCGATATAACGATAAATCACTCTGGGCGACTCGGAATCGCGTTATTTACCTTTTCCACACGCTGTTTATCGAAGGAAGCTAAGGATTCACTTCCTAGCCCTCCATATAATTCGTTATAACTATAAATCACTCTGGGTGACGCGGAATCACGATATTTACCTTTTCCACACGCTGTTTATCGAAGGAAGCTAAGGATTCACTTCCTAGCCCTCCATATAATTCGTTATAACTATAAATCACTCTGGGTGACGCGGAATCACGATATTCACCTTTTCCACACGCTGTGTATCGAAGGAAGCTAAGGATTCACTTCCCAGAACTCGATATCGTTCGATATAACGATAAATCACTCTGGGCGACTCGGAATCGCGTTATTTACCTTTTCCACAAGCTGTGTATCGAAGGCAGCTGAGGATTCACTTCCTAGCCCTCGATATCGTTCGTTATAACGATAAATCACCCTGGGCGACTCGGAATCGCGTTATTTACCTTTTCCACACGCTGTGTATCGAAGGCAGCTGAGGATTCACCTCCTAGCCCTCGATATCGTTCGTTATAACGATAAATCACTCTGGGCGACGCGGAATCGAGATATTCACCTTTTCCACACGCTGTGTATCGATTGAAGCTAAGGATTCACTTCCTAGCCCTCGATATCGTTCTATACAACTATAAATCACTCTGGGTGACGCGGAATCGCGATATTCACCTCTTCCACACGCTGTGTATCGAAGGAAGCTAAGGATTCACTTCCTAGCCCTCGATATGGTTCTATATAACTATAAATCACTCTGGGCGACTCGGAATCGCGTTATTTACCTTTTCCACACGCTGTGTATCGAAGGAAGCTAAGGATTCACTTCCTAGCCCTCGATGTAATTCGATATAACGATAAATCACTCTGGGCGACGCGGAATCGCGATATTCCCCTTTTCCACACGCTGTGTATCGAAGGCAGCTGAGGATTCACTTCCTAGCCCTCGATATCGTTCGTTATAAGGATAAATCACTCTGGGCGACGCGGAATCGCGATATTCACCTTTTCCACACGCTGTGTATCGATTGAAGCTAAGGATTCACTTCCTAGCCCTCGATATCGTTCGATATAACGATAAATCACTCTGGGCGACGCGGAATCGCGATATTCACCTTTTCCACACGCTGTGTATCGATTGAAGCTAAGGATTCACTTCCTAGCCCTCGATATCGTTCTATATAACTATAAATCACTCTGGGTGACGCGGAATCGCGATATTCACCTCTTCCACACGCTGTGTATCGAAGGAAGCTAAGGATTCACTTCCTAGCCCTCGATATCGTTCGATATAACGATAAATCACTCTGGGCGACTCGGAATCGCGATATTTACCTTTTCCACACGCTGTGTATCGAAGGCAGCTAAGGATTCACTTCCTAGCCCTCGATATCCTTCGATATAACTATAAATCACTCTGGGCGACTCGGAATCGCATTATTTACCTTTTCCACACGCTGTGTATCGAAGGCAGCTGAGGATTCACTTTCTAGCCCTCGATATCGTTCGTTATAACGATAAATCACTCTGGGTGACGCGGAATCACGATATTCACCTTTTCCACACGCTGTGTATCGAAGGAAGCTAAGGATTCACTTCCCAGAACTCGATATCGTTCGATATAACTATAAATCACTCTGGGTGACGCGGAATCGCGATATTCACCTTTTCCACACGCTGTGTATCGAAGGCAGCTAAGGATTCACTTCCTAGCCCTCGATATCGTTCGATATAACGATAAATCACTCTGGGCAACTCGGAATCGCGTTATTTACCTTTTCCACACGCTGTTTATCGAAGGAAGCTAAGGATTCACTTCCTAGCCCTCCATATAATTCGTTATAACTATAAATCACTCTGGGTGACGCGGAATCACGATATTTACCTTTTCCACACGCTGTTTATCGAAGGAAGCTAAGGATTCACTTCCTAGCCCTCCATATAATTCGTTATAACTATAAATCACTCTGGGTGACGCGGAATCACGATATTCACCTTTTCCACACGCTGTGTATCGAAGGAAGCTAAGGATTCACTTCCCAGAA
The DNA here is from genome assembly GCA_948146005.1 of Nomada fucata. Lineage (NCBI taxonomy): Eukaryota > Metazoa > Arthropoda > Insecta > Hymenoptera > Apidae > Nomada > Nomada fucata. The sequence continues at coordinate 16,363,537 of OX411282.1, read as the reverse complement.
CTCGATATCGTTCGATATAACGATAAATCACTCTGGGCGACTCGGAATCGCGTTATTTACCTTTTCCACAAGCTGTGTATCGAAGGCAGCTGAGGATTCACTTCCTAGCCCTCGATATCGTTCGTTATAACGATAAATCACCCTGGGCGACTCGGAATCGCGTTATTTACCTTTTCCACACGCTGTGTATCGAAGGCAGCTGAGGATTCACCTCCTAGCCCTCGATATCGTTCGTTATAACGATAAATCACTCTGGGCGACGCGGAATCGAGATATTCACCTTTTCCACACGCTGTGTATCGATTGAAGCTAAGGATTCACTTCCTAGCCCTCGATATCGTTCTATACAACTATAAATCACTCTGGGTGACGCGGAATCGCGATATTCACCTCTTCCACACGCTGTGTATCGAAGGAAGCTAAGGATTCACTTCCTAGCCCTCGATATGGTTCTATATAACTATAAATCACTCTGGGCGACTCGGAATCGCGTTATTTAACTTTTCCACACGCTGTGTATCGAAGGCAGCTAAGGATTCACTTCCTAGCCCTCGAAATCGTTCGATATAACGATAAATCACTCTGGGGGACTCGGAATCGCGTTATTTACCTTTTCCACACACTGTGTATCGAAGGAAGCTAAGGATTCACTTCGTAGCCCTCGATATCGTTCGATATAACGATAAATCACTCTGGGCGACGCGGAATCGCGATATTCACCTTTTCCACACGCTGTGTATCGAAGGAAGCTAAGGATTCACTTCCTAGCCCGCGATATCGTTCGATAAAACGATAAATCACTCTGGGCGACTCGGAATCGCGTTATTTAACTTTTCCACACGCTGTGTATCGAAGGCAGCTAAGTATTCACTGCCTAGCCCTCGATGTAATTCGATATAACGATAAATCACTCTGGGCGATTCGGAATCGCGTTATTTACCTTTTCCACACACTGTGTATCGAAGGAAGCTATGGATTCACTTCGTAGCCCTCGATATCGTTCGATATAACGATAAATCACACTGGGCGACGCGGAATCGCGATATTCACCTTTTCCACACGCTGTGTATCGAAGGAAGCTAACCATTCACTTCGTAGCCCTCGATATCGTTCGATATAACGATAAATCACTCTGGGCGACGCGGAATCGCGATATTCACCTTTTCCACACGCTGTGTATCGAAGGAAGCTAAGGATTCACTTCCTAGCCCGCGATATCGTTCTATATAACTATAAATCACTCTGGGCGACTCGGAATCGCGTTATTTACCTTTTCCACACGCTGTGTATCGAAGGCAGCTTAGGATTCACTTCCTAGAACTCGATATCGTTCGATATAACGATAAATCACTTTGGGCGACTCGGAATAGCTTTAATTACCTTTTCCACACGCTGTGTATCGATAGAAGCTAAGGATTCACTTCGTAGCCCTCGATATCGTTCGATATAATGATAAATCACTCTGGGCGACGCGGAATCGCGATATTCACCTTTTCCACACGCTGTGTATCGAAGGCAGCTTAGGATTCACTTCCTAGAACTCGATATCGTTCGATATAACGATAAATCACTTTGGGCGACTCGGAATCGCTTTAATTACCTTTTCCACACGCTGTGTATCGATAGAAGCTAAGGATTCACTTCGTAGCCCTCGATATCGTTCGATATAACGATAAATCACTCTGGGCGATTCGGAATCGCGTTATTTACCTTTTCCACACACTGTGTATCGAAGGAAGCTATGGATTCACTTCGTAGCCCTCGATATCGTTCGATATAACGATAAATCACTCTGGGCGACGCGGAATCGCGATATTCACCTTTTCCACACGCTGTGTATCGAAGGAAGCTAAGGATTCACTTCGTAGCCCTCGATATCGTTCGATATAACGATAAATCACTCTGGGCGACGCGGAATCGCGATATTCACCTTTTCCACACGCTGTGTATCGAAGGAAGCTAAGGATTCACTTCCTAGCCCGCGATATCGTTCTATATAACTATAAATCACTCTGGGCGACTCGGAATCGCGATATTCACCTTTTCCACACGCTGTGTATCGAAGGAAGCTAAGGATTCACTTCCTAGCCCGCGATATCGTTCGATAAAACGATAAATCACTCTGGGCGACTCGGAATCGCGTTATTTAACTTTTCCACACGCTGTGTATCGAAGGCAGCTAAGTATTCACTGCCTAGCCCTCGATGTAATTCGATATAACGATAAATCACTCTGGGCGATTCGGAATCGCGTTATTTACCTTTTCCACACACTGTGTATCGAAGGAAGCTATGGATTCACTTCGTAGCCCTCGATATCGTTCGATATAACGATAAATCACTCTGGGCGACGCGGAATCGCGATATTCACCTTTTCCACACGCTGTGTATCGAAGGAAGCTAAGGATTCACTTCGTAGCCCTCGATATCGTTCGATATAACGATAAATCACTCTGGGCGACTCGGAATCGCGTTATTTACCTTTTCCACACGCTGTGTATCGAAGGCAACTGAGGATTCACTTCCTAGCCCTCGATATCGTTCGTTATAACGATAAATCACTCTGGGCGACTCGGAATCGCGTTATTTACCTTTTCCACACGCTGTGTATCGAAGGAAGCTAAGGATTCACTTCCTAGCCCTCGATGTAATTCGATATAACGATAAATCACTTTGGGTTACTCGGAATCGCGTTATTTACCTTTTCCACACGCTGTGTATCGAAGGAAGCTAAGGATTCACTTCCTAGCCCTCGATGTAATTCGATATAACGATAAATCACTCTGGGCGATTCGGAATCGCGTTGTTTACCTTTTCCACACGCTGTGTATCGAAGGCAGCTTAGGATTCACTTCCTAGCCCTCGATATCCTTCGATATAACGATAAATCACTCTGGGCGACGCGGAATCGCGATATTCCCCTTTTCCACACGCTGTGTATCGAAGGCAGCTGAGGATTCACTTCCTAGCCCTCGATATCGTTCGTTATAAGGATAAATCACTCTGGGCGACGCGGAATCGCGATATTCACCTTTTCCACACGCTGTGTATCGATTGAAGCTAAGGATTCACTTCCTAGCCCTCGATATCGTTCTATATAACTATAAATCACTCTGGGCGACGCGGAATCGCGATATTCACCTTTTCCACACGCTGTGTATCGATTGAAGCTAAGGATTCACTTCCTAGCCCTCGATATCGTTCTATATAACTATAAATCACTCTGGGTGACGCGGAATCGCTATATTCACCTCTTCCACACGCTGTGTATCGAAGGAAGCTAAGGATTCACTTCCTAGCCCTCGATATCGTTCGATATAACGATAAATCACTCTGGGCGACGCGGAATCGCGATATTCACCTTTTCCACACGCTGTGTATCGATTGAAGCTAAGGATTCACTTCCTAGCCCTCGATATCGTTCTATATAACTATAAATCACTCTGGGTGACGCGGAATCGCGATATTCACCTCTTCCACACGCTGTGTATCGAAGGAAGCTAAGGATTCACTTCCTAGCCCTCGATATCGTTCGATATAACGATAAATCACTCTGGGCGACTCGGAATCGCGATATTTACCTTTTCCACACGCTGTGTATCGAAGGCAGCTAAGGATTCACTTCCTAGCCCTCGATATCGTTCGATATAACTATAAATCACTCTGGGCGACTCGGAATCGCATTATTTACCTTTTCCACACGCTGTGTATCGAAGGCAGCTGAGGATTCACTTTCTAGCCCTCGATATCGTTCGTTATAACGATAAATCACTCTGGGCGACGCGGAATCGCGATATTCACCTTTTCCACACGCTGTGTATCGATTGAAGCTAAGGATTCACTTCCTAGCCCTCGATATCGTTCTATATAACTATAAATCACTCTGGGCGACGCGGAATCGCGATATTCACCTTTTCCACACGCTGTGTATCGAAGGAAGCTAAGGATTCACTTCCTAGCCTTCGATATCGTTCGATATAACGATAAATCACTCTGGGCGACTCGGAATCGCGTTATTTACCTTTTCCACACGCTGTTTATCGAAGGAAGCTAAGGATTCACTTCCTAGCCCTGGATATAATTCGATATAACTATAAATCACTCTGGGTGACGCGGAATCACGATATTCACCTTTTCAACACGCTGTGTATCGAAGGAAGCTAAGGATTCACTTCCTAGCAATCGATATAATTCGATATAACGATAAATCACTTTGGGCGACTCGGAATCGCGTTATTTACCTTTTCCACACGCTGTGTATCGAAGGCAGCTAAGGATTCACTTCCTAGCCCTCCATATCGTTCGATATATCTATAAATCACTCTGGGTGACGCGGAATCACGATATTCACCTTTTTCACACGCTGTGTATCGAAGGAAGCTAAGGATTCACTTCCTAGAATTCGATATCGTTCGATATAACGATAAATCACTCTGGGCGACGCGGAATCGCGATATTCACCTTTTCCACACGCTGTGTATCGAAGGCAGCTAAGGATTCACTTCCTAGAACTCGATATCGTTCGATATAACGATAAATCACTCTGGGCGACGCGGAATCGCGATATTCACCTTTTCCACACGCTGTGTATCGAAGGCAGCTGAGGATTCACTTCCTAGCCCTCGATATCGTTCTATACAACTATAAATCACTCTGGGTGACGCGGAATCGCGATATTCACCTTTTCCACACGCTGTGTATCGAAGGAAGCTAAGGATTCACTTCCTAGCCCGCGATATCGTTCGATAAAACGATAAATCACTCTGGGCGACTCGGAATCGCGTTATTTAACTTTTCCACACGCTGTGTATCGAAGGCAGCTAAGGATTCACTGCCTAGCCCTCGATGTAATTCGATATAACGATAAATCACTCTGGGCGATTCGGAATCGCGTTATTTACCTTTTCCACACACTGTGTATCGAAGGAAGCTATGGATTCACTTCGTAGCCCTCGATATCGTTCGATATAACGATAAATCACTCTGGGCGACGCGGAATCGCGATATTCACCTTTTCCACACGCTGTGTATCGAAGGAAGCTAACCATTCACTTCGTAGCCCTCGATATCGTTCGATATAACGATAAATCACTCTGGGCGACGCGGAATCGCGATATTCACCTTTTCCACACGCTGTGTATCGAAGGAAGCTAAGGATTCACTTCCTAGCCCGCGATATCGTTCTATATAACTATAAATCACTCTGGGCGACTCGGAATCGCGTTATTTACCTTTTCCACACGCTGTGTATCGAAGGCAGCTTAGGATTCACTTCCTAGAACTCGATATCGTTCGATATAACGATAAATCACTTTGGGCGACTCGGAATAGCTTTAATTACCTTTTCCACACGCTGTGTATCGATAGAAGCTAAGGATTCACTTCGTAGCCCTCGATATCGTTCGATATAATGATAAATCACTCTGGGCTACGCGGAATCGCGATATTCACCTTTTCCACACGCTGTGTATCGAAGGCAGCTTAGGATTCACTTCCTAGAACTCGATATCGTTCGATATAACGATAAATCACTTTGGGCGACTCGGAATCGCTTTAATTACCTTTTCCACACGCTGTGTATCGATAGAAGCTAAGGATTCACTTCGTAGCCCTCGATATCGTTCGATATAACGATAAATCACTCTGGGCGATTCGGAATCGCGTTATTTACCTTTTCCACACACTGTGTATCGAAGGAAGCTATGGATTCACTTCGTAGCCCTCGATATCGTTCGATATAACGATAAATCACTCTGGGCGACGCGGAATCGCGATATTCACCTTTTCCACACGCTGTGTATCGAAGGAAGCTAAGGATTCACTTCGTAGCCCTCGATATCGTTCGATATAACGATAAATCACTCTGGGCGACGCGGAATCGCGATATTCACCTTTTCCACACGCTGTGTATCGAAGGAAGCTAAGGATTCACTTCCTAGCCCGCGATATCGTTCTATATAACTATAAATCACTCTGGGCGACTCGGAATCGCGATATTCACCTTTTCCACACGCTGTGTATCGAAGGAAGCTAAGGATTCACTTCCTAGCCCGCGATATCGTTCGATAATACGATAAATCACTCTGGGCGACTCGGAATCGCGTTATTTAACTTTTCCACACGCTGTGTATCGAAGGCAGCTAAGTATTCACTGCCTAGCCCTCGATGTAATTCGATATAACGATAAATCACTCTGGGCGATTCGGAATCGCGTTATTTACCTTTTCCACACACTGTGAATCGAAGGAAGCTATGGATTCACTTCGTAGCCCTCGATATCGTTCGATATAACGATAAATCACTCTGGGCGACGCGGAATCGCGATATTCACCTTTTCCACACGCTGTGTATCGAAGGAAGCTAAGGATTCACTTCGTAGCCCTCGATATCGTTCGATATAACGATAAATCACTCTGGGCGACTCGGAATCGCGTTATTTACCTTTTCCACACGCTGTGTATCGAAGGCAACTGAGGATTCACTTCCTAGCCCTCGATATCGTTCGTTATAACGATAAATCACTCTGGGCGACTCGGAATCGCGTTATTTACCTTTTCCACACGCTGTGTATCGAAGGCAGCTAAGGATTCACTTCCTAGCCCTCCATATCGTTCGATATATCTATAAATCACTCTGGGTGACGCGTAATCGCGATATTCACCTCTTCCACACGCTGTGTATCGAAGGAACCTAAGGATTCACTTCCTAGCCCTCGATATCGTTCGATATAACGATAAATCACTCTGGGCGACTCGGAATCGCGTTATTTACCTTTTCCACACGCTGTTTATCGAAGGAAGCTAAGGATTCACTACCTAGCCCTCCATATAATTCGTTATAACTATAAATCACTCTGGGTGACGCGGAATCACGATATTCACCTTTTCCACACGCTGTGTATCGAAGGAAGCTAAGGATTCACTTCCCAGAACTCGATATCGTTCGATATAACTATAAATCACTCTGGGTGACGCGGAATCGCGATATTCACCTTTTCCACACGCTGTGTATCGAAGGCAGCTAAGGATTCACTTCCTAGCCCTCGATATAATTCGATATAACTATAAATCACTCTGGGTGACGCGGAATCACGATATTCACCTTTTCCACACGCTGTGTATCGAAGGAAGCTAAGGATTCACTTCCTAGAACTCGATATCGTTCGATATAACGATAAATCACTCTGGGCGACTCGGAATCGCGTTATTTACCTTTTCCACACGCTGTTTATCGAAGGAAGCTAAGGATTCACTTCCTAGCCCTCCATATAATTCGTTATAACTATAAATCACTCTGGGTGACGCGGAATCACGATATTTACCTTTTCCACACGCTGTTTATCGAAGGAAGCTAAGGATTCACTTCCTAGCCCTCCATATAATTCGTTATAACTATAAATCACTCTGGGTGACGCGGAATCACGATATTCACCTTTTCCACACGCTGTGTATCGAAGGAAGCTAAGGATTCACTTCCCAGAACTCGATATCGTTCGATATAACGATAAATCACTCTGGGCGACTCGGAATCGCGTTATTTACCTTTTCCACAAGCTGTGTATCGAAGGCAGCTGAGGATTCACTTCCTAGCCCTCGATATCGTTCGTTATAACGATAAATCACCCTGGGCGACTCGGAATCGCGTTATTTACCTTTTCCACACGCTGTGTATCGAAGGCAGCTGAGGATTCACCTCCTAGCCCTCGATATCGTTCGTTATAACGATAAATCACTCTGGGCGACGCGGAATCGAGATATTCACCTTTTCCACACGCTGTGTATCGATTGAAGCTAAGGATTCACTTCCTAGCCCTCGATATCGTTCTATACAACTATAAATCACTCTGGGTGACGCGGAATCGCGATATTCACCTCTTCCACACGCTGTGTATCGAAGGAAGCTAAGGATTCACTTCCTAGCCCTCGATATCGTTCGATATAACGATAAATCACTCTGGGCGACTCGGAATCGCGTTATTTACCTTTTCCACACGCTGTGTATCGAAGGAAGCTAAGGATTCACTTCCTAGCCCTCGATATAATTCGATATAACTATAAATCACTCTGGGTGACGCGGAATCACGATATTCACCTTTTCCACACGCTGTGTATCGAAGGAAGCTAAGGATTCACTTCCTAGAACTCGATATCGTTCGATATAACGATAAATCACTCTGGGCGACGCGGAATCGCGATATTCACCTTTTCCACACGCTGTGTATCGAAGGAAGCTAAGGATTCACTTCCTAGAACTCGATATCGTTCGATATAACGATAAATCACTCTGGGCGACGCGGAATCGCGATATTCACCTTTTCCACACGCTGTGTATCGAAGGCAGCTAAGGATTCACTTCCTAGAACTCGATATCGTTCGATATAACGATAAATCACTCTGGGCGACGCGGAATCGCGATATTCACCTTTTCCACACGCTGTGTATCGAAGGCAGCTGAGGATTCACTTCCTAGCCCTCGATATCGTTCGTTATAACGATAAATCACTCTAGGCGACGCGGAATCGCGATATTCACCTCTTCCACACGCTGTGTATCGAAGGAACCTAAGGATTCACTTCCTAGCCCTCGATATCGTTCGATATAACGATAAATCACTCTGGGCGACTCGGAATCGCGTTATTTACCTTTTCCACACGCTGTGTATCGAAGGCAGCTAAAGATTCACTTCCTAGCCCTCGATATCGTTCGATATAACGATAAATCACTTTGGGCGACTCGGAATCGCGTTATTTACCTTTTCCACACGCTGTGTATCGAAGGCAGCTAAGGATTCACTTCCTAGCCCTCCATATCGTTCGATATATCTATAAATCACTCTGGGTGACGCGTAATCGCGATATTCACCTCTTCCACACGCTGTGTATCGAAGGAACCTAAGGATTCACTTCCTAGCCCTCGATATCGTTCGATATAACGATAAATCACTCTGGGCGACTCGGAATCGCGTTATTTACCTTTTCCACACGCTGTTTATCGAAGGAAGCTAAGGATTCACTACCTAGCCCTCCATATAATTCGTTATAACTATAAATCACTCTGGGTGACGCGGAATCACGATATTCACCTTTTCCACACGCTGTGTATCGAAGGAAGCTAAGGATTCACTTCCCAGAACTCGATATCGTTCGATATAACTATAAATCACTCTGGGTGACGCGGAATCGCGATATTCACCTTTTCCACACGCTGTGTATCGAAGGCAGCTAAGGATTCACTTCCTAGCCCTCGATATCGTTCGATATAACGATAAATCACTCTGGGCGACTCGGAATCGCGTTATTTACCTTTTCCACACGCTGTTTATCGAAGGAAGCTAAGGATTCACTTCCTAGCCCTCCATATAATTCGTTATAACTATAAATCACTCTGGGTGACGCGGAATCACGATATTTACCTTTTCCACACGCTGTTTATCGAAGGAAGCTAAGGATTCACTTCCTAGCCCTCCATATAATTCGTTATAACTATAAATCACTCTGGGTGACGCGGAATCACGATATTCACCTTTTCCACACGCTGTGTATCGAAGGAAGCTAAGGATTCACTTCCCAGAACTCGATATCGTTCGATATAACGATAAATCACTCTGGGCGACTCGGAATCGCGTTATTTACCTTTTCCACAAGCTGTGTATCGAAGGCAGCTGAGGATTCACTTCCTAGCCCTCGATATCGTTCGTTATAACGATAAATCACCCTGGGCGACTCGGAATCGCGTTATTTACCTTTTCCACACGCTGTGTATCGAAGGCAGCTGAGGATTCACCTCCTAGCCCTCGATATCGTTCGTTATAACGATAAATCACTCTGGGCGACGCGGAATCGAGATATTCACCTTTTCCACACGCTGTGTATCGATTGAAGCTAAGGATTCACTTCCTAGCCCTCGATATCGTTCTATACAACTATAAATCACTCTGGGTGACGCGGAATCGCGATATTCACCTCTTCCACACGCTGTGTATCGAAGGAAGCTAAGGATTCACTTCCTAGCCCTCGATATCGTTCGATATAACGATAAATCACTCTGGGCGACTCGGAATCGCGTTATTTACCTTTTCCACACGCTGTGTATCGAAGGAAGCTAAGGATTCACTTCCTAGCCCTCGATATAATTCGATATAACTATAAATCACTCTGGGTGACGCGGAATCACGATATTCACCTTTTCCACACGCTGTGTATCGAAGGAAGCTAAGGATTCACTTCCTAGAACTCGATATCGTTCGATATAACGATAAATCACTCTGGGCGACGCGGAATCGCGATATTCACCTTTTCCACACGCTGTGTATCGAAGGCAGCTAAGGATTCACTTCCTAGAACTCGATATCGTTCGATATAACGATAAATCACTCTGGGCGACGCGGAATCGCGATATTCACCTTTTCCACACGCTGTGTATCGAAGGCAGCTGAGGATTCACTTCCTAGCCCTCGATATCGTTCGTTATAACGATAAATCACTCTAGGCGACGCGGAATCGCGATATTCACCTTTTCCACACGCTGTGTATCGAAGGCAGCTAAGGATTCACTTCCTAGAACTCGATATCGTTCGATATAACGATAAATCACTCTGGGCGACGCGGAATCGCGATGTTCACCTTTTCCACACGCTGTGTATCGAAGGCAGCTGAGGATTCACTTCCTAGCCCTCGATATCGTTCGTTATAACGATAAATCACTCTAGGCGACGCGGAATCGCAATATTCACCTTTTCCACACGCTGTGTATCGATTGAAGCTAAGGATTCACTTCCTAGCCCTCGATATCGTTCTATATAACTATAAATCACTCTGGGTGACGCGGAATCGCGATATTCACCTCTTCCACACGCTGTGTATCGAAGGAAGCTAAGGATTCACTTCCTAGAACTCGATATCGTTCGATATAACGATAAATCACTCTGGGCGACGCGGAATCGCGATATTCACCTTTTCCACACGCTGTGTATCGAAGGCAGCTAAGGATTCACTTCCTAGAACTCGATATCGTTCGATATAACGATAAATCGCTCTGGGCGACGCGGAATCGCGATATTTACCTTTTCCACACGCTGTGTATCGAAGGAAGCTAAGGATTCACTTCCTAGAACTCGATATCGTTCGATATAACGATAAATCACTTTGGGCGACTCGGAATCACGTTCTTTACCTTTTCCACACGCTGTGTATCGAAGGCAGCTTAGGATTCACTTCCTAGCCCTCGATATCCTTCGATATAACGATAAATCACTCTGGGCGACTCGGAATCGCGTTATTTACCTTTTCCACACGCTGTGTATCGAAGGCAGCTAAGGATTCACTTCCTAGCCCTCGATATCCTTCGATATAACGATAAATCACTCTGGGCGACTCGGAATCGCGTTATTTACCTTTTCCACACGCTGTGTATCGAAGGCAGCTAAGGATTCACTTCCTAGCCCTCGATATCGTTCGATATAACTATAAATCACTCTGGGCGACTCGGAATCGCATTATTTACCTTTTCCACACGCTGTGTATCGAAGGCAGCTGAGGATTCACTTCCTAGCCCTCGATATCGTTCGTTATAACGATAAATCACTCTGGGCGACGCGGAATCGCGATATTCACCTTTTCCACACGCTGTGTATCGATTGAAGCTAAGGATTCACTTCCTAGCCCTCGATATCGTTCTATATAACTATAAATCACTCTGGGTGACGCGGAATCGCGATATTCACCTCTTCCACACGCTGTGTATCGAAGGAAGCTAAGGATTCACTTCCTAGCCCTTGATATCGTTCGATATAACGATAAATCACTCTAGGCGACTCGGAATCGCGATATTTACCTTTTCCACACGCTGTGTATCGAAGGCAGCTAAGGATTCACTTCCTAGCCCTCGATATAATTCGATATAACGATAAATCACTCTGGGTGACGCGGAATCACGATATTCACCTTTTCCACACGCTGTGTATCGAAGGAAGCTAAGGATTCACTTCCTAGAACTCGATATCTTTCGATATAACGATAAATCACTCTGGGCGACTCGGAATCGCGTTATTTACCTTTTCCACACGCTGTGTATCGAAGGCAGCTGAGGATTCACTTCCTAGCCCTCGATATCGTTCGTTATAACGATAAATCACCCTGGGCGACTCGGAATCGCGTTATTTACCTTTTCCACACGCTGTGTATCGAAGGCAGCTGAGGATTCACCTCCTAGCCCTCGATATCGTTCGTTATAACGATAAATCACTCTGGGCGACGCGGAATCGCGATATTCACCTTTTCCACATTCTGTGTATCGATTGAAGCTAAGGATTCACTTCCTAGCCCTCCATATCGTTCTATATAACTATAAATCACTCTGGGTGACGCGGAATCGCGATATTCACCTTTTCCACACGCTGTGTATCGAAGGCAGCTAAGGATTCACTTCCTAGCCCTCGATATCGTTCGATATAACGATAAATCACTTTGGGCGACTCGGAATCGCGTTATTTACCTTTTCCACACGCTGTGTATCGAAGGCAGCTAAGGATTCACTTCCTAGCCCTCCATATCGTTCGATATATCTATAAATCACTCTGGGTGACGCGGAACCGCGATATTCACCTTTTCCACACGCTGTGTATCGAAGGCCGCTTAAGATTCACTTCCTAGCCCTCGATATCCTTCGATATAACGATAAATCACTCTGGGCGACTCGGAATCGCGTTATTTACCCTTTCCACACGCTGTGTATCGAAGGCAGCTAAGGATTCACTTCCTAGCCCTCGATATCGTTCGATATAACGATAAATCACTCTGGGCGACTCGGAATCGCGTTATTTACCTTTTCCACACGCTGTGTATCGAAGGAAGCTAAGGATTCACTTCCTAGCCCTCGATATCGTTCGTTATAACGATAAATCACCCTGGGCGACGCGGAATCACGATATTTACCTTTTCCACACGCTGTTTATCGAAGGAAGCTAAGGATTCACTTCCTAGCCCTCCATATAATTCGTTATAACTATAAATGACTCTGGGTGACGCGGAATCACGATATTCACCTTTTCCTCACGCTGTGTATCGAAGGAAGCTAAGGATTCACTTCCCAGAACTCGATATCGTTCGATATAACGATAAATCACTCTGGGCGACTCGGAATCGCGTTATTTACCTTTTCCACAAGCTGTGTATCGAAGGCAGCTGAGGATTCACTTCCTAGCCCTCGATATCGTTCGTTATAACGATAAATCACCCTGGGCGACTCGGAATCGCGTTATTTACCTTTTCCACACGCTGTGTATCGAAGGCAGCTGAGGATTCACCTCCTAGCCCTCGATATCGTTCGTTATAACGATAAATCACTCTGGGCGACGCGGAATCGAGATATTCACCTTTTCCACACGCTGTGTATCGATTGAAGATAAGGATTCACTTCCTAGCCCTCGATATCGTTCTATACAACTATAAATCACTCTGGGTGACGCGGAATCGCGATATTCACCTCTTCCACACGCTGTGTATCGAAGGAAGCTAAGGATTCACTTCCTAGCCCTCGATATCGTTCGATATAACGATAAATCACTCTGGGCGACTCGGAATCGCGTTATTTACCTTTTCCACACGCTGTGTATCGAAGGAAGCTAAGGATTCACTTCCTAGCCCTCGATATAATTCGATATAACTATAAATCACTCTGGGTGACGCGGAATCACGATATTCACCTTTTCCACACGCTGTGTATCGAAGGAAGCTAAGGATTCACTTCCTAGAACTCGATATCGTTCGATATAACGATAAATCACTCTGGGCGACGCGGAATCGCGATATTCACCTTTTCCACACGCTGTGTATCGAAGGCAGCTAAGGATTCACTTCCTAGAACTCGATATCGTTCGATATAACGATAAATCACTCTGGGCGACGCGGAATCGCGATATTCACCTTTTCCACACGCTGTGTATCGAAGGCAGCTGAGGATTCACTTCCTAGCCCTCGATATCGTTCGTTATAACGATAAATCACTCTAGGCGACGCGGAATCGCGATATTCACCTTTTCCACACGCTGTGTATCGAAGGCAGCTAAGGATTCACTTCCTAGAACTCGATATCGTTCGATATAACGATAAATCACTCTGGGCGACGCGGAATCGCGATGTTCACCTTTTCCACACGCTGTGTATCGAAGGCAGCTGAGGATTCACTTCCTAGCCCTCGATATCGTTCGTTATAACGATAAATCACTCTAGGCGACGCGGAATCGCAATATTCACCTTTTCCACACGCTGTGTATCGATTGAAGCTAAGGATTCACTTCCTAGCCCTCGATATCGTTCTATATAACTATAAATCACTCTGGGTGACGCGGAATCGCGATATTCACCTCTTCCACACGCTGTGTATCGAAGGAAGCTAAGGATTCACTTCCTAGAACTCGATATCGTTCGATATAACGATAAATCACTCTGGGCGACGCGGAATCGCGATATTCACCTTTTCCACACGCTGTGTATCGAAGGCAGCTAAGGATTCACTTCCTAGAACTCGATATCGTTCGATATAACGATAAATCGCTCTGGGCGACGCGGAATCGCGATATTTACCTTTTCCACACGCTGTGTATCGAAGGAAGCTAAGGATTCACTTCCTAGAACTCGATATCGTTCGATATAACGATAAATCACTTTGGGCGACTCGGAATCACGTTCTTTACCTTTTCCACACGCTGTGTATCGAAGGCAGCTTAGGATTCACTTCCTAGCCCTCGATATCCTTCGATATAACGATAAATCACTCTGGGCGACTCGGAATCGCGTTATTTACCTTTTCCACACGCTGTGTATCGAAGGCAGCTAAGGATTCACTTCCTAGCCCTCGATATCCTTCGATATAACGATAAATCACTCTGGGCGACTCGGAATCGCGTTATTTACCTTTTCCACACGCTGTGTATCGAAGGCAGCTAAGGATTCACTTCCTAGCCCTCGATATCGTTCGATATAACTATAAATCACTCTGGGCGACTCGGAATCGCATTATTTACCTTTTCCACACGCTGTGTATCGAAGGCAGCTGAGGATTCACTTCCTAGCCCTCGATATCGTTCGTTATAACGATAAATCACTCTGGGCGACGCGGAATCGCGATATTCACCTTTTCCACACGCTGTGTATCGATTGAAGCTAAGGATTCACTTCCTAGCCCTCGATATCGTTCTATATAACTATAAATCACTCTGGGTGACGCGGAATCGCGATATTCACCTCTTCCACACGCTGTGTATCGAAGGAAGCTAAGGATTCACTTCCTAGCCCTTGATATCGTTCGATATAACGATAAATCACTCTAGGCGACTCGGAATCGCGATATTTACCTTTTCCACACGCTGTGTATCGAAGGCAGCTAAGGATTCACTTCCTAGCCCTCGATATAATTCGATATAACTATAAATCACTCTGGGTGACGCGGAATCACGATATTCACCTTTTCCACACGCTGTGTATCGAAGGAAGCTAAGGATTCACTTCCTAGAACTCGATATCGTTCGATATAACGATAAATCACTCTGGGCGACGCGGAATCGCGATATTCACCTTTTCCACACGCTGTGTATCGAAGGCAGCTAAGGATTCACTTCCTAGAACTCGATATCGTTCGATATAACGATAAATCACTCTGGGCGACGCGGAATCGCGATATTCACCTTTTCCACACGCTGTGTATCGAAGGCAGCTGAGGATTCACTTCCTAGCCCTCGATATCGTTCGTTATAACGATAAATCACTCTAGGCGACGCGGAATCGCGATATTCACCTTTTCCACACGCTGTGTATCGAAGGCAGCTAAGGATTCACTTCCTAGAACTCGATATCGTTCGATATAACGATAAATCACTCTGGGCGACGCGGAATCGCGATGTTCACCTTTTCAACACGCTGTGTATCGAAGGCAGCTGAGGATTCACTTCCTAGCCCTCGATATCGTTCGTTATAACGATAAATCACTCTAGGCGACGCGGAATCGCAATATTCACCTTTTCCACACGCTGTGTATCGATTGAAGCTAAGGATTCACTTCCTAGCCCTCGATATCGTTCTATATAACTATAAATCACTCTGGGTGACGCGGAATCGCGATATTCACCTCTTCCACACGCTGTGTATCGAAGGAAGCTAAGGATTCACTTCCTAGAACTCGATATCGTTCGATATAACGATAAATCACTCTGGGCGACGCGGAATCGCGATATTCACCTTTTCCACACGCTGTGTATCGAAGGCAGCTAAGGATTCACTTCCTAGAACTCGATATCGTTCGATATAACGATAAATCGCTCTGGGCGACGCGGAATCGCGATATTTACCTTTTCCACACGCTGTGTATCGAAGGAAGCTAAGGATTCACTTCCTAGAACTCGATATCGTTCGATATAACGATAAATCACTTTGGGCGACTCGGAATCACGTTCTTTACCTTTTCCACACGCTGTGTATCGAAGGCAGCTTAGGATTCACTTCCTAGCCCTCGATATCCTTCGATATAACGATAAATCACTCTGGGCGACTCGGAATCGCGTTATTTACCTTTTCCACACGCTGTGTATCGAAGGCAGCTAAGGATTCACTTCCTAGCCCTCGATATCCTTCGATATAACGATAAATCACTCTGGGCGACTCGGAATCGCGTTATTTACCTTTTCCACACGCTGTGTATCGAAGGCAGCTAAGGATTCACTTCCTAGCCCTCGATATCGTTCGATATAACTATAAATCACTCTGGGCGACTCGGAATCGCATTATTTACCTTTTCCACACGCTGTGTATCGAAGGCAGCTGAGGATTCACTTCCTAGCCCTCGATATCGTTCGTTATAACGATAAATCACTCTGGGCGACGCGGAATCGCGATATTCACCTTTTCCACACGCTGTGTATCGATTGAAGCTAAGGATTCACTTCCTAGCCCTCGATATCGTTCTATATAACTATAAATCACTCTGGGTGACGCGGAATCGCGATATTCATCTCTTCCACACGCTGTGTATCGAAGGAAGCTAAGGATTCACTTCCTAGCCCTTGATATCGTTCGATATAACGATAAATCACTCTAGGCGACTCGGAATCGCGATATTTACCTTTTCCACACGCTGTGTATCGAAGGCAGCTAAGGATTCACTTCCTAGCCCTCGATATAATTCGATATAACGATAAATCACTCTGGGTGACGCGGAATCACGATATTCACCTTTTCCACACGCTGTGTATCGAAGGAAGCTAAGGATTCACTTCCTAGAACTCGATATCTTTCGATATAACGATAAATCACTCTGGGCGACTCGGAATCGCGTTATTTACCTTTTCCACACGCTGTGTATCGAAGGCAGCTGAGGATTCACTTCCTAGCCCTCGATATCGTTCGTTATAACGATAAATCACCCTGGGCGACTCGGAATCGCGTTATTTACCTTTTCCACACGCTGTGTATCGAAGGCAGCTGAGGATTCACCTCCTAGCCCTCGATATCGTTCGTTATAACGATAAATCACTCTGGGCGACGCGGAATCGCGATATTCACCTTTTCCACATTCTGTGTATCGATTGAAGCTAAGGATTCACTTCCTAGCCCTCCATATCGTTCTATATAACTATAAATCACTCTGGGCGACTCGGAATCGCGTTATTTAACTTTTCCACACGCTGTGTATCGAAGGCAGCTAAGGATTCACTTCCTAGCCCTCGATATTGTTCGATATAACGATAAATCACTCTGGGTGACTCGGAATCGCGGTATTTACCTTTTCCACACGCGGTGTATCGAAGGCAGCTAAGGATTCACTTCCTAGCCCTCGATATCCTTAG
The DNA here is from genome assembly GCA_948146005.1 of Nomada fucata. NCBI lineage: Eukaryota > Metazoa > Arthropoda > Insecta > Hymenoptera > Apidae > Nomada > Nomada fucata. The sequence goes on along the minus strand of OX411282.1, from coordinate 16,345,703 downwards.
ATATAACGATAAATCACTCTGGGCGACTCGGAATCGCGTTATTTAACTTTTCCACGCGCTGTGTATCGAAGGCAGCTAAGGATTCACTTCCTAGCCCTCGATATCGTTCGATATAACGATAAATCACTCTGGGCGACTCGGAATCGCGTTAGTTACCTTTTCCACACGCTGTGTATCGAAGGCATCTAAGGATTCACTTCCTAGCCCTCGATATTGTTCGATATAACGATAAATCACTCTGGGAGACGCGGATTCGCGTATTCATCTATTCCACACGCTGTGTATCGAAGGCAGCAAAGGATTCACTTCCTAGCCCTCGATATCGTTCTATATAACTATAAATCACTCTGGGCGACTCGGAATCGCGTTATTTAACTTTTCCACACGCTGTGTATCGAAGGCAGCTAAGGATTCACTTCCTAGCCCTCGATATCGTTCGATATAACGATAAATCACTCTGGGCGACTCGGAATCGCGATATTTACCTTTTCCACACGCTGTGTATCGAAGGCAGCTAAGGATTCACTTCCTAGCCCTCCATATCGTTCTATATTACTATAAATCACTCTGGGTGACGCGGAATCGCGATATTCACCTGTTCCACACGCTGCGTATCGAAGGAAGCTAAGGATTCACTTACTAGCCCTCGATATCGTTCGATATAACGATAAATCACTCTGGGTGACTCGGAAACGAAATATTTACCTTTTCCACACGCTGTGTATCGAAGGCAGCTAAGGATTCACTTCCTAGCCCTCGATATCCTTCGATATAACGATAAATCACTCTGGGCGACACGCAATCCCGTTATTTACCTTTTCCACACGCTGTGTATCAAAGGCAGCTAAGGATTCATCTCCTAGCCCTCGATATCGTTCGATATAACGATAAATCACTCTGGGCGACTCGGAATCGCCTTATTTACCTTTTCCACACGCTGTGTATCGAAGGCAGCTAAGGATTCACTTCCTAGCCCTCGATATTGTTCGATATAACGATAAATCACTCTGAGTGACTCGGAATCGCGATATTTACCTATTCCACACGCTGTGTATCGAAGGCAGCTAAGGATTCACTTCCTAGCCCTCGATATCCTTAGATGTAACGATAAATCACTCTGGGCGACTCGGAATCGCGTTATTTACCTTTTCCACACGCTGTGTATCGAAGGCAGCTAAGGATTCACTTCCTAGCCCTCGATATCCTTCGATATAACGATAAATCACTCTGGGCGACTCGCAATCCCGTTATTTACCTTTTCCACACGCTGTGTATCAAAGGCAGCTAAGGATTCATCTCCTAGCCCTCGATATCGTTCGATATAACGATAAATCACTCTGGGCGACTCGAAATCGCGTTATTTACCTTTTCCACACGCTGTGTCTCGAAGGCAGCTAAGGATTCACTTTCTAGCCCTCGATATCCTTCGATATAACGATAAATCACTCTGGGTGACTCGGAATCGCGGTATTTACCTTTTCCACACGCTGTGTATCGAAGGCAGCTAAGGATTCACTTCCTAGCCCTCGATATCCTTCGAAATAACGATAAATGACTCTGGGAGACGCGGATTCGCGTATTCATCTATTCCACACGCTGTGTATCGAAGGAAGCTAAGGATTCACTTCCTGGCCCTCGATATCGTTCGATATATCGATAAATCGCTCTGGGCGACTCGGAATCGCGATATTTACCTTTTCCACACGCTGTGTATCGAAGGCAGCAAATTATTCACCTCCTAGCCCTCGATATCGTGCGATATAACCATAATTCACTCTGGGAGAAGCGGAATAGCGACATTTACCTTTTCCACACGCTTTGCATCGAAGGAAGCTAAGGATTCACTTCCTGCCCTCGATATCGTTCGATATAACGATAAATCACTCTGGGCGACTCGGAATAGCGTTATTTACCTTCTCCACAAGCTGTGTATCGGAGGCAGCTAAGGATTCACTTCGTGGCCCTCGATATCGTTCTATATAACTATAAATCACTCTGGGTGACGCGGAATCGCGATATTCACCTTTTCCACACGCTGTGTATCGAAGGATGCTAAGGATTCACTTCGTGGCCCTCGATATCGTTCGATATAACGGTAAGTCACTCTGGGCGACTCGGAATCGCGTTATTTAACTTTTCCACACGCTGTGTATCGAAGGCAGCTAAGGATTCATTTCCTAGCCCTCGATATCGTTCTATATAACTATAAATCACTCTGGGTGACGCGGAATCGCGATATTCACATTTTCCACACGCTGTGTATCGAAGGAAGCTAAGGATTCACTTCCTAGCCATCGATATCCTTCGATATAACGATAAATCACTCTGGGTGACTCGGGATCGCGGTATTTACCTTTTCCACACGCGGTGTATCGAAGGCAGCTAAGGATTCACTTCCTAGAACTCGATATCCTTCGATATAACGATAAATCACTCTGGGCGACTCGGAATCGCGTTATTTATATTTTCCACACGCTGTGTATCAAAGGCAGCTAAGGATTCATCTCCTAGCGCACGATATCGTTCGATATAACGATAAATCACTCTGGGCGACTCGGAATCGCGTTATTTAACTTTTCCACACGCTGTGTATCGAAGGCAGCTAAGGATTCACTTCCTAGCCCTCGATATCGTTCTATATAACTATAAATCACTCTGGGTGACGCGGAATCGCGATATTCACATTTTCCACACGCTGTGTATCGAAGGAAGCTAAGGATTCACTTCCTAGCCATCGATATCCTTCGATATAACGATAAATCACTCTGGGTGACTCGGGATCGCGGTATTTACCTTTTCCACACGCGGTGTATCGAAGGCAGCTAAGGATTCACTTCCTAGAACTCGATATCCTTCGATATAACGATAAATCACTCTGGGCGACTCGGAATCGCGTTTGTTACGTTTTCCACACGCTGTGTATCGAAGGCAGCTAAGGATTCACTTTCTAGCCCTCGATATCCTTCGATATAACGATAAATCACTCTGGGTGACTCGGAATCGCGGTATTTACCTTTTCCACACGCTGTGTATCGAAGGCAGCTAAGGATTCACTTCCTAGCCCTCGATATCCTTCGAATATAACGATAAATGACTCTGGGAGACGCGGATTCGCGTATTCATCTATTCCACACGCTGTGTATCGAAGGAAGCTAAGGATTCACTTCCTAGCCCTCGATATCGTTCGATATATCGATAAATCGCTCTCGGCGACTCGGAATCGCGATATTTACCTTTTCCACACGCTGTGTATCGAAGGCAGCAAAGGATTCACCTCCTAGCCCTCGATATCGTGTGATATAACGATAATTCACTCTGGGAGAAGCGGAATAGCGACATTTACCTTTTCCACACGCTCTGCATCGAAGGAAGCTAAGGATTCACTTCCTAGCCCTCGATATCGTGCGATATAACGATAATTCACTCTGGGAGAAGCGGAATAGCGACATTTACCTTTTCCACACGCTTTGCATCGAAGGAAGCTAAGGATTCACTTCCTGCCCTCGATATCGTTCGATATAACGATAAATCACTCTGGGCGACTCGGAATAGCGTTATTTACCTTCTCCACAAGCTGTGTATCGAAGGCAGCTAAGGATTCACTTCCTAGCCCTCGATATCGTTCGATATAACGATAAATCACTATGGGGGACTCGGAATCGCGTTATTTACCTTTTCCACACGCTGTGTATCGAAGGCAGCTAAGGATTCACTTCCTAGCCCTCGATATCCTTCGATATAACGATAAATCACTCTGGGCGACTCGGAATCGCGTTATTTATCTTTTCCACACGCTGTGTATCGAAGGCAGCTAAGGATTCACTTCCTAGCCCTCGATATCGTTCGATATAACGATAAATCACTCTGGGCAAATCGGAATCGCGATATTCACCTTTTCCACACGCTGTGTATCGATTGAAGCTAAGGATTCACTTCCTAGACCTCGATATCGTTCTATATAACTATAAATCATTCTGGGTGACGCGGAATCGCGATATTCACCTCTTCCACACGCTGTGTATCGAAGGAAGCTAAGGATTCACTTCCTAGCCCTCGATATCGTTCGATATAACGATAAATCACTTTGGGCGACTCGGAATCGCGATATTTACCTTTTCCACACGCTGTGTATCGAAGGCAGCTAAGTATTCACTGCCTAGCCCTCGATGTAATTCGATATAACGATAAATCACTCTGGGCGATTCGGAATCGCGATATTTACCTTTTCCACACGCTGTGTGTCGAAGGCAGCTAAGGATTCACTTCCTAGCCCTCGATATCGTTCGATATAACGATAAATCACTCTGGCGAATCGGAATCGCGTTATTTACTTTTTCCAAACGCTGTGTATCGAAGGCAGCTAAGGATTCACTTCCTAGCCCTCGAAATCGTTCGATATAACGATAAATCACTCTGGGGGACTCGGAATCGCGTTATTTACCTTTTCCACACGCTGTGTATCGAAGGCAGCTAAGGATTCATTTCCTAGCCCTCGATATCGTTCCATATAACTATAAATCACTCTGGGTGACGCGGAATCGCGATATTCACATTTTCCACACGCTGTGTATCGAAGGAAGCTAAGGATTCACTTCCTAGCCCTCGATATCCTTCGATATAACGATAAATCACTCTGGGTGACTCGGGATCGCGGTATTTACCTTTTCCACTCGCGGTGTATCGAAGGCAGCTAAGGATTCACTTCCTAGAACTCGATATCCTTCGATATAACGATAAATCACTCTGGGCGACTCGGAATCGCGTTATTTACCTTTTCCACACGCTGTGTATCAAAGGCAGCTAAGGATTCATCTCCTAGCGCACGATGTCGTTCGATATAACGATAAATCACTCTGGGTGACACGGAATCGCGGTATTTACCTTTTCCACACGCTGTGTATCGAAGGCAGCTAAGGATTCACTTCCTAGCCCTCGATATCCTTAGATATAACGATAAATCAGTCTGGGCGACTCGGAATCGCGTTATTTAAATTCTCCACAAGCTGCGTATCGGAGGCAGCTAAGGATTCACTTCGTGGCCCTCGATATCGTTCGATATAACGGTAAATCACTCTGGGCGACTCGGAATCGCGTTATTTAACTTTTCCACGCGCTGTGTATCGAAGGCAGCTAAGGATTCACTTCCTAGCCCTCGATATCGTTCGATATAACGATAAATCACTCTGGGCGACTCGGAATCGCGTTATTTACCTTTTCCACACGCTGTGTATCGAAGGCAGCTAAGGATTCACTTCCTAGCCCTCGATATCGTTCGATATAACGATAAATCACTCTGGGCGACTCGGAATCGCGATATTTACCTTTTCCACACGCTGTGTATCGAAGGCAGCTAAGGATTCACTTCCTAGCCCTCCATATCGTTCTATATTACTATAAATCACTCTGGGTGACGCGGAATCGCGATATTCACCTGTTCCACACGCTGCGTATCGAAGGAAGCTAAGGATTCACTTACTAGCCCTCGATATCGTTCGATATAACGATAAATCACTCTGGGTGACTCGGAAACGCGATATTTACCTTTTCCACACGCTGTGTATCGAAGGCAGCTAAGGATTCACTTCCTAGCCCTCGATATCCTTCGATATAACGATAAATCACTCTGGGCGACACGCAATCCCGTTATTTACCTTTTCCACACGCTGTGTATCAAAGGCAGCTAAGGATTCATCTCCTAGCCCTCGATATCGTTCGATATAACGATAAATCACTCTGGGCGACTCGAAATCGCGTTATTTACCTTTTCCACACGCTGTGTATCGATAGAAGCTAAGGATTCACTTCCTAGCCCTCGATATCGTTCGATATATCGATAAATCGCTCTGGGCGACTCGGAATCGCGATATTTACCTTTTCCACACCCTGTGTATCGAAGGCAGCAAAGGATTCACCTCCTAGCCCTCGATATCGTGCGATATAACGATAATTCACTCTGGGAGAAGCGGAATAGCGACATTTACCTTTTCCACACGCTCTGCATCGAAGGAAGCTAAGGATTCACTTCCTAGCCCTCGATATCGTGCGATATAACGATAATTCACTCTGGGTGACGCGGAATCGCGATATTCACATTTTCCACACGCTGTGTATCGAAGGAAGCTAAGGATTCACTTCCTAGCCCTCGATATCCTTCGATATAACGATAAATCACTCTGGGTGACTCAGGATCGCGGTATTTACCTTTTCCACACGCGGTGTATCGAAGGCAGCTAAGGATTCACTTCCTAGAACTCGATATCCTTCGATATAACGATAAATCACTCTGGGCGACTCGGAATCGCGTTATTTACCTTTTCCACACGCTGTGTATCAAAGGCAGCTAAGGATTCATCTCCTAGCGCACAATGTCGTTCGATATAACGATAAATCACTCTGGGTGACACGGAATCGCGGTATTTACCTTTTCCACACGCTGTGTATCGAAGGCAGCTAAGGATTCACTTCCTAGCCCTCGATATCCTTAGATATAACGATAAATTAGTCTGGGCGACTCGGAATCGCGTTATTTACCTTCTCCACAAGCTGCGTATCGGAGGCAGCTAAGGATTCACTTCGTGGCCCTCGATATCGTTCGATATAACGGTAAATCACTCTGGGCGACTCGGAATCGCGTTATTTAACTTTTCCACGCGCTGTGTATCGAAGGCAGCTAAGGATTCACTTCCTAGCCCTCGATATCGTTCGATATAACGATAAATCACTCTGGGCGACTCGGAATCGCGTTAGTTACCTTTTCCACACGCTGTGTATCGAAGGCATCTAAGGATTCACTTCCTAGCCCTCGATATTGTTCGATATAACGATAAATCACTCTGGGAGACGCGGATTCGCGTATTCATCTATTCCACACGCTGTGTATCGAAGGCAGCAAAGGATTCACTTCCTAGCCCTCGATATCGTTCTATATAACTATAAATCACTCTGGGCGACTCGGAATCGCGTTATTTAACTTTTCCACACGCTGTGTATCGAAGGCAGCTAAGGATTCACTTCCTAGCCCTCGATATTGTTCGATATAACGATAAATCACTCTGGGTGACTCGGAATCGCGATATTTACGTTTTCCACACGCTGTGTATCGAAGGCAGCTAAGGATTCACTTTCTAGCCCTCGATATCCTTCGATATAACGATAAATCACTCTGGGTGACTCGGAATCGCGGTATTTACCTTTTCCACACGCTGTGTATCGAAGGCAGCTAAGGATTCACTTCCTAGCCCTCGATATCCTTCGATATAACGATAAATGACTCTGGGAGACGCGGATTCGCGTATTCTTCTATTCCACACGCTGTGTATCGAAGGAAGCTAAGGATTCACTTCCTAGCCCTCGATATCGTTCGATATAACGATAAATCACTCTGGGCGACTCGGAATCGCGTTATTTACCTTTTCCACACGCTGTGTATCGAAGGCAGCTAAGGATTCACTTCCTAGCCCTCGATATTGTTCGATATAACGATAAATCACTCTGGGTGACTCGGAATCGCGATATTTACGTTTTCCACACGCTGTGTATCGAAGGCAGCTAAGGATTCACTTCCTAGCCCTCGATATCGTTCGATATAACGGTAAATCACTCTGGGCGACTCGGAATCGCGTTATTTAACTTGTCCACACGCTGTGTATCGAAGGCAGCTAAGGATTCACTTCCTAGCCCTCGATATCGTTCGATATAACGATAAATCACTCTGGGCGACTCGGAATCGCGATATTTACCTTTTCCACACGCTGTGTATCGAAGGCAGCTAAGGATTCACTTCCTAGCCCTCCATATCGTTCTATATTACTATAAATCACTCTGGTTGACGCGGAATCGCGATATTCACCTGTTCCACACTCTGCGTATCGAAGGAAGCTAAGGATTCACTTACTAGCCCTCGATATCGTTCGATATAACGATAAATCACTCTGGGTGACTCGGAAACGCGATATTTACCTTTTCCACACGCTGTGTATCGAAGGCAGCTAAGGATTCACTTCCTAGCCCTCGATATCCTTCGATATAACGATAAATCACTCTGGGCGACACGCAATCCCGTTATTTACCTTTTCCACACGCTGTGTATCAAAGGCAGCTAAGGATTCATCTCCTAGCCCTCGATATCGTTCGATATAACGATAAATCACTCTGGGCGACTCGAAATCGCGTTATTTACCTTTTCCACACGCTGTGTCTCGAAGGCAGCTAAGGATTCACTTTCTAGCCCTCGACATCCTTCGATATAACGATAAATCACTCTGGGTGACTCGGAATCGCGGTATTTACCTTTTCCACACGCTGTGTATCGAAGGCAGCTAAGGATTCACTTCCTAGCCCTCGATATCCTTCGATATAACGATAAATGACTCTGGGAGACGCGGATTCGCGTATTCATCTATTCCACACGCTGTGTATCGAAGGAAGCTAAGGATTCACTTCCTAGCCCTCGATATCGTTCGATATATCGATAAATCGCTCTGGGCGACTCGGAATCGCGTTATTTACATTTTCCACACGCTGTGTATCAAAGGCAGCTAAGGATTCATCTCCTAGCCCTCGATATCGTTCGATATAACGATAAATCACTCTGGGCGACTCGAAATCGCGGTATTTACCTTTTCCACACGCAGTGTATCGAAGGCAGCAAAGGATTCACCTCCTAGCCCTCGATATCGTGCGATATAACGATAATTCACTCTGGGAGAAGCGGAATAGCGACATTTACCTTTTCCACACGCTTTGCATCGAAGGAAGCTAAGGATTCACTTCCTGCCCTCGATATCGTTCGATATAACGATAAATCACTCTGGGCGACTCGGAATCGCGTTATTTACCTTCTCCACAAGCTGTGTATCGAAGGCAGCTAAGGATTCACTTCCTAGCCCTCGATATCGTTCGATATAACGATAAATCACTCTGGGCGACTCGGAATCGCGTTAGTTACCTTTTCCACACGCTGTGTATCGAAGGCATCTAAGGATTCACTTCCTAGCCCTCGATATTGTTCGATATAACGATAAATCACTCTGGGAGACGCGGATTCGCGTATTCATCTATTCCACACGCTGTGTATCGAAGGCAGCAAAGGATTCACTTCCTAGCCCTCGATATCGTTCGATATAACGATAAGTCACTCTGGGCGACTCGGAATCGCGTTATTTACCTTTTCCACACGCTGTGTATCAAAGGCAGCTAAGGATTCATCTCCTAGCGCACAATGTCGTTCGATATAACGATAAATCACTCTGGGTGACACGGAATCGCGGTATTTACCTTTTCCACACGCTGTGTATCGAAGGCAGCTAAGGATTCACTTCCTAGCCCTCGATATCCTTAGATATAACGATAAATTAGTCTGGGCGACTCGGAATCGCGTTATTTACCTTCTCCACAAGCTGCGTATCGGAGGCAGCTAAGGATTCACTTCGTGGCCCTCGATATCGTTCGATATAACGGTAAATCACTCTGGGCGACTCGGAATCGCGTTATTTAACTTTTCCACGCGCTGTGTATCGAAGGCAGCTAAGGATTCACTTCCTAGCCCTCGATATCGTTCGATATAACGATAAGTCACTCTGGGCGACTCGGAATCGCGTTAGTTACCTTTTCCACACGCTGTGTATCGAAGGCATCTAAGGATTCACTTCCTAGCCCTCGATATTGTTCGATATAACGATAAATCACTCTGGGAGACGCGGATTCGCGTATTCATCTATTCCACACGCTGTGTATCGAAGGCAGCAAAGGATTCACTTCCTAGCCCTCGATATCGTTCTATATAACTATAAATCACTCTGGGCGACTCGGAATCGCGTTATTTAACTTTTCCACACGCTGTGTATCGAAGGCAGCTAAGGATTCACTTTCTAGCCCTCGATATTGTTCGATATAACGATAAATCACTCTGGGTGACTCGGAATCGCGATATTTACGTTTTCCACACGCTGTGTATCGAAGGCAGCTAAGGATTCACTTTCTAGCCCTCGATATCCTTCGATATAACGATAAATCACTCTGGGTGACTGGGAATCGCGGTATTTACCTTTTCCACACGCTGTGTATCGAAGGCAGCTAAGGATTCACTTCCTAGCCCTCGATATCCTTCGATATAACGATAAATGACTCTGGGAGACGCGGATTCGCGTATTCTTCTATTCCACACGCTGTGTATCGAAGGAAGCTAAGGATTCACTTCCTAGCCCTCGATATCGTTCGATATAACGATAAATCACTCTGGGCGACTCGGAATCGCGTTATTTACCTTTTCCACACGCTGTGTATCGAAGGCAGCTAAGGATTCACTTCCTAGCCCTCGATATTGTTCGATATAACGATAAATCACTCTGGGTGACTCGGAATCGCGATATTTACGTTTTCCACACGCTGTGTATCGAAGGCAGCTAAGGATTCACTTCCTAGCCCTCGATATCGTTCGATATAACGGTAAATCACTCTGGGCGACTCGGAATCGCGTTATTTAACTTGTCCACACGCTGTGTATCGAAGGCAGCTAAGGATTCACTTCCTAGCCCTCGATATCGTTCGATATAACGATAAATCACTCTGGGCGACTCGGAATCGCGATATTTACCTTTTCCACACGCTGTGTATCGAAGGCAGCTAAGGATTCACTTCCTAGCCCTCCATATCGTTCTATATTACTATAAATCACTCTGGGTGACGCGGAATCGCGATATTCACCTGTTCCACACTCTGCGTATCGAAGGAAGCTAAGGATTCACTTACTAGCCCTCGATATCGTTCGATATAACGATAAATCACTCTGGGTGACTCGGAAACGCGATATTTACCTTTTCCACACGCTGTGTATCGAAGGCAGCTAAGGATTCACTTCCTAGCCCTCGATATCCTTCGATATAACGATAAATCACTCTGGGCGACACGCAATCCCGTTATTTACCTTTTCCACACGCTGTGTATCAAAGGCAGCTAAGGATTCATCTCCTAGCCCTCGATATCGTTCGATATAACGATAAATCACTCTGGGCGACTCGAAATCGCGTTATTTACCTTTTCCACACGCTGTGTCTCGAAGGCAGCTAAGGATTCACTTTCTAGCCCTCGATATCCTTCGATATAACGATAAATCACTCTGGGTGACTCGGAATCGCGGTATTTACCTTTTCCACACGCTGTGTATCGAAGGCAGCTAAGGATTCACTTCCTAGCCCTCGATATCCTTCGATATAACGATAAATGACTCTGGGAGACGCGGATTCGCGTATTCATCTATTCCACACGCTGTGTATCGAAGGAAGCTAAGGATTCACTTCCTAGCCCTCGATATCGTGCGATATATCGATAAATCGCTCTGGGCGACTCGGAATCGCGTTATTTACATTTTCCACACGCTGTGTATCAAAGGCAGCTAAGGATTCATCTCCTAGCCCTCGATATCGTTCGATATAACGATAAATCACTCTGGGCGACTCGAAATCGCGGTATTTACCTTTTCCACACGCTGTGTATCGAAGGCAGCAAAGGATTCACCTCCTAGCCCTCGATATCGTGCGATATAACGATAATTCACTCTGGGAGAAGCGGAATAGCGACATTTACCTTTTCCACACGCTTTGCATCGAAGGAAGCTAAGGATTCACTTCCTGCCCTCGATATCGTTCGATATAACGATAAATCACTCTGGGCGACTCGGAATCGCGTTATTTACCTTCTCCACAAGCTGTGTATCGAAGGCAGCTAAGGATTCACTTCCTAGCCCTCGATATCGTTCGATATAACGATAAATCACTCTGGGCGACTCGGAATCGCGTTAGTTACCTTTTCCACACGCTGTGTATCGAAGGCATCTAAGGATTCACTTCCTAGCCCTCGATATTGTTCGATATAACGATAAATCACTCTGGGAGACGCGGATTCGCGTATTCATCTATTCCACACGCTGTGTATCGAAGGCAGCAAAGGATTCACTTCCTAGCCCTCGATATCCTTAGATATAACGATAAATCAGTCTGGGCGACTCGGAATCGCGTTATTTACCTTCTCCACAAGCTGTGTATCGGAGGCAGCTAAGGATTCACTTCCTAGCCCTCGATATCGTTCTATATAACTATAAATCACTCTGGGCGACTCGGAATCGCGTTATTTAACTTTTCCACACGCTGTGTATAGAAGGCAGCTAAGGATTCATCTCCTAGCGCACGATATCGTTCGATATAACGATAAATCACTCTGGGCGACTCGGAATCGCGTTATTTAACTTTTCCACACGCTGTGTATCGAAGGCAGCTAAGGATTCACTTCCTAGCCCTCGATATCCTTCTATATAACTATAAATCACTCTGGGTGACGCGGAATCGCGATATTCACCTTTCCACACCAAGTGTATCGAAGGATGCTAAGGATTCACTTCCTAGCCCTCGATATCCTTAGATATAACGATAAATCACTCTGGGCGACTCGGAATCGCGTTATTTACCTTTTCCACACGCTCTGCATCGAAGGCAGCTAAGGATTCACTTCCTAGCCCTCGATATTGTTCGATATAACGATAAATCACTCTGGGTGACTCGGAATCGCGATATTTACCTTTTCCACACTCTGTGTATCGAAGGCAGCTAAGGATTCACTTCGTGGCCCTCGATATCGTTCGATATAACGGTAAATCACTCTGGGCGACTCGGAATCGCGTTATTTAACTTTTCCACACGCTGTGTATCGAAGGCAGCTAAGGATTCATTTCCTAGCCCTCGATATCGTTCTATATAACTATAAATCACTCTGGGTGACGCTGAATCGCGATATTCACCTTTTCCACACGCTGTGTATCGAAGGATGCTAAGGATTCACTTCCTAGCCCTCGATATCGTTCGATATAACGATAAATCACTCTGGGTGACTCGGCATCGCGATATTCACCTTTTCCACACGCTGTGTATCGAAGGAAGCTAAGGATTCACTTCCTAGCCCTCGATATCCTTCGATATAACGATATATCACTCTGGGTGACTCGGAATCGCGTTATTTACCTTTTCCACACGCTGTGTATCGAAGGATGCTAAGGATTCACTTCGTAGCCCTCGATATCGTTCGATAAAACGATAAATCACTCTGGGTGACTCGGAATCGCGATATTCACCTTTTCCACACGCTGTGTATCGAAGGCAGCTAAGGATTCACTTCCTAGCCCTCGATATCCTTTGATATAACGATAAATCACTCTGGGCGACTCGGAATCGCGTTATTTACCTTTTCCACGCGCTGTGTATCGAAGGCCGCTAAGGATTCAGTTCCTAGCCCTCGATATCGTTCGATATAACGATAAATCACTCTGGGTGACTCGGAATAGCGATATTTACCTACTCCACAAGCTGTGTATCGGAGGCAGCTAAGGATTCACTTCGTGGCCCTCGATATCGTTCGATATAACGGTAAATCACTCTGGGCGACTCGGAATCGCGTTATTTAACTTTTCCACACGCTGTGTATCGAAGGCAGCTAAGGATTCACTTTCTAGCCCTCGATATCCTTCGATATAACGATAAATCACTCTGGGTGACTCGGAATCGCGGTATTTACCTTTTCCACACGCTGTGTATCGAAGGCAGCTAAGTATTCACTTCCTAGCCCTCGATATCGTGCGATATAACGATAATTCACTCTGGGAGAAGCGGAATAGCGACATTTACCTTTTCCACACGCTCTGCATCGAAGGAAGCTAAGGATTCACTTCCTAGCCCTCGATATCGTTCGATATAACGATAAATCACTCTGGGCGACTCGGAATCGCGTTAGTTACCTTTTCCACACGCTGTGTATCGAAGGCATCTAAGGATTCACTTCCTAGCCCTCGATATTGTTCGATATAACGATAAATCACTCTGGGAGACGCGGATTCGCGTATTCATCTATTCCACACGCTGTGTATCGAAGGCAGCAAAGGATTCACCTCCTAGCCCTCGATATCCTTAGATATAACGATAAATCAGTCTGGGCGACTCGGAATCGCGTTATTTACCTTCTCCACAAGCTGTGTATCGGAGGCAGCTAAGGATTCACTTCCTAGCCCTCGATATCGTTCTATATAACTATAAATCACTCTGGGCGACTCGGAATCGCGTTATTTAACTTTTCCACACGCTGTGTATAGAAGGCAGCTAAGGATTCATCTCCTAGCGCACGATATCGTTCGATATAACGATAAATCACTCTGGGTGACTCGGAATAGCGATATTCACCTTTTCCACACGCTGTGTATCGAAGGCAGCTAAGGATTCACTTCCTAGCCATCGATATCCTTTGATATAACGATAAATCACTCTGGGCGACTCGGAATCGCGTTATTTACCTTTTCCACACGCTGTGTATCGAAGGCCGCTAAGGATTCAGTTCCTAGCCCTCGATATCGTTCGATATAACGATAAATCACTCTGGGTGACTCGGAATAGCGATATTTACCTACTCCACAAGCTGTGTATCGGAGGCAGCTAAGGATTCACTTCGTGGCCCTCGATATCGTTCGATATAACGGTAAATCACTCTGGGCGACTCGGAATCGCGTTATTTAACTTTTCCACACGCTGTGTATCGAAGGCAGCTAAGGATTCACTTTCTAGCCCTCGATATCCTTCGATATAACGATAAATCACTCTGGGTGACTCGGAATCGCGGTATTTACCTTTTCCACACGCTGTGTATCGAAGGCAGCTAAGTATTCACTTCCTAGCCCTCGATATCGTGCGATATAACGATAATTCACTCTGGGAGAAGCGGAATAGCGACATTTACCTTTTCCACACGCTCTGCATCGAAGGAAGCTAAGGATTCACTTCCTAGCCCTCGATATCGTTCGATATAACGATAAATCACTCTGGGCGACTCGGAATCGCGTTAGTTACCTTTTCCACACGCTGTGTATCGAAGGCATCTAAGGATTCACTTCCTAGCCCTCGATATTGTTCGATATAACGATAAATCACTCTGGGAGACGCGGATTCGCGTATTCATCTATTCCACACGCTGTGTATCGAAGGCAGCAAAGGATTCACTTCCTAGCCCTCGATATCCTTAGATATAACGATAAATCAGTCTGGGCGACTCGGAATCGCGTTATTTACCTTCTCCACAAGCTGTGTATCGGAGGCAGCTAAGGATTCACTTCCTAGCCCTCGATATCGTTCTATATAACTATAAATCACTCTGGGCGACTCGGAATCGCGTTATTTAACTTTTCCACACGCTGTGTATAGAAGGCAGCTAAGGATTCATCTCCTAGCGCACGATATCGTTCGATATAACGATAAATCACTCTGGGCGACTCGGAATCGCGTTATTTAACTTTTCCACACGCTGTGTATCGAAGGCAGCTAAGGATTCACTTCCTAGCCCTCGATATCGTTCTATATAACTATAAATCACTCTGGGTGACGCGGAATCGCGATATTCATCTATTCCACACGCTGTGTATCGAAGGAAGCTAAGGATTCACTTCCTAGCCCTCGATATAATTCGATATAACTATAAATCACTCTGGGTGACGCGGAATCACGATATTCACCTTTTCCACACGCTCTGCATCGAAGGAAGCTAAGGATTCACTTCCTAGCCCTCGATATCGTTCGATATAACGATAAATCACTCTGGGCGACTCGGAATCGCGTTAGTTACCTTTTCCACACGCTGTGTATCGAAGGCATCTAAGGATTCACTTCCTAGCCCTCGATATTGTTCGATATAACGATAAATCACTCTGGGAGA
The DNA here is from genome assembly GCA_948146005.1 of Nomada fucata. Taxonomy (NCBI): domain Eukaryota; kingdom Metazoa; phylum Arthropoda; class Insecta; order Hymenoptera; family Apidae; genus Nomada; species Nomada fucata. The sequence goes on along the minus strand of OX411282.1, from coordinate 16,329,965 downwards.
CGCGGATTCGCGTATTCATCTATTCCACACGCTGTGTATCGAAGGCAGCAAAGGATTCACCTCCTAGCCCTCGATATCCTTAGATATAACGATAAATCAGTCTGGGCGACTCGGAATCGCGTTATTTACCTTCTCCACAAGCTGTGTATCGGAGGCAGCTAAGGATTCACTTCCTAGCCCTCGATATCGTTCTATATAACTATAAATCACTCTGGGCGACTCGGAATCGCGTTATTTAACTTTTCCACACGCTGTGTATAGAAGGCAGCTAAGGATTCATCTCCTAGCGCACGATATCGTTCGATATAACGATAAATCACTCTGGGTGACTCGGAATAGCGATATTCACCTTTTCCACACGCTGTGTATCGAAGGCAGCTAAGGATTCACTTCCTAGCCATCGATATCCTTTGATATAACGATAAATCACTCTGGGCGACTCGGAATCGCGTTATTTACCTTTTCCACACGCTGTGTATCGAAGGCCGCTAAGGATTCAGTTCCTAGCCCTCGATATCGTTCGATATAACGATAAATCACTCTGGGTGACTCGGAATAGCGATATTTACCTACTCCACAAGCTGTGTATCGGAGGCAGCTAAGGATTCACTTCGTGGCCCTCGATATCGTTCGATATAACGGTAAATCACTCTGGGCGACTCGGAATCGCGTTATTTAACTTTTCCACACGCTGTGTATCGAAGGCAGCTAAGGATTCACTTTCTAGCCCTCGATATCCTTCGATATAACGATAAATCACTCTGGGTGACTCGGAATCGCGGTATTTACCTTTTCCACACGCTGTGTATCGAAGGCAGCTAAGTATTCACTTCCTAGCCCTCGATATCGTGCGATATAACGATAATTCACTCTGGGAGAAGCGGAATAGCGACATTTACCTTTTCCACACGCTCTGCATCGAAGGAAGCTAAGGATTCACTTCCTAGCCCTCGATATCGTTCGATATAACGATAAATCACTCTGGGCGACTCGGAATCGCGTTAGTTACCTTTTCCACACGCTGTGTATCGAAGGCATCTAAGGATTCACTTCCTAGCCCTCGATATTGTTCGATATAACGATAAATCACTCTGGGAGACGCGGATTCGCGTATTCATCTATTCCACACGCTGTGTATCGAAGGCAGCAAAGGATTCACTTCCTAGCCCTCGATATCCTTAGATATAACGATAAATCAGTCTGGGCGACTCGGAATCGCGTTATTTACCTTCTCCACAAGCTGTGTATCGGAGGCAGCTAAGGATTCACTTCCTAGCCCTCGATATCGTTCTATATAACTATAAATCACTCTGGGCGACTCGGAATCGCGTTATTTAACTTTTCCACACGCTGTGTATAGAAGGCAGCTAAGGATTCATCTCCTAGCGCACGATATCGTTCGATATAACGATAAATCACTCTGGGCGACTCGGAATCGCGTTATTTAACTTTTCCACACGCTGTGTATCGAAGGCAGCTAAGGATTCACTTCCTAGCCCTCGATATCGTTCTATATAACTATAAATCACTCTGGGTGACGCGGAATCGCGATATTCACCTTTCCACACCAAGTGTATCGAAGGATGCTAAGGATTCACTTCCTAGCCCTCGATATCCTTAGATATAACGATAAATCACTCTGGGCGACTCGGAATCGCGTTATTTACCTTTTCCACACGCTGTGTATCGAAGGCAGCTAAGGATTCACTTCCTAGCCCTCGATATTGTTCGATATAACGATAAATCACTCTGGGTGACTCGGAATCGCGATATTTACCTTTTCCACACGCTGTGTATCGAAGGAAGCTAAGGATTCACTTCCTAGCCCTCGATATCGTTCGATATAACGATAAATCACTCTGGGCGACTCGAAATCGCTTTATTTACCTTTTCCACACGCTGTGTATCGAAGGCAGCTAAGGATTCACTTCCTAGCCCTCGATATTGTTCGATATAACGATAAATCACTCTGGGTGACTCGGAATCGCGATATTTACCTTTTCCACAACCTGTGTATCGAAGGCAGCTAAGGATTCACTTCCTAGCCCTCGATATCCTTAGATATAACGATAAATCACTCTGGGCGACTCGGAATGGCGTTATTTACCTTCTCCACAAGCTGTGTATCGGAGGAAGCTAAGGATTCACTTCCTAGCCCTCGATATCGTTCGATATAACGATAAATCACTCTGGGCGACTCGGAATCGCGTTATTTACCTTTTCCACACGCTGTGTATCGAAGGAAGCTAAGGATTCACTTCGTGGAACTCGATTTCGTTCGATATAACGGTAAATCACTCTGGGCGACTCGGAATCGCGTTATTTAACTTTTCCACACGCTGTGTATCGAAGGCAGCTAAAGATTCACTTCCTAGCCCTCGATATCGTTCGATATAACGATAAATCACTCTGGGCGACTCGGAATCGCGTTATTAACCTTTTCCACACGCTGTGTATCGAAGGCATCTAAGGATTCACTTCCTAGCCCTCGATATCGTTCGATATAACGATAAATCACTCTGGGCGACTCGGAATCGCGTTATTTACCTTTTCCACACGCTGTGTATCGAAGGCATCTAAGGATTCACTTCCTAGCCCTCGATATCGTTCTATATAACTATAAATCACTCTGGGTGACGCGGAATCGCCATATTCACCTTTTCCACACGCTGTGTATCGAAGGCAGCAAAGGATTCACCTCCTAGCCCTCGATATCGTGTGATATAACGATAATTCACTCTGGGAGAAGCGGAATAGCGACATTTACCTTTTCCACACGCTCTGCATCGAAGGAAGCTAAGGATTCACTTCCTAGCCCTCGATATCGTGCGATATAACGATAATTCACTCTGGGAGAAGCGGAATAGCGACATTTACCTTTTCCACACGCTTTGCATCGAAGGAAGCTAAGGATTCACTTCCTGCCCTCGATATCGTTCGATATAACGATAAATCACTCTGGGCGACTCGGAATAGCGTTATTTACCTTCTCCACAAGCTGTGTATCGGAGGCAGCTAAGGATTCACTTCGTGGCCCTCGATATCGTTCTATATAACGATAAATCACTCTGGGTGACGCGGAATCGCGATATTCACATTTTCCACACGCTGTGTATCGAAGGAAGCTAAGGATTCACTTCCTAGCCCTCGATATCCTTCGATATAACGATAAATCACTCTGGGTGACTCGGGATCGCGGTATTTACCTTTTCCACTCGCGGTGTATCGAAGGCAGCTAAGGATTCACTTCCTAGAACTCGATATCCTTCGATATAACGATAAATCAGTCTGGGCGACTCGGAATCGCGTTATTTACCTTCTCCACAAGCTGCGTATCGGAGGCAGCTAAGGATTCATTTCCTAGCCCTCGATATCGTTCCATATAACTATAAATCACTCTGGGTGACGCGGAATCGCGATATTCACATTTTCCACACGCTGTGTATCGAAGGAAGCTAAGGATTCACTTCCTAGCCCTCGATATCCTTCGATATAACGATAAATCACTCTGGGTGACTCGGGATCGCGGTATTTACCTTTTCCACTCGCGGTGTATCGAAGGCAGCTAAGGATTCACTTCCTAGAACTCGATATCCTTCGATATAACGATAAATCACTCTGGGCGACTCGGAATCGCGTTATTTACCTTTTCCACACGCTGTGTATCAAAGGCAGCTAAGGATTCATCTCCTAGCGCACGATGTCGTTCGATATAACGATAAATCACTCTGGGTGACACGGAATCGCGGTATTTACCTTTTCCACACGCTGTGTATCGAAGGCAGCTAAGGATTCACTTCCTAGCCCTCGATATCCTTAGATATAACGATAAATCAGTCTGGGCGACTCGGAATCGCGTTATTTAAATTCTCCACAAGCTGCGTATCGGAGGCAGCTAAGGATTCACTTCGTGGCCCTCGATATCGTTCGATATAACGGTAAATCACTCTGGGCGACTCGGAATCGCGTTATTTAACTTTTCCACGCGCTGTGTATCGAAGGCAGCTAAGGATTAACTTCCTAGCCCTCGATATCGTTCGATATAACGATAAATCACTCTGGGCGACTCGGAATCGCGTTTGTTACGTTTTCCACACGCTGTGTATCGAAGGCAGCTAAGGATTCACTTTCTAGCCCTCGATATCCTTCGATATAACGATAAATCACTCTGGGTGACTCGGAATCGCGGTATTTACCTTTTCCACACGCTGTGTATCGAAGGCAGCTAAGGATTCACTTCCTAGCCCTCGATATCCTTCGACATAACGATAAATGACTCTGGGAGACGCGGATTCGCGTATTCTTCTATTCCACACGCTGTGTATCGAAGGAAGCTAAGGATTCACTTCCTAGCCCTCGATATCGTTCGATATAACGATAAATCACTCTGGGCGACTCGGAATCGCGTTATTTACCTTTTCCACACGCTGTGTATCGAAGGCAGCTAAGGATTCACTTCCTAGCCCTCGATATCCTTAGATATAACGATAAATCACTCTGGGCGACTCGGAATCGCGTTATTTACCTTTTCCACACGCTGTGTATCGAAGGCAGCTAAGGATTCACTTCCTAGCCCTCGATATTGTTCGATATAACGATAAATCACTCTGGGTGACTCGGAATCGCGATATTTACGTTTTCCACACGCTGTGTATCGAAGGCAGCTAAGGATTCACTTCCTAGCCCTCGATATCGTTCGATATAACGGTAAATCACTCTGGGCGACTCGTAATCGCGTTATTTAACTTGTCCACTACGCTGTGTATCGAAGGCAGCTAAGGATTCACTTCCTAGCCCTCGATATCGTTCGATATAACGATAAATCACTCTGGGCGACTCGGAATCGCGATATTTACCTTTTCCACACGCTGTGTATCGAAGGCAGCTAAGGATTCACTTCCTAGCCCTCCATATCGTTCTATATTACTATAAATCACTCTGGGTGACGCGGAATCGCGATATTCACCTGTTCCACACGCTGCGTATCGAAGGAAGCTAAGGATTCACTTACTAGCCCTCGATATCGTTCGATATAACGATAAATCACTCTGGGTGACTCGGAAACGCGATATTTACCTTTTCCACACGCTGTGTATCGAAGGCAGCTAAGGATTCACTTCCTAGCCCTCGATATCCTTCGATATAACGATAAATCACTCTGGGCGACACGCAATCCCGTTATTTACCTTTTCCACACGCTGTGTATCAAAGGCAGCTAAGGATTCATCTCCTAGCCCTCGATATCGTTCGATATAACGATAAATCACTCTGGGCGACTCGAAATCGCGTTATTTACCTTTTCCACACGCTGTGTCTCGAAGGCAGCTAAGGATTCACTTCCTAGCCCTCGATATCGTTCGATATATCGATAAATCGCTCTGGGCGACTCGGAATCGCGATATTTACCTTTTCCACACGCTGTGTATCGAAGGCAGCAAAGGATTCACCTCCTAGCCCTCGATATCGTGCGATATAACGATAATTCACTCTGGGAGAAGCGGAATAGCGACATTTACCTTTTCCACACGCTCTGCATTGAAGGAAGCTAAGGATTCACTTCCTAGCCCTCGATATCGTGCGATATAACGATAATTCACTCTGGGAGAAGCGGAATAGCGACATTTACCTTTTCCACACGCTTTGCATCGAAGGAAGCTAAGGATTCACTTCCTGCCCTCGATATCGTTCGATATAACGATAAATCACTCTGGGCGACTCGGAATAGCGTTATTTACCTTCTCCAGAAGCTGTGTATCGGAGGCAGCTAAGGATTCACTTCGTGGCCCTCGATATCGTTCTATATAACTATAAATCACTCTGGGTGACGCGGAATCGCGATATTCACCTTTTCCACACGCTGTGTATCGAAGGATGCTAAGGATTCACTTCGTGGCCCTCGATATCGTTCGATATAACGGTAAATCACTCTGGGCGACTCGGAATCGCGTTATTTAACTTTTCCACACGCTGTGTATCGAAGGCAGCTAAGGATTCATTTCCTAGCCCTCGATATCGTTCTATATAACTATAAATCACTCTGGGTGCCGCGGAATCGCGATATTCACATTTTCCACACGCTGTGTATCGAAGGAAGCTAAGGATTCACTTCCTAGCCCTCGATATCCTTCGATATAACGATAAATCACTCTGGGTGACTCAGGATCGCGGTATTTACCTTTTCCACACGCGGTGTATCGAAGGCAGCTAAGGATTCACTTCCTAGAACTCGATATCCTTCGATATAACGATAAATCACTCTGGGCGACTCGGAATCGCGTTATTTACCTTTTCCACACGCTGTGTATCAAAGGCAGCTAAGGATTCATCTCCTAGCGCACAATGTCGTTCGATATAACGATAAATCACTCTGGGTGACACGGAATCGCGGTATTTACCTTTTCCACACGCTGTGTATCGAAGGCAGCTAAGGATTCACTTCCTAGCCCTCGATATCCTTCGATATAACGATAAATCACTCTGGGAGACGCGGATTCGCGTATTCATCTATTCCACACGCTGTGTATCGAAGGCAGCAAAGGATTCACTTCCTAGCCCTCGATATCGTTCTATATAACTATAAATCACTCTGGGCGACTCGGAATCGCGTTATTTAACTTTTCCACACGCTGTGTATCGAAGGCAGCTAAGGATTCACTTCCTAGCCCTCGATATTGTTCGATATAACGATAAATCACTCTGGGTGACTCGGAATCGCGATATTTACGTTTTCCACACGCTGTGTATCGAAGGCAGCTAAGGATTCACTTTCTAGCCCTCGATATCCTTCGATATAACGATAAATCACTCTGGGTGACTCGGAATCGCGTTATTTACCTTTTCCACACGCTGTGTATCGAAGGCAGCTAAGGATTCACTTCCTAGCCCTCGATATCCTTCGATATAACGATAAATGACTCTGGGAGACGCGGATTCGCGTATTCTTCTATTCCACACGCTGTGTATCGAAGGAAGCTAAGGATTCACTTCCTAGCCCTCGATATCGTTCGATATAACGATAAATCACTCTGGGCGACTCGGAATCGCGTTATTTAACTTGTCCACACGCTGTGTATCGAAGGCAGCTAAGGATTCACTTCCTAGCCCTCGATATCGTTCGATATAACGATAAATCACTCTGGGCGACTCGGAATCGCGATATTTACCTTTTCCACACGCTGTGTATCGAAGGCAGCTAAGGATTCACTTCCTAGCCCTCCATATCGTTCTATATTACTATAAATCACTCTGGGTGACGCGGAATCGCGATATTCACCTGTTCCACACTCTGCGTATCGAAGGAAGCTAAGGATTCACTTACTAGCCCTCGATATCGTTCGATATAACGATAAATCACTCTGGGTGACTCGGAAACGCGATATTTACCTTTTCCACACGCTGTGTATCGAAGGCAGCTAAGGATTCACTTCCTAGCCCTCGATATCCTTCGATATAACGATAAATCACTCTGGGCGACACGCAATCCCGTTATTTACCTTTTCCACACGCTGTGTATCAAAGGCAGCTAAGGATTCATCTCCTAGCCCTCGATATCGTTCGATATAACGATAAATCACTCTGGGCGACTCGAAATCGCGGTATTTACCTTTTCCACACGCTGTGTATCGAAGGCAGCTAAGGATTCACTTCCTAGCCCTCGATATCCTTCGATATAACGATAAATGACTCTGGGAGACGCGGATTTGCGTATTCATCTATTCCACACGCTGTGTATCGAAGGAAGCTAAGGATTCACTTCCTAGCCCTCGATATCGTTCGATATATCGATAAATCGCTCTGGGCGACTCGGAATCGCGTTATTTACATTTTCCACACGCTGTGTATCAAAGGCAGCTAAGGATTCATCTCCTAGCCCTCGATATCGTTCGATATAACGATAAATCACTCTGGGCGACTCGAAATCGCGGTATTTACCTTTTCCACACGCTGTGTATCGAAGGCAGCAAAGGATTCACCTCCTAGCCCTCGATATCGTGCGATATAACGATAATTCACTCTGGGAAAAGCGGAATAGCGACATTTACCTTTTCCACACGCTCTGCATCGAAGGAAGCTAAGGATTCACTTCCTAGCCCTCGATATCGTGCGATATAACGATAATTCACTCTGGGAGAAGCGGAATAGCGACATTTACCTTTTCCACACGCTTTGCATCGAAGGAAGCTAAGGATTCACTTCCTGCCCTCGATACCGTTCGATATAACGATAAATCACTCTGGGCGACTCGGAATCGCGTTATTTACCTTCTCCACAAGCTGTGTATCGAAGGCAGCTAAGGATTCACTTCCTAGCCCTCGATATCGTTCGATATAACGATAAATCACTCTGGGCGACTCGGAATCGCGTTAGTTACCTTTTCCACACGCTGTGTATCGAAGGCATCTAAGGATTCCCTTCCTAGCCCTCGATATTGTTCGATATAACGATAAATCACTCTGGGAGACGCGGATTCGCGTATTCATCTATTCCACACGCTGTGTATCGAAGGCAGCAAAGGATTCTCTTCCTAGCCCTCGATATCCTTAGATATAACGATAAATCAGTCTGGGCGACTCGGAATCGCGTTATTTACCTTCTCCACAAGCTGTGTATCGGAGGCAGCTAAGGATTCACTTCCTAGCCCTCGATATCGTTCTATATAACTATAAATCACTCTGGGCGACTCGGAATCGCGTTATTTAACTTTTCCACACGCTGTGTATAGAAGGCAGCTAAGGATTCATCTCCTAGCGCACGATATCGTTCGATATAACGATAAATCACTCTGGGCGACTCGGAATCGCGTTATTTAACTTTTCCACACGCTGTGTATCGAAGGCAGCTAAGGATTCACTTCCTAGCCCTCGATATCCTTAGATATAACGATAAATCACTCTGGGCGACTCGGAATCGCGTTATTTACCTTTTCCACACGCTGTGTATCGAAGGCAGCTAAGGATTCACTTCCTAGCCCTCGATATTGTTCGATATAACGATAAATCACTCTGGGTGACTCGGAATCGCGATATTTACCTTTTCCACACGCTGTGTATCGAAGGAAGCTAAGGATTCACTTCCTAGCCCTCGATATCGTTCGATATAACGATAAATCACTCTGGGCGACTCGAAATCGCTTTATTTACCTTTTCCACACGCTGTGTATCGAAGGCAGCTAAGGATTCACTTCCTAGCCCTCGATATTGTTCGATATAACGATAAATCACTCTGGGTGACTCGGAATCGCGATATTTACCTTTTCCACAACCTGTGTATCGAAGGCAGCTAAGGATTCACTTCCTAGCCCTCGATATCCTTAGATATAACGATAAATCACTCTGGGCGACTCGGAATGGCGTTATTTACCTTCTCCACAAGCTGTGTATCGGAGGAAGCTAAGGATTCACTTCCTAGCCCTCGATATCGTTCGATATAACGGTAAATCACTCTGGGCGACTCTTAATCGCGTTATTTACCTTTTCCACACGCTGTGTATCGAAGGAAGCTAAGGATTCACTTCGTGGAACTCGATTTCGTTCGATATAACGGTAAATCACTCTGGGCGACTCGGAATCGCGTTATTTAACTTTTCCACACGCTGTGTATCGAAGGCAGCTAAAGATTCACTTCCTAGCCCTCGATATCGTTCGATATAACGATAAATCACTCTGGGCGACTCGGAATCGCGTTATTTAACTTTTCCACACGCTGTGTATCGAAGGCAGCTAAAGATTCACTTCCTAGCCCTCGATATCGTTCGATATAACGATAAATCACTCTGGGCGACTCGGAATCGCGTTATTAACCTTTTCCACACGCTGTGTATCGAAGTCATCTAAGGATTCACTTCCTAGCCCTCGATATCCTTAGATATAACGATAAATCACTCTGGGCGACTCGGAATCGCGTTATTTACCTTTTCCACACGCTGTGTATCGAAGGAAGCTAAGGATTCACTTCGTGGAACTCGATATCGTTCGATATAACGGTAAATCACTCTGGGCGACTCGGAATCGCGTTATTTAACTTTTCCACACGCTGTGTATCGAAATCAGCTAAGGATTCACTTCCTAGCCCTCGATATCGTTCGATATAACGATAAATCACTCTGGGCGACTCGGAATCGCGTTATTTACCTTTTCCACACGCTGTGTATCGAAGGAAGCTAAGGATTCACTTCGTGGCCCTCGATATCGTTCGATATAACGGTAAATCACTCTGGGCGACTCGGAATCGCGTTATTTAACTTTTCCACACGCTGTGTATCGAAGGCAGCTAAGGATTCATTTCCTAGCCCTCGATATCGTTCTATATAACTATAAATCACTCTGGGTGACGCTGAATCGCGATATTCACCTTTTCCACACGCTGTGTATCGAAGGATGCTAAGGATTCACTTCCTAGCCCTCGATATCGTTCGATATAACGATAAATCACTCTGGGTGACTCGGCATCGCGATATTCACCTTTTCCACACGCTGTGTATCGAAGGCAGCTAAGGATTCACTTCCTAGCCCTCGATATCCTTTGATATAACGATAAATCACTCTGGGCGACTCGGAATCGCGTTATTTACCTTTTCCACACGCTGTGTATCGAAGGCCGCTAAGGATTCAGTTCCTAGCCCTCGATATCGTTCGATATAACGATAAATCACTCTGGGTGACTCGGAATAGCGATATTTACCTACTCCACAAGCTGTGTATCGGAGGCAGCTAAGGATTCACTTCGTGGCCCTCGATATCGTTCGATATAACGGTAAATCACTCTGGGCGACTCGGAATCGCGTTATTTAACTTTTCCACACGCTGTGTATCGAAGGCAGCTAAGGATTCACTTTCTAGCCCTCGATATCCTTCGATATAACGATAAATCACTCTGGGTGACTCGGAATCGCGGTATTTACCTTTTCCACACGCTGTGTATCGAAGGCAGCTAAGTATTCACTTCCTAGCCCTCGATATCGTGCGATATAACGATAATTCACTCTGGGAGAAGCGGAATAGCGACATTTACCTTTTCCACACGCTCTGCATCGAAGGAAGCTAAGGATTCACTTCCTAGCCCTCGATATCGTTCGATATAACGATAATTCACTCTGGGCGACTCGCAATCCCGTTATTTACCTTTTCCACACGCTGTGTATGAAAGGCAGCTAAGGATTCATCTCCTAGCCCTCGATATCGTTCGATATAACGATAAATCACTCTGGGTGACTCGGAATCGCGATATTCACCTTTTCCACACGCTGTGTATCGAAGGCAGCTATGGATTCACTTCCTAGCCCTCGATATCCTTTGATATAACGATAAATCACTCTGGGCGACTCGGAATCGCGTTATTTACCTTTTCCACACGCTGTGTATCGAAGGCCGCTAAGGATTCAGTTCCTAGCCCTCGATATCGTTCGATATAACGATACATCACTCTGGGTGACTCGGAATAGCGATATTTACCTACTCCACAAGCTGTGTATCGGAGGCAGCTAAGGATTCACTTCGTGGCCCTCGATATCGTTCGATATAACGGTAAATCACTCTGGGCGACTCGGAATCGCGTTATTTAACTTTTCCACACGCTGTGTATCGAAGGCAGCTAAGGATTCACTTCCTAGCCCTCGATATCGTGCGATATAACGATAATTCACTCTGGGAGAAGCGGAATAGCGACATTTACCTTTTCCACACGCTTTGCATCGAAGGAAGCTAAGGATTCACTTCCTGCCCTCGATATCGTTCCATATAACGATAAATCACTCTGGGCGACTCGGAATAGCGTTATTTACCTTCTCCACAAGCTGTGTATCGGAGGCAGCTAAGGATTCACTTCGTGGCCCTCGATATCGTTCTATATAACTATAAATCACTCTGGGTGACGCGGAGTCGCGATATTCACCTTTTCCACACCCTGTGTATCGAAGGATGCTAACGATTCACTTCGTGGCCCTCGATATCGTTCGATATAACGGTAAGTCACTCTGGGCGACTCGGAATCGCGTTATTTAACTTTTCCACACGCTGTGTATCGAAGGCAGCTAAGGATTCATTTCCTAGCCCTCGATATCGTTCTATATAACTATAAATCACTCTGGGTGACGCGGAATCGCGATATTCACATTTTCCACACGCTGTGTATCGAAGGAAGCTAAGGATTCACTTCCTAGCCCTCGATATCCTTCGATATAACGATAAATCACTCTGGGTGACTCGGGATCGCGGTATTTACCTTTTCCACACGCGGTGTATCGAAGGCAGCTAAAGATTCACTTCCTAGCCCTCGATATCGTTCGATATAACGATAAATCACTCTGGGCGACTCGGAATCGCGTTATTTAACTTTTCCACACGCTGTGTATCGAAGGCAGCTAAAGATTCACTTCCTAGCCCTCGATATCGTTCGATATAACGATAAATCACTCTGGGCGACTCGGAATCGCGTTATTAACCTTTTCCACACGCTGTGTATCGAAGGCATCTAAGGATTCACTTCCTAGCCCTCGATATCCTTAGATATAACGATAAATCACTCTGGGCGACTCGGAATCGCGTTATTTACCTTTTCCACACGCTGTGTATCGAAGGAAGCTAAGGATTCACTTCGTGGAACTCGATATCGTTCGATATAACGGTAAATCACTCTGGGCGACTCGGAATCGCGTTATTTAACTTTTCCACACGCTGTGTATCGAAATCAGCTAAGGATTCACTTCCTAGCCCTCGATATCGTTCGATATAACGATAAATCACTCTGGGCGACTCGGAATCGCGTTATTTACCTTTTCCACACGCTGTGTATCGAAGGAAGCTAAGGATTCACTTCGTGGCCCTCGATATCGTTCGATATAACGGTAAATCACTCTGGGCGACTCGGAATCGCGTTATTTAACTTTTCCACACGCTGTGTATCGAAGGCAGCTAAGGATTCATTTCCTAGCCCTCGATATCGTTCTATATAACTATAAATCACTCTGGGTGACGCTGAATCGCGATATTCACCTTTTCCACACGCTGTGTATCGAAGGATGCTAAGGATTCACTTCCTAGCCCTCGATATCGTTCGATATAACGATAAATCACTCTGGGTGACTCGGCATCGCGATATTCACCTTTTCCACACGCTGTGTATCGAAGGATGCTAAGGATTCACTTCGTAGCCCTCGATATCGTTCGATATAACGATAAATCACTCTGGGTGACTCGGAATCGCGATATTCACATTTTCCACACGCTGTGTATCGAAGGCAGCTAAGGATTCACTTCCTAGCCCTCGATATCCTTTGATATAACGATAAATCACTCTGGGCGACTCGGAATCGCGTTATTTACCTTTTCCACACGCTGTGTATCGAAGGCCGCTAAGGATTCAGTTCCTAGCCCTCGATATCGTTCGATATAACGATAAATCACTCTGGGTGACTCGGAATAGCGATATTTACCTACTCCACAAGCTGTGTATCGGAGGCAGCTAAGGATTCACTTCGTGGCCCTCGATATCGTTCGATATAACGGTAAATCACTCTGGGCGACTCGGAATCGCGTTATTTAACTTTTCCACACGCTGTGTATCGAAGGCAGCTAAGGATTCACTTTCTAGCCCTCGATATCCTTCGATATAACGATAAATCACTCTGGGTGACTCGGAATCGCGGTATTTACCTTTTCCACACGCTGTGTATCGAAGGCAGCTAAGTATTCACTTCCTAGCCCTCGATATCGTGCGATATAACGATAATTCACTCTGGGAGAAGCGGAATAGCGACATTTACCTTTTCCACACGCTCTGCATCGAAGGAAGCTAAGGATTCACTTCCTAGCCCTCGATATCGTGCGATATAACGATAATTCACTCTGGGCGACTCGCAATCCCGTTATTTACCTTTTCCACACGCTGTGTATGAAAGGCAGCTAAGGATTCATCTCCTAGCCCTCGATATCGTTCGATATAACGATAAATCACTCTGGGTGACTCGGAATCGCGATATTCACCTTTTCCACACGCTGTGTATCGAAGGCAGCTATGGATTCACTTCCTAGCCCTCGATATCCTTTGATATAACGATAAATCACTCTGGGCGACTCGGAATCGCGTTATTTACCTTTTCCACACGCTGTGTATCGAAGGCCGCTAAGGATTCAGTTCCTAGCCCTCGATATCGTTCGATATAACGATAAATCACTCTGGGTGACTCGGAATAGCGATATTTACCTACTCCACAAGCTGTGTATCGGAGGCAGCTAAGGATTCACTTCGTGGCCCTCGATATCGTTCGATATAACGGTAAATCACTCTGGGCGACTCGGAATCGCGTTATTTAACTTTTCCACACGCTGTGTATCGAAGGCAGCTAAGGATTCACTTCCTAGCCCTCGATATCGTGCGATATAACGATAATTCACTCTGGGAGAAGCGGAATAGCGACATTTACCTTTTCCACACGCTTTGCATCGAAGGAAGCTAAGGATTCACTTCCTGCCCTCGATATCGTTCCATATAACGATAAATCACTCTGGGCGACTCGGAATAGCGTTATTTACCTTCTCCACAAGCTGTGTATCGGAGGCAGCTAAGGATTCACTTCGTGGCCCTCGATATCGTTCTATATAACTATAAATCACTCTGGGTGACGCGGAATCGCGATATTCACCTTTTCCACACCCTGTGTATCGAAGGATGCTAACGATTCACTTCGTGGCCCTCGATATCGTTCGATATAACGGTAAGTCACTCTGGGCGACTCGGAATCGCGTTATTTAACTTTTCCACACGCTGTGTATCGAAGGCAGCTAAGGATTCATTTCCTAGCCCTCGATATCGTTCTATATAACTATAAATCACTCTGGGTGACGCGGAATCGCGATATTCACATTTTCCACACGCTGTGTATCGAAGGAAGCTAAGGATTCACTTCCTAGCCCTCGATATCCTTCGATATAACGATAAATCACTCTGGGTGACTCGGGATCGCGGTATTTACCTTTTCCACACGCGGTGTATCGAAGGCAGCTAAGGATTCACTTCCTAGAACTCGATATCCTTCGATATAACGATAAATCACTCTGGACGACTCGGAATCGCGTTATTTACATTTTCCACACGCTGTGTATCAAAGGCAGCTAAGGATTCATCTCCTAGCGTACGATGTCGTTCGATATAACGATAAATCACTCTGGGTGACACGGAATCGCGGTATTTACCTTTTATACACGCTGTGTATCGAAGGCAGCTAAGGATTCACTTCCTAGCCCTCGATATCCTTAGATATAACGATAAATCAGTCTGGGCGACTCAGAATCGCGTTATTTACCTTCTCCACAAGCTGTGTATCGAAGGCAGCTAAGGATTCACTTCCTAGCCCTCGATATCCTTAGATATAACGATAAATCAGTCTGGGCGACTCGGAATCGCGTTATTTACCTTCTCCACAAGCTGTGTATCGGAGGCAGCTAAGGATTCACTTCCTAGCCCTCCATATCGTTCTATATTACTATAAATCACTCTGGGTGACGCGGAATCGCGATATTCACCTGTTCCACACGCTGCGTATCGAAGGAAGCTAAGGATTCACTTACTAGCCCTCGATATCGTTCGATATAACGATAAATCACTCTGGGTAACTCGGAAACGCGATATTTACCTTTTCCACACGCTGTGTATCGAAGGCAGCTAAGGATTCACTTCCTAGCCCTCGATATTGTTCGATATAACGATAAATCACTCTGGGTGACCCGGAATCGCGATATTTACCTATTCCACACGCTGTGTATCGAAGGCAGCTAAGGATTCACTTCCTAGCCCTCGATATCCTTAGATGTAACGATAAATCACTCTGGGCGACTCGGAATCGCGTTATTTACCTTTTCCACACGCTGTGTATCGAAGGCAGCTAAGGATTCACTTCCTAGCCCTCGATATCGTTCTATATAACTATAAATCATTCTGGGTGACGCGGAATCGCGATATTCACCTTTTCCACACGCTGTGTATCGAAGGCATCTAAGGATTCACTTCCTAGCCCTCGATATCGTTCGATATAACGATAAATCACTCTGGGCGACTCGCAATCCCGTTCTTTACCTTTTCCACACGCTGTGTCTCGAAGGCAGCTAAGGATTCACTTTCTAGCCCTCGATATCCTTCGATATAACGATAAATCACTCTGGGTGACTCGGAATCGCGGTATTTACCTTTTCCACACGCTGCGTATCGAAGGCAGCTAAGGATTCACTTCCTAGCCCTCGATATCCTTCGATATAACGATAAATCACTCTGGGCGACTCGGAATCGCGTTATTTACCTTTTCCACACGCTGTGTATCAAAGGCAGCTAAGGATTCACTTCCTAGCCCTCGATATCGTTCGATATAACGATAAATCACTCTGGGCGACTCGGAATAGCGTTATTTACCTTCTCCACAAGCTGTGTATCGGAGGCAGCTAAGGATTCACTTCGTGGCCCTCGATATCGTTCGATATAACGGTAAATCACTCTGGGCGACTCGGAATCGCGTTATTTAACTTTTCCACACGCTGTGTATCGAAGGCAGCTAAGGATTCATTTCCTAGCCCTCGATATCGTTCTATATAACTATAAATCACTATGGGTGACGCTGAATCGCGATATTCACCTTTTCCACACGCTGTGTATCGAAGGATGCTAAGGATTCACTGCCTAGCCCTCGATATCGTTCGATATAACGATAAATCACTCTGGGTGACTCGGCATCGCGATATTCACCTTTTCCACACGCTGTGTATCGAAGGAAGCTAAGGATTCACTTCCTAGCCCTCGATATCCTTCGATATAACGATAAATCACTCTGGGTGACTCGGAATCGCGTTATTTACCTTTTCCACACGCTGTGTATCGAAGGATGCTAAGGATTCACTTCCTAGCCCTCGATATCGTTCGATATAACGATAAATCACTCTGGGTGACTCGGAATCGCGATATTCACCTTTTCCACACGCTGTGTATCGAAGGCAGCTAAGGATTCACTTCCTAGCCCTCGATATCCTTTGATATAACGATAAATCACTCTGGGCGACTCGGAATCGCGTTATTTAACTTTTCCACACGCTGTGTATCGAAGGCAGCTAAGGATTCACTTCCTAGCCCTCGATATCGTGCGATATAACGATAATTCACTCTGGGAGAAGCGGAATAGCGACATTTACCTTTTCCACACGCTCTGCATCGAAGGAAGCTAAGGATTCACTTCCTAGCCCTCGATATCGTTCGATATAACGATAAATCACTCTGGGTGACTCGGAATAGCGATATTTACCTACTCCACAAGCTGTGTATCGGAGGCAGCTAAGGATTCACTTCGTGGCCCTCGATATCGTTCGATATAACGGTAAATCACTCTGGGCGACTCGGAATCGCGTTATTTAACTTTTCCACACGCTGTGTATCGAAGGCAGCTAAGGATTCACTTCCTAGCCCTCGATATCGTGCGATATAACGATAATTCACTCTGGGAGAAGCGGAATAGCGACATTTACCTTTTCCACACGCTCTGCATCGAAGGAAGCTAAGGATTCACTTCCTAGCCCTCGATATCGTGCGATATAACGATAAATCACTCTGGGTGACTCGGAATCGCGATATTCACATTTTCCACACGCTGTGTATCGAAGGCAGCTAAGGATTCACTTCCTAGCCCTCGATATCCTTTGATATAACGATAAATCACTCTGGGCGACTCGGAATCGCGTTATTTACCTTTTCCACACGCTGTGTATCGAAGGCCGCTAAGGATTCAGTTCCTAGCCCTCGATATCGTTCGATATAACGATAAATCACTCTGGGTGACTCGGAATAGCGATATTTACCTACTCCACAAGCTGTGTATCGGAGGCAGCTAAGGATTCACTTCGTGGCCCTCGATATCGTTCGATATAACGGTAAATCACTCTGGGCGACTCGGAATCGCGTTATTTAACTTTTCCACACGCTGTGTATCGAAGGCAGCTAAGGATTCACTTTCTAGCCCTCGATATCCTTCGATATAACGATAAATCACTCTGGGTGACTCGGAATCGCGGTATTTACCTTTTCCACACGCTGTGTATCGAAGGCAGCTAAGTATTCACTTCCTAGCCCTCGATATCGTGCGATATAACGATAATTCACTCTGGGAGAAGCGGAATAGCGACATTTACCTTTTCCACACGCTCTGCATCGAAGGAAGCTAAGGATTCACTTCCTAGCCCTCGATATCGTGCGATATAACGATAATTCACTCTGGGCGACTCGCAATCCCGTTATTTACCTTTTCCACACGCTGTGTATGAAAGGCAGCTAAGGATTCATCTCCTAGCCCTCGATATCGTTCGATATAACGATAAATCACTCTGGGTGACTCGGAATCGCGATATTCACCTTTTCCACACGCTGTGTATCGAAGGCAGCTATGGATTCACTTCCTAGCCCTCGATATCCTTTGATATAACGATAAATCACTCTGGGCGACTCGGAATCGCGTTATTTACCTTTTCCACACGCTGTGTATCGAAGGCCGCTAAGGATTCAGTTCCTAGCCCTCGATATCGTTCGATATAACGATAAATCACTCTGGGTGACTCGGAATAGCGATATTTACCTACTCCACAAGCTGTGTATCGGAGGCAGCTAAGGATTCACTTCGTGGCCCTCGATATCGTTCGATATAACGGTAAATCACTCTGGGCGACTCGGAATCGCGTTATTTAACTTTTCCACACGCTGTGTATCGAAGGCAGCTAAGGATTCACTTCCTAGCCCTCGATATCGTGCGATATAACGATAATTCACTCTGGGAGAAGCGGAATAGCGACATTTACCTTTTCCACACGCTTTGCATCGAAGGAAGCTAAGGATTCACTTCCTGCCCTCGATATCGTTCCATATAACGATAAATCACTCTGGGCGACTCGGAATAGCGTTATTTACCTTCTCCACAAGCTGTGTATCGGAGGCAGCTAAGGATTCACTTCGTGGCCCTCGATATCGTTCTATATAACTATAAATCACTCTGGGTGACGCGGAATCGCGATATTCACCTTTTCCACACCCTGTGTATCGAAGGATGCTAACGATTCACTTCGTGGCCCTCGATATCGTTCGATATAACGGTAAGTCACTCTGGGCGACTCGGAATCGCGTTATTTAACTTTTCCACACGCTGTGTATCGAAGGCAGCTAAGGATTCATTTCCTAGCCCTCGATATCGTTCTATATAACTATAAATCACTCTGGGTGACGCGGAATCGCGATATTCACATTTTCCACACGCTGTGTATCGAAGGAAGCTAAGGATTCACTTCCTAGCCCTCGATATCCTTCGATATAACGATAAATCACTCTGGGTGACTCGGGATCGCGGTATTTACCTTTTCCACACGCGGTGTATCGAAGGCAGCTAAGGATTCACTTCCTAGAACTCGATATCCTTCGATATAACGATAAATCACTCTGGACGACTCGGAATCGCGTTATTTACATTTTCCACACGCTGTGTATCAAAGGCAGCTAAGGATTCATCTCCTAGCGTACGATGTCGTTCGATATAACGATAAATCACTCTGGGTGACACGGAATCGCGGTATTTACCTTTTATACACGCTGTGTATCGAAGGCAGCTAAGGATTCACTTCCTAGCCCTCGATATCCTTAGATATAACGATAAATCAGTCTGGGCGACTCAGAATCGCGTTATTTACCTTCTCCACAAGCTGTGTATCGGAGGCAGCTAAGGATTCACTTCGTGGCCCTCGATATCGTTCGATATAACGGTAAATCACTCTGGGCGACTCGGAATCGCGTTATTTAACTTTTCCACGCGCTGTGTATCGAAGGCAGCTAAGGATTCACTTCCTAGCCCTCGATATCCTTAGATATAACGATAAATCAGTCTGGGCGACTCGGAATCGCGTTATTTACCTTCTCCACAAGCTGTGTATCGGAGGCAGCTAAGGATTCACTTCCTAGCCCTCCATATCGTTCTATATTACTATAAATCACTCTGGGTGACGCGGAATCGCGATATTCACCTGTTCCACACGCTGCGTATCGAAGGAAGCTAAGGATTCACTTACTAGCCCTCGATATCGTTCGATATAACGATAAATCACTCTGGGTAACTCGGAAACGCGATATTTACCTTTTCCACACGCTGTGTATCGAAGGCAGCTAAGGATTCACTTCCTAGCCCTCGATATTGTTCGATATAACGATAAATCACTCTGGGTGACCCGGAATCGCGATATTTACCTATTCCACACGCTGTGTATCGAAGGCAGCTAAGGATTCACTTCCTAGCCCTCGATATCCTTAGATGTAACGATAAATCACTCTGGGCGACTCGGAATCGCGTTATTTACCTTTTCCACACGCTGTGTATCGAAGGCAGCTAAGGATTCACTTCCTAGCCCTCGATATCGTTCTATATAACTATAAATCATTCTGGGTGACGCGGAATCGCGATATTCACCTTTTCCACACGCTGTGTATCGAAGGCATCTAAGGATTCACTTCCTAGCCCTCGATATCGTTCGATATAACGATAAATCACTCTGGGCGACTCGCAATCCCGTTATTTACCTTTTCCACACGCTGTGTATCAAAGGCAGCTAAGGATTCATCTCCTAGCCCTCGATATCGTTCGATATAACGATAAATCACTCTGGGTAACGCTGAATCGCGATATTCACCTTTTCCACACGCTGTGTATCGAAGGATGCTAAGGATTCACTTCCTAGCCCTCGATATCGTTCGATATAATGATAAATCACTCTGGGTGACTCGGAATCGCGATATTTACCTTTTCCACACGCTGTGTCTCGAAGGCAGCTAAGGATTCACTTTCTAGCCCTCGATATCCTTCGATATAACGATAAATCACTCTGGGTGACTCGGAATCGCGGTATTTACCTTTTCCACACGCTGCGTATCGAAGGCAGCTAAGGATTCACTTCCTAGCCCTCGATATCCTTCGATATAACGATAAATCACTCTGGGCGACTCGGAATCGCGTTATTTACCTTTTCCACACGCTGTGTATCAAAGGCAGCTAAGGATTCACTTCCTAGCCCTCGATATCGTTCGATATAACGATAAATCACTCTGGGCGACTCGGAATAGCGTTATTTACCTTCTCCACAAGCTGTGTATCGGAGGCAGCTAAGGATTCACTTCGTGGCCCTCGATATCGTTCGATATAACGGTAAATCACTCTGGGCGACTCGGAATCGCGTTATTTAACTTTTCCACACGCTGTGTATCGAAGGCAGCTAAGGATTCATTTCCTAGCCCTCGATATCGTTCTATATAACTATAAATCACTATGGGTGACGCTGAATCGCGATATTCACCTTTTCCACACGCTGTGTATCGAAGGATGCTAAGGATTCACTGCCTAGCCCTCGATATCGTTCGATATAACGATAAATCACTCTGGGTGACTCGGCATCGCGATATTCACCTTTTCCACACGCTGTGTATCGAAGGAAGCTAAGGATTCACTTCCTAGCCCTCGATATCTTTCGATATAACGATAAATCACTCTGGGTGACTCGGAATCGCGTTATTTACCTTTTCCACACGCTGTGTATCGAAGGATGCTAAGGATTCACTTCCTAGCCCTCGATATCGTTCGATATAACGATAAATCACTCTGGGTGACTCGGAATCGCGATATTCACCTTTTCCACACGCTGTGTATCGAAGGCAGCTAAGGATTCACTTCCTAGCCCTCGATATCCTTTGATATAACGATAAATCACTCTGGGCGACTCGGAATCGCGTTATTTAACTTTTCCACACGCTGTGTATCGAAGGCAGCTAAGGATTCACTTCCTAGCCCTCGATATCGTGCGATATAACGATAATTCACTCTGGGAGAAGCGGAATAGCGACATTTACCTTTTCCACACGCTCTGCATCGAAGGAAGCTAAGGATTCACTTCCTAGCCCTCGATATCGTTCGATATAACGATAAATCACTCTGGGTGACTCGGAATAGCGATATTTACCTACTCCACAAGCTGTGTATCGGAGGCAGCTAAGGATTCACTTCGTGGCCCTCGATATCGTTCGATATAACGGTAAATCACTCTGGGCGACTCGGAATCGCGTTATTTAACTTTTCCACACGCTGTGTATCGAAGGCAGCTAAGGATTCACTTCCTAGCCCTCGATATCGTGCGATATAACGATAATTCACTCTGGGAGAAGCGGAATAGCGACATTTACCTTTTCCACACGCTCTGCATCGAAGGAAGCTAAGGATTCACTTCCTAGCCCTCGATATCGTGCGATATAACGATAATTCACTCTGGGAGAAGCGGAATTGCGACATTTACCTTTTCCACACGCTTTGCATCGAAGGAAGCTAAGGATTCACTTCCTGCCCTCGATATCCTTAGATATAACGATAAATCAGTCTGGGCGACTCAGAATCGCGTTATTTACCTTCTCCACAAGCTGTGTATCGGAGGCAGCTAAGGATTCACTTCGTGGCCCTCGATATCGTTCGATATAACGGTAAATCACTCTGGGCGACTCGGAATCGCGTTATTTAACTTTTCCACGCGCTGTGTATCGAAGGCAGCTAAGGATTCACTTCCTAGCCCTCGATATCCTTAGATATAACGATAAATCAGTCTGGGCGACTCGGAATCGCGTTATTTACCTTCTCCACAAGCTGTGTATCGGAGGCAGCTAAGGATTCACTTCCTAGCCCTCCATATCGTTCTATATTACTATAAATCACTCTGGGTGACGCGGAATCGCGATATTCACCTGTTCCACACGCTGCGTATCGAAGGAAGCTAAGGATTCACTTACTAGCCCTCGATATCGTTCGATATAACGATAAATCACTCTGGGTAACTCGGAAACGCGATATTTACCTTTTCCACACGCTGTGTATCGAAGGCAGCTAAGGATTCACTTCCTAGCCCTCGATATTGTTCGATATAACGATAAATCACTCTGGGTGACCCGGAATCGCGATATTTACCTATTCCACACGCTGTGTATCGAAGGCAGCTAAGGATTCACTTCCTAGCCCTCGATATCCTTAGATGTAACGATAAATCACTCTGGGCGACTCGGAATCGCGTTATTTACCTTTTCCACACGCTGTGTATCGAAGGCAGCTAAGGATTCACTTCCTAGCCCTCGATATCGTTCTATATAACTATAAATCATTCTGGGTGACGCGGAATCGCGATATTCACCTTTTCCACACGCTGTGTATCGAAGGCATCTAAGGATTCACTTCCTAGCCCTCGATATCGTTCGATATAACGATAAATCACTCTGGGCGACTCGCAATCCCGTTATTTACCTTTTCCACACGCTGTGTATCAAAGGCAGCTAAGGATTCATCTCCTAGCCCTCGATATCGTTCGATATAACGATAAATCACTCTGGGTAACGCTGAATCGCGATATTCACCTTTTCCACACGCTGTGTATCGAAGGATGCTAAGGATTCACTTCCTAGCCCTCGATATCGTTCGATATAATGATAAATCACTCTGGGTGACTCGGAATCGCGATATTTACCTTTTCCACACGCTGTGTCTCGAAGGCAGCTAAGGATTCACTTTCTAGCCCTCGATATCCTTCGATATAACGATAAATCACTCTGGGTGACTCGGAATCGCGGTATTTACCTTTTCCACACGCTGCGTATCGAAGGCAGCTAAGGATTCACTTCCTAGCCCTCGATATCCTTCGATATAACGATAAATCACTCTGGGCGACTCGGAATCGCGTTATTTACCTTTTCCACACGCTGTGTATCAAAGGCAGCTAAGGATTCACTTCCTAGCCCTCGATATCGTTCGATATAACGATAAATCACTCTGGGCGACTCGGAATAGCGTTATTTACCTTCTCCACAAGCTGTGTATCGGAGGCAGCTAAGGATTCACTTCGTGGCCCTCGATATCGTTCGATATAACGGTAAATCACTCTGGGCGACTCGGAATCGCGTTATTTAACTTTTCCACACGCTGTGTATCGAAGGCAGCTAAGGATTCATTTCCTAGCCCTCGATATCGTTCTATATAACTATAAATCACTATGGGTGACGCTGAATCGCGATATTCACCTTTTCCACACGCTGTGTATCGAAGGATGCTAAGGATTCACTGCCTAGCCCTCGATATCGTTCGATATAACGATAAATCACTCTGGGTGACTCGGCATCGCGATATTCACCTTTTCCACACGCTGTGTATCGAAGGAAGCTAAGGATTCACTTCCTAGCCCTCGATATCCTTCGATATAACGATAAATCACTCTGGGTGACTCGGAATCGCGTTATTTACCTTTTCCACACGCTGTGTATCGAAGGATGCTAAGGATTCACTTCCTAGCCCTCGATATCGTTCGATATAACGATAAATCACTCTGGGTGACTCGGAATCGCGATATTCACCTTTTCCACACGCTGTGTATCGAAGGCAGCTAAGGATTCACTTCCTAGCCCTCGATATCCTTTGATATAACGATAAATCACTCTGGGCGACTCGGAATCGCGTTATTTAACTTTTCCACACGCTGTGTATCGAAGGCAGCTAAGGATTCACTTCCTAGCCCTCGATATCGTGCGATATAACGATAATTCACTCTGGGAGAAGCGGAATAGCGACATTTACCTTTTCCACACGCTCTGCATCGAAGGAAGCTAAGGATTCACTTCCTAGCCCTCGATATCGTTCGATATAACGATAAATCACTCTGGGTGACTCGGAATAGCGATATTTACCTACTCCACAAGCTGTGTATCGGAGGCAGCTAAGGATTCACTTCGTGGCCCTCGATATCGTTCGATATAACGGTAAATCACTCTGGGCGACTCGGAATCGCGTTATTTAACTTTTCCACACGCTGTGTATCGAAGGCAGCTAAGGATTCACTTCCTAGCCCTCGATATCGTGCGATATAACGATAATTCACTCTGGGAGAAGCGGAATAGCGACATTTACCTTTTCCACACGCTCTGCATCGAAGGAAGCTAAGGATTCACTTCCTAGCCCTCGATATCGTGCGATATAACGATAATTCACTCTGGGAGAAGCGGAATTGCGACATTTACCTTTTCCACACGCTTTGCATCGAAGGAAGCTAAGGATTCACTTCCTGCCCTCGATATCGTTCGATATAACGATAAATCACTCTGGGCGACTCGGAATAGCGTTATTTACCTTCTCCACAAGCTGTGTATCGGAGGCAGCTAAGGATTCACTTCGTGGCCCTCGATATCGTTCTATATAACTATAAATCACTCTGGGTGACGCGGAATCGCGATATTCACCTTTTCCACACGCTGTGTATCGAAGGATGCTAAGGATTCACTTCGTGGCCCTCGATATCGTTCGATATAACGGTAAGTCACTCTGGGCGACTCGGAATC
This sequence comes from Nomada fucata, assembly GCA_948146005.1. Taxonomy (NCBI): domain Eukaryota; kingdom Metazoa; phylum Arthropoda; class Insecta; order Hymenoptera; family Apidae; genus Nomada; species Nomada fucata. The sequence goes on along the minus strand of OX411282.1, from coordinate 16,304,561 downwards.
GCGTTATTTAACTTTTCCACACGCTGTGTATCGAAGGCAGCTAAGGATTCATTTCCTAGCCCTCGATATCGTTCTATATAACTATAAATCACTCTGGGTGACGCGGAATCGCGATATTCACATTTTCCACACGCTGTGTATCGAAGGAAGCTAAGGATTCACTTCCTAGCCCTCGATATCCTTCGATATAACGATAAATCACTCTGGGTGACTCGGGATCGCGGTATTTACCTTTTCCACACGCGGTGTATCGAAGGCAGCTAAGGATTCACTTCCTAGAACTCGATATCCTTCGATATAACGATAAATCACTCTGGGCGACTCGGAATCGCGTTATTTACATTTTCCACACGCTGTGTATCAAAGGCAGCTAAGGATTCATCTCCTAGCGTACGATGTCGTTCGATATAACGATAAATCACTCTGGGTGACACGGAATCGCGGTATTTACCTTTTCCACACGCTCTGCATCGAAGGAAGCTAAGGATTCACTTCCTAGCCCTCGATATCGTTCGATATAACGATAAATCACTCTGGGTGACTCGGGATCGCGGTATTTACCTTTTCCACACGCGGTGTATCGAAGGCAGCTAAGGATTCACTTCCTAGAACTCGATATCCTTCGATATAACGATAAATCACTCTGGACGACTCGGAATCGCGTTATTTACATTTTCCACACGCTGTGTATCAAAGGCAGCTAAGGATTCATCTCCTAGCGTACGATGTCGTTCGATATAACGATAAATCACTCTGGGTGACACGGAATCGCGGTATTTACCTTTTATACACGCTGTGTATCGAAGGCAGCTAAGGATTCACTTCCTAGCCCTCGATATCCTTAGATATAACGATAAATCAGTCTGGGCGACTCAGAATCGCGTTATTTACCTTCTCCACAAGCTGTGTATCGGAGGCAGCTAAGGATTCACTTCGTGGCCCTCGATATCGTTCGATATAACGGTAAATCACTCTGGGCGACTCGGAATCGCGTTATTTAACTTTTCCACGCGCTGTGTATCGAAGGCAGCTAAGGATTCACTTCCTAGCCCTCGATATCCTTAGATATAACGATAAATCAGTCTGGGCGACTCGGAATCGCGTTATTTACCTTCTCCACAAGCTGTGTATCGGAGGCAGCTAAGGATTCACTTCCTAGCCCTCCATATCGTTCTATATTACTATAAATCACTCTGGGTGACGCGGAATCGCGATATTCACCTGTTCCACACGCTGCGTATCGAAGGAAGCTAAGGATTCACTTACTAGCCCTCGATATCGTTCGATATAACGATAAATCACTCTGGGTAACTCGGAAACGCGATATTTACCTTTTCCACACGCTGTGTATCGAAGGCAGCTAAGGATTCACTTCCTAGCCCTCGATATTGTTCGATATAACGATAAATCACTCTGGGTGACCCGGAATCGCGATATTTACCTATTCCACACGCTGTGTATCGAAGGCAGCTAAGGATTCACTTCCTAGCCCTCGATATCCTTAGATGTAACGATAAATCACTCTGGGCGACTCGGAATCGCGTTATTTACCTTTTCCACACGCTGTGTATCGAAGGCAGCTAAGGATTCACTTCCTAGCCCTCGATATCGTTCTATATAACTATAAATCATTCTGGGTGACGCGGAATCGCGATATTCACCTTTTCCACACGCTGTGTATCGAAGGAAGCTAAGGATTCACTTCCTAGCCCTCGATATCCTTTGATATAACGATAAATCACTCTGGGCGACTCGGAATCGCGTTATTTACCTTCTCCACAAGCTGTGAATCGGAGGCAGCTAAGGATTCACTTCGTGGCCCTCGATATCGTTCGATATAACGATAAATCACTCTGGGCGACTCGGAATCGCGTTATTTACCTTTTCCACACGCTGTGTATCGAAGGCATCTAAGGATTCACTTCCTAGCCCTCGATATCGTTCGATATAACGATAAATCACTCTGGGCGACTCGCAATCCCGTTATTTACCTTTTCCACACGCTGTGTATCAAAGGCAGCTAAGGATTCATCTCCTAGCCCTCGATATCGTTCGATATAACGATAAATCACTCTGGGTAACGCTGAATCGCGATATTCACCTTTTCCACACGCTGTGTATCGAAGGATGCTAAGGATTCACTTCCTAGCCCTCGATATCGTTCGATATAATGATAAATCACTCTGGGTGACTCGGAATCGCGATATTTACCTTTTCCACACGCTGTGTCTCGAAGGCAGCTAAGGATTCACTTTCTAGCCCTCGATATCCTTCGATATAACGATAAATCACTCTGGGTGACTCGGAATCGCGGTATTTACCTTTTCCACACGCTGCGTATCGAAGGCAGCTAAGGATTCACTTCCTAGCCCTCGATATCCTTCGATATAACGATAAATCACTCTGGGCGACTCGGAATCGCGTTATTTACCTTTTCCACACGCTGTGTATCAAAGGCAGCTAAGGATTCACTTCCTAGCCCTCGATATCGTTCGATATAACGATAAATCACTCTGGGCGACTCGGAATAGCGTTATTTACCTTCTCCACAAGCTGTGTATCGGAGGCAGCTAAGGATTCACTTCGTGGCCCTCGATATCGTTCGATATAACGGTAAATCACTCTGGGCGACTCGGAATCGCGTTATTTAACTTTTCCACACGCTGTGTATCGAAGGCAGCTAAGGATTCATTTCCTAGCCCTCGATATCGTTCTATATAACTATAAATCACTATGGGTGACGCTGAATCGCGATATTCACCTTTTCCACACGCTGTGTATCGAAGGATGCTAAGGATTCACTGCCTAGCCCTCGATATCGTTCGATATAACGATAAATCACTCTGGGTGACTCGGCATCGCGATATTCACCTTTTCCACACGCTGTGTATCGAAGGAAGCTAAGGATTCACTTCCTAGCCCTCGATATCCTTCGATATAACGATAAATCACTCTGGGTGACTCGGAATCGCGTTATTTACCTTTTCCACACGCTGTGTATCGAAGGATGCTAAGGATTCACTTCCTAGCCCTCGATATCGTTCGATATAACGATAAATCACTCTGGGTGACTCGGAATCGCGATATTCACCTTTTCCACACGCTGTGTATCGAAGGCAGCTAAGGATTCACTTCCTAGCCCTCGATATCCTTTGATATAACGATAAATCACTCTGGGCGACTCGGAATCGCGTTATTTAACTTTTCCACACGCTGTGTATCGAAGGCAGCTAAGGATTCACTTCCTAGCCCTCGATATCGTGCGATATAACGATAATTCACTCTGGGAGAAGCGGAATAGCGACATTTACCTTTTCCACACGCTCTGCATCGAAGGAAGCTAAGGATTCACTTCCTAGCCCTCGATATCGTTCGATATAACGATAAATCACTCTGGGTGACTCGGAATAGCGATATTTACCTACTCCACAAGCTGTGTATCGGAGGCAGCTAAGGATTCACTTCGTGGCCCTCGATATCGTTCGATATAACGGTAAATCACTCTGGGCGACTCGGAATCGCGTTATTTAACTTTTCCACACGCTGTGTATCGAAGGCAGCTAAGGATTCACTTCCTAGCCCTCGATATCGTGCGATATAACGATAATTCACTCTGGGAGAAGCGGAATAGCGACATTTACCTTTTCCACACGCTCTGCATCGAAGGAAGCTAAGGATTCACTTCCTAGCCCTCGATATCGTGCGATATAACGATAATTCACTCTGGGAGAAGCGGAATTGCGACATTTACCTTTTCCACACGCTTTGCATCGAAGGAAGCTAAGGATTCACTTCCTGCCCTCGATATCGTTCGATATAACGATAAATCACTCTGGGCGACTCGGAATAGCGTTATTTACCTTCTCCACAAGCTGTGTATCGGAGGCAGCTAAGGATTCACTTCGTGGCCCTCGATATCGTTCTATATAACTATAAATCACTCTGGGTGACGCGGAATCGCGATATTCACCTTTTCCACACGCTGTGTATCGAAGGATGCTAAGGATTCACTTCGTGGCCCTCGATATCGTTCGATATAACGGTAAGTCACTCTGGGCGACTCGGAATCGCGTTATTTAACTTTTCCACACGCTGTGTATCGAAGGCAGCTAAGGATTCATTTCCTAGCCCTCGATATCGTTCTATATAACTATAAATCACTCTGGGTGACGCGGAATCGCGATATTCACATTTTCCACACGCTGTGTATCGAAGGAAGCTAAGGATTCACTTCCTAGCCCTCGATATCCTTCGATATAACGATAAATCACTCTGGGTGACTCGGGATCGCGGTATTTACCTTTTCCACACGCGGTGTATCGAAGGCAGCTAAGGATTCACTTCCTAGAACTCGATATCCTTCGATATAACGATAAATCACTCTGGGCGACTCGGAATCGCGTTATTTACATTTTCCACACGCTGTGTATCAAAGGCAGCTAAGGATTCATCTCCTAGCGTACGATGTCGTTCGATATAACGATAAATCACTCTGGGTGACACGGAATCGCGGTATTTACCTTTTATACACGCTGTGTATCGAAGGCAGCTAAGGATTCACTTCCTAGCCCTCGATATCGTTCTATATAACTATAAATCATTCTGGGTGACTCGGAATCGCGTTATTTACCTTCTCCACAAGCTGTGTATCGGAGGCAGCTAAGGATTCACTTCGTGGCCCTCGATATCGTTCGATATAACGGTAAATCACTCTGGGCGACTCGGAATCGCGTTATTTAACTTTTCCACGCGCTGTGTATCGAAGGCAGCTAAGGATTCACTTCCTAGCCCTCGATATCGTTCGATATAACGATAAATCACTCTGGGCGACTCGGAATCGCGTTAGTTACCTTTTCCACACGCTGTGTATCGAAGGCATCTAAGGATTCACTTCCTAGCCCTCGATTTTGTTCGATATAACGATAAATCACTCTGGGAGACGCGGATTCGCGTATTCATCTATTCCACACGCTGTGTATCGAAGGCAGCAAAGGATTCACTTCCTAGCCCTCGATATCGTTCTATATAACTATAAATCACTCTGATCGACTCGGAATCGCGTTATTTAACTTTTCCACACGCTGTGTATCGAAGGCAGCTAAGGATTCATCTCCTAGCGCACGATATCGTTCGATATAACGATAAATCACTCTGGGCGACTCGAAATCGCGTTATTTAACTTTTCCACACGCTGTGTATCGAAGGCAGCTAAGGATTCACTTCCTAGCCCTCGATATCGTTCTATATAACTATAAATCACTCTGGGTGACGCGGAATCGCGATATTCACCTTTCCACACCAAGTGTATCGAAGGATGCTAAGGATTCACTTCCTAGCCCTCGATATCCTTAGATATAACGATAAATCACTCTGGGCGACTCGGAATCGCGTTATTTACCTTTTCCACACGCTGTGTATCGAAGGCAGCTAAGGATTCACTTCCTAGCCCTCGATATTGTTCGATATAACGATAAATCACTCTGGGTGACTCGGAATCGCGATATTAACGTTTTCCACACGCTGTGTATCGAAGGCAGCTAAGGATTCACTTCCTAGCCCTCGATATCGTTCGATATAACGGTAAATCACTCTGGGCGACTCGGAATCGCGTTATTTAACTTGTCCACACGCTGTGTATCGAAGGCAGCTAAGGATTCACTTCCTAGCCCTCGATATCGTTCGATATAACGATAAATCACTCTGGGCGACTCGGAATCGCGATATTTACCTTTTCCACACGCTGTGTATCGAAGGCAGCTAAGGATTCACTTCCTAGCCCTCCATATCGTTCGATATTACTATAAATCACTCTGGGTGACGCGGAATCGCGATATTCACCTGTTCCACACGCTGCGTATCGAAGGAAGCTAAGGATTCACTTACTAGCCCTCGATATCGTTCGATATAACGATAAATCACTCTGGGTGACTCGGAAACGCGATATTTACCATTTCCACACGCTGTGTATCGAAGGCAGCTAAGGATTCACTTCCTAGAGCTCTATATCCTTCGATATAACGATAAATCACTCTGGGCGACTCGGAATCGCGTTATTTACCTTTTCCACACGCTGTGTATCGAAGGCAGCTAAGGATTCACTTCCTAGCCCTCGATATCCTTAGATGTAACGATAAATCACTCTGGGCGACTCGGAATCGCGTTATTTACCTTTTCCACACGCTGTGTATCGAAGGCAGCTAAGGATTCACTTCCTAGCCCTCGATATCGTTCTATATAACTATAAATCATTCTGGGTGACGCGGAATCGCGATATTCACCTTTTCCACACGCTGTGTATCGAAGGAAGCTAAGGATTCACTTCCTAGCCCTCGATTTCCTTTGATATAACGATAAATCACTCTGGGCGACTCGGAATCGCGTTATTTACCTTCTCCACAAGCTGTGTATCGGAGGCAGCTAAGGATTCACTTCGTGGCCCTCGATATCGTTCGATATAACGATAAATCACTCTGGGCGACTCGGAATCGCGGTATTTACCTTTTCCACACGCTGTGTATCGAAGGCAGCTAAGGATTCACTTCCTAGAGCTCTATATCCTTCGATATAACGATAAATCACTCTGGGCGACTCGGAATCGCGTTATTTACCTTTTCCACACACCTGTGTATCAAAGGCAGCTAAGGATTCATCTCCTAGAGCACGATATCGTTCGATATAACGATAAATCACTCTGGGTGACTCGGAATCGCGGTATTTACCTTTTCCACACGCTGTGTATCGAAGGCAGCTAAGGATTCACTTCCTAGCCCTCGATATCCTTAGATATAACGATAAATCTCTCTGGGCGACTCGGAATCGCGATATTCACCTGTTCCACACGCTGCGTATCGAAGGAAGCTAAGGATTCACTTCCTAGCCCTCGATATCCTTAGATGTAACGATAAATCACTCTGGGCGACTCGGAATCGCGTTATTTACCTTTTCCACACGCTGTGTATCGAAGGCAGCTAAGGATTCACTTCCTAGCCCTCGATATCGTTCTATATAACTATAAATCATTCTGGGTGACGCGGAATCGCGATATTCACCTTTTCCACACGCTGTGTATCGAAGGAAGCTAAGGATTCACTTCCTAGCCCTCGATTTCCTTTGATATAACGATAAATCACTCTGGGCGACTCGGAATCGCGTTATTTACCTTCTCCACAAGCTGTGTATCGGAGGCAGCTAAGGATTCACTTCGTGGCCCTCGATATCGTTCGATATAACGATAAATCACTCTGGGCGACTCGGAATCGCGGTATTTACCTTTTCCACACGCTGTGTATCGAAGGCAGCTAAGGATTCACTTCCTAGAGCTCTATATCCTTCGATATAACGATAAATCACTCTGGGCGACTCGGAATCGCGTTATTTACCTTTTCCACACACCTGTGTATCAAAGGCAGCTAAGGATTCATCTCCTAGAGCACGATATCGTTCGATATAACGATAAATCACTCTGGGTGACTCGGAATCGCGGTATTTACCTTTTCCACACGCTGTGTATCGAAGGCAGCTAAGGATTCACTTCCTAGCCCTCGATATCCTTAGATATAACGATAAATCTCTCTGGGCGACTCGGAATCGCGATATTCACCTGTTCCACACGCTGCGTATCGAAGGAAGCTAAGGATTCACTTACTAGCCCTCGATATCGTTCGATATAACGATAAATCACTGTGGGCGACTCGGAATCGCGTTATTTACCTTTTCCACACGCTGTGTATCGAAGGCCGCTAAGGATTCAGTTCCTAGCCCTCGATATCGTTCGATATAACGATAAATCACTCTGGGTGACTCGGAATAGCGATATTTACCTACTCCACAAGCTGTGTATCGGAGGCAGCTAAGGATTCACTTCGTGGCCCTCGATATCGTTCGATATAACGGTAAATGACTCTGGGCGACTCGGAATCGCGTTATTTAACTTTTCCACGCGCTGTGTATCGAAGGCAGCTATGGATTCAGTTCCTAGCCCTCGATATCGTTCGAGATAACGATAAATCACTCTGGGCGACTCGGAATCGCGTTAGTTACCTTTTCCACACGCTGTGTATCGAAGGAAGCTAAGGATTCACTTCGTGGAACTCGATATCGTTCGATATAACGGTAAATCACTCTGGGCGACTCGGAATCGCGTTATTTAACTTTTCCACACGCTGTGTATCGAAGGCAGCTAAGGATTCACTTCCTAGCCCTCGATATCGTTCGATATAACGATAAATCACTCTGGGCGACTCGGAATCGCGTTATTTACCTTTTCCACACGCTGTGTATCGAAGGCATCTAAGGATTCACTTCCTAGCCCTCGATATCGTTCGATATAACGATAAATCACTTTGGGCGGCTCGCAATCCCGTTATTTACCTTTTCCACACGCTGTGTATCAAAGGCAACTAAGGATTCATCTCCTAGCCCTCGATATCGTTCGATATAACGATAAATCACTCTGGGTAACGCTGAATCGCGATATTCACCTTTTCCACACGCTGTGTATCGAAGGATGCTAAGGATTCACTTCCTAGCCCTCGATATCGTTCGATATAATGATAAATCACTCTGGGTGACTCGGAATCGCGTTATTTACATTTTCCACACGCTGTGTATCGAAGGCAGCTAAGGATTCACTTCCTAGCCCTCGATATCGTTCTATATAACTATAAATCATTCTGGGTGACGCGGAATCGCGATATTCACCTTTTCCACACGCTGTGTATCGAAGGAAGCTAAGGATTCACTTCCTAGCCCTCGATATCCTTTGATATAACGATAAATCACTCTGGGCGACTCGGAATCGCGTTATTTACCTTCTCCACAAGCTGTGTATCGGAGGCAGCTAAGGATTCACTTCGTGGCCCTCGATATCGTTCGATATAACGATAAATCACTCTGGGCGACTCGGAATCGCGGTATTTACCTTTTCCACACGCTGTGTATCGAAGGCAGCTAAGGATTCACTTCCTAGAGCTCTATATCCTTCGATATAACGATAAATCACTCTGGGCGACTCGGAATCGCGTTATTTACCTTTTCCACACACCTGTGTATCAAAGGCAGCTAAGGATTCATCTCCTAGCGCACGATATCGTTCGATATAACGATAAATCACTCTGGGTGACTCGGAATCGCGGTATTTACCTTTTCCACACGCTGTGTATCGAAGGCAGCTAAGGATTCACTTCCTAGCCCTCGATATCCTTAGATATAACGATAAATCACTCTGGGCGACTCGGAATCGCGATATTCACCTGTTCCACACGCTGCGTATCGAAGGAAGCTAAGGATTCACTTACTAGCCCTCGATATCGTTCGATATAACGATAAATCACTCTGGGCGACTCGGAATCGCGTTATTTACCTTTTCCACACGCTGTGTATCGAAGGCCGCTAAGGATTCAGTTCCTAGCCCTCGATATCGTTCGATATAACGATAAATCACTCTGGGTGACTCGGAATAGCGATATTTACCTACTCCACAAGCTGTGTATCGGAGGCAGCTAAGGATTCACTTCGTGGCCCTCGATATCGTTCGAAATAACGGTAAATCACTCTGGGCGACTCGGAATCGCGTTATTTACCTTTTCCACACGCTGTGCATCGAAGGCCGCTAAGGATTCAGTTCCTAGCCCTCGATATCGTTCGATATAACGATAAATCACTCTGGGTGACTCGGAATAGCGATATTTACCTACTCCACAAGCTGTGTATCGGAGGCAGCTAAGGATTCACTTCGTGGCCCTCGATATCGTTCGATATAACGGTAAATCACTCTGGGCGACTCGGAATCGCGTTATTTAACTTTTCCACACGCTGTGTATCGAAGGCAGCTAGGGATTCACTTCCTAGCCCTCGATATCCTTAGATATAACGATAAATCACTCTGGGCGACTCGGAATCGCGTTATTTACCTTTTCCACACGCTGTGTATCGAAGGAAGCTAAGGATTCATCTCCTAGCGCACGATATCGTTCGATATAACGATAAATCACTCTGGGTGACTCGGAATCGCGGTATTTGCCTTTTCCACACGCTGTGTATCGAAGGCAGCTAAGGATTCACTTCCTAGCCCTCGATATCCTTAGATATAACGATAAATCACTCTGGGCGACTCGGAATCGCGATATTCACCTGTTCCACACGCTGCGTATCGAAGGAAGCTAAGGATTCACTTACTAGCCCTCGATATCGTTCGATATAACGATAAATCACTCTGGGCGACTCGGAATCGCGTTATTTACCTTTTCCACACGCTGTGTATCGAAGGCCGCTAAGGATTCAGTTCCTAGCCCTCGATATCGTTCGATATAACGATAAATCACTCTGGGTGACTCGGAATAGCGATATTTACCTACTCCACAAGCTGTGTATCGGAGGCAGCTAAGGATTCACTTCGTGGCCCTCGATATCGTTCGATATAACGGTAAATCACTCTGGGCGACTCGGAATCGCGTTATTTACCTTTTCCACACGCTGTGTATCGAAGGCCGCTAAGGATTCAGTTCCTAGCCCTCGATATCGTTCGATATAACGATAAATCACTCTGGGTGACTCGGAATAGCGATATTTACCTACTCCACAAGCTGTGTATCGGAGGCAGCTAAGGATTCACTTCGTGGCCCTCGATATCGTTCGATATAACGGTAAATAACTCTGGGCGACTCGGAATCGCGTTATTTAACTTTTCCACACGCTGTGTATCGAAGGCAGCTAGGGATTCACTTCCTAGCCCTCGATATCCTTAGATATAACGATAAATCACTCTGGGCGACTCGGAATCGCGTTATTTACCTTTTCCACACGCTGTGTATCGAAGGCAGCTAAGGATTCACTTCCTAGCCCTCGATATCGTTCGATATAACGATAAATCACTCTGGGCGACTCGGAATCGCGTTATTTACCTTTTCCACACGCTGTGTATCGAAGGCATCTAAGGATTCACTTCCTAGCCCTCGATATCGTTCGATATAACGATAAATCACTCTGGGCGACTCGCAATCCCGTTATTTACCTTTTCCACACGCTGTGTATCAAAGGCAACTAAGGATTCATCTCCTAGCCCTCGATATCGTTCGATATAACGATAAATCACTCTGGGTAACGCTGAATCGCGATATTCACCTTTTCCACACGCTGTGTATCGGATGCAGCTAAGGATTCACTTCGTGGCCCTCGATATCGTTCGATATAACGGTAAATGACTCTGGGCGACTCGGAATCGCGTTATTTAACTTTTCCACGCGCTGTGTATCGAAGGCAGCTATGGATTCAGTTCCTAGCCCTCGATATCGTTCGAGATAACGATAAATCACTCTGGGCGACTCGGAATCGCGTTAGTTACCTTTTCCACACGCTGTGTATCGAAGGAAGCTAAGGATTCACTTCGTGGAACTCGATATCGTTCGATATAACGGTAAATCACTCTGGGCGACTCGGAATCGCGTTATTTAACTTTTCCACACGCTGTGTATCGAAGGCAGCTAAGGATTCACTTCCTAGCCCTCGATATCGTTCGATATAACGATAAATCACTCTGGGCGACTCGGAATCGCGTTATTTACCTTTTCCACACGCTGTGTATCGAAGGCATCTAAGGATTCACTTCCTAGCCCTCGATATCGTTCGATATAACGATAAATCACTCTGGGCGACTCGCAATCCCGTTATTTACCTTTTCCACACGCTGTGTATCAAAGGCAACTAAGGATTCATCTCCTAGCCCTCGATATCGTTCGATATAACGATAAATCACTCTGGGTAACGCTGAATCGCGATATTCACCTTTTCCACACGCTGTGTATCGAAGGATGCTAAGGATTCACTTCCTAGCCCTCGATATCGTTCGATATAATGATAAATCACTCTGGGTGACTCGGAATCGCGTTATTTACATTTTCCACACGCTGTGTATCGAAGGCAGCTAAGGATTCACTTCCTAGCCCTCGATATCGTTCTATATAACTATAAATCATTCTGGGTGACGCGGAATCGCGATATTCACCTTTTCCACACGCTGTGTATCGAAGGAAGCTAAGGATTCACTTCCTAGCCCTCGATATCCTTTGATATAACGATAAATCACTCTGGGCGACTCGGAATCGCGTTATTTACCTTCTCCACAAGCTGTGTATCGGAGGCAGCTAAGGATTCACTTCGTGGCCCTCGATATCGTTCGATATAACGATAAATCACTCTGGGCGACTCGGAATCGCGATATTCACCTGTTCCACACGCTGCGTATCGAAGGAAGCTAAGGATTCACTTACTAGCCCTCGATATCGTTCGATATAACGATAAATCACTCTGGGCGACTCGGAATCGCGTTATTTACCTTTTCCACACACCTGTGTATCAAAGGCAGCTAAGGATTCATCTCCTAGCGCACGATATCGTTCGATATAACGATAAATCACTCTGGGTGACTCGGAATCGCGGTATTTACCTTTTCCACACGCTGTGTATCGAAGGCAGCTAAGGATTCACTTCCTAGCCCTCGATATCCTTAGATATAACGATAAATCACTCTGGGTGACTCGGAATAGCGATATTTACCTACTCCACAAGCTGTGTATCGGAGGCAGCTAAGGATTCACTTCGTGGCCCTCGATATCGTTCGAAATAACGGTAAATCACTCTGGGCGACTCGGAATCGCGTTATTTACCTTTTCCACACGCTGTGCATCGAAGGCCGCTAAGGATTCAGTTCCTAGCCCTCGATATCGTTCGATATAACGATAAATCACTCTGGGTGACTCGGAATAGCGATATTTACCTACTCCACAAGCTGTGTATCGGAGGCAGCTAAGGATTCACTTCGTGGCCCTCGATATCGTTCGATATAACGGTAAATCACTCTGGGCGACTCGGAATCGCGTTATTTAACTTTTCCACACGCTGTGTATCGAAGGCAGCTAGGGATTCACTTCCTAGCCCTCGATATCCTTAGATATAACGATAAATCACTCTGGGCGACTCGGAATCGCGTTATTTACCTTTTCCACACGCTGTGTATCGAAGGAAGCTAAGGATTCATCTCCTAGCGCACGATATCGTTCGATATAACGATAAATCACTCTGGGTGACTCGGAATCGCGGTATTTGCCTTTTCCACACGCTGTGTATCGAAGGCAGCTAAGGATTCACTTCCTAGCCCTCGATATCCTTAGATATAACGATAAATCACTCTGGGCGACTCGGAATCGCGATATTCACCTGTTCCACACGCTGCGTATCGAAGGAAGCTAAGGATTCACTTACTAGCCCTCGATATCGTTCGATATAACGATAAATCACTCTGGGCGACTCGGAATCGCGTTATTTACCTTTTCCACACGCTGTGTATCGAAGGCCGCTAAGGATTCAGTTCCTAGCCCTCGATATCGTTCGATATAACGATAAATCACTCTGGGTGACTCGGAATAGCGATATTTACCTACTCCACAAGCTGTGTATCGGAGGCAGCTAAGGATTCACTTCGTGGCCCTCGATATCGTTCGATATAACGGTAAATCACTCTGGGCGACTCGGAATCGCGTTATTTACCTTTTCCACACGCTGTGTATCGAAGGCCGCTAAGGATTCAGTTCCTAGCCCTCGATATCGTTCGATATAACGATAAATCACTCTGGGTGACTCGGAATAGCGATATTTACCTACTCCACAAGCTGTGTATCGGAGGCAGCTAAGGATTCACTTCGTGGCCCTCGATATCGTTCGATATAACGGTAAATAACTCTGGGCGACTCGGAATCGCGTTATTTAACTTTTCCACACGCTGTGTATCGAAGGCAGCTAGGGATTCACTTCCTAGCCCTCGATATCCTTAGATATAACGATAAATCACTCTGGGCGACTCGGAATCGCGTTATTTACCTTTTCCACACGCTGTGTATCGAAGGCAGCTAAGGATTCACTTCCTAGCCCTCGATATCGTTCGATATAACGATAAATCACTCTGGGCGACTCGGAATCGCGTTATTTACCTTTTCCACACGCTGTGTATCGAAGGCATCTAAGGATTCACTTCCTAGCCCTCGATATCGTTCGATATAACGATAAATCACTCTGGGCGACTCGCAATCCCGTTATTTACCTTTTCCACACGCTGTGTATCAAAGGCAACTAAGGATTCATCTCCTAGCCCTCGATATCGTTCGATATAACGATAAATCACTCTGGGTAACGCTGAATCGCGATATTCACCTTTTCCACACGCTGTGTATCGGAGGCAGCTAAGGATTCACTTCGTGGCCCTCGATATCGTTCGATATAACGGTAAATGACTCTGGGCGACTCGGAATCGCGTTATTTAACTTTTCCACGCGCTGTGTATCGAAGGCAGCTATGGATTCAGTTCCTAGCCCTCGATATCGTTCGAGATAACGATAAATCACTCTGGGCGACTCGGAATCGCGTTAGTTACCTTTTCCACACGCTGTGTATCGAAGGAAGCTAAGGATTCACTTCGTGGAACTCGATATCGTTCGATATAACGGTAAATCACTCTGGGCGACTCGGAATCGCGTTATTTAACTTTTCCACACGCTGTGTATCGAAGGCAGCTAAGGATTCACTTCCTAGCCCTCGATATCGTTCGATATAACGATAAATCACTCTGGGCGACTCGGAATCGCGTTATTTACCTTTTCCACACGCTGTGTATCGAAGGCATCTAAGGATTCACTTCCTACCCCTCGATATCGTTCGATATAACGATAAATCACTCTGGGCGACTCGCAATCCCGTTATTTACCTTTTCCACACGCTGTGTATCAAAGGCAACTAAGGATTCATCTCCTAGCCCTCGATATCGTTCGATATAACGATAAATCACTCTGGGTAACGCTGAATCGCGATATTCACCTTTTCCACACGCTGTGTATCGAAGGATGCTAAGGATTCACTTCCTAGCCCTCGATATCGTTCGATATAATGATAAATCACTCTGGGTGACTCGGAATCGCGTTATTTACATTTTCCACACGCTGTGTATCGAAGGCAGCTAAGGATTCACTTCCTAGCCCTCGATATCGTTCTATATAACTATAAATCATTCTGGGTGACGCGGAATCGCGATATTCACCTTTTCCACACGCTGTGTATCGAAGGAAGCTAAGGATTCACTTCCTAGCCCTCGATATCCTTTGATATAACGATAAATCACTCTGGGCGACTCGGAATCGCGTTATTTACCTTCTCCACAAGCTGTGTATCGGAGGCAGCTAAGGATTCACTTCGTGGCCCTCGATATCGTTCGATATAACGATAAATCACTCTGGGCGACTCGGAATCGCGATATTCACCTGTTCCACACGCTGCGTATCGAAGGAAGCTAAGGATTCACTTACTAGCCCTCGATATCGTTCGATATAACGATAAATCACTCTGGGCGACTCGGAATCGCGTTATTTACCTTTTCCACACACCTGTGTATCAAAGGCAGCTAAGGATTCATCTCCTAGCGCACGATATCGTTCGATATAACGATAAATCACTCTGGGTGACTCGGAATCGCGGTATTTACCTTTTCCACACGCTGTGTATCGAAGGCAGCTAAGGATTCACTTCCTAGCCCTCGATATCCTTAGATATAACGATAAATCACTCTGGGTGACTCGGAATAGCGATATTTACCTACTCCACAAGCTGTGTATCGGAGGCAGCTAAGGATTCACTTCGTGGCCCTCGATATCGTTCGATATAACGGTAAATCACTCTGGGCGACTCGGAATCGCGTTATTTACCTTTTCCACACGCTGTGTATCGAAGGCCGCTAAGGATTCAGTTCCTAGCCCTCGATATCGTTCGATATAACGATAAATCACTCTGGGTGACTCGGAATAGCGATATTTACCTACTCCACAAGCTGTGTATCGGAGGCAGCTAAGGATTCACTTCGTGGCCCTCGATATCGTTCGATATAACGGTAAATCACTCTGGGCGACTCGGAATCGCGTTATTTAACTTTTCCACACGCTGTGTATCGAAGGCAGCTAGGGATTCACTTCCTAGCCCTCGATATCCTTAGATATAACGATAAATCACTCTGGGCGACTCGGAATCGCGTTATTTACCTTTTCCACACGCTGTGTATCGAAGGAAGCTAAGGATTCACTTCGTGGAACTCGATATCGTTCGATATAACGATAAATCACTCTGGGCGACTCGGAATCGCGGTATTTACCTTTTCCACACGCTGTGTATCGAAGGCAGCTAAGGATTCACTTCCTAGAGCTCTATATCCTTCGATATAACGATAAATCACTCTGGGCGACTCGGAATCGCGTTATTTACCTTTTCCACACACCTGTGTATCAAAGGCAGCTAAGGATTCATCTCCTAGCGCACGATATCGTTCGATATAACGATAAATCACTCTGGGTGACTCGGAATCGCGGTATTTACCTTTTCCACACGCTGTGTATCGAAGGCAGCTAAGGATTCACTTCCTAGCCCTCGATATCCTTAGATATAACGATAAATCACTCTGGGCGACTCGGAGTCGCGATATTCACCTGTTCCACACGCTGCGTATCGAAGGAAGCTAAGGATTCACTTACTAGCCCTCGATATCGTTCGATATAACGATAAATCACTCTGGGCGACTCGGAATCGCGTTATTTACCTTTTCCACACGCTGTGTATCGAAGGCCGCTAAGGATTCAGTTCGTAGCCCTCGATATCGTTCGATATAACGATAAATCACTCTGGGTGACTCGGAATAGCGATATTTACCTACTCCACAAGCTGTGTATCGGAGGCAGCTAAGGATTCACTTCGTGGCCCTCGATATCGTTCGATATAACGGTAAATCACTCTGGGCGACTCGGAATCGCGTTATTTACCTTTTCCACACGCTGTGTATCGAAGGCCGCTAAGGATTCAGTTCCTAGCCCTCGATATCGTTCGATATAACGATAAATCACTCTGGGTGACTCGGAATAGCGATATTTACCTACTCCACAAGCTGTGTATCGGAGGCAGCTAAGGATTCACTTCGTGGCCCTCGATATCGTTCGATATAACGGTAAATCACTCTGGGCGACTCGGAATCGCGTTATTTAACTTTTCCACACGCTGTGTATCGAAGGCAGCTGGGGATTCACTTCCTAGCCCTCGATATCCTTAGATATAACGATAAATCACTCTGGGCGACTCGGAATCGCGTTATTTACCTTTTCCACACGCTGTGTATCGAAGGAAGCTAAGGATTCACTTCGTGGAACTCGATATCGTTCGATATAACGATAAATCACTCTGGGCGACTCGGAATCGCGGTATTTACCTTTTCCACACGCTGTGTATCGAAGGCAGCTAAGGATTCACTTCCTAGAGCTCTATATCCTTCGATATAACGATAAATCACTCTGGGCGACTCGGAATCGCGTTATTTACCTTTTCCACACACCTGTGTATCAAAGGCAGCTAAGGATTCATCTCCTAGCGCACGATATCGTTCGATATAACGATAAATCACTCTGGGTGACTCGGAATCGCGGTATTTACCTTTTCCACACGCTGTGTATCGAAGGCAGCTAAGGATTCACTTCCTAGCCCTCGATATCCTTAGATATAACGATAAATCACTCTGGGCGACTCGGAGTCGCGATATTCACCTGTTCCACACGCTGCGTATCGAAGGAAGCTAAGGATTCACTTACTAGCCCTCGATATCGTTCGATATAACGATAAATCACTCTGGGCGACTCGGAATCGCGTTATTTACCTTTTCCACACGCTGTGTATCGAAGGCCGCTAAGGATTCAGTTCGTAGCCCTCGATATCGTTCGATATAACGATAAATCACTCTGGGTGACTCGGAATAGCGATATTTACCTACTCCACAAGCTGTGTATCGGAGGCAGCTAAGGATTCACTTCGTGGCCCTCGATATCGTTCGATATAACGGTAAATCACTCTGGGCGACTCGGAATCGCGTTATTTACCTTTTCCACACGCTGTGTATCGAAGGCCGCTAAGGATTCAGTTCCTAGCCCTCGATATCGTTCGATATAACGATAAATCACTCTGGGTGACTCGGAATAGCGATATTTACCTACTCCACAAGCTGTGTATCGGAGGCAGCTAAGGATTCACTTCGTGGCCCTCGATATCGTTCGATATAACGGTAAATCACTCTGGGCGACTCGGAATCGCGTTATTTAACTTTTCCACACGCTGTGTATCGAAGGCAGCTGGGGATTCACTTCCTAGCCCTCGATATCCTTAGATATAACGATAAATCACTCTGGGCGACTCGGAATCGCGTTATTTACCTTTTCCACACGCTGTGTATCGAAGGAAGCTAAGGATTCACTTCGTGGAACTCGATATCGTTCGATATAACGGTAAATCACTCTGGGCGACTCGGAATCGCGTTATTTAACTTTTCCACACGCTGTGTATCGAAGGCAGCTAAGGATTCACTTCCTAGCCCTCGATATCGTTCGATATAACGATAAATCACTCTGGGCGACTCGGAATCGCGTTATTTACCTTTTCCACACGCTGTGTATCGAAGGCATCTAAGGATTCACTTCCTAGCCCTCGATATCGTTCGATATAACGATAAATCACTCTGGGCGACTCGCAATCCCGTTATTTACCTTTTCCACACGCTGTGTATCAAAGGCAGCTAAGGATTCATCTCCTAGCCCTCGATATCGTTCGATATAACGATAAATCACTCTGGGTAACGCTGAATCGCGATATTCACCTTTTCCACACGCTGTGTATCGAAGGATGCTAAGGATTCACTTCCTAGCCCTCGATATCGTTCGATATAATGATAAATCACTCTGGGTGACTCGGAATCGCGTTATTTACATTTTCCACACGCTGTGTATCGAAGGCAGCTAAGGATTCACTTCCTAGCCCTCGATATCCTTCGATATAACGATAAATCACTCTGGGTGACTCGGAATCGCGGTATTTACCTTTTCCACACGCTGTGTATCGAAGGCAGCTAAGGATTCACTTCCTAGCCCTCGATATCCTTCGATATAACGATAAATCACTCTGGGCGACTCGGAATCGCGTTATTTACCTTTTCCACACACTGTGTATCAAAGGCAGCTAAGGATTCACTTCCTAGCCCTCGATATCCTTAGATATAACGATAAATCACTCTGGGCGACTCGGAGTCGCGATATTCACCTGTTCCACACGCTGCGTATCGAAGGAAGCTAAGGATTCACTTACTAGCCCTCGATATCGTTCGATATAACGATAAATCACTCTGGGCGACTCGGAATCGCGTTATTTACCTTTTCCACACGCTGTGTATCGAAGGCCGCTAAGGATTCAGTTCGTAGCCCTCGATATCGTTCGATATAACGATAAATCACTCTGGGTGACTCGGAATAGCGATATTTACCTACTCCACAAGCTGTGTATCGGAGGCAGCTAAGGATTCACTTCGTGGCCCTCGATATCGTTCGATATAACGGTAAATCACTCTGGGCGACTCGGAATCGCGTTATTTACCTTTTCCACACGCTGTGTATCGAAGGCCGCTAAGGATTCAGTTCCTAGCCCTCGATATCGTTCGATATAACGATAAATCACTCTGGGTGACTCGGAATAGCGATATTTACCTACTCCACAAGCTGTGTATCGGAGGCAGCTAAGGATTCACTTCGTGGCCCTCGATATCGTTCGATATAACGGTAAATCACTCTGGGCGACTCGGAATCGCGTTATTTAACTTTTCCACACGCTGTGTATCGAAGGCAGCTGGGGATTCACTTCCTAGCCCTCGATATCCTTAGATATAACGATAAATCACTCTGGGCGACTCGGAATCGCGTTATTTACCTTTTCCACACGCTGTGTATCGAAGGAAGCTAAGGATTCACTTCGTGGAACTCGATATCGTTCGATATAACGATAAATCACTCTGGGCGACTCGGAATCGCGGTATTTACCTTTTCCACACGCTGTGTATCGAAGGCAGCTAAGGATTCACTTCCTAGAGCTCTATATCCTTCGATATAACGATAAATCACTCTGGGCGACTCGGAATCGCGTTATTTACCTTTTCCACACACCTGTGTATCAAAGGCAGCTAAGGATTCATCTCCTAGCGCACGATATCGTTCGATATAACGATAAATCACTCTGGGTGACTCGGAATCGCGGTATTTACCTTTTCCACACGCTGTGTATCGAAGGCAGCTAAGGATTCACTTCCTAGCCCTCGATATCCTTAGATATAACGATAAATCACTCTGGGCGACTCGGAGTCGCGATATTCACCTGTTCCACACGCTGCGTATCGAAGGAAGCTAAGGATTCACTTACTAGCCCTCGATATCGTTCGATATAACGATAAATCACTCTGGGCGACTCGGAATCGCGTTATTTACCTTTTCCACACGCTGTGTATCGAAGGCCGCTAAGGATTCAGTTCGTAGCCCTCGATATCGTTCGATATAACGATAAATCACTCTGGGTGACTCGGAATAGCGATATTTACCTACTCCACAAGCTGTGTATCGGAGGCAGCTAAGGATTCACTTCGTGGCCCTCGATATCGTTCGATATAACGGTAAATCACTCTGGGCGACTCGGAATCGCGTTATTTACCTTTTCCACACGCTGTGTATCGAAGGCCGCTAAGGATTCAGTTCCTAGCCCTCGATATCGTTCGATATAACGATAAATCACTCTGGGTGACTCGGAATAGCGATATTTACCTACTCCACAAGCTGTGTATCGGAGGCAGCTAAGGATTCACTTCGTGGCCCTCGATATCGTTCGATATAACGGTAAATCACTCTGGGCGACTCGGAATCGCGTTATTTAACTTTTCCACACGCTGTGTATCGAAGGCAGCTGGGGATTCACTTCCTAGCCCTCGATATCCTTAGATATAACGATAAATCACTCTGGGCGACTCGGAATCGCGTTATTTACCTTTTCCACACGCTGTGTATCGAAGGAAGCTAAGGATTCACTTCGTGGAACTCGATATCGTTCGATATAACGGTAAATCACTCTGGGCGACTCGGAATCGCGTTATTTAACTTTTCCACACGCTGTGTATCGAAGGCAGCTAAGGATTCACTTCCTAGCCCTCGATATCGTTCGATATAACGATAAATCACTCTGGGCGACTCGGAATCGCGTTATTTACCTTTTCCACACGCTGTGTATCGAAGGCATCTAAGGATTCACTTCCTAGCCCTCGATATCGTTCGATATAACGATAAATCACTCTGGGCGACTCGCAATCCCGTTATTTACCTTTTCCACACGCTGTGTATCAAAGGCAGCTAAGGATTCATCTCCTAGCCCTCGATATCGTTCGATATAACGATAAATCACTCTGGGTAACGCTGAATCGCGATATTCACCTTTTCCACACGCTGTGTATCGAAGGATGCTAAGGATTCACTTCCTAGCCCTCGATATCGTTCGATATAATGATAAATCACTCTGGGTGACTCGGAATCGCGTTATTTACATTTTCCACACGCTGTGTATCGAAGGCAGCTAAGGATTCACTTCCTAGCCCTCGATATCCTTCGATATAACGATAAATCACTCTGGGTGACTCGGAATCGCGGTATTTACCTTTTCCACACGCTGTGTATCGAAGGCAGCTAAGGATTCACTTCCTAGCCCTCGATATCCTTCGATATAACGATAAATCACTCTGGGCGACTCGGAATCGCGTTATTTACCTTTTCCACACACTGTGTATCAAAGGCAGCTAAGGATTCACTTCCTAGCCCTCGATATCGTTCGATATAACGATAAATCACTCTGGGCGACTCGGAATAGCGTTATTTACCTTCTCCACAAGCTGTGTATCGGAGGCAGCTAAGGATTCACTTCGTGGCCCTCGATATCGTTCGATATAACGGTAAATCACTCTGGGCGACTCGGAATCGCGTTATTTAACTTTTCCACACGCTGTGTATCGAAGGCAGCTAAGGATTCATTTCCTAGCCCTCGATATCCTTAGATATAACGATAAATCACTCTGGGCGAGTCGGAATCGCGTTATTTACCTTTTCCACACGCTGTGTATCGAAGGAAGCTAAGGATTCACTTCGTGGAACTCGATATCGTTCGATATAACGGTAAATCACTCTGGGCGACTCGGAATCGCGTTATTTAACTTTTCCACACGCTGTGTATCGAAGGCAGCTAAGGATTCACTTCCTAGCCCTCGATATCGTTCGATATAACGATAAATCACTCTGGGCGACTCGGAATCGCGTTATTTACCTTTTCCACACGCTGTGTATCGAAGGCATCTAAGGATTCACTTCCTAGCCCTCGATATCGTTCGATATAACGATAAATCAATCTGGGCGACTCGGAATCGCGTTATTTACCTTTTCCACACGCTGTGTATCGAAGGCATCTAAGGATTCACTTCCTAGCCCTCGATATCGTTCGATATAACGATAAATCACTCTGGGCGACTCGCAATCCCGTTATTTACCTTTTCCACACGCTGTGTATCAAAGGCAGCTAAGGATTCATCTCCTAGCCCTCGATATCGTTCGATATAACGATAAATCACTCTGGGTAACGCTGAATCGCGATATTCACCTTTTCCACACGCTGTGTATCGAAGGATGCTAAGGATTCACTTCCTAGCCCTCGATATCGTTCGATATAATGATAAATCACTCTGGGTGACTCGGAATCGCGTTATTTACATTTTCCACACGCTGTGTATCGAAGGCAGCTAAGGATTCACTTCCTAGCCCTCGATATCCTTCGATATAACGATAAATCACTCTGGGTGACTCGGAATCGCGGTATTTACCTTTTCCACACGCTGTGTATCGAAGGCAGCTAAGGATTCACTTCCTAGCCCTCGATATCCTTCGATATAACGATAAATCACTCTGGGCGACTCGGAATCGCGTTATTTACCTTTTCCACACACTGTGTATCAAAGGCAGCTAAGGATTCACTTCCTAGCCCTCGATATCGTTCGATATAACGATAAATCACTCTGGGCGACTCGGAATAGCGTTATTTACCTTCTCCACAAGCTGTGTATCGGAGGCAGCTAAGGATTCACTTCGTGGCCCTCGATATCGTTCGATATAACGGTAAATCACTCTGGGCGACTCGGAATCGCGTTATTTAACTTTTCCACACGCTGTGTATCGAAGGCAGCTAAGGATTCATTTCCTAGCCCTCGATATCCTTAGATATAACGATAAATCACTCTGGGCGAGTCGGAATCGCGTTATTTACCTTTTCCACACGCTGTGTATCGAAGGAAGCTAAGGATTCACTTCGTGGAACTCGATATCGTTCGATATAACGGTAAATCACTCTGGGCGACGCGGAATCGCGTTATTTAACTTTTCCACACGCTGTGTATCGAAGGCAGCTAAGGATTCACTTCCTAGCCCTCGATATCGTTCGATATAACGATAAATCAATCTGGGCGACTCGGAATCGCGTTATTTACCTTTTCCACACGCTGTGTATCGAAGGCATCTAAGGATTCACTTCCTAGCCCTCGATATCGTTCGATATAACGATAAATCACTCTGGGCGACTCGCAATCCCGTTATTTACCTTTTCCACACGCTGTGTATCAAAGGCAGCTAAGGATTCATCTCCTAGCCCTCGATATCGTTCGATATAACGATAAATCACTCTGGGTAACGCTGAATCGCGATATTCACCTTTTCCACACGCTGTGTATCGAAGGATGCTAAGGATTCACTTCCTAGCCCTCGATATCGTTCGATATAATGATAAATCACTCTGGGTGACTCGGAATCGCGTTATTTACATTTTCCACACGCTGTGTATCGAAGGCAGCTAAGGATTCACTTCCTAGCCCTCGATATCCTTCGATATAACGATAAATCACTCTGGGTGACTCGGAATCGCGGTATTTACCTTTTCCACACGCTGTGTATCGAAGGCAGCTAAGGATTCACTTCCTAGCCCTCGATATCCTTCGATATAACGATAAATCACTCTGGGCGACTCGGAATCGCGTTATTTACCTTTTCCACACGCTGTGTATCAAAGGCAGCTAAGGATTCACTTCCTAGCCCTCGATATCGTTCGATATAACGATAAATCACTCTGGGCGACTCGGAATAGCGTTATTTACCTTCTCCACAAGCTGTGTATCGGAGGCAGCTAAGGATTCACTTCGTGGCCCTCGATATCGTTCGATATAACGGTAAATCACTCTGGGCGACTCGGAATCGCGTTATTTAACTTTTCCACACGCTGTGTATCGAAGGCAGCTAAGGATTCATTTCCTAGCCCTCGATATCGTTCTATATAACTATAAATCACTCTGGTGTGACGCTGAATCGCGATATTCACCTTTTCCACACGCTGTGTATCGAAGGATGCTAAGGATTCACTTCCTAGCCCTCGATATCGTTCGATATAACGATAAATCACTCTGGGTGACTCGGCATCGCGATATTCACCTTTTCCACACGCTGTGTATCGAAGGAAGCTAAGGATTCACTTCCTAGCCCTCGATATCCTTCGATATAACGATAAATCACTCTGGGTGACTCGGAATCGCGTTATTTACCTTTTCCACACGCTGTGTATCGAAGGATGCTAAGGATTCACTTCCTAGCCCTCGATATCGTTCGATATAACGATAAATCACTCTGGGTGACTCGGAATCGCGATATTCACCTTTTCCACACGCTGTGTATCGAAGGCAGCTAAGGATTCACTTCCTAGCCCTCGATATCCTTTGATATAACGATAAATCACTCTGGGCGACTCGGAATCGCGTTATTTACCTTTTCCACACGCTGTGTATCGAAGGCCGCTAAGGATTCAGTTCCTAGACCTCGATATCGTTCGATATAACGATAAATCACTCTGGGTGACTCGGAATAGCGATATTTACCTACTCCACAAGCTGTGTATCGGAGGCAGCTAAGGATTCACTTCGTGGCCCTCGATATCGTTCGATATAACGGTAAATCACTCTGGGCGACTCGGAATCGCGTTATTTAACTTTTCCACACGCTGTGTATCGAAGGCAGCTAAGGATTCACTTCCTAGCCCTCCATATCGATCGATATAACGATAAATCACTCTGGGTGACTCGGAATCGCGGTATTTACCTTTTCCACCCGCTGTGTATCGAAGGCAGCTAAGGATTCACTTCCTAGCCCTCGATATCGTGCGATATAACGATAATTCACTCTGGGAGAAGCGGAATAGCGACATTTACCTTTTCCACACGCTCTGCATCGAAGGAAGCTAAGGATTCACTTCCTAGCCCTCGATATCGTGCGATATAACGATAATTCACTCTGGGAGAAGCGGAATAGCGACATTTACCTTTTCCACACGCTTTGCATCGAAGGAAGCTAAGGATTCACTTCCTGCCCTCGATATCGTTCGATATAACGATAAATGACTCTGGGCGACTCGGAATAGCGTTATTTACCTTCTCCACAAGCTGTGTATCGGAGGCAGCTAAGGATTCACTTCGTGGCCCTCGATATCGTTCTATATAACTATAAATCACTCTGGGTGACGCGGAATCGCGATATTCACCTTTTCCACACGCTGTGTATCGAAGGATGCTAAGGATTCACTTCGTGGCCCTCGATATCGTTCGATATAACGGTAAGTCACTCTGGGAGACGCGGATTCGCGTATTCATCTATTCCACACGCTGTGTATCGAAGGAAGCTAAGGATTCACTTCCTAGCCCTCGATATTGTTCGATATATCGATAAATCGCTCTGGGCGACTCGGAATCGCGTTATTTACATTTTCCACACGCTGTGTATCAAAGGCAGCTAAGGATTCATCTCCTAGCGTACGATGTCGTTCGATATAACGATAAATCACTCTGGGTGACACGGAATCGCGGTATTTACCTTTTATACACGCTGTGTATCGAAGGCAGCTAAGGATTCACTTCCTAGCCCTCGATATCCTTAGATATAACGATAAATCACTCTGGGCGACTCGGAATCGCGTTATTTACCTTTTCCACACGCTGTGTATCGAAGGAAGCTAAGGATTCACTTCGTGGAACTCGATATCGTTCGATATAACGATAAATCACTCTGGGCGACTCGGAATCGCGGTATTTACCTTTTCCACACGCTGTGTATCAAAGGCAGCTAAGGATTCATCTCCTAGCCCTCGATATCGTTCGATATAACGATAAATCACTCTGGGCGACTCGGAATCGCGTTATTTACCTTTTCCACACGCTGTGTATCGAAGGCAGCTAAGGATTCACTTCCTAGCCCTCGATATCCTTTGATATAACGATAAATCACTCTGGGCGACTCGGAATCGCGTTATTTACCTTTTCCACACGCTGTGTATCGAAGGCCGCTAAGGATTCAGTTCCTAGCCCTCGATATCGTTCGATATAACGATAAATCACTCTGGGTGACTCGGAATAGCGATATTTACCTACTCCACAAGCTGTGTATCGGAGGCAGCTAAGGATTCACTTCGTGGCCCTCGATATCGTTCGATATAACGGTAAATCACTCTGGGCGACTCGGAATCGCGTTATTTAACTTTTCCACACGCTGTGTATCGAAGGCAGCTAAGGATTCACTTCCTAGCCCTCCATATCGATCGATATAACGATAAATCACTCTGGGTGACTCGGCATCGCGGTATTTACCTTTTCCACACGCTGTGTATCGAAGGCAGCTAAGGATTCACTTCCTAGCCCTCGATATCGTGCGATATAACGATAATTCACTCTGGGAGAAGCGGAATAGCGACATTTACCTTTTCCACACGCTCTGCATCGAAGGAAGCTAAGGATTCACTTCCTAGCCCTCGATATCGTGCGATATAACGATAATTCACTCTGGGAGAAGCGGAATAGCGACATTTACCTTTTCCACACGCTTTGCATCGAAGGAAGCTAAGGATTCACTTCCTGCCCTCGATATCGTTCGATATAACGATAAATCACTCTGGGCGACTCGGAATAGCGTTATTTACCTTCTCCACAAGCTGTGTATCGGAGGCAGCTAAGGATTCACTTCGTGGCCCTCGATATCGTTCTATATAACTATAAATCACTCTGGGTGACGCGGAATCGCGATATTCACCTTTTCCACACGCTGTGTATCGAAGGATGCTAAGGATTCACTTCGTGGCCCTCGATATCGTTCGATATAACGGTAAGTCACTCTGGGCGACTCGGAATCGCGTTATTTAACTTTTCCACACGCTGTGTATCGAAGGCAGCTAAGGATTCATTTCCTAGCCCTCGATATCGTTCTATATAACTATAAATCACTCTGGGTGACGCGGAATCGCGATATTCACATTTTCCACACGCTGTGTATCGAAGGAAGCTAAGGATTCACTTCCTAGCCCTCGATATCCTTCGATATAACGATAAATGACTCTGGGAGACGCGGATTCGCGTATTCATCTATTCCACACGCTGTGTATCGAAGGAAGCTAAGGATTCACTTCCTAGCCCTCGATATCGTTCGATATATCGATAAATCGCTCTGGGCGACTCGGAATCGCGTTATTTACATTTTCCACACGCTGTGTATCAAAGGCAGCTAAGGATTCATCTCCTAGCGTACGATGTCGTTCGATATAACGATAAATCACTCTGGGTGACACGGAATCGCGGTATTTACCTTTTATACACGCTGTGTATCGAAGGCAGCTAAGGATTCACTTCCTAGCCCTCGATATCCTTAGATATAACGATAAATCACTCTGGGCGACTCGGAATCGCGTTATTTACCTTTTCCACACGCTGTGTATCGAAGGAAGCTAAGGATTCACTTCGTGGAACTCGATATCGTTCGATATAACGATAAATCACTCTGGGCGACTCGGAATCGCGGTATTTACCTTTTCCACACGCTGTGTATCAAAGGCAGCTAAGGATTCATCTCCTAGCCCTCGATATCGTTCGATATAACGATAAATCACTCTGGGCGACTCGGAATCGCGTTATTTACCTTTTCCACACGCTGTGTATCGAAGGCATCTAAGGATTCACTTCCTAGCCCTCGATATCGTTCGATATAACGATAAATCACTCTGGGCGACTCGCAATCCCGTTATTTACCTTTTCCACACGCTGTGTATCAAAGGCAGCTAAGGATTCATCTCCTAGCCCTCGATATCGTTCGATATAACGATAAATCACTCTGGGTAACGCTGAATCGCGATATTCACCTTTTCCACACGCTGTGTATCGAAGGATGCTAAGGATTCACTTCCTAGCCCTCGATATCGTTCGATATAATGATAAATCACTCTGGGTGACTCGGAATCGCGTTATTTACATTTTCCACACGCTGTGTATCGAAGGCAGCTAAGGATTCACTTCCTAGCCCTCGATATCCTTCGATATAACGATAAATCACTCTGGGTGACTCGGAATCGCGGTATTTACCTTTTCCACACGCTGTGTATCGAAGGCAGCTAAGGATTCACTTCCTAGCCCTCGATATCCTTCGATATAACGGTAAATCACTCTGGGCGACTCGGAATCGCGTTATTTAACTTTTCCACACGCTGTGTATCGAAGGCAGCTAAGGATTCACTTCCTAGCCCTCCATATCGATCGATATAACGATAAATCACTCTGGGCGACTCGGAATAGCGTTATTTACCTTCTCCACAAGCTGTGTATCGGAGGCAGCTAAGGATTCACTTCGTGGCCCTCGATATCGTTCGATATAACGATAAATCAATCTGGGCGACTCGGAATCGCGTTATTTACCTTTTCCACACGCTGTGTATCGAAGGCATCTAAGGATTCACTTCCTAGCCCTCGATATCGTTCGATATAACGATAAATCACTCTGGGCGACTCGCAATCCCGTTATTTACCTTTTCCACACGCTGTGTATCAAAGGCAGCTAAGGATTCATCTCCTAGCCCTCGATATCGTTCGATATAACGATAAATCACTCTGGGTAACGCTGAATCGCGATATTCACCTTTTCCACACGCTGTGTATCGAAGGATGCTAAGGATTCACTTCCTAGCCCTCGATATCGTTCGATATAATGATAAATCACTCTGGGTGACTCGGAATCGCGTTATTTACATTTTCCACACGCTGTGTATCGAAGGCAGCTAAGGATTCACTTCCTAGCCCTCGATATCCTTCGATATAACGATAAATCACTCTGGGTGACTCGGAATCGCGGTATTTACCTTTTCCACACGCTGTGTATCGAAGGCAGCTAAGGATTCACTTCCTAGCCCTCGATATCCTTCGATATAACGATAAATCACTCTGGGCGACTCGGAATCGCGTTATTTACCTTTTCCACACGCTGTGTATCAAAGGCAGCTAAGGATTCACTTCCTAGCCCTCGATATCGTTCGATATAACGATAAATCACTCTGGGCGACTCGGAATAGCGTTATTTACCTTCTCCACAAGCTGTGTATCGGAGGCAGCTAAGGATTCACTTCGTGGCCCTCGATATCGTTCGATATAACGGTAAATCACTCTGGGCGACTCGGAATCGCGTTATTTAACTTTTCCACACGCTGTGTATCGAAGGCAGCTAAGGATTCATTTCCTAGCCCTCGATATCGTTCTATATAACTATAAATCACTCTGGTGTGACGCTGAATCGCGATATTCACCTTTTCCACACGCTGTGTATCGAAGGATGCTAAGGATTCACTTCCTAGCCCTCGATATCGTTCGATATAACGATAAATCACTCTGGGTGACTCGGCATCGCGATATTCACCTTTTCCACACGCTGTGTATCGAAGGAAGCTAAGGATTCACTTCCTAGCCCTCGATATCCTTCGATATAACGATAAATCACTCTGGGTGACTCGGAATCGCGTTATTTACCTTTTCCACACGCTGTGTATCGAAGGATGCTATGGATTCACTTCCTAGCCCTCGATATCGTTCGATATAACGATAAATCACTCTGGGTGACTCGGAATCGCGATATTCACCTTTTCCACACGCTGTGTATCGAAGGCAGCTAAGGATTCACTTCCTAGCCCTCGATATCCTTTGATATAACGATAAATCACTCTGGGCGACTCGGAATCGCGTTATTTACCTTTTCCACACGCTGTGTATCGAAGGCCGCTAAGGATTCAGTTCCTAGCCCTCGATATCGTTCGATATAACGATAAATCACTCTGGGTGACTCGGAATAGCGATATTTACCTACTCCACAAGCTGTGTATCGGAGGCAGCTAAGGATTCACTTCGTGGCCCTCGATATCGTTCGATATAACGGTAAATCACTCTGGGCGACTCGGAATCGCGTTATTTAACTTTTCCACACGCTGTGTATCGAAGGCAGCTAAGGATTCACTTCCTAGCCCTCCATATCGATCGATATAACGATAAATCACTCTGGGTGACTCGGCATCGCGGTATTTACCTTTTCCACACGCTGTGTATCGAAGGCAGCTAAGGATTCACTTCCTAGCCCTCGATATCGTGCGATATAACGATAATTCACTCTGGGAGAAGCGGAATAGCGACATTTACCTTTTCCACACGCTCTGCATCGAAGGAAGCTAAGGATTCACTTCCTAGCCCTCGATATCGTGCGATATAACGATAATTCACTCTGGGAGAAGCGGAATAGCGACATTTACCTTTTCCACACGCTTTGCATCGAAGGAAGCTAAGGATTCACTTCCTGCCCTCGATATCGTTCGATATAACGATAAATCACTCTGGGCGACTCGGAATAGCGTTATTTACCTTCTCCACAAGCTGTGTATCGGAGGCAGCTAAGGATTCACTTCGTGGCCCTCGATATCGTTCTATATAACTATAAATCACTCTGGGTGACGCGGAATCGCGATATTCACCTTTTCCACACGCTGTGTATCGAAGGATGCTAAGGATTCACTTCGTGGCCCTCGATATCGTTCGATATAACGGTAAGTCACTCTGGGCGACTCGGAATCGCGTTATTTAACTTTTCCACACGCTGTGTATCGAAGGCAGCTAAGGATTCATTTCCTAGCCCTCGATATCGTTCTATATAACTATAAATCACTCTGGGTGACGCGGAATCGCGATATTCACATTTTCCACACGCTGTGTATCGAAGGAAGCTAAGGATTCACTTCCTAGCCCTCGATATCCTTCGATATAACGATAAATCACTCTGGGTGACTCGGGATCGCGGTATTTACCTTTTCCACACGCGGTGTATCGAAGGCAGCTAAGGATTCACTTCCTAGAACTCGATATCCTTCGATATAACGATAAATCACTCTGGGCGACTCGGAATCGCGTTATTTACATTTTCCACACGCTGTGTATCAAAGGCAGCTAAGGATTCATCTCCTAGCGTACGATGTCGTTCGATATAACGATAAATCACTCTGGGTGACACGGAATCGCGGTATTTACCTTTTATACACGCTGTGTATCGAAGGCAGCTAAGGATTCACTTCCTAGCCCTCGATATCCTTAGATATAACGATAAATCACTCTGGGCGACTCGGAATCGCGTTATTTACCTTTTCCACACGCTGTGTATCGAAGGAAGCTAAGGATTCACTTCGTGGAACTCGATATCGTTCGATATAACGATAAATCACTCTGGGCGACTCGGAATCGCGGTATTTACCTTTTCCACACGCTGTGTATCGAAGGCAGCTAAGGATTCACTTCCTAGAGCTCTATATCCTTCGATATAACGATAAATCACTCTGGGCGACTCGGAATCGCGTTATTTACCTTTTCCACACACCTGTGTATCAAAGGCAGCTAAGGATTCATCTCCTAGCGCACGATATCGTTCGATATAACGATAAATCACTCTGGGTGACTCGGAATCGCGGTATTTACCTTTTCCACACGCTGTGTATCGAAGGCAGCTAAGGATTCACTTCCTAGCCCTCGATATCCTTAGATATAACGATAAATCACTCTGGGCGACTCGGAATCGCGATATTCACCTGTTCCACACGCTGCGTATCGAAGGAAGCTAAGGATTCACTTACTAGCCCTCGATATCGTTCGATATAACGATAAATCACTCTGGGCGACTCGGAATCGCGTTATTTACCTTTTCCACACGCTGTGTATCGAAGGCCGCTAAGGATTCAGTTCCTAGCCCTCGATATCGTTCGATATAACGATAAATCACTCTGGGTGACTCGGAATAGCGATATTTACCTACTCCACAAGCTGTGTATCGGAGGCAGCTAAGGATTCACTTCGTGGCCCTCGATATCGTTCGATATAACGGTAAATCACTCTGGGCGACTCGGAATCGCGTTATTTACCTTTTCCACACGCTGTGTATCGAAGGCCGCTAAGGATTCAGTTCCTAGCCCTCGATATCGTTCGATATAACGATAAATCACTCTGGGTGACTCGGAATAGCGATATTTACCTACTCCACAAGCTGTGTATCGGAGGCAGCTAAGGATTCACTTCGTGGCCCTCGATATCGTTCGATATAACGGTAAATCACTCTGGGCGACTCGGAATCGCGTTATTTAACTTTTCCACACGCTGTGTATCGAAGGCAGCTAGGGATTCACTTCCTAGCCCTCGATATCCTTAGATATAACGATAAATCACTCTGGGCGACTCGGAATCGCGTTATTTACCTTTTCCACACGCTGTGTATCGAAGGCAGCTAAGGATTCACTTCCTAGCCCTCGATATCGTTCGATATAACGATAAATCACTCTGGGCGACTCGGAATCGCGGTATTTACCTTTTCCACACGCTGTGTATCGAAGGCAGCTAAGGATTCACTTCCTAGCCCTCGATATCCTTAGATATAACGATAAATCACTCTGGGCGACTCGGAATCGCGATATTCACCTGTTCCACACGCTGCGTATCGAAGGAAGCTAAGGATTCACTTACTAGCCCTCGATATCGTTCGATATAACGATAAATCACTCTGGGCGACTCGGAATCGCGTTATTTACCTTTTCCACACGCTGTGTATCGAAGGCCGCTAAGGATTCAGTTCCTAGCCCTCGATATCGTTCGATATAACGATAAATCACTCTGGGTGACTCGGAATAGCGATATTTACCTACTCCACAAGCTGTGTATCGGAGGCAGCTAAGGATTCACTTCGTGGCCCTCGATATCGTTCGATATAACGGTAAATCACTCTGGGCGACTCGGAATCGCGTTATTTACCTTTTCCACACGCTGTGTATCGAAGGCCGCTAAGGATTCAGTTCCTAGCCCTCGATATCGTTCGATATAACGATAAATCACTCTGGGTGACTCGGAATAGCGATATTTACCTACTCCACAAGCTGTGTATCGGAGGCAGCTAAGGATTCACTTCGTGGCCCTCGATATCGTTCGATATAACGGTAAATCACTCTGGGCGACTCGGAATCGCGTTATTTAACTTTTCCACACGCTGTGTATCGAATGCAGCTAGGGATTCACTTCCTAGCCCTCGATATCCTTAGATATAACGATAAATCACTCTGGGCGACTCGGAATCGCGTTATTTACCTTTTCCACACGCTGTGTATCGAAGGCAGCTAAGGATTCACTTCCTAGCCCTCGATATCGTTCTATATAACGATAAATCACTCTGGGCGACGCGGAATCGCGATATTCACCTTTTCCACACGCTGTGTATCGAAGGAAGCTAAGGATTCACTTCCTAGCCCTCGATATCCTTTGATATAACGATAAATCACTCTGGGCGACTCGGAATCGCGTTATTTACCTTCTCCACAAGCTGTGTATCGGAGGCAGCTAAGGATTCACTTCGTGGCCCTCGATATCGTTCGATATAACGATAAATCACTCTGGGCGACTCGGAATCGCGGTATTTACCTTTTCCACACGCTGTGTATCGAAGGCAGCTAAGGATTCACTTCCTAGAGCTCTATATCCTTCGATATAACGATAAATCACTCTGGGCGACTCGGAATCGCGTTATTTACCTTTTCCACACACCTGTGTATCAAAGGCAGCTAAGGATTCATCTCCTAGCGCACGATATCGTTCGATATAACGATAAATCACTCTGGGTGACTCGGAATCGCGGTATTTACCTTTTCCACACGCTGTGTATCGAAGGCAGCTAAGGATTCACTTCCTAGCCCTCGATATCCTTAGATATAACGATAAATCACTCTGGGCGACTCGGAATCGCGATATTCACCTGTTCCACACGCTGCGTATCGAAGGAAGCTAAGGATTCACTTACTAGCCCTCGATATCGTTCGATATAACGATAAATCACTCTGGGCGACTCGGAATCGCGTTATTTACCTTTTCCACACGCTGTGTATCGAAGGCCGCTAAGGATTCAGTTCCTAGCCCTCGATATCGTTCGATATAACGATAAATCACTCTGGGTGACTCGGAATAGCGATATTTACCTACTCCACAAGCTGTGTATCGGAGGCAGCTAAGGATTCACTTCGTGGCCCTCGATATCGTTCGATATAACGGTAAATCACTCTGGGCGACTCGGAATCGCGTTATTTACCTTTTCCACACGCTGTGTATCGAAGGCCGCTAAGGATTCAGTTCCTAGCCCTCGATATCGTTCGATATAACGATAAATCACTCTGGGTGACTCGGAATAGCGATATTTACCTACTCCACAAGCTGTGTATCGGAGGCAGCTAAGGATTCACTTCGTGGCCCTCGATATCGTTCGATATAACGGTAAATCACTCTGGGCGACTCGGAATCGCGTTATTTAACTTTTCCACACGCTGTGTATCGAAGGCAGCTAGGGATTCACTTCCTAGCCCTCGATATCCTTAGATATAACGATAAATCACTCTGGGCGACTCGGAATCGCGTTATTTACCTTTTCCACACGCTGTGTATCGAAGGAAGCTAAGGATTCACTTCGTGGAACTCGATATCGTTCGATATAACGATAAATCACTCTGGGCGACTCGGAATCGCGGTATTTACCTTTTCCACACGCTGTGTATCGAAGGCAGCTAAGGATTCACTTCCTAGAGCTCTATATCCTTCGATATAACGATAAATCACTCTGGGCGACTCGGAATCGCGTTATTTACCTTTTCCACACACCTGTGTATCAAAGGCAGCTAAGGATTCATCTCCTAGCGCACGATATCGATCGATATAACGATAAATCACTCTGGGTGACTCGGAATCGCGGTATTTACCTTTTCCACACGCTGTGTATCGAAGGCAGCTAAGGATTCACTTCCTAGCCCTCGATATCCTTAGATATAACGATAAATCACTCTGGGCGACTCGGAATCGCGATATTCACCTGTTCCACACACCTGTGTATCAAAGGCAGCTAAGGATTCATCTCCTAGCGCACGATATCGATCGATATAACGATAAATCACTCTGGGTGACTCGGAATCGCGGTATTTACCTTTTCCACACGCTGTGTATCGAAGGCAGCTAAGGATTCAGTTCCTAGCCCTCGATATCGTTCGATATAACGATAAATCACTCTGGGTGACTCGGAATAGCGATATTTACCTACTCCACAAGCTGTGTATCGGAGGCAGCTAAGGATTCACTTCGTGGCCCTCGATATCGTTCGATATAACGGTAAATCACTCTGGGCGACTCGGAATCGCGTTATTTAACTTTTCCACACGCTGTGTATCGAAGGCAGCTAGGGATTCACTTCCTAGCCCTCGATATCCTTAGATATAACGATAAATCACTCTGGGCGACTCGGAATCGCGTTATTTACCTTTTCCACACGCTGTGTATCGAAGGAAGCTAAGGATTCACTTCGTGGAACTCGATATCGTTCGATATAACGATAAATCACTCTGGGCGACTCGGAATCGCGGTATTTACCTTTTCCACACGCTGTGTATCGAAGGCAGCTAAGGATTCACTTCCTAGAGCTCTATATCCTTCGATATAACGATAAATCACTCTGGGCGACTCGGAATCGCGTTATTTACCTTTTCCACACACCTGTGTATCAAAGGCAGCTAAGGATTCATCTCCAAGCGCACGATATCGATCGATATAACGATAAATCACTCTGGGTGACTCGGAATCGCGGTATTTACCTTTTCCACACGCTGTGTATCGAAGGCAGCTAAGGATTCACTTCCTAGCCCTCGATATCCTTAGATATAACGATAAATCACTCTGGGCGACTCGGAATCGCGATATTCACCTGTTCCACACGCTGCGTATCGAAGGAAGCTAAGGATTCACTTACTAGCCCTCGATATCGTTCGATATAACGATAAATCACTCTGGGCGACTCGGAATCGCGTTATTTACCTTTTCCACACGCTGTGTATCGAAGGCCGCTAAGGATTCAGTTCGTAGCCCTCGATATCGTTCGATATAACGATAAATCACTCTGGGTGACTCGGAATAGCGATATTTACCTACTCCACAAGCTGTGTATCGGAGGCAGCTAAGGATTCACTTCGTGGCCCTCGATATCGTTCGATATAACGGTAAATCACTCTGGGCGACTCGGAATCGCGTTATTTACCTTTTCCACACGCTGTGTATCGAAGGCCGCTAAGGATTCAGTTCCTAGCCCTCGATATCGTTCGATATAACGATAAATCACTCTGGGTGACTCGGAATAGCGATATTTACCTACTCCACAAGCTGTGTATCGGAGGCAGCTAAGGATTCACTTCGTGGCCCTCGATATCGTTCGATATAACGGTAAATCACTCTGGGCGACTCGGAATCGCGTTATTTAACTTTTCCACACGCTGTGTATCGAAGGCAGCTAGGGATTCACTTCCTAGCCCTCGATATCCTTAGATATAACGATAAATCACTCTGGGCGACTCGGAATCGCGTTATTTACCTTTTCCACACGCTGTGTATCGAAGGAAGCTAAGGATTCACTTCGTGGAACTCGATATCGTTCGATATAACGGTAAATCACTCTGGGCGACTCGGAATCGCGTTATTTAACTTTTCCACACGCTGTGTATCGAAGGCAGCTAAGGATTCACTTCCTAGCCCTCGATATCGTTCGATATAACGATAAATCACTCTGGGCGACTCGGAATCGCGTTATTTACCTTTTCCACACGCTGTGTATCGAAGGCATCTAAGGATTCACTTCCTAGCCCTCGATATCGTTCGATATAACGATAAATCACTCTGGGCGACTCGCAATCCCGTTATTTACCTTTTCCACACGCTGTGTATCAAAGGCAGCTAAGGATTCATCTCCTAGCCCTCGATATCGTTCGATATAACGATAAATCACTCTGGGTAACGCTG
Organism: Nomada fucata; assembly: GCA_948146005.1. NCBI lineage: Eukaryota > Metazoa > Arthropoda > Insecta > Hymenoptera > Apidae > Nomada > Nomada fucata. The sequence goes on along the minus strand of OX411282.1, from coordinate 16,267,378 downwards.
AATCGCGATATTCACCTTTTCCACACGCTGTGTATCGAAGGATGCTAAGGATTCACTTCCTAGCCCTCGATATCGTTCGATATAATGATAAATCACTCTGGGTGACTCGGAATCGCGTTATTTACATTTTCCACACGCTGTGTATCGAAGGCAGCTAAGGATTCACTTCCTAGCCCTCGATATCCTTCGATATAACGATAAATCACTCTGGGTGACTCGGAATCGCGGTATTTACCTTTTCCACACGCTGTGTATCGAAGGCAGCTAAGGATTCACTTCCTAGCCCTCGATATCCTTCGATATAACGATAAATCACTCTGGGCGACTCGGAATCGCGTTATTTACCTTTTCCACACGCTGTGTATCAAAGGCAGCTATGGATTCACTTCCTAGCCCTCGATATCGTTCGATATAACGATAAATCACTCTGGGCGACTCGGAATAGCGTTATTTACCTTCTCCACAAGCTGTGTATCGGAGGCAGCTAAGGATTCACTTCGTGGCCCTCGATATCGTTCGATATAACGGTAAATCACTCTGGGCGACTCGGAATCGCGTTATTTAACTTTTCCACACGCTGTGTATCGAAGGCAGCTAAGGATTCATTTCCTAGCCCTCGATATCCTTAGATATAACGATAAATCACTCTGGGCGAGTCGGAATCGCGTTATTTACCTTTTCCACACGCTGTGTATCGAAGGAAGCTAAGGATTCACTTCGTGGAACTCGATATCGTTCGATATAACGGTAAATCACTCTGGGCGACTCGGAATCGCGTTATTTAACTTTTCCACACGCTGTGTATCGAAGGCAGCTAAGGATTCACTTCCTAGCCCTCGATATCGTTCGATATAACGATAAATCAATCTGGGCGACTCGGAATCGCGTTATTTACCTTGTCCACACGCTGTGTATCGAAGGCATCTAAGGATTCACTTCCTAGCCCTCGATATCGTTCGATATAACGATAAATCACTCTGGGCGACTCGCAATCCCGTTATTTACCTTTTCCACACGCTGTGTATCAAAGGCAGCTAAGGATTCATCTCCTAGCCCTCGATATCGTTCGATATAACGATAAATCACTCTGGGTAACGCTGAATCGCGATATTCACCTTTTCCACACGCTGTGTATCGAAGGATGCTAAGGATTCACTTCCTAGCCCTCGATATCGTTCGATATAATGATAAATCACTCTGGGTGACTCGGAATCGCGTTATTTACATTTTCCACACGCTGTGTATCGAAGGCAGCTAAGGATTCACTTCCTAGCCCTCGATATCCTTCGATATAACGATAAATCACTCTGGGTGACTCGGAATCGCGGTATTTACCTTTTCCACACGCTGTGTATCGAAGGCAGCTAAGGATTCACTTCCTAGCCCTCGATATCCTTCAATATAACGATAAATCACTCTGGGCGACTCGGAATCGCGTTATTTACCTTTTCCACACGCTGTGTATCAAAGGCAGCTAAGGATTCACTTCCTAGCCCTCGATATCGTTCGATATAACGATAAATCACTCTGGGCGACTCGGAATAGCGTTATTTACCTTCTCCACAAGCTGTGTATCGGAGGCAGCTAAGGATTCACTTCGTGGCCCTCGATATCGTTCGATATAACGGTAAATCACTCTGGGCGACTCGGAATCGCGTTATTTAACTTTTCCACACGCTGTGTATCGAAGGCAGCTAAGGATTCATTTCCTAGCCCTCGATATCGTTCTATATAACTATAAATCACTCTGGTGTGACGCTGAATCGCGATATTCACCTTTTCCACACGCTGTGTATCGAAGGATGCTAAGGATTCACTTCCTAGCCCTCGATATCGTTCGATATAACGATAAATCACTCTGGGTGACTCGGCATCGCGATATTCACCTTTTCCACACGCTGTGTATCGAAGGAAGCTAAGGATTCACTTCCTAGCCCTCGATATCCTTCGATATAACGATAAATCACTCTGGGTGACTCGGAATCGCGTTATTTACCTTTTCCACACGCTGTGTATCGAAGGATGCTAAGGATTCACTTCCTAGCCCTCGATATCGTTCGATATAACGATAAATCACTCTGGGTGACTCGGAATCGCGATATTCACCTTTTCCACACGCTGTGTATCAAAGGCAGCTAAGGATTCACTTCCTAGCCCTCGATATCCTTTGATATAACGATAAATCACTCTGGGCGACTCGGAATCGCGTTATTTACCTTTTCCACACGCTGTGTATCGAAGGCCGCTAAGGATTCAGTTCCTAGCCCTCGATATCGTTCGATATAACGATAAATCACTCTGGGTGACTCGGAATAGCGATATTTACCTACTCCACAAGCTGTGTATCGGAGGCAGCTAAGGATTCACTTCGTGGCCCTCGATATCGTTCGATATAACGGTAAATCACTCTGGGCGACTCGGAATCGCGTTATTTAACTTTTCCACACGCTGTGTATCGAAGGCAGCTAAGGATTCACTTCCTAGCCCTCCATATCGATCGATATAACGATAAATCACTCTGGGTGACTCGGAATCGCGGTATTTACCTTTTCCACACGCTGTGTATCGAAGGCAGCTAAGGATTCACTTCCTAGCCCTCGATATCGTGCGATATAACGATAATTCACTCTGGGAGAAGCGGAATAGCGACATTTACCTTTTCCACACGCTCTGCATCGAAGGAAGCTAAGGATTCACTTCCTAGCCCTCGATATCGTGCGATATAACGATAATTCACTCTGGGAGAAGCGGAATAGCGACATTTACCTTTTCCACACGCTTTGCATCGAAGGAAGCTAAGGATTCACTTCCTGCCCTCGATATCGTTCGATATAACGATAAATCACTCTGGGCGACTCGGAATAGCGTTATTTACCTTCTCCACAAGCTGTGTATCGGAGGCAGCTAAGGATTCACTTCGTGGCCCTCGATATCGTTCTATATAACTATAAATCACTCTGGGTGACGCGGAATCGCGATATTCACCTTTTCCACACGCTGTGTATCGAAGGATGCTAAGGATTCACTTCGTGGCCCTCGATATCGTTCGATATAACGGTAAGTCACTCTGGGCGACTCGGAATCGCGTTATTTAACTTTTCCACACGCTGTGTATCGAAGGCAGCTAAGGATTCATTTCCTAGCCCTCGATATCGTTCTATATAACTATAAATCACTCTGGGTGACGCGGAATCGCGATATTCACATTTTCCACACGCTGTGTATCGAAGGAAGCTAAGGATTCACTTCCTAGCCCTCGATATCCTTCGATATAACGATAAATCACTCTGGGTGACTCGGGATCGCGGTATTTACCTTTTCCACACGCGGTGTATCGAAGGCAGCTAAGGATTCACTTCCTAGAACTCGATATCCTTCGATATAACGATAAATCACTCTGGGCGACTCGGAATCGCGTTATTTACATTTTCCACACGCTGTGTATCAAAGGCAGCTAAGGATTCATCTCCTAGCGTACGATGTCGTTCGATATAACGATAAATCACTCTGGGTGACACGGAATCGCGGTATTTACCTTTTATACACGCTGTGTATCGAAGGCAGCTAAGGATTCACTTCCTAGCCCTCGATATCCTTAGATATAACGATAAATCAGTCTGGGCGACTCGGAATCGCGTTATTTACCTTCTCCACAAGCTGTGTATCGGAGGAAGCTAAGGATTCACTTCGTGGCCCTCGATATCGTTCGATATAACAGTAAATCACTCTGGGCGACTCGGAATCGCGTTATTTAACTTTTCCACGCGCTGTGTATCGAAGGCAGCTAAGGATTCACTTCCTAGCCCTCGATATCGTTCGATATAACGATAAATCACTCTGGGCGACTCGGAATCGCGTTAGTTAACTTTTCCACACGCTGTGTATCGAAGGCATCTAAGGATTCACTTCCTAGCCCTCGATATTGTTCGATATAACGATAAATCACTCTGGGAGACGCGGATTCGCGTATTCATCTATTCCACACGCTGTGTATCGAAGGCAGCAAAGGATTCACTTCCTAGCCCTCGATATCGTTCTATATAACTATAAATCACTCCGATCGACTCGGAATCGCGTTATTTAACTTTTCCACACGCTGTGTATCGAAGGCAGCTAAGGATTCATCTCCTAGCGCACGATATCGTTCGATATAACGATAAATCACTCTGGGCGACTCGGAATCGCGTTATTTAACTTTTCCACACGCTGTGTATCGAAGGCAGCTAAGGATTCACTTCCTAGCCCTCGATATCGTTCTATATAACTATAAATCACTCTGGGTGACGTTGAATCGCGATATTCACCTTTCCACACCAAGTGTATCGAAGGATGCTAAGGATTCACTTCCTAGCCCTCGATATCCTTAGATATAACGATAAATCACTCTGGGCGACTCGGAATCGCGTTATTTACCTTTTCCACACGCTGTGTATCGAAGGCAGCTAAGGATTCACTTCCTAGCCCTCGATATTGTTCGATATAACGATAAATCACTCTGGGTGACTCGGAATCGCGATATTTACGTTTTCCACACGCTGTGTATCGAAGGCAGCTAAGGATTCACTTCCTAGCCCTCGATATCCTTCGATATAACGATAAATCACTCTGGGTGACTCGGGATCGCGGTATTTACCTTTTCCACACGCGGTGTATCGAAGGCAGCTAAGGATTCACTTCCTAGAACTCGATATCCTTCGATATAACGATAAATCACTCTGGGCGACTCGGAATCGCGTTATTTACATTTTCCACACGCTGTGTATCAAAGGCAGCTAAGGATTCATCTCCTAGCGTACGATGTCGTTCGATATAACGATAAATCACTCTGGGTGACACGGAATCGCGGTATTTACCTTTTATACACGCTGTGTATCGAAGGCAGCTAAGGATTCACTTCCTAGCCCTCGATATCCTTAGATATAACGATAAATCAGTCTGGGCGACTCGGAATCGCGTTATTTACCTTCTCCACAAGCTGTGTATCGGAGGAAGCTAAGGATTCACTTCGTGGCCCTCGATATCGTTCGATATAACAGTAAATCACTCTGGGCGACTCGGAATCGCGTTATTTAACTTTTCCACGCGCTGTGTATCGAAGGCAGCTAAGGATTCACTTCCTAGCCCTCGATATCGTTCGATATAACGATAAATCACTCTGGGCGACTCGGAATCGCGTTAGTTAACTTTTCCACACGCTGTGTATCGAAGGCATCTAAGGATTCACTTCCTAGCCCTCGATATTGTTCGATATAACGATAAATCACTCTGGGAGACGCGGATTCGCGTATTCATCTATTCCACACGCTGTGTATCGAAGGCAGCAAAGGATTCACTTCCTAGCCCTCGATATCGTTCTATATAACTATAAATCACTCCGATCGACTCGGAATCGCGTTATTTAACTTTTCCACACGCTGTGTATCGAAGGCAGCTAAGGATTCATCTCCTAGCGCACGATATCGTTCGATATAACGATAAATCACTCTGGGCGACTCGGAATCGCGTTATTTAACTTTTCCACACGCTGTGTATCGAAGGCAGCTAAGGATTCACTTCCTAGCCCTCGATATCGTTCTATATAACTATAAATCACTCTGGGTGACGTTGAATCGCGATATTCACCTTTCCACACCAAGTGTATCGAAGGATGCTAAGGATTCACTTCCTAGCCCTCGATATCCTTAGATATAACGATAAATCACTCTGGGCGACTCGGAATCGCGTTATTTACCTTTTCCACACGCTGTGTATCGAAGGCAGCTAAGGATTCACTTCCTAGCCCTCGATATTGTTCGATATAACGATAAATCACTCTGGGTGACTCGGAATCGCGATATTTACGTTTTCCACACGCTGTGTATCGAAGGCAGCTAAGGATTCACTTCCTAGCCCTCGATATCGTTCGATATAACGGTAAATCACTCTGGGCGACTCGGAATCGCGTTATTTAACTTGTCCACACGCTGTGTATCGAAGGCAGCTAAGGATTCACTTCCTAGCCCTCGATATCGTTCGATATAACGATAAATCACTCTGGGCGACTCGGAATCGCGATATTTACCTTTTCCACACGCTGTGTATCGAAGGCAGCTAAGGATTCACTTCCTAGCCCTCGATATCGTTCGATATAACGGTAAATCACTCTGGGCGACTCGGAATCGCGTTATTTAACTTGTCCACACGCTGTGTATCGAAGGCAGCTAAGGATTCACTTCCTAGCCCTCGATATCGTTCGATATAACGATAAATCACTCTGGGTGACGCGGAATCGCGATATTCACCTGTTCCACACGCTGCGTATCGAAGGAAGCTAAGGATTCACTTACTAGCCCTCGATATCGTTCGATATAACGATAAATCACCCTGGGTGACTCGGAAACGCGATATTTACCTTTTCCACACGCTGTGTATCGAAGGCAGCTAAGGATTCACTTCCTAGCCCTCGATATTGTTCGATATAACGATAAATCACTCTGGGTGACTCGGAATCGCGATATTTACCTATTCCACACGCTGTGTATCGAAGGCAGCTAAGGATTCACTTCCTAGCCCTCGATATCCTTAGATGTAACGATAAATCACTCTGGGCGACTCGGAATCGCGTTATTTACCTTTTCCACGCGCTGTGTATCGAAGGCAGCTAAGGATTCACTTCCTAGCCCTCGATATCGTTCTATATAACTATAAATCATTCTGGGTGACGCGGAATCGCGATATTCACCTTTTCCACACGCTGTGTATCGAAGGCAGCTAAGGATTCACTTCCTAGAGCTCTATATCCTTCGATATAACGATAAATCACTCTGGGCGACTCGGAATCGCGTTATTTACCTTTTCCACACACCTGTGTATCAAAGGCAGCTAAGGATTCATCTCCTAGCGCACGATATCGTTCGATATAACGATAAATCACTCTGGGTGACTCGGAATCGCGGTATTTACCTTTTCCACACGCTGTGTATCGAAGGCAGCTAAGGATTCACTTCCTAGCCCTCCATATCCTTAGATATAACGATAAATCACTCTGGGCGACTCGGAATCGCGTTATTTACCTTCTCCACAAGCTGTGTATCGGAGGCAGCTAAGGATTCACTTCGTGGCCCTCGATATCGTTCGATATAACGATAATTCACTCTGGGAGAAGCGGAATAGCGACATTTACCTTTTCCACACGCTTTGCATCGAAGGAAGCTAAGGAATCACTTCCTAGCCCACGATATCGTGCGATATAACGATAAATCACTCTGGGCGACTCGGAATCGCGTTATTTAACTTTTCCACACGTTGTGTATCGAAGGCAGCTAAGGATTCATCTCCTAGCGCACGATATCGTTCGATATAACGATAAATCACTCTGGGCGACTCGGAATCGCGTTATTTAACTTTTCCACACGCTGTGTATCGAAGGCAGCTAAGGATTCACTTCCTAGCCCTCGATATCGTTCTATATAACTATAAATCACTCTGGGTGACGCGGAATCGCGATATGCACCTTTCCACACCAAGTGTATCGAAGGATGCTAAGGATTCACTTCCTAGCCCTCGATATCCTTAGATATAACGATAAATCACTCTGGGCGACTCGGATTCGCGTTATTTACCTTTTCCACACGCTGTGTATCGAAGGCAGCTAAGGATTCACTTCCTAGCCCTCGATATCGTTCTATATAACTATAAATCACTCTGGGTGACGCGGAATCGCGATATTCACATTTTCCACACGCTGTGTATCGAAGGATGCTAAGGATTCACTTCGTGGCCCTCGATATCGTTCGATATAACGGTAAGTCACTCTGGGCGACTCGGAATCGCGTTATTTAACTATTCCACACGCTGTGTATCGAAGGCAGCTAAGGATTCATTTCCTAGCCCTCGATATCGTTCTATATAACTATAAATCACTCTGGGTGACGCGGAATCGCGATATTCACATTTTCCACACGCTGTGTATCGAAGGAAGCTAAGGATTCACTTCCTAGCCCTCGATATCCTTCGATATAACGATAAATCACTCTGGGTGACTCGGGATCGCGGTATTTACCTTTTCCACACGCGGTGTATCGAAGGCAGCTAAGGATTCACTTCCTAGAACTCGATATCCTTCGATATAACGATAAATCACTCTGGGCGACTCGGAATCGCGTTATTTACATTTTCCACACGCTGTGTATCAAAGGCAGCTAAGGATTCATCTCCTAGCGTACGATGTCGTTCGATATAACGATAAATCACTCTGGGTGACACGGAATCGCGGTATTTACCTTTTATACACGCTGTGTATCGAAGGCAGCTAAGGATTCACTTCCTAGCCCTCGATATCCTTAGATATAACGATAAATCAGTCTGGGCGACTCGGAATCGCGTTATTTACCTTCTCCACAAGCTGTGTATCGGAGGAAGCTAAGGATTCACTTCGTGGCCCTCGATATCGTTCGATATAACAGTAAATCACTCTGGGCGACTCGGAATCGCGTTATTTAACTTTTCCACGCGCTGTGTATCGAAGGCAGCTAAGGATTCACTTCCTAGCCCTCGATATCGTTCGATATAACGATAAATCACTCTGGGCGACTCGGAATCGCGTTAGTTAACTTTTCCACACGCTGTGTATCGAAGGCATCTAAGGATTCACTTCCTAGCCCTCGATATTGTTCGATATAACGATAAATCACTCTGGGAGACGCGGATTCGCGTATTCATCTATTCCACACGCTGTGTATCGAAGGCAGCAAAGGATTCACTTCCTAGCCCTCGATATCGTTCTATATAACTATAAATCACTCCGATCGACTCGGAATCGCGTTATTTAACTTTTCCACACGCTGTGTATAGAAGGCAGCTAAGGATTCATCTCCTAGCGCACGATATCGTTCGATATAACGATAAATCACTCTGGGCGACTCGGAATCGCGTTAGTTAACTTTTCCACACGCTGTGTATCGAAGGCATCTAAGGATTCACTTCCTAGCCCTCGATATTGTTCGATATAACGATAAATCACTCTGGGAGACGCGGATTCGCGTATTCATCTATTCCACACGCTGTGTATCGAAGGCAGCAAAGGATTCACTTCCTAGCCCTCGATATCGTTCTATATAACTATAAATCACTCCGATCGACTCGGAATCGCGTTATTTAACTTTTCCACACGCTGTGTATAGAAGGCAGCTAAGGATTCATCTCCTAGCGCACGATATCGTTCGATATAACGATAAATCAGTCTGGGCGACTCGGAATCGCGTTATTTACCTTCTCCACAAGCTGTGTATCGGAGGAAGCTAAGGATTCACTTCGTGGCCCTCGATATCGTTCGATATAACAGTAAATCACTCTGGGCGACTCGGAATCGCGTTATTTACCTTTTCCACACGCTGTGTATCGAAGGAAGCTAAGGATTCACTTCGTGGAACTCGATATCGTTCGATATAACGATAAATCACTCTGGGCGACTCGGAATCGCGGTATTTACCTTTTCCACACGCTGTGTATCGAAGGCAGCTAAGGATTCACTTCCTAGAGCTCTATATCCTTCGATATAACGATAAATCACTCTGGGCGACTCGGAATCGCGTTATTTACCTTTTCCACACACCTGTGTATCAAAGGCAGCTAAGGATTCATCTCCTAGCGCACGATATCGATCGATATAACGATAAATCACTCTGGGTGACTCGGAATCGCGGTATTTACCTTTTCCACACGCTGTGTATCGAAGGCAGCTAAGGATTCACTTCCTAGCCCTCGATATCCTTAGATATAACGATAAATCACTCTGGGCGACTCGGAATCGCGATATTCACCTGTTCCACACGCTGCGTATCGAAGGAAGCTAAGGATTCACTTACTAGCCCTCGATATCGTTCGATATAACGATAAATCACTCTGGGCGACTCGGAATCGCGTTATTTACCTTTTCCACACGCTGTGTATCGAAGGCCGCTAAGGATTCAGTTCGTAGCCCTCGATATCGTTCGATATAACGATAAATCACTCTGGGTGACTCGGAATAGCGATATTTACCTACTCCACAAGCTGTGTATCGGAGGCAGCTAAGGATTCACTTCGTGGCCCTCGATATCGTTCGATATAACGGTAAATCACTCTGGGCGACTCGGAATCGCGTTATTTACCTTTTCCACACGCTGTGTATCGAAGGCCGCTAAGGATTCAGTTCCTAGCCCTCGATATCGTTCGATATAACGATAAATCACTCTGGGTGACTCGGAATAGCGATATTTACCTACTCCACAAGCTGTGTATCGGAGGCAGCTAAGGATTCACTTCGTGGCCCTCGATATCGTTCGATATAACGGTAAATCACTCTGGGCGACTCGGAATCGCGTTATTTAACTTTTCCACACGCTGTGTATCGAAGGCAGCTAGGGATTCACTTCCTAGCCCTCGATATCCTTAGATATAACGATAAATCACTCTGGGCGACTCGGAATCGCGTTATTTACCTTTTCCACACGCTGTGTATCGAAGGAAGCTAAGGATTCACTTCGTGGAACTCGATATCGTTCGATATAACGGTAAATCACTCTGGGCGACTCGGAATCGCGTTATTTAACTTTTCCACACGCTGTGTATCGAAGGCAGCTAAGGATTCACTTCCTAGCCCTCGATATCGTTCGATATAACGATAAATCACTCTGGGCGACTCGGAATCGCGTTATTTACCTTTTCCACACGCTGTGTATCGAAGGCATCTAAGGATTCACTTCCTAGCCCTCGATATCGTTCGATATAACGATAAATCACTCTGGGCGACTCGCAATCCCGTTATTTACCTTTTCCACACGCTGTGTATCAAAGGCAGCTAAGGATTCATCTCCTAGCCCTCGATATCGTTCGATATAACGATAAATCACTCTGGGTAACGCTGAATCGCGATATTCACCTTTTCCACACGCTGTGTATCGAAGGATGCTAAGGATTCACTTCCTAGCCCTCGATATCGTTCGATATAATGATAAATCACTCTGGGTGACTCGGAATCGCGTTATTTACATTTTCCACACGCTGTGTATCGAAGGCAGCTAAGGATTCACTTCCTAGCCCTCGATATCCTTCGATATAACGATAAATCACTCTGGGTGACTCGGAATCGCGGTATTTACCTTTTCCACACGCTGTGTATCGAAGGCAGCTAAGGATTCACTTCCTAGCCCTCGATATCCTTCGATATAACGATAAATCACTCTGGGCGACTCGGAATCGCGTTATTTACCTTTTCCACACGCTGTGTATCAAAGGCAGCTATGGATTCACTTCCTAGCCCTCGATATCGTTCGATATAACGATAAATCACTCTGGGCGACTCGGAATCGCGATATTCACCTGTTCCACACGCTGCGTATCGAAGGAAGCTAAGGATTCACTTACTAGCCCTCGATATCGTTCGATATAACGATAAATCACTCTGGGCGACTCGGAATCGCGTTATTTACCTTTTCCACACGCTGTGTATCGAAGGCCGCTAAGGATTCAGTTCGTAGCCCTCGATATCGTTCGATATAACGATAAATCACTCTGGGTGACTCGGAATAGCGATATTTACCTACTCCACAAGCTGTGTATCGGAGGCAGCTAAGGATTCACTTCGTGGCCCTCGATATCGTTCGATATAACGGTAAATCACTCTGGGCGACTCGGAATCGCGTTATTTACCTTTTCCACACGCTGTGTATCGAAGGCCGCTAAGGATTCAGTTCCTAGCCCTCGATATCGTTCGATATAACGATAAATCACTCTGGGTGACTCGGAATAGCGATATTTACCTACTCCACAAGCTGTGTATCGGAGGCAGCTAAGGATTCACTTCGTGGCCCTCGATATCGTTCGATATAACGGTAAATCACTCTGGGCGACTCGGAATCGCGTTATTTAACTTTTCCACACGCTGTGTATCGAAGGCAGCTAGGGATTCACTTCCTAGCCCTCGATATCCTTAGATATAACGATAAATCACTCTGGGCGACTCGGAATCGCGTTATTTACCTTTTCCACACGCTGTGTATCGAAGGAAGCTAAGGATTCACTTCGTGGAACTCGATATCGTTCGATATAACGGTAAATCACTCTGGGCGACTCGGAATCGCGTTATTTAACTTTTCCACACGCTGTGTATCGAAGGCAGCTAAGGATTCACTTCCTAGCCCTCGATATCGTTCGATATAACGATAAATCACTCTGGGCGACTCGGAATCGCGTTATTTACCTTTTCCACACGCTGTGTATCGAAGGCATCTAAGGATTCACTTCCTAGCCCTCGATATCGTTCGATATAACGATAAATCACTCTGGGCGACTCGCAATCCCGTTATTTACCTTTTCCACACGCTGTGTATCAAAGGCAGCTAAGGATTCATCTCCTAGCCCTCGATATCGTTCGATATAAAGATAAATCACTCTGGGTAACGCTGAATCGCGATATTCACCTTTTCCACACGCTGTGTATCGAAGGATGCTAAGGATTCACTTCCTAGCCCTCGATATCGTTCGATATAATGATAAATCACTCTGGGTGACTCGGAATCGCGTTATTTACATTTTCCACACGCTGTGTATCGAAGGCAGCTAAGGATTCACTTCCTAGCCCTCGATATCCTTCGATATAACGATAAATCACTCTGGGTGACTCGGAATCGCGGTATTTACCTTTTCCACACGCTGTGTATCGAAGGCAGCTAAGGATTCTTTCCTAGCCCTCGATATCCTTCGATATAACGATAAATCACTCTGGGCGACTCGGAATCGCGTTATTTACCTTTTCCACACGCTGTGTATCAAAGGCAGCTATGGATTCACTTCCTAGCCCTCGATATCGTTCGATATAACGATAAATCACTCTGGGCGACTCGGAATAGCGTTATTTACCTTCTCCACAAGCTGTGTATCGGAGGCAGCTAAGGATTCACTTCGTGGCCCTCGATATCGTTCGATATAACGGTAAATCACTCTGGGCGACTCGGAATCGCGTTATTTAACTTTTCCACACGCTGTGTATCGAAGGCAGCTAAGGATTCATTTCCTAGCCCTCGATATCCTTAGATATAACGATAAATCACTCTGGGCGAGTCGGAATCGCGTTATTTACCTTTTCCACACGCTGTGTATCGAAGGAAGCTAAGGATTCACTTCGTGGAACTCGATATCGTTCGATATAACGGTAAATCACTCTGGGCGACTCGGAATCGCGTTATTTAACTTTTCCACACGCTGTGTATCGAAGGCAGCTAAGGATTCACTTCCTAGCCCTCGATATCGTTCGATATAACGATAAATCAATCTGGGCGACTCGGAATCGCGTTATTTACCTTTTCCACACGCTGTGTATCGAAGGCATCTAAGGATTCACTTCCTAGCCCTCGATATCGTTCGATATAACGATAAATCACTCTGGGCGACTCGCAATCCCGTTATTTACCTTTTCCACACGCTGTGTATCAAAGGCAGCTAAGGATTCATCTCCTAGCCCTCGATATCGTTCGATATAACGATAAATCACTCTGGGTAACGCTGAATCGCGATATTCACCTTTTCCACACGCTGTGTATCGAAGGATGCTAAGGATTCACTTCCTAGCCCTCGATATCGTTCGATATAATGATAAATCACTCTGGGTGACTCGGAATCGCGTTATTTACATTTTCCACACGCTGTGTATCGAAGGCAGCTAAGGATTCACTTCCTAGCCCTCGATATCCTTCGATATAACGATAAATCACTCTGGGTGACTCGGAATCGCGGTATTTACCTTTTCCACACGCTGTGTATCGAAGGCAGCTAAGGATTCACTTCCTAGCCCTCGATATCCTTCAATATAACGATAAATCACTCTGGGCGACTCGGAATCGCGTTATTTAACTTTTCCACACGCTGTGTATCGAAGGCAGCTAAGGATTCATTTCCTAGCCCTCGATATCGTTCTATATAACTATAAATCACTCTGGTGTGACGCTGAATCGCGATATTCACCTTTTCCACACGCTGTGTATCGAAGGATGCTAAGGATTCACTTCCTAGCCCTCGATATCGTTCGATATAACGATAAATCACTCTGGGTGACTCGGCATCGCGATATTCACCTTTTCCACACGCTGTGTATCGAAGGAAGCTAAGGATTCACTTCCTAGCCCTCGATATCCTTCGATATAACGATAAATCACTCTGGGTGACTCGGAATCGCGTTATTTACCTTTTCCACACGCTGTGTATCGAAGGATGCTAAGGATTCACTTCCTAGCCCTCGATATCGTTCGATATAACGATAAATCACTCTGGGTGACTCGGAATCGCGATATTCACCTTTTCCACACGCTGTGTATCAAAGGCAGCTAAGGATTCACTTCCTAGCCCTCGATATCCTTTGATATAACGATAAATCACTCTGGGCGACTCGGAATCGCGTTATTTACCTTTTCCACACGCTGTGTATCGAAGGCCGCTAAGGATTCAGTTCCTAGCCCTCGATATCGTTCGATATAACGATAAATCACTCTGGGTGACTCGGAATAGCGATATTTACCTACTCCACAAGCTGTGTATCGGAGGCAGCTAAGGATTCACTTCGTGGCCCTCGATATCGTTCGATATAACGGTAAATCACTCTGGGCGACTCGGAATCGCGTTATTTAACTTTTCCACACGCTGTGTATCGAAGGCAGCTAAGGATTCACTTCCTAGCCCTCCATATCGATCGATATAACGATAAATCACTCTGGGTGACTCGGAATCGCGGTATTTACCTTTTCCACACGCTGTGTATCGAAGGCAGCTAAGGATTCACTTCCTAGCCCTCGATATCGTGCGATATAACGATAATTCACTCTGGGAGAAGCGGAATGGCGACATTTACCTTTTCCACACGCTCTGCATCGAAGGAAGCTAAGGATTCACTTCCTAGCCCTCGATATCGTGCGATATAACGATAATTCACTCTGGGAGAAGCGGAATAGCGACATTTACCTTTTCCACACGCTTTGCATCGAAGGAAGCTAAGGATTCACTTCCTGCCCTCGATATCGTTCGATATAACGATAAATCACTCTGGGCGACTCGGAATAGCGTTATTTACCTTCTCCACAAGCTGTGTATCGGAGGCAGCTAAGGATTCACTTCGTGGCCCTCGATATCGTTCTATATAACTATAAATCACTCTGGGTGACGCGGAATCGCGATATTCACCTTTTCCACACGCTGTGTATCGAAGGATGCTAAGGATTCACTTCGTGGCCCTCGATATCGTTCGATATAACGGTAAGTCACTCTGGGCGACTCGGAATCGCGTTATTTAACTTTTCCACACGCTGTGTATCGAAGGCAGCTAAGGATTCATTTCCTAGCCCTCGATATCGTTCTATATAACTATAAATCACTCTGGGTGACGCGGAATCGCGATATTCACATTTTCCACACGCTGTGTATCGAAGGAAGCTAAGGATTCACTTCCTAGCCCTCGATATCCTTCGATATAACGATAAATCACTCTGGGTGACTCGGGATCGCGGTATTTACCTTTTCCACACGCGGTGTATCGAAGGCAGCTAAGGATTCACTTCCTAGAACTCGATATCCTTCGATATAACGATAAATCACTCTGGGCGACTCGGAATCGCGTTATTTACATTTTCCACACGCTGTGTATCAAAGGCAGCTAAGGATTCATCTCCTAGCGTACGATGTCGTTCGATATAACGATAAATCACTCTGGGTGACACGGAATCGCGGTATTTACCTTTTATACACGCTGTGTATCGAAGGCAGCTAAGGATTCACTTCCTAGCCCTCGATATCCTTAGATATAACGATAAATCAGTCTGGGCGACTCGGAATCGCGTTATTTACCTTCTCCACAAGCTGTGTATCGGAGGAAGCTAAGGATTCACTTCGTGGCCCTCGATATCGTTCGATATAACAGTAAATCACTCTGGGCGACTCGGAATCGCGTTATTTAACTTTTCCACGCGCTGTGTATCGAAGGCAGCTAAGGATTCACTTCCTAGCCCTCGATATCGTTCGATATAACGATAAATCACTCTGGGCGACTCGGAATCGCGTTAGTTAACTTTTCCACACGCTGTGTATCGAAGGCATCTAAGGATTCACTTCCTAGCCCTCGATATTGTTCGATATAACGATAAATCACTCTGGGAGACGCGGATTCGCGTATTCATCTATTCCACACGCTGTGTATCGAAGGCAGCAAAGGATTCACTTCCTAGCCCTCGATATCGTTCTATATAACTATAAATCACTCCGATCGACTCGGAATCGCGTTATTTAACTTTTCCACACGCTGTGTATAGAAGGCAGCTAAGGATTCACTTCCTAGCCCTCCATATCGTTCTATATTACTATAAATCACTCCGATCGACTCGGAATCGCGATATTTAACTTTTCCACACGCTGTGTATCGAAGGCAGCTAAGGATTCATCTCCTAGCGCACGATATCGTTCGATATAACGATAAATCACTCTGGGCGACTCGGAATCGCGTTATTTAACTTTTCCACACGCTGTGTATCGAAGGCAGCTAAGGATTCACTTCCTAGCCCTCGATATCGTTCTATATAACTATAAATCACTCTGGGTGACGCGGAATCGCGATATTCACCTTTCCACACCAAGTGTATCGAAGGATGCTAAGGATTCACTTCCTAGCCCTCGATATCCTTAGATATAACGATAAATCACTCTGGGCGACTCGGATTCGCGTTATTTACCTTTTCCACACGCTGTGTATCGAAGGCAGCTAAGGATTCACTTCCTAGCCCTCGATATTGTTCGATATAACGATAAATCACTCTGGGTGACTCGGAATCGCGATATTTACGTTTTCCACACGCTGTGTATCGAAGGCAGCTAAGGATTCACTTCCTAGCCCTCGATATCGTTCGATATAACGGTAAATCACTCTGGGCGACTCGGAATCGCGTTATTTAACTTGTCCACACGCTGTGTATCGAAGGCAGCTAAGGATTCACTTCCTAGCCCTCGATATCGTTCGATATAACGATAAATCACTCTGGGCGACTCGGAATCGCGATATTTACCTTTTCCACACGCTGTGTATCGAAGGCAGCTAAGGATTCACTTCCTAGCCCTCCATATCGTTCTATATTACTATAAATCACTCTGGGTGACGCGGAATCGCGATATTCACCTGTTCCACACGCTGCGTATCGAAGGAAGCTAAGGATTCACTTACTAGCCCTCGATATCGTTCGATATAACGATAAATCACTCTGGGTGACTCGGAAACGCGATATTTACCTTTTCCACACGCTGTGTATCGAAGGCAGCTAAGGATTCACTTCCTAGCCCTCGATATTGTTCGATATAACGATAAATCACTCTGGGTGACTCGGAATCGCGATATTTACCTATTCCACACGCTGTGTATCGAAGATAGCTAAGGATTCACTTCCTAGCCCTCGATATCCTTAGATGTAACGATAAATCACTCTGGGCGACTCGGAATCGCGTTATTTACCTTTTCCACACGCTGTGTATCGAAGGCAGCTAAGGATTCACTTCCTAGCCCTCGATATCGTTCTATATAACTATAAATCATTCTGGGTGACGCGGAATCGCGATATTCACCTTTTCCACACGCTGTGTATCGAAGGAAGCTAAGGATTCACTTCCTAGCCCTCGATATCCTTAGATATAACGATAAATCACTCTGGGCGACTCGGAATCGCGTTATTTACCTTCTCCACAAGCTGTGTATCGGAGGCAGCTAAGGATTCACTTCGTGGCCCTCGATATCGTTCGATATAACGATAAATCACTCTGGGCGACTCGGAATCGCGTTATTTAACTTTTCCACACGCTGTGTATCGAAGGCAGCTAAGGATTGATTTCCTAGCCCTCGATATCGTTCTATATAACTATAAATCACTCTGGGTGACGCGGAATCGCGATATTCACCTTTTCCACACGCTGTGTATCGAAGGAAGCTAAGGATTCACTTCCTAGCCCTCGATATCGTTCTATATAACTATAAATCACTCTGGGTGACGCGGAATCGCGATATTCACCTTTCCACACCAAGTGTATCGAAGGATGCTAAGGATTCACTTCCTAGCCCTCGATATCCTTAGATATAACGATAAATCACTCTGGGCGACTCGGAATCGCGTTATTTACCTTTTCCACACGCTGTGTATCAAAGGCAGCTAAGGATTCATCTCCTAGCGCACGATATCGTTCGATATAACGATAAATCACTCTGGGTGACTCGGAATCGCGGTATTTACCTTTTCCACACGCTGTGTATCGAAGGCAGCTAAGGATTCACTTCCTAGCCCTCGATATCCTTAGATATAACGATAAATCACTCTGGGCGACTCGGAATCGCGTTATTTACCTTCTCCACAAGCTGTGTATCGGAGGCAGCTAAGGATTCACTTCGTGGCCCTCGATATCGTTCGACATAACGATAATTCACTCTGGGAGAAGCGGAATAGCGACATTTACCTTTTCCACACGCGGTGTATCGAAGGCAGCTAAGGATTCACTTCCTAGAGCTCTATATCCTTCGATATAACGATAAATCACTCTGGGTGACTTGGAATCGCGGTATTTACCTTTTCCACACGCGGTGTATCGAAGGCAGCTAAGGATTCACTTCCTAGAGCTCTATATCCTTCGATATAACGATAAATCACTCTGGGCGACTCGGAATCGCGTTATTTACCTTTTCCACACACCTGTGTATCAAAGGCAGCTAAGGATTCATCTCCTAGCGCACGATATCGTGCGATATAACGATAAATCACTCTGGGCGACTCGGAATCGCGTTATTTACCTTTTCCACACACTGTGTATCGAAGGCCGCTAAGGATTCACTTCGTGGCCCTCGATAGCGGTCGGTATAACGGTAAATCACTCTGGGCGACTCGGAATCGCGTTCTTCAACTTTTCCACACGCTGTGTATCGAAGGCAGCTAAGGATTCACTTCCTAGCCCTCGATATCCTTAGATATAACGATAAATCACTCTGGGCGAATCGGAATCGCGTTATTTACCTTCTCCACAAGCTGTGTATCGGAGGCATCTAAGGATTCACTTCCTAGCCCTCGATATCGTGCGATATAACGATAAATCACTCTGGGCGACTCGGAATCGCGTTATTTACCTTTTCCACACACTGTGTATCGAAGGCCGCTAAGGATTCACTTCGTGGCCCTCGATGTCGTGCGATATAACGATAATTCACTCTGGGAGAAGCGGAATAGCGACATTTACCTTTTCCACACGCTTTGCATCGATGGAAGCTAAGGATTCACTTCCTAGCCCTCGATATCGTGCGATATAACGATAATTCACTCTGGGAGAAGCGGAATAGCGACATTTACCTTTTCCACACGCTTTGCATCGAAGGAAGCTAAGGATTCACTTCCTAGCCCTCGATATTGTTCGGTATAACGATAAATCACTCTGGGAGACGCGGATTCGCGTATTCATCTATTCCACACGCTGTGTATCGAAGGCAGCTAAGGATTCACTTCCTAGCATTCGATATCGTTCTATACAACTATAAATCACTCTGGGTGACTCGGAATCGCCATATTCACCTTTTTCACACGCTGTGTATCGAAGGCAGCTAAGGATTCACTTCCTAGCCCTCGATATCCTTTGATATAACGATAAATCACTCTGGGCGACTCGGAATCGCGTTATTTACCTTTTCCACACGCTGTGTATCGAAGGCCGCTAAGGATTCACTTCCTAGCCCTCGATATCGTTCGATATAACGATAAATCACTCTGGGTGACTCGGAATAGCGATATTTACCTACTCCACAAGCTGTGTATCGAAGGCATCTAAGGATTCACTTCCTAGCCCTCGATATTGTTCGATATAACGATAAATCACTCTGGGAGACGCGGATTCGCGTATTCATCTATTCCACACGCTGTGTATCGAAGGCAGCTAAGGATTCACTTCCTAGCCCTCGATATCCTTAGATGTAACGATAAATCATTCTGGGTGACGCGGAATCGCGATATTCACCTTTTCCACACGCTGTGTATCGAAGGAAGCTAAGGATTCACTTCCTAGCCCTCGATATCCTTAGATATAACGATAAATCACTCTGGGCGACTCGGAATCGCGTTATTTACCTTCTCCACAAGCTGTGTATCGGAGGCAGCTAAGGATTCACTTCGTGGCCCTCGATATCGTTCGATATAACGATAAATCACTCTGGGCGACTCGGAATCGCGTTATTTAACTTTTCCACACGCTGTGTATCGAAGGCAGCTAAGGATTCATTTCCTAGCCCTCGATATCGTTCTATATAACTATAAATCACTCTGGGTGACGCGGAATCGCGATATTCACCTTTTCCACACGCTGTGTATCGAAGGAAGCTAAGGATTCACTTCCTAGAACTCGATATCCTTCGATATAACGATAAATCACTCTGGGTGACTCGGAATCGCGGTATTTACCTTTTCCACACGCGGTGTATCGAAGGCAGCTAAGGATTCACTTCCTAGAGCTCTATATCCTTCGATATAACGATAAATCACTCTGGGCGACTCGGAATCGCGTTATTTACCTTTTCCACACACCTGTGTATCAAAGGCAGCTAAGGATTCATCTCCTAGCGCACGATATCGTTCGATATAACGATAAATCACTCTGGGTGACTCGGAATCGCGGTATTTACCTTTTCCACACGCTGTGTATCGAAGGTAGCTAAGGATTCACTTCCTAGCCCTCGATATCCTTAGATGTAACGATAAATCATTCTGGGTGACGCGGAATCGCGATATTCACCTTTTCCACACGCTGTGTATCGAAGGAAGCTAAGGATTCACTTCCTAGCCCTCGATATCCTTAGATATAACGATAAATCACTCTGGGCGACTCGGAATCGCGTTATTTACCTTCTCCACAAGCTGTGTATCGGAGGCAGCTAAGGATTCACTTCGTGGCCCTCGATATCGTTCGATATAACGATAAATCACTCTGGGCGACTCGGAATCGCGTTATTTAACTTTTCCACACGCTGTGTATCGAAGGCAGCTAAGGATTCATTTCCTAGCCCTCGATATCGTTCTATATAACTATAAATCACTCTGGGTGACGCGGAATCGCGATATTCACCTTTTCCACACGCTGTGTATCGAAGGAAGCTAAGGATTCACTTCCTAGAACTCGATATCCTTCGATATAACGATAAATCACTCTGGGTGACTCGGAATCGCGGTATTTACCTTTTCCACACGCGGTGTATCGAAGGCAGCTAAGGATTCACTTCCTAGAGCTCTATATCCTTCGATATAACGATAAATCACTCTGGGCGACTCGGAATCGCGTTATTTACCTTTTCCACACACCTGTGTATCAAAGGCAGCTAAGGATTCATCTCCTAGCGCACGATATCGTTCGATATAACGATAAATCACTCTGGGTGACTCGGAATCGCGGTATTTACCTTTTCCACACGCTGTGTATCGAAGGTAGCTAAGGATTCACTTCCTAGCCCTCGATATCCTTAGATGTAACGATAAATCATTCTGGGTGACGCGGAATCGCGATATTCACCTTTTCCACACGCTGTGTATCGAAGGAAGCTAAGGATTCACTTCCTAGCCCTCGATATCCTTAGATATAACGATAAATCACTCTGGGCGACTCGGAATCGCGTTATTTACCTTCTCCACAAGCTGTGTATCGGAGGCAGCTAAGGATTCACTTCGTGGCCCTCGATATCGTTCGATATAACGATAAATCACTCTGGGCGACTCGGAATCGCGTTATTTAACTTTTCCACACGCTGTGTATCGAAGGCAGCTAAGGATTCATTTCCTAGCCCTCGATATCGTTCTATATAACTATAAATCACTCTGGGTGACGCGGAATCGCGATATTCACCTTTTCCACACGCTGTGTATCGAAGGAAGCTAAGGATTCACTTCCTAGAACTCGATATCCTTCGATATAACGATAAATCACTCTGGGTGACTCGGAATCGCGGTATTTACCTTTTCCACACGCGGTGTATCGAAGGCAGCTAAGGATTCACTTCCTAGAGCTCTATATCCTTCGATATAACGATAAATCACTCTGGGCGACTCGGAATCGCGTTATTTACCTTTTCCACACACCTGTGTATCAAAGGCAGCTAAGGATTCATCTCCTAGCGCACGATATCGTTCGATATAACGATAAATCACTCTGGGTGACTCGGAATCGCGGTATTTACCTTTTCCACACGCTGTGTATCGAAGGTAGCTAAGGATTCACTTCCTAGCCCTCGATATCCTTAGATATAACGATAAATCACTCTGGGCGACTCGGAATCGCGTTATTTACCTTCTCCACAAGCTGTGTATCGGAGGCAGCTAAGGATTCACTTCCTAGCCCTCGATATCGTGCGATATAACGATAAATCACTCTGGGCGACTCGGAATCGCGTTATTTACCTTTTCCACACACTGTGTATCGAAGGCCGCTAAGGATTCACTTCGTGGCCCTCGATAGCGTTCGGTATAACGGTAAATCACTCTGGGCGACTCGGAATCGCGTTCTTTAACTTTTCCACACGCTGTGTATCGAAGGCAGCTAAGGATTCACTTCCTAGCCCTCGATATCCTTAGATATAACGATAAATCACTCTGGGCGACTCGGAATAGCGACATTTACCTTTTCCACACGCTTTGCATCGAAGGAAGCTAAGGATTCACTTCCTAGCCCTCGATATCGTGCGATATAACGATAATTCACTCTGGGAGTAGCGGAATAGCGACATTTACCTTTTCCACACGCTTTGTATCGAAGGAAGCTAAGATATTCACTTCCTAGCCCTCGATATCGTGCGATATAACGATAATTCACTCTGGGAGAAGCGGAATAGCGACATTTACCTTTTCCACACACCTGTGTATCAAAGGCAGCTAAGGATTCATCTCCTAGCGCACGATATCGTTCGATATAACGATAAATCACTCTGGGTGACTCGGAATCGCGGTATTTACCTTTTCCACACGCTGTGTATCGAAGGTAGCTAAGGATTCACTTCCTAGCCCTCGATATCCTTAGATGTAACGATAAATCATTCTGGGTGACGCGGAATCGCGATATTCACCTTTTCCACACGCTGTGTATCGAAGGAAGCTAAGGATTCACTTCCTAGCCCTCGATATCCTTAGATATAACGATAAATCACTCTGGGCGACTCGGAATCGCGTTATTTACCTTCTCCACAAGCTGTGTATCGGAGGCAGCTAAGGATTCACTTCGTGGCCCTCGATATCGTTCGATATAACGATAAATCACTCTGGGCGACTCGGAATCGCGTTATTTAACTTTTCCACACGCTGTGTATCGAAGGCAGCTAAGGATTCATTTCCTAGCCCTCGATATCGTTCTATATAACTATAAATCACTCTGGGTGACGCGGAATCGCGATATTCACCTTTTCCACACGCTGTGTATCGAAGGAAGCTAAGGATTCACTTCCTAGAACTCGATATCCTTCGATATAACGATAAATCACTCTGGGTGACTCGGAATCGCGGTATTTACCTTTTCCACACGCGGTGTATCGAAGGCAGCTAAGGATTCACTTCCTAGAGCTCTATATCCTTCGATATAACGATAAATCACTCTGGGCGACTCGGAATCGCGTTATTTACCTTTTCCACACACCTGTGTATCAAAGGCAGCTAAGGATTCATCTCCTAGCGCACGATATCGTTCGATATAACGATAAATCACTCTGGGTGACTCGGAATCGCGGTATTTACCTTTTCCACACGCTGTGTATCGAAGGTAGCTAAGGATTCACTTCCTAGCCCTCGATATCCTTAGATATAACGATAAATCACTCTGGGCGACTCGGAATCGCGTTATTTACCTTCTCCACAAGCTGTGTATCGGAGGCAGCTAAGGATTCACTTCCTAGCCCTCGATATCGTGCGATATAACGATAAATCACTCTGGGCGACTCGGAATCGCGTTATTTACCTTTTCCACACACTGTGTATCGAAGGCCGCTAAGGATTCACTTCGTGGCCCTCGATAGCGTTCGGTATAACGGTAAATCACTCTGGGCAACTCGGAATCGCGTTCTTTAACTTTTCCACACGCTGTGTATCGAAGGCAGCTAAGGATTCACTTCCTAGCCCTCGATATCCTTAGATATAACGATAAATCACTCTGGGCGACTCGGAATAGCGACATTTACCTTTTCCACACGCTTTGCATCGAAGGAAGCTAAGGATTCACTTCCTAGCCCTCGATATCGTGCGATATAACGATAATTCACTCTGGGAGTAGCGGAATAGCGACATTTACCTTTTCCACACGCTTTGTATCGAAGGAAGCTAAGATATTCACTTCCTAGCCCTCGATATCGTGCGATATAACGATAATTCACTCTGGGAGAAGCGGAATAGCGACATTTACCTTTTCCACACGCTTTGGATCGAAGGAAGCTAAGGATTCACTTCCTAGCCCTCGATATTGTTCGGTATAACGATAAATCACTCTGGGAGACGCGGATTCGCGTATTCATCTATTCCACACGCTGTGTATCGAAGGCAGCTAAGGATTCACTTCCTAGCATTCGATATCGTTCTATATAACTATAAATCACTCTGGGTGACTCGGAATCGCGATATTCACCTTTTTCACACGCTGTGTATCGAAGGCAGCTAAGGATTCACTTCCTAGCCCTCGATATCCTTTGATATAACGATAAATCACTCTGGGCGACTCGGAATCGCGTTATTTACCTTTTCCACACGCTGTGTATCGAAGGCCGCTAAGGATTCACTTCCTAGCCCTCGATATCGTTCGATATAACGATAAATCACTCTGGGTGACTCGGAATAGCGATATTTACCTACTCCACAAGCTGTGTATCGAAGGCATCTAAGGATTCACTTCCTAGCCCTCGATATTGTTCGATATAACGATAAATCACTCTGGGAGACGCGGATTCGCGTATTCATCTATTCCACACGCTGTGTATCGAAGGCAGCTAAGGATTCACTTCCTAGCCCTCGATATCCTTAGATGTAACGATAAATCACTCTGGGCGACTCGGAATCGCGTTATTTACCTTTTCCACACGCTGTGTATCGATTGCAGCTAAGGATTCACTTCCTAGCCCTCGATATCGCTCTATATAACTATAAATCATTCTGGGTGACGCGGAATCGCGATATTCACCTTTTCCACACGCTGTGTATCGGAGGCAGCTAAGGATTCACTTCGTGGCCCTCGATATCGTTCGATATAACGATAAATCACTCTGGGTTACTCGGAATAGCGACATTTACCTTTTCCACACGCTTTGCATCGAAGGAAGCTAAGGATTCACTTCCTAGCCCTCGATATCGTGCGATATAACGATAAATCACTCTGGGCGACTCGGAATCGCGTTATTTACCTTTTCCACACACTGTGTATCGAAGGCCGCTAAGGATTCACTTCGTGGCCCTCGATAGCGTTCGGTATAACGGTAAATCACTCTGGGCGACTCGGAATCGCGTTCTTTAACTTTTCCACACGCTGTGTATCGAAGGCAGCTAAGGATTCACTTCCTAGCCCTCGATATCCTTTGATATAACGATAAATCACTCTGGGTGACTCGGAATAGCGATATTTACCTACTCCACAAGCTGTGTATCGGATTCAGCTAAGGATTCACTTCGTGGCCCTCGATATCGTTCGATATAACGGTAAATCACTCTGGGCGACTCGGAATCGCGTTATTTAACTTTTCCACGCGCTGTGTATCGAAGGCAGCTAAGGATTCACTTCCTAGCCCTCGATGTCGTGCGATATAACGATAATTCACTCTGGGAGAAGCGGAATAGCGACATTTACCTTTTCCACACGCTTTGCATCGAAGGAAGCTAAGGATTCAGTTCCTAGCCCTCGATGTCGTGCGATATAACGATAATTCACTCTGGGAGAAGCGGAATAGCGACATTTACCTTTTCCACACGCTTTGCATCGAAGGATGCTAAGGATTCACTTCCTAGCCCTCGATTTCGTGCGATATAACGATAATTCACTCTGGGAGTAGCGGAATAGCGACATTTACCTTTTCCACACGCTTTGTATCGAAGGAAGCTAAGATATTCACTTCCTAGCCCTCGATATCGTGCGATATAACGATAATTCACTCTGGGAGAAGCGGAATAGCGACATTTACCTTTTCCACAGGCTTTGCATCGAAGGAAGCTAAGGATTCACTTCCTAGCCCTCGATATTGTTCGGTATAACGATAAATCACTCTGGGAGACGCGGATTCGCGTATTCATCTATTCCACACGCTGTGTATCGAAGGCAGCTAAGGATTCACTTCCTAGCCCTCGATATCGTTCTATATAACTATAAATCACTCTGGGTGACTCGGAATCGCGATATTCACCTTTTTCACACGCTGTGTATCGAAGGCAGCTAAGGATTCACTTCCTAGCCCTCGATATCCTTTGATATAACGATAAATCACTCTGGGCGTCTCGGAATCGCGTTATTTACCTTTTCCACACGCTGTGTATCGAAGGCCGCTAAGGATTCACTTCCTAGCCCTCGATATCGTTCGATATAACGATAAATCACTCTGGGTGACTCGGAATAGCGATATTTACCTACTCCACAAGCTGTGTATCGAAGGCATCTAAGGATTCACTTCCTAGCCCTCGATATTGTTCGATATAACGATAAATCACTCTGGGAGACGCGGATTCGCGTATTCATCTATTCCACACGCTGTGTATCGAAGGCAGCTAAGGATTCACTTCCTAGCCCTCGATATCCTTAGATGTAACGATAAATCACTCTGGGCGACTCGGAATCGCGTTATTTACCTTTTCCTCACGCTGTGTATCGAAGGCAGCTAAGGATTCACTTCCTAGCCCTCGATATCGTTCTATATAACTATAAATCATTCTGGGTGACGCGGAATCGCGATATTCACCTTTTCCACACGCTGTGTATCGGAGGCAGCTAAGGATTCACTTCGCGGCCCTCGATATCGTTCGATATAACGATAATTCACTCTGGGAGAAGCGGAATAGCGACATTTACCTTTTCCACACGCTGTGTATCGAAGGCAGCTAAGGATTCACTTCCTAGCCCTCGATATCCTTAGATGTAACGATAAATCACTCTGGGCGACTCGGAATCGCGTTATTTATCTTTTCCACACGCTGTGTATCGAAGGCAGCTAAGAATTCACTTCCTAGCCCTCGATATCCTTAGATGTAACGATAAATCACTCTGGGCGACTCGGAATCGCGTTATTTACCTTTTCCTCACGCTGTGTATCGAAGGCAGCTAAGGATTCACTTCCTAGCCCTCGATATCGTTCTATATAACTATAAATCATTCTGGGTGACGCGGAATCGCGATATTCACCTTTTCCACACGCTGTGTATCGGAGGCAGCTAAGGATTCACTTCGCGGCCCTCGATATCGTTCGATATAACGATAATTCACTCTGGGAGAAGCGGAATAGCGACATTTACCTTTTCCACACGCTTTGCATCGAAGGAAGCTAAGGATTCACTTCCTAGCCCTCGATATCGTGCGATATAACGATAAATCACTCTGGGTGACTCGGAATCGCGTTATTTACCTTTTCCACACACTGTGTATCGAAGGCCGCTAAGGATTCACTTCGTGGCCCTCGATAGCGTTCGGTATAACGGTAAATCACTCTGGGCGACTCGGAATCGCGTTCTTTAACTTTTCCACACGCTGTGTATCGAAGGCAGCTAAGGATTCACTTCCTAGCCCTCGATATCCTTTGATATAACGATAAATCACTCTGGGTGACTCGGAATAGCGATATTTACCTACTCCACAAGCTGTGTATCGGATTCAGCTAAGGATTCACTTCGTGGCCCTCGATATCGTTCGATATAACGGTAAATCACTCTGGGCGACTCGGAATCGCGTTATTTAACTTTTCCACGCGCTGTGTATCGAAGGCAGCTAAGGATTCACTTCCTAGCCCTCGATGTCGTGCGATATAACGATAATTCACTCTGGGAGAAGCGGAATAGCGACATTTACCTTTTCCACACGCTTTGCATCGAAGGAAGCTAAGGATTCACTTCCTAGCCCTCGATATTGTTCGGTATAACGATAAATCACTCTGGGAGACGCGGATTCGCGTATTCATCTATTCCACACGCTGTGTATCGAAGGCAGCTAAGGATTCACATCCTAGCCCTCGATATCGTTCTATATAACTATAAATCACTCTGGGTGACTCGGAATCGCGATATTCACCTTTTTCACACGCTGTGTATCGAAGGCATCTAAGGATTCACTTCCTAGCCCTCGATATCGTTCTATATAACTATAAATCACTCTGGGTGACTCGGAATCGCGATATTCACCTTTTTCACACGCTGTGTATCGAAGGCAGCTAAGGATTCACTTCCTAGCCCTCGATATCCTTTGATATAACGATAAATCACTCTGGGCGACTCGGAATAGCGATATTTACCTACTCCACAAGCTGTGTATCGGAGGCAGCTAAGGATTCACTTCGTGGCCCTCGATATCGTTCGACATAACGGTAAATCACTCTGGGCGACTCGGAATCGCGTTATTTAACTTTTCCACACGCTGTGTATCGAAGGCAGCTAAGGATTCACTTCCTAGCCCTCGATATCCTTAGATGTAACGATAAATCACTCTGGGCGACTCGGAATCGCGTTATTTACCTTTTCCACACGCTGTGTATCGAAGGCAGCTAAGGATTCACTTCCTAGCCCTCGATATCGTTCTATATAACTATAAATCATTCTGGGTGACGCGGAATCGCGATATTCACCTTTTCCACACGCTGTGTATCGAAGGAAGCTAAGGATTCACTTCCTAGCCCTCGATATCCTTAGATATAACGATAAATCACTCTGGGCGACTCGGAATCGCGTTATTTACCTTCTCCACAAGCTGTGTATCGGAGGCAGCTAAGGATTCACTTCGTGGCGCTCGATATCGTTCGATATAACGGTAAATCACTCTGGCGACTCGGAATCGCGATATTCACCTTTTCCACACGCTGTGTATCGATTGAAGCTAAGGATTCACTTCCTAGACCTCGATATCGTTCTATATAACTATAAATCATTCTGGGTGACGCGGAATCGCGATATTCACCTCTTCCACACGCTGTGTATCGACGGAAGCTAAGGATTCACTTCCTAGCCCTCGATATCGTTCGATATAACGATAAATCACTCTGGGCGACTCGGAATCGCGATATTCACCTTTTCCACACGCTGTGTATCGAAGGAAGCTAAGGATTCACTTCCTAGCCCTCCATATCGTTCGATATAACGATAAATCACTCTGGGTGACTCGGAATCGCGATATTTACCTTTTCCACACGCTGTTTCTCGAAGGCAGCTAAGGATTCACTTTCTAGCCCTCGATATCCTTCGATATAACGATAAATCACTCTGGGTGACTCGGAATCGCGGTATTTACCTTTTCCACACGCTGTGTATCAAAGGCAGCTAAGGATTCACTTCCTAGCCCTCGATATCCTTTGATATAACGATAAATCACTCTGGGCGACTCGGAATCGCGTTATTTACCTTTTCCACACGCTGTGTATCGAAGGCCGCTAAGGATTCACTTCCTAGCCCTCGATATAGTTCGATATAACGATAAATCACTCTGGGTGACTCGGAATAGTGATATTTACCTACTCCACAAGCTGTGTATCGAAGGCATCTAAGGATTCACTTCCTAGCCCTCGATATTGTTCGATATAACGATAAATCACTCTGGGAGACGCGGATTCGCGTATTCATCTATTCCACACGCTGTGTATCGAAGGCAGCTAAGGATTCACTTCCTAGCCCTCGATATCGTTCTATATAACTATAAATCACTCTGGGTGACTCGGAATCGCGATATTCACCTTTTCCACACGCTGTGTATCGAAGGAAGCTAAGGATTCACTTCCTAGCCCTCGATATCGTGCGATATAACGATAAATCACTCTGGGCGACTCGCAATCCCGTTATTTAACTTTTCCACACGCTGTGTATCGAATGCAGCTAAGGATTCATTTCCTAGCCCTCGATATCGTTCTATATAACTATAAATCACTCTGGGTGACGCTGAATCGCGATATTCATCTTTTCCACACGCTGTGTATCGAAGGATGCTAAGGATTCAGTTCCTAGCCCTTGATATCCTTTGATATAACGATAAATCACTCTGGGCGACTCGGAATCGCGTTATTTACCTTCTCCACAAGCTGTGTATCGGAGGCAGCTAAGGATTCACTTCGTGGCCCTCGATATCGTTCGATATAACGGTATATCACTCTGGGCGACTCGGAATCGAGTTATTTAACTTTTCCACACGCTGTGTATCGAAGGCAGCAAAGGATTCACTTCCTAGCCCTCGATATCGTGCGATATAACGATAATTCACTCTGGGAGAAGCGGAATAGCGACATTTACCTTTTCCACACGCTTTGCATCGAAGGAAGCTAAGGATTCACTTCCTAGCCCTCGATATCGTGCGATATAACGATAATTCACTCTGGGAGAAGCGGAATAGCGACATTTACCTTTTCCACACGCTTTGCATCGAAGGAAGCTAAGGATTCACTTCCTGCCCTCGATATCGTTCGATATAACGATAAATCACTCTGGGCGACTCGGAATCGCGATATTTACCTCTTCCACACGCTGTGTATCGAAGGCAGCTAAGGATTCACTTCCTAGCCCTCGATATCGTTCTATATAACTATAAATCACTCTGGGCGACACGGAATCGCGTTATTTACCTTTTCCACACGCTGTGTATCGAAGGCAGCTATGGATTCATTTCCTAGCCCTCGATATCGTTCTATATAACTATAAATCACTCTGGGTGACGTGGAATCGCGATATTCACCTTTTCCACACGCTGTGTATCGAAGGAAGCTAAGGATTCACTTCCTAGCCCTCGACATCCTTCGATATAACGCTAAATCACTCTGGGTGACTCGGAATCGCGGTATTTACCTTTTCCACACGCGGTGTATCGAAGGCAGCTATGGATTCATTTCCTAGCCCTCGATATCGTTCTATATAACTATAAATCACTCTGGGTGACGTGGAATCGCGATATTCACCTTTTCCACACGCTGTGTATCGAAGGCAGCTAAGGATTCACTTCCTAGAACTCGATATCCTTCGATATAACGATAAATCACCCTGGGTGACACGGAATCGCGATATTTACCTCTTCCACACGCTGTGTATCGAAGGCAGCTAAGGATTCACTTCCTAGCCCTCGATATCGTTCTATATAACTATAAATCACTCTGGGTGACGCTGAATCGCGATATTCATCTTTTCCACACGCTGTGTATCGAAGGATGCTAAGGATTCAGTTCCTAGCCCTCGATATCCTTTGATATAACGATAAATCACTCTGGGCGACTCGGAATCGCGTTATTTACCTTCTCCACAAGCTGTGTATCGGAGGCAGCTAAGGATTCACTTCGTGGCCCTCGATATCGTTCGATATAACGGTATATCACTCTGGGCGACTCGGAATCGAGTTATTTAACTTTTCCACACGCTGTGTATCGAAGGCAGCAAAGGATTCACTTCCTAGAACTCGATATCCTTCGATATAACGATAAATCACCCTGGGTGACACGGAATCGCGATATTTACCTCTTCCACACGCTGTGTATCGAAGGCAGCTAAGGATTCACTTCCTAGCCCTCGATATCGTTCTATATAACTATAAATCATTCTGGGTGACGCGGAATCGCGATATTCACCTTTTCCACACGCTGTGTATCGAAGGCAGCTAAGGATTCACTTCCTAGCCCTCGATATCCTTTGATATAACGATAAATCACTCTGGGTGACTCGGAATAGCGATATTTACCTACTCCACAAGCTGTGTATCGGATTCAGCTAAGGATTCACTTCGTGGCCCTCGATATCGTTCGATATAACGGTAAATCACTCTGGGCGACTCGGAATCGCGTTATTTAACTTTTCCACGCGCTGTGTATCGAAGGCAGCTAAGGATTCACTTCCTAGCCCTCGATGTCGTGCGATATAACGATAATTCACTCTGGGAGAAGCGGAATAGCGACATTTACCTTTTCCACACGCTTTGCATCGAAGGAAGCTAAGGATTCACTTCCTAGCCCTCGATATCGTGCGATATAACGATAATTCACTCTGGGAGAAGCGGAATAGCGACATTTACCTTTTCCACACGCTTTGTATCGAAGGAAGCTAAGATATTAACTTCCTAGCCCTCGATATCGTGCGATATAACGATAATTCACTCTGGGAGAAGCGGAATAGCGACATTTACCTTTTCCACACGCTTTGCATCGAAGGAAGCTAAGGATTCACTTCCTAGCCCTCGATATTGTTCGGTATAACGATAAATCACTCTGGGAGACGCGGATTCGCGTATTCATCTATTCCACACGCTGTGTATCGAAGGCAGCTAAGGATTCACTTCCTAGCCCTCGATATCGTTCTATATAACTATAAATCACTCTGGGTGACTCGGAATCGCGATATTCACCTTTTTCACACGCTGTGTATCGAAGGCAGCTAAGGATTCACTTCCTAGCCCTCGATATCCTTTGATATAACGATAAATCACTCTGGGCGACTCGGAATAGCGATATTTACCTACTCCACAAGCTGTGTATCGAAGGCATCTAAGGATTCACTTCCTAGCCCTCGATATCGTTCTATATAACTATAAATCACTCTGGGTGACTCGGAATCGCGATATTCACCTTTTTCACACGCTGTGTATCGAAGGCAGCTAAGGATTCACTTCCTAGCCCTCGATATCCTTTGATATAACGATAAATCACTCTGGGGGACTCGGAATAGCGATATTTACCTACTCCACAAGCTGTGTATCGGAGGCAGCTAAGGATTCACTTCGTGGCCCTCGATATCGTTCGATATAACGGTAAATCACTCTGGGCGACTCGGAATCGCGTTATTTAACTTTTCCACACGCTGTGTATCGAAGGCAGCTAAGGATTCACTTCCTAGCCCTCGATATCCTTAGATGTAACGATAAATCACTCTGGGCGACTCGGAATCGCGGTATTTACCTTTTCCACACGCGGTGTATCGAAGGCAGCTAAGGATTCACTTCCTAGAACTCGATATCCTTCGATATAACGATAAATCACCCTGGGTGACACGGAATCGCGATATTTACCTCTTCCACACGCTGTGTATCGAAGGCAGCTAAGGATTCACTTCCTAGCCCTCGATATCGTTCTATATAACTATAAATCATTCTGGGTGACGCGGAATCGCGATATTCACCTTTTCCACACGCTGTGTATCGAAGGAAGCTAAGGATTCACTTCCTAGCCCTCGATATCCTTAGATATAACGATAAATCACTCTGGGCGAATCGGAATCGCGTTATTTACCTCTTCCACACGCTGTGTATCGAAGGCAGCTAAGGATTCACTTCCTAGCCCTCGATATCGTTCTATATAACTATAAATCATTCTGGGTGACGCGGAATCGCGATATTCACCTTTTCCACACGCTGTGTATCGAAGGAAGCTAAGGATTCACTTCCTAGCCCTCGATATCCTTAGATATAACGATAAATCACTCTGGGCGACTCGGAATCGCGTTATTTACCTTCTCCACAAGCTGTGTATCGGAGGCAGCTAAGGATTCACTTCGTGGCGCTCGATATCGTTCGATCTAACGGTAAATCACTCTGGCGACTCGGAATCGCGATATTCACCTTTTCCACACGCTGTGTATCGATTGAAGCTAAGGATTCACTTCCTAGACCTCGATATCCTTTGATATAACGATAAATCACTCTGGGGGACTCGGAATAGCGATATTTACCTACTCCACAAGCTGTGTATCGGAGGCAGCTAAGGATTCACTTCGTGGCCCTCGATATCGTTCGATATAACGGTAAATCACTCTGGGCGACTCGGAATCGCGTTATTTAACTTTTCCACACGCTGTGTATCGAAGGCAGCTAAGGATTCACTTCCTAGCCCTCGATATCCTTAGATGTAACGATAAATCACTCTGGGCGACTCGGAATCGCGGTATTTACCTTTTCCACACGCGGTGTATCGAAGGCAGCTAAGGATTCACTTCCTAGAACTCGATATCCTTCGATATAACGATAAATCACCCTGGGTGACACGGAATCGCGATATTTACCTCTTCCACACGCTGTGTATCGAAGGCAGCTAAGGATTCACTTCCTAGCCCTCGATATCGTTCTATATAACTATAAATCATTCTGGGTGACGCGGAATCGCGATATTCACCTTTTCCACACGCTGTGTATCGAAGGAAGCTAAGGATTCACTTCCTAGCCCTCGATATCCTTAGATATAACGATAAATCACTCTGGGCGAATCGGAATCGCGTTATTTACCTCTTCCACACGCTGTGTATCGAAGGCAGCTAAGGATTCACTTCCTAGCCCTCGATATCGTTCTATATAACTATAAATCATTCTGGGTGACGCGGAATCGCGATATTCACCTTTTCCACACGCTGTGTATCGAAGGAAGCTAAGGATTCACTTCCTAGCCCTCGATATCCTTAGATATAACGATAAATCACTCTGGGCGACTCGGAATCGCGTTATTTACCTTCTCCACAAGCTGTGTATCGGAGGCAGCTAAGGATTCACTTCGTGGCGCTCGATATCGTTCGATCTAACGGTAAATCACTCTGGCGACTCGGAATCGCGATATTCACCTTTTCCACACGCTGTGTATCGATTGAAGCTAAGGGTTCACTTCCTAGACCTCGATATCGTTCTATATAACTATAAATCATTCTGGGTGACGCGGAATCGCGATATTCACCTCTTCCACACGCTGTGTATCGAAGGAAGCTAAGGATTCACTTCCTAGCCCTCGATATCGTTCTATATAACGATAAATCACTCTGGGCGACTCGGAATCGCGATATTCACCTTTTCCACACGCTGTGTATCGAAGGAAGCTAAGGATTCACTTCCTAGCCCTCCATATCGTTCGATATAACGATAAATCACTCTGGGTGACTCGGAATCGCGATATTTACCTTTTCCACACGCTGTTTCTCGAAGGAAGCTAAGGATTCACTTTCTAGCCCTCGATATCCTTCGATATAACGATAAATCACTCTGGGTGACTCGGAATCGCGGTATTTACCTTTTCCACACGCTGTGTATCAAAGGCAGCTAAGGATTCACTTCCTAGCCCTCGATATCCTTTGATATAACGATAAATCACTCTGGGCGACTCGGAATCGCGTTATTTACCTTTTCCACACGCTGTGTATCGAAGGAAGCTAAGGATTCACTTCCTAGCCCTCGACATCCTTCGATATAACGCTAAATCACTCTGGGTGACTCGGAATAGTGATATTTACCTACTCCACAAGCTGTGTATCGAAGGCATCTAAGGATTCACTTCCTAGCCCTCGATATTGTTCGATATAACGATAAATCACTCTGGGAGACGCGGATTCGCGTATTCATCTATTCCACACGCTGTGTATCGAAGGCAGCTAAGGATTAACTTCCTAGCCCTCGATATCGTTCTATATAACTATAAATCACTCTGGGTGACTCGGAATCGCGATATTCACCTTTTCCACACGCTGTGTATCGAAGGAAGCTAAGGATTCACTTCCTAGCCCTCGATATCGTGCGATATAACGATAAATCACTCTGGGCGACTCGCAATCCCGTTATTTAACTTTTCCACACGCTGTGTATCGAATGCAGCTAAGGATTCATTTCCTAGCCCTCGATATCGTTCTATATAACTATAAATCACTCTGGGTGACGCTGAATCGCGATATTCATCTTTTCCACACGCTGTGTATCGAAGGATGCTAAGGATTCAGTTCCTAGCCCTCGATATCCTTTGATATAACGATAAATCACTCTGGGCGACTCGGAATCGCGTTATTTACCTTCTCCACAAGCTGTGTATCGGAGGCAGCTAAGGATTCACTTCGTGGCCCTCGATATCGTTCGATATAACGGTATATCACTCTGGGCGACTCGGAATCGAGTTATTTAACTTTTCCACACGCTGTGTATCGAAGGCAGCAAAGGATTCACTTCCTAGCCCTCGATATCGTGCGATATAACGATAATTCACTCTGGGAGAAGCGGAATAGCGACATTTACCTTTTCCACACGCTTTGCATCGAAGGAAGCTAAGGATTCACTTCCTAGCCCTCGATATCGTGCGATATAACGATAATTCACTCTGGGAGAAGCGGAATAGCGACATTTACCTTTTCCACACGCTTTGCATCGAAGGAAGCTAAGGATTCACTTCCTGCCCTCGATATCGTGCGATATAACGATAATTCACTCTGGGAGAAGCGGAATAGCGACATTTACCTTTTCCACACGCTTTGCATCGAAGGAAGCTAAGGATTCACTTCCTAGCCCTCGATATCGTGCGATATAACGATAATTCACTCTGGGAGAAGCGGAATAGCGACATTTACCTTTTCCACACGCTTTGCATCGAAGGAAGCTAAGGATTCACTTCCTGCCCTCGATATCGTTCGATATAACGATAAATCACTCTGGGCGACTCGGAATCGCGATATTTACCTCTTCCACACGCTGTGTATCGAAGGCAGCTAAGGATTCACTTCCTAGCCCTCGATATCGTTCTATATAACTATAAATCACTCTGGGCGACACGGAATCGCGTTATTTACCTTTTCCACACGCTGTGTATCGAAGGCAGCTATGGATTCATTTCCTAGCCCTCGATATCGTTCTATATAACTATAAATCACTCTGGGTGACGTGGAATCGCGATATTCACCTTTTCCACACGCTGTGTATCGAAGGAAGCTAAGGATTCACTTCCTAGCCCTCGACATCCTTCGATATAACGCTAAATCACTCTGGGTGACTCGGAATCGCGGTATTTACCTTTTCCACACGCGGTGTATCGAAGGCAGCTATGGATTCATTTCCTAGCCCTCGATATCGTTCTATATAACTATAAATCACTCTGGGTGACGTGGAATCGCGATATTCACCTTTTCCACACGCTGTGTATCGAAGGCAGCTAAGGATTCACTTCCTAGAACTCGATATCCTTCGATATAACGATAAATCACCCTGGGTGACACGGAATCGCGATATTTACCTCTTCCACACGCTGTGTATCGAAGGCAGCTAAGGATTCACTTCCTAGCCCTCGATATCGTTCTATATAACTATAAATCACTCTGGGTGACGCTGAATCGCGATATTCATCTTTTCCACACGCTGTGTATCGAAGGATGCTAAGGATTCAGTTCCTAGCCCTCGATATCCTTTGATATAACGATAAATCACTCTGGGCGACTCGGAATCGCGTTATTTACCTTCTCCACAAGCTGTGTATCGGAGGCAGCTAAGGATTCACTTCGTGGCCCTCGATATCGTTCGATATAACGGTATATCACTCTGGGCGACTCGGAATCGAGTTATTTAACTTTTCCACACGCTGTGTATCGAAGGCAGCAAAGGATTCACTTCCTAGAACTCGATATCCTTCGATATAACGATAAATCACCCTGGGTGACACGGAATCGCGATATTTACCTCTTCCACACGCTGTGTATCGAAGGCAGCTAAGGATTCACTTCCTAGCCCTCGATGTCGTGCGATATAACGATAATTCACTCTGGGAGAAGCGGAATAGCGACATTTACCTTTTCCACACGCTTTGCATCGAAGGAAGCTAAGGATTCACTTCCTAGCCCTCGATATCGTGCGATATAACGATAATTCACTCTGGGAGAAGCGGAATAGCGACATTTACCTTTTCCACACGCTTTGTATCGAAGGAAGCTAAGATATTAACTTCCTAGCCCTCGATATCGTGCGATATAACGATAATTCACTCTGGGAGAAGCGGAATAGCGACATTTACCTTTTCCACACGCTTTGCATCGAAGGAAGCTAAGGATTCACTTCCTAGCCCTCGATATTGTTCGGTATAACGATAAATCACTCTGGGAGACGCGGATTCGCGTATTCATCTATTCCACACGCTGTGTATCGAAGGCAGCTAAGGATTCACTTCCTAGCCCTCGATATCGTTCTATATAACTATAAATCACTCTGGGTGACTCGGAATCGCGATATTCACCTTTTTCACACGCTGTGTATCGAAGGCAGCTAAGGATTCACTTCCTAGCCCTCGATATCCTTTGATATAACGATAAATCACTCTGGGCGACTCGGAATAGCGATATTTACCTACTCCACAAGCTGTGTATCGAAGGCATCTAAGGATTCACTTCCTAGCCCTCGATATCGTTCTATATAACTATAAATCACTCTGGGTGACTCGGAATCGCGATATTCACCTTTTTCACACGCTGTGTATCGAAGGCAGCTAAGGATTCACTTCCTAGCCCTCGATATCCTTTGATATAACGATAAATCACTCTGGGGGACTCGGAATAGCGATATTTACCTACTCCACAAGCTGTGTATCGGAGGCAGCTAAGGATTCACTTCGTGGCCCTCGATATCGTTCGATATAACGGTAAATCACTCTGGGCGACTCGGAATCGCGTTATTTAACTTTTCCACACGCTGTGTATCGAAGGCAGCTAAGGATTCACTTCCTAGCCCTCGATATCCTTAGATGTAACGATAAATCACTCTGGGCGACTCGGAATCGCGGTATTTACCTTTTCCACACGCGGTGTATCGAAGGCAGCTAAGGATTCACTTCCTAGAACTCGATATCCTTCGATATAACGATAAATCACCCTGGGTGACACGGAATCGCGATATTTACCTCTTCCACACGCTGTGTATCGAAGGCAGCTAAGGATTCACTTCCTAGCCCTCGATATCGTTCTATATAACTATAAATCATTCTGGGTGACGCGGAATCGCGATATTCACCTTTTCCACACGCTGTGTATCGAAGGAAGCTAAGGATTCACTTCCTAGCCCTCGATATCCTTAGATATAACGATAAATCACTCT
The DNA here is from genome assembly GCA_948146005.1 of Nomada fucata. NCBI lineage: Eukaryota > Metazoa > Arthropoda > Insecta > Hymenoptera > Apidae > Nomada > Nomada fucata. The sequence goes on along the minus strand of OX411282.1, from coordinate 16,228,354 downwards.
GGGCGAATCGGAATCGCGTTATTTACCTCTTCCACACGCTGTGTATCGAAGGCAGCTAAGGATTCACTTCCTAGCCCTCGATATCGTTCTATATAACTATAAATCATTCTGGGTGACGCGGAATCGCGATATTCACCTTTTCCACACGCTGTGTATCGAAGGAAGCTAAGGATTCACTTCCTAGCCCTCGATATCCTTAGATATAACGATAAATCACTCTGGGCGACTCGGAATCGCGTTATTTACCTTCTCCACAAGCTGTGTATCGGAGGCAGCTAAGGATTCACTTCGTGGCGCTCGATATCGTTCGATCTAACGGTAAATCACTCTGGCGACTCGGAATCGCGATATTCACCTTTTCCACACGCTGTGTATCGATTGAAGCTAAGGATTCACTTCCTAGACCTCGATATCCTTTGATATAACGATAAATCACTCTGGGGGACTCGGAATAGCGATATTTACCTACTCCACAAGCTGTGTATCGGAGGCAGCTAAGGATTCACTTCGTGGCCCTCGATATCGTTCGATATAACGGTAAATCACTCTGGGCGACTCGGAATCGCGTTATTTAACTTTTCCACACGCTGTGTATCGAAGGCAGCTAAGGATTCACTTCCTAGCCCTCGATATCCTTAGATGTAACGATAAATCACTCTGGGCGACTCGGAATCGCGGTATTTACCTTTTCCACACGCGGTGTATCGAAGGCAGCTAAGGATTCACTTCCTAGAACTCGATATCCTTCGATATAACGATAAATCACCCTGGGTGACACGGAATCGCGATATTTACCTCTTCCACACGCTGTGTATCGAAGGCAGCTAAGGATTCACTTCCTAGCCCTCGATATCGTTCTATATAACTATAAATCATTCTGGGTGACGCGGAATCGCGATATTCACCTTTTCCACACGCTGTGTATCGAAGGAAGCTAAGGATTCACTTCCTAGCCCTCGATATCCTTAGATATAACGATAAATCACTCTGGGCGAATCGGAATCGCGTTATTTACCTCTTCCACACGCTGTGTATCGAAGGCAGCTAAGGATTCACTTCCTAGCCCTCGATATCGTTCTATATAACTATAAATCATTCTGGGTGACGCGGAATCGCGATATTCACCTTTTCCACACGCTGTGTATCGAAGGAAGCTAAGGATTCACTTCCTAGCCCTCGATATCCTTAGATATAACGATAAATCACTCTGGGCGACTCGGAATCGCGTTATTTACCTTCTCCACAAGCTGTGTATCGGAGGCAGCTAAGGATTCACTTCGTGGCGCTCGATATCGTTCGATCTAACGGTAAATCACTCTGGCGACTCGGAATCGCGATATTCACCTTTTCCACACGCTGTGTATCGATTGAAGCTAAGGGTTCACTTCCTAGACCTCGATATCGTTCTATATAACTATAAATCATTCTGGGTGACGCGGAATCGCGATATTCACCTCTTCCACACGCTGTGTATCGAAGGAAGCTAAGGATTCACTTCCTAGCCCTCGATATCGTTCTATATAACGATAAATCACTCTGGGCGACTCGGAATCGCGATATTCACCTTTTCCACACGCTGTGTATCGAAGGAAGCTAAGGATTCACTTCCTAGCCCTCCATATCGTTCGATATAACGATAAATCACTCTGGGTGACTCGGAATCGCGATATTTACCTTTTCCACACGCTGTTTCTCGAAGGAAGCTAAGGATTCACTTTCTAGCCCTCGATATCCTTCGATATAACGATAAATCACTCTGGGTGACTCGGAATCGCGGTATTTACCTTTTCCACACGCTGTGTATCAAAGGCAGCTAAGGATTCACTTCCTAGCCCTCGATATCCTTTGATATAACGATAAATCACTCTGGGCGACTCGGAATCGCGTTATTTACCTTTTCCACACGCTGTGTATCGAAGGAAGCTAAGGATTCAGTTCCTAGCCCTCGACATCCTTCGATATAACGCTAAATCACTCTGGGTGACTCGGAATAGTGATATTTACCTACTCCACAAGCTGTGTATCGAAGGCATCTAAGGATTCACTTCCTAGCCCTCGATATTGTTCGATATAACGATAAATCACTCTGGGAGACGCGGATTCGCGTATTCATCTATTCCACACGCTGTGTATCGAAGGCAGCTAAGGATTAACTTCCTAGCCCTCGATATCGTTCTATATAACTATAAATCACTCTGGGTGACTCGGAATCGCGATATTCACCTTTTCCACACGCTGTGTATCGAAGGAAGCTAAGGATTCACTTCCTAGCCCTCGATATCGTGCGATATAACGATAAATCACTCTGGGCGACTCGCAATCCCGTTATTTAACTTTTCCACACGCTGTGTATCGAATGCAGCTAAGGATTCATTTCCTAGCCCTCGATATCGTTCTATATAACTATAAATCACTCTGGGTGACGCTGAATCGCGATATTCATCTTTTCCACACGCTGTGTATCGAAGGATGCTAAGGATTCAGTTCCTAGCCCTCGATATCCTTTGATATAACGATAAATCACTCTGGGCGACTCGGAATCGCGTTATTTACCTTCTCCACAAGCTGTGTATCGGAGGCAGCTAAGGATTCACTTCGTGGCCCTCGATATCGTTCGATATAACGGTATATCACTCTGGGCGACTCGGAATCGAGTTATTTAACTTTTCCACACGCTGTGTATCGAAGGCAGCAAAGGATTCACTTCCTAGCCCTCGATATCGTGCGATATAACGATAATTCACTCTGGGAGAAGCGGAATAGCGACATTTACCTTTTCCACACGCTTTGCATCGAAGGAAGCTAAGGATTCACTTCCTAGCCCTCGATATCGTGCGATATAACGATAATTCACTCTGGGAGAAGCGGAATAGCGACATTTACCTTTTCCACACGCTTTGCATCGAAGGAAGCTAAGGATTCACTTCCTGCCCTCGATATCGTTCGATATAACGATAAATCACTCTGGGAGAAGCGGAATAGCGATATTTACCTTTTCCACACGCTTTGCATCGAAGGAAGCTAAGGATTCACTTCCTAGCCCTCGATATCGTGCGATATAACGATAATTCACTCTGGGAGAAGCGGAATAGCGACGTTTACCTTTTCCACACGCTTTGCATCGAAGGAAGCTAAGGATTCACTTCCTGCCCTCGATATCGTTCGATATAACGATAAATCACTCTGGGCGACTCGGAATCGCGATATTTACCTCTTCCACACGCTGTGTATCGAAGGCAGCTAAGGATTCACTTCCTAGCCCTCGATATCGTTCTATATAACTATAAATCATTCTGGGTGACGCGGAATCGCGATATTCACCTTTTCCACACGCGGTGTATCGAAGGAAGCTAAGGATTCACTTCCTAGCCCTCGATATCCATAGATATAACGATAAATCACTCTGGGCGACACGGAATCGCGTTATTTACCTTTTCCACACGCTGTGTATCGAAGGCAGCTATGGATTCATTTCCTAGCCCTCGATATCGTTCTATATAACTATAAATCACTCTGGGTGACGTGGAATCGCGATATTCACCTTTTCCACACGCTGTGTATCGAAGGAAGCTAAGGATTCACTTCCTAGCCCTCGACATCCTTCGATATAACGCTAAATCACTCTGGGTGACTCGGAATCGCGGTATTTACCTTTTCCACACGCGGTGTATCGAAGGCAGCTAAGGATTCACTTCCTAGAACTCGATATCCTTCGATATAACGATAAATCACCCTGGGTGACACGGAATCGCGATATTTACCTCTTCCACACGCTGTGTATCGAAGGCAGCTAAGGATTCACTTCCTAGCCCTCGATATCGTTCTATATAACTATAAATCATTCTGGGTGACGCGGAATCGCGATATTCACCTTTTCCACACGCTGTGTATCGAAGGAAGCTAAGGATTCACTTCCTAGCCCTCGATATCCTTAGATGTAACGATAAATCACTCTGGGCGACTCGGAATCGCGTTATTTACCTTTTCCACACGCTGTGTATCGAAGGCAGCTAAGGATTCACTTCCTAGCCCTCGATATCGTTCTACATAACTATAAATCATTCTGGGTGACGCGGAATCGCGATATTCACCTTTTCCACACGCTGTGTATCGAAGGAAGCTAAGGATTCACTTCCTAGCCCTCGATATCCTTAGATATAACGATAAATCACTCTGGGCGACTCGGAATCGCGTTATTTACCTTCTCCACAAGCTGTGTATCGGAGGCAGCTAAGGATTCACTTCGTGGCGCTCGATATCGTTCGATATAACGGTAAATCACTCTGGCGACTCGGAATCGCGATATTCACCTTTTCCACACGCTGTGTATCGATTGAAGCTAAGGATTCACTTCCTAGACCTCGATATCGTTCTATATAACTATAAATCATTCTGGGTGACGCGGAATCGCGATATTCACCTCTTCCACACGCTGTGTATCGAAGGAAGCTAAGGATTCACTTCCTAGCCCTCGATATCGTTCGATATAACGATAAATCACTCTGGGCGACTCGGAATCGCGTTAATTATCTTTTCCACACGCTGTGTATCGATAGAAGCTAAGGATTCACTTCCTAGCCCTCGATATAATTCGATATAACGATAAATCACTCTGGGCGACTCGGAATCGCGTTATTTACTTTTTCCACAAGCTGTGTATCGGAGGCAGCTAAGGATTCACTTCCTAGCCTTCGATATCGTTCGATATAACGGTAAATCACTCTGGCGACTCGGAATCGCGTTATTTACCTTTTCCACAAGCTGTGTATCGAAGGCAGCTAAGGATTCACTTCCTAGCCCTCGATATCGTTCGATATAACGATAAATCACTCTGGGCGACTCGGAATCGCGTTATTTACCTTTTGCACAAGCTGTGTATCGAAGGCAGCTAAGGATTCACTTCCTAGCCCTCGATATCGTTCTATATAACTATAAATCACTCTGGGTGACTCGGAATCGCGATATTCACCTTTTCCACACGCTGTGTATCGAAGGAAGCTAAGGATTCACTTCCTAGCCCTCCATATCGTTCGATATAACGATAAATCACTCTGGGTGACTCGGAATCGCGATATTTACCTTTTCCACACGCTGTGTATCGATAGAAGCTAAGGATTCACTTCCTAGCCCTCGATATCGTTCTATATAACTATAAATCACTCTGGGTGACTCGGAATCGCGATATTCACCTTTTCCACACGCTGTGTATCGAAGGAAGCTAAGGATTCACTTCCTAGCCCTCGATATCGTGCGATATAACGATAAATCACTCTGGGCGACTCGGAATCGCGTTATTTACCTTCTCCACAAGCTGTGTATCGGAGGCAGCTAAGGATTCACTTCGTGGCCCTCGATATCGTTCGATATAACGGTATATCACTCTGGGCGACTCGGAATCGAGTTATTTAACTTTTCCACACGCTGTGTATCGAAGGCAGCAAAGGATTCACTTCCTAGCCCTCGATATCGTGCGATATAACGATAATTCAGTCTGGGAGAAGCGGAATAGCGACATTTACCTTTTCCACACGCTTTGCATCGAAGGAAGCTAAGGATTCACTTCCTGCCCTCGATATCGTTCGATATAACGATAAATCACTCTGGGTGACGCGGAATCGCGATATTCACCTCTTCCACACCCTGTGTATCGAAGGCTGCTAAGGATTCACTTCCTAGCCCTCGATATCCTTAGATATAACGATAAATCACTCTGGGCGACTCGGAATCGCGTTATTTACCTTTTCCACACGCTGTGTATCGAAGGCAGCTAAGGATTCACTTCCTAGCCCTCGATATCGTGCGATATAACGATAATTCACTCTGGGAGAAGCGGAATAGCGACATTTACCTTTTCCACACGCTTTGCATCGAAGGAAGCTAAGGATTCACTTCCTGCCCTCGATATCGTTCGATATAACGATAAATCACTCTGGGCGACTCGGAATCGCGATATTTACCTCTTCCACACGCTGTGTATCGAAGGCAGCTAAGGATTCACTTCCTAGCCCTCGATATCGTTCTATATAACTATAAATCATTCTGGGTGACGCGGAATCGCGATATTCACCTTTTCCACACGCTGTGTATCGAAGGAAGCTAAGGATTCACTTCCTAGCCCTCGATATCCTTAGATATAACGATAAATCACTCTGGGTGACTCGGAATCGCGATATTTACCTTTTCCACACGCTGTGTATCGAAGGCAGCTATGGATTCATTTCCTAGCCCTCGATATCGTTCTATATAACTATAAATCACTCTGGGTGACGTGGAATCGCGATATTCACCTTTTCCACACGCTGTGTATCGAAGGAAGCTAAGGATTCACTTCCTAGCCCTCGACATCCTTCGATATAACGCTAAATCACTCTGGGTGACTCGGAATCGCGGTATTTACCTTTTCCACACGCGGTGTATCGAAGGCAGCTAAGGATTCACTTCCTAGAACTCGATATCCTTCGATATAACGATAAATCACCCTGGGTGACACGGAATCGCGATATTTACCTCTTCCACACGCTGTGTATCGAAGGCAGCTAAGGATTCACTTCCTAGCCCTCGATATCGTTCTATATAACTATAAATCATTCTGGGTGACGCGGAATCGCGATATTCACCTTTTCCACACGCTGTGTATCGAAGGAAGCTAAGGATTCACTTCCTAGCCCTCGATATCCTTAGATATAACGATAAATCACTCTGGGCGAATCGGAATCGCGTTATTTACCTCTTCCACACGCTGTGTATCGAAGGCAGCTAAGGATTCACTTCCTAGCCCTCGATATCGTTCTATATAACTATAAATCACTCTGGGTGACGCGGAATCGCGATATTCACCTTTTCCACACGCTGTGTATCGAAGGATGCTAAGGATTCACTTCGTGGCCCTCGATATCGTTCGATATAACGGTAAATCACTCTCGGCGACTCGGAATCGCGTTATTTAACTTTTCCACACGCTGTGTATCGAAGGCAGCTATGGATTCATTTCCTAGCCCTCGATATCGTTCTATATAACTATAAATCACTCTGGGTGACGTGGAATCGCGATATTCACCTTTTCCACACGCTGTGTATCGAAGGAAGCTAAGGATTCACTTCCTAGCCCTCGACATCCTTCGATATAACGCTAAATCACTCTGGGTGACTCGGAATCGCGGTATTTACCTTTTCCACACGCGGTGTATCGAAGGCAGCTAAGGATTCACTTCCTAGAACTCGATATCCTTCGATATAACGATAAATCACCCTGGGTGACACGGAATCGCGATATTTACCTCTTCCACACGCTGTGTATCGAAGGCAGCTAAGGATTCACTTCCTAGCCCTCGATATCGTTCTATATAACTATAAATCATTCTGGGTGACGCGGAATCGCGATATTCACCTGTTCCACACGCTGTGTATCGAAGGAAGCTAAGGATTCACTTCCTAGCCCTCGATATACTTAGATATAACGATAAATCACTCTGGGCGAATCGGAATCGCGTTATTTACCTCTTCCACACGCTGTGTATCGAAGGCAGCTAAGGATTCACTTCCTAGCCCTCGATATCGTTCTATATAACTATAAATCACTCTGGGTGACGCGGAATCGCGATATTCACCTTTTCCACACGCTGTGTATCGAAGGATGCTAAGGATTCACTTCGTGGCCCTCGATATCGTTCGATATAACGGTAAATCACTCTCGGCGACTCGGAATCGCGTTATTTAACTTTTCCACACGCTGTGTATCGAAGGCAGCTATGGATTCATTTCCTAGCCCTCGATATCGTTCTATATAACTATAAATCACTCTGGGTGACGTGGAATCGCGATATTCACCTTTTCCACACGCTGTGTATCGAAGGAAGCTAAGGATTCACTTCCTAGCCCTCGACATCCTTCGATATAACGCTAAATCACTCTGGGTGACTCGGAATCGCGGTATTTACCTTTTCCACACGCGGTGTATCGAAGGCAGCTAAGGATTCACTTCCTAGAACTCGATATCCTTCGATATAACGATAAATCACCCTGGGTGACACGGAATCGCGGTATTTACCTTCTCCACAAGCTGTGTATCGGAGGCAGCTAAGGATTCACTTCGTGGCCCTCGATATCGTTCGATATAACGGTAAATCACTCTGGGCGACTCGGAATCGCGTTATTTAACTTTTCCACACGCTGTGTATCGAAGGCAGCTAAGGAAACACTTCCTAGCCCTCGATATCGTTCGATATAACGATAAATCACTCTGGGCGACTCGGAATCGCGTTATTTACCTTTTCCACACGCTGTGTATCGAAGGCATTTAAGGATTCACTTCCTAGCCCTCGATATTGTTCGATATAACGATAAATCACTCTGGGACACGCGGATTCGCGGATTCATCTATTCCACACGCTGTGAATCGAAGGCAGCAAAGGATTCACTTCCTAGCCCTCGATATCGCTCTATATAACTATAAATCACTCTGGGCGACTCGGAATCGCGTTATTTAACTTTTCCACACGCTGTGTATCGAAGGCAGCTAAGGATTCATCTCCTAGCGCACGATATCGTTCGATATAACGGTAAATCACTCTGGGCGACTCGGAATCGCGTTATTTAACTTTTCCACACGCTGTGTATCGAAGGCAGCTAAGGATTCACTTCCTAGCCCTCGATATCGTTCGATATAACGATAAATCACTCTGGGTGACTCGGAAACGCGATATTTACCTTTTCCACACGCTGTGTATCGAAGGCAGCTAAGGATTCACTTCCTAGCCCTCGATATCCTTCGATATAACGATAAATCACTCTGGGCGACTCGCAATCCCGTTATTTACCTTTTCCACACGCTGTGTATCAAAGGCAGCTAAGGATTCATCTCCTAGCCCTCGATATCGTTCGATATAACGATAAATCACTCTGGGCGACTCGGAATCGCCTTATTTACCTTTTCCACACGCTGTGTATCGAAGGCAGCTAAGGATTCAGTTCCTAGCCCTCGATATTGTTCGATATAACGATAAATCACTCTGGGTGACTCGGAATCGCGATATTTACCTTTTCCACACGCTGTGTATCGAAGGCAGCTAAGGATTCACTTCCTAGCCCTCGATATCCTTAGATATAACGATAAATCACTCTGGGTGACTCGGAATCGCGTTATTTACCTTCTCCACAAGCTGTGTATCGGAGGCAGCTAAGGATTCACTTCGTGGCCCTCGATATCGTTCGATATAACGGTAAATCACTCTGGGCGACTCGGAATCGCGTTATTTAACTTTTCCACACGCTGTGTATCGAAGGCAGCTAAGGATTCATTTCCTAGCCCTCGATATCGTTCTATATAACTATAAATCACTCTGGGTGACGCGGAATCGCGATATTCACCTTTTCCACACGCTGTGTATCGAAGGAAGCTAAGGATTCACTTCCTAGCCCTCGACATCCTTCGATATAACGCTAAATCACTCTGGGTGACTCGGAATCGCGGTATTTACCTTTTCCACACGCGGTGTATCGAAGGCAGCTAAGGATTCACTTCCTAGAACTCGATATCCTTCGATATAACGATAAATCACTCTGGGTGACTCGGAATCGCGTTATTTACCATTTCCACACGCTGTGTATCGAAGGCAGCTAAGGATTCACTTCCTAGAACTCGATATCCTTCGATATAACGATAAATCACTCTGGGCGACTCGGAATAGCGTTATTTAACTTCTCCACAAGCTGTGTATCGGAGGCATCTAAGGATTCACTTCCTAGCCCTCGATATTGTTCGATATAACGATAAATCACTCTGGGACACGCGGAATCGCGATATTCACCTTCTCCACACGCTGTGTATCGAAGGATGCTAAGGATTCACTTCGTGGCCCTCGATATCGTTCGATATAACGGTAAATCACTCTCGGCGACTCGGAATCGCGTTATTTAACTTTTCCACACGCTGTGTATCGAAGGCAGCTATGGATTCATTTCCTAGCCCTCGATATCGTTCTATATAACTATAAATCACTCTGGGTGACGTGGAATCGCGATATTCACCTTTTCCACACGCTGTGTATCGAAGGAAGCTAAGGATTCACTTCCTAGCATTCGACATCCTTCGATATAACGCTAAATCACTCTGGGTGACTCGGAATCGCGGTATTTACCTTTTCCACACGCGGTGTATCGAAGGCAGCTAAGGATTCACTTCCTAGAACTCGATATCCTTCGATATAACGATAAATCACCCTGGGTGACACGGAATCGCGGTATTTACCTTCTCCACAAGCTGTGTATCGGAGGCAGCTAAGGATTCACTTCGTGGCCCTCGATATCGTTCGATATAACGGTAAATCACTCTGGGCGACTCGGAATCGCGTTATTTAACTTTTCCACACGCTGTGTATCGAAGGCAGCTAAGGAAACACTTCCTAGCCCTCGATATCGTTCGATATAACGATAAATCACTCTGGGCGACTCGGAATCGCGTTATTTACCTTTTCCACACGCTGTGTATCGAAGGCATTTAAGGATTCACTTCCTAGCCCTCGATATTGTTCGATATAACGATAAATCACTCTGGGACACGCGGATTCGCGGATTCATCTATTCCACACGCTGTGAATCGAAGGCAGCAAAGGATTCACTTCCTAGCCCTCGATATCGCTCTATATAACTATAAATCACTCTGGGCGACTCGGAATCGCGTTATTTAACTTTTCCACACGCTGTGTATCGAAGGCAGCTAAGGATTCATCTCCTAGCCCTCGATATCGTTCGATATAACGATAAATCACTCTGGGCGACTCGGAATCGCCTTATTTACCTTTTCCACACGCTGTGTATCGAAGGCAGCTAAGGATTCAGTTCCTAGCCCTCGATATTGTTCGATATAACGATAAATCACTCTGGGTGACTCGGAATCGCGATATTTACCTTTTCCACACGCTGTGTATCGAAGGCAGCTAAGGATTCACTTCCTAGCCCTCGATATCCTTAGATATAACGATAAATCACTCTGGGTGACTCGGAATCGCGTTATTTACCTTCTCCACAAGCTGTGTATCGGAGGCAGCTAAGGATTCACTTCGTGGCCCTCGATATCGTTCGATATAACGGTAAATCACTCTGGGCGACTCGGAATCGCGTTATTTAACTTTTCCACACGCTGTGTATCGAAGGCAGCTAAGGATTCATTTCCTAGCCCTCGATATCGTTCTATATAACTATAAATCACTCTGGGTGACGCGGAATCGCGATATTCACCTTTTCCACACGCTGTGTATCGAAGGAAGCTAAGGATTCACTTCCTAGCCCTCGACATCCTTCGATATAACGCTAAATCACTCTGGGTGACTCGGAATCGCGGTATTTACCTTTTCCACACGCGGTGTATCGAAGGCAGCTAAGGATTCACTTCCTAGAACTCGATATCCTTCGATATAACGATAAATCACTCTGGGTGACTCGGAATCGCGTTATTTACCATTTCCACACGCTGTGTATCGAAGGCAGCTAAGGATTCACTTCCTAGAACTCGATATCCTTCGATATAACGATAAATCACTCTGGGCGACTCGGAATAGCGTTATTTAACTTCTCCACAAGCTGTGTATCGGAGGCATCTAAGGATTCACTTCCTAGCCCTCGATATTGTTCGATATAACGATAAATCACTCTGGGACACGCGGATTCGCGTATTCATCTATTCCACACGCTGTGAATCGAAGGCAGCAAAGGATTCACTTCCTAGCCCTCGATATCGTTCTATATAACTATAAATCACTCTGGGCGACTCGGAATCGCGTTATTTACCTTTTCCACACGCTGTGTATCGAAGGCAGCTAAGGATTCACTTCCTAGCCCTCGATATCGTTCTATATAACTATAAATCACTCTGGGTGACGCGGAATCGCGATATTCACCTCTTCCACACCCTGTGTATCGAAGGATGCTAAGGATTCACTTCCTAGCCCTCGATATCCTTAGATATAACGATAAATCACTCTGGGCGACTCGGAATCGCGTTATTTACCGTTTCCACACGCTGTGTATCGAAGGCAGCTAAGGATTCACTTCCTAGACCTCGATATTGTTCGATATAACGATAAATCACTCTGGGTGACTCGGAATCGCGATATTTACCTTTTCCACACGCTGTGTATCGAAGGCAGCTAAGGATTCACTTCCTAGCCCTCGATATCCTTAGATATAACGATAAATCACTCTGGGCGACTCGGAATCGCGTTATTTACCTTTTCCACACGCTGTGTATCGAAGGAAGCTAAGGATTCACTTCCTAGTCCTCGATATCCTTAGATATAACGATAAATCACTCTGGGCGACTCGGAATCGCGTTATTTACCTTCTCCACAAGCTGTGTATCGGAGGCAGCTAAGGATTCACTTCGTGGCCCTCGATATCGTTCGATATAACGGTAAATCACTCTGGGCGACTCGGAATCGCGTTATTTAACTTTTCCACACGCTGTGTATCGAAGGCAGCTAAGGAAACACTTCCTAGCCCTCGATATCGTTCGATATAACGATAAATCACTCTGGGCGACTCGGAATCGCGTTATTTACCTTTTCCACACGCTGTGTATCGAAGGCATTTAAGGATTCACTTCTTAGCCCTCGATATTGTTCGATATAACGATAAATCACTCTGGGACACGCGGATTCGCGGATTCATCTATTCCACACGCTGTGAATCGAAGGCAGCAAAGGATTCACTTCCTAGCCCTCGATATCGCTCTATATAACTATAAATCACTCTGGGCGACTCGGAATCGCGTTATTTAACTTTTCCACACGCTGTGTATCGAAGGCAGCTAAGGATTCATCTCCTAGCGCACGATATCGTTCGATATAACGGTAAATCACTCTGGGCGACTCGGAATCGCGTTATTTAACTTTTCCACACGCTGTGTATCGAAGGCAGCTAAGGATTCACTTCCTAGCCCTCGATATCGTTCGATATAACGATAAATCACTCTGGGTGACTCGGAAACGCGATATTTACCTTTTCCACACGCTGTGTATCGAAGGCAGCTAAGGATTCACTTCCTAGCCCTCGATATCCTTCGATATAACGATAAATCACTCTGGGCGACTCGCAATCCCGTTATTTACCTTTTCCACACGCTGTGTATCAAAGGCAGCTAAGGATTCATCTCCTAGCCCTCGATATCGTTCGATATAACGATAAATCACTCTGGGCGACTCGGAATCGCCTTATTTACCTTTTCCACACGCTGTGTATCGAAGGCAGCTAAGGATTCAGTTCCTAGCCCTCGATATTGTTCGATATAACGATAAATCACTCTGGGTGACTCGGAATCGCGATATTTACCTTTTCCACACGCTGTGTATCGAAGGCAGCTAAGGATTCACTTCCTAGCCCTCGATATCCTTAGATATAACGATAAATCACTCTGGGTGACTCGGAATCGCGTTATTTACCTTCTCCACAAGCTGTGTATCGAAGGAAGCTAAGGATTCACTTCCTAGCCCTCGACATCCTTCGATATAACGCTAAATCACTCTGGGTGACTCGGAATCGCGGTATTTACCTTTTCCACACGCGGTGTATCGAAGGCAGCTAAGGATTCACTTCCTAGAACTCGATATCCTTCGATATAACGATAAATCACTCTGGGTGACTCGGAATCGCGTTATTTACCATTTCCACACGCTGTGTATCGAAGGCAGCTAAGGATTCACTTCCTAGAACTCGATATCCTTCGATATAACGATAAATCACTCTGGGCGACTCGGAATAGCGTTATTTAACTTCTCCACAAGCTGTGTATCGGAGGCATCTAAGGATTCACTTCCTAGCCCTCGATATTGTTCGATATAACGATAAATCACTCTGGGACACGCGGATTCGCGTATTCATCTATTCCACACGCTGTGAATCGAAGGCAGCAAAGGATTCACTTCCTAGCCCTCGATATCGTTCTATATAACTATAAATCACTCTGGGCGACTCGGAATCGCGTTATTTACCTTTTCCACACGCTGTGTATCGAAGGCAGCTAAGGATTCACTTCCTAGCCCTCGATATCGTTCTATATAACTATAAATCACTCTGGGTGACGCGGAATCGCGATATTCACCTCTTCCACACCCTGTGTATCGAAGGATGCTAAGGATTCACTTCCTAGCCCTCGATATCCTTAGATATAACGATAAATCACTCTGGGCGACTCGGAATCGCGTTATTTACCGTTTCCACACGCTGTGTATCGAAGGCAGCTAAGGATTCACTTCCTAGACCTCGATATTGTTCGATATAACGATAAATCACTCTGGGTGACTCGGAATCGCGATATTTACCTTTTCCACACGCTGTGTATCGAAGGCAGCTAAGGATTCACTTCCTAGCCCTCGATATCCTTAGATATAACGATAAATCACTCTGGGCGACTCGGAATCGCGTTATTTACCTTTTCCACACGCTGTGTATCGAAGGAAGCTAAGGATTCACTTCCTAGTCCTCGATATCCTTAGATATAACGATAAATCACTCTGGGCGACTCGGAATCGCGTTATTTACCTTCTCCACAAGCTGTGTATCGGAGGCAGCTAAGGATTCACTTCGTGGCCCTCGATATCGTTCGATATAACGGTAAATCACTCTGGGCGACTCGGAATCGCGTTATTTAACTTTTCCACACGCTGTGTATCGAAGGCAGCTAAGGAAACACTTCCTAGCCCTCGATATCGTTCGATATAACGATAAATCACTCTGGGCGACTCGGAATCGCGTTATTTACCTTTTCCACACGCTGTGTATCGAAGGCATTTAAGGATTCACTTCCTAGCCCTCGATATTGTTCGATATAACGATAAATCACTCTGGGACACGCGGATTCGCGGATTCATCTATTCCACACGCTGTGAATCGAAGGCAGCAAAGGATTCACTTCCTAGCCCTCGATATCGCTCTATATAACTATAAATCACTCTGGGCGACTCGGAATCGCGTTATTTAACTTTTCCACACGCTGTGTATCGAAGGCAGCTAAGGATTCATCTCCTAGCGCACGATATCGTTCGATATAACGGTAAATCACTCTGGGCGACTCGGAATCGCGTTATTTAACTTTTCCACACGCTGTGTATCGAAGGCAGCTAAGGATTCACTTCCTAGCCCTCGATATCGTTCGATATAACGATAAATCACTCTGGGTGACTCGGAAACGCGATATTTACCTTTTCCACACGCTGTGTATCGAAGGCAGCTAAGGATTCACTTCCTAGCCCTCGATATCCTTCGATATAACGATAAATCACTCTGGGCGACTCGCAATCCCGTTATTTACCTTTTCCACACGCTGTGTATCAAAGGCAGCTAAGGATTCATCTCCTAGCCCTCGATATCGTTCGATATAACGATAAATCACTCTGGGCGACTCGGAATCGCCTTATTTACCTTTTCCACACGCTGTGTATCGAAGGCAGCTAAGGATTCAGTTCCTAGCCCTCGATATTGTTCGATATAACGATAAATCACTCTGGGTGACTCGGAATCGCGATATTTACCTTTTCCACACGCTGTGTATCGAAGGCAGCTAAGGATTCACTTCCTAGCCCTCGATATCCTTAGATATAACGATAAATCACTCTGGGTGACTCGGAATCGCGTTATTTACCTTCTCCACAAGCTGTGTATCGGAGGCAGCTAAGGATTCACTTCGTGGCCCTCGATATCGTTCGATATAACGGTAAATCACTCTGGGCGACTCGGAATCGCGTTATTTAACTTTTCCACACGCTGTGTATCGAAGGCAGCTAAGGATTCATTTCCTAGCCCTCGATATCGTTCTATATAACTATAAATCACTCTGGGTGACGCGGAATCGCGATATTCACCTTTTCCACACGCTGTGTATCGAAGGAAGCTAAGGATTCACTTCCTAGCCCTCGACATCCTTCGATATAACGCTAAATCACTCTGGGTGACTCGGAATCGCGGTATTTACCTTTTCCACACGCGGTGTATCGAAGGCAGCTAAGGATTCACTTCCTAGAACTCGATATCCTTCGATATAACGATAAATCACTCTGGGTGACTCGGAATCGCGTTATTTACCATTTCCACACGCTGTGTATCGAAGGCAGCTAAGGATTCACTTCCTAGAACTCGATATCCTTCGATATAACGATAAATCACTCTGGGCGACTCGGAATAGCGTTATTTAACTTCTCCACAAGCTGTGTATCGGAGGCATCTAAGGATTCACTTCCTAGCCCTCGATATTGTTCGATATAACGATAAATCACTCTGGGACACGCGGAATCGCGATATTCACCTTTTCCACACGCTGTGTATCGAAGGATGCTAAGGATTCACTTCGTGGCCCTCGATATCGTTCGATATAACGGTAAATCACTCTCGGCGACTCGGAATCGCGTTATTTAACTTTTCCACACGCTGTGTATCGAAGGCAGCTATGGATTCATTTCCTAGCCCTCGATATCGTTCTATATAACTATAAATCACTCTGGGTGACGTGGAATCGCGATATTCACCTTTTCCACACGCTGTGTATCGAAGGAAGCTAAGGATTCACTTCCTAGCATTCGACATCCTTCGATATAACGCTAAATCACTCTGGGTGACTCGGAATCGCGGTATTTACCTTTTCCACACGCGGTGTATCGAAGGCAGCTAAGGATTCACTTCCTAGAACTCGATATCCTTCGATATAACGATAAATCACCCTGGGTGACACGGAATCGCGGTATTTACCTTCTCCACAAGCTGTGTATCGGAGGCAGCTAAGGATTCACTTCGTGGCCCTCGATATCGTTCGATATAACGGTAAATCACTCTGGGCGACTCGGAATCGCGTTATTTAACTTTTCCACACGCTGTGTATCGAAGGCAGCTAAGGAAACACTTCCTAGCCCTCGATATCGTTCGATATAACGATAAATCACTCTGGGCGACTCGGAATCGCGTTATTTACCTTTTCCACACGCTGTGTATCGAAGGCATTTAAGGATTCACTTCCTAGCCCTCGATATTGTTCGATATAACGATAAATCACTCTGGGACACGCGGATTCGCGGATTCATCTATTCCACACGCTGTGAATCGAAGGCAGCAAAGGATTCACTTCCTAGCCCTCGATATCGCTCTATATAACTATAAATCACTCTGGGCGACTCGGAATCGCGTTATTTAACTTTTCCACACGCTGTGTATCGAAGGCAGCTAAGGATTCATCTCCTAGCGCACGATATCGTTCGATATAACGGTAAATCACTCTGGGCGATTCGGAATCGCGTTATTTAACTTTTCCACACGCTGTGTATCGAAGGCAGTTAAGGATTCACTTCCTAGCCCTCGATATCGTTCGATATAACGATAAATCACTCTGGGTGACTCGGAAACGCGATATTTACCTTTTCCACACGCTGTGTATCGAAGGCAGCTAAGGATTCACTTCCTAGCCCTCGATATCCTTCGATATAACGATAAATCACTCTGGGCGACTCGCAATCCCGTTATTTACCTTTTCCACACGCTGTGTATCAAAGGCAGCTAAGGATTCATCTCCTAGCCCTCGATATCGTTCGATATAACGATAAATCACTCTGGGCGACTCGGAATCGCCTTATTTACCTTTTCCACACGCTGTGTATCGAAGGCAGCTAAGGATTCAGTTCCTAGCCCTCGATATTGTTCGATATAACGATAAATCACTCTGGGTGACTCGGAATCGCGATATTTACCTTTTCCACACGCTGTGTATCGAAGGCAGCTAAGGATTCACTTCCTAGCCCTCGATATCCTTAGATATAACGATAAATCACTCTGGGTGACTCGGAATCGCGTTATTTACCTTCTCCACAAGCTGTGTATCGGAGGCAGCTAAGGATTCACTTCGTGGCCCTCGATATCGTTCGATATAACGGTAAATCACTCTGGGCGACTCGGAATCGCGTTATTTAACTTTTCCACACGCTGTGTATCGAAGGCAGCTAAGGATTCATTTCCTAGCCCTCGATATCGTTCTATATAACTATAAATCACTCTGGGTGACGCGGAATCGCGATATTCACCTTTTCCACACGCTGTGTATCGAAGGAAGCTAAGGATTCACTTCCTAGCCCTCGACATCCTTCGATATAACGCTAAATCACTCTGGGTGACTCGGAATCGCGGTATTTACCTTTTCCACACGCGGTGTATCGAAGGCAGCTAAGGATTCACTTCCTAGAACTCGATATCCTTCGATATAACGATAAATCACTCTGGGTGACTCGGAATCGCGTTATTTACCATTTCCACACGCTGTGTATCGAAGGCAGCTAAGGATTCACTTCCTAGAACTCGATATCCTTCGATATAACGATAAATCACTCTGGGCGACTCGGAATAGCGTTATTTAACTTCTCCACAAGCTGTGTATCGGAGGCATCTAAGGATTCACTTCCTAGCCCTCGATATTGTTCGATATAACGATAAATCACTCTGGGACACGCGGATTCGCGTATTCATCTATTCCACACGCTGTGAATCGAAGGCAGCAAAGGATTCACTTCCTAGCCCTCGATATCGTTCTATATAACTATAAATCACTCTGGGCGACTCGGAATCGCGTTATTTACCTTTTCCACACGCTGTGTATCGAAGGCAGCTAAGGATTCACTTCCTAGCCCTCGATATCGTTCTATATAACTATAAATCACTCTGGGTGACGCGGAATCGCGATATTCACCTCTTCCACACCCTGTGTATCGAAGGATGCTAAGGATTCACTTCCTAGCCCTCGATATCCTTAGATATAACGATAAATCACTCTGGGCGACTCGGAATCGCGTTATTTACCGTTTCCACACGCTGTGTATCGAAGGCAGCTAAGGATTCACTTCCTAGACCTCGATATTGTTCGATATAACGATAAATCACTCTGGGTGACTCGGAATCGCGATATTTACCTTTTCCACACGCTGTGTATCGAAGGCAGCTAAGGATTCACTTCCTAGCCCTCGATATCCTTAGATATAACGATAAATCACTCTGGGCGACTCGGAATCGCGTTATTTACCTTTTCCACACGCTGTGTATCGAAGGAAGCTAAGGATTCACTTCCTAGTCCTCGATATCCTTAGATATAACGATAAATCACTCTGGGCGACTCGGAATCGCGTTATTTACCTTCTCCACAAGCTGTGTATCGGAGGCAGCTAAGGATTCACTTCGTGGCCCTCGATATCGTTCGATATAACGGTAAATCACTCTGGGCGACTCGGAATCGCGTTATTTAACTTTTCCACACGCTGTGTATCGAAGGCAGCTAAGGATTCATTTCCTAGCCCTCGATATCGTTCTATATAACTATAAATCACTCTGGGTGACGCGGAATCGCGATATTCACGTTTTCCACGCGCTGTGTATCGAAGGAAGCTAAGGATTCACTTCCTAGCCCTCGATATCCTTCGATATAACGATAAATCACTCTGGGTGACTCGGAATCGCGGTATTTACCTTTTCCACACGCTGTGTATCGAAGGCAGCTAAGGATTCACTTCCTGGAACTCGATATCGTTCGATATATAGATAAATCACTCTGGGTGACTCGGAATCGCGATATTTACCTTTTCCACACGCTGTGTATCGAAGGCAGCTAAGGATTCACTTCCTAGCCCTCGATATCGTTCTACATAACTATAAATCACTCTGGGTGACGCGGAATCGCGATATTCACCTTTTCCACACGCTGTGTATCGAAGGATGCTAAGGATTCACTTCGTGGCCCTCGATATCGTTCGATATAACGGTAAATCACTCTGGGCGACTCGGAATCGCGTTATTTAACTTTTCCACACGCTGTGTATCGAAGGCAGCTATGGATTCATTTCCTAGCCCTCGATATCGTTCTATATAACTATAAATCACTCTGGGTGACGTGGAATCGCGATATTCACCTTTTCCACACGCTGTGTATCGAAGGAAGCTAAGGATTCACTTCCTAGCCCTCGACATCCTTCGATATAACGCTAAATCACTCTGGGTGACTCGGAATCGCGGTATTTACCTTTTCCACACGCGGTGTATCGAAGGCAGCTAAGGATTCACTTCCTAGAACTCGATATCCTTCGATATAACGATAAATCACCCTGGGTGACACGGAATCGCGGTATTTACCTTCTCCACAAGCTGTGTATCGGAGGCAGCTAAGGATTCACTTCGTGGCCCTCGATATCGTTCGATATAACGGTAAATCACTCTGGGCGACTCGGAATCGCGTTATTTAACTTTTCCACACGCTGTGTATCGAAGGCAGCTAAGGATTCACTTCCTAGCCCTCGATATCGTTCGATATAACGATAAATCACTCTGGGCGACTCGGAATCGCGTTATTTACCTTTTCCACACGCTGTGTATCGAAGGCATCTAAGGATTCACTTCCTAGCCCTCGATATTGTTCGATATAACGATAAATCACTCTGGGACACGCGGATTCGCGGATTCATCTATTCCACACGCTGTGAATCGAAGGCAGCAAAGGATTCACTTCCTAGCCCTCGATATCGCTCTATATAACTATAAATCACTCTGGGCGACTCGGAATCGCGTTATTTAACTTTTCCACACGCTGTGTATCGAAGGCAGCTAAGGATTCATCTCCTAGCGCACGATATCGTTCGATATAACGGTAAATCACTCTGGGCGACTCGGAATCGCGTTATTTAACTTTTCCACACGCTGTGTATCGAAGGCAGCTAAGGATTCACTTCCTAGCCCTCG
Organism: Nomada fucata; assembly: GCA_948146005.1. Lineage (NCBI taxonomy): Eukaryota > Metazoa > Arthropoda > Insecta > Hymenoptera > Apidae > Nomada > Nomada fucata. The sequence continues at coordinate 16,207,612 of OX411282.1, read as the reverse complement.
ATATCGTTCGATATAACGATAAATCACTCTGGGTGACTCGGAAACGCGATATTTACCTTTTCCACACGCTGTGTATCGAAGGCAGCTAAGGATTCACTTCCTAGCCCTCGATATCCTTCGATATAACGATAAATCACTCTGGGCGACTCGCAATCCCGTTATTTACCTTTTCCACACGCTGTGTATCAAAGGCAGCTAAGGATTCATCTCCTAGCCCTCGATATCGTTCGATATAACGATAAATCACTCTGGGCGACTCGGAATCGCCTTATTTACCTTTTCCACACGCTGTGTATCGAAGGCAGCTAAGGATTCAGTTCCTAGCCCTCGATATTGTTCGATATAACGATAAATCACTCTGGGTGACTCGGAATCGCGATATTTACCTTTTCCACACGCTGTGTATCGAAGGCAGCTAAGGATTCACTTCCTAGCCCTCGATATCCTTAGATATAACGATAAATCACTCTGGGTGACTCGGAATCGCGTTATTTACCTTCTCCACAAGCTGTGTATCGGAGGCAGCTAAGGATTCACTTCGTGGCCCTCGATATCGTTCGATATAACGGTAAATCACTCTGGGCGACTCGGAATCGCGTTATTTAACTTTTCCACACGCTGTGTATCGAAGGCAGCTAAGGATTCATTTCCTAGCCCTCGATATCGTTCTATATAACTATAAATCACTCTGGGTGACGCGGAATCGCGATATTCACCTTTTCCACACGCTGTGTATCGAAGGAAGCTAAGGATTCATTTCCTAGCCCTCGACATCCTTCGATATAACGCTAAATCACTCTGGGTGACTCGGAATCGCGGTATTTACCTTTTCCACACGCTGTGTATCGAAGGCAGCCAAGGATTCACTTCCTAGCCCTCGATATCGTTCTATATAACTATAAATCACTCTGGGTGACGCGGAATCGCGATATTCACCTCTTCCACACCCTGTGTATCGAAGGATGCTAAGGATTCACTTCCTAGCCCTCGATATCCTTAGATATAACGATAAATCACTCTGGGCGACTCGGAATCGCGTTATTTACCTTTTCCACACGCTGTGTATCGAAGGCAGCTAAGGATTCACTTCCTAGCCCTCGATATTGTTCGATATAACGATAAATCACTCTGGGTGACTCGGAATCGCGATATTTACCTTTTCCACACGCTGTGTATCGAAGGCAGCTAAGGATTCACTTCCTAGCCCTCGATATCCTTAGATATAACGATAAATCACTCTGGGCGACTCGGAATCGCGTTATTTACCTTTTCCACACGCTGTGTATCGAAGGAAGCTAAGGATTCACTTCCTAGCCCTCGATATCCTTAGATATAACGATAAATCACTCTGGGCGACTCGGAATCGCGTTATTTACCTTCTCCACAAGCTGTGTATCGGAGGCAGCTAAGGATTCACTTCGTGGCCCTCGATATCGTTCGATATAACGGTAAATCACTCTGGGCGACTCGGAATCGCGTTATTTAACTTTTCCACACGCTGTGTATCGAAGGCAGCTAAGGATTCATTTCCTAGCCCTCGATAACGTTCTATATAACTATAAATCACTCTGGGTGACGCGGAATCGCGATATTCACGTTTTCCACGCGCTGTGTATCGAACGAAGCTAAGGATTCACTTCCTAGCCCTCGATATCCTTCGATATAACGATAAATCACTCTGGGTGACTCGGAATCGCGGTATTTACCTTTTCCACACGCGGTGTATCGAAGGCAGCTAAGGATTCACTTCCTGGAACTCGATATCGTTCGATATAACGATAAATCACTCTGGGTGACTCGGAATCGCGATATTTACCTTTTCCACACGCTGTGTATCGAAGGCAGCTAAGGATTCACTTCCTAGCCCTCGATATCCTTAGATATAACGATAAATCACTCTGGGCGACTCGGAATCGCGTTATTTACCTTTTCCACACGCTGTGTATCGAAGGCAGCTGAGGATTCACTTCCTAGCCCTCGATATCCTTCGATATAACGATAAATCACTCTGGGCGACTCGCAATCCCGTTATTTACCTTTTCAACACGCTGTGTATCAAAGGCAGCTAAGGATTCATCTCCTAGCCCTCGATATCGTTCGATATAACGATAAATCACTCTGGGCGACTCGGAATCGCCTTATTTACCTTTTCCACACGCTGTGTATCGAAGGCAGCTAAGGATTCAGTTCCTAGCCCTCGATATTGTTCGATATAACGATAAATCACTCTGGGTGACTCGGAATCGCGATATTTACCTTTTCCACACGCTGTGTATCGAAGGCAGCTAAGGATTCACTTCCTAGCCCTCGATATCCTTAGATATAACGATAAATCACTCTGGGTGACTCGGAATCGCGTTATTTACCTTCTCCACAAGCTGTGTATCGGAGGCAGCTAAGGATTCACTTCGTGGCCCTCGATATCGTTCGATATAACGGTAAATCACTCTGGGCGACTCGGAATCGCGTTATTTAACTTTTCCACACGCTGTGTATCGAAGGCAGCTAAGGATTCATTTCCTAGCCCTCGATATCGTTCTATATAACTATAAATCACTCTGGGTGACGCGGAATCGCGATATTCACCTTTTCCACACGCTGTGTATCGAAGGAAGCTAAGGATTCACTTCCTAGCCCTCGACATCCTTCGATATAACGCTAAATCACTCTGGGTGACTCGGAATCGCGGTATTTACCTTTTCCACACGCGGTGTATCGAAGGCAGCTAAGGATTCACTTCCTAGAACTCGATATCCTTCGATATAACGATAAATCACTCTGGGTGACTCGGAATCGCGTTATTTACCATTTCCACACGCTGTGTATCGAAGGCAGCTAAGGATTCACTTCCTAGCCCTCAATATCGTTCGATATAACGATAAATCACTCTGGGCGACTCGGAATAGCGTTATTTAACTTCTCCACAAGCTGTGTATCGGAGGCATCTAAGGATTCACTTCCTAGCCCTCGATATTGTTCGATATAACGATAAATCACTCTGGGACACGCGGATTCGCGTATTCATCTATTCCACACGCTGTGAATCGAAGGCAGCAAAGGATTCACTTCCTAGCCCTCGATATCGTTCTATATAACTATAAATCACTCTGGGCGACTCGGAATCGCGTTATTTAACTTTTCCACACGCTGTGTATCGAAGGCAGCTAAGGATTCATCTCCTAGCGCACGATATCGTTCGATATAACGGTAAATCACTCTGGGCGACTCGGAATCGCGTTATTTAACTTTTCCACACGCTGTGTATCGAAGGCAGCTAAGGATTCACTTCCTAGCCCTCGATATCCTTCGATATAACGATAAATCACTCTGGGCGACTCGCAATCCCGTTATTTACCTTTTCCACACGCTGTGTATCAAAGGCAGCTAAGGATTCATCTCCTAGCCCTCGATATCGTTCGATATAACGATAAATCACTCTGGGTGACTCGGAATCGCGATATTTACCTTTTCCACACGCTGTGTATCGAAGGCAGCTAAGGATTCACTTCCTAGCCCTCGATATCGTTCTATATAACTATAAATCACTCTGGGTGACGCGGAATCGCGATATTCACCTCTTCCACACCCTGTGTATCGAAGGATGCTAAGGATTCACTTCCTAGCCCTCGATATCCTTAGATATAACGATAAATCACTCTGGGCGACTCGGAATCGCGTTATTTACCTTTTCCACACGCTGTGTATCGAAGGCAGCTAAGGATTCACTTCCTAGCCCTCGATATTGTTCGATATAACGATAAATCACTCTGGGTGACTCGGAATCGCGATAGTTACCTTTTCCACACGCTGTGTATCGAAGGCAGCTAAGGATTCACTTCCTAGCCCTCGATATCCTTAGATATAACGATAAATCACTGTGGGCGACTCGGAATCGCGTTATTTACCTTTTCCACACGCTGTGTATCGAAGGAAGCTAAGGATTCACTTCCTAGCCCTCGATATCCTTAGATATAACGATAAATCACTCTGGGCGACTCGGAATCGCGTTATTTACCTTCTCCACAAGCTGTGTATCGGAGGCAGCTAAGGATTCACTTCGTGGCCCTCGATATCGTTCGATATAACGGTAAATCACTCTGGGCGACTCGGAATCGCGTTATTTAACTTTTCCACACGCTGTGTATCGAAGGCAGCTAAGGATTCATTTCCTAGCCCTCGATATCGTTCTATATAACTATAAATCACTCTGGGTGACGCGGAATCGCGATATTCACGTTTTCCACGCGCTGTGTATCGAAGGAAGCTAAGGATTCACTTCCTAGCCCTCGATATCCTTCGATATAACGATAAATCACTCTGGGTGACTCGGAATCGCGGTATTTACCTTTTCCACACGCGGTGTATCGAAGGCAGCTAAGGATTCACTTCCTGGAACTCGATATCGTTCGATATAACGATAAATCACTCTGGGTGACTCGGAATCGCGATATTTACCTTTTCCACACGCTGTGTATCGAAGGCAGCTAAGGATTCACTTCCTAGCCCTCGATATCGTTCTACATAACTATAAATCACTCTGGGTGACGCGGAATCGCGATATTCACCTTTTCCACACGCTGTGTATCGAAGGATGCTAAGGATTCACTTCCTAGCCCTCGATATCGTTCGATATAACGATAAATCACTCTGGGCGACTCGGAATCGCGTTATTTACCTTTTTCACACGCTGTGTATCGAAGGCATCTAAGGATTCACTTCCTAGCCCTCGATATCGTTCTACATAACTATAAATCACTCTGGGTGACTCGGAATCGCGATATTTACCTTTTCCACACGCTGTGTATCGAAGGCAGCTAAGGATTCACTTCCTAGCCCTCGATATCGTTCTACATAACTATAAATCACTCTGGGTGACGCGGAATCGCGATATTCACCTTTTCCACACGCTGTGTATCGAAGGATGCTAAGGATTCACTTCCTAGCCCTCGATATCGTTCGATATAACGATAAATCACCCTGGGTGACACGGAATCGCGGTATTTACCTTCTCCACAAGCTGTGTATCGGAGGCAGCTAAGGATTCACTTCGTGGCCCTCGATATCGTTCGATATAACGGTAAATCACTCTGGGCGACTCGGAATCGCGTTATTTAACTTTTCCACACGCTGTGTATCGAAGGCAGCTAAGGATTCACTTCCTAGCCCTCGATATCGTTCGATATAACGATAAATCACTCTGGGCGACTCGGAATCGCGTTATTTACCTTTTCCACACGCTGTGTATCGAAGGCATCTAAGGATTCACTTCCTAGCCCTCGATATTGTTCGATATAACGATAAATCACTCTGGGACACGCGGATTCGCGGATTCATCTATTCCACACGCTGTGAATCGAAGGCAGCAAAGGATTCACTTCCTAGCCCTCGATATCGCTCTATATAACTATAAATCACTCTGGGCGACTCGGAATCGCGTTATTTAACTTTTCCACACGCTGTGTATCGAAGGCAGCTAAGGATTCATCTCCTAGCGCACGATATCGTTCGATATAACGGTAAATCACTCTGGGCGACTCGGAATCGCGTTATTTAACTTTTCCACACGCTGTGTATCGAAGGCAGCTAAGGATTCACTTCCTAGCCCTCGATATCGTTCGATATAACGATAAATCACTCTGGGTGACTCGGAAACGCGATATTTACCTTTTCCACACGCTGTGAATCGAAGGCAGCTAAGGATTCACTTCCTAGCCCTCGATATCCTTCGATATAACGATAAATCACTCTGGGCGACTCGCAATCCCGTTATTTACCTTTTCCACACGCTGTGTATCAAAGGCAGCTAAGGATTCATCTCCTAGCCCTCGATATCGTTCGATATAACGATAAATCACTCTGGGCGACTCGGAATCGCCTTATTTACCTTTTCCACACGCTGTGTATCGAAGGCAGCTAAGGATTCAGTTCCTAGCCCTCGATATTGTTCGATATAACGATAAATCACTCTGGGTGACTCGGAATCGCGATATTTACCTTTTCCACACGCTGTGTATCGAAGGCAGCTAAGGATTCACTTCCTAGCCCTCGATATCCTTAGATATAACGATAAATCACTCTGGGTGACTCGGAATCGCGTTATTTACCTTCTCCACAAGCTGTGTATCGGAGGCAGCTAAGGATTCACTTCGTGGCCCTCGATATCGTTCGATATAACGGTAAATCACTCTGGGCGACTCGGAATCGCGTTATTTAACTTTTCCACACGCTGTGTATCGAAGGCAGCTAAGGATTCATTTCCTAGCCCTCGATATCGTTCTATATAACTATAAATCACTCTGGGTGACGCGGAATCGCGATATTCACCTTTTCCACACGCTGTGTATCGAAGGAAGCTAAGGATTCACTTCCTAGCCCTCGACATCCTTCGATATAACGCTAAATCACTCTGGGTGACTCGGAATCGCGGTATTTACCTTTTCCATACGCTGTGTATCGAAGGCAGCTAAGGATTCACTTCCTAGCCCTCGATATCGTTCTATATAACTATAAATCACTCTGGGTGACGCGGAATCGCGATATTCACCTCTTCCACACCCTGTGTATCGAAGGATGCTAAGGATTCACTTCCTAGCCCTCGATATCCTTAGATATAACGATAAATCACTCTGGGCGACTCGGAATCGCGTTATTTACCTTTTCCACACGCTGTGTATCGAAGGCAGCTAAGGATTCACTTCCTAGCCCTCGATATTGTTCGATATAACGATAAATCACTCTGGGTGACTCGGAATCGCGATATTTACCTTTTCCACACGCTGTGTATCGAAGGCAGCTAAGGATTCACTTCCTAGCCCTCGATATCCTTAGATATAACGATAAATCACTCTGGGTGACTCGGAATCGCGTTATTTACCTTCTCCACAAGCTGTGTATCGGAGGCAGCTAAGGATTCACTTCGTGGCCCTCGATATCGTTCGATATAACGGTAAATCACTCTGGGCGACTCGGAATCGCGTTATTTAACTTTTCCACACGCTGTGTATCGAAGGCAGCTAAGGATTCATTTCCTAGCCCTCGATATCGTTCTATATAACTATAAATCACTCTGGGTGACGCGGAATCGCGATATTCACCTTTTCCACACGCTGTGTATCGAAGGAAGCTAAGGATTCACTTCCTAGCCCTCGACATCCTTCGATATAACGCTAAATCACTCTGGGTGACTCGGAATCGCGGTATTTACCTTTTCCACACGCTGTGTATCGAAGGCAGCTAAGGATTCACTTCCTAGCCCTCGATATCGTTCTATATAACTATAAATCACTCTGGGTGACGCGGAATCGCGATATTCACCTCTTCCACACCCTGTGTATCGAAGGATGCTAAGGATTCACTTCCTAGCCCTCGATATCCTTAGATATAACGATAAATCACTCTGGGCGACTCGGAATCGCGTTATTTACCTTTTCCACACGCTGTGTATCGAAGGCAGCTAAGGATTCACTTCCTAGCCCTCGATATTGTTCGATATAACGATAAATCACTCTGGGTGACTCGGAATCGCGATATTTACCTTTTCCACAATCTGTGTATCGAAGGCAGCTAAGGATTCACTTCCTAGCCCTCGATATCCTTAGATATAACGATAAATCACTCTGGGCGACTCGGAATCGCGTTATTTACCTTTTCCACACGCTGTGTATCGAAGGAAGCTAAGGATTCACTTCCTAGCCCTCGATATCCTTAGATATAACGATAAATCACTCTGGGCGACTCGGAATCGCGTTATTTACCTTCTCCACAAGCTGTGTATCGGAGGCAGCTAAGGATTCACTTCGTGGCCCTCGATATCGTTCGATATAACGGTAAATCACTCTGGGCGACTCGGAATCGCGTTATTTAACTTTTCCACACGCTGTGTATCGAAGGCAGCTAAGGATTCATTTCCTAGCCCTCGATATCGTTCTATATAACTATAAATCACTCTGGGTGACGCGGAATCGCGATATTCACCTCTTCCACACCCTGTGTATCGAAGGATGCTAAGGATTCACTTCCTAGCCCTCGATATCCTTAGATATAACGATAAATCACTCTGGGCGACTCGGAATCGCGTTATTTACCTTTTCCACACGCTGTGTATCGAAGGCAGCTAAGGATTCATTTCCTAGCCCTCGATATCGTTCTATATAACTATAAATCACTCTGGGTGACGCGGAATCGCGATATTCACGTTTTCCACGCGCTGTGTATCGAAGGAAGCTAAGGATTCACTTCCTAGCCCTCGATATCCTTCGATATAACGCTAAATCACTCTGGGTGACTCGGAATCGCGGTATTTACCTTTTCCACACGCGGTGTATCGAAGGCAGCTAAGGATTCACTTCCTGGAACTCGATATCGTTCGATATAACGATAAATCACTCTGGGTGACTCGGAATCGCGATATTTACCTTTTCCACACGCTGTGTATCGAAGGCAGCTAAGGATTCACTTCCTAGCCCTCGATATCCTTAGATATAACGATAAATCACTCTGGGTGACTCGGAATCGCGTTATTTACCTTCTCCACAAGCTGTGTATCGGAGGCAGCTAAGGATTCACTTCGTGGCCCTCGATATCGTTCGATATAACGGTAAATCACTCTGGGCGACTCGGAATCGCGTTATTTAACTTTTCCACATACTGTGTATCGAAGGCAGCTAAGGATTCATTTCCTAGCCCTCGATATCGTTCTATATAACTATAAATCACTCTGGGTGACGCGGAATCGCGATATTCACCTTTTCCACACGCTGTGTATCGAAGGAAGCTAAGGATTCACTTCCTAGCCCTCGACATCCTTCGATACAACGCTAAATCACTCTGGGTGACTCGGAATCGCGGTATTTACCTTTTCCACACGCGGTGTATCGAAGGCAGCTAAGGATTCACTTCCTAGAACTCGATATCCTTCGATATAACGATAAATCACTCTGGGTGACTCGGAATCGCGTTATTTACCATTTCCACACGCTGTGTATCGAAGGCAGCTAAGGATTCACTTCCTAGCCCTCGATATAATTCGATATAACGATAAATCACTCTGGGCGACTCGGAATAGCGTTATTTAACTTCTCCACAAGCTGTGTATCGGAGGCATCTAAGGATTCACTTCCTAGCCCTCGATATTGTTCGATATAACGATAAATCACTCTGGGACACGCGGATTCGCGTATTCATCTATTCCACACGCTGTGAATCGAAGGCAGCAAAGGATTCACTTCCTAGCCCTCGATATCGTTCTATATAACTATAAATCACTCTGGGCGACTCGGAATCGCGTTATTTAACTTTTCCACACGCTGTGTATCGAAGGCAGCTAAGGATTCATCTCCTAGCGCACGATATCGTTCGATATAACGGTAAATCACTCTGGGCGACTCGGAATCGCGTTATTTAACATTTCCACACGCTGTGTATCGAAGGCAGCTAAGGATTCACTTCCTAGCCCTCGATATCCTTCGATATAACGATAAATCACTCTGGGCGACTCGCAATCCCGTTATTTACCTTTTCCACACGCTGTGTATCAAAGGCAGCTAAGGATTCATCTCCTAGCCCTCGATATCGTTCGATATAACGATAAATCACTCTGGGTGACTCGGAATCGCGATATTTACCTTTTCCACACGCTGTGTATCGAAGGCAGCTAAGGATTCACTTCCTAGCCCTCGATATCGTTCTATATAACTATAAATCACTCTGGGTGACGCGGAATCGCGATATTCACCTCTTCCACACCCTGTGTATCGAAGGATGCTAAGGATTCACTTCCTAGCCCTCGATATCCTTAGATATAACGATAAATCACTCTGGGCGACTCGGAATAGCGTTATTTACCTTTTCCACACGCTGTGTATCGAAGGCAGCTAAGGATTCACTTCCTAGCCCTCGATATTGTTCGATATAACGATAAATCACTCTGGGTGACTCGGAATCGCGATATTTACCTTTTCCACACGCTGTGTATCGAAGGCAGCTAAGGATTCACTTCCTAGCCCTCGATATCCTTAGATATAACGATAAATCACTCTGGGCGACTCGGAATCGCGTTATTTACCTTTTCCACACGCTGTGTATCGAAGGAAGCTAAGGATTCACTTCCTAGCCCTCGATATCCTTAGATATAACGATAAATCACTCTGGGCGACTCGGAATCGCGTTATTTACCTTCTCCACAAGCTGTGTATCGGAGGCAGCTAAGGATTCACTTCGTGGCCCTCGATATCGTTCGATATAACGGTAAATCACTCTGGGCGACTCGGAATCGCGTTATTTAACTTTTCCACACGCTGTGTATCGAAGGCAGCTAAGGATTCATTTCCTAGCCCTCGATATCGTTCTATATAACTATAAATCACTCTGGGTGACGCGGAATCGCGATATTCACGTTTTCCACGCGCTGTGTATCGAAGGAAGCTAAGGATTCACTTCCTAGCCCTCGATATCCTTCGATATAACGATAAATCACTCTGGGTGACTCGGAATCGCGGTATTTACCTTTTCCACACGCGGTGTATCGAAGGCAGCTAAGGATTCACTTCCTGGAACTCGATATCGTTCGATATAACGATAAATCACTCTGGGTGACTCGGAATCGCGATATTTACCTTTTCCACACGCTGTGTATCGAAGGCAGCTAAGGATTCACTTCCTAGCCCTCGATATCGTTCTACATAACTATAAATCACTCTGGGTGACGCGGAATCGCGATATTCACCTTTTCCACACGCTGTGTATCGAAGGATGCTAAGGATTCACTTCGTGGCCCTCGATATCGTTCGATATAACGGTAAATCACTCTGGGCGACTCGGAATCGCGTTATTTAACTTTTCCACACGCTGTGTATCGAAGGCAGCTATGGATTCATTTCCTAGCCCTCGATATCGTTCTATATAACTATAAATCACTCTGGGTGACGCGGAATCGCGATATTCACCTTTTCCACACGCTGTGTATCGAAGGAAGCTAAGGATTCACTTCCTAGCCCTCGACATCCTTCGATATAACGCTAAATCACTCTGGGTGACTCGGAATCGCGGTATTTACCTTTTATACACGCGGTGTATCGAAGGCAGCTAAGGATTCACTTCCTAGAACTCGATATCCTTCGATATAACGATAAATCACTCTGGGTGACTCGGAATCGCGTTATTTACCATTTCCACACGCTGTGTATCGAAGGCAGCTAAGGATTCACTTCCTAGCCCTCGATATCGTTCGATATAACGATAAATCACTCTGGGCGACTCGGAATAGCGTTATTTAACTTCTCCACAAGCTGTGTATCGGAGGCATCTAAGGATTCACTTCCTAGCCCTCGATATTGTTCGATATAACGATAAATCACTCTGGGACACGCGGATTCGATTATTCATCTATTCCACACGCTGTGAATCGAAGGCAGCAAAGGATTCACTTCCTAGCCCTCGATATCGTTCTATATAACTATAAATCACTCTGGGCGACTCGGAATCGCGTTATTTAACTTTTCCACACGCTGTGTATCGAAGGCAGCTAAGGATTCACTTCCTAGCCCTCGATATCCTTCGATATAACGATAAATCACTCTGGGCGACTCGCAATCCCGTTATTTACCTTTTCCACACGCTGTGTATCAAAGGCAGCTAAGGATTCATCTCCTAGCCCTCGATATCGTTCGATATAACGATAAATCACTCTGGGTGACTCGGAATCGCGATATTTACCTTTTCCACACGCTGTGTATCGAAGGCAGCTAAGGATTCACTTCCTAGCCCTCGATATTGTTCGATATAACGATAAATCACTCTGGGTGACTCGGAATCGCGATATTTACCTTTTCCACACGCTGTGTATCGAAGGCAGCTAAGGATTCACTTCCTAGCCCTCGATATCCTTAGATATAACGATAAATCACTCTGGGCGACTCGGAATCGCGTTATTTACCTTTTCCACACGCTGTGTATCGAAGGAAGCTAAGGATTCACTTCCTAGCCCTCGATATCCTTAGATATAACGATAAATCACTCTGGGCGACTCGGAATCGCGTTATTTACCTTCTCCACAAGCTGTGTATCGGAGGCAGCTAAGGATTCACTTCGTGGCCCTCGATATCGTTCGATATAACGGTAAATCACTCTGGGCGACTCGGAATCGCGTTATTTAACTTTTCCACACGCTGTGTATCGAAGGCAGCTAAGGTTTCATTTCCTAGCCCTCGATATCGTTCTATATAACTATAAATCACTCTGGGTGACGCGGAATCGCGATATTCACGTTTTCCACGCGCTGTGTATCGAAGGAAGCTAAGGATTCACTTCCTAGCCCTCGATATCCTTCGATATAACGATAAATCACTCTGGGTGACTCGGAATCGCGGTATTTACCTTTTCCACACGCGGTGTATCGAAGGCAGCTAAGGATTCACTTCCTGGAACTCGATATCGTTCGATATAACGATAAATCACTCTGGGTGACTCGGAATCGCGATATTTACCTTTTCCACACGCTGTGTATCGAAGGCAGCTAAGGATTCACTTCCTAGCCCTCGATATCGTTCTACATAACTATAAATCACTCTGGGTGACGCGGAATCGCGATATTCACCTTTTCCACACGCTGTGTATCGAAGGATGCTAAGGATTCACTTCGTGGCCCTCGATATCGTTCGATATAACGGTAAATCACTCTGGGCGACTCGGAATCGCGTTATTTAACTTTTCCACACGCTGTGTATCGAAGGCAGCTATGGATTCATTTCCTAGCCCTCGATATCGTTCTATATAACTATAAATCACTCTGGGTGACGCGGAATCGCGATATTCACCTTTTCCACACGCTGTGTATCGAAGGAAGCTAAGGATTCACTTCCTAGCCCTCGACATCCTTCGATATAACGCTAAATCACTCTGGGTGACTCGGAATCGCGGTATTTACCTTTTATACACGCGGTGTATCGAAGGCAGCTAAGGATTCACTTCCTAGAACTCGATATCCTTCGATATAACGATAAATCACTCTGGGTGACTCGGAATCGCGTTATTTACCATTTCCACACGCTGTGTATCGAAGGCAGCTAAGGATTCACTTCCTAGCCCTCGATATCGTTCGATATAACGATAAATCACTCTGGGCGACTCGGAATAGCGTTATTTAACTTCTCCACAAGCTGTGTATCGGAGGCATCTAAGGATTCACTTCCTAGCCCTCGATATTGTTCGATATAACGATAAATCACTCTGGGACACGCGGATTCGATTATTCATCTATTCCACACGCTGTGAATCGAAGGCAGCAAAGGATTCACTTCCTAGCCCTCGATATCGTTCTATATAACTATAAATCACTCTGGGCGACTCGGAATCGCGTTATTTAACTTTTCCACACGCTGTGTATCGAAGGCAGCTAAGGATTCACTTCCTAGCCCTCGATATCCTTCGATATAACGATAAATCACTCTGGGCGACTCGCAATCCCGTTATTTACCTTTTCCACACGCTGTGTATCAAAGGCAGCTAAGGATTCATCTCCTAGCCCTCGATATCGTTCGATATAACGATAAATCACTCTGGGTGACTCGGAATCGCGATATTTACCTTTTCCACACGCTGTGTATCGAAGGCAGCTAAGGATTCACTTCCTAGCCCTCGATATCGTTCTATATAACTATAAATCACTCTGGGTGACGCGGAATCGCGATATTCACCTCTTCCACACCCTGTGTATCGAAGGATGCTAAGGATTCACTTCCTAGCCCTCGATATCCTTAGATATAACGATAAATCACTCTGGGCGACTCGGAATCGCGTTATTTACCTTTTCCACACGCTGTGTATCGAAGGCAGCTAAGGATTCACTTCCTAGCCCTCGATATTGTTCGATATAACGATAAATCACTCTGGGTGACTCGGAATCGCGATATTTACCTTTTCCACACGCTGTGTATCGAAGGCAGCTAAGGATTCACTTCCTAGCCCTCGATATCCTTAGATATAACGATAAATCACTCTGGGCGACTCGGAATCGCGTTATTTACCTTTTCCACACGCTGTGTATCGAAGGAAGCTAAGGATTCACTTCCTAGCCCTCGATATCCTTAGATATAACGATAAATCACTCTGGGCGACTCGGAATCGCGTTATTTACCTTCTCCACAAGCTGTGTATCGGAGGCAGCTAAGGATTCACTTCGTGGCCCTCGATATCGTTCGATATAACGGTAAATCACTCTGGGCGACTCGGAATCGCGTTATTTAACTTTTCCACACGCTGTGTATCGAAGGCAGCTAAGGATTCATTTCCTAGCCCTCGATATCGTTCTATATAACTATAAATCACTCTGGGTGACGCGGAATCGCGATATTCACGTTTTCCACGCGCTGTGTATCGAAGGAAGCTAAGGATTCACTTCCTAGCCCTCGATATCCTTCGATATAACGATAAATCACTCTGGGTGACTCGGAATCGCGGTATTTACCTTTTCCACACGCGGTATATCGAAGGCAGCTAAGGATTCACTTCCTGGAACTCGATATCGTTCGATATAACGATAAATCACTCTGGGTGACTCGGAATCGCGATATTTACCTTTTCCACACGCTGTGTATCGAAGGCAGCTAAGGATTCACTTCCTAGCCCTCGATATCGTTCTACATAACTATAAATCACTCTGGGTGACGCGGAATCGCGATATTCACCTTTTCCACACGCTGTGTATCGAAGGATGCTAAGGATTCACTTCGTGGCCCTCGATATCGTTCGATATAACGGTAAATCACTCTAGGCGACTCGGAATCGCGTTATTTAACTTTTCCACACGCTGTGTATCGAAGGCAGCTATGGATTCATTTCCTAGCCCTCGATATCGTTCTATATAACTATAAATCACTCTGGGTGACGTGGAATCGCGATATTCACCTTTTCCACACGCTGTGTATCGAAGGAAGCTAAGGATTCACTTCCTAGCCCTCGACATCCTTCGATATAACGCTAAATCACTCTGGGTGACTCGGAATCGCGGTATTTACCTTTTCCACACGCGGTGTATCGAAGGCAGCTAAGGATTCACTTCCTAGAACTCGATATCCTTCGATATAACGATAAATCACCCTGGGTGACACGGAATCGCGGTATTTACCTTCTCCACAAGCTGTGTATCGGAGGCAGCTAAGGATTCACTTCGTGGCCCTCGATATCGTTCGATATAACGGTAAATCACTCTGGGCGACTCGGAATCGCGTTATTTAACTTTTCCACACGCTGTGTATCGAAGGCAGCTAAGGATTCACTTCCTAGCCCTCGATATCCTTCGATATAACGATAAATCACTCTGGGCGACTCGCAATCCCGTTATTTACCTTTTCCACACGCTGTGTATCAAAGGCAGCTAAGGATTCATCTCCTAGCCCTCGATATCGTTCGATATAACGATAAATCACTCTGGGCGACTCGGAATCGCCTTATTTACCTTTTCCACACGCTGTGTATCGAAGGCAGCTAAGGATTCAGTTCCTAGCCCTCGATATTGTTCGATATAACGATAAATCACTCTGGGTGACTCGGAATCGCGATATTTACCTTTTCCACACGCTGTGTATCGAAGGCAGCTAAGGATTCACTTCCTAGCCCTCGATATCCTTAGATATAACGATAAATCACTCTGGGTGACTCGGAATCGCGTTATTTACCTTCTCCACAAGCTGTGTATCGGAGGCAGCTAAGGATTCACTTCGTGGCCCTCGATATCGTTCGATATAACGGTAAATCACTCTGGGCGACTCGGAATCGCGTTATTTAACTTTTCCACACGCTGTGTATCGAAGGCAGCTAAGGATTCATTTCCTAGCCCTCGATATCGTTCTATATAACTATAAATCACTCTGGGTGACGCGGAATCGCGATATTCACCTTTTCCACACGCTGTGTATCGAAGGAAGCTAAGGATTCACTTCCTAGCCCTCGACATCCTTCGATATAACGCTAAATCACTCTGGGTGACTCGGAATCGCGGTATTTACCTTTTCCACACGCGGTGTATCGAAGGCAGCTAAGGATTCACTTCCTAGCCCTCGATATTGTTCGATATAACGATAAATCACTCTGGGTGACTCGGAATCGCGATATTTACCTTTTCCACACGCTGTGTATCGAAGGCAGCTAAGGATTCACTTCCTAGCCCTCGATATCCTTAGATATAACGATAAATAACTCTGGGCGACTCGGAATCGCGTTATTTACCTTTTCCACACGCTGTGTATCGAAGGAAGCTAAGGATTCACTTCCTAGCCCTCGATATCCTTAGATATAACGATAAATCACTCTGGGCGACTCGGAATCGCGTTATTTACCTTCTCCACAAGCTGTGTATCGGAGGCAGCTAAGGATTCACTTCGTGGCCCTCGATATCGTTCGATATAACGGTAAATCACTCTGGGCGACTCGGAATCGCGTTATTTAACTTTTCCACACGCTGTGTATCGAAGGCAGCTAAGGTTTCATTTCCTAGCCCTCGATATCGTTCTATATAACTATAAATCACTCTGGGTGACGCGGAATCGCGATATTCACGTTTTCCACGCGCTGTGTATCGAAGGAAGCTAAGGATTCACTTCCTAGCCCTCGATATCCTTCGATATAACGATAAATCACTCTGGGTGACTCGGAATCGCGGTATTTACCTTTTCCACACGCGGTGTATCGAAGGCAGCTAAGGATTCACTTCCTGGAACTCGATATCGTTCGATATAACGATAAATCACTCTGGGTGACTCGGAATCGCGATATTTACCTTTTCCACACGCTGTGTATCGAAGGCAGCTAAGGATTCACTTCCTAGCCCTCGATATCGTTCTACATAACTATAAATCACTCTGGGTGACGCGGAATCGCGATATTCACCTTTTCCACACGCTGTGTATCGAAGGATGCTAAGGATTCACTTCGTGGCCCTCGATATCGTTCGATATAACGGTAAATCACTCTGGGCGACTCGGAATCGCGTTATTTAACTTTTCCACACGCTGTGTATCGAAGGCAGCTATGGATTCATTTCCTAGCCCTCGATATCGTTCTATATAACTATAAATCACTCTGGGTGACGCGGAATCGCGATATTCACCTTTTCCACACGCTGTGTATCGAAGGAAGCTAAGGATTCACTTCCTAGCCCTCGACATCCTTCGATATAACGCTAAATCACTCTGGGTGACTCGGAATCGCGGTATTTACCTTTTATACACGCGGTGTATCGAAGGCAGCTAAGGATTCACTTCCTAGAACTCGATATCCTTCGATATAACGATAAATCACTCTGGGTGACTCGGAATCGCGTTATTTACCATTTCCACACGCTGTGTATCGAAGGCAGCTAAGGATTCACTTCCTAGCCCTCGATATCGTTCGATATAACGATAAATCACTCTGGGCGACTCGGAATAGCGTTATTTAACTTCTCCACAAGCTGTGTATCGGAGGCATCTAAGGATTCACTTCCTAGCCCTCGATATTGTTCGATATAACGATAAATCACTCTGGGACACGCGGATTCGATTATTCATCTATTCCACACGCTGTGAATCGAAGGCAGCAAAGGATTCACTTCCTAGCCCTCGATATCGTTCTATATAACTATAAATCACTCTGGGCGACTCGGAATCGCGTTATTTAACTTTTCCACACGCTGTGTATCGAAGGCAGCTAAGGATTCACTTCCTAGCCCTCGATATCCTTCGATATAACGATAAATCACTCTGGGCGACTCGCAATCCCGTTATTTACCTTTTCCACACGCTGTGTATCAAAGGCAGCTAAGGATTCATCTCCTAGCCCTCGATATCGTTCGATATAACGATAAATCACTCTGGGTGACTCGGAATCGCGATATTTACCTTTTCCACACGCTGTGTATCGAAGGCAGCTAAGGATTCACTTCCTAGCCCTCGATATCGTTCTATATAACTATAAATCACTCTGGGTGACGCGGAATCGCGATATTCACCTCTTCCACACCCTGTGTATCGAAGGATGCTAAGGATTCACTTCCTAGCCCTCGATATCCTTAGATATAACGATAAATCACTCTGGGCGACTCGGAATCGCGTTATTTACCTTTTCCACACGCTGTGTATCGAAGGCAGCTAAGGATTCACTTCCTAGCCCTCGATATTGTTCGATATAACGATAAATCACTCTGGGTGACTCGGAATCGCGATATTTACCTTTTCCACACGCTGTGTATCGAAGGCAGCTAAGGATTCACTTCCTAGCCCTCGATATCCTTAGATATAACGATAAATCACTCTGGGCGACTCGGAATCGCGTTATTTACCTTTTCCACACGCTGTGTATCGAAGGAAGCTAAGGATTCACTTCCTAGCCCTCGATATCCTTAGATATAACGATAAATCACTCTGGGCGACTCGGAATCGCGTTATTTACCTTCTCCACAAGCTGTGTATCGGAGGCAGCTAAGGATTCACTTCGTGGCCCTCGATATCGTTCGATATAACGGTAAATCACTCTGGGCGACTCGGAATCGCGTTATTTAACTTTTCCACACGCTGTGTATCGAAGGCAGCTAAGGATTCATTTCCTAGCCCTCGATATCGTTCTATATAACTATAAATCACTCTGGGTGACGCGGAATCGCGATATTCACGTTTTCCACGCGCTGTGTATCGAAGGAAGCTAAGGATTCACTTCCTAGCCCTCGATATCCTTCGATATAACGATAAATCACTCTGGGTGACTCGGAATCGCGGTATTTACCTTTTCCACACGCGGTGTATCGAAGGCAGCTAAGGATTCACTTCCTGGAACTCGATATCGTTCGATATAACGATAAATCACTCTGGGTGACTCGGAATCGCGATATTTACCTTTTCCACACGCTGTGTATCGAAGGCAGCTAAGGATTCACTTCCTAGCCCTCGATATCGTTCTACATAACTATAAATCACTCTGGGTGACGCGGAATCGCGATATTCACCTTTTCCACACGCTGTGTATCGAAGGATGCTAAGGATTCACTTCGTGGCCCTCGATATCGTTCGATATAACGGTAAATCACTCTAGGCGACTCGGAATCGCGTTATTTAACTTTTCCACACGCTGTGTATCGAAGGCAGCTATGGATTCATTTCCTAGCCCTCGATATCGTTCTATATAACTATAAATCACTCTGGGTGACGTGGAATCGCGATATTCACCTTTTCCACACGCTGTGTATCGAAGGAAGCTAAGGATTCACTTCCTAGCCCTCGACATCCTTCGATATAACGCTAAATCACTCTGGGTGACTCGGAATCGCGGTATTTACCTTTTCCACACGCGGTGTATCGAAGGCAGCTAAGGATTCACTTCCTAGAACTCGATATCCTTCGATATAACGATAAATCACCCTGGGTGACACGGAATCGCGGTATTTACCTTCTCCACAAGCTGTGTATCGGAGGCAGCTATGGATTCATTTCCTAGCCCTCGATATCGTTCTATATAACTATAAATCACTCTGGGTGACGCGGAATCGCGATATTCACCTTTTCCACACGCTGTGTATCGAAGGAAGCTAAGGATTCACTTCCTAGCCCTCGACATCCTTCGATATAACGCTAAATCACTCTGGGTGACTCGGAATCGCGGTATTTACCTTTTATACACGCGGTGTATCGAAGGCAGCTAAGGATTCACTTCCTAGAACTCGATATCCTTCGATATAACGATAAATCACTCTGGGTGACTCGGAATCGCGTTATTTACCATTTCCACACGCTGTGTATCGAAGGCAGCTAAGGATTCACTTCCTAGCCCTCGATATCGTTCGATATAACGATAAATCACTCTGGGCGACTCGGAATAGCGTTATTTAACTTCTCCACAAGCTGTGTATCGGAGGCATCTAAGGATTCACTTCCTAGCCCTCGATATTGTTCGATATAACGATAAATCACTCTGGGACACGCGGATTCGATTATTCATCTATTCCACACGCTGTGAATCGAAGGCAGCAAAGGATTCACTTCCTAGCCCTCGATATCGTTCTATATAACTATAAATCACTCTGGGCGACTCGGAATCGCGTTATTTAACTTTTCCACACGCTGTGTATCGAAGGCAGCTAAGGATTCACTTCCTAGCCCTCGATATCCTTCGATATAACGATAAATCACTCTGGGCGACTCGCAATCCCGTTATTTACCTTTTCCACACGCTGTGTATCAAAGGCAGCTAAGGATTCATCTCCTAGCCCTCGATATCGTTCGATATAACGATAAATCACTCTGGGTGACTCGGAATCGCGATATTTACCTTTTCCACACGCTGTGTATCGAAGGCAGCTAAGGATTCACTTCCTAGCCCTCGATATCGTTCTATATAACTATAAATCACTCTGGGTGACGCGGAATCGCGATATTCACCTCTTCCACACCCTGTGTATCGAAGGATGCTAAGGATTCACTTCCTAGCCCTCGATATCCTTAGATATAACGATAAATCACTCTGGGCGACTCGGAATCGCGTTATTTACCTTTTCCACACGCTGTGTATCGAAGGCAGCTAAGGATTCACTTCCTAGCCCTCGATATTGTTCGATATAACGATAAATCACTCTGGGTGACTCGGAATCGCGATATTTACCTTTTCCACACGCTGTGTATCGAAGGCAGCTAAGGATTCACTTCCTAGCCCTCGATATCCTTAGATATAACGATAAATCACTCTGGGCGACTCGGAATCGCGTTATTTACCTTTTCCACACGCTGTGTATCGAAGGAAGCTAAGGATTCACTTCCTAGCCCTCGATATCCTTAGATATAACGATAAATCACTCTGGGCGACTCGGAATCGCGTTATTTACCTTCTCCACAAGCTGTGTATCGGAGGCAGCTAAGGATTCACTTCGTGGCCCTCGATATCGTTCGATATAACGGTAAATCACTCTGGGCGACTCGGAATCGCGTTATTTAACTTTTCCACACGCTGTGTATCGAAGGCAGCTAAGGATTCATTTCCTAGCCCTCGATATCGTTCTATATAACTATAAATCACTCTGGGTGACGCGGAATCGCGATATTCACGTTTTCCACGCGCTGTGTATCGAAGGAAGCTAAGGATTCACTTCCTAGCCCTCGATATCCTTCGATATAACGATAAATCACTCTGGGTGACTCGGAATCGCGGTATTTACCTTTTCCACACGCGGTGTATCGAAGGCAGCTAAGGATTCACTTCCTGGAACTCGATATCGTTCGATATAACGATAAATCACTCTGGGTGACTCGGAATCGCGATATTTACCTTTTCCACACGCTGTGTATCGAAGGCAGCTAAGGATTCACTTCCTAGCCCTCGATATCGTTCTACATAACTATAAATCACTCTGGGTGACGCGGAATCGCGATATTCACCTTTTCCACACGCTGTGTATCGAAGGATGCTAAGGATTCACTTCGTGGCCCTCGATATCGTTCGATATAACGGTAAATCACTCTAGGCGACTCGGAATCGCGTTATTTAACTTTTCCACACGCTGTGTATCGAAGGCAGCTATGGATTCATTTCCTAGCCCTCGATATCGTTCTATATAACTATAAATCACTCTGGGTGACGTGGAATCGCGATATTCACCTTTTCCACACGCTGTGTATCGAAGGAAGCTAAGGATTCACTTCCTAGCCCTCGACATCCTTCGATATAACGCTAAATCACTCTGGGTGACTCGGAATCGCGGTATTTACCTTTTCCACACGCGGTGTATCGAAGGCAGCTAAGGATTCACTTCCTAGAACTCGATATCCTTCGATATAACGATAAATCACCCTGGGTGACACGGAATCGCGGTATTTACCTTCTCCACAAGCTGTGTATCGGAGGCAGCTAAGGATTCACTTCGTGGCCCTCGATATCGTTCGATATAACGGTAAATCACTCTGGGCGACTCGGAATCGCGGTATTTAACTTTTCCACACGCTGTGTATCGAAGGCAGCTAAGGATTCACTTCCTAGCCCTCGATATCCTTCGATATAACGATAAATCACTCTGGGCGACTCGCAATCCCGTTATTTACCTTTTCCACACGCTGTGTATCAAAGGCAGCTAAGGATTCATCTCCTAGCCCTCGATATCGTTCGATATAACGATAAATCACTCTGGGCGACTCGGAATCGCCTTATTTACCTTTTCCACACGCTGTGTATCGAAGGCAGCTAAGGATTCAGTTCCTAGCCCTCGATATTGTTCGATATAACGATAAATCACTCTGGGTGACTCGGAATCGCGATATTTACCTTTTCCACACGCTGTGTATCGAAGGCAGCTAAGGATTCACTTCCTAGCCCTCGATATCCTTAGATATAACGATAAATCACTCTGGGTGACTCGGAATCGCGTTATTTACCTTCTCCACAAGCTGTGTATCGGAGGCAGCTAAGGATTCACTTCGTGGCCCTCGATATCGTTCGATATAACGGTAAATCACTCTGGGCGACTCGGAATCGCGTTATTTAACTTTTCCACACGCTGTGTATCGAAGGCAGCTAAGGATTCATTTCCTAGCCCTCGATATCGTTCTATATAACTATAAATCACTCTGGGTGACGCGGAATCGCGATATTCACCTTTTCCACACGCTGTGTATCGAAGGAAGCTAAGGATTCACTTCCTAGCCCTCGACATCCTTCGATATAACGCTAAATCACTCTGGGTGACTCGGAATCGCGGTATTTACCTTTTCCACACGCGGTGTATCGAAGGCAGCTAAGGATTCACTTCCTAGAACTCGATATCCTTCGATATAACGATAAATCACTCTGGGTGACTCGGAATCGCGTTATTTACCATTTCCACACGCTGTGTATCGAAGGCAGCTAAGGATTCACTTCCTAGCCCTCGATATCGTTCGATATAACGATAAATCACTCTGGGCGACTCGGAATAGCGTTATTTAACTTCTCCACAAGCTGTGTATCGGAGGCATCTAAGGATTCACTTCCTAGCCCTCGATATTGTTCGATATAACGATAAATCACTCTGGGACACGCGGATTCGCGTATTCATCTATTCCACACGCTGTGAATCGAAGGCAGCAAAGGATTCACTTCCTAGCCCTCGATATCGTTCTATATAACTATAAATCACTCTGGGCGACTCGGAATCGCGTTATTTAACTTTTCCACACGCTGTGTATCGAAGGCAGCTAAGGATTCACTTCCTAGCCCTCGATATCCTTCGATATAACGATAAATCACTCTGGGCGACTCGCAATCCCGTTATTTACCTTTTCCACACGCTGTGTATCAAAGGCAGCTAAGGATTCATCTCCTAGCCCTCGATATCGTTCGATATAACGATAAATCACTCTGGGCGACTCGGAATCGCCTTATTTACCTTTTCCACACGCTGTGTATCGAAGGCAGCTAAGGATTCAGTACCTAGCCCTCGATATTGGTCGATATAACGATAAATCAGTCTGGGTGACTCGGAATCGCGATATTTACCTTTTCCACACCCTGTGTATCGAAGGCAGCTAAGGATTCACTTCCTAGCCCTCGATATCGTTCTATATAACTATAAATCACTCTGGGTGACGCGGAATCGCGATATTCACCTCTTCCACACCCTGTGTATCGAAGGATGCTAAGGATTCACTTCCTAGCCCTCGATATCCTTAGATATAACGATAAATCACTCTGGGCGACTCGGAATCGCGTTATTTACCTTTTCCACACGCTGTGTATCGAAGGCAGCTAAGGATTCACTTCCTAGCCCTCGATATTGTTCGATATAACGATAAATCACTCTGGGTGACTCGGAATCGCGATATTTACCTTTTCCACACGCTGTGTATCGAAGGCAGCTAAGGATTCACTTCCTAGCCCTCGATATCCTTCGATATAACGATAAATCACCCTGGGCGACTCGGAATCGCGTTATTTACCTTTTCCACACGCTGTGTATCGAAGGAAGCTAAGGATTCACTTCCTAGCCCTCGATATCCTTAGATATAACGATAAATCACTCTGGGCGACTCGGAATCGCGTTATTTACCTTCTCCACAAGCTGTGTATCGGAGGCAGCTAAGGATTCACTTCGTGGCCCTCGATATCGTTCGATATAACGGTAAATCACTCTGGGCGACTCGGAATCGCGTTATTTAACTTTTCCACACGCTGTGTATCGAAGGCAGCTAAGGATTCATTTCCTAGCCCTCGATATCGTTCTATATAACTATAAATCACTCTGGGTGACGCGGAATCGCGATATTCACCTTTTCCACGCGCTGTGTATCGAAGGAAGCTAAGGATTCACTTCCTAGCCCTCGATATCCTTCGATATAACGATAAATCACTCTGGGTGACTCGGAATCGCGGTATTTACCTTTTCCACACGCGGTGTATCGAAGGCAGCTAAGGATTCACTTCCTGGAACTCGATATCGTTCGATATAACGATAAATCACTCTGGGTGACTCGGAATCGCGATATTTACCTTTTCCACACGCTGTGTATCGAAGGCAGCTAAGGATTCACTTCCTAGCCCTCGATATCGTTCTATATAACTATAAATCACTCTGGGTGACGCGGAATCGCGATATTCACCTCTTCCACACCCTGTGTATCGAAGGATGCTAAGGATTCACTTCCTAGCCCTCGATATCCTTAGATATAACGATAAATCACTCTGGGCGACTCGGAATCGCGTTATTTACCTTTTCCACACGCTGTGTATCGGAGGCAGCTAAGGATTCACTTCGTGGCCCTCGATATCGTTCGATATAACGGTAAATCACTCTGGGCGACTCGGAATCGCGTTATTTAACTTTTCCACACGCTGTGTATCGAAGGCAGCTAAGGATTCACTTCCTAGCCCCCGATATCGTTCTATATAACTATAAATCACTCTGGGCGACTCGGAATCGCGATATTTACCTTTTCCACACGCTGTGTATCGAAGGCAGCTAAGGATTCACTTCCTAGCCCTAAATATCGTTCTATATAACTATAAATCACTCTGGGTGACGCGGAGTCGCGATATTCACCTGTTCCACACGCTGCGTATCGAAGGAAAATAAGGATTCACTTCCTAGCCCTCGATATCGTTCGATATAACGATAAATCACTCTGGGTGACTCGGAAACGCGATATTTACCTTTTCCACACGCTGTGTATCGAAGGCAGCTAAGGATTCACTTCCTAGCCCTTGATATCCTTCGATATAAGGATAAATCACTCTGGGCGACTCGCAATCCCGTTATTTACCTTTTCCACACGCTGTGTATCAAAGGCAGCTAAGGATTCATCTCCTAGCCCTCGATATCGTTCGATTTAACGATAAATCACTCTGGGCGACTCGGAATCGCCTTATTTATGTTTTCCACACGCTGTGTATCGAAGGCAGCTAAGGATTCACTTCCTAGCCCTCGATATTGTTCGATATAACGATAAATCACTCTGGGTGACTCGGAATCGCGATATTTACCTTTTCCACACGCTGTGTATCGAAGGCAGCTAAGGATTCACTTCCTAGCCCTCGATATCCTTAGATATAACGATAAATCACTCTGGGCGACTCGGAATCGCGTTATTTACCTTCTCCACAAGCTGTGTATCGGAGGAAGCTAAGGATTCACTTCCTAGCCCTCGATATCTTTCGATATAACGATAAATCACTCTGAGCGACTCGGAATCGCGATATTTACCTTTTCCACACGCTGTGTATCGAAGGCAGCTAAGGATTCACTTCCTAGCCCTCGATATTGTTCGATATAACGATAAATCACTCTGGGTGACTCGGAATCGCGATATTTACCTTTTCCACACGCTGTGTATCGAAGGCAGCTAAGGATTCACTTCCTAGCCCTCGATATCCTTAGATATAACGATAAATCACTCTGGGCGACTCGGAATCGCGATATTTACCTCTTCCACACGCTGTGTATCGAAGGCAGCTAAGGATTCACTTCCTAGCCCTCGATATCGTTCTATATAACTATAAATCATTCTGGGTGACGCGGAATCGCGATATTCACCTTTTCCACACGCTGTGTATCGAAGGAAGCTAAGGATTCACTTCCTAGCCCTCGATATCCTTAGATATAACGATAAATCACTCTGGGCGAATCGGAATCGCGTTATTTACCTTCTCCACAAGCTGTGTATCGGAGGCAGCTGAGGATTCACTTCGTGGCCCTCGATATCCTTAGATATAACGATAAATCACTCTGGGCGTCTCGGAATCGCGTTATTTACCTTCTCCACGAGCTGTGTATCGGAGGAAGCTAAGGATTCACTTCCTAGCCCTCGATATCTTTCGATATAACGATAAATCACTCTGGGCGACTCGGAATCGCGATATTTACCTTTTCCACACGCTGTGTATCGAAGGCAGCTAAGGATTCACTTCCTAGCCCTCGATATCGTTCTATATAACTATAAATCACTCTGGGTGACGCGGAATCGCGATATTTACCTTTTCCACACGCTGTGTATCGAAGGCAGCTAAGGATTCACTTCGTTTCCCTCGATATCGTTCGATATAACGGTAAATAACTCTGGGCGACTCGGAATCGCGTTATTTAACTTTTCCACACGCTGTGTACCGCAGGCAGCTAAGGATTCACTTCCTAGCCCCCGATATCGTTCTATATAACTATAAATCACTCTGGGTGACGCGGAATCGCGATATTCACATTTTCCACACGCTGTGTATCGAAGGATGCTAAGGATTCACTTCGTGGCCCTCGATATCGTTCGATATAACGGTAAATCACTCTGGGCGACTCGGAATCGCGTTATTTAACTTTTCCACACGCTGTGTATCGAAGGCAGCTAAGGATTCACTTCCTAGCCCTCGATATTGTTCGATATAACGATAAATCACTCTGGGTGACTCGGAATCGCGATATTTACCTTTTTCACACGCTGTGTATCGAAGGCAGCTAAGGATTCACTTCCTAGCCCTCGATATCGTTCTATATAACTATAAATCATTCTGCGTGACGCGGAATCGCGATATTCACCTTTTCCACACGCTGTGTATCGAAGGAAGCTAAGGATTCACTTCCTAGCCCTCGATATCCTTAGATATAACGATAAATCACTCTGGGCGAATCGGAATCGCGTTATTTACCTTCTCCACAAGCTGCGTATCGGAGGCAGCTAAGGATTCACTTCGTGGCCCTCGATATCGTTCGATATAACGGTAAATCACTCTGGGCGACTCGGAATCGCGTTATTTAACTTTTCCACACGCTGTGTATCGCAGGCAGCTAAGGATTCACTTCCTAGCCCTCGATATCGTTCTATATAACTATAAATCACTCTGGGTGACGCGGAATCGCGATATTCACCTTTTCCACACGCTGTGTATCGAAGGATGCTAAGGATTCACTTCGTGGCCCTCGATATCGTTCGATATAACGGTAAATCACTCTGGGCGACTCGGAATCGCGTTATTTTACTTTTCCACACGCTGTGTATCGAAGGCAGCTATGGATTCATTTCCTAGCCCTCGATATCGTTCTATATAACTATAAATCACTCTGGGTGACGTGGAATCGCGATATTCACCTTTTCCACACGCTGTGTATCGAAGGAAGCTAAGGATTCACTTCCTAGCCCTCGACATCCTTCGATATAACGCTAAATCACTCTGGGTGACTCGGAATCGCGGTATTTACCTTTTCCACACGCGGTGTATCGAAGGCAGCTAAGGATTCACTTCCTAGAACTCGATATCGTTCGATATAACGATAAATCACTCTGGGCGACTCGGAATCGCGTTATTTACCTTTTCCACACGCTGTGTATCGAAGGCATCTAAGGATTCACTTCCTAGCCCTCGATATCCTTAGATATAACGATAAATCACTCTGGGCGACTCGGAATCGCGTTATTTACCTTTTCCACACGCTGTGTATCGAAGGCAGCTAAGGATTCATCTCCTAGCGCACGATATCGTTCGATATAACGGTAAATCAATCTGGGCGACTCGGAATCGCGTTATTTAACTTTTCCACACGCTGTGTATCGAAGGCAGCTAAGGATTCACTTCCTAGCCCTCGATATCGTTCGATATAACGATAAATCACTCTGGGCGACTCGGAATCGCGGTATTTACCTTTTCCACACGCGGTGTATCGAAGGCAGCTAAGGATTCACTTCCTAGAACTCGATATCCTTCGATATAACGATAAATCACCCTGGGTGACACGGAATCGCGGTATTTACCTTCTCCACAAGCTGTGTATCGGAGGCAGCTAAGGATTCACTTCGTGGCCCTCGATATCGTTCGATATAACGGTAAATCACTCTGGGCGACTCGGAATCGCGTTATTTAACTTTTCCACACGCTGTGTATCGAAGGCAGCTAAGGATTCACTTCCTAGCCCTCGATATCGTTCGATATAACGATAAATCACTCTGGGCGACTCGGAATCGCGTTATTTACCTTTTCCACACGCTGTGTATCGAAGGCATCTAAGGATTCACTTCCTAGCCCTCGATATCGTTCGATATAACGGTAAATCACTCTGGGCGACTCGGAATCGCGTTATTTACCTTTTCCACACGCGGTGTATCGAAGGCAGCTAAGGATTCACTTCCTGGAACTCGATATCGTTCGATATAACAATAAATCACTCTGGGTGACACGGAATCGCGGTATTTACCTTTTCCACAATCTGTGTATCGAAGGCAGCTAAGGATTCACTTCCTAGCCCTCGATATCCTTAGATATAACGATAAATCACTCTGGGCGACTCGGAATCGCGTTATTTACCTTCTCCACAAGCTGTGTATCGGAGGCAGCTAAGGATTCACTTCGTGGCCCTCGATATCGTTCGATATAACGGTAAATCACTCTGGGCGACTCGGAATCGCGTTATTTAACTTTTCCACACGCTGTGTATCGAAGGCAGCTAAGGATTCACTTCCTAGCCCCCGATATCGTTCGATATAACGATAAATCACTCTGGGCGACTCGGAATCGCGATATTTACCTTTTCCACACGCTGTGTATCGAAGGCAGCTAAGGATTCACTTCCTAGCCCTAAATATCGTTCTATATAACGATATATCACTCTGGGCGACTCGGAATCGCGTTATTTACCTTCTCCACAAGCTGTGTATCGGAGGCAGCTAAGGATTCACTTCGTGGCCCTCGATATCGTTCGATATAACGGTTAATCACTCTGGGCGACTCGGAATCGCGTTATTTAACTTTTCCACACGCTGTGTATCGAAGGAAGCTAAGGATTCACTTCCTAGCCCTCGACATCCTTCGATATAACGCTAAATCACTCTGGGTGACTCGGAATCGCGGTATTTACCTTTTCCACACGCGGTGTATCGAAGGCAGCTAAGGATTCACTTCCTAGAACTCGATATCCTTCGATATAACGATAAATCACCCTGGGTGACACGGAATCGCGGTATTTACCTTCTCCACAAGCTGTGTATCGGAGGCAGCTAAGGATTCACTTCGTGGCCCTCGATATCGTTCGATATAACGGTAAATCACTCTGGGCGACTCGGAATCGCGTTATTTAACTTTTCCACACGCTGTGTATCGAAGGCAGCTAAGGATTCACTTCCTAGCCCTCGATATCGTTCGATATAACGATAAATCACTCTGGGCGACTCGGAATCGCGTTATTTACCTTTTCCACACGCTGTGTATCGAAGGCATCTAAGGATTCACTTCCTAGCCCTCGATATTGTTCGATATAACGATAAATCACTCTGGGACACGCGGATTCGCGGATTCATCTATTCCACACGCTGTGAATCGAAGGCAGCAAAGGATTCACTTCCTAGCCCTCGATATCGCTCTATATAACTATAAATCACTCTGGGCGACTCGGAATCGCGTTATTTAACTTTTCCACACGCTGTGTATCGAAGGCAGCTAAGGATTCATCTCCTAGCGCACGATATCGTTCGATATAACGGTAAATCACTCTGGGCGACTCGGAATCGCGTTATTTAACTTTTCCACTCGCTGTGTATCGAAGGCAGCTAAGGATTCACTTCCTAGCCTTCGATATCGTTCGATATAACGATAAATCACTCTGGGTGACTCGGAAACGCGATATTTACCTTTTCCACACGCTGTGTATCGAAGGCAGCTAAGGATTCACTTCCTAGCCCTCGATATCCTTCGATATAACGATAAATCACTCTGGGCGACTCGCAATCCCGTTATTTACCTTTTCCACACGCTGTGTATCAAAGGCAGCTAAGGATTCATCTCCTAGCCCTCGATATCGTTCGATATAACGATAAATCACTCTGGGCGACTCGGAATCGCCTTATTTACCTTTTCCACACGCTGTGTATCGAAGGCAGCTAAGGATTCAGTTCCTAGCCCTCGATATTGTTCGATATAACGATAAATCACTCTGGGTGACTCGGAATCGCGATATTTACCTTTTCCACACGCTGTGTATCGAAGGCAGCTAAGGATTCACTTCCTAGCCCTCGATATCCTTAGATATAACGATAAATCACTCTGGGTGACTCGGAATCGCGTTATTTACCTTCTCCACAAGCTGTGTATCGGAGGCAGCTAAGGATTCACTTCCTAGCCCTCGATATCGTTCTATATAACTATAAATCACTCTGGGTGACGCGGAATCGCGATATTCACCTTTTCCAAACGCTGTGTATCGAAGGAAGCTACGGATTCACTTCCTAGCCCTCGACATCCTTCGATATAACGCTAAATCACTCTGGGTGACTCGGAATCGCGGTATTTACCTTTTCCACACGCGGTGTATCGAAGGCAGCTAAGGATTCACTTCCTAGAACTCGATATCCTTCGATATAACGATAAATCACTCTGGGTGACTCGGAATCGCGTTATTTACCATTTCCACACGCTGTGTATCGAAGGCAGCTAAGGATTCACTTCCTAGCCCTCGATATCGTTCGATATAACGATAAATCACTCTGGGCGACTCGGAATAGCGTTATTTAACTTCTCCACAAGCTGTGTATCGGAGGCATCTAAGGATTCACTTCCTAGCCCTCGATATTGTTCGATATAACGATAAATCACTCTGGGACACGCGGATTCGCGTATTCATCTATTCCACACGCTGTGAATCGAAGGCAGCAAAGGATTCATTTCCTAGCCCTCGATATCGTTCTATATAACTATAAATCACTCTGGGCGACTCGGAATCGCGTTATTTAACTTTTCCACACGCTGTGTATCGAAGGCAGCTAAGGATTCACTTCCTAGCCCTCGATATCCTTCGATATAACGATAAATCACTCTGGGCGACTCGCAATCCCGTTATTTACCTTTTCCACACGCTGTGTATCAAAGGCAGCTAAGGATTCATCTCCTAGCCCTCGATATCGTTCGATATAACGATAAATCACTCTGGGCGACTCGGAATCGCCTTATTTACCTTTTCCACACGCTGTGTATCGAAGGCAGCTAAGGATTCAGTACCTAGCCCTCGATATTGGTCGATATAACGATAAATCACTCTGGGTGACTCGGAATCGCGATATTTACCTTTTCCACACCCTGTGTATCGAAGGCAGCTAAGGATTCACTTCCTAGCCCTCGATATCGTTCTATATAACTATAAATCACTCTGGGTGACGCGGAATCGCGATATTCACCTCTTCCACACCCTGTGTATCGAAGGATGCTAAGGATTCACTTCCTAGCCCTCGATATCCTTAGATATAACGATAAATCACTCTGGGCGACTCGGAATCGCGTTATTTACCTTTTCCACACGCTGTGTATCGAAGGCAGCTAAGGATTCACTTCCTAGCCCTCGATATTGTTCGATATAACGATAAATCACTCTGGGTGACTCGGAATCGCGATATTTACCTTTTCCACACGCTGTGTATCGAAGGCAGCTAAGGATTCACTTCCTAGCCCTCGATATCCTTAGATATAACGATAAATCACTCTGGGCGACTCGGAATCGCGTTATTTACCTTTTCCACACGCTGTGTATCGAAGGAAGATAAGGATTCACTTCCTAGCCCTCGATATCCTTAGATATAACGATAAATCACTCTGGGCGACTCGGAATCGCGTTATTTACCTTCTCCACAAGCTGTGTATCGGAGGCAGCTAAGGATTCACTTCGTGGCCCTCGATATCGTTCGATATAACGGTAAATCACTCTGGGCGACTCGGAATCGCGTTATTTAACTTTTCCACACGCTGTGTATCGAAGGCAGCTAAGGATTCATTTCCTAGCCCTCGATATCGTTCTATATAACTATAAATCACTCTGGGTGACGCGGAATCGCGATAATCACCTTTTCCACGCGCTGTGTATCGAAGGAAGCTAAGGATTCACTTCCTAGCCCTCGATATCCTTCGATATAACGATAAATCACTCTGGGTGACTCGTAATCGCGGTATTTACCTTTTCCACACGCGGTGTATCGAAGGCAGCTAAGGATTCACTTCCTGGAACTCGATATCGTTCGATATAACGATAAATCACTCTGGGTGACTCGGAATCGCGATATTTACCTTTTCCACACGCTGTGTATCGAAGGAAGCTAAGGATTCACTTCCTAGCCCTCGACATCCTTCGATATAACGCTAAATCACTCTGGGTGACTCGGAATCGCGGTATTTACCTTTTCCACACGCTGTGTATCGAAGGCAGCTAAGGATTCACTTCCTAGCCCTCGATATCGTTCTATATAACTATAAATCACTCTGGGTGACGCGGAATCGCGATATTCACCTCTTCCACACCCTGTGTATCGAAGGATGCTAAGGATTCACTTCCTAGCCCTCGATATCCTTAGATATAACGATAAATCACTCTGGGCGACTCGGAATCGCGTTATTTACCTTTTCCACACGCTGTGTATCGAAGGCAGCTAAGGATTCACTTCCTAGCCCTCGATATTGTTCGATATAACGATAAATCACTCTGGGTGACTCGGAATCGCGATATTTACCTTTTCCACACGCTGTGTATCGAAGGCAGCTAAGGATTCACTTCCTAGCCCTCGATATCCTTAGATATAACGATAAATCACTCTGGGTGACTCGGAATCGCGTTATTTACCTTCTCCACAAGCTGTGTACCGGAGGCAGCTAAGGATTCACTTCGTGGCCCTCGATATCGTTCGATATAACGGTAAATCACTCTGGGCGACTCGGAATCGAGTTATTTAACTTTTCCACACGCTGTGTATCGAAGGCAGCTAAGGATTCATTTCCTAGCCCTCGATATCGTTCTATATAACTATAAATCACTCTGGGTGACGCGGAATCGCGATATTCACCTTTTCCACACGCTGTGTATCGAAGGAAGCTAAGGATTCACTTCCTAGCCCTCGACATCTTTCGATATAACGCTAAATCACTCTGGGTGACTCGGAATCGCGGTATTTACCTTTTCCACACGCTGTGTATCGAAGGCAGCTAAGGACTCACTTCCTAGCCCTCGATATCGTTCTATATAACTATAAATCACTCTGGGTGACGCGGAATCGCGATATTCACCTCTTCCACACCCTGTGTATCGAAGGATGCTAAGGATTCACTTCCTAGCCCTCGATATCCTTAGATATAACGATAAATCACTCTGGGCGACTCGGAATCGCGTTATTTACCTTTTCCACACGCTGTGTATCGAAGGCAGCTAAGGATTCACTTCCTAGCCCTCGATATTGTTCGATATAACGATAAATCACTCTGGGTGACTCGGAATCGCGATATTTACCTTTTCCACACGCTGTGTATCGAAGGCAGCTAAGGATTCACTTCCTAGCCCTCGATATCCTTAGATATAACGATAAATCACTCTGGGCGACTCGGAATCGCGTTATTTACCTTTTCCACACGCTGTGTATCGAAGGAAGCTAAGGATTCACTTCCTAGCCCTCGATATCCTTAGATATAACGATAAATCACTCTGGGCGACTCGGAATCGCGTTATTTACCTTCTCCACAAGCTGTGTATCGGAGGCAGCTAAGGATTCACTTCGTGGCCCTCGATATCGTTCGATATAACGGTAAATCACTCTGGGCGACTCGGAATCGCGTTATTTAACTTTTCCACACGCTGTGTATCGAAGGCAGCTAAGGATTCACTTCGTTTCCCTCGATATCGTTCGATATAACGGTAAATAACTCTGGGCGACTCGGAATCGCGTTATTTAACTTTTCCACACGCTGTGTACCGCAGGCAGCTAAGGATTCACTTCCTAGCCCCCGATATCGTTCTATATAACTATAAATCACTCTGGGTGACGCGGAATCGCGATATTCACATTTTCCACACGCTGTGTATCGAAGGATGCTAAGGATTCACTTCGTGGCCCTCGATATCGTTCGATATAACGGTAAATCACTCTGGGCGACTCGGAATCGCGTTATTTAACTTTTCCACACGCTGTGTATCGAAGGCAGCTAAGGATTCACTTCCTAGCCCTCGATATTGTTCGATATAACGATAAATCACTCTGGGTGACTCGGAATCGCGATATTCACCTTTTCCACACGCTGTGTATCGAAGGAAGCTAAGGATTCACTTCCTAGCCCTCGATATCCTTAGATATAACGATAAATCACTCTGGGCGAATCGGAATCGCGTTATTTACCTTCTCCACAAGCTGTGTATCGGAGGCAGCTAAGGATTCACTTCGTGGCCCTCGATATCGTTCGATATAACGGTAAATCACTCTGGGCGACTCGGAATCGCGTTATTTAACTTTTCCACACGCTGTGTATCGCAGGCAGCTAAGGATTCACTTCCTAGCCCTCGATATCGTTCTATATAACTATAAATCACTCTGGGTGACGCGGAATCGCGATATTCACCTTTTCCACACGCTGTGTATCGAAGGATGCTAAGGATTCACTTCGTGGCCCTCGATATCGTTCGATATAACGGTAAATCACTCTGGGCGACTCGGAATCGCGTTATTTTACTTTTCCACACGCTGTGTATCGAAGGCAGCTATGGATTCATTTCCTAGCCCTCGATATCGTTCTATATAACTATAAATCACTCTGGGTGACGTGGAATCGCGATATTCACCTTTTCCACACGCTGTGTATCGAAGGAAGCTAAGGATTCACTTCCTAGCCCTCGACATCCTTCGATATAACGCTAAATCACTCTGGGTGACTCGGAATCGCGGTATTTACCTTTTCCACACGCGGTGTATCGAAGGCAGCTAAGGATTCACTTCCTAGAACTCGATATCGTTCGATATAACGATAAATCACTCTGGGCGACTCGGAATCGCGTTATTTACCTTTTCCACACGCTGTGTATGGAAGGCATCTAAGGATTCACTTCCTAGCCCTCGATATCCTTAGATATAACGATAAATCACTCTGGGCGACTCGGAATCGCGTTATTTACCTTTTCCACACGCTGTGTATCGAAGGCAGCTAAGGATTCATCTCCTAGCGCACGATATCGTTCGATATAACGGTAAATCAATCTGGGCGACTCGGAATCGCGTTATTTAACTTTTCCACACGCTGTGTATCGAAGGCAGCTAAGGATTCACTTCCTAGCCCTCGATATCGTTCGATATAACGATAAATCACTCTGGGCGACTCGGAATCGCGTTATTTACCTTTTCCACACGCTGTGTATCGAAGGCATCTAAGGATTCACTTCCTAGCCCTCGATATCGTTCGATATAACGGTAAATCACTCTGGGCGACTCGGAATCGCGTTATTTACCTTTTCCACACGCGGTGTATCGAAGGCAGCTAAGGATTCACTTCCTGGAACTCGATATCGTTCGATATAACAATAAATCACTCTGGGTGACACGGAATCGCGGTATTTACCTTTTCCACAATCTGTGTATCGAAGGCAGCTAAGGATTCACTTCCTAGCCCTCGATATCCTTAGATATAACGATAAATCACTCTGGGCGACTCGGAATCGCGTTATTTACCTTCTCCACAAGCTGTGTATCGGAGGCAGCTAAGGATTCACTTCGTGGCCCTCGATATCGTTCGATATAACGGTAAATCACTCTGGGCGACTCGGAATCGCGTTATTTAACTTTTCCACACGCTGTGTATCGAAGGCAGCTAAGGATTCACTTCCTAGCCCCCGATATCGTTCGATATAACGATAAATCACTCTGGGCGACTCGGAATCGCGATATTTACCTTTTCCACACGCTGTGTATCGAAGGCAGCTAAGGATTCACTTCCTAGCCCTAAATATCGTTCTATATAACGATATATCACTCTGGGCGACTCGGAATCGCGTTATTTACCTTCTCCACAAGCTGTGTATCGGAGGCAGCTAAGGATTCACTTCGTGGCCCTCGATATCGTTCGATATAACGGTAAATCACTCTGGGCGACTCGGAATCGCGTTATTTAACTTTTCCACACGCTGTGTATCGAAGGAAGCTAAGGATTCACTTCCTAGCCCTCGACATCCTTCGATATAACGCTAAATCACTCTGGGTGACTCGGAATCGCGGTATTTACCTTTTCCACACGCGGTGTATCGATGGCAGCTAAGGATTCACTTCCTAGAACTCGATATCCTTCGATATAACGATAAATCACCCTGGGTGACACGGAATCGCGGTATTTACCTTCTCCACAAGCTGTGTATCGGAGGCAGCTAAGGATTCACTTCGTGGCCCTCGATATCGTTCGATATAACGGTAAATCACTCTGGGCGACTGGGAATCGCGTTATTTAACTTTTCCACACGCTGTGTATCGAAGGCAGCTAAGGATTCACTTCCTAGCCCTCGATATCGTTCGATATAACGATAAATCACTCTGGGCGACTCGGAATCGCGTTATTTACCTTTTCCACACGCTGTGTATCGAAGGCATCTAAGGATTCACTTCCTAGCCCTCGATATTGTTCGATATAACGATAAATCACTCTGGGACACGCGGATTCGCGGATTCATCTATTCCACACGCTGTGAATCGAAGGCAGCAAAGGATTCACTTCCTAGCCCTCGATATCGCTCTATATAACTATAAATCACTCTGGGCGACTCGGAATCGCGTTATTTAACTTTTCCACACGCTGTGTATCGAAGGCAGCTAAGGATTCATCTCCTAGCGCACGATATCGTTCGATATAACGGTAAATCACTCTGGGCGACTCGGAATCGCCTTATTTACCTTTTCCACACGCTGTGTATCGAAGGCAGCTAAGGATTCAGTTCCTAGCCCTCGATATTGTTCGATATAACGATAAATCACTCTGGGTGACTCGGAATCGCGTTATTTACCTTCTCCACAAGCTGTGTATCGGAGGCAGCTAAGGATTCACTTCCTAGCCCTCGATATCGTTCTATATAACTATAAATCACTCTGGGTGACGCGGAATCGCGATATTCACCTTTTCCAAACGCTGTGTATCGAAGCAAGCTACGGATTCACTTCCTAGCCCTCGACATCCTTCGATATAACGCTAAATCACTCTGGGTGACTCGGAATCGCGGTATTTACCTTTTCCACACGCGGTGTATCGAAGGCAGCTAAGGATTCACTTCCTAGAACTCGATATCCTTCGATATAACGATAAATCACTCTGGGTGACTCGGAATCGCGTTATTTACCATTTCCACACGCTGTGTATCGAAGGCAGCTAAGGATTCACTTCCTAGCCCTCGATATCGTTCGATATAACGATAAATCACTCTGGGCGACTCGGAATAGCGTTATTTAACTTCTCCACAAGCTGTGTATCGGAGGCATCTAAGGATTCACTTCCTAGCCCTCGATATTGTTCGATATAACGATAAATCACTCTGGGACACGCGGATTCGCGTATTCATCTATTCCACACGCTGTGAATCGAAGGCAGCAAAGGATTCATTTCCTAGCCCTCGATATCCTTCGATATAACGATAAATCACTCTGGGCGACTCGCAATCCCGTTATTTACCTTTTCCACACGCTGTGTATCAAAGGCAGCTAAGGATTCATCTCCTAGCCCTCGATATCGTTCGATATAACGATAAATCACTCTGGGCGACTCGGAATCGCCTTATTTACCTTTTCCACACGCTGTGTATCGAAGGCAGCTAAGGATTCAGTACCTAGCCCTCGATATTGGTCGATATAACGATAAATCACTCTGGGTGACTCGGAATCGCGATATTTACCTTTTCCACACCCTGTGTATCGAAGGCAGCTAAGGATTCACTTCCTAGCCCTCGATATCGTTCTATATAACTATAAATCACTCTGGGTGACGCGGAATCGCGATATTCACCTCTTCCACACCCTGTGTATCGAAGGATGCTAAGGATTCACTTCCTAGCCCTCGATATCCTTAGATATAACGATAAATCACTCTGGGCGACTCGGAATCGCGTTATTTACCTTTTCCACACGCTGTGTATCGAAGGCAGCTAAGGATTCACTTCCTAGCCCTCGATATTGTTCGATATAACGATAAATCACTCTGGGTGACTCGGAATCGCGATATTTACCTTTTCCACACGCTGTGTATCGAAGGCAGCTAAGGATTCACTTCCTAGCCCTCGATATCCTTAGATATAACGATAAATCACTCTGGGCGACTCGGAATCGCGTTATTTACCTTTTCCACACGCTGTGTATCGAAGGAAGATAAGGATTCACTTCCTAGCCCTCGATATCCTTAGATATAACGATAAATCACTCTGGGCGACTCGGAATCGCGTTATTTACCTTCTCCACAAGCTGTGTATCGGAGGCAGCTAAGGATTCACTTCGTGGCCCTCGATATCGTTCGATATAACGGTAAATCACTCTGGGCGACTCGGAATCGCGTTATTTAACTTTTCCACACGCTGTGTATCGAAGGCAGCTAAGGATTCATTTCCTAGCCCTCGATATCGTTCTATATAACTATAAATCACTCTGGGTGACGCGGAATCGCGATATTCACCTTTTCCACGCGCTGTGTATCGAAGGAAGCTAAGGATTCACTTCCTAGCCCTCGATATTCTTCGATATAACGATAAATCACTCTGGGTGACTCGTAATCGCGGTATTTACCTTTTCCACACGCGGTGTATCGAAGGCAGCTAAGGATTCACTTCCTGGAACTCGATATCGTTCGATATAACGATAAATCACTCTGGGTGACTCGGAATCGCGATATTTACCTTTTCCACACGCTGTGTATCGAAGGAAGCTAAGGATTCACTTCCTAGCCCTCGACATCCTTCGATATAACGCTAAATCACTCTGGGTGACTCGGAATCGCGGTATTTACCTTTTCCACACGCTGTGTATCGAAGGCAGCTAAGGATTCACTTCCTAGCCCTCGATATCGTTCTATATAACTATAAATCACTCTGGGTGACGCGGAATCGCGATATTCACCTCTTCCACACCCTGTGTATCGAAGGATGCTAAGGATTCACTTCCTAGCCCTCGATATCCTTAGATATAACGATAAATCACTCTGGGCGACTCGGAATCGCGTTATTTACCTTTTCCACACGCTGTGTATCGAAGGCAGCTAAGGATTCACTTCCTAGCCCTCGATATTGTTCGATATAACGATAAATCACTCTGGGTGACTCGGAATCGCGATATTTACCTTTTCCACACGCTGTGTATCGAAGGCAGCTAAGGATTCACTTCCTAGCCCTCGATATCCTTAGATATAACGATAAATCACTCTGGGTGACTCGGAATCGCGTTATTTACCTTCTCCACAAGCTGTGTATCGGAGGCAGCTAAGGATTCACTTCGTGGCCCTCGATATCGTTCGATATAACGGTAAATCACTCTGGGCGACTCGGAATCGCGTTATTTAACTTTTCCACACGCTGTGTATCGAAGGCAGCTAAGGATTCATTTCCTAGCCCTCGATATCGTTCTATATAACTATAAATCACTCTGGGTGACGCGGAATCGCGATAATCACCTTTTCCACGCGCTGTGTATCGAAGGAAGCTAAGGATTCACTTCCTAGCCCTCGATATCCTTCGATATAACGATAAATCACTCTGGGTGACTCGTAATCGCGGTATTTACCTTTTCCACACGCGGTGTATCGAAGGCAGCTAAGGATTCACTTCCTGGAACTCGATATCGTTCGATATAACGATAAATCACTCTGGGTGACTCGGAATCGCGATATTTACCTTTTCCACACGCTGTGTATCGAAGGAAGCTAAGGATTCACTTCCTAGCCCTCGACATCCTTCGATATAACGCTAAATCACTCTGGGTGACTCGGAATCGCGGTATTTACCTTTTCCACACGCTGTGTATCGAAGGCAGCTAAGGATTCACTTCCTAGCCCTCGATATCGTTCTATATAACTATAAATCACTCTGGGTGACGCGGAATCGCGATATTCACCTCTTCCACACCCTGTGTATCGAAGGATGCTAAGGATTCACTTCCTAGCCCTCGATATCCTTAGATATAACGATAAATCACTCTGGGCGACTCGGAATCGCGTTATTTACCTTTTCCACACGCTGTGTATCGAAGGCAGCTAAGGATTCACTTCCTAGCCCTCGATATTGTTCGATATAACGATAAATCACTCTGGGTGACTCGGAATCGCGATATTTACCTTTTCCACACGCTGTGTATCGAAGGCAGCTAAGGATTCACTTCCTAGCCCTCGATATCCTTAGATATAACGATAAATCACTCTGGGCGACTCGGAATCGCGTTATTTACCTTTTCCACACGCTGTGTATCGAAGGAAGCTAAGGATTCACTTCCTAGCCCTCGATATCCTTAGATATAACGATAAATCACTCTGGGCGACTCGGAATCGCGTTATTTACCTTCTCCACAAGCTGTGTATCGGAGGCAGCTAAGGATTCACTTCGTGGCCCTCGATATCGTTCGATATAACGGTAAATCACACTGGGCGACTCGGAATCGCGTTATTTAACTTTTCCACACGCTGTGTATCGAAGGCAGCTAAGGATTCACTTCGTTTCCCTCGATATCGTTCGATATAACGGTAAATAACTCTGGGCGACTCGGAATCGCGTTATTTAACTTTTCCACACGCTGTGTACCGCAGGCAGCTAAGGATTCACTTCCTAGCCCCCGATATCGTTCTATATAACTATAAATCACTCTGGGTGACGCGGAATCGCGATATTCACATTTTCCACACGCTGTGTATCGAAGGATGCTAAGGATTCACTTCGTGGCCCTCGATATCGTTCGATATAACGGTAAATCACTCTGGGCGACTCGGAATCGCGTTATTTAACTTTTCCACACGCTGTGTATCGAAGGCAGCTAAGGATTCACTTCCTAGCCCTCGATATTGTTCGATATAACGATAAATCACTCTGGGTGACTCGGAATCGCGATATTTACCTTTTTCACACGCTGTGTATCGAAGGCAGCTAAGGATTCACTTCCTAGCCCTCGATATCCTTAGATATAACGATAAATCACTCTGGGCGACTCGGAATCGCGATATTTACCTCTTCCACACGCTGTGTATCGAAGGCAGCTAAGGATTCACTTCCTAGCCCTCGATATCGTTCTATATAACTATAAATCATTCTGGGTGACGCGGAATCGCGATATTCACCTTTTCCACACGCTGTGTATCGAAGGAAGCTAAGGATTCACTTCCTAGCCCTCGATATCCTTAGATATAACGATAAATCACTCTGGGCGAATCGGAATCGCGTTATTTACCTTCTCCACAAGCTGTGTATCGGAGGCAGCTAAGGATTCACTTCGTGGCCCTCGATATCGTTCGATATAACGGTAAATCACTCTGGGCGACTCGGAATCGCGTTATTTAACTTTTCCACACGCTGTGTATCGCAGGCAGCTAAGGATTCATTTCCTAGCCCTCGATATCGTTCTATATAACTATAAATCACTCTGGGTGACGCGGAATCGCGATATTCACCTTTTCCACACGCTGTGTATCGAAGGATGCTAAGGATTCACTTCGTGGCCCTCGATATCGTTCGATATAACGGTAAATCACTCTGGGCGACTCGGAATCGCGTTATTTTACTTTTCCACACGCTGTGTATCGAAGGCAGCTATGGATTCATTTCCTAGCCCTCGATATCGTTCTATATAACTATAAATCACTCTGGGTGACGTGGAATCGCGATATTCACCTTTTCCACACGCTGTGTATCGAAGGAAGCTAAGGATTCACTTCCTAGCCCTCGACATCCTTCGATATAACGCTAAATCACTCTGGGTGACTCGGAATCGCGGTATTTACCTTTTCCACACGCGGTGTATCGAAGGCAGCTAAGGATTCACTTCCTAGAACTCGATATCGTTCGATATAACGATAAATCACTCTGGGCGACTCGGAATCGCGTTATTTACCTTTTCCACACGCTGTGTATCGAAGGCATCTAAGGATTCACTTCCTAGCCCTCGATATCCTTAGATATAACGATAAATCACTCTGGGCGACTCGGAATCGCGTTATTTACCTTTTCCACACGCTGTGTATCGAAGGCAGCTAAGGATTCATCTCCTAGCGCACGATATCGTTCGATATAACGGTAAATCAATCTGGGCGACTCGGAATCGCGTTATTTAACTTTTCCACAC
This sequence comes from Nomada fucata, assembly GCA_948146005.1. Taxonomy (NCBI): domain Eukaryota; kingdom Metazoa; phylum Arthropoda; class Insecta; order Hymenoptera; family Apidae; genus Nomada; species Nomada fucata. Next base: position 16,165,097 of record OX411282.1, on the reverse strand, counting down.
GCTGTGTATCGAAGGCAGCTAAGGATTCACTTCCTAGCCCTCGATATCGTTCGATATAACGATAAATCACTCTGGGCGACTCGGAATCGCGGTATTTACCTTTTCCACACGCGGTGTATCGAAGGCAGCTAAGGATTCACTTCCTAGAACTCGATATCCTTCGATATAACGATAAATCACCCTGGGTGACACGGAATCGCGGTATTTACCTTCTCCACAAGCTGTGTATCGGAGGCAGCTAAGGATTCACTTCGTGGCCCTCGATATCGTTCGATATAACGGTAAATCACTCTGGGCGACTCGGAATCGCGTTATTTAACTTTTCCACACGCTGTGTATCGAAGGCAGCTAAGGATTCACTTCCTAGCCCTCGATATCGTTCGATATAACGATAAATCACTCTGGGCGACTCGGAATCGCGTTATTTACCTTTTCCACACGCTGTGTATCGAAGGCATCTAAGGATTCACTTCCTAGCCCTCGATATCGTTCGATATAACGGTAAATCACTCTGGGCGACTCGGAATCGCGTTATTTACCTTTTCCACACGCGGTGTATCGAAGGCAGCTAAGGATTCACTTCCTGGAACTCGATATCGTTCGATATAACAATAAATCACTCTGGGTGACACGGAATCGCGGTATTTACCTTTTCCACAATCTGTGTATCGAAGGCAGCTAAGGATTCACTTCCTAGCCCTCGATATCCTTAGATATAACGATAAATCACTCTGGGCGACTCGGAATCGCGTTATTTACCTTCTCCACAAGCTGTGTATCGGAGGCAGCTAAGGATTCACTTCGTGGCCCTCGATATCGTTCGATATAACGGTAAATCACTCTGGGCGACTCGGAATCGCGTTATTTAACTTTTCCACACGCTGTGTATCGAAGGCAGCTAAGGATTCACTTCCTAGCCCCCGATATCGTTCGATATAACGATAAATCACTCTGGGCGACTCGGAATCGCGATATTTACCTTTTCCACACGCTGTGTATCGAAGGCAGCTAAGGATTCACTTCCTAGCCCTAAATATCGTTCTATATAACGATATATCACTCTGGGCGACTCGGAATCGCGTTATTTACCTTCTCCACAAGCTGTGTATCGGAGGCAGCTAAGGATTCACTTCGTGGCCCTCGATATCGTTCGATATAACGGTAAATCACTCTGGGCGACTCGGAATCGCGTTATTTAACTTTTCCACACGCTGTGTATCGAAGGAAGCTAAGGATTCACTTCCTAGCCCTCGACATCCTTCGATATAACGCTAAATCACTCTGGGTGACTCGGAATCGCGGTATTTACCTTTTCCACACGCGGTGTATCGAAGGCAGCTAAGGATTCACTTCCTAGAACTCGATATCCTTCGATATAACGATAAATCACCCTGGGTGACACGGAATCGCGGTATTTACCTTCTCCACAAGCTGTGTATCGGAGGCAGCTAAGGATTCACTTCGTGGCCCTCGATATCGTTCGATATAACGGTAAATCACTCTGGGCGACTCGGAATCGCGTTATTTAACTTTTCCACACGCTGTGTATCGAAGGCAGCTAAGGATTCACTTCCTAGCCCTCGATATCGTTCGATATAACGATAAATCACTCTGGGCGACTCGGAATCGCGTTATTTACCTTTTCCACACGCTGTGTATCGAAGGCATCTAAGGATTCACTTCCTAGCCCTCGATATTGTTCGATATAACGATAAATCACTCTGGGACACGCGGATTCGCGGATTCATCTATTCCACACGCTGTGAATCGAAGGCAGCAAAGGATTCACTTCCTAGCCCTCGATATCGCTCTATATAACTATAAATCACTCTGGGCGACTCGGAATCGCGTTATTTAACTTTTCCACACGCTGTGTATCGAAGGCAGCTAAGGATTCATCTCCTAGCGCACGATATCGTTCGATATAACGGTAAATCACTCTGGGCGACTCGGAATCGCGTTATTTAACTTTTCCACTCGCTGTGTATCGAAGGCAGCTAAGGATTCACTTCCTAGCCCTCGATATCGTTCGATATAACGATAAATCACTCTGGGTGACTCGGAAACGCGATATTTACCTTTTCCACACGCTGTGTATCGAAGGCAGCTAAGGATTCACTTCCTAGCCCTCGATATCCTTCGATATAACGATAAATCACTCTGGGCGACTCGCAATCCCGTTATTTACCTTTTCCACACGATGTGTATCAAAGGCAGCTAAGGATTCATCTCCTAGCCCTCGATATCGTTCGATATAACGATAAATCACTCTGGGCGACTCGGAATCGCCTTATTTACCTTTTCCACACGCTGTGTATCGAAGGCAGCTAAGGATTCAGTTCCTAGCCCTCGATATTGTTCGATATAACGATAAATCACTCTGGGTGACTCGGAATCGCGATATTTACCTTTTCCACACGCTGTGTATCGAAGGCAGCTAAGGATTCACTTCCTAGCCCTCGATATCCTTAGATATAACGATAAATCACTCTGGGTGACTCGGAATCGCGTTATTTACCTTCTCCACAAGCTGTGTATCGGAGGCAGCTAAGGATTCACTTCCTAGCCCTCGATATCGTTCTATATAACTATAAATCACTCTGGGTGACGCGGAATCGCGATATTCACCTTTTCCAAACGCTGTGTATCGAAGGAAGCTACGGATTCACTTCCTAGCCCTCGACATCCTTCGATATAACGCTAAATCACTCTGGGTGACTCGGAATCGCGGTATTTACCTTTTCCACACGCGGTGTATCGAAGGAAGCTAAGGATTCACTTCCTAGCCCTCGATATCCTTCGATATAACGATAAATCACTCTGGGTGACTCGTAATCGCGGTATTTACCTTTTCCACACGCGGTGTATCGAAGGCAGCTAAGGATTCACTTCCTGGAACTCGATATCGTTCGATATAACGATAAATCACTCTGGGTGACTCGGAATCGCGATATTTACCTTTTCCACACGCTGTGTATCGAAGGAAGCTAAGGATTCACTTCCTAGCCCTCGACATCCTTCGATATAACGCTAAATCACTCTGGGTGACTCGGAATCGCGGTATTTACCTTTTCCACACGCTGTGTATCGAAGGCAGCTAAGGATTCACTTCCTAGCCCTCGATATCGTTCTATATAACTATAAATCACTCTGGGTGACGCGGAATCGCGATATTCACCTCTTCCACACCCTGTGTATCGAAGGATGCTAAGGATTCACTTCCTAGCCCTCGATATCCTTAGATATAACGATAAATAACTCTGGGCGACTCGGAATCGCGTTATTTACCTTTTCCACACGCTGTGTATCGAAGGCAGCTAAGGATTCACTTCCTAGCCCTCGATATTGTTCGATATAACGATAAATCACTCTGGGCGACTCGGAATCGCGTTATTTACCTTCTCCACAAGCTGTGTATCGGAGGCAGCTAAGGATTCACTTCGTGGCCCTCGATATCGTTCGATATAACGGTAAATCACACTGGGCGACTCGGAATCGCGTTATTTAACTTTTCCACACGCTGTGTATCGAAGGCAGCTAAGGATTCACTTCGTTTCCCTCGATATCGTTCGATATAACGGTAAATAACTCTGGGCGACTCGGAATCGCGTTATTTAACTTTTCCACACGCTGTGTACCGCAGGCAGCTAAGGATTCACTTCCTAGCCCCCGATATCGTTCTATATAACTATAAATCACTCTGGGTGACGCGGAATCGCGATATTCACATTTTCCACACGCTGTGTATCGAAGGATGCTAAGGATTCACTTCGTGGCCCTCGATATCGTTCGATATAACGGTAAATCACTCTGGGCGACTCGGAATCGCGTTATTTAACTTTTCCACACGCTGTGTATCGAAGGCAGCTAAGGATTCACTTCCTAGCCCTCGATATTGTTCGATATAACGATAAATCACTCTGGGTGACTCGGAATCGCGATATTTACCTTTTTCACACGCTGTGTATCGAAGGCAGCTAAGGATTCACTTCCTAGCCCTCGATATCCTTAGATATAACGATAAATCACTCTGGGCGACTCGGAATCGCGATATTTACCTCTTCCACACGCTGTGTATCGAAGGCAGCTAAGGATTCACTTCCTAGCCCTCGATATCGTTCTATATAACTATAAATCATTCTGGGTGACGCGGAATCGCGATATTCACCTTTTCCACACGCTGTGTATCGAAGGAAGCTAAGGATTCACTTCCTAGCCCTCGATATCCTTAGATATAACGATAAATCACTCTGGGCGAATCGGAATCGCGTTATTTACCTTCTCCACAAGCTGTGTATCGGAGGCAGCTAAGGATTCACTTCGTGGCCCTCGATATCGTTCGATATAACGGTAAATCACTCTGGGCGACTCGGAATCGCGTTATTTAACTTTTCCACACGCTGTGTATCGCAGGCAGCTAAGGATTCATTTCCTAGCCCTCGATATCGTTCTATATAACTATAAATCACTCTGGGTGACGCGGAATCGCGATATTCACCTTTTCCACACGCTGTGTATCGAAGGATGCTAAGGATTCACTTCGTGGCCCTCGATATCGTTCGATATAACGGTAAATCACTCTGGGCGACTCGGAATCGCGTTATTTTACTTTTCCACACGCTGTGTATCGAAGGCAGCTATGGATTCATTTCCTAGCCCTCGATATCGTTCTATATAACTATAAATCACTCTGGGTGACGTGGAATCGCGATATTCACCTTTTCCACACGCTGTGTATCGAAGGAAGCTAAGGATTCACTTCCTAGCCCTCGACATCCTTCGATATAACGCTAAATCACTCTGGGTGACTCGGAATCGCGGTATTTACCTTTTCCACACGCGGTGTATCGAAGGCAGCTAAGGATTCACTTCCTAGAACTCGATATCGTTCGATATAACGATAAATCACTCTGGGCGACTCGGAATCGCGTTATTTACCTTTTCCACACGCTGTGTATCGAAGGCATCTAAGGATTCACTTCCTAGCCCTCGATATCCTTAGATATAACGATAAATCACTCTGGGCGACTCGGAATCGCGTTATTTACCTTTTCCACACGCTGTGTATCGAAGGCAGCTAAGGATTCATCTCCTAGCGCACGATATCGTTCGATATAACGGTAAATCAATCTGGGCGACTCGGAATCGCGTTATTTAACTTTTCCACACGCTGTGTATCGAAGGCAGCTAAGGATTCACTTCCTAGCCCTCGATATCGTTCGATATAACGATAAATCACTCTGGGCGACTCGGAATCGCGGTATTTACCTTTTCCACACGCGGTGTATCGAAGGCAGCTAAGGATTCACTTCCTAGAACTCGATATCCTTCGATATAACGATAAATCACCCTGGGTGACACGGAATCGCGGTATTTACCTTCTCCACAAGCTGTGTATCGGAGGCAGCTAAGGATTCACTTCGTGGCCCTCGATATCGTTCGATATAACGGTAAATCACTCTGGGCGACTCGGAATCGCGTTATTTAACTTTTCCACACGCTGTGTATCGAAGGCAGCTAAGGATTCACTTCCTAGCCCTCGATATCGTTCGATATAACGATAAATCACTCTGGGCGACTCGGAATCGCGTTATTTACCTTTTCCACACGCTGTGTATCGAAGGCATCTAAGGATTCACTTCCTAGCCCTCGATATCGTTCGATATAACGGTAAATCACTCTGGGCGACTCGGAATCGCGTTATTTACCTTTTCCACACGCGGTGTATCGAAGGCAGCTAAGGATTCACTTCCTGGAACTCGATATCGTTCGATATAACAATAAATCACTCTGGGTGACACGGAATCGCGGTATTTACCTTTTCCACAATCTGTGTATCGAAGGCAGCTAAGGATTCACTTCCTAGCCCTCGATATCCTTAGATATAACGATAAATCACTCTGGGCGACTCGGAATCGCGTTATTTACCTTCTCCACAAGCTGTGTATCGGAGGCAGCTAAGGATTCACTTCGTGGCCCTCGATATCGTTCGATATAACGGTAAATCACTCTGGGCGACTCGGAATCGCGTTATTTAACTTTTCCACACGCTGTGTATCGAAGGCAGCTAAGGATTCACTTCCTAGCCCCCGATATCGTTCGATATAACGATAAATCACTCTGGGCGACTCGGAATCGCGATATTTACCTTTTCCACACGCTGTGTATCGAAGGCAGCTAAGGATTCACTTCCTAGCCCTAAATATCGTTCTATATAACGATATATCACTCTGGGCGACTCGGAATCGCGTTATTTACCTTCTCCACAAGCTGTGTATCGGAGGCAGCTAAGGATTCACTTCGTGGCCCTCGATATCGTTCGATATAACGGTAAATCACTCTGGGCGACTCGGAATCGCGTTATTTAACTTTTCCACACGCTGTGTATCGAAGGAAGCTAAGGATTCACTTCCTAGCCCTCGACATCCTTCGATATAACGCTAAATCACTCTGGGTGACTCGGAATCGCGGTATTTACCTTTTCCACACGCGGTGTATCGAAGGCAGCTAAGGATTCACTTCCTAGAACTCGATATCCTTCGATATAACGATAAATCACCCTGGGTGACACGGAATCGCGGTATTTACCTTCTCCACAAGCTGTGTATCGGAGGCAGCTAAGGATTCACTTCGTGGCCCTCGATATCGTTCGATATAACGGTAAATCACTCTGGGCGACTCGGAATCGCGTTATTTAACTTTTCCACACGCTGTGTATCGAAGGCAGCTAAGGATTCACTTCCTAGCCCTCGATATCGTTCGATATAACGATAAATCACTCTGGGCGACTCGGAATCGCGTTATTTACCTTTTCCACACGCTGTGTATCGAAGGCATCTAAGGATTCACTTCCTAGCCCTCGATATTGTTCGATATAACGATAAATCACTCTGGGACACGCGGATTCGCGGATTCATCTATTCCACACGCTGTGAATCGAAGGCAGCAAAGGATTCACTTCCTAGCCCTCGATATCGCTCTATATAACTATAAATCACTCTGGGCGACTCGGAATCGCGTTATTTAACTTTTCCACACGCTGTGTATCGAAGGCAGCTAAGGATTCATCTCCTAGCGCACGATATCGTTCGATATAACGGTAAATCACTCTGGGCGACTCGGAATCGCGTTATTTAACTTTTCCACTCGCTGTGTATCGAAGGCAGCTAAGGATTCACTTCCTAGCCCTCGATATCGTTCGATATAACGATAAATCACTCTGGGTGACTCGGAAACGCGATATTTACCTTTTCCACACGCTGTGTATCGAAGGCAGCTAAGGATTCACTTCCTAGCCCTCGATATCCTTCGATATAACGATAAATCACTCTGGGCGACTCGCAATCCCGTTATTTACCTTTTCCACACGATGTGTATCAAAGGCAGCTAAGGATTCATCTCCTAGCCCTCGATATCGTTCGATATAACGATAAATCACTCTGGGCGACTCGGAATCGCCTTATTTACCTTTTCCACACGCTGTGTATCGAAGGCAGCTAAGGATTCAGTTCCTAGCCCTCGATATTGTTCGATATAACGATAAATCACTCTGGGTGACTCGGAATCGCGATATTTACCTTTTCCACACGCTGTGTATCGAAGGCAGCTAAGGATTCACTTCCTAGCCCTCGATATCCTTAGATATAACGATAAATCACTCTGGGTGACTCGGAATCGCGTTATTTACCTTCTCCACAAGCTGTGTATCGGAGGCAGCTAAGGATTCACTTCCTAGCCCTCGATATCGTTCTATATAACTATAAATCACTCTGGGTGACGCGGAATCGCGATATTCACCTTTTCCAAACGCTGTGTATCGAAGGAAGCTACGGATTCACTTCCTAGCCCTCGACATCCTTCGATATAACGCTAAATCACTCTGGGTGACTCGGAATCGCGGTATTTACCTTTTCCACACGCGGTGTATCGAAGGAAGCTAAGGATTCACTTCCTAGCCCTCGATATCCTTCGATATAACGATAAATCACTCTGGGTGACTCGTAATCGCGGTATTTACCTTTTCCACACGCGGTGTATCGAAGGCAGCTAAGGATTCACTTCCTGGAACTCGATATCGTTCGATATAACGATAAATCACTCTGGGTGACTCGGAATCGCGATATTTACCTTTTCCACACGCTGTGTATCGAAGGAAGCTAAGGATTCACTTCCTAGCCCTCGACATCCTTCGATATAACGCTAAATCACTCTGGGTGACTCGGAATCGCGGTATTTACCTTTTCCACACGCTGTGTATCGAAGGCAGCTAAGGATTCACTTCCTAGCCCTCGATATCGTTCTATATAACTATAAATCACTCTGGGTGACGCGGAATCGCGATATTCACCTCTTCCACACCCTGTGTATCGAAGGATGCTAAGGATTCACTTCCTAGCCCTCGATATCCTTAGATATAACGATAAATAACTCTGGGCGACTCGGAATCGCGTTATTTACCTTTTCCACACGCTGTGTATCGAAGGCAGCTAAGGATTCACTTCCTAGCCCTCGATATTGTTCGATATAACGATAAATCACTCTGGGTGACTCGGAATCGCGATATTTACCTTTTCCACACGCTGTGTATCGAAGGCAGCTAAGGATTCACTTCCTAGCCCTCGATATCCTTAGATATAACGATAAATCACTCTGGGTGACTCGGAATCGCGTTATTTACCTTCTCCACAAGCTGTGTATCGGAGGCAGCTAAGGATTCACTTCGTGGCCCTCGATATCGTTCGATATAACGGTAAATCACTCTGGGCGACTCGGAATCGCGTTATTTAACTTTTCCACACGCTGTGTATCGAAGGCAGCTAAGGATTCATTTCCTAGCCCTCGATATCGTTCTATATAACTATAAATCACTCTGGGTGACGCGGAATCGCGATATTCACCTTTTCCACACGCTGTGTATCGAAGGAAGCTAAGGATTCACTTCCTAGCCCTCGACATCTTTCGATATAACGCTAAATCACTCTGGGTGACTCGGAATCGCGGTATTTACCTTTTCCACACGCTGTGTATCGAAGGCAGCTAAGGATTCACTTCCTAGCCCTCGATATCGTTCTATATAACTATAAATCACTCTGGGTGACGCGGAATCGCGATATTCACCTCTTCCACACCCTGTGTATCGAAGGATGCTAAGGATTCACTTCCTAGCCCTCGATATCCTTAGATATAACGATAAATCACTCTGGGCGACTCGGAATCGCGTTATTTACCTTTTCCACACGCTGTGTATCGAAGGCAGCTAAGGATTCACTTCCTAGCCCTCGATATTGTTCGATATAACGATAAATCACTCTGGGTGACTCGGAATCGCGATATTTACCTTTTCCACACGCTGTGTATCGAAGGCAGCTAAGGATTCACTTCCTTGCCCTCGATATCCTTAGATATAACGATAAATCACTCTGGGCGACTCGGAATCGCGTTATTTACCTTTTCCACACGCTGTGTATCGAAGGAAGCTAAGGATTCACTTCCTAGCCCTCGATATCCTTAGATATAACGATAAATCACTCTGGGCGACTCGGAATCGCGTTATTTACCTTTTCCACACGCTGTGTATCGAAGGCAGCTAAGGATTCACTTCCTAGCCCTCGATATTGTTCGATATAACGATAAATCACTCTGGGTGACTCGGAATCGCGATATTTACCTTTTCCACACGCTGTGTATCGAAGGCAGCTAAGGATTCACTTCCTAGCCCTCGATATCCTTAGATATAACGATAAATCACTCTGGGTGACTCGGAATCGCGTTATTTACCTTCTCCACAAGCTGTGTATCGGAGGCAGCTAAGGATTCACTTCGTGGCCCTCGATATCGTTCGATATAACGGTAAATCACTCTGGGCGACTCGGAATCGCGTTATTTAACTTTTCCACACGCTGTGTATCGAAGGCAGCTAAGGATTCATTTCCTAGCCCTCGATATCGTTCTATATAACTATAAATCACTCTGGGTGACGCGGAATCGCGATATTCACCTTTTCCACACGCTGTGTATCGAAGGAAGCTAAGGATTCACTTCCTAGCCCTCGACATCTTTCGATATAACGCTAAATCACTCTGGGTGACTCGGAATCGCGGTATTTACCTTTTCCACACGCTGTGTATCGAAGGCAGCTAAGGATTCACTTCCTAGCCCTCGATATCGTTCTATATAACTATAAATCACTCTGGGTGACGCGGAATCGCGATATTCACCTCTTCCACACCCTGTGTATCGAAGGATGCTAAGGATTCACTTCCTAGCCCTCGATATCCTTAGATATAACGATAAATCACTCTGGGCGACTCGGAATCGCGTTATTTACCTTTTCCACACGCTGTGTATCGAAGGCAGCTAAGGATTCACTTCCTAGCCCTCGATATTGTTCGATATAACGATAAATCACTCTGGGTGACTCGGAATCGCGATATTTACCTTTTCCACACGCTGTGTATCGAAGGCAGCTAAGGATTCACTTCCTTGCCCTCGATATCCTTAGATATAACGATAAATCACTCTGGGCGACTCGGAATCGCGTTATTTACCTTTTCCACACGCTGTGTATCGAAGGAAGCTAAGGATTCACTTCCTAGCCCTCGATATCCTTAGATATAACGGTAAATCACTCTGGGCGACTCGGAATCGCGTTATTTAACTTTTCCACACGCTGTGTATCGAAGGCAGCTAAGGATTCATTTCCTAGCCCTCGATATCGTTCTATATAACTATAAATCACTCTGGGTGACGCGGAATCGCGATATTCACCTTTTCCACACGCTGTGTATCGAAGGAAGCTAAGGATTCACTTCCTAGCCCTCGACATCTTTCGATATAACGCTAAATCACTCTGGGTGACTCGGAATCGCGGTATTTACCTTTTCCACACGCTGTGTATCGAAGGCAGCTAAGGATTCACTTCCTAGCCCTCGATATCGTTCTATATAACTATAAATCACTCTGGGTGACGCGGAATCGCGATATTCACCTCTTCCACACCCTGTGTATCGAAGGATGCTAAGGATTCACTTCCTAGCCCTCGATATCCTTAGATATAACGATAAATCACTCTGGGCGACTCGGAATCGCGTTATTTACCTTTTCCACACGCTGTGTATCGAAGGCAGCTAAGGATTCACTTCCTAGCCCTCGATATTGTTCGATATAACGATAAATCACTCTGGGTGACTCGGAATCGCGATATTTACCTTTTCCACACGCTGTGTATCGAAGGCAGCTAAGGATTCACTTCCTTGCCCTCGATATCCTTAGATATAACGATAAATCACTCTGGGCGACTCGGAATCGCGTTATTTACCTTTTCCACACGCTGTGTATCGAAGGAAGCTAAGGATTCACTTCCTAGCCCTCGATATCCTTAGATATAACGATAAATCACTCTGGGCGACTCGGAATCGCGTTATTTACCTTCTCCACAAGCTGTGTATCGGAGGCAGCTAAGGATTCACTTCGTGGCCCTCGATATCGTTCGATATAACGGTAAATCACTCTGGGCGACTCGGAATCGCGTTATTTAACTTTTCCACACGCTGTGTATCGAAGGCAGCTAAGGATTCATTTCCTAGCCCTCGATATCGTTCTATATAACTATAAATCACTCTGGGTGACGCGGAATCGCGATATTCACGTTTTCCACGCGCTGTGTATCGAAGGAAGCTAAGGATTCACTTCCTAGCCCTCGATATCCTTCGATATAACGATAAATCACTCTGGGTGACTCGGAATCGCGGTATTTACCTTTTCCACACGCGGTGTATCGAAGGCAGCTAAGGATTCACTTCCTGGAACTCGATATCGTTCGATATAACGATAAATCACTCTGGGTGACTCGGAATCGCGATATTTACCTTTTCCACACGCTGTGTATCGAAGGCAGCTAAGGATTCACTTCCTAGCCCTCGATATCCTTAGATATAACGATAAATCACTCTGGGCGACTCGGAATCGCGTTATTTACCTTTTCCACACGCTGTGTATCGAAGGCAGCTAAGGATTCACTTCCTAGCCCTCGATATCCTTCGATATAACGATAAATCACTCTGGGCGACTCGCAATCCCGTTATTTACCTTTTCCACACGCTGTGTATCAAAGGCAGCTAAGGATTCATCTCCTAGCCCTCGATATCGTTCGATATAACGATAAATCACTCTGGGTGACTCGGAATCGCGATATTTACCTTTTCCACACGCTGTGTATCGAAGGCAGCTAAGGATTCACTTCCTTGCCCTCGATATTGTTCGATATAACGATAAATCACTCTGGGTGACTCGGAATCGCGATATTTACCTTTTCCACACGCTGTGTATCGAAGGCAGCTAAGGATTCACTTCCTAGCCCTCCATATCCTTAGATATAACGATAAATCACTCTGGGTGACTCGGAATCGCGTTATTTACCTTCTCCACAAGCTGTGTATCGGAGGCAGCTAAGGATTCACTTCGTGGCCCTCGATATCGTTCGATATAACGGTAAATCACTCTGGGCGACTCGGAATCGCGTTATTTAACTTTTCCACACGCTGTGTATCGAAGGCAGCTAAGGATTCATTTCCTAGCCCTCGATATCGTTCTATATAACTATAAATCACTCTGGGTGACGCGGAATCGCGATATTCACCTTTTCCACACGCTGTGTATCGAAGGAAGCTAAGGATTCACTTCCTAGCCCTCGACATCCTTCGATATAACGCTAAATCACTCTGGGTGACTCGGAATCGCGGTATTTACCTTTTCCACACGCGGTGTATCGAAGGCAGCTAAGGATTCACTTCCTAGAACTCGATATCCTTCGATATAACGATAAATCACTCTGGGTGACTCGGAATCGCGTTATTTACCATTTCCACACGCTGTGTATCGAAGGCAGCTAAGGATTCACTTCCTAGCCCTCGATATCGTTCGATATAACGATAAATCACTCTGGGCGACTCGGAATAGCGTTATTTAACTTCTCCACAAGCTGTGTATCGGAGGCATCTAAGGATTCACTTCCTAGCCCTCGATATTGTTCGATATAACGATAAATCACTCTGGGACACGCGGATTCGCGTATTCATCTATTCCACACGCTGTGAATCGAAGGCAGCAAAGGATTCACTTCCTAGCCCTCGATATCGTTCTATATAACTATAAATCACTCTGGGCGACTCGGAATCGCGTTATTTAACTTTTCCACACGCTGTGTATCGAAGGCAGCTAAGGATTCATCTCCTAGCGCACGATATCGTTCGATATAACGGTAAATCACTCTGGGCGACTCGGAATCGCGTTATTTAACTTTTCCACACGCTGTGTATCGAAGGCAGCTAAGGATTCACTTCCTAGCCCTCGATATCCTTCGATATAACGATAAATCACTCTGGGCGACTCGCAATCCCGTTATTTACCTTTTCCACACGCTGTGTATCAAAGGCAGCTAAGGATTCATCTCCTAGCCCTCGATATCGTTCGATATAACGATAAATCACTCTGGGTGACTCGGAATCGCGATATTTACCTTTTCCACACGCTGTGTATCGAAGGCAGCTAAGGATTCACTTCCTAGCCCTCGATATCGTTCTATATAACTATAAATCACTCTGGGTGACGCGGAATCGCGATATTCACCTCTTCCACACCCTGTGTATCGAAGGATGCTAAGGATTCACTTCCTAGCCCTCGATATCCTTAGATATAACGATAAATCACTCTGGGCGACTCGGAATCGCGTTATTTACCTTTTCCACACGCTGTGTATCGAAGGCAGCTAAGGATTCACTTCCTAGCCCTCGATATTGTTCGATATAACGATAAATCACTCTGGGTGACTCGGAATCGCGATATTTACCTTTTCCACACGCTGTGTATCGAAGGCAGCTACGGATTCACTTCCTAGCCCTCGATATCCTTAGATATAACGATAAATCACTCTGGGCGACTCGGAATCGCGTTATTTACCTTTTCCACACGCTGTGTATCGAAGGAAGCTAAGGATTCACTTCCTAGCCCTCGATATACTTAGATATAACGATAAATCACTCTGGGCGACTCGGAATCGCGTTATTTACCTTCTCCACAAGCTGTGTATCGGAGGCAGCTAAGGATTCACTTCGTGGCCCTCGATATCGTTCGATATAACGGTAAATCACTCTGGGCGACTCGGAATCGCGTTATTTAACTTTTCCACACGCTGTGTATCGAAGGCAGCTATGGATTCATTTCCTAGCCCTCGATATCGTTCTATATAACTATAAATCACTCTGGGTGACGCGGAATCGCGATATTCACCTTTTCCACACGCTGTGTATCGAAGGAAGCTAAGGATTCACTTCCTAGCCCTCGACATCCTTCGATATAACGCTAAATCACTCTGGGTGACTCGGAATCGCGGTATTTACCTTTTCCACACGCGGTGTATCGAAGGCAGCTAAGGATTCACTTCCTAGAACTCGATATCCTTCGATATAACGATAAATCACTCTGGGTGACTCGGAATCGCGTTATTTACCATTTCCACACGCTGTGTATCGAAGGCAGCTAAGGATTCACTTCCTAGCCCTCGATATCGTTCGATATAACGATAAATCACTCTGGGCGACTCGGAACAGCGTTATTTAACTTCTCCACAAGCTGTGTATCGGAGGCATCTAAGGATTCACTTCCTAGCCCTCGATATTGTTCGATATAACGATAAATCACTCTGGGACACGCGGATTCGCGTATTCATCTATTCCACACGCTGTGAATCGAAGGCAGCAAAGGATTCACTTCCTAGCCCTCGATATCGTTCTATATAACTATAAATCACTCTGGGCGACTCGGAATCGCGTTATTTAACTTTTCCACACGCTGTGTATCGAAGGCAGCTAAGGATTCATCTCCTAGCGCACGATATCGTTCGATATAACGGTAAATCACTCTGGGCGACTCGGAATCGCGTTATTTAACTTTTCCACACGCTGTGTATCGAAGGCAGCTAAGGATTCACTTCCTAGCCCTCGATATCCTTCGATATAACGATAAATCACTCTGGGCGACTCGCAATCCCGTTATTTACCTTTTCCACACGCTGTGTATCAAAGGCAGCTAAGGATTCATCTCCTAGCCCTCGATATCGTTCGATATAACGATAAATCACTCTGGGTGACTCGGAATCGCGATATTTACCTTTTCCACACGCTGTGTATCGAAGGCAGCTAAGGATTCACTTCCTAGCCCTCGATATCGTTCTATATAACTATAAATCACTCTGGGTGACGCGGAATCGCGATATTCACCTCTTCCACACCCTGTGTATCGAAGGATGCTAAGGATTCACTTCCTAGCCCTCGATATCCTTAGATATAACGATAAATCACTCTGGGCGACTCGGAATCGCGTTATTTACCTTTTCCACACGCTGTGTATCGAAGGCAGCTAAGGATTCACTTCCTAGCCCTCGATATTGTTCGATATAACGATAAATCACTCTGGGTGACTCGGAATCGCGATATTTACCTTTTCCACACGCTGTGTATCGAAGGCAGCTACGGATTCACTTCCTAGCCCTCGATATCCTTAGATATAACGATAAATCACTCTGGGCGACTCGGAATCGCGTTATTTACCTTTTCCACACGCTGTGTATCGAAGGAAGCTAAGGATTCACTTCCTAGCCCTCGATATACTTAGATATAACGATAAATCACTCTGGGCGACTCGGAATCGCGTTATTTACCTTCTCCACAAGCTGTGTATCGGAGGCAGCTAAGGATTCACTTCGTGGCCCTCGATATCGTTCGATATAACGGTAAATCACTCTGGGCGACTCGGAATCGCGTTATTTAACTTTTCCAGACGCTGTGTATCGAAGGCAGCTAAGGATTCATTTCCTAGCCCTCGATATCGTTCTATATAACTATAAATCACTCTGGGTGACGCGGAATCGCGATATTCACGTTTTCCACGCGCTGTGTATCGAAGGAAGCTAAGGATTCACTTCCTAGCCCTCGATATCCTTCGATATAACGATAAATCACTCTGGGTGACTCGGAATCACGGTATTTACCTTTTCCACACGCGGTGTATCGAAGGCAGCTAAGGATTCACTTCCTGGAACTCGATATCGTTCGATATAACGATAAATCACTCTGGGTGACTCGGAATCGCGATATTTACCTTTTCCACACGCTGTGTATCGAAGGCAGCTAAGGATTCACTTCCTAGCCCTCGATATCGTTCTACATAACTATAAATCACTCTGGGTGACGCGGAATCGCGATATTCACCTTTTCCACACGCTGTGTATCGAAGGATGCTAAGGATTCACTTCGTGGCCCTCGATATCGTTCGATATAACGGTAAATCACTCTGGGCGACTCGGAATCGCGTTATTTAACTTTTCCACACGCTGTGTATCGAAGGCAGCTATGGATTCATTTCCTAGCCCTCGATATCGTTCTATATAACTATAAATCACTCTGGGTGACGCGGAATCGCGATATTCACCTTTTCCACACGCTGTGTATCGAAGGAAGCTAAGGATTCACTTCCTAGCCCTCGACATCCTTCGATATAACGCTAAATCACTCTGGGTGACTCGGAATCGCGGTATTTACCTTTTCCACACGCGGTGTATCGAAGGCAGCTAAGGATTCACTTCCTAGAACTCGATATCCTTCGATATAACGATAAATCACTCTGGGTGACTCGGAATCGCGTTATTTACCATTTCCACACGCTGTGTATCGAAGGCAGCTAAGGATTCACTTCCTAGCCCTCGATATCGTTCGATATAACGATAAATCACTCTGGGCGACTCGGAATAGCGTTATTTAACTTCTCCACAAGCTGTGTATCGGAGGCATCTAAGGATTCACTTCCTAGCCCTCGATATTGTTCGATATAACGATAAATCACTCTGGGACACGCGGATTCGCGTATTCATCTATTCCACACGCTGTGAATCGAAGGCAGCAAAGGATTCACTTCCTAGCCCTCGATATCGTTCTATATAACTATAAATCACTCTGGGCGACTCGGAATCGCGTTATTTAACTTTTCCACACGCTGTGTATCGAAGGCAGCTAAGGATTCATCTCCTAGCGCACGATATCGTTCGATATAACGGTAAATCACTCTGGGCGACTCGGAATCGCGTTATTTAACTTTTCCACACGCTGTGTATCGAAGGCAGCTAAGGATTCACTTCCTAGCCCTCGATATCCTTCGATATAACGATAAATCACTCTGGGCGACTCGCAATCCCGTTATTTACCTTTTCCACACGCTGTGTATCAAAGGCAGCTAAGGATTCATCTCCTAGCCCTCGATATCGTTCGATATAACGATAAATCACTCTGGGTGACTCGGAATCGCGATATTTACCTTTTCCACACGCTGTGTATCGAAGGCAGCTAAGGATTCACTTCCTAGCCCTCGATATCGTTCTATATAACTATAAATCACTCTGGGTGACGCGGAATCGCGATATTCACCTCTTCCACACCCTGTGTATCGAAGGATGCTAAGGATTCACTTCCTAGCCCTCGATATCCTTAGATATAACGATAAATCACTCTGGGCGACTCGGAATCGCGTTATTTACCTTTTCCACACGCTGTGTATCGAAGGCAGCTAAGGATTCACTTCCTAGCCCTCGATATTGTTCGATATAACGATAAATCACTCTGGGTGACTCGGAATCGCGATATTTACCTTTTCCACACGCTGTGTATCGAAGGCAGCTAAGGATTCACTTCCTAGCCCTCGATATCCTTAGATATAACGATAAATCACTCTGGGCGACTCGGAATCGCGTTATTTACCTTTTCCACACGCTGTGTATCGAAGGCAGCTAAGGATTCACTTCCTAGCCCTCGATATCCTTAGATATAACGATAAATCACTCTGGGCGACTCGGAATCGCGTTATTTACCTTTTCCACACGCTGTGTATCGAAGGAAGCTAAGGATTCACTTCCTAGCCCTCGATATCCTTAGATATAACGATAAATCACTCTGGGCGACTCGGAATCGCGTTATTTACCTTCTCCACAAGCTGTGTATCGGAGGCAGCTAAGGATTCACTTCGTGGCCCTCGATATCGTTCTATATAACTATAAATCACTCTGGGTGACGCGGTATCGCGATATTCACGTTTTCCACGCGCTGTGTATCGAAGGAAGCTAAGGATTCACTTCCTAGCCCTCGATATCCTTCGATATAACGATAAATCACTCTGGGTGACTCGGAATCGCGGTATTTACCTTTTCCACACGCGGTGTATCGAAGGCAGCTAAGGATTCACTTCCTGGAACTCGATATCGTTCGATATAACGATAAATCACTCTGGGTGACTCGGAATCGCGATATTTACCTTTTCCACACGCTGTGTATCGAAGGCAGCTAAGGATTCACTTCCTAGCCCTCGATATCGTTCTACATAACTATAAATCACTCTGGGTGACGCGGAATCGCGATATTCACCTTTTCCACACGCTGCGTATCGAAGGATGCTAAGGATTCACTTCGTGGCCCTCGATATCGTTCGATATAACGGTAAATCACTCTGGGCGACTCGGAATCGCGTTATTTAACTTTTCCACACGCTGTGTATCGAAGGCAGCTATGGATTCATTTCCTAGCCCTCGATATCGTTCTATATAACTGTAAATCACTCTGGGTGACGTGGAATCGCGATATTCACCTTTTCCACACGCTGTGTATCGAAGGAAGCTAAGGATGCACTTCCTAGCCCTCGACATCCTTCGATATAACGCTAAATCACTCTGGGTGACTCGGAATCGCGGTATTTACCTTCTCCACAAGCTGTGTATCGGAGGCAGCTAAGGATTCACTTCGTGGCCCTCGATATCGTTCGATATAACGATAAATCACTCTGGGTGACTCGGAATCGCGATATTTACCTTTTCCACACGCTGTGTATCGAAGGCAGCTAAGGATTCACTTCCTAGCCCTCGATATCGTTCTATATAACTATAAATCACTCTGGGTGACGCGGAATCGCGATATTCACCTCTTCCACACCCTGTGTATCGAAGGATGCTAAGGATTCACTTCCTAGCCCTCGATATCCTTAGATATAACGATAAATCACTCTGGGCGACTCGGAATCGCGTTATTTAACTTTTCCACACGCTGTGTATCGAAGGCAGCTAAGGATTCACTTCCTAGCCCTCGATATTGTTCGATATAACGATAAATCACTCTGGGTGACTCGGAATCGCGATATTTACCTTTTCCACACGCTGTGTATCGAAGGCAGCTACGGATTCACTTCCTAGCCCTCGATATCCTTAGATATAACGATAAATCACTCTGGGCGACTCGGAATCGCGTTATTTACCTTTTCCACACGCTGTGTATCGAAGGAAGCTAAGGATTCACTTCCTAGCCCTCGATATACTTAGATATAACGATAAATCACTCTGGGCGACTCGGAATCGCGTTATTTACCTTCTCCACAAGCTGTGTATCGGAGGCAGCTAAGGATTCACTTCGTGGCCCTCGATATCGTTCGATATTACGGTAAATCACTCTGGGCGACTCGGAATCGCGTTATTTAACTTTTCCAGACGCTGTGTATCGAAGGCAGCTAAGGATTCATTTCCTAGCCCTCGATATCGTTCTATATAACTATAAATCACTCTGGGTGACGCGGAATCGCGATATTCACGTTTTCCACGCGCTGTGTATCGAAGGAAGCTAAGGATTCACTTCCTAGCCCTCGATATCCTTCGATATAACGATAAATCACTCTGGGTGACTCGGAATCACGGTATTTACCTTTTCCACACGCGGTGTATCGAAGGCAGCTAAGGATTCACTTCCTGGAACTCGATATCGTTCGATATAACGATAAATCACTCTGGGTGACTCGGAATCGCGATATTTACCTTTTCCACACGCTGTGTATCGAAGGCAGCTAAGGATTCACTTCCTAGCCCTCGATATCGTTCTACATAACTATAAATCACTCTGGGTGACGCGGAATCGCGATATTCACCTTTTCCACACGCTGTGTATCGAAGGATGCTAAGGATTCACTTCGTGGCCCTCGATATCGTTCGATATAACGGTAAATCACTCTGGGCGACTCGGAATCGCGTTATTTAACTTTTCCACACGCTGTGTATCGAAGGCAGCTATGGATTCATTTCCTAGCCCTCGATATCGTTCTATATAACTATAAATCACTCTGGGTGACGCGGAATCGCGATATTCACCCTTTCCACACGCTGTGTATCGAAGGAAGCTAAGGATTCACTTCCTAGCCCTCGACATCCTTCGATATAACGCTAAATCACTCTGGGTGACTCGGAATCGCGGTATTTACCTTTTCCACACGCGGTGTATCGAAGGCAGCTAAGGATTCACTTCCTAGAACTCGATATCCTTCGATATAACGATAAATCACTCTGGGTGACTCGGAATCGCGTTATTTACCATTTCCACACGCTGTGTATCGAAGGCAGCTAAGGATTCACTTCCTAGCCCTCGATATCGTTCGATATAACGATAAATCACTCTGGGCGACTCGGAATAGCGTTATTTAACTTCTCCACAAGCTGTGTATCGGAGGCATCTAAGGATTCACTTCCTAGCCCTCGATATTGTTCGATATAACGATAAATCACTCTGGGACACGCGGATTCGCGTATTCATCTATTCCACACGCTGTGAATCGAAGGCAGCAAAGGATTCACTTCCTAGCCCTCGATATCGTTCTATATAACTATAAATCACTCTGGGCGACTCGGAATCGCGTTATTTAACTTTTCCACACGCTGTGTATCGAAGGCAGCTAAGGATTCATCTCCTAGCGCACGATATCGTTCGATATAACGGTAAATCACTCTGGGCGACTCGGAATCGCGTTATTTAACTTTTCCACACGCTGTGTATCGAAGGCAGCTAAGGATTCACTTCCTAGCCCTCGATATCCTTCGATATAACGATAAATCACTCTGGGCGACTCGCAATCCCGTTATTTACCTTTTCCACACGCTGTGTATCAAAGGCAGCTAAGGATTCATCTCCTAGCCCTCGATATCGTTCGATATAACGATAAATCACTCTGGGTGACTCGGAATCGCGATATTTACCTTTTCCACCCGCTGTGTATCGAAGGCAGCTAAGGATTCACTTCCTAGCCCTCGATATCCTTAGATATAACGATAAATCACTCTGGGCGACTCGGAATCGCGTTATTTACCTTCTCCACAAGCTGTGTATCGGAGGAAGCTAAGGATTCACTTCCTAGCCCTCGATATCTTTCGATATAACGATAAATCACTCTGGGTGACGCGGAATCGCGATATTCACCTTTTCCACACGCTGTGTATCGAAGGAAGCTAAGGATTCACTTCCTAGCCCTCGATATCCTTAGATATAACGATAAATCACTCTGGGCGACTCGGAATCGCGTTATTTACCTTCTCCACAAGCTGTGTATCGGAGGCAGCTAAGGATTCACTTCGTGGCCCTCGATATCGTTCGATATAACGGTAAATCACTCTGGGCGACTCGGAATCGCGTTATTTAACTTTTCCACACGCTGTGTATCGCAGGCAGCTAAGGATTCACTTCCTAGCCCCCGATATCGTTCTATATAACTATAAATCACTCTGGGTGACGCGGAATCGCGATATTCACCTTTTCCACACGCTCTGTATCGAAGGATGCTAAGGATTCACTTCGTGGCCCTCGATATCGTTCGATATAACGGTAAATCACTCTGGGCGACTCGGAATCGCGTTATTTAACTTTTCCACACGCTGTGTATCGAAGGCAGCTAAGGATTCATTTCCTAGCCCTCGATATCGTACTATATAACTATAAATCACTCTGGGCGACTCGGAATCGCGATATTCACCTTTTCCACACGCTGTGTATCGAAGGAAGCTAAGGATTCACTTCGTGGCCATCGATATCGTTCGATATAACGGTAAATCACTCTGGGCGACTCGGAATCGCGTTATTTAACTTTTCCACACGCTGTGTATCGCAGGCAGCTAAGGATTCACTTCCTAGCCCCCGATATCGTTCTATATAACTATAAATCACTCTGGGTGACGCGGAATCGCGATATTCACCTTTTCCACACGCTGTGTATCGAAGGATGCTAAGGATTCACTTCGTGGCCCTCGATATCGTTCGATATAACGGTAAATCACTCTGGGCGACTCGGAATCACGGTATTTACCTTTTCCACACGCGGTGTATCGAAGGCAGCTAAGGATTCACTTCCTGGAACTCGATATCGTTCGATATAACGATAAATCACTCTGGGTGACTCGGAATCGCGATATTTACCTTTTCCACACGCTGTGTATCGAAGGCAGCTAAGGATTCACTTCCTAGCCCTCGATATCGTTCTACATAACTATAAATCACTCTGGGTGACGCGGAATCGCGATATTCACCTTTTCCACACGCTGTGTATCGAAGGATGCTAAGGATTCACTTCGTGGCCCTCGATATCGTTCGATATAACGGTAAATCACTCTGGGTGACTCGGAATCGCGTTATTTACCATTTCCACACGCTGTGTATCGAAGGCAGCTATGGATTCATTTCCTAGCCCTCGATATCGTTCTATATAACGATAAATCACTCTGGGCGACTCGGAATAGCGTTATTTAACTTCTCCACAAGCTGTGTATCGGAGGCATCTAAGGATTCACTTCCTAGCCCTCGATATTGTTCGATATAACGATAAATCACTCTGGGACACGCGGATTCGCGTATTCATCTATTCCACACGCTGTGAATCGAAGGCAGCAAAGGATTCACTTCCTAGCCCTCGATATCGTTCTATATAACTATAAATCACTCTGGGCGACTCGGAATCGCGTTATTTAACTTTTCCACACGCTGTGTATCGAAGGCAGCTAAGGATTCATCTCCTAGCGCACGATATCGTTCGATATAACGGTAAATCACTCTGGGCGACTCGGAATCGCGTTATTTAACTTTTCCACACGCTGTGTATCGAAGGCAGCTAAGGATTCACTTCCTAGCCCTCGATATCCTTCGATATAACGATAAATCACTCTGGGCGACTCGCAATCCCGTTATTTACCTTTTCCACACGCTGTGTATCAAAGGCAGCTAAGGATTCATCTCCTAGCCCTCGATATCGTTCGATATAACGATAAATCACTCTGGGTGACTCGGAATCGCGATATTTACCTTTTCCACACGCTGTGTATCGAAGGCAGCTAAGGATTCACTTCCTAGCCCTCGATATCCTTAGATATAACGATAAATCACTCTGGGCGACTCGGAATCGCGTTATTTACCTTCTCCACAAGCTGTGTATCGGAGGAAGCTAAGGATTCACTTCCTAGCCCTCGATATCTTTCGATATAACGATAAATCACTCTGGGTGACGCGGAATCGCGATATTCACCTTTTCCACACGCTGTGTATCGAAGGAAGCTAAGGATTCACTTCCTAGCCCTCGATATCCTTAGATATAACGATAAATCACTCTGGGCGACTCGGAATCGCGTTATTTACCTTCTCCACAAGCTGTGTATCGGAGGCAGCTAAGGATTCACTTCGTGGCCCTCGATATCGTTCGATATAACGGTAAATCACTCTGGGCGACTCGGAATCGCGTTATTTAACTTTTCCACACGCTGTGTATCGCAGGCAGCTAAGGATTCACTTCCTAGCCCCCGATATCGTTCTATATAACTATAAATCACTCTGGGTGACGCGGAATCGCGATATTCACCTTTTCCACACGCTCTGTATCGAAGGATGCTAAGGATTCACTTCGTGGCCCTCGATATCGTTCGATATAACGGTAAATCACTCTGGGCGACTCGGAATCGCGTTATTTAACTTTTCCACACGCTGTGTATCGAAGGCAGCTAAGGATTCATTTCCTAGCCCTCGATATCGTACTATATAACTATAAATCACTCTGGGCGACTCGGAATCGCGATATTCACCTTTTCCACACGCTGTGTATCGAAGGAAGCTAAGGATTCACTTCGTGGCCATCGATATCGTTCGATATAACGGTAAATCACTCTGGGCGACTCGGAATCGCGTTATTTAACTTTTCCACACGCTGTGTATCGCAGGCAGCTAAGGATTCACTTCCTAGCCCCCGATATCGTTCTATATAACTATAAATCACTCTGGGTGACGCGGAATCGCGATATTCACCTTTTCCACACGCTGTGTATCGAAGGATGCTAAGGATTCACTTCGTGGCCCTCGATATCGTTCGATATAACGGTAAATCACTCTGGGCGACTCGGAATCGCGTCATTTAACTTTTCCACACGCTGTGTATCGAAGACAGCTAAGGATTCATTTCCTAGAACTCGATATCCTTCGATATAACGATAAATCACTCTGGGTGACTCGGAATCGCGATATTTACCTTTTCCACACGCTGTGTATCGAAGGCAGCTAAGGATTCAGTTCCTAGCCCTCGATATCCTTAGATATAACGATAAATCACTCTGGGCGACTCGGAATCGCGTTATTTACCTTTTCCACACGCTGTGTATCGAAGGCAGCTAAGGATTCACTTCCTAGCCCTCGATATCCTTAGATATAACGATAAATCACTCTGGGCGACTCGGAATCGCGTTATTTACCTTCTCCACAAGCTGTGTATCGGAGGAAGCTAAGGATTCACTTCCTAGCCCTCGATATCTTTCGATATAACGATAAATCACTCTGGGCGACTCGGAATCGCGATATTTACCTTTTCCACACGCTGTGTATCGAAGGCAGCTAAGGATTCACTTCCTAGCCGTCGATATCGTTCGATATAACTATAAATCACTCTGGGTGACGCTGAATCGCGATATTCACCTTTTCCACACGCTGTGTATCGAAGGATGCTAAGGATTCACTTCCTAGGCCTCGATATCGTTCGATATAACGATAAATCACTCTGGGTGACTCGGAATCGCGATATTCACCTTTTGCACACGCTGTGTATCGAAGGCAGCTAAGGATTCATTTCCTAGCCCTCGATATCGTACTATATAACTATAAATCACTCTGGGTGACTCGGAATCGCGATATTTACCTTTTCCACACGCTGTGTATCGAAGGCAGCTAAGGATTCACTTCCTAGCCCTCGATATCCTTAGACATAACGATAAATCACTCTGGGCGACTCGGAATCGCGTTATTTACCTTCTCCACAAGCTGTGTATCGGAGGAAGCTAAGGATTCAGTTCCTAGCCCTCGATATCTTTCGATATAACGATAAATCACTCTGGGCGACTCGGAATCGCGATATTTACCTTTTCCACACGCTGTGTATCGAAGGCAGCTAAGGATTCACTTCCTAGCCCTCGATATCCTTAGATATAACGATAAATCACTCTGGGCGACTCGGAATCGCGTTATTTACCTTCTCCACAAGCTGTGTATCGGAGGAAGCTAAGGATTCACTTCCTAGCCCTCGATATCTTTCGATATAACGATAAATCACTCTGGGCGACTCGGAATCGCGATATTTACCTTTTCCACACGCTGTGTATCGAAGGCAGCTAAGGATTCACTTCCTAGCCCTCGATATCGTTCGATATAACTATAAATCACTCTGGGTGACGCTGAATCGCGATATTCACCTTTTCCACACGCTGTGTATCGAAGGATGCTAAGGATTCACTTCCTAGCCCTCGATATCCTTTGATATAACGATAAATCACTCTGGGCGACTCGGAATCGCGTTATTTACCTTTTCCACACGCTGTGTATCGAAGGCTGCTAAGAATTCACTTCCTAGCCGTCGATATCGTTCGATATAACTATAAATCACTCTGGGTGACGCTGAATCGCGATATTCACCTTTTCCACACGCTGTGTATCGAAGGATGCTAAGGATTCACTTCCTAGGCCTCGATATCGTTCGATATAACGATAAATCACTCTGGGTGACTCGGAATCGCGATATTCACCTTTTGCACACGCTGTGTATCGAAGGCAGCTAAGGATTCATTTCCTAGCCCTCGATATCGTACTATATAACTATAAATCACTCTGGGTGACTCGGAATCGCGATATTTACCTTTTCCACACGCTGTGTATCGAAGGCAGCTAAGGATTCACTTCCTAGCCCTCGATATCCTTAGACATAACGATAAATCACTCTGGGCGACTCGGAATCGCGTTATTTACCTTCTCCACAAGCTGTGTATCGGAGGAAGCTAAGGATTCACTTCCTAGCCCTCGATATCTTTCGATATAACGATAAATCACTCTGGGCGACTCGGAATCGCGATATTTACCTTTTCCACACGCTGTGTATCGAAGGCAGCTAAGGATTCACTTCCTAGCCCTCGATATCCTTAGATATAACGATAAATCACTCTGGGCGACTCGGAATCGCGTTATTTACCTTCTCCACAAGCTGTGTATCGGAGGAAGCTAAGGATTCACTTCCTAGCCCTCGATATCTTTCGATATAACGATAAATCACTCTGGGTGACGCGGAATCGCGATATTCACCTTTTCCACACGCTGTGTATCGAAGGAAGCTAAGGATTCACTTCCTAGCCCTCGATATCCTTAGATATAACGATAAATCACTCTGGGCGACTCGGAATCGCGTTATTTACCTTCTCCACAAGCTGTGTATCGGAGGCAGCTAAGGATTCACTTCGTGGCCCTCGATATCGTTCGATATAACGGTAAATCACTCTGGGCGACTCGGAATCGCGTTATTTAACTTTTCCACACGCTGTGTATCGCAGGCAGCTAAGGATTCACTTCCTAGCCCCCGATATCGTTCTATATAACTATAAATCACTCTGGGTGACGCGGAATCGCGATATTCACCTTTTCCACACGCTCTGTATCGAAGGATGCTAAGGATTCACTTCGTGGCCCTCGATATCGTTCGATATAACGGTAAATCACTCTGGGCGACTCGGAATCGCGTTATTTAACTTTTCCACACGCTGTGTATCGAAGGCAGCTAAGGATTCATTTCCTAGCCCTCGATATCGTACTATATAACTATAAATCACTCTGGGCGACTCGGAATCGCGATATTCACCTTTTCCACACGCTGTGTATCGAAGGAAGCTAAGGATTCACTTCGTGGCCATCGATATCGTTCGATATAACGGTAAATCACTCTGGGCGACTCGGAATCGCGTTATTTAACTTTTCCACACGCTGTGTATCGCAGGCAGCTAAGGATTCACTTCCTAGCCCCCGATATCGTTCTATATAACTATAAATCACTCTGGGTGACGCGGAATCGCGATATTCACCTTCTCCACACGCTGTGTATCGAAGGATGCTAAGGATTCACTTCGTGGCCCTCGATATCGTTCGATATAACGGTAAATCACTCTGGGCGACTCGGAATCGCGTCATTTAACTTTTCCACACGCTGTGTATCGAAGGCAGCTAAGGATTCATTTCCTAGCCCTCGATATCGTACTATATAACTATAAATCACTCTGGGTTACGCGGAATCGCGATATTCACCTTTTCCACACGCTGTGTATCGAAGGAAGCTAAGGATTCACTTCCTAGCCCTCGATATCCTTCGATATAACGATAAATCACTCTGGGTGACTCGGAATCCCGTTATTTACCTTTTCCACACGATGTGTATCAAAGGCAGCTAAGGATTCATCTCCTAGCCCTCGATATCGTTCGATATAACGATAAATCACTCTGGGCGACTCGGAATCGCCTTATTTACCTTTTCCACACGCTGTGTATCGAAGGCAGCTAAGGATTCAGTTCCTAGCCCTCGATATTGTTCGATATAACGATAAATCACTCTGGGTGACTCGGAATCGCGATATTTACCTTTTCCACACGCTGTGTATCGAAGGCAGCTAAGGATTCACTTCCTAGCCCTCGATATCCTTAGATATAACGATAAATCACTCTGGGTGACTCGGAATCGCGTTATTTACCTTCTCCACAAGCTGTGTATCGGAGGCAGCTAAGGATTCACTTCCTAGCCCTCGATATCGTTCTATATAACTATAAATCACTCTGGGTGACGCGGAATCGCGATATTCACCTTTTCCAAACGCTGTGTATCGAAGGAAGCTACGGATTCACTTCCTAGCCCTCGACATCCTTCGATATAACGCTAAATCACTCTGGGTGACTCGGAATCGCGGTATTTACCTTTTCCACACGCGGTGTATCGAAGGCAGCTAAGGATTCACTTCCTAGAACTCGATATCCTTCGATATAACGATAAATCACTCTGGGTGACTCGGAATCGCGTTATTTACCATTTCCACACGCTGTGTATCGAAGGCAGCTAAGGATTCACTTCCTAGCCCTCGATATCGTTCGATATAACGATAAATCACTCTGGGCGACTCGGAATAGCGTTATTTAACTTCTCCACAAGCTGTGTATCGGAGGCATCTAAGGATTCACTTCCTAGCCCTCGATATTGTTCGATATAACGATAAATCACTCTGGGACACGCGGATTCGCGTATTCATCTATTCCACACGCTGTGAATCGAAGGCAGCAAAGGATTCATTTCCTAGCCCTCGATATCCTTCGATATAACGATAAATCACTCTGGGCGACTCGCAATCCCGTTATTTACCTTTTCCACACGCTGTGTATCAAAGGCAGCTAAGGATTCATCTCCTAGCCCTCGATATCGTTCG
Organism: Nomada fucata; assembly: GCA_948146005.1. Taxonomy (NCBI): domain Eukaryota; kingdom Metazoa; phylum Arthropoda; class Insecta; order Hymenoptera; family Apidae; genus Nomada; species Nomada fucata. The sequence continues at coordinate 16,136,452 of OX411282.1, read as the reverse complement.
ATATAACGATAAATCACTCTGGGCGACTCGGAATCGCCTTATTTACCTTTTCCACACGCTGTGTATCGAAGGCAGCTAAGGATTCAGTACCTAGCCCTCGATATTGGTCGATATAACGATAAATCACTCTGGGTGACTCGGAATCGCGATATTTACCTTTTCCACACCCTGTGTATCGAAGGCAGCTAAGGATTCACTTCCTAGCCCTCGATATCGTTCTATATAACTATAAATCACTCTGGGTGACGCGGAATCGCGATATTCACCTCTTCCACACCCTGTGTATCGAAGGATGCTAAGGATTCACTTCCTAGCCCTCGATATCCTTAGATATAACGATAAATCACTCTGGGCGACTCGGAATCGCGTTATTTACCTTTTCCACACGCTGTGTATCGAAGGCAGCTAAGGATTCACTTCCTAGCCCTCGATATTGTTCGATATAACGATAAATCACTCTGGGTGACTCGGAATCGCGATATTTACCTTTTCCACACGCTGTGTATCGAAGGCAGCTAAGGATTCACTTCCTAGCCCTCGATATCCTTAGATATAACGATAAATCACTCTGGGCGACTCGGAATCGCGTTATTTACCTTTTCCACACGCTGTGTATCGAAGGAAGATAAGGATTCACTTCCTAGCCCTCGATATCCTTAGATATAACGATAAATCACTCTGGGCGACTCGGAATCGCGTTATTTACCTTCTCCACAAGCTGTGTATCGGAGGCAGCTAAGGATTCACTTCGTGGCCCTCGATATCGTTCGATATAACGGTAAATCACTCTGGGCGACTCGGAATCGCGTTATTTAACTTTTCCACACGCTGTGTATCGAAGGCAGCTAAGGATTCATTTCCTAGCCCTCGATATCGTTCTATATAACTATAAATCACTCTGGGTGACGCGGAATCGCGATATTCACCTTTTCCACGCGCTGTGTATCGAAGGAAGCTAAGGATTCACTTCCTAGCCCTCGATATCCTTCGATATAACGATAAATCACTCTGGGTGACTCGTAATCGCGGTATTTACCTTTTCCACACGCGGTGTATCGAAGGCAGCTAAGGATTCACTTCCTGGAACTCGATATCGTTCGATATAACGATAAATCACTCTGGGTGACTCGGAATCGCGATATTTACCTTTTCCACACGCTGTGTATCGAAGGAAGCTAAGGATTCACTTCCTAGCCCTCGACATCCTTCGATATAACGCTAAATCACTCTGGGTGACTCGGAATCGCGGTATTTACCTTTTCCACACGCTGTGTATCGAAGGCAGCTAAGGATTCACTTCCTAGCCCTCGATATCGTTCTATATAACTATAAATCACTCTGGGTGACGCGGAATCGCGATATTCACCTCTTCCACACCCTGTGTATCGAAGGATGCTAAGGATTCACTTCCTAGCCCTCGATATCCTTAGATATAACGATAAATCACTCTGGGCGACTCGGAATCGCGTTATTTACCTTTTCCACACGCTGTGTATCGAAGGCAGCTAAGGATTCACTTCCTAGCCCTCGATATTGTTCGATATAACGATAAATCACTCTGGGTGACTCGGAATCGCGATATTTACCTTTTCCACACGCTGTGTATCGAAGGCAGCTAAGGATTCACTTCCTAGCCCTCGATATCCTTAGATATAACGATAAATCACTCTGGGTGACTCGGAATCGCGTTATTTACCTTCTCCACAAGCTGTGTATCGGAGGCAGCTAAGGATTCACTTCGTGGCCCTCGATATCGTTCGATATAACGGTAAATCACTCTGGGCGACTCGGAATCGCGTTATTTAACTTTTCCACACGCTGTGTATCGAAGGCAGCTAAGGATTCATTTCCTAGCCCTCGATATCGTTCTATATAACTATAAATCACTCTGGGTGACGCGGAATCGCGATAATCACCTTTTCCACGCGCTGTGTATCGAAGGAAGCTAAGGATTCACTTCCTAGCCCTCGATATCCTTCGATATAACGATAAATCACTCTGGGTGACTCGTAATCGCGGTATTTACCTTTTCCACACGCGGTGTATCGAAGGCAGCTAAGGATTCACTTCCTGGAACTCGATATCGTTCGATATAACGATAAATCACTCTGGGTGACTCGGAATCGCGATATTTACCTTTTCCACACGCTGTGTATCGAAGGAAGCTAAGGATTCACTTCCTAGCCCTCGACATCCTTCGATATAACGCTAAATCACTCTGGGTGACTCGGAATCGCGGTATTTACCTTTTCCACACGCTGTGTATCGAAGGCAGCTAAGGATTCACTTCCTAGCCCTCGATATCGTTCTATATAACTATAAATCACTCTGGGTGACGCGGAATCGCGATATTCACCTCTTCCACACCCTGTGTATCGAAGGATGCTAAGGATTCACTTCCTAGCCCTCGATATCCTTAGATATAACGATAAATCACTCTGGTCGACTCGGAATCGCGTTATTTACCTTTTCCACACGCTGTGTATCGAAGGCAGCTAAGGATTCACTTCCTAGCCCTCGATATTGTTCGATATAACGATAAATCACTCTGGGTGACTCGGAATCGCGATATTTACCTTTTCCACACGCTGTGTATCGAAGGCAGCTAAGGATTCACTTCCTAGCCCTCGATATCCTTAGATATAACGATAAATCACTCTGGGTGACTCGGAATCGCGTTATTTACCTTCTCCACAAGCTGTGTATCGGAGGCAGCTAAGGATTCACTTCGTGGCCCTCGATATCGTTCGATATAACGGTAAATCACTCTGGGCGACTCGGAATCGCGTTATTTAACTTTTCCACACGCTGTGTATCGAAGGCAGCTAAGGATTCATTTCCTAGCCCTCGATATCGTTCTATATAACTATAAATCACTCTGGGTGACGCGGAATCGCGATATTCACCTTTTCCACACGCTGTGTATCGAAGGAAGCTAAGGATTCACTTCCTAGCCCTCGACATCTTTCGATATAACGCTAAATCACTCTGGGTGACTCGGAATCGCGGTATTTACCTTTTCCACACGCTGTGTATCGAAGGCAGCTAAGGACTCACTTCCTAGCCCTCGATATCGTTCTATATAACTATAAATCACTCTGGGTGACGCGGAATCGCGATATTCACCTCTTCCACACCCTGTGTATCGAAGGATGCTAAGGATTCACTTCCTAGCCCTCGATATCCTTAGATATAACGATAAATCACTCTGGGCGACTCGGAATCGCGTTATTTACCTTTTCCACACGCTGTGTATCGAAGGCAGCTAAGGATTCACTTCCTAGCCCTCGATATTGTTCGATATAACGATAAATCACTCTGGGTGACTCGGAATCGCGATATTTACCTTTTCCACACGCTGTGTATCGAAGGCAGCTAAGGATTCACTTCCTAGCCCTCGATATCCTTAGATATAACGATAAATCACTCTGGGCGACTCGGAATCGCGTTATTTACCTTTTCCACACGCTGTGTATCGAAGGAAGCTAAGGATTCACTTCCTAGCCCTCGATATCCTTAGATATAACGATAAATCACTCTGGGCGACTCGGAATCGCGTTATTTACCTTCTCCACAAGCTGTGTATCGGAGGCAGCTAAGGATTCACTTCGTGGCCCTCGATATCGTTCGATATAACGGTAAATCACTCTGGGCGACTCGGAATCGCGTTATTTAACTTTTCCACACGCTGTGTATCGAAGGCAGCTAAGGATTCACTTCGTTTCCCTCGATATCGTTCGATATAACGGTAAATAACTCTGGGCGACTCGGAATCGCGTTATTTAACTTTTCCACACGCTGTGTACCGCAGGCAGCTAAGGATTCACTTCCTAGCCCCCGATATCGTTCTATATAACTATAAATCACTCTGGGTGACGCGGAATCGCGATATTCACATTTTCCACACGCTGTGTATCGAAGGATGCTAAGGATTCACTTCGTGGCCCTCGATATCGTTCGATATAACGGTAAATCACTCTGGGCGACTCGGAATCGCGTTATTTAACTTTTCCACACGCTGTGTATCGAAGGCAGCTAAGGATTCACTTCCTAGCCCTCGATATTGTTCGATATAACGATAAATCACTCTGGGTGACTCGGAATCGCGATATTTACCTTTTTCACACGCTGTGTATCGAAGGCAGCTAAGGATTCACTTCCTAGCCCTCGATATCCTTAGATATAACGATAAATCACTCTGGGCGACTCGGAATCGCGATATTTACCTCTTCCACACGCTGTGTATCGAAGGCAGCTAAGGATTCACTTCCTAGCCCTCGATATCGTTCTATATAACTATAAATCATTCTGGGTGACGCGGAATCGCGATATTTACCTTTTCCACACGCTGTGTATCGAAGGCATCTAAGGATTCACTTCCTAGCCCTCGATATCCTTAGATATAACGATAAATCACTCTGGGCGACTCGGAATCGCGTTATTTACCTTTTCCACACGCTGTGTATCGAAGGCAGCTAAGGATTCATCTCCTAGCGCACGATATCGTTCGATATAACGGTAAATCAATCTGGGCGACTCGGAATCGCGTTATTTAACTTTTCCACACGCTGTGTATCGAAGGCAGCTAAGGATTCACTTCCTAGCCCTCGATATCGTTCGATATAACGATAAATCACTCGGGGCGACTCGGAATCGCGGTATTTACCTTTTCCACACGCGGTGTATCGAAGGCAGCTAAGGATTCACTTCCTAGAACTCGATATCCTTCGATATAACGATAAATCACCCTGGGTGACACGGAATCGCGGTATTTACCTTCTCCACAAGCTGTGTATCGGAGGCAGCTAAGGATTCACTTCGTGGCCCTCGATATCGTTCGATATAACGGTAAATCACTCTGGGCGACTCGGAATCGCGTTATTTAACTTTTCCACACGCTGTGTATCGAAGGCAGCTAAGGATTCACTTCCTAGCCCTCGATATCGTTCGATATAACGATAAATCACTCTGGGCGACTCGGAATCGCGTTATTTACCTTTTCCACACGCTGTGTATCGAAGGCATCTAAGGATTCACTTCCTAGCCCTCGATATCGTTCGATATAACGGTAAATCACTCTGGGCGACTCGGAATCGCGTTATTTACCTTTTCCACACGCGGTGTATCGAAGGCAGCTAAGGATTCACTTCCTGGAACTCGATATCGTTCGATATAACAATAAATCACTCTGGGTGACACGGAATCGCGGTATTTACCTTTTCCACAATCTGTGTATCGAAGGCAGCTAAGGATTCACTTCCTAGCCCTCGATATCCTTAGATATAACGATAAATCACTCTGGGCGACTCGGAATCGCGTTATTTACCTTCTCCACAAGCTGTGTATCGGAGGCAGCTAAGGATTCACTTCGTGGCCCTCGATATCGTTCGATATAACGGTAAATCACTCTGGGCGACTCGGAATCGCGTTATTTAACTTTTCCACACGCTGTGTATCGAAGGCAGCTAAGGATTCACTTCCTAGCCCCCGATATCGTTCGATATAACGATAAATCACTCTGGGCGACTCGGAATCGCGATATTTACCTTTTCCACACGCTGTGTACCGCAGGCAGCTAAGGATTCACTTCCTAGCCCCCGATATCGTTCTATATAACTATAAATCACTCTGGGTGACGCGGAATCGCGATATTCACATTTTCCACACGCTGTGTATCGAAGGATGCTAAGGATTCACTTCGTGGCCCTCGATATCGTTCGATATAACGGTAAATCACTCTGGGCGACTCGGAATCGCGTTATTTAACTTTTCCACACGCTGTGTATCGAAGGCAGCTAAGGATTCACTTCCTAGCCCTCGATATTGTTCGATATAACGATAAATCACTCTGGGTGACTCGGAATCGCGATATTTACCTTTTTCACACGCTGTGTATCGAAGGCAGCTAAGGATTCACTTCCTAGCCCTCGATATCCTTAGATATAACGATAAATCACTCTGGGCGACTCGGAATCGCGATATTTACCTCTTCCACACGCTGTGTATCGAAGGCAGCTAAGGATTCACTTCCTAGCCCTCGATATCGTTCTATATAACTATAAATCATTCTGGGTGACGCGGAATCGCGATATTTACCTTTTCCACACGCTGTGTATCGAAGGCATCTAAGGATTCACTTCCTAGCCCTCGATATCCTTAGATATAACGATAAATCACTCTGGGCGACTCGGAATCGCGTTATTTACCTTTTCCACACGCTGTGTATCGAAGGCAGCTAAGGATTCATCTCCTAGCGCACGATATCGTTCGATATAACGGTAAATCAATCTGGGCGACTCGGAATCGCGTTATTTAACTTTTCCACACGCTGTGTATCGAAGGCAGCTAAGGATTCACTTCCTAGCCCTCGATATCGTTCGATATAACGATAAATCACTCTGGGCGACTCGGAATCGCGGTATTTACCTTTTCCACACGCGGTGTATCGAAGGCAGCTAAGGATTCACTTCCTAGAACTCGATATCCTTCGATATAACGATAAATCACCCTGGGTGACACGGAATCGCGGTATTTACCTTCTCCACAAGCTGTGTATCGGAGGCAGCTAAGGATTCACTTCGTGGCCCTCGATATCGTTCGATATAACGGTAAATCACTCTGGGCGACTCGGAATCGCGTTATTTAACTTTTCCACACGCTGTGTATCGAAGGCAGCTAAGGATTCACTTCCTAGCCCTCGATATCGTTCGATATAACGATAAATCACTCTGGGCGACTCGGAATCGCGTTATTTACCTTTTCCACACGCTGTGTATCGAAGGCATCTAAGGATTCACTTCCTAGCCCTCGATATCGTTCGATATAACGGTAAATCACTCTGGGCGACTCGGAATCGCGTTATTTACCTTTTCCACACGCGGTGTATCGAAGGCAGCTAAGGATTCACTTCCTGGAACTCGATATCGTTCGATATAACAATAAATCACTCTGGGTGACACGGAATCGCGGTATTTACCTTTTCCACAATCTGTGTATCGAAGGCAGCTAAGGATTCACTTCCTAGCCCTCGATATCCTTAGATATAACGATAAATCACTCTGGGCGACTCGGAATCGCGTTATTTACCTTCTCCACAAGCTGTGTATCGGAGGCAGCTAAGGATTCACTTCGTGGCCCTCGATATCGTTCGATATAACGGTAAATCACTCTGGGCGACTCGGAATCGCGTTATTTAACTTTTCCACACGCTGTGTATCGAAGGCAGCTAAGGATTCACTTCCTAGCCCCCGATATCGTTCGATATAACGATAAATCACTCTGGGCGACTCGGAATCGCGATATTTACCTTTTCCACACGCTGTGTATCAAAGGCAGCTAAGGATTCATCTCCTAGCCCTCGATATCGTTCGATATAACGATAAATCACTCTGGGTGACTCGGAATCGCGATATTTACCTTTTCCACACGCTGTGTATCGAAGGCAGCTAAGGATTCACTTCCTAGCCCTCGATATCGTTCTATATAACTATAAATCACTCTGGGTGACGCGGAATCGCGATATTCACCTCTTCCACACCCTGTGTATCGAAGGATGCTAAGGATTCACTTCCTAGCCCTCGATATCCTTAGATATAACGATAAATCACTCTGGGCGACTCGGAATCGCGTTATTTACCTTTTCCACACGCTGTGTATCGAAGGCAGCTAAGGATTCACTTCCTAGCCCTCGATATTGTTCGATATAACGATAAATCACTCTGGGTGACTCGGAATCGCGATATTTACCTTTTCCACACGCTGTGTATCGAAGGCAGCTAAGGATTCACTTCCTAGCCCTCGATATCGTTCTATATAACTATAAATCACTCTGGGCGACTCGCAATCCCGTTATTTACCTTTTCCACACGCTGTGTATCAAAGGCAGCTAAGGATTCATCTCCTAGCCCTCGATATCGTTCGATATAACGATAAATCACTCTGGGTGACTCGGAATCGCGATATTTACCTTTTCCACACGCTGTGTATCGAAGGCAGCTAAGGATTCACTTCCTAGCCCTCGATATCGTTCTATATAACTATAAATCACTCTGGGTGACGCGGAATCGCGATATTCACCTCTTCCACACCCTGTGTATCGAAGGATGCTAAGGATTCACTTCCTAGCCCTCGATATCCTTAGATATAACGATAAATCACTCTGGGCGACTCGGAATCGCGTTATTTACCTTTTCCACACGCTGTGTATCGAAGGCAGCTAAGGATTCACTTCCTAGCCCTCGATATTGTTCGATATAACGATAAATCACTCTGGGTGACTCGGAATCGCGATATTTACCTTTTCCACACGCTGTGTATCGAAGGCAGCTACGGATTCACTTCCTAGCCCTCGATATCCTTAGATATAACGATAAATCACTCTGGGCGACTCGGAATCGCGTTATTTACCTTTTCCACACGCTGTGTATCGAAGGAAGCTAAGGATTCACTTCCTAGCCCTCGATATACTTAGATATAACGATAAATCACTCTGGGCGACTCGGAATCGCGTTATTTACCTTCTCCACAAGCTGTGTATCGGAGGCAGCTAAGGATTCACTTCGTGGCCCTCGATATCGTTCGATATAACGGTAAATCACTCTGGGCGACTCGGAATCGCGTTATTTAACTTTTCCACACGCTGTGTATCGAAGGCAGCTATGGATTCATTTCCTAGCCCTCGATATCGTTCTATATAACTATAAATCACTCTGGGTGACGCGGAATCGCGATATTCACCTTTTCCACACGCTGTGTATCGAAGGAAGCTAAGGATTCACTTCCTAGCCCTCGACATCCTTCGATATAACGCTAAATCACTCTGGGTGACTCGGAATCGCGGTATTTACCTTTTCCACACGCGGTGTATCGAAGGCAGCTAAGGATTCACTTCCTAGAACTCGATATCCTTCGATATAACGATAAATCACTCTGGGTGACTCGGAATCGCGTTATTTACCATTTCCACACGCTGTGTATCGAAGGCAGCTAAGGATTCACTTCCTAGCCCTCGATATCGTTCGATATAACGATAAATCACTCTGGGCGACTCGGAACAGCGTTATTTAACTTCTCCACAAGCTGTGTATCGGAGGCATCTAAGGATTCACTTCCTAGCCCTCGATATTGTTCGATATAACGATAAATCACTCTGGGACACGCGGATTCGCGTATTCATCTATTCCACACGCTGTGAATCGAAGGCAGCAAAGGATTCACTTCCTAGCCCTCGATATCGTTCTATATAACTATAAATCACTCTGGGCGACTCGGAATCGCGTTATTTAACTTTTCCACACGCTGTGTATCGAAGGCAGCTAAGGATTCATCTCCTAGCGCACGATATCGTTCGATATAACGGTAAATCACTCTGGGCGACTCGGAATCGCGTTATTTAACTTTTCCACACGCTGTGTATCGAAGGCAGCTAAGGATTCACTTCCTAGCCCTCGATATCCTTCGATATAACGATAAATCACTCTGGGCGACTCGCAATCCCGTTATTTACCTTTTCCACACGCTGTGTATCAAAGGCAGCTAAGGATTCATCTCCTAGCCCTCGATATCGTTCGATATAACGATAAATCACTCTGGGTGACTCGGAATCGCGATATTTACCTTTTCCACACGCTGTGTATCGAAGGCAGCTAAGGATTCACTTCCTAGCCCTCGATATCGTTCTATATAACTATAAATCACTCTGGGTGACGCGGAATCGCGATATTCACCTCTTCCACACCCTGTGTATCGAAGGATGCTAAGGATTCACTTCCTAGCCCTCGATATCCTTAGATATAACGATAAATCACTCTGGGCGACTCGGAATCGCGTTATTTACCTTTTCCACACGCTGTGTATCGAAGGCAGCTAAGGATTCACTTCCTAGCCCTCGATATTGTTCGATATAACGATAAATCACTCTGGGTGACTCGGAATCGCGATATTTACCTTTTCCACACGCTGTGTATCGAAGGCAGCTACGGATTCACTTCCTAGCCCTCGATATCCTTAGATATAACGATAAATCACTCTGGGCGACTCGGAATCGCGTTATTTACCTTTTCCACACGCTGTGTATCGAAGGAAGCTAAGGATTCACTTCCTAGCCCTCGATATACTTAGATATAACGATAAATCACTCTGGGCGACTCGGAATCGCGTTATTTACCTTCTCCACAAGCTGTGTATCGGAGGCAGCTAAGGATTCACTTCGTGGCCCTCGATATCGTTCGATATAACGGTAAATCACTCTGGGCGACTCGGAATCGCGTTATTTAACTTTTCCAGACGCTGTGTATCGAAGGCAGCTAAGGATTCATTTCCTAGCCCTCGATATCGTTCTATATAACTATAAATCACTCTGGGTGACGCGGAATCGCGATATTCACGTTTTCCACGCGCTGTGTATCGAAGGAAGCTAAGGATTCACTTCCTAGCCCTCGATATCCTTCGATATAACGATAAATCACTCTGGGTGACTCGGAATCACGGTATTTACCTTTTCCACACGCGGTGTATCGAAGGCAGCTAAGGATTCACTTCCTGGAACTCGATATCGTTCGATATAACGATAAATCACTCTGGGTGACTCGGAATCGCGATATTTACCTTTTCCACACGCTGTGTATCGAAGGCAGCTAAGGATTCACTTCCTAGCCCTCGATATCGTTCTACATAACTATAAATCACTCTGGGTGACGCGGAATCGCGATATTCACCTTTTCCACACGCTGTGTATCGAAGGATGCTAAGGATTCACTTCGTGGCCCTCGATATCGTTCGATATAACGGTAAATCACTCTGGGCGACTCGGAATCGCGTTATTTAACTTTTCCACACGCTGTGTATCGAAGGCAGCTATGGATTCATTTCCTAGCCCTCGATATCGTTCTATATAACTATAAATCACTCTGGGTGACGCGGAATCGCGATATTCACCTTTTCCACACGCTGTGTATCGAAGGAAGCTAAGGATTCACTTCCTAGCCCTCGACATCCTTCGATATAACGCTAAATCACTCTGGGTGACTCGGAATCGCGGTATTTACCTTTTCCACACGCGGTGTATCGAAGGCAGCTAAGGATTCACTTCCTAGAACTCGATATCCTTCGATATAACGATAAATCACTCTGGGTGACTCGGAATCGCGTTATTTACCATTTCCACACGCTGTGTATCGAAGGCAGCTAAGGATTCACTTCCTAGCCCTCGATATCGTTCGATATAACGATAAATCACTCTGGGCGACTCGGAATAGCGTTATTTAACTTCTCCACAAGCTGTGTATCGGAGGCATCTAAGGATTCACTTCCTAGCCCTCGATATTGTTCGATATAACGATAAATCACTCTGGGACACGCGGATTCGCGTATTCATCTATTCCACACGCTGTGAATCGAAGGCAGCAAAGGATTCACTTCCTAGCCCTCGATATCGTTCTATATAACTATAAATCACTCTGGGCGACTCGGAATCGCGTTATTTAACTTTTCCACACGCTGTGTATCGAAGGCAGCTAAGGATTCATCTCCTAGCGCACGATATCGTTCGATATAACGGTAAATCACTCTGGGCGACTCGGAATCGCGTTATTTAACTTTTCCACACGCTGTGTATCGAAGGCAGCTAAGGATTCACTTCCTAGCCCTCGATATCCTTCGATATAACGATAAATCACTCTGGGCGACTCGCAATCCCGTTATTTACCTTTTCCACACGCTGTGTATCAAAGGCAGCTAAGGATTCATCTCCTAGCCCTCGATATCGTTCGATATAACGATAAATCACTCTGGGTGACTCGGAATCGCGATATTTACCTTTTCCACACGCTGTGTATCGAAGGCAGCTAAGGATTCACTTCCTAGCCCTCGATATCGTTCTATATAACTATAAATCACTCTGGGTGACGCGGAATCGCGATATTCACCTCTTCCACACCCTGTGTATCGAAGGATGCTAAGGATTCACTTCCTAGCCCTCGATATCCTTAGATATAACGATAAATCACTCTGGGCGACTCGGAATCGCGTTATTTACCTTTTCCACACGCTGTGTATCGAAGGCAGCTAAGGATTCACTTCCTAGCCCTCGATATTGTTCGATATAACGATAAATCACTCTGGGTGACTCGGAATCGCGATATTTACCTTTTCCACACGCTGTGTATCGAAGGCAGCTAAGGATTCACTTCCTAGCCCTCGATATCCTTAGATATAACGATAAATCACTCTGGGCGACTCGGAATCGCGTTATTTACCTTTTCCACACGCTGTGTATCGAAGGCAGCTAAGGATTCACTTCCTAGCCCTCGATATCCTTAGATATAACGATAAATCACTCTGGGCGACTCGGAATCGCGTTATTTACCTTTTCCACACGCTGTGTATCGAAGGAAGCTAAGGATTCACTTCCTAGCCCTCGATATCCTTAGATATAACGATAAATCACTCTGGGCGACTCGGAATCGCGTTATTTACCTTCTCCACAAGCTGTGTATCGGAGGCAGCTAAGGATTCACTTCGTGGCCCTCGATATCGTTCTATATAACTATAAATCACTCTGGGTGACGCGGTATCGCGATATTCACGTTTTCCACGCGCTGTGTATCGAAGGAAGCTAAGGATTCACTTCCTAGCCCTCGATATCCTTCGATATAACGATAAATCACTCTGGGTGACTCGGAATCGCGGTATTTACCTTTTCCACACGCGGTGTATCGAAGGCAGCTAAGGATTCACTTCCTGGAACTCGATATCGTTCGATATAACGATAAATCACTCTGGGTGACTCGGAATCGCGATATTTACCTTTTCCACACGCTGTGTATCGAAGGCAGCTAAGGATTCACTTCCTAGCCCTCGATATCGTTCTACATAACTATAAATCACTCTGGGTGACGCGGAATCGCGATATTCACCTTTTCCACACGCTGCGTATCGAAGGATGCTAAGGATTCACTTCGTGGCCCTCGATATCGTTCGATATAACGGTAAATCACTCTGGGCGACTCGGAATCGCGTTATTTAACTTTTCCACACGCTGTGTATCGAAGGCAGCTATGGATTCATTTCCTAGCCCTCGATATCGTTCTATATAACTGTAAATCACTCTGGGTGACGTGGAATCGCGATATTCACCTTTTCCACACGCTGTGTATCGAAGGAAGCTAAGGATGCACTTCCTAGCCCTCGACATCCTTCGATATAACGCTAAATCACTCTGGGTGACTCGGAATCGCGGTATTTACCTTCTCCACAAGCTGTGTATCGGAGGCAGCTAAGGATTCACTTCGTGGCCCTCGATATCGTTCGATATAACGATAAATCACTCTGGGCGACTCGGAACAGCGTTATTTAACTTCTCCACAAGCTGTGTATCGGAGGCATCTAAGGATTCACTTCCTAGCCCTCGATATTGTTCGATATAACGATAAATCACTCTGGGACACGCGGATTCGCGTATTCATCTATTCCACACGCTGTGAATCGAAGGCAGCAAAGGATTCACTTCCTAGCCCTCGATATCGTTCTATATAACTATAAATCACTCTGGGCGACTCGGAATCGCGTTATTTAACTTTTCCACACGCTGTGTATCGAAGGCAGCTAAGGATTCATCTCCTAGCGCACGATATCGTTCGATATAACGGTAAATCACTCTGGGCGACTCGGAATCGCGTTATTTAACTTTTCCACACGCTGTGTATCGAAGGCAGCTAAGGATTCACTTCCTAGCCCTCGATATCCTTCGATATAACGATAAATCACTCTGGGCGACTCGCAATCCCGTTATTTACCTTTTCCACACGCTGTGTATCAAAGGCAGCTAAGGATTCATCTCCTAGCCCTCGATATCGTTCGATATAACGATAAATCACTCTGGGTGACTCGGAATCGCGATATTTACCTTTTCCACACGCTGTGTATCGAAGGCAGCTAAGGATTCACTTCCTAGCCCTCGATATCGTTCTATATAACTATAAATCACTCTGGGTGACGCGGAATCGCGATATTCACCTCTTCCACACCCTGTGTATCGAAGGATGCTAAGGATTCACTTCCTAGCCCTCGATATCCTTAGATATAACGATAAATCACTCTGGGCGACTCGGAATCGCGTTATTTACCTTTTCCACACGCTGTGTATCGAAGGCAGCTAAGGATTCACTTCCTAGCCCTCGATATTGTTCGATATAACGATAAATCACTCTGGGTGACTCGGAATCGCGATATTTACCTTTTCCACACGCTGTGTATCGAAGGCAGCTACGGATTCACTTCCTAGCCCTCGATATCCTTAGATATAACGATAAATCACTCTGGGCGACTCGGAATCGCGTTATTTACCTTTTCCACACGCTGTGTATCGAAGGAAGCTAAGGATTCACTTCCTAGCCCTCGATATACTTAGATATAACGATAAATCACTCTGGGCGACTCGGAATCGCGTTATTTACCTTCTCCACAAGCTGTGTATCGGAGGCAGCTAAGGATTCACTTCGTGGCCCTCGATATCGTTCGATATAACGGTAAATCACTCTGGGCGACTCGGAATCGCGTTATTTAACTTTTCCAGACGCTGTGTATCGAAGGCAGCTAAGGATTCATTTCCTAGCCCTCGATATCGTTCTATATAACTATAAATCACTCTGGGTGACGCGGAATCGCGATATTCACGTTTTCCACGCGCTGTGTATCGAAGGAAGCTAAGGATTCACTTCCTAGCCCTCGATATCCTTCGATATAACGATAAATCACTCTGGGTGACTCGGAATCACGGTATTTACCTTTTCCACACGCGGTGTATCGAAGGCAGCTAAGGATTCAGTTCCTGGAACTCGATATCGTTCGATATAACGATAAATCACTCTGGGTGACTCGGAATCGCGATATTTACCTTTTCCACACGCTGTGTATCGAAGGCAGCTAAGGATTCACTTCCTAGCCCTCGATATCGTTCTACATAACTATAAATCACTCTGGGTGACGCGGAATCGCGATATTCACCTTTTCCACACGCTGTGTATCGAAGGATGCTAAGGATTCACTTCGTGGCCCTCGATATCGTTCGATATAACGGTAAATCACTCTGGGCGACTCGGAATCGCGTTATTTAACTTTTCCACACGCTGTGTATCGAAGGCAGCTATGGATTCATTTCCTAGCCCTCGATATCGTTCTATATAACTATAAATCACTCTGGGTGACGCGGAATCGCGATATTCACCTTTTCCACACGCTGTGTATCGAAGGAAGCTAAGGATTCACTTCCTAGCCCTCGACATCCTTCGATATAACGCTAAATCACTCTGGGTGACTCGGAATCGCGGTATTTACCTTTTCCACACGCGGTGTATCGAAGGCAGCTAAGGATTCACTTCCTAGAACTCGATATCCTTCGATATAACGATAAATCACTCTGGGTGACTCGGAATCGCGTTATTTACCATTTCCACACGCTGTGTATCGAAGGCAGCTAAGGATTCACTTCCTAGCCCTCGATATCGTTCGATATAACGATAAATCACTCTGGGCGACTCGGAATAGCGTTATTTAACTTCTCCACAAGCTGTGTATCGGAGGCATCTAAGGATTCACTTCCTAGCCCTCGATATTGTTCGATATAACGATAAATCACTCTGGGACACGCGGATTCGCGTATTCATCTATTCCACACGCTGTGAATCGAAGGCAGCAAAGGATTCACTTCCTAGCCCTCGATATCGTTCTATATAACTATAAATCACTCTGGGCGACTCGGAATCGCGTTATTTAACTTTTCCACACGCTGTGTATCGAAGGCAGCTAAGGATTCATCTCCTAGCGCACGATATCGTTCGATATAACGGTAAATCACTCTGGGCGCCTCGGAATCGCGTTATTTAACTTTTCCACACGCTGTGTATCGAAGGCAGCTAAGGATTCACTTCCTAGCCCTCGATATCCTTCGATATAACGATAAATCACTCTGGGCGACTCGCAATCCCGTTATTTACCTTTTCCACACGCTGTGTATCAAAGGCAGCTAAGGATTCATCTCCTAGCCCTCGATATCGTTCGATATAACGATAAATCACTCTGGGTGACTCGGAATCGCGATATTTACCTTTTCCACACGCTGTGTATCGAAGGCAGCTAAGGATTCACTTCCTAGCCCTCGATATCGTTCTATATAACTATAAATCACTCTGGGTGACGCGGAATCGCGATATTCACCTCTTCCACACCCTGTGTATCGAAGGATGCTAAGGATTCACTTCCTAGCCCTCGATATCCTTAGATATAACGATAAATCACTCTGGGCGACTCGGAATCGCGTTATTTACCTTTTCCACACGCTGTGTATCGAAGGCAGCTAAGGATTCACTTCCTAGCCCTCGATATTGTTCGATATAACGATAAATCACTCTGGGTGACTCGGAATCGCGATATTTACCTTTTCCACACGCTGTGTATCGAAGGCAGCTAAGGATTCACTTCCTAGCCCTCGATATCCTTAGATATAACGATAAATCACTCTGGGCGACTCGGAATCGCGTTATTTACCTTTTCCACACGCTGTGTATCGAAGGCAGCTAAGGATTCACTTCCTAGCCCTCGATATCCTTAGATATAACGATAAATCACTCTGGGCGACTCGGAATCGCGTTATTTACCTTTTCCACACGCTGTGTATCGAAGGAAGCTAAGGATTCACTTCCTAGCCCTCGATATCCTTAGATATAACGATAAATCACTCTGGGCGACTCGGAATCGCGTTATTTACCTTCTCCACAAGCTGTGTATCGGAGGCAGCTAAGGATTCACTTCGTGGCCCTCGATATCGTTCTATATAACTATAAATCACTCTGGGTGACGCGGTATCGCGATATTCACGTTTTCCACGCGCTGTGTATCGAAGGAAGCTAAGGATTCACTTCCTAGCCCTCGATATCCTTCGATATAACGATAAATCACTCTGGGTGACTCGGAATCGCGGTATTTACCTTTTCCACACGCGGTGTATCGAAGGCAGCTAAGGATTCACTTCCTGGAACTCGATATCGTTCGATATAACGATAAATCACTCTGGGTGACTCGGAATCGCGATATTTACCTTTTCCACACGCTGTGTATCGAAGGCAGCTAAGGATTCACTTCCTAGCCCTCGATATCGTTCTACATAACTATAAATCACTCTGGGTGACGCGGAATCGCGATATTCACCTTTTCCACACGCTGCGTATCGAAGGATGCTAAGGATTCACTTCGTGGCCCTCGATATCGTTCGATATAACGGTAAATCACTCTGGGCGACTCGGAATCGCGTTATTTAACTTTTCCACACGCTGTGTATCGAAGGCAGCTATGGATTCATTTCCTAGCCCTCGATATCGTTCTATATAACTGTAAATCACTCTGGGTGACGTGGAATCGCGATATTCACCTTTTCCACACGCTGTGTATCGAAGGAAGCTAAGGATGCACTTCCTAGCCCTCGACATCCTTCGATATAACGCTAAATCACTCTGGGTGACTCGGAATCGCGGTATTTACCTTCTCCACAAGCTGTGTATCGGAGGCAGCTAAGGATTCACTTCGTGGCCCTCGATATCGTTCGATATAACGATAAATCACTCTGGGTGACTCGGAATCGCGATATTTACCTTTTCCACACGCTGTGTATCGAAGGCAGCTAAGGATTCACTTCCTAGCCCTCGATATCGTTCTATATAACTATAAATCACTCTGGGTGACGCGGAATCGCGATATTCACCTCTTCCACACCCTGTGTATCGAAGGATGCTAAGGATTCACTTCCTAGCCCTCGATATCCTTAGATATAACGATAAATCACTCTGGGCGACTCGGAATCGCGTTATTTAACTTTTCCACACGCTGTGTATCGAAGGCAGCTAAGGATTCACTTCCTAGCCCTCGATATCCTTAGATATAACGATAAATCACTCTGGGCGACTCGGAATCGCGTTATTTACCTTTTCCACACGCTGTGTATCGAAGGAAGCTAAGGATTCACTTCCTAGCCCTCGATATCCTTAGATATAACGATAAATCACTCTGGGCGACTCGGAATCGCGTTATTTACCTTCTCCACAAGCTGTGTATCGGAGGCAGCTAAGGATTCACTTCGTGGCCCTCGATATCGTTCTATATAACTATAAATCACTCTGGGTGACGCGGTATCGCGATATTCACGTTTTCCACGCGCTGTGTATCGAAGGAAGCTAAGGATTCACTTCCTAGCCCTCGATATCCTTCGATATAACGATAAATCACTCTGGGTGACTCGGAATCGCGGTATTTACCTTTTCCACACGCGGTGTATCGAAGGCAGCTAAGGATTCACTTCCTGGAACTCGATATCGTTCGATATAACGATAAATCACTCTGGGTGACTCGGAATCGCGATATTTACCTTTTCCACACGCTGTGTATCGAAGGCAGCTAAGGATTCACTTCCTAGCCCTCGATATCGTTCTACATAACTATAAATCACTCTGGGTGACGCGGAATCGCGATATTCACCTTTTCCACACGCTGCGTATCGAAGGATGCTAAGGATTCACTTCGTGGCCCTCGATATCGTTCGATATAACGGTAAATCACTCTGGGCGACTCGGAATCGCGTTATTTAACTTTTCCACACGCTGTGTATCGAAGGCAGCTATGGATTCATTTCCTAGCCCTCGATATCGTTCTATATAACTGTAAATCACTCTGGGTGACGTGGAATCGCGATATTCACCTTTTCCACACGCTGTGTATCGAAGGAAGCTAAGGATGCACTTCCTAGCCCTCGACATCCTTCGATATAACGCTAAATCACTCTGGGTGACTCGGAATCGCGGTATTTACCTTCTCCACAAGCTGTGTATCGGAGGCAGCTAAGGATTCACTTCGTGGCCCTCGATATCGTTCGATATAACGATAAATCACTCTGGGTGACTCGGAATCGCGATATTTACCTTTTCCACACGCTGTGTATCGAAGGCAGCTAAGGATTCACTTCCTAGCCCTCGATATCGTTCTATATAACTATAAATCACTCTGGGTGACGCGGAATCGCGATATTCACCTCTTCCACACCCTGTGTATCGAAGGATGCTAAGGATTCACTTCCTAGCCCTCGATATCCTTAGATATAACGATAAATCACTCTGGGCGACTCGGAATCGCGTTATTTAACTTTTCCACACGCTGTGTATCGAAGGCAGCTAAGGATTCACTTCCTAGCCCTCGATATTGTTCGATATAACGATAAATCACTCTGGGTGACTCGGAATCGCGATATTTACCTTTTCCACACGCTGTGTATCGAAGGCAGCTACGGATTCACTTCCTAGCCCTCGATATCCTTAGATATAACGATAAATCACTCTGGGCGACTCGGAATCGCGTTATTTACCTTTTCCACACGCTGTGTATCGAAGGAAGCTAAGGATTCACTTCCTAGCCCTCGATATACTTAGATATAACGATAAATCACTCTGGGCGACTCGGAATCGCGTTATTTACCTTCTCCACAAGCTGTGTATCGGAGGCAGCTAAGGATTCACTTCGTGGCCCTCGATATCGTTCGATATAACGGTAAATCACTCTGGGCGACTCGGAATCGCGTTATTTAACTTTTCCAGACGCTGTGTATCGAAGGCAGCTAAGGATTCATTTCCTAGCCCTCGATATCGTTCTATATAACTATAAATCACTCTGGGTGACGCGGAATCGCGATATTCACGTTTTCCACGCGCTGTGTATCGAAGGAAGCTAAGGATTCACTTCCTAGCCCTCGATATCCTTCGATATAACGATAAATCACTCTGGGTGACTCGGAATCACGGTATTTACCTTTTCCACACGCGGTGTATCGAAGGCAGCTAAGGATTCACTTCCTGGAACTCGATATCGTTCGATATAACGATAAATCACTCTGGGTGACTCGGAATCGCGATATTTACCTTTTCCACACGCTGTGTATCGAAGGCAGCTAAGGATTCACTTCCTAGCCCTCGATATCGTTCTACATAACTATAAATCACTCTGGGTGACGCGGAATCGCGATATTCACCTTTTCCACACGCTGTGTATCGAAGGATGCTAAGGATTCACTTCGTGGCCCTCGATATCGTTCGATATAACGGTAAATCACTCTGGGCGACTCGGAATCGCGTTATTTAACTTTTCCACACGCTGTGTATCGAAGGCAGCTATGGATTCATTTCCTAGCCCTCGATATCGTTCTATATAACTATAAATCACTCTGGGTGACGCGGAATCGCGATATTCACCCTTTCCACACGCTGTGTATCGAAGGAAGCTAAGGATTCACTTCCTAGCCCTCGACATCCTTCGATATAACGCTAAATCACTCTGGGTGACTCGGAATCGCGGTATTTACCTTTTCCACACGCGGTGTATCGAAGGCAGCTAAGGATTCACTTCCTAGAACTCGATATCCTTCGATATAACGATAAATCACTCTGGGTGACTCGGAATCGCGTTATTTACCATTTCCACACGCTGTGTATCGAAGGCAGCTAAGGATTCACTTCCTAGCCCTCGATATCGTTCGATATAACGATAAATCACTCTGGGCGACTCGGAATAGCGTTATTTAACTTCTCCACAAGCTGTGTATCGGAGGCATCTAAGGATTCACTTCCTAGCCCTCGATATTGTTCGATATAACGATAAATCACTCTGGGACACGCGGATTCGCGTATTCATCTATTCCACACGCTGTGAATCGAAGGCAGCAAAGGATTCACTTCCTAGCCCTCGATATCGTTCTATATAACTATAAATCACTCTGGGCGACTCGGAATCGCGTTATTTAACTTTTCCACACGCTGTGTATCGAAGGCAGCTAAGGATTCATCTCCTAGCGCACGATATCGTTCGATATAACGGTAAATCACTCTGGGCGACTCGGAATCGCGTTATTTAACTTTTCCACACGCTGTGTATCGAAGGCAGCTAAGGATTCACTTCCTAGCCCTCGATATCCTTCGATATAACGATAAATCACTCTGGGCGACTCGCAATCCCGTTATTTACCTTTTCCACACGCTGTGTATCAAAGGCAGCTAAGGATTCATCTCCTAGCCCTCGATATCGTTCGATATAACGATAAATCACTCTGGGTGACTCGGAATCGCGATATTTACCTTTTCCACACGCTGTGTATCGAAGGCAGCTAAGGATTCACTTCCTAGCCCTCGATATCGTTCTATATAACTATAAATCACTCTGGGTGACGCGGAATCGCGATATTCACCTCTTCCACACCCTGTGTATCGAAGGATGCTAAGGATTCACTTCCTAGCCCTCGATATCCTTAGATATAACGATAAATCACTCTGGGCGACTCGGAATCGCGTTATTTACCTTTTCCACACGCTGTGTATCGAAGGCAGCTAAGGATTCACTTCCTAGCCCTCGATATTGTTCGATATAACGATAAATCACTCTGGGTGACTCGGAATCGCGATATTTACCTTTTCCACACGCTGTGTATCGAAGGCAGCTAAGGATTCACTTCCTAGCCCTCGATATCCTTAGATATAACGATAAATCACTCTGGGCGACTCGGAATCGCGTTATTTACCTTTTCCACACGCTGTGTATCGAAGGCAGCTAAGGATTCACTTCCTAGCCCTCGATATCCTTAGATATAACGATAAATCACTCTGGGCGACTCGGAATCGCGTTATTTACCTTTTCCACACGCTGTGTATCGAAGGAAGCTAAGGATTCACTTCCTAGCCCTCGATATCCTTAGATATAACGATAAATCACTCTGGGCGACTCGGAATCGCGTTATTTACCTTCTCCACAAGCTGTGTATCGGAGGCAGCTAAGGATTCACTTCGTGGCCCTCGATATCGTTCTATATAACTATAAATCACTCTGGGTGACGCGGTATCGCGATATTCACGTTTTCCACGCGCTGTGTATCGAAGGAAGCTAAGGATTCACTTCCTAGCCCTCGATATCCTTCGATATAACGATAAATCACTCTGGGTGACTCGGAATCGCGGTATTTACCTTTTCCACACGCGGTGTATCGAAGGCAGCTAAGGATTCACTTCCTGGAACTCGATATCGTTCGATATAACGATAAATCACTCTGGGTGACTCGGAATCGCGATATTTACCTTTTCCACACGCTGTGTATCGAAGGCAGCTAAGGATTCACTTCCTAGCCCTCGATATCGTTCTATATAACTGTAAATCACTCTGGGTGACGTGGAATCGCGATATTCACCTTTTCCACACGCTGTGTATCGAAGGAAGCTAAGGATGCACTTCCTAGCCCTCGACATCCTTCGATATAACGCTAAATCACTCTGGGTGACTCGGAATCGCGGTATTTACCTTCTCCACAAGCTGTGTATCGGAGGCAGCTAAGGATTCACTTCGTGGCCCTCGATATCGTTCGATATAACGATAAATCACTCTGGGTGACTCGGAATCGCGATATTTACCTTTTCCACACGCTGTGTATCGAAGGCAGCTAAGGATTCACTTCCTAGCCCTCGATATCGTTCTATATAACTATAAATCACTCTGGGTGACGCGGAATCGCGATATTCACCTCTTCCACACCCTGTGTATCGAAGGATGCTAAGGATTCACTTCCTAGCCCTCGATATCCTTAGATATAACGATAAATCACTCTGGGCGACTCGGAATCGCGTTATTTAACTTTTCCACACGCTGTGTATCGAAGGCAGCTAAGGATTCACTTCCTAGCCCTCGATATTGTTCGATATAACGATAAATCACTCTGGGTGACTCGGAATCGCGATATTTACCTTTTCCACACGCTGTGTATCGAAGGCAGCTACGGATTCACTTCCTAGCCCTCGATATCCTTAGATATAACGATAAATCACTCTGGGCGACTCGGAATCGCGTTATTTACCTTTTCCACACGCTGTGTATCGAAGGAAGCTAAGGATTCACTTCCTAGCCCTCGATATACTTAGATATAACGATAAATCACTCTGGGCGACTCGGAATCGCGTTATTTACCTTCTCCACAAGCTGTGTATCGGAGGCAGCTAAGGATTCACTTCGTGGCCCTCGATATCGTTCGATATAACGGTAAATCACTCTGGGCGACTCGGAATCGCGTTATTTAACTTTTCCAGACGCTGTGTATCGAAGGCAGCTAAGGATTCATTTCCTAGCCCTCGATATCGTTCTATATAACTATAAATCACTCTGGGTGACGCGGAATCGCGATATTCACGTTTTCCACGCGCTGTGTATCGAAGGAAGCTAAGGATTCACTTCCTAGCCCTCGATATCCTTCGATATAACGATAAATCACTCTGGGTGACTCGGAATCACGGTATTTACCTTTTCCACACGCGGTGTATCGAAGGCAGCTAAGGATTCACTTCCTGGAACTCGATATCGTTCGATATAACGATAAATCACTCTGGGTGACTCGGAATCGCGATATTTACCTTTTCCACACGCTGTGTATCGAAGGCAGCTAAGGATTCACTTCCTAGCCCTCGATATCGTTCTACATAACTATAAATCACTCTGGGTGACGCGGAATCGCGATATTCACCTTTTCCACACGCTGTGTATCGAAGGATGCTAAGGATTCACTTCGTGGCCCTCGATATCGTTCGATATAACGGTAAATCACTCTGGGCGACTCGGAATCGCGTTATTTAACTTTTCCACACGCTGTGTATCGAAGGCAGCTATGGATTCATTTCCTAGCCCTCGATATCGTTCTATATAACTATAAATCACTCTGGGTCACGCGGAATCGCGATATTCACCCTTTCCACACGCTGTGTATCGAAGGAAGCTAAGGATTCACTTCCTAGCCCTCGACATCCTTCGATATAACGCTAAATCACTCTGGGTGACTCGGAATCGCGGTATTTACCTTTTCCACACGCGGTGTATCGAAGGCAGCTAAGGATTCACTTCCTAGAACTCGATATCCTTCGATATAACGATAAATCACTCTGGGTGACTCGGAATCGCGTTATTTACCATTTCCACACGCTGTGTATCGAAGGCAGCTAAGGATTCACTTCCTAGCCCTCGATATCGTTCGATATAACGATAAATCACTCTGGGCGACTCGGAATAGCGTTATTTAACTTCTCCACAAGCTGTGTATCGGAGGCATCTAAGGATTCACTTCCTAGCCCTCGATATTGTTCGATATAACGATAAATCACTCTGGGACACGCGGATTCGCGTATTCATCTATTCCACACGCTGTGAATCGAAGGCAGCAAAGGATTCACTTCCTAGCCCTCGATATCGTTCTATATAACTATAAATCACTCTGGGCGACTCGGAATCGCGTTATTTAACTTTTCCACACGCTGTGTATCGAAGGCAGCTAAGGATTCATCTCCTAGCGCACGATATCGTTCGATATAACGGTAAATCACTCTGGGCGACTCGGAATCGCGTTATTTAACTTTTCCACACGCTGTGTATCGAAGGCAGCTAAGGATTCACTTCCTAGCCCTCGATATCCTTCGATATAACGATAAATCACTCTGGGCGACTCGCAATCCCGTTATTTACCTTTTCCACACGCTGTGTATCAAAGGCAGCTAAGGATTCATCTCCTAGCCCTCGATATCGTTCGATATAACGATAAATCACTCTGGGTGACTCGGAATCGCGATATTTACCTTTTCCACACGCTGTGTATCGAAGGCAGCTAAGGATTCACTTCCTAGCCCTCGATATCCTTAGATATAACGATAAATCACTCTGGGCGACTCGGAATCGCGTTATTTACCTTCTCCACAAGCTGTGTATCGGAGGAAGCTAAGGATTCACTTCCTAGCCCTCGATATCTTTCGATATAACGATAAATCACTCTGGGTGACGCGGAATCGCGATATTCACCTTTTCCACACGCTGTGTATCGAAGGAAGCTAAGGATTCACTTCCTAGCCCTCGATATCCTTAGATATAACGATAAATCACTCTGGGCGACTCGGAATCGCGTTATTTACCTTCTCCACAAGCTGTGTATCGGAGGCAGCTAAGGATTCACTTCGTGGCCCTCGATATCGTTCGATATAACGGTAAATCACTCTGGGCGACTCGGAATCGCGTTATTTAACTTTTCCACACGCTGTGTATCGCAGGCAGCTAAGGATTCACTTCCTAGCCCCCGATATCGTTCTATATAACTATAAATCACTCTGGGTGACGCGGAATCGCGATATTCACCTTTTCCACACGCTCTGTATCGAAGGATGCTAAGGATTCACTTCGTGGCCCTCGATATCGTTCGATATAACGGTAAATCACTCTGGGCGACTCGGAATCGCGTTATTTAACTTTTCCACACGCTGTGTATCGAAGGCAGCTAAGGATTCATTTCCTAGCCCTCGATATCGTACTATATAACTATAAATCACTCTGGGCGACTCGGAATCGCGATATTCACCTTTTCCACACGCTGTGTATCGAAGGAAGCTAAGGATTCACTTCGTGGCCATCGATATCGTTCGATATAACGGTAAATCACTCTGGGCGACTCGGAATCGCGTTATTTAACTTTTCCACACGCTGTGTATCGCAGGCAGCTAAGGATTCACTTCCTAGCCCCCGATATCGTTCTATATAACTATAAATCACTCTGGGTGACGCGGAATCGCGATATTCACCTTTTCCACACGCTGTGTATCGAAGGATGCTAAGGATTCACTTCGTGGCCCTCGATATCGTTCGATATAACGGTAAATCACTCTGGGCGACTCGGAATCACGGTATTTACCTTTTCCACACGCGGTGTATCGAAGGCAGCTAAGGATTCACTTCCTGGAACTCGATATCGTTCGATATAACGATAAATCACTCTGGGTGACTCGGAATCGCGATATTTACCTTTTCCACACGCTGTGTATCGAAGGCAGCTAAGGATTCACTTCCTAGCCCTCGATATCGTTCTACATAACTATAAATCACTCTGGGTGACGCGGAATCGCGATATTCACCTTTTCCACACGCTGTGTATCGAAGGATGCTAAGGATTCACTTCGTGGCCCTCGATATCGTTCGATATAACGGTAAATCACTCTGGGTGACTCGGAATCGCGTTATTTACCATTTCCACACGCTGTGTATCGAAGGCAGCTATGGATTCATTTCCTAGCCCTCGATATCGTTCTATATAACGATAAATCACTCTGGGCGACTCGGAATAGCGTTATTTAACTTCTCCACAAGCTGTGTATCGGAGGCATCTAAGGATTCACTTCCTAGCCCTCGATATTGTTCGATATAACGATAAATCACTCTGGGACACGCGGATTCGCGTATTCATCTATTCCACACGCTGTGAATCGAAGGCAGCAAAGGATTCACTTCCTAGCCCTCGATATCGTTCTATATAACTATAAATCACTCTGGGCGACTCGGAATCGCGTTATTTAACTTTTCCACACGCTGTGTATCGAAGGCAGCTAAGGATTCATCTCCTAGCGCACGATATCGTTCGATATAACGGTAAATCACTCTGGGCGACTCGGAATCGCGTTATTTAACTTTTCCACACGCTGTGTATCGAAGGCAGCTAAGGATTCACTTCCTAGCCCTCGATATCCTTCGATATAACGATAAATCACTCTGGGCGACTCGCAATCCCGTTATTTACCTTTTCCACACGCTGTGTATCAAAGGCAGCTAAGGATTCATCTCCTAGCCCTCGATATCGTTCGATATAACGATAAATCACTCTGGGTGACTCGGAATCGCGATATTTACCTTTTCCACACGCTGTGTATCGAAGGCAGCTAAGGATTCACTTCCTAGCCCTCGATATCCTTAGATATAACGATAAATCACTCTGGGCGACTCGGAATCGCGTTATTTACCTTCTCCACAAGCTGTGTATCGGAGGAAGCTAAGGATTCACTTCCTAGCCCTCGATATCTTTCGATATAACGATAAATCACTCTGGGTGACGCGGAATCGCGATATTCACCTTTTCCACACGCTGTGTATCGAAGGAAGCTAAGGATTCACTTCCTAGCCCTCGATATCCTTAGATATAACGATAAATCACTCTGGGCGACTCGGAATCGCGTTATTTACCTTCTCCACAAGCTGTGTATCGGAGGCAGCTAAGGATTCACTTCGTGGCCCTCGATATCGTTCGATATAACGGTAAATCACTCTGGGCGACTCGGAATCGCGTTATTTAACTTTTCCACACGCTGTGTATCGCAGGCAGCTAAGGATTCACTTCCTAGCCCCCGATATCGTTCTATATAACTATAAATCACTCTGGGTGACGCGGAATCGCGATATTCACCTTTTCCACACGCTCTGTATCGAAGGATGCTAAGGATTCACTTCGTGGCCCTCGATATCGTTCGATATAACGGTAAATCACTCTGGGCGACTCGGAATCGCGTTATTTAACTTTTCCACACGCTGTGTATCGAAGGCAGCTAAGGATTCATTTCCTAGCCCTCGATATCGTACTATATAACTATAAATCACTCTGGGCGACTCGGAATCGCGATATTCACCTTTTCCACACGCTGTGTATCGAAGGAAGCTAAGGATTCACTTCGTGGCCATCGATATCGTTCGATATAACGGTAAATCACTCTGGGCGACTCGGAATCGCGTTATTTAACTTTTCCACACGCTGTGTATCGCAGGCAGCTAAGGATTCACTTCCTAGCCCCCGATATCGTTCTATATAACTATAAATCACTCTGGGTGACGCGGAATCGCGATATTCACCTTTTCCACACGCTGTGTATCGAAGGATGCTAAGGATTCACTTCGTGGCCCTCGATATCGTTCGATATAACGGTAAATCACTCTGGGCGACTCGGAATCGCGTCATTTAACTTTTCCACACGCTGTGTATCGAAGGCAGCTAAGGATTCATTTCCTAGCCCTCGATATCGTACTATATAACTATAAATCACTCTGGGTTACGCGGAATCGCGATATTCACCTTTTCCACACGCTGTGTATCGAAGGAAGCTAAGGATTCACTTCCTAGCCCTCGATATCCTTCGATATAACGATAAATCACTCTGGGTGACTCGGAATCGCGGTATTTACCTTTTCCACACACGGTGTATCGAAGGCAGCTAAGGATTCACTTCCTAGAACTCGATATCCTTCGATATAACGATAAATCACTCTGGGTGACTCGGAATCGCGATATTTACCTTTTCCACACGCTGTGTATCGAAGGCAGCTAAGGATTCAGTTCCTAGCCCTCGATATCCTTAGATATAACGATAAATCACTCTGGGCGACTCGGAATCGCGTTATTTACCTTTTCCACACGCTGTGTATCGAAGGCAGCTAAGGATTCACTTCCTAGCCCTCGATATCCTTAGATATAACGATAAATCACTCTGGGCGACTCGGAATCGCGTTATTTACCTTCTCCACAAGCTGTGTATCGGAGGAAGCTAAGGATTCACTTCCTAGCCCTCGATATCTTTCGATATAACGATAAATCACTCTGGGCGACTCGGAATCGCGATATTTACCTTTTCCACACGCTGTGTATCGAAGGCAGCTAAGGATTCACTTCCTAGCCGTCGATATCGTTC